>CM057452.1:1090445000-1092845000 GCA_016271365.2 Neoceratodus forsteri
TTTGGTCCAGAAATAAAAACAAGATGGCAGCTCAAGAAAAAGGAATTTGTTTCTGATGAAAAAGTATTGACCCCTCAAGAAAAGGATCCCTTTTCATTAGAGCAAAATCCTTTTTAATTCCAGGAATCTATCCTGGAGAGTGAAAGTCCCATTAAAAATAATGGGACCTTAAAAATGCAATAACTTTGGAACGGATTAATATTTATTCACCAAATAAATGTGGAGCAGTTCTTTTACCCAAGCTGTTTCAACAACAACAATTTCAGACCAAAATTCCACACTGTCTGTGTGCAGGGTGATAAGGAAAAAAAACTGCAAAAGTGGTGAATCTTGAGGTTTTTGCACCATCTGTATCTCAGAATTCACACATCTGATCAGAACAAAACTTGGCATGTCAAGGGAGCTACTCCATGGCATGACACATACCAAATTTGGTATAAATCCATTGAACAGTTGCAAAGTTATTAAAGTACAACATTTGAGGTTTAACATTAAAGTGCCTGCTCAACCTTAACTATAGTGGAACTACCGTACCACTATAATATCTATGTCTATATATATATATATATATATATATATATATATATATATATATATATATATATATAATATATATAGAGGAGCAGAAGGTTCCAGGGATTATAAAGAACTTGGGCAGACTGGATGGACCTCTGGTCTTTTTCTGCCATCATTGTCTATGTTTCTGTATTTAACACCAGTGAAATTACACCAATATAAGACATCCAAGGACCCTTATTGCCCCAAATGCATTATGGTAGAAGGTGATTTCACACATATGGCACTTGCATGCCATAAAGTGACTCCTTTCTAGATTCAGATTTACCAATTAATGGAAATTATATTACACTGTAAGTTGCGAACAACAGCAGCTGCATTTATGTTAGGTCTAAACTACAGTTCACCAGGGGAAGGGCAGCAGATAATACTCAAAGACTTTGGAGTATAGCACTAGTTAATGCCAGAAAAATGGTGGCACAAAATTGTCTCCGTGCCTCCGCTCCAACTGTTGTGCAGTGGCTAAACAAATTACTACTGTGTATGCAACTGGAAAGGCATCATTTGAATGTCTATAGCCACAGTGACAAATTTCAAAAAACTTGTCAACCACTATTAAAGGCTATAGAGGGCAACCAAATTCCACCATAATATAAAGTTATGTTGTGGACTAGGTATGTGTCCTTTCTCATCTAAGAATTCATCCCTATCTATTTGATTCAGCTCTGTGAGAAGTTATATAAGACACAGGTGGCCTCGAAGTGGACTTTCCTTTCCTCTTTGATCTAGACTAATGTAATCGTTTTTACCTTTGATAATAGTCTGATGTATCTGTACCAATGAAAACGATATGCAATGGCTGTAATTTTGTTTGTCAAAAAGTACCTTAATAAAATTTGCTTACAAAAAAAAGTTAACTAATATTAGATGAAGACCACTTACTTTGCCAGGACTTGGAGGAAGGCAGGAGGGATGGATGCTACTAGGGTGGAGGATGAAGGGGGTTAATTTTATTATTTATTATTGATCTAGGCTGGTGGGAGGGGTGAAGTCACCTGAAGATGTTGGAAGGACAGTATATTTTATGTGGAAACACTTTTATTTTTTCATACAGCTACACATTGTAGCACTTGGGTCACCCATGCTGGTGCGACAACCATGTTACAACACCTAATACTGGACAGGCATAATGTTTCCCTGGAGTTACAGTGCTAAATCACCATCCCAGGAAAAAAATCAGCTTTCGCAAGGGGGATTTGCCCCCCACCCTGCCCCATGCACCCTGCCACCAGGTAATTATAACCTCCTCCAGGGTGGTCATGCCCTGGAGGGGGCATAAATTGTGTGGGTACAAAGAACAGCATCAGTGAGGAGCAATCTAAATCAAGATCTCCCCTGTCACTGTTGCCGTTGTTGTGGCACCCTAAGGCAAATTTCAGTTGCCACGCTAACCGTATACCATGGCACTTAGCCAGTGAATAACCATGCATAGAGTGCTGGCATTACACTCTATGCAAAGTCAGGAAATTTGAGATGAATTTAGCAAAGGTAAGTTTCTTAATTTCTCACATCTCTAACTGGAAAGATTGGAGGAGGATGTTGTGAAGTTTTACTTCACCGGTGAATTGTTAGTAAAGTGGCAAATTCTGTGCTTTGCATAGCTCAGATGAAGTTGACAATTCACCAACAATTCACAGTGTGACGCTCCTTTAATATTTTTTTAGTTTTTATAATTAAAGAAAAAGGTCCCCTTCCTCACCCTATAAAAGCACCTCATACCACCCTCCTCTAATCAGCCCCAACAATAAAAAACTCTCCCTTCCCCGCCCACTCACAACACCCAATCTCAACCTTCTCTCCTCCAGCCACAATCACAAAATTATAGACATCCCTCTCCCATCCACCCACCCACTGCAGCACCCATTGACAGTCCACTCCCATGCAATCCCATACTGTCTGAATGAATGGGTGTGCATGCTCATTGTAATAGATCACTATGAGCATGTTGACTCCCATTCATTCATACAGTGGATGGCTGAGGTGGTGAGTGGAAGATCTGTGCCAGTCACCATCCCTTTCTTTTGACTGATATTCAGAGGCGGTGTGTGTGTCTGTTTGGGGGGACTCACAGCACCAAAAACCACTGAGACAACAATGATTGCTTCTATATTATCTTAATGTGCAAGGTTACATTGTATTACAGCAAACCACAAATGCAATGCAACCTTAAACATTAATTAAGTAGCCGTTGTTGGCTGTAGGCAACTCTTGTTAGATTTACGTGATGGATTTAATGTGTCAAAGGTACAATAGGAGACTCACAGTGTTGAAGGCAGAAACTGTAAAGCAGGTGAAGTGTGGAGCAGGAACAGTGCAAGGGAATCCTCATGTTTTGTTTTTTTTGTACATTCTTTTTTTTCCTACTCTGGTCCACCAGACTCTCACCAGTGGGGATCTCAACCCATCTATCACTCCCACCTGAAATCACCAACTCTACTCACCAGATGGAGGGGACCTCCCCTTCTTGCTCCTGGACCACAGACTCCCTAGATTAAAGCCCCCCGAGGCAGGACCGCCAACTCCTTACTGGTAACCTATCTGAAAATCTAGTGTGCTGTCGGAAGTCTGCGAGGAGAGGATCCAGGGCAGGCTGGAAGATTTGGTGCTGGGAGTGGTAACTAGTTCCTGGTCCCAACTTCACCCACTGGTGGCACCAGGGTTTTTCCTTGTTTTTGGTGTTTCTCCAAGCCCGAATGTGCAATGAAGCCCTGTACACAATGAGTGTGCTTCCACCCCCATGTGTAAGGCTTCCATCAGTGGTACCTCCTACATGCGTGCTGCCTGGTGCAGTGGCACCCAGCCACCGCCAGGAGCCACTCGAGCAGCAGCAAGCTCCTCAACCCTTCCCCAGGAAAGGAGAGCAGTCCTCCAGATGCTCAATCCTTTCCTGCCCCTTCCAACCCCCGATGGCCCAGACTCATTCCCAAATCCAGGTTGCAGGCATGGCGCAAGGTGTGGCATCCAGCTCCTCAACCCTCAGCACCACTGGGCCAGATGGGAATCCTCATGTTGAGTGCTGTTAAAGGTGAGCAATAGACCAAACCGGAGATGGAAGCCCTCTATATCATTAAGTAATGGGACAGGTGGGCTGTCTCAGTGCAGGAGTTCCCACACTGTGATCTATTTATCTATGGTGAAAGGTGAAGGACTGGCAGAACTGACAATCAAAACCCTTTTTGTAGCAACAGTTAAAATTGGTGCAGTGTCAGTGCTGGAGTTCCCATATTACTATGTATTCAGTGCTGTGTAAGGAGAGGGACTGACAGTACTGAGGCTGAAACCTACTCTATATCAACAGGGGCCAGGTACAGTGTGAGCAAGGTCCATGCAGGAATAAGAGTCCTTACACTGTGATGTATTTAGGGCTGTGATAGGTGAGGGACTGACAGATCTGAAGAACAAAACCCTCTCTGTATCAACAGGTGACAGGGGCAATGTTAGCAGGGACTGTGCATGAGTCCCCACACTGTAGTGCTTGCAAAAGGTGACAGACTGAAGGAATTGGATTCCGTATCCCTCTTTATATCAACAGAGGACTGGGACAGTGACAGCATGGGCAGGGTCAGTGCAGGAGTCTCCAAACTATGATGTATTTAGTGCTATAAAAAGTGAGGGACTGCGAGAACTGAAGATCAAAGCTCTCTCCGTATTAACAAGGGTCAGGGACAGTGGCAGTGTGGGCAGGGTCAGTGCAGGAGCCTTCATACTATGGCATATTAAGTTCTGTAAAAAGTGAGGGACTGAGAAACTGAAGATCGTAGCCCTTTCTATATCAAAAAGGGAGAGGGATAGTGGACAGGATCAGTACAGGAGTCCTCACATTTTGAGGTATTTCATTTCATTTTTATTTTTTATACTTGTTAGCAAGATGAGCAAATTGCCCATTTTCACAAGCGACAAGTAAAACATTAAAACAAGTAACCAAGCAGGACATACTATGAATAAAAAACAATACATTTTGACATTAATACAAACATACATATAACAATAAAGTCTTAATGAAAATAGTTGCAGTCTGAAAGAGTATTAAGCCATTGGACAAGCTTATACTTGAATGACCTGACTGTTCTACAGTTAATTACAGCAGGGAGAATACTGTTAAAAAAAGTAATAGTCCTATAACTTAATGCTAAAAAAAGGAGAAACACTGACAGAACTGGAGACTGAGGCCATCTTTTAGCCATAGGGCCAGATACAGTGTGGCAGGTAAAGTTCAGATTTCATACACTGATTCACAGTATTTAGTTCTGGTGAATGATCAAGGACTGACAAACCTGGAGACTGAATCCCTCTTTATGTTAAAGGGGAACAGTCAGCACAAAGACTCTCATAGTCAAGTACTGGGCTTTTCCCAATGTGCCTTTTGTGTACAAAAACATTTTTGTTTAGTTACTGTTTACTGTAGCATGGCAGGTTGCATAAGACTAATGTTTGCTTAGTTTTAAGCTGACATCTTCTTTTACTGCACATTCCAGAATTCCCTGCAGCTGACATCAGAGCAGTAGGCAACAATGGGAGATTCAATAGCCTGCAGTGCATGTCAGAGCTTTTATAATCTATAATCAGGGCCAAATATTCAAAAGTAGCACAGGCACTAAGGGGTTGTTTGCTCATGCTAATTGGGTTTTGTTGCCCCATTTGTGGGTGGAGTCTATATTTGGAGTTCCCCACAGTGTGTGCAAAAGCTGTTAGCACCTGAGTGCTAGCATAATGCTGCACCTATGCAAGTGAGGAGGTCACCCCCTGCATACGGGCACAGCAGCATATTCAGCAGTTTGCACTGATGGTAAACACCACCCAAATGGTTGCTATTTACCACCTTTGCAAACCCCAACTTAGTGGTTCTACAAGGCCCTGGTGGTGAGATGCAATACTGCAGCCACCCCCTGGCCACAGCTCATTGACACAATGGATGCCCTGGTGTTCAGTGGCACCCCCCCCACCTGCTGCTCACCCACACTGGTTTACAGTGAGGTCTCCCTGGTGTCTAGTGGCACCCCTCCCATTCACTGATCACCCCCTCCAAGTATAGCTGTTGAATCCCCTGGTGTCTAGTGGCAATCCCCACCCTCCAATCACCCATCCCAGTATAGATGTCAGTTTCCCTGGTGTCCAGTGGCACTCCCCACCCTTTGATCACCTGTCCCTGTATAGCTGTTGATTTCCCTGGTGTCAAGTGGTACTTCCTGCACTCCAAACACCTGTTCCTGTGTAACACATGTCTGCCATAGTGTCTAGGAGCCCCCAACCCTCCTATCCCCTGGCCCAACATGCATAGTGAGTCCCTGGTGTCCAGTGGTACCGGGCACAAGTGCGAGTGCAGTGCAAACTTTTGTGGTCCACTTTTGCACATATTTGAATATCTGGCCCCAGATGTTTTCTGGGTCTGGTTTTCTCCACCAGCTAAGTACAGTCCTTTGTGACTGTACATAGCTCATGGAGGACAGCAGAACCAGCAAACAAAAGATCAGAGCTTACATATACTCTAAACGTACTACAAGCTATCGAATCTTCTCACTGCTGCCTACTGCTCTGATGTCATCTGCAGGGTATTCTGGGATTTGTAGAAAGAGTAGATGTCAGTCAACACCTAAGCAAAATCAGTCTGATACAATCTACTATACTCCAGTAAACAGTAAGTAAATGAAAATGCTTTCGCACGCTAAGTTCACATTGGTATTAGCCCCACACTTGAGTAGGGGTGGTGAGTCTTCTCCTTTAAGAGGGGACAGGGACGGTGTAGGCAAGGTCAGTTAAAAACTCCATATACTGCAATGTATTTAGTACTGGTTAAAGGTAAGGGACTGACAGACCTGGAGAGAAAAGCCATATACTGTATATCAACAGAAATCTTACACTGTATATACATCAATAAGGGGCAAGAACTATGCGAGTAGAGTCAGTGCAGGATTCTCCACTCTGTAATGGATTTAGTGTTTTGAAAGGTAAGGGACTGAGAGAACTGAAGATCAATGCTCTTTCTATATCAGCAGGGGACAGGGACGGGGCAGTGGTTAGGGTCTGTGCAAGAGTCCCACACTATTAATTATTTAGAGTTAGTGAAAGGTGAGGGACTGACAGAACTGGAGAGAGAGAAGCTCTCTCTATCAACAGAAGCCAGGTACAGTGTAGGCAGGGACAATGCAGGATTCCCAACACTGTGATCTATCTAGTACTGGTGAAAGGTGAGGGACTGAGAGCCCTGGAGACTGATGCACTCTCTATATCAACAGGGGAGAGGTACGTGTAGGTAAAGTCTGTGTAGGAGTCTTTATACTGTGATGTATTTTGTGCTACTGAAAGGTGAGGGAATGATAGCACTGAAGACTGATGCCCTGTCTATATCAACAGAGGACAAGTATAGTGTGGGCAGAGTTAGTGCAGGAATCCTAAAACTGTGTGTAGCAGGCCGAAAGGTTCCCTAACAATTTCAGGACAGGCCAGGTGAATCAGGAAGGAGAGGCAGGAAGCTTACGCAGTGACCAAGATGCAAGAGATTTTTTTACCAGGGACAATAAAAATAAGATAACTGTTTTCTACAATACTACAGTATAATAAAAATAAATAACAAAAAAATACAAACAGGACCAACAACTGGTCGAACCAAGAACAGGGGGTTAACTCCTTCAAGTCCAAGTCCTGTGTGCACTTAGCCAAAATGACAAATGGTGAATGAACCAAGCCTGGGATTTCCGATGAGTCAGCTGATCAGCAGGTGGGTATTGACCCCACAAAGTGCTTTCATAAACAGGTCATAATGGGGCTTCCCCCGATGAACAAAACACAAAGAGGAACACTGCTAGCTGGACAGTGAAGAACTTGGTGATCCTCTGTGACTCCGGGCAAGAAGCTGAAGACTTCTGGACAGCAGATGGTTCTCTGGATGATCCACAGCAATGACCAATGCCTGGCAAGTCCTAGGGACCCAGATGACCTCCCACCAAGAAGACTGCTGGCAGTACAATTTTCAGGCGACCTGTACAGAGTGACATGGGTACGCGCACACTTACAGACAGACTGCAAAATAAGAAAAGGTCATGCATGACGTTAACTGTGGTCCCTCAAGCCTGAGTCAGGGTGGCCTCTAAGCTGACTCACTACTGGATACCTGACTAGCGTCTCTCTACATTTACTGCAGCAGGACTGATGCTGGAACACTGTAAAGGAACTTTGAGACAGGCTGGTGTCACTGAAGATGGCTCTGCTGCAGATGGCAGATGGGCTAGGGACCTCCCTGGGTCAGCGTTAGGCTCTGAAAAAGCTGGTCGGGGCAACAAGACAAAGCACCATGGCCTGGGGATTGTCGCTGCTGCATGGGCATCCAAAGATGCAGCTGGAGAGCCATGGTTCCACTTGGATTCTTCCTGGTGCTGCTGCTGATCTTGGGGCTCGTAGTGGAACTAAAAGGTCCAGGGCACATGTTTGCACCCAGACCTGTTTCACTGCTGCACACCTGGGCCATCACCCTGCTACTAGTGTCAGAGACTCACGGGCCCCCGCTTCTACCAGACCACTGCAGCTGCTACCAAGGGCCCACTTGACCATTCCTGGAGGCAAGCGATGCTGGAGGAGCCATCGACACACTTCAGGTATACTTTTTCGTTCAGGCCCTCCGCATCCTCCTCCCTCTGCACTCAGCCACTGACTTCCCTCTTTTGCCACTCCCCAGCCCTTTTGTAGAGCAGGGGAGGTCCTGGCTTCTGACCAGGGGTTTGGACAAGACAAGCCCTGCAGGGAAGGTCTCTTGCTTCCCAAGACCCCCTTCTTAGATCCAAATGGCACAAAAGCAGACAAAGGACAGGGGTGGCATTGGGACAGAGGAGGCACAGAAAGAGGGGGAACATGGGCAAATGGAGCCCACAAGAGAGAAGAAAAAAAAAGTAATTTTGCTAACTCAGGAAATTAATTTCCTAGCCCCTAACTTCAAGGTACTACAGTTCATCCCCTGTGATGTATTTGATACTAGTGAAAGGTGAGGGACTGACAGCACTGGAAACTGTTCTCCTCTATATAGCTACAGGTAAGGGGTAGAGTGTGGCAGGGAAAGTGCACGATTCTCCACCCTGCTACAACAATGCAAATCAATATTGACTTGAAGACATTCCCCACTCCTGCAGTAGAGTCAAGCCATACTAAGGCAAAGGTATTGGACTTTAGGAGGGCTGACTTTGCCAAAATGGGTGAGTGCCTAAGGAATGCACTAGCAAATGGGCAGGAAGGAGGGGTGGAAGAACAAGGGGGAATAATCAAAACTGCCATCACAGAGGCAACAAGCCTTTGTATAAAACAAATAAACAAAACAAAACAATATAAGAAACCACTGTGGTTCTCAAAGGAGGTGGCAGGGAAGGTTCAAGAGAAAAAGAAAGCATTCAGGAAGTACAAGGAATCACAGAAGGAGCAGGACAGATAACTGTATCAGTTAAAGCAAAAGGAAGCAGGGAAGGCAGTCAGAACAGCAAAGGCCCAAACCAAGGAAAAGATAGCCAACTCAGTTAAGAAGGGGGATAAAACCTTTTATAGGTACATGAGGGAGCGAATGAAGACCAAGGGAGGGATAGTGAGGCTTAATAAAGGGGAGGGGGGTGGTCAGAGGGTGACCGTGAAAAGGCAAATATACTAAGCAAGTATTTTTGCTAAGTATTCACAAATGAAGAGGAGGAGGTACCTATACCACACAATAGAAACACTCCAGATATGGGGGTTGTTACCAGCCCATTCACAGAAGAAAGAGTTCTGAAAGAACTCTTAAAACTGAAGGTGAACAAAGCAATGGGGCCTGATGGGATTCATCCCAGAATTCTAAAAGAACTAAGGGTAGAACTAGTGGCACCACTGACTACCCTCTTTAACAAATCATGGGAGGATGGGGTGGTACCTGAGGACTGGAGGAGAGCAGATGTTATTCCACTTCACAAAAGTGGGAGCAGGGCAGAAGCAGAAAACTACAGACCTGTTAGTTTAACCTCAGTGATAGGGAAAATGATGGAATCACTTCTGAAGGAAAGAACTGTTGAGTACCTAGAGGCCAGGGGGCACAGGACCCAAGGCAGCATGGATTCACAGTGGGAAGGTCATGCCAGATGAATCTATTAGATTTCTTTGACTGGGTGACCAAAGTAGTAGATCAGGGAGGGGCTGTGGACATGGCCTACATAGATTTTAGCAAGGCATTTGACACAGTCTCACACAAAAGATTAATATACAAGTTAACCAGCCTTGGAGTGGGTCCCAAGATGGTGGCCTGGGTAGTAGGCTGGAGAACAGGACACAGAGGGTAATAGTAAATGGAGTCCACTCTGAAGAAAGGGGGGTTACTAGTGGGGTACCGAAGGGTTCAGTACTAGGACCGGTCCTCTTCAATGTCTTTATAAGTGACATTGCAGAGGGACTGGAAGGAAAAGCATGTCTCTTTGCAGATGACACAAAGATCTGCAACAGAGTTGATGCACAAGGTGGGGTGGAAAGGATGAGAAGGGATTTGGCAAGGTTGGAGGAATGGTCAAATGTATGGCAGCTTAGATTTACTGCTAAGAAGTGCAAAGTAATGCACCTGGGAAACAAAAACCCAAGAGAAGAGTGCACAATGGGGGGTGAGTTACTAACAACAACAAAAATGGAAAGGGACCTGGGGATAGTCATACCAGATGACCTAAAGGTGGGCAAGCAATGTTAGAGGGCAGTAAGGAGGGCTGGGGGGGTTACAGGGATACATAGGGAGAGGTATCATCAGTAGAAAACAAGAAGTTGTTATCCCTCTGTACAGACAGCTGGTGAGATCCCATCTGGAGTACTATGTGCAGTTCTGGAGAGCCAATCTCCACAAAGACATAGACAGGATGGAGGCAGTCCAGAGGAGGGCAACTAATATGATGCAGGGTTTGCACCAGAAGACATATGAAAAGAGACTTAAGGAACTTAATCTGTATAGCCTCGAGGAAAAGAAGGAGAGGGGGGGACACGATAGAAACTTTGACGTACCTCAAGGAAATCAACAAAGTCCAAGAGGGTAGCATCTTTCAGAAAAAGAGGTGTGCAAGAACAAGGGGGCACAATCTGAAGATACGGGGGGACGGCGCAGAAGTAATGTGAGGAAGTATTTTTCCACAGAGAGGGTTGTGGATGCATGAAACAGCCTTCCTGAGGAGGTTGTGGAGTCAAAAACGATGGAATTCAAGAATGCATGGGACAGTCATAAGGCAATTCTAGGGGGTTGGGGTAGGAGAAAGTAGGCTGTTGGTTAACTAGGATCTGCAGCCTATCCATTAGGTAGGGAAATGGGCAGACTGGGTGGGCCAAGCGGTCCTTATCTGCTGTCAAATTCTATGTTTCTATGTTTCTCTGTTTCTGTGCTAGGAGGATAATTGAGTCTGCAGGTGTTACTTTACTTCAGGTTTTCTCTTTTAAATTGTCTCCTATGCAGAACAAAGTGTAATTTTCATAATAATACATGATACAGTTATTGTTTACCAGATTCCTAGTTCTTGCAGTGCTGTTGGTGTTTTGACCAGTGCTGCAGACCGGGTAATAGTAAATGATACAGTTATTGTTTTTCAGATTCCTAATTTTTGCAGTGCTGCTGGTTTTATTTTATTTTTTTCAATTCAAATTGTATTCGTTTTTATACACTTACAGAGAGAAGATCCAGTTAGCATACATACAGATGAAACAGGATTATATAACAGGAGTTAGATCAAATCTCCCCTCCCCTTCCCCATTTCCTCACACAAGATAAAATATCTGCTGGAGAAATAAAAAGAGGGTGGACCTCTATGGTGATTGTAGGGAATACAATGTCAGCAAAGGGACCCAAACATTCTGAAATTTCTGGAATTGCTCGTGTAAATTAGCAATCATATTTTCCAAATGCAGATTTGCCAGCAACTCTTGTAGCCACTCACTATAAGCAATGTCAGTCGTGTCTTTCCAATATCGCAAAACCAGATTTTTAACTGACATAGCTATAAGAGTTATACAAAATTTTCCGTTATTAACTGTGACAGAGGAAAAATCCCCCAAAATACATATTTCTGGAGTGAAAAGGTCGTATAAACCTAATAAAGGATCAGCCCTCTGTCGAATTGCATGCCATAGGGGGGGCTACCTTGGGACATTTCCAGAATATGTGTAGTAAATTCCCCTCTTTCTGCTGGCAATGAGTACAGGTAGTGGATGACAGGAGTCCCAGCTTAGCTAATTTCTGGGGTGAATAATAGAAGTTATGCAGGACTTTGAACTGCATTAGCTGGAGCTTATCGTGTCTAACATATTTATGACAATTCTACCACAAAGAAGGCCAATTAATTTTCTGTTGGGGAAAAAGAGAGGCCCAAAATTGAGTCGGGCCAAAACAATCCAGCCATTTCCAGTTATATAACATCCCGTACATCTTAGATACAGCATGAGTCAGGCCTGCCATAGGAATCAGTTCTGTCCAGTATGACAAACTTGAAAGTATCGGTGGGACAGAGCCAAAAGATTTCACCATCAGGTGTCATAATTGAAATATTTTAAAAATAACAGAATTCGGAATTTGGGCTTTATGTATAATCTTAGGAGAGGTTAACCAAGAGACATCTTTCTGAATAAAAAAGCTAAGTGGGTGATCTCCCAGCTAGGAGATCCATTTCAATTGGAGAGGTTGCCCTCAATAGTGAGATTTGGGTTCCTCCACCACATTTGAGAGGGATCTAAAATATGCTCATATTTCAAGAAGGAACATAGCTGTGAGTGAACTCTTATAGATACTGCTATAGGGCTGCCTTTAAACGTGGGGGGTAAGGATATTAACCTAGTATTTAAGAGCACCCTGGGGGTTAGCCCATTTGCCTTTATAAGGTCCGTTCTATTTTGAGCCATATGGGAGTAAAAGAATATGATGTTGAAGGGTGCTCAGGTGTGGGCCATCTCAAGTACTTACTTACATGACTAGCCCAATAATATAACCCAATGTGTGGGAGATGGAGTCCTCCTTTCTCTTTGGGGGCTGAGAGCTTGTTATAACTTATCTGGGGCTTCCTAGCTGCCCAGATGAAGTCTGTAATCATCTTATGCATCCTTTTAGACCACACCAAGGGGATCCAGACATTTGAAAGATTAATTGGGTAGAATAACCTGGGAAAAATATTCATTTTAACTATATTGATTTTCCCCCAAAGAGAGAGGGGGAGTAACGCCCATCTTTTAAGATCTTGCCTAATAACGGCAACTAGTGGATCCAGATTTAGTTTTATGAATCTACCGGGGTCTCTTGACAAGTTAACTCCCAGGTATTTCAAGGATTTAGTCTGCCAAGAGAAACCTACTGCTGAACCATCTATCTTTATCGCTTTGTAATTTAGAGGGAAGACCACGGTCTTATCTTTATTTAATTTGTAATTAGACAGAGCTAAATTCTTCCAAGATTGTAATCAGGGCAGGCTTTGACGTCTTAGGGTGGGACAGCTGTAGGAGCAAGTCGTCCGCATAGGCCGAGACTTTGACAGCCTGATGGTGAACCACTATACCCTGGACATCTGGATCTGCTGTAATCCTGCGACTAAGAGGTTCTAAATAGATGTTAAACAATAAGGGGGGTAGCAGGCAACCCTTCCTAGTTCCGGCATAAAGTGTAAAAGGATCGGACATTGACCCATTACAAACAACGCACGCACTTGGAGATTTGTACAATGCCTTAATCCACTGTATAAACAAGGGGGGAAATCCAAAAGCTTGAAGTGATTGAAATAAAAAATTCCAATGAACCCTGTCGAATGCCTTCTCGGCATCCAGGGAGACAAGCACAGCAGGAAAGTCAGCATCTCTGGTAGCTGAAAAGACATGTGACAGGGTTCTGAGATGGTCTACCGAGGATCTGGCCTTCATAAATCCCACCTGTTCTGGGCCTATGATATCCAGCAATATGGGCCTAACCGATCCGCAAGAAGTTTTATGACAATTTTGAGATGTTGGTTCAGAAGGCAAATTGGTCTGTAACTTTGCGTTCTATCAGGGGGTTTACCCTCTTTGGGTATTAGGGTGATTAAGGCCTCATATAGAGACTTATCTGAATCTTGCCCTGAAAGAATATGGTGAAATAAGGCCAGCTGTGGGGCAAACATTTTATAAAAATTTGCAGAGAAACCATCAGGACCCAGTGTTTTGTCCATCAGGAAATCTTTAATAACTCTATTTCCTCTGAAGAGATGGGAGCGACAAGAACGGCTTTATGTACATTTGAGATGGTAGATAATGAGAGATGTGTTAAAAAAAGGTCCAATTTAGATATTGACGGAGGTTCCTCCATCAGACTATATAACTTCATGTAATATTTCCTGAATTCAGAAACAATATCTGATGGGGATGTTTTTAAGGTGTCATCTTCCATGGAGCCGATCAAGGCGATGAACCTGTTCGATTCAAGTTGTTTAAGTTTGACAGCCAGGAGATGCCCTGCCTTTTCTCCCTGATCCAAATAAAGGGCTTTGGTTCTGAGGATGGAGAATTCAGCCTTCTGTCTTAGTAAATTCAGATTAGCATCTTTTAACTTTACTAGATCTTGTTTCACTAAGTCAGAAGACTGGGGTGATAGAGTGTGTTCCAAAGACCAGATTTGAGATAATAGGAATTTAAGTTTCTCCTCCTGCATCTTTTTCCTTTTGGATGCCAATCCAATCAGAAGGCCATGAAGGCAGGCTTTTAGGGCGCACCATTCAGTATCAGGTCTTCCCGTTGAATTAGTATTGATTTCGGAGAAAACTGTAATGTGCTTGGCTATATATTTAACATTTTCTGGATTTTTAAGCAATTGGTTGTTGACCTTCCATCGCCCACCCTTCATGGAAAGAGATACAAGAGAGAGATCAAGCACGACACTGGGGAGTGGTCAGATAGTGGGCCAGGAAGTATATTAGCATCTGACACACCGGTAATCAAGTTCTGGGAAATTAACAGGTAGTCAATATGGGAAGACATATGGTGGACTTGTGAGATAAATGTAAATTCTTTAACCACCGGGTGAAGGACACGCCAAATATCTATCAAACCTGCACCATCTAACAATTCCCGGAGTGCTCGTTGGGCTGGGGAGAGTCCTTTAAGTGACCTAGCTGAGTGATCTATCTGTGGATCAACAACCAAATTGAAATCCCTTCCTATAATTAAAGGTATGTTTAAATAGGGCATAAGAGTATTTAGTAAATGCATAAAAAAACTGAGTGAGTCAGTATTAGGGCCATATATGCTAGCAAGTATGATGTCTCTGGTGTAAAGTTTCCCCTTGACTATAATGTAACGCCCTTCTGGGTCGGGTATAATTAAATTGGGAGTAAATGGGATAGATCTACGAATTAAAATCATAACCCCTCAACTTTGGGTATTGCCCTCAGCCGAAAAGCACTGACCTATTTGTTGCCTGTGTAATTTGTCTGCCTCTGAATTTAACAAATGGGATTCCTGCATCATAACAATATCCACCGCCAATAGGTTAAGATGTTTAAGGAGCTGGTACTGCTCAAGTTTGCGTCTTGCCCCTCTGACATTCCATGTGAGAATAGTCACCGTACCTGCCACAGAGGTTTGCGTGCTGATGGATGTAGATAGTCCGTATCCATTAATTTCCCCAGATGACAGTTCCTGTGTGAAGAAATCCTCCCCCAGCTCTCCCCCCATTCTCCTGTGCTTCGCCTCTTGCCTCTTGCCCCACAACCATCCCCATCCCTCCAGCCACCATCATTAATCTAAAGCAATTAAGAATAAAAATCTCAAAAGTCCTTCTAGGGTCAAACACAACATCCCTATACTATTGCTAAGTAGATGCATAAACATATTAAGAGTATCCAAAAATCAAGTAGCATTCTTTTACATCAAAGGTGTTTTAAAACTATAAACCTGAGTCTTTAGTATCCAGCTGAAATTCTAATAGTGCTAACTTATTCTCTGAACATTTAATAGATCAGTTATCATTATTTAGTGTAACTGAGACATATACCCGGGATTAAAATAACATATATCTGTATCAGTAGGTTTATATTCGCTCCTATCAATAACTTAGAAAGTTCCCTCCAACATGTGAAGAGTCAAAAAAAAAAAGAAAAATGAAAAGCAAAGGAATTCCTTCCTTATAACCTGCATCTCAACTAGCACTAAAATTTAAAACACTCCTAATCCACAGCTCTCTCTTTCGCTCACTTTTCCTCTTATTATGAGTGTTCACCAGCTACCCTGACCTGATGTTTCCACTGACATAGTGCCACTTCCAACGTCCATCTGCAGGAATAAGAAAAAAAAAAAGAGAGAGAAAGTCCAAATCAGCGCTCGGTTATTCACCGCTAAAGCAGTGAATCAGATTAGTGCCCATCAGTTGTATTGGAGCTCCCTCTCGTGGCAACAATGTATACTAAAGAAAAACTCTAAAAAAGGGACTTGTTTTGATAGTCAAACAGTTCCGGGCCTAAAGTTGGAGGTTACTAACCAAAAACAAGGAGAAGAGTAAGAGATATTGCTCCCCCGATTCTCCAGGGGGCTGCTGAGGAGAAATTAAAACAGTTTTCCTGTTCTAGCGCTGTACATTCCATCCTCTCAGTCCAGGTTTATGCCACTAGGAGATTCCAATGAGGGACAGCACTATCCATCAGAGTCAGCATTTTCCTTCTGGGGACAAGATGTTAAACAACAGGAAAAGTTTATCGGGGGTATAGGCTGTAACACACATAGCAGGGCTAACTTAGCACCAATGCAAATGTTGCCTGAGGGCCGATCACTTTCATCCGATCAACGTGGGATATTTTTAAGGAGCACAATAAAGCCGGGTACTTCTGTATCCTTATAATAGATGAGTATAGCCAGAATATTTAGATTCATAAGGTACATTCCCATTTAAATACTTCCCCTTCACTCGTTACAGATCCGTATTACCAACAGAGATCTTCCCAGTATCCCCTCAGGGACTCTTGAAGAGATCAGGAAAGGTGAGCTTAAGCTGCGGAGCTGCAACTTCGGGATCATCAAAAGGAGTCCAGACTCCTGCAATTAGAACGTGAAGTCTGGCAGGATATGCCATTCTGAATTTAATACCGGCAGTAATTAACTTAGTTACCATTGGATGGAATGCCGTTCTCTTCAGACATACAGAAGTAGGCAGATCCTGGGCTATTCTCAGGTTTTTGACTTCCCATTTAATTTCTTGAAGCTCTTTACATTTCTGAAAGAAGAGTTGCTTTTCCAGGAAATTTAGGAAGTGGAAAATTAGCAGGCGTGGAGGGGCACCAGGCACTGGCTTAGCACGGAGAGCCCTGTGAACTCTTTCTATAATATATTTATCGTCAAAGGGTGAGGGGCCAGCCAGTTTTTGTATCAGCTTCTGCATGAATAAAATCGTATCGTGCCCTTCTTCCCCTTTGGGGAGCCCAATTATAACAACATTATTCTGGTGACTGCACCCCTCAAGGTCCTCCTCCTTTAGTTCTAGCTTAGCCAGCCACTGTCTGCAGGCGCTGAGCTTGGGGTTGAGTTTATCTTGCTTCTAATTGAGTGAAAAGAGCCTTGCTGAGTTATCAGAGGCCCTTTGAGAAACTTCACTCAGCTGCGATGTCATAGTAGCAAGGTCTGAGGTAAGTTTGTGCAGGTCATCACGAAATGGCTGGAATTCTTCAAGGAATCTGTAAAGGGTGAGCAGCTCACTGTCCCCCATAGCGATGGAGGTACTTAAGTTCTGGCTAGAGCCCGAGGCAATAGGCTTCTTTGGGGCCTTTTCGGGCGTGACAGGAGGAGTACTCTTCGGTAGCATTTTTTTGCTCTCTAGGTCCATATAATGGGACGGGAGATGTCTTCAGTTCTTCTTTAGATCTTCCGATGTTTTTAAATGTTGACTGCAATATCAGAGGGTTAATGTTTATGCAGTGAGGAGACTTTTAATGGTCGGGTGGCTGGAACTGTGCAGGGAAGCTGCTACTCTGCATGACGCATCATCGGAAGTTCTCATGCTGCTGGTTTTAAACAGTGCTGCAGACTATAATATTACATTATGCATTCTTGTTTATCATATTTCTAACTCTTGCAGTGCTGTTGGTATTTTTAACAGTGCTGTAGGCTGGATAATAATTAAAGATTACTGTAGGGCTTATGAAATGGCAACAGTCAAAATTGTTAATTTACAAGACCCTTTTTATAATAAATGATACCATTATTTTTTGTCAAATTCTAAATCTTGTAGTGCTGCTTGTATTCTGAATAGTGCTGCAGACGGAATAATAATAAATGATGCAGTTATTGTTCATCAGATTTGTAATTTTTGCAGTGCTGTTAGTGTTTTTAACAGTGCTATACAGTAGACTGGGTAATAATAAATGATACCATTATCGTTCATCAAATCCCTAATTCTTATAGTGCTGCTGTGTATTTAACAGTGATGTAGACTGGGTAATAATAATGATACCATTATTGTTCATCAAATTCCTAATTCTTATAGTGCTTCTGTGTTTAACAGTGATGTAGACTGGGTAATAATAATGATACCATTATTGTTCATCAAATTCCTAATTCTTATAGTGCTGCTGTGTTTTGAACAGTTCTGCAGACTGGAATGGGGCCTATGCTGTGCTGATATGTTACACCTTATCTCCCATGGTGCACAGTCTTGTCACACTTAACCTCCCGTGGTGCACATGGCATACATACAGCATGACACAGTCTGTAACAAATTAAAGACCCTCCTCTTCCAATTCTAGGCAGACTTGAATAAACACCAGCCATAGCAGATCAAAGCCCACCTCCATGCCCTCTATCCTGTTCAAAGACAAAAAAGAGAAGAGTTGTTCTCCAGAGGAAAGACTGCAGGATAAACCCACCGCCAACCCTACTGTGTGCAGTTGTCAGACACCTGACAGAAAGTAAATGCTAACACAGTTTCATGATCCTGAGATAGGGGTGTTCTCCGTAGAGCTGCTGGCCTTTTCTCAATGTGCTGGGAAATTATCTTTTCAGAGCACACAGGACAGCCTACACACGCTGGACATGCATCACATGAGCTCTGTACATCCACTCCCTCACACAAAAATACACAAGTACAGAAAACACCAACTGTTGTTGCCAACAACTAGGAAAACTGTGCCATAGAACTGCAAAAGAAAGTTAGCATATACAAACTGGGCAAGGTAAAAAAATAAAATAAAATCAATGATGTATTAATCAGAAAAAATGACAAAGTTTGATTAGCCCAGCACGGTGAGTAGGGGGTCTGGTCACAGTGTTAAGGTGCACAGACTTTTCCATTTTTCTGATTAAATAAACTGTTGATTTCTTCATCTTGCCCACATTGTGTGCACCAACTTTCTTTTACATTTTATCTGCACTCACAAAGAGTTGGGCTACTTACCCACAGGATAGACAGAGTGGTGAGAGATTTAGGGGTGCATAGAGGTTGCTGTAGGAGAACACCTATATCCCAGTAAAGTTCAGGGAGTGAAAGATCAGCTGTAAGGAACCCAAAGCAGGGAGAGAGAGAGTACAGTCTTGCACCACAAAATGACAAATCTGAGGGGTGAGGATGACTACATGAACAAGGCGGCAGGTGAGCTTCTGTTTGCAGGTTACCATGTAGTAAGACTCAAGAAGCCCTAGTGAAATGGGGGCATAGTCCACATAAAAACGTATATGAATTAGCAGAACATTAGGGGGCTTGGGTGGGGAGAGGCACTGCAGGTCACAGAGCAAGAAAAGGACCTGGGAATTTGGATTTCTGATACCTTAAAGGTTAGGAATAAGTGCAATCGGGTGGCAGGCAAATCAACGAGAATGTTGGTGTGCATCAGAAGGGGCTTCAACAAGTAGGAAGAGGGAGGTGATCATACCACTATACAAAACACTGGTCAGACCACAACCGGAGTGTGGAGTGCAGTTCTGGAGGCCACACTTGCAGGGTGACAAGGAGAGGCTGGAGAAGGTCCCTAGAAGGGCAATCAAGATGATCCAGGGGGTGCAAGGGAGGCCATATGGGGAGAGGCTGGATAAGCTTGGTCTGTATACACTGGAGGTGGAAAGGGAAAAGGGAGATATGGTGGAAACCTTCAAATACTGTACCTAAAGGGAATAAATAAAGTAAGGGGAGGCAGCCTCTTAAGGCTGAGTGAAAACAAAACCACCAGAGGTTATGCATTCAAGCTGGAAGAGGGTAGATTTCGTGGGGATGTAAGGGGGCATTACTTCTCAGAGAGAATTGTAGGACCATGGAACAGGTTGCCGGAATGGGTTGTGGGGCTAGATACAGTGGATAAATTCAAAAGAGCATGGGATAATTTCATGGGGCTAAACAGAGGGGGAGAGGGAGGCAGAGAGGTGGGAGGTAAGGGGGGGAGGGGGGATATTTTTGGGACAGATGAAATGGTCCAGGTGGCCTTTTTCTGCCGGCGGGATCCTATGATTCTATGATTAGCTGATAATTAACACTCAACTGAAACAGTAGCTTTAGCTGAGTATGACCAGTTAAGCATTCAGAAAAATAAGCACTTAGCTAATTTACATATTTTAAGCTGAACACTAGTTGAATGCTTTCAGCAAATTGAATACAGGTTGAGAACAATAAGCACTTAAAATCTGAAAGTCTTTTTCTTAATTCACATGTGTCAAATGTTGACTAGACTGACTAGCTAATATTCATATTCTGGCAGCACAGAATTATCTGCTTTTAGTATTCTTGTTTTAAACAATGGTATTTTTTGGATTGTATACTGATTTTGAAATTACAGTGTTTGCTTAGCATTGAATGCTACTATAGCTAATGCAAAACACGGATAATGCAATGGCTTACCATAAATTAAAAGTGCCCCTCTGTGAAAGGGATTGAAATCCATTCCAGAACCTACAGTATATGGCTCTGGAAAAACAAGACTCAGAGAAACGCCACACATGGTAAGCCTAATGGTAAGTACGGAATAATTAAAAACTACATGTTCATAGCCAAAAGGTGTTTCCTAAATCAAGACTGTTTCTGATTTAATACTAATATAAACCGATAGTTTGAGTTCTTTATCTCCCTTTTCTGCCAACCAGCCCCCTTCTGATCAACAGTCAAGTTTTTTTCATTAATGTGCAATGTTATTTATCTCACTTTACCAGGAAAGTGGACTTGATCCTAAGACCAATTTTCAGACATGCCGGGGGGGAGGGGGCAGGGAATACAATAAGACCTGTAACTCACATAATGCATAAAAACATTAAATACAATACAACATACCATTCCAAGGTGACACACAAGCACAATACAGTATCAGCATCTGGCAGCATCCCATTCCCAGTGTGCCACTCCACTGCATTATCACCCAGCTTCTACCAGGGAAGAAATGCTTCCCCTCCAAAGGACAAGAGTTGTCCACTGGGATACTTATCCTTCCTTCACCAAGATGGCCCACAGCAACCCAAGTCCATTCTTGAACCCAAGTCACCGGAGTATGGAGTATAAGCACAACTGCTGCACTGTCTGGGCCACTATAAACTGAGGGCCGAATTTTCAAAGGCCTTAGATTGACGCAAGGTGCTTGCGTCAAACGGGTCTGATGCAAGGGCACCTTGCGCCAAGGGCTGCGCCAATTGCGAATTTGAAAGGCAGCCTGCGTCACCCAGCAGGCTGCCTGCCCCAAAGTGTACTAGGTCCCCCCTCACCCCATCATGGTCCTGACACCCACTTCAGTGCATCCTGCCACCCCCCTACCCATCTCAGCACTCTTACCCCCCTCCCGTACCCCAATCCGGTGACCGGCACAGCCCTCCACGCACCACCATGGCCAGTCACCGAATGAGCAGTTGGTGCATGTGCTGTATACAGTATACAGTACGTGCATGGACTGTCCATTTGGCGGCAGGCCGGGGTGGCATGTGGAGGGCTGTGCCGGTCACCGGATCAGGGTACGGAAGGGGGGTGGGAGTGCTGAGATGGGTGGGGAGGCACTAGCCCACCAGGGTACCAGGGAGGTTTGCAGCACTGGTGCCATTGGTGTGGGGGCATTGGGGAGACAGTGCCCGGTTGCCAGCCCCTGTCCATGGTGATGCGGACTCCCCGCAGCTGTTGCGGCATTCTGGGTGGGTGCGCCATACATTGGGCGAAGCACCCCCTTTGCTGCATGCTGCTGGACAGAGGCGCCAGGACCCTGTTCAGTGGTGCACCACACTAGGCACAAGCTGCCATTGTCACAGCTTGTGCTGGGGCTTTGAAAATCCAGCCCTGATAGTTTAAAGCAGTTTTGGTACAGTATAAATATTTTGCAGCTGAATGCTTGTGTGAGAGTATAATCGAAAATAATTCAGAACGGGTGAGCATTCCAGTCTTTTAAGTGTTAACTAATTTGCATAACAACATTTTGACTCACACTCAACTATTTATTTATGTACTTGCTTTACTTAGTTATTTTAAATTTGGGGACTGGGGTAGGCAGATGGAGCCAGAGAATGTTTCCAGGTGTAACGCAGGGGAGGCGATACAGCAAAGAATGATACAGCAACAACAAATATAATGACAAGGGGTGCATACCATGCATATGAACAATAAAACAAGGTACCAGTAATAAATTCCAGAAAAAGAACCAAAAATAATGCAAAAAGTGTACAAAGTACAGCACATACGTTACAGGGGTAGCAAGGATGAGAGCTAGGGGAGTATGCAGTCTATGGATGGCAGTATAGCCTAGAGGTTAGAGTAACAAGCTGTGAATGAGCTTGGTACATCCAGCAGACCAGACCTGGATTTGATTCTCACAACCTCCACTTGCATACTGTGTGACTGAACAAATCACTTAACCACCCAGTGCTCCCAGGTCACCCCTAAAAACAAGTACTTGTGCCTAGTGGGGCTTACCTGGTCACCAAAGACTAAAAAAATAAATAAAAAAGATATCTGTAACAAAATCCTGGTGTAAAAACTCAAATTACAGAGTACACTAAGCTATTCAGTAGGGTAAGTGGCAAAATTGGTGATGAGGGAAGGAGTGAAGAGGACATGGGTTGTAATGTAGAGAGAAGAGGGAGATGACTAGCTTCAGTTGTATGCTTTTGAGAAGTGTCAGTAAGAGTAGCTTGACAGGATGCTGAGAGGTGGATGAAGAGACTGAGGTTGTTCCACACTATTGAAAGAAGGATAGAAAAAACAGACCAGCCCTGCTACAGATTTGCAATAAGGGAAAAGAAAGGAATGAACATTGAATGATTAGAGGAAGTAGGAGGAGAGGATGGCAGTATTAAAGAGTAGAGAAGCAAGTGGTAATAGAGGCAAACCAGTATTTGGCCAGGAAGGAGGAATAGTGTGAGATGTAGGATCTCTAGAGAGGGGAGAAAGAGAGATTTGCATAGAGAGCACAGTGATGACTAAGAGATGGAGCACTAATAGCAAAGTGGCAGAAGGAATGAAAAAGGGGTCCAACCTGGCAAGTGTAGATTTTGGGTCAGCGTTGAAGACTACATCTGCATAGTCAAACACCTGCAGGATCACCTTAAAGGTGATCTTGTGGCAGACTTGGAGAGAAATGTAGGATTTACTGTGGTACAGTACATGAAGCTTTAGGTGGAGTTTCTGTCACGGTATCAATGCAGTTGGAAAACAGAAGTTCTGGTCCACCCATACCAATAAGTACCTGAAGTGGAATACCTTTCAAGCAGTTTGCCAAACAGAATCCTGAAGACAGGGGTATGTTGGAGCCTTGCTAGTCTCTGTCTACTGCAAAAAGTCTGAGAGTCAGTCTTTTGGGAATTTAAGGAGAGTTGGTTTCAGCAAAATCAGCTTTTAATGTTGTCAAAGTAATACTGGAGTGATGATTTAAGATCAGAGACCAAAGCATGTAAGGCAAACAGAACTGTGTCATCTGCATACATGTGAATGTGTTTGTAGACACAGAAAAAGGGTAGGTCTGTTAAAACAGAAATGGGGAATGGCCCTTACCTTATTGGAAACAGAGAAACAGAAAATGTGAACAGATAAAGGCCTATATTCCCATCTAGTGTGCCAAGCATTACTTGTTAAGTGATTGTGCCCTGTCAGTCTTCATTTCTTACTGTCCCTCCCCTAATTCCCCCATACTGTTATCCCATGTGCCTGTCCCACCCCCTTTTGAACCACCTTCTGTCTCAGTGCAGATGACCTCTTCTGGAAGTTTGTTCTAGTCTGCCAGCACTCATGTTAAAAAAAGTACTTCTGGATATCAGTTTTGAACCTTGTCCCAAGAATTTCATGGGGTTTCCCCTGGTGCCCATATTACCACTCATTGTGAACAACTCACTGCTGTCCACCGTGTTTATCTGTAAAGTTACTAGAATGTCTCAAGATGCACCAACTAGGTGAATCAATGTATTTTTCTGTAAATCTTTGTTACTCCATTAAAAAGTATCAATTTGCCTAGTTTGTGCATCTTGATGTACAAGGACCAATATGGCAACAACATTTTTTAGAATATCTCAATCAAGCCTCCTCTCTTACTCCTGTCCTCCAGCTTATATATATATATTGAGATCCCCCAAGCACTCATCATAAGACCTCTTATTGCCCCTGTATCACTTTGGTGGCCATTCCCTTCAATGCCTCCAGCCTATCCCAGTCCTCCTTCAAGTGTGGGCTCCTTAACTGCACATAAGACTACAGTATGTGTGGTGGAACTAGGAATCTGTACACAGGTAGTATTACCTTCATTATTTCCACTGATGATCCCCCTCCCAATGCAACCAGCATCTAATTCACCTTTTTCTCAGCCCCATTACACTGCGACAGTGCCTTCAACTGCTTCATTATTATCTCCTCCATGTCCCTTTTATGCATTGTATTCTCCACTACCACCCTTCATCCTGTATTCCATTCTCAGGTTTGTGACCCCTGTGTGCATTACCGTGATCTTTTTGCATTAAATTTCAACTGCTCCCCCACTGACCACATTTCCAATCTTTCCAAATTCTTCTTCATAGTCCTTACCCTTCCTCAATGTTCACTCTAACACAGATCTTGGTGTCATTGGTGAAGAGACAGATCTCACCCATGCAACCACTCCCATATGTCATTCTTAAATATATTGAAGAAGACTGGTCCTAAAGCTCAGTGTTGAGTCTGTTCAATTCCTGGAACATCCCATCTGTGACTTCCTTCATCCCTAAGGTCTCTTCATTTAGGACTACCCTATGAGTTTTCCGACCCAGACACATTTTTATCCACCTTGTTATCTTATCTCCTACCTTCAGGTCTACCAGTTTCCTTTACCAACCTCTCATGATGGATGGAGTCGAAGGCTCTGCTGAAATCTCAGTACAGGACATCAATGCCTGACTCCTATCAATGGCTTTTGTCACCCAGCTGAAGAATTCAGTCATGATTGTCTGGCATGACCTCCCACTGGTAAATCTTTGATGACTGGAGTCCTGCAGCCTGATGTCATCCAAGAATCCTACTGTCTTCTCCATAATAGATTCCAGTTACTTCCCTACAATAGATATCAGACTGACTGATCCTCCCACAGATGGCTGAATACTGAAATGACCAGCAAGCCTGCTGTGTCTCATTCCCATTCTCTATACAGCAAGAGACTTCACAAGTAGTGACAAATAAACCATCTTTGATTAGAAAAAGTATTGAATGCTTTATCAGTGCAGCCACTCATTATTGTGCACACACACAACCCACAGCATGACTAGTTCTGCACCATTACTCCAGATGCTTCATCAAAGCTATGTGATACCGTGCACACATCCATCTATATAGTTGATGTTATTGTGACACAGTGCATGCCACTTAGTGCAGATTATAAAGTGCACTCACTATTTGTCTGCATTAACCAATGTCCGCAGTTACCGGCGGTAGTGAAAACCAATAGTGCCTACTGCTCTACACATTCTCACTACTCGGTAAGTCATCATCGGGTCATTAAAACCCCCTGAATGTTGATCTATTTGCAACAATAATATTTCTTGATGCCACATGGCCATGGGCTTATTGTGCTTCAGTGATTCGGTTCTTTAGACTTTACTTTTCGGAGCACTTTAGTGCTTTGTGTGCTTCATTCATGCATCTGTACTTTAGCTTTTATTTTTTCACTGGGCTTCTTTGTGTGTGGGCTCGTGACATGGAGGGTTGTGGGGGTGGTGCATTGGAATGAGGGAATTTAAAAATGTTTCACTTGTTAAAATATGATGTGATTGCAGTCTGCTTGGATGGTGCTGTTCCATACTTCTGCCATCTTTTTTCAGTATGATGCAGGAGATCCCAGTCCGGCATGATATCTGGCCATTGTGACATGGCCAGACGCAGAACAAGCAGTGCCTGTTGAACATCACTGGCAGACATGGTGGGGTTTTCTTTTTGCTCCTCTTCACCTTCTTCTTTAGTGCCAGCATCCTCCACATTTTCAGCAGGCTGAATTGAAGAGAGAACCCGAGCATCATCATCTAGCTTCTGCTCTGGCTCCGGGTTCATTCTCTCCTAGTCGGGACAGTGCCTTGAACTCCTCATCTGTCAGCCCTTCTGGAGCTGGGACAATTTCTTCCTCTATGTGATCAGGGGTATGCTCTTATGTTTCACCGGAGGCTGCTGCAGGGTCACCATGGGAGAATCCTCCCTTCCACCAGCAGTTTTTAATGGTTTGTTCAGACAGAGTCCCAAGCTGTCTGAAGGAGCATAACCACATCAAGAAGTGTGATTCACTTCACACACTTGACAGCGGTCAGTTCGGGACCAGCTTCTAGCTTGGAAAGCACTCGAGATCACATCTCATGAACATAATGCCACTTCATAGAATAGATTATCCCCGGTCGAGTGGCTGTATGATCAAAGTAGTGTTGGGGGATAGGAACACCAGCTTGCTGTTCCGCAGGCCACGAACACAGGATGGCCTGTGAAGTTGTCCAGCAAGAGTGCAATCTTTCTACTCCTAAGCCTATGGTCCCACCTCCTAATCCACTCTGTAAAGATCTTCCCAGTCATCCAGGAGGTTCTGTTATTTTTGTAGATCACCAGTAAGTGAGCAACACCCCAAAAGCAACGGGATTGTGCTGACTTACCGACCACCATAAGCTGCAGTTTCTCCATGCCTGCCATGTTGCAGGAGGCCATCACAGAGACATGCTCTTTTGCTTTTTTTTTTGCCACATAGGAGCTGTGCTCTTAAATGACATTGTCCCCTGACCCACACACCTAAGAAACAGGCCAGTCTCATCCATGCTATGTCATATGGACCGTAGCCTGATAGCAAATCCAGCGACACATCTCTAATCCAATTGCTGACTCCAAGGTCATCCGCATTTTGCTTTTCGCTGTAGGCATGATGAAAGCAGATGTTATTGAGGCTCTTCCACCTTTGGAGCCAGCCATCTGTTGGATTAAAATCAGGTTTCCCTAAAGCAACTGCCAGCTGCTTCACCTTTTCCATTAGCAGTGGACCACTGACCATGGCATCATGGCTTCTGACATCCATGAACCAGATTAATAAGTCATCCTCTATCTCATGGTCCTTACCATCCCGTTTTTGTTGCCATTTTGGATTTTGGTTTAAATGACACTGCTGGAGAATGCTCTCTTTCTGTTTCAGCAGGTCTGAAACAGTTGATTTAGGAATTCCAATCCTCTGTGCAATGTCTCTAGCACTGCACTTAGGTAGTATTTCTATCTGTTGGAGCAGCTTAATCTTTCATGAGTGTGGAATGCTAGGTCGCCGACAGGAAGCCATTTTCTGGTAAGATAGGGTATTAATGGAGGTGCATGGATCTGGCAGCTTATAAACACACCTCATTAACACCTACTGCATTGATTAATTGATGCATTCTGCCCTAACAGTGTGTGAGTAGTTAAGAGGTTAAGTGTGTAACTGGAAATGTGCTTGTATATCTGGTGATTTAGTGTCTGCGGTAGGCGGTGCTCCAGGTCCACATTATCAGGTGATAATATCATTGTAAAAGTGTGTCTTGGTTTTGGCAGCAAGATTTTGTCCATGGAAAGTGATTGTCCGCAGTATCTGCATCCATATTATGTGGCGCCGACTGTATCATCAGACTTGAGTATGGAAGCTAGAAACTGCCAACCAGGAGCATTCCTCTTTGTTTACAGTGAAAAGGAGGTCTCTTAAGAAGATAGAGAAAAGGACTGGGCTGAGGATAGATCCCTGGGGATCACCGGACTTAATGAGCATAGGGGGGTAGATAGGACATTATCAATTTGGACTGTCTGAAGCTGGTCCAAAAGATAGGAGCAGAACCATCTGACCGCCCTGAAAGATGGGCCTGCAGCACTTAACTTATCGAAGAGAAGGGGATGAGGCACAGTATCAAAAGCCTTTGCTAGGTCCATGAAAATGGTCATGCTGAACAGGTCTTGGTCCATACCTTTCAGCACCAAGTCGGTAATCCAGAGAAGGGAGGAGATGGTAGAATGGTGTTTGTGGAAGCCAGACTGGAAAGGAAATGAAGAGGAATCAAGGTAGGCACATAGCTGGGTGATATCAATTTTTTTCTGCACCTTAAACAGGGTAAGGAGGGGGTATTTGGGCCAGCATTATCTGGGGAGAAAGAGTCACTGCCTTTGTGGAGGGAGAGAACTTTATTCTGTTTCCAGGACTGGAAATGGACCCATGTTGGAAAGAAAGATCACTAAGGGAGTCAAGAGGGACAACAATAGCCAGCACAGAGAGATGAAAGAGATTAGTATCCAGCTCACCAGGGCTCTGTCCTTCAAAGAGAATAAAGGGGTGTAAGGCAGCAAGGGTGGTCTCAAAGGGAAACCAAGGACAAGGGAAAAGATGCTGGGGTAGAAGGTGGGAAGCCGTGGGGGCATCTCATTTCTATGCTATTGTATCTCAAGACTACTTACACTATACTTTGTTGCACACACTTTATCCTGTAGTCAAACAGAGGGTGGTAGTGGTCTTATTCATGCAGCAGGGAAGAGAGGTCCAGAGACTTGAGTGATCTAGATGACAAAAAAACTTTGGTGGGGCTTTCCTGTGACAGATCTGATACCTAGTTGCCTATTAGTTCAATACTCTGGTTGAGCACTCTTCATTTTTATGTTGTCTTGCGCACGCAGCGCAGACATCATATTGTGGTCACTTCAATGGAGAAGTGGGTTTTGGAGATGCTGTCCTGCTGCAGCTAATGGCACCACTGCTTTTTGTGGCCGGGCTCTGTGGTGCCAATGGCATAGCTCACTGTATATGACAGCAGTTGACAAATGTGCCACCACCTTGAAAGAAATTAGCCGCTGCAATCAGGGAGTGCCACGGAGCAGTCATTGATTGCAGCAGCCAATTACTGCTTGCCTCGTCTGGTGTCCCTGTCAATCAACATGGTGGTGGCTTCTCCGTTAGCTTCTCATAGTCCCCACAGATGCCGAGGGATAGCTGCCGCCTTACACGGTACCTCTGAAAGCCAACGAGGGTGCCCAATCCCCCTGTTGGCATGCCCTCTCCTAAGTTAATTTACAGACGAGGTGCCCTATCCCTGTCGGCATAATGTACCCCCTATTTCTTGTGTGCCGAGAGGATGCCCAATGCCCCTCGGCTCATGCGATGCACCCCCAACTCTGTATGGCCAGCAGGAGTGCCCAATCTCCCATCGGCTACAGCTCCCCCAAAAAAAACACTCAGGTGGCACGCTGAGAGCTCAGCCCAGCATGCCAAATGTTCCTGTAAAGAAAAAAATGTCCTGCGACGTGTGTGTTTTTTTTAACTTGTAAAACTGAAAACGGTCCCTTGTTGAGTCTGGTGGCCCTCCCCAACCTCGCCCACCTCTCGCACCTCCCTCCCTCCTTACACAATCTCTTCACCCCATACTTACCTCCAGGGCCCTGCGTGACAATTTTTGGTGGACCGGGAACACGTCTGCACTCTTCAAAGCCGACCGTGAACTGAAGAAATGCCGGTAAGCTGTATAATGGCATAAATGTTTTTTTTTCAACTTATGTGGATATCTCGGCCATTTTTTTTACTTTTACCACTAAATTTTCGACATGGGTTTTTGGGACCCCTCCTCATGAATTCAATCACTATCATGGCGTTATTCAATCCCGAAAGGTGATTTTGTGGTCACTGCGTGGAATCACCTTTCTGGATGAGTAATAAAATGACAGTGTTGCTGTTCATGAGGTGGCCTCCCAAAAAGCCTATGTTGCAAATTTGGTGAAAAAATTCCAAAAAGTTGCTGTGTTACGAGCACGCATTGTGCAGTTTCCATGTGCACTCGTAACTCCGCCAATTTGTAATATTTTCACTCCAGATTTTCAACATTGGCATTTTTTCACACCTCCTTATGAACAGTGCCGCTGTCATTTTTCACATCCTGGCCAAAATGTGTTTTTGCACTACCGGTGCAGAATAGCACAGTCGATGTGGGAAATCAGTGTTTGGGACAGATTATGAAAATCACAGTGACACCGTTCATGAGCAGAGGTCTTAAAATGGCTCTGTTGAAAATTTGGTGACAGAAGTCCATAAAATGACTGTGTTACAAGCGTGCATTGTGCAGTTTCCACAAGCACTTGTAACTTTGACAATTTATAATATTTTCACTCAACATTTTCAACATTATCAATTTTGTACACATCCTTATGAACAGTATAGCTGTAATTTTTCAGATCCTGCCCAAAATGTGTTTTCACACAAGTGGCGCACTATGGTGTGGTCACTGTGGGAAATCAATGATCAGGACAGATAAAGAAAATCATAGTGACAGTGTTTATGAGCAGAGGTCCCAAAATGCCTATGTTGAAAATTTGGTGAAATAATTCCACTAAATGACTGTTACAAGTGTGCATTGCACAGTTTCTACGTATGCTCGTAAATTCAAGCATTTTTTATATTTTCACTCCAGATTTTCAATACTGCCATCTCTTCACACCTACCTATGAATGGTACAGCTGTCATTTTTCACATCCTGCCCGAATGGTGTTTTCCCACATCTGGCCCAGAATGGCATAGTTGCTGTGAGAAATCAACGATCAGGACAGATTAACAAAATTACAGTACCATTATTCATGAGCAGAGGTCCCAAACACTTTCATGAGGTGAGGGTCACGAAAATGCCATGTTGCAAATTTGTAGTGCAAATACCAACAAACGGACAGGGTTTTCTAACCATAATGTCCCACCCTGTACAGACTGACAGGCATCAGGGGTGTATCTTTGCACTGCCAGCTGTCATGCTCATGACATACCATCCCCCCCAAGCCACTGACAGGCATCGAGGTGTGCATTGACTCTTTGGCCTCACAGTTCACCCCATTCTCCTATGCTGTGCCCATGTCAGCATATGTCCTTATGAATTGGGGTCTATAAAGCCAAATACCCCAAGGCACACCTCAGCACTTGTCAGTGTCTGCAGGATAGGGTGAGGTAAAATGCCATGAGTGTTATGGCCGAATGGGGTGAGCGTAAGGCCCGAGGACCCCAAGGCACAATGAGATATTTGTCGTACTGCTGGGTTGGATGAGCTGAAATGTCATGAACATTATGGCCAATGCCCAAAGACACACCTCAGTGCCTGTCAGTCTCTGTAGGGTGATGTGGGGTTTGATGTCACTTTCATACTTCACTGCCATTCCTATTATGCATCTGTTCAATTCCTGCGCTACCGATGTCAATGTCAGCAAGACAACATTCGGCATTGACAAATGCTTGTTTCATGTGAGAAGCTAAGATGTCAGGGTAGAGGGCTATAGCCTCTTCAAAAGAGATAGAGGCCATATTGGTGGGTGGATTACTTTCAATATCAGGGATGGAACTGAAGAAAACAAGAACGAACAAGTGAGTAGGATGGGAGCCCTACAAAATGTATATGCCTGAATTCGGATCCATAAGAGGCAAAAATGAGATTCTGGATATATGTTAAAGATTGCTGGCACAGGAGAGAACAATTTGGAATTGGCAAACAAAGTAAAGGAAGTCTTCATCTTTGGGAATTAGGTATGGATTCACATGAGGGAGTTCAATCTATCTGACACTGGCTGGTAGATAGAGAGCACCTGAGGGAAAGCTGGGCAGGTTTTCTGTTCCATCATAAAGGATTGCTTCCTTCGTCAAAATGTCAAGCAAAGTACTGGAGGGATTCTGTTCTGCAAATGACATGGCCAGAGTATACTATTAAGCTTGGGGAACTGGTGGGTAACTGTGACCAAACCGAGACCAATATTGACGTAATAGGGGAAAAATTTAGCAAAAATAAAACTGTTTATACAACTGGGGTTGGTATAACTCAAGGGAAATAAATCAAATTATCTAGACCTGCAGGTAGAGATACTATAATGAAAACAAACATTTAGTTCCATGTGCAGCCCTAATAATGAGTATTCATTTTCATGTAAGTAAGTCTTCAACCAGTATGCCAATCAAGAGTAGCTATTTATTTATATTAGCAACATGTCTTTGTGTTATATAAGCCAATTATTACATTTACAATATACAGTATAAGTAGATTAATTTTCACTTGTACCTCCAAGACTATTTACACACTGATAGAGACACCACTCATGAGTAACAGGCTTGGAGGTACTCATTTCAAGAAAGCTGGCTATATAGTTAAGGTATATTCTCCAGATAAGTTAATGACTTGGTTAATTTATTGATTTAGAAATTGGTAACTTTATTTAAATAAATTGGTAACCAGGAAAGGCACATTGAGACAAGGCTCTTTTCCAGGTGCCTTAATTAGTATCTAAGGGCTGGGAGAGAGGGGGAGAGGTGGATGGAGGAAGGGTGCAGGTTCCAGAGGGAGGGGAAGTAGTAGGAATAGGCAGGCTGCCCAACAGAGGAGTGAGGGTGGGGAAAGGAGGAGGTGTAGTGGTTTCCTGGAGCAGAGAGAGTAGGAGAAAGAGGAGATGGCAGAGGATTGAGGACAGATAAGAGGACAGGGACCCAAACCAGTATTTTGAGATGAAGGAGGCAGAGTGCGAACTTGGTAAGATGCGCCGAGCCAAAGCTGATTTCCAGATGCAAACTGAGGGAGGAGTTTGCTATTGGAAGGCACAAGTACAGCATATAAAAAGAACCAGGTATTAATGAGTATTATAAAATGAATAGAAAAATGCTAAAAGCTGATTAGTGGCATGCCAGTTTAACCTGAGAGTGTTATCTCACCACAACCTCACTTGTGAAACTAGCGGCCATAAAACAGCCTACTTACAACCATAAACACATAAATGGATCAGTTTTATAATCCCAGTAAAGCCCTTCAAAATATGTGTCATGCTGGGATAACATCCCTTCTTTGGTGGCTAAAGGCACCAGGCCCAAGCCATTGTGCCTCAGAACATACCTGAGGCATGGCATTATCCCAGCATGACATCACTGTGTTGTTGTTTATTGCTTAAGTAAAATAAACAAATACAGTGATTAAATAAAGCTATATAAGAACTTATTGTAACAGTAGAACTTTGAGAAAATCTCTTCTATTAGGCCACACATTTGAACTGTAAGTCATCAGTGTCAGGACCACTCAGAAACTTTGCTAGCTGGGTGCAACCAACTATGACATGCAGCATCGACACATATATAATGTGGATGGCCCCAACACTCTTCAGTTCCCCTGCTGGAGATAAGCCTCGGAGGGCTTCATATCGTGAGAAACCAGGAGATCAAACCAGTACCAGGCAAATAAGGAGAGACACGAGACTGGAAATAGGATGCATGGAATAAGGCCTTGTGCACAGCACCTGATTTACCCATCCAAAGACAAAAAATGGGGGGGGGGTACAACATGGCCTAATGGAGGGAGATCCTCTTGAAGATCTACTGTTACATTAAGTTGTAATGTAACTGCTCCATCTTCATCAAGGATATCTCCTCCATCAGGCCACACCTTTGGAACAAGTCCCGAGCAGTACCAAGTAGCCTGGAATGATGGTACAGCCTAATAAGTGATCAGGAGAGAAGATCTTGTAGTACAGCAAGACCAAAGCCAGCATGTCTATGAGAGATGATGTCCAGTCTGTAAAGTTAAGTGAAAGTATGGACAGTGCTCCATGTGGCAGCAACACATATGTTGGCTGCAGGAACATTTCTGAAGCAAGCACCAGTTTTATACCATACCTCTTGCAGAGTAACAGCAAACAGCACCAGGAAGTTATTTATCATACAGTACTTCCTATAACAATAAAAACAACAGAATTAGCCAGCCATTTGGACAGGCATTGTTTAGATACTGGGGCACGCTTTTTCCAAGGGGCGAAGGAAACAAAAAGCTGAGAAGTATTTCTGCAGCTCGGTGTGAGTAACATAGTAACTCAGTGTTCTATGTACATCTGGGTTATGAAGCAATGCCTCACCCTGGTTGGCATGCTCAGGTTGCTAAACAGGAAGGTGAATCTTTTGATTTAGTGTAAATTCAGATACCACCTTCTGTAAAAATTTAGGATTTGTATGTAACGAGACCGTCATTGTGAAAAATCAAATGAGACTCACTTATCATAGCCTGAAGCTGAGAAATTATACAAGTAGAAGTCATAACAACCAAAAATAACATTTCCCATGACAGGAAACATAAACCACAAGTTACAGCAGGCTCAAAAGTTGCCAATGTCAATTTCTCAAGTATGAAATTCAAGTCCCACGCCAGGACTGGATTACAGATAGGAAGTTTCATGTGAAGAATACCACTCAGAAAAGTAAGGGACACCTCTAGCTGGGCAACCATAAGGCCATCAATAAAGTCATGGAATGCTGATATGGCAGTCAAATGCATCTCAATAGAGGAATACTGTAAGCCTGAATGAGATAAGGAAAGCAAGCATTCCAGAATAGAATTCACATGACACATAAAAGGGTCCATATTCTGAGAAGCAGACCACAAAGTAAAAAGCTTCCATTTCCAGGATTAAGTATGTCTGGTAAAAGGCTTCCTAGCCACAATCTGGACATCACCAACTTTAGGGAACAGCCCATAATGAGCAATGGCTATGTTTTCACAAGCCATGCATGCAGGTGTGGGGACGTCAGGTCTGGTTTAGGAGAAGCATGCCTGGAACCCTTAGCCATTTTCATGCCTTTTAACATTTTTTGAGTGACAAAGTTCTCCCAAGCCTTCCACTGGTGTTGTCATGTCGCCTGGTTGAAACTCTGGCAAATCTCTCAGGCTCTCACATTATGAGATGGGCCCAAACAACAAACACAGATTGTGTGAATGTCATACTTAAAGATTTTGTAGCTGAAAGAACAATATCAGAACAAAGACTTTTTGTCATTCTGCGACATATATGTAATCAGGGTGTGGGTTTAGGGTCTGTTGTTATTTACCGCCCAGTGCCTCCAATTTGTAACCCTCTACCTGGTTAGCCTGGGTTCGGGGAGAAAACATTCGCTTAGCATCAGGGCTAGGTTTGCACTTCTGGACAGGGGCACCCAAGTAATTCCGGACACAGGAAGCAAGAACTGAAAATGTCCAAACCAGGAGTGGGATTCTAAAGTGGGCTTTTATTCACTTCAACACAAGAATACAAAGCAAGATGGACCCCCACAGGGCTACACTCACTGGTTATGCAGTTCTATAGAGGTCAGAACACATCTTCATCATCACAACAACCCTCAGGTTTTGAACACACTGGGCTCTCAGCCTGAACTGGTACTCACTCTCTTGGATTTCCTGGCATGGCACTCGGCCAGCCCTAGTTCACCTTTCCATATGTCATGGACATTTATGTCGGTGGCTCCCTCAACCACCCATGAGTGCTTCCTAGCTCTAAAGGGAAAACTCACACCTTAATCCCACATCTGGGTACTTTATGCAGACACTGGCCAAGTGCCTTGGAGAAAGCTATAGGTGCCCAAAGTGAATCCGTGGAGTTAAATCTGATTACTCCAGAGGGTGGGGGTCTCCTATCTCTTGTCCCTAAATCCATACCCGGCCATTCATTCTGAGTCAACACCTTTCCTTTGAACTCTCTGTTTGTAGAATGCTATCTCAAAATGTATATCACATTTAACAATCTACCGTCCTTGGTAATTGGTGTCCTGACTTGTAGCGTTCTCTAAGTGGCTATGTCCATCCCTGTAGACCCCCACAGATTAGATGCATTTCAAGCCATACATAAAACTATGTACTGTACTTGGCAATCCTTTCCTGACCCCACAGTAGCAAATACTTTACACAACTGTCTCAGTGAAAACATAGGCTCTCTGGCAGAGCAAACTCACCATGGTTTGCAGATGCTCCAGGGCTTCTCTCGCAGGAAAAAAACACTTCTGGTGCCTCAGCACAAATTCTCTACTCAGGCAGCTTTTCTTCTTCCAGCAGGGCCAGGGAATTGCCCCGAAAAGCTGGTTTTGTTCCCCATCCCTCTCAGGGATGGGGCACTGGAACAAACCAGAGAACGGTCTCAACCACTTCTATTAGTTCTTCTTCTGTGTCCTTCTCTAGGGTGAGAACACACACCCTCTTCCTGTGGTAGCTCTGTTACACAGCTGGGCTATGAGGGGCTGCCAACTGCAGTGCACCTCCTCCCTGCACTGAGTCTCCCACTAGACTAACTTTGAAAACCCCAACATTCTAACCTAACTCCCAGCTACAACATTCCACTGTGACTTATGCTGCTGCGAGAATTCTAAGTGATGTCATCCCTTCAGCTCAGCTGAGACTGAAGACAGAGTGAGACAGTGTGAAACCCATTTAACTGATGTCTTACAAGCTGCCTTCCCTGCCTGCCACTAGATCTAAGTGGGATTCTAGTAACCTGGGGTGATGGGGGGGTACGCCCACCTTCGACCAGGAAAATGACTGTCCACAGTCATTCCTTACCCTGGCCCAGGCCATCTTACCCTATGTGTTGACTATGAGGAGGTAGCACTACCTTCTCCACTACCATGTGCCAGGCACAGGCAGGCAACACTAAGGGCCCAGAGGCCATCGGCTGATGCATCAGCCTCTGCTCTACGATCTTTCTATGGCTACCTAGTGGCCCTGGTAGAATTGCCCAGAGCAAAGCCCTAATAGATCAGTACTGTGGCCCCTACTGCAGGTCAGGACCACAGCCTGTCTATTCCCCCTAGCCCTCTAGGGAAAACCTATCTGACCAAAACCCAAATTACCCAAAAACAGTGGAACCTCCCCCCAACCCTGGACACCTGCAACCAAAAACAAAAGGAGCTAATACTGTACTCTAGGTATTATTCCAACACTCCCCCACAACCATACCTGTGGAAGTAAAAGTTAAACACAGTTAACAACAACACTGCACTTTAAACACTACTACTTTAAAGCACATTAAGGACTCCGCTGAGTCCCTCTTCCTCTTCTTGCCTTCTCTTCTCCCAGTTAAATGGGGATGGATCGGTGGGTGCAGTGTCCGTGGATCTCTCCAAGGCATTTGACACAATAGACCATAGAAAATTGTTTGGGAAAATGATGAATTTGGGAATAGATGGTGAAACCCTTCCATGGTTTAAATCATACTTGACAGGTAGAGTTCAACAAGTATATATTTGAGAAATTTCATTAAAACCAGCCTCTGTAAGAAGAGGAGTTCCTCGAGGCTCGATTTTGGGTCCTTTACTATTTTTAATGTATGTGAATGAACTCTCAACAGCAGTACAGAACTCAGTTTTGAGTATATATGCAGATGACACTGTACTGCTGGCTAGTGGTGACTCAATTCCAGGGTTTTAAATAACTGATTAGCAGTTTTTTTTCTTGGGATGATACTAACTGTACAGAACATATTTATACAGATTTTCTAGAAGTGCTGTGTTTGTTAAATGTAGTGAGGCAAGAGCTATGCATTTTCACAAAGATTTAGCACTTTTATGAGCAAAACGCTAACCAATTTTTAGAGTTAAATAAAACCCTGAATTCAGGTAATGGAGAAAACTCTTCAGAATGACTTTAGCAGGATGGAAACATGGCTATACCAGTCAGGGCTGGTTTTAAACTGTAAAAAAAAACAACTCCATGGTTTTCCAGAGTAAAGGAAGAAATTTTAGCAATTCTCCCAAAATCTCAATTAAAACGGCCACAAATGAACTCTTAAATCAGGTTGAGTCATACAGGTACTTATGGATTATTGTGGGCAGTAATTTGAAATTTAATTCCCACATAAAAAAATCTTGTTTGTAAAACAAATAACAAATTAAGGGCTTTTCGCAGATCTAAACATTGTTTAGATCAAAAAATGTGAAAATATATACTTAATCAACTGATTATCCCATGCATCGAATATGGAATCCACATTTATGGTATGGCTAGTAAGTCAAACCTGAGAGCTATTCAAGTTCTTTACAATAACCAAGCGAGATTTATACTTAATTGTGACCACCATACTCACCATTGCAAAATGTTTAGGACTCTAAAATGGGACCAAATAGACCAAAAAAGGGACCAAAAATGGTTAAAACAAATTCATGGGGTAGTACATAATCAAAGCCCGAAGTATCTTGTGGGCAAAATTCCATATTCGATACATGCTCATAATTATAATCTAAGAGGTAAAGTGGGAAGCAAATATGCTATGCCTAAAATAAACAATAAGTATGGTGAAATGACCTTTGGTATGAAAGTTATAAATCTTTGGGCCCCAATTGACTTACAAAGGAAGCAAATTCAAAAATCCAAACATTTTATGAGATCGATTGATAATGGATTGAAAATAAAATACTTGTGTAATGGGTGATATATTTCCTCGGATGGATGTATAAATTTGTAGGAGTCATTTATAGAGGGTTTTCTCAAGTTTTAGAAATAGTTATAATATAACTTGAATGTATGTTGTGTTGTCTTATATGTGGGTCTAATTTAAAAATATTTGTTGTTGAATGTTTTTTACAATGTATGCTGTAATATAGATTTATTTGTGTAAATCTACATTATCTTTCTAAACCTAAGAATAACAGGTACATCTTGAAAACAGGTCTATGACCCAATGATGTAAACTATTTCTACTTGTATAAAAATAAACTTTTTACTACTTTACTACTCCTTGTCTTCTTCAGGAACACCTGCAAGAGAAAAGACAAAACAATCCCTAACCTGCACACACAGTACTATCTAACCCCTACCATCTAAACACTGGAGAATCCCAAAAATATTTTTTAAAAAAGTAGAAAAACAGTAGAAACAGTAGAAAAACAATGACATTATTTACGATACACATTTTTGGGGATGGAGTGCTCTAAAAGTCCCATCCAGTGACAACAGTGCCCAAAGGCAAGTCCAAGAAAAAGTCTCTTCTGGGCCAGAGCCCGGTGAAGCACAGTTTTGGTAGGACTATAATCCCGAAGGGGAGAGTCTTTGAGGACAGTTCAAACAGTCTGAAGTCTGCTAGGTGTAGCGTGTGTACTGAAGTGTCATTAAAATAGAAAAGTCTGGACTTACCAGTTCCTTGAAGAACGAAATCAATACTACACCTGGATTTCCAGCCGAAGACTCCCCCGGCAGCATTCTTCTGATACAGCTGGGAAGACATCTTCTGGAAAATGACAGGATGGCACATCTGGAAACTGCTGGGTTGATGTCATCTAGGAGATGGAACCTTGGAACAGGACAGGAAAAACAGCTGGTCTGAAGTCATCCAAAATCACAGGCGATGAATCAGGATACAGCTGGGATGGTGTCCTCTCTGGATATGAAGTCATCTGGAAGGCCAGTAGATGGAATCTGAAAAGCCAGTACACTGCAAGGCTAATGAATCTGGGGCACCTGGTTCCTGGAATGCCAGACAGGCAGAACAACATAGGTACGGCAACGGCTGGATGGCAGCACTGGCTACCACTGCTCTGCTTTCCACTTGGTAGGCATGGGCACGTTCGCAGGAAGTTGCCTGCATTGCGGGAAGTAACACAATGTGTCAGGTGCACAAATTATTACTCGTCTAGGCGCTCATAATTCACATTGAAGAAGGTTTCATGTCCCCCTCCAGCCACGATCCGAAAAGTGTCTATGAATAGTGTTCTGCCCACTTTCCACTGTCTGAATTTCTCTTGTAACTCTGTTTCGGACATACTGACTTGGACAAATCTTGTGGCCTCTTCCACTATCCAGGATTTTCTGTTTCTTTCAATCTCCTCTCAGACCCTCCAAGGAAAGGTAGGAAAGGACATCCCATAGATCTCATTCGCCTTCCTTTCCTCTTTACTACACTTGGTCAACTTAAGGCCTCTGGCCTGGCTTGGGGGCGGTCAGTCCTGGTTCTGCCAGCTACGCATACTTAATGCTACTTAAAATGGATCTTTGACTCCTCCTTGTGGGGACAGGGCTGTGGAGTCACCAATCTCTCCTTCCATTTGCTCCTCCAAGGCAAGAGCCCAAGGCTGTGGACCCACACCTTCTTCATAAGGCCACATAGGTTCCCCCTCATATTCTTCCTCACTGAGGATCTGAGCCCAGGAGTGAGCAGTCGTCCTCACTCCTAAGACTATCCACTCCTCACTGGGCGTGGAGGTTGACACCTCCCATTCAAGGGTCTCCCTCATCTCATCTTCTCCTATGAGACTTGGACTAGGCCTGTCTCTCCAAAGATGTGCTGATGCTCCCTCTGCAATGTCTCTGTGATCCAGACTCGGATACATCAGTACTTTGTTCTGCCTGTAGATCTGTATCCTCTTGCTTCATGCCACACTCTACTGAGCCTCCTCCAACAGGCTGTACCTGGTGCTGTGTGCTGCCAACTGCAGGTTTTTGAATCTTTGCCCATGTGGGAGCCAAACGATTCTTGGGTGCTTTGGTTAGGCCATGTCTCTCTAGGCACCCAGAACAGTGAGGAACCATGAAGACGCCCCTTCCAGCCTTGAAGCACATTATGCACACTCTTACTGGATATCCAGGAATCACCACATGAGGAGGCAAATGTCACCCCTAGTAACATCTCTCAATATTTTTCAATCTGTTAACTTCTTCTACTGTCATAGCCCGGGCATGATCCGGGTAGCGGGCTGATCCCGAAGCCATGGCTGAAGAGAAAACAAAAGCTTACTGTTATCTCAAGTCCCACTCTGTTGGAAAAACCTTTACAAAATGGCTCCCCTGCTACTGTGTTTACTTTACTACCCCACCCTGCAATGGTGGTGGCAGCACTCCTGCGCATCAGCTTTCTGTTTCTGACTCAAGCCACTGCGCATCCGATTTACACACTCTACTGATAAAGTTCACTCAAACTGTTTAAACTGCACTGTCTGTTCTTTTAGCACATTTTTATGATTTTTATTGGACTTTTTAGTTGCTGTAACTCACTGTTCTTGCTTAAAAGTCCCTAAAGCCACATTATTTCATTGCACAGGATTGCCTGTATTTCTTGTTGCATCTTTCATACAACCCACAGTCTCTCACATGGCTTTAAAAATTATACTGTTGCTGAACCCACAATTATGACACAGTCCTTTGCAAAATGATTGCACTGCTGCACACAGATTCTGCTGGCTTTAGTTGAAATCACACACAGTTTGAGTTGCTTTTAGGTTGGTACTAACTTAATCAGTAGCTGGTTATTGCGATGGAAAAATTCAGCTTACAGTTAGTCTTAGAGGCCTCTGGAATGAAGCAGGCTCGCAGTCCTGCCGATTGTCCCTCTAAACACCTCGCTGTCTTCCCAGATGAATCGAAATGCAGGTTGAGCCTGATTTTAAATGGAAAAGTCTGATTTTAGTACTTTTATAACATTTTCAGTCACCGCGATGCTCCTCCTGGCAAGCCAGTTCACACACTACTCTCTCTCCCTCTCTAACACTGTGCTGTCACTCTAGAGCTGGCTTTGGGGCGGGACTGATTGCAGTCTCACCAATCACTTGACGCCATGCAAATGAGCCTGTTTATTCTTGTGCTCTTCTCCTCCACGGCGATCATCGAGCAGGCAAAATTCAAACTGCTAACCACACTTATTTTTTTTTCAACTGTAGCTCCTCGGTGGGAGCACCATTTCAACCATTTTTTCATGGCATTTCACACAGCGACTCTCTCTGTCCATACAACAAGCACTTCTATCATCTAGGGCACAAATCTGTTTGTCTCCCACAGTTTTCCACACTTTTCTTTTCACACTTTACTTTAAAAAGCTGGCAAACATTATAACTTTGATGCAGGACAAGGGGTATACACTCTTGGGCTTTACTGCTCCTCGGTAAACTGGTGGCACAATTACAGCAGCACAAGAACAACAGCACACAGCAGGACATTTAGGTGGCAATGCCTCCACTTTTTAGGCTACCTACTGCCAGACATCCAAAATGCTAGCCTTAATCCGAGCAAATCTTTCTTTTTCTCTCCCTAGATTACAACCCAAATCCTCAGTGGTACCTCCATTTTTGTAACCAGGGTGTGGGTTTAGGGTTTGTTGTTCTTTAGTGCCCGGTGCCTCCAATTTGTAACCCTCTACCTGGCTAGCCTGGGTTCAGGGAGAAAACATTCGCTTGGCATCAGGGCTAGGTTTGCACTTCTGGACGGGGCACCCAAGTAATTCCGGACACAGGAAGCAAGAACTGAAAATGTCCAAACCAGGAGTGGGATTCTAAAGTGGGGCTTTTATTCACTTCAACACAAGAATACAAAGCAAAATGGACCCCAAAGCGGCTACACTCACTGGTTATGCAGTTCTGTAGAGGTCTGAACACATCTTCTTCATCATCACAACAACCCTCAGGTTTTGAACACACTGGGCTCTCAGCCTGAACTGGTACTCACACTCTCTTGAATTCCCTGGCATGGCCCTCGGCCAGCTCTAGTACACATTTCCATATGTCATGAACATTTCTGTTGGTGGCTCCCTCAATCACCCATGAGTGCTTTCTAGCTCTAAAGGGAAAACTCACATCTTAATCACACATCTAGGTACTTTCTGCAGACACTGGCCAAGTGCCTGGGAGAAAGCAATAGGTGCCCAAAGTGAATCCATGGAGGTAAATCTGGTTACTCCAGATGGGGGGGTCTCCAACCTCTTGTCCCAAATCCATACCTGGCCATTCATTTGGAGTCTTTCCTTTGAACTCTCTGTTTGTAGAATGCTATCTCAAAATGTATATCACATTTAACAATCTACTGTCCTTGGTAAATGGTGTCCTGACTTGCAGCGTTCTCTAAGTGGCTATGTCCATCCCTGTAGACCCCCACTGATTAGATACATTTCAAATCATACACATAACTTTAAGTACTGTACTTGGCTTTCCTTTCTTGACCCCACAGTAGCAGATACTTTACACAAATGTCTCGGTGAAAACATAGGCTCTCTGGCAGAGCAGACTCACCATGGTTCGTAGATGCCCCAGGGCTTCTCTTACAGGAAAAGCACACTTCTCAGCACAAATTCTCTACTCAGGCAGCTTTTCTTCTTCCAGCAGGGCCAGGGAATTGCCCCGAAAAGCTGGTCTTGTTCCCCCCCCAATACCTCTCACCAATGGGGCACTGGAACAACCAGGGAATGGTCTCAACCACTTCTATTAGTTCTTTTTCTGTGTCCTTCTCTAGGGCGAGAACACACACCCTCTTCCCGTGGTAGATCTAATACACAGCTGGGCTATGAGGGGCTTCCAACTGCAGGGCACCTCCTCTCTCCACTGAGTCTCCCACTAGACTAACTTTGAAAACCCCAACATTCTAACCTAACTTCCAGCTACAACATTCCACTGTGGCTTATGCTTCAGCAAGAATTCTAAGTGATGTCATCCCTCCAGCTCAGCTGAGACTGAGGATAGAGTGAGACAGCATGAAACCCATTTAACTGGTGTCTCACAAGCTGCCTTCCCTGCCTGCCACTAGATCTAAGTAGGATTCTAGTAACCCTGGGTGATAGGGGGGTTACATGCAGAGAGAATGATGAAAAATATGCTTAAAGAAAATAACAAAATAAACAGCAGTGGCTATTTTGACATTGTTCAGCAGGTCCGATGAGGATGATCAATGGTGGGAGAAAGAAGAGAGGAGTGGTGGGGCCACCCTTGTTATATATGCATTGATGCTGCATTTCACTGTGGGGAGCCTCCAGCTAGCAAAATGTTTCTGAGTGGTTCTGATGCTAATAGCTTATAATTTCAAAGGTGTGACCTAACGGAGGAGATATCCTCGATGAAAATCATTAGGTATAGCTACAAGCGGGCTGGCAGTATAGCCTAGAGGTTAGAGTAACAAGCTGTGAACGAGCTTGGTACATCCAGCAGACCAGACCTTGGTCTGATTCTCACAACCTCCACTTGCATACTGTGTGACTCTGAACAAGTCACTTAGCTGCCCAGTGCTCCTAGGTCACCCCTGAAAACAGACACTTGTGCCTAGTTGGTCTTACCCAGTTACCAAAGACTCAAATAAATAAATAAATAAATCTTGTGAGTTACAAATGTTCAGATTGGTTAATAAAGTCCTTAGACCCACCAAAAGCTGTCACTGCAGCTGACACAAGCCTATTAAATGTAGTCATGGTCACACCACAGCAGTCTAGCTTGCTTGGACTTGAAAAATTCAGGAGCCAGGCTGGTGAGGCACACACTGTACCAGGCTCTAGATGGAGGTGGTTAGATAGCTTGCAGAGCAGTGCTGGAAGCTAGGGATGTATCAGTTGTGTGGCAGGGTGCCGATGCCCTCTCACTATCACATTTATGAATGTTGTTTTATCCCCCCCCCCCAAGTCCTCTGCACAGCCAGGGAGCTGGTCTTTCCTGGGGGACTGATTCTAGTTATTTTCTGTGCCTTATTTTTGAAGTACTGTATGTAACCCTGGCACCAGGTATTTGAAAGCTACACCCCCTACCTTAACTGTCCAGACCATGGTTGAGTGGTCTGGGTTCGTACTTTACTTTAAAACTGGTTCTTTCATAAAATAACATAAAATGCACGGGGTATACTTTTAAGTGGGCTAGGATAATACCTGGTACAATCCTCTGGGATGCTGTATCCACCCACATTATTATATTGTCACCCCAAACATGACCCACAATTCAAAACCCCACATTTCAACGTTGTACAATTATTGACTCTCTCTCCAATAATATGCTCACATACCAAGGTTATGCAAAAACAGAAAACAACAATTTATTTACATGCGGTGAGGGTTAGGAAAGGGAAGTTAAAATCAGAGGTTCAATATTTGCAGTTCATTTAGTCTGAATTAGCATTTGGTTTAGATCAGCATTGCAATTAGATTCAGATAATCATTTTGCATTTATAAGCAAGCATTAATCACAGTAGCCTCCCACCAACCTTTTGTTGGATTCAACATATCTGACCTGACTATCTAGCTAGCTGCATTAGATGGCAGAATCATTATATTAGATGCCCACACTATACCAGTCCCAAAATTTATTAGAACCCTGCAATTTAACCTTTTTCTGGGTACCCAGTACTAGAGTTCATAAAGGTGCATGCCTGTCAGCAGAGGTGGCCAGCCTTGCAGCTGAGTTGGGGCCCTTGAGAGAAAATCAAGTTAGCTGCTCTATTTCATTGCCTTGCACTTGTAGCTTTAAGAGAGCAAAAGGCAATTATCTCCCTTGCTGTGCTAGCTCTGGCATTGGTTTGCTGAAACTTGGAAACACTTTAAACTGTTTATAGTTCCCCAATAGTGTGTCAGAGGGTGAGTCTGCCTACTCAAGGTTTGAAGACACCATCGGGATTTGAGAAGCATTGCTGAGGAAACCGACAGGACCTCACAATGACCCCTGCACAACAGGCTTAGCAGCTTGCATTTTTTTAAAACCTCTCAGCAGGAAGTCAATGCCCCTTCTCTCTGGGCTTGCAGTCTCAAACACTACAGACCGAGCCAGGACCAAAGCTGGCATGCTTCAGACCCCGACGTCTGGCTATACCCCTCACAAGGAAATGCATATGGCAGTGCCCTAGGTGGTGGCACACTACCAGGCTGTCTCCCAGGCCGATCTAAGACTGTTGTGTCACATTTAGCACATTCAGCTCATTTATAAGTAGCACAGTTATACATTAGCTTACAGTAGTCACAGTCAATTCAACCATGTGCGAGAGTGGCCACCATGGTCCTTTTCAGCTAGCAAGTACAGATTTTAACTGATGGGTGCTTCTTCCCTAAGGCTAGGATGACCCAGACTCTCACAGTCCACATACAGAAACACAGCTTAGCTTGAACCTTTCACATAACACCAGATGGAACTTGAGGCATGGCTCCCTACCACTTTAGCACACATTACTTGTTCACAAAATTGATACTGTAGCTTCTCTCTAGCTTGAAACACATTATCACACTCCCTTGTGGCTTTGCTGGCTTTAGCAGCTCCAACTTAGACACTCAGAAAATTCATTGCCCTCCCAGGCATTGTCAGGACAGTTCCACATGGCTGGGGAACCTCCCTTCCAGTCCTGTAGGTACATCAGCAGTCACATTCAGCATGTCACAGCCTGGACCATCCAATCACTTAATCGGTAGGTGTCCACCCTATCCAGATGTTGGTCAGGCCCAGGGTACAGGCAAACAGTCACAACTCTAGGCTTACTGGGCTTCTTTGCCCCACTCAAATCTCTCAATCGCTTGTACTAGTAAATAGATATTTACTCAGTCAGAAGGATTTAGAAGCCTTCCCTTTTCTAGAAGTTACAGGCTTTCTTCAGCACATGCGCTGCTGAGGCAGAAGAATCTCTTGCAGCTCTCTCACAACTGCAGGTGGTTGCTGGCTTCTTTTCCACATTTTCCTAATGTGGCAAGGAACTGCTAGCCCTGGAGGACAATTTCTGGCAACCCCCAGGCTACCGACTTCTGTTGCTGGCAGCCATTCTTTCTCTCTAGCAGAGGTAGGAGCCCCCTCCCCTGTGAAGGGGCTGTCACTAAGCACACTAGGTCCATTTTCTTAGCTGGGTACTGTGGAGGAGCTCCCACTGGAACCTAGCTCAGCCTGAAAATCCCTGGGTTTTATTAATTTATTTATTTAAGAGTTTTACCAGGCAGGCATACTGAGCAGGGTACCGCTCAATTCCAGATGCACCCCTGGGGGAAGGGGAGTGAGGGACAGAGAAAATAAATAACAGCAGAATCAAATACAGGTGAAATACAATAGAAATACAATAGAAATACAATAGAATATACAGTTAGGCAACAGTAGAAAAAACAAAGGAGTTTATGTACAGGGTGTTTAGCTTGGAAGTGCTGTAACGAAAGAAAAATAGAGACAATGATACATAATTATCTATAAGTATCTAAGACACAGTGATACAGTTGTGCAGGACCACTAGCTACCAGCTGAGGGGGCCTATAATTCATAGCAGAGTCTGCAGTGCTAGGTTAGGAACAGGGTACCTAGTGGCACGGTATAGGTAGCAGTCTGTGAAATACAAGTGTGGGGCAGATCAGCTGGGTAGGCTGGGCAGAGGATGGTGAAATGTGCACAATTTTAGGCCCTCAGCAGTGTAAGTTGCAGGAGCAAGTAGTGGTGAAATGCATCTTGAGGAGAGAGTTGAGCATGAGTGTGCTGGAGGTATGCCTAATGCCTACCGGTAAGGAGTTCCATAATTTTAGCATCCTGTATTTAAAGGAAGCCTGGCCAGTAGCGGTGGACATGTGAGAGATGAGGAGAAGCCTGGAATCGATGTTCCTATGTGAGTAAGCAGGTGGGGGAAGAGCTGAAAGTGCAGCTGCAAGGTAGGAAGGGAGGGATTGTGCCCAGAATTTAGCTGTGGTCCTGGCACAGTGTATCATTCTGCAATCATGGAGTCCTTCTGAGGCTCCCGATTGGCTAAGTCCATTTCTGCAACCCAAGGAGATTGGCTGAAATCGCTTATCAGTCTTAAAAGTGAATATTCATTAGCCTCCCTTGATGTTTAATAGCCTACATGTTTTGGCACTTGAATTAGATCCCAGCATTTTTCTAAGAGTCTCTTGCAAAGTCCCGTAAGTGTCTGGCAAAGTCCCAACAACCCTTGCCTGCCATCCTGGCTTTCTAATTGGCTGCTGTGCTGCAATTATGACTGCCAGTATATATAGTCCCCCTGCAGTTCAACACAGTCCCAAATATAAAGTTCTGGTACAGCCAGGACATTTATTTTATTTAATTAGTTGTCCCACAGTTCTGTAGTCCCTTTGGTGTCTTCTTAGATGCTGCCCATTTTAAACACTTAGCTGCGGTCTCTCACCTGTTGCTGCTGCTGAAATATGCAGTCCCATGCAGCAGACAGACAGTCATAGAAGCCCCACTACTTTATTCTGGTGCAGCCAGTATAAGCACAATTCATGTACATAGTCCCCTTTATTTAGTAGCACTCTTTGTGCCCTGCACAGTGCTGGAATCTATTTACATTTAGAAAATAGGCTAAGAAATCTCCGTGTTCTGATTGGCTGATAGCCCTGGCAAGGTGGGCATCTATCAGACAATAGATGCCCACCAAATAATAAGTCCCAGCCCAAACCTGCCTCATGCGCAACCAAGTATTATTGTGCCCAGCCTGTTTCATCATTGGCTAAAGCACTGGGCACATACTTTCAAATTGCCACCATTTTTTTTCCATCCCTTAGCGAGTGAATGAGTGAGCTCCCCCCCTCCACCCACATACAGACACAACTCACCTCACTCCTTATAAAAGACAGCAGCACGCCATTACCAAAACAAACTTGTACCTGATTCCTAGTTTTAACACAGTTGCTCTTTTTCTTTTCTTTTTTTTTTTCCTTTTTGGCTTGTAATAACCCCCCCCCCCCCGTGCTGCCACCGTTCACTCAGTCTCACCTGTCGGCGAACATGGAACCAGCCCCATACTCAAATCCCATAAATGGGACAAATTTGATATTCCTGCTAAATGAAACTACCTTTTTCCCCTCATGCAGTTCCTCTCCCGACTCCAGTCAGTCTTTCCGTGACAACAGCAATAACATCCATAATTTTGCTACCTCCTTTTTCTTTTAGCTAACGTCTGTGTTGTCCGATGGCCTAAATACACATTCCCATTCTCACCTGACCACTGAGCAGCTCGAACAGGCTGTCACATCTCATACACCTCAGATATTAAAATGAAACAAAGCAGCTGCTTAACTTTGGAGCGCCGGTGGTTAAACATAAAAAATAACAATAATAATGTAGTGCACTGCCATCTCACGCTGTAACGCTACTTCTTCACGGTTTGAGGGAGCACAGCCACGTGCCTAACAGCCACATCTACCCACAGGAGCCACCGGAGAAAAAAAAACACTGAAACTGATACAAATACTGGGTACCTCATATTTTCCATTCAGCAATGAAACCTGGTACCCACGTAAACAATCAGCAGACATTTTCTTTCTTTCCTTACTTTGTAGCATTACTCCAGATCCCCGATATTGATCGTATTTCAGCCATGCAAGTGGCACAGCGAGAACGAACTTTCATGTTGGTCATTGGCTCAAATGTTAAACATAACACCATACTCCTGGACCGTACTGTGTTAAGACTCTAAATTTTGCAAAATTACATTTACATCGCTGCCCTACCGCATTAAGTATGTTGCTCTGCACTTCCTGGTTCAGTGTGTTGGGTCAAGTGAGGTCACGCCTGTAACACCTGCGTAAATTCCAATTGTAAAAAAAAAACAAACACTTTTTCAAGTGGGGCTGTATTGCTTTGTTTGTCTGTCTGGTTGTTATCAATGTACTACTATGGAGGTGATGGGGACATAAGTACAACAGAATAGTGCTGTTTGGGGGGGAGTGGCAATAACAGATGGAATGGCACAGAAAGCAAGGGACTACTTTGCAAGCAAAAGACTTAAAATTCAGTCTCTTTTTTTTTAATTTAAATTGTTTAATTTTTGTAGAAACCTACACAAACTGCCACAGGTAGCCCATTTTCTAAGTGCAATAATACCCTCCAGAGTGGGCGGTATTGGGCAATACCGGACCTTCCAGGGGCTATAAGGCCCTCCGCCTGCGGCGTCGGGCCTCATTACACCTAGGCGGGTCAGTGTTGTCTATAACTCGAGTATTATCACTTATAAACACTTGTTACTAACAATGATATTTAAGGAGCCTTTACGCTAGGACAAACAACACATGAATATTAATGCTACCTCATTAATATTCATGAGTGAGATACACAGCATGCACAGCACTCTTTATTTACACATTTTTGCAGCCTCTCCAGCCCTGCCCTGGTCACGGCCCCATGCCCTGTGCCCCAAACAGATTGGGACTACTGGAGAAGCAACTCCTTGACCACAATCGCAGTCAGAAAAAGAAAAGGGTGCTTTCTGACACAAGAGTGACTGCCAGCTGCTCCAAGTAGGAGAGGGTAAGTGGCAGCCCACAATCCAACCCCCAATGCCCATTGTAGGCTAAAATTAAATGCAGGGCTGCTGAGGGGCTTTTAGGGGTGCACCTGGACCCAGAGCTGTGGCGGTGAGATTGGGGTACAATTGAGGGAATCCTGAAGCAGAAGGAGGCAGATAGGAGAAAATGGGCCATTAAGGTAAGCCCCCATTTGGGGGGGGTGTTACATGTAAACTCCTGTAAGGCTTACACTACGAAATGTGAGCCCAGTGTTAAAACCCACACACTGCCCAGTCTCATTGTTTTATTTTTGTTTCCATGTAGCGTTTTCTCCTCATGGGTTGGATCCATAGAAACATAGAAACATAGAATTTGACAGCAGATTAGAACCACTTGGCTCACCTAGTCTGCCCATTTTCCTACTTAACAGATAAGCTGCAGATCCTAGTTAACCAACAGCTTACTTCCTCCTACCCCCCACTAGGACTGCCTTATGTCTATCCCATGCATTCTTGAATTCCCCCACTGTTCTTGACTCCACGACCTCCCCAGGGAGGCTGTTCCATCCATCCATCCACAACCCTCTCCATGAAAAAATACTTCCTAACATTACCTCTGAGCCATCCCCCTTCTATCTTCAAAATGTGCTCCTTTGTTCTTGCACATCTCTTTTTCTGAAAGATGCTACCCTCTTGGACTTTGTTGATTCCCTTGAAGTACTTGAAAGTTTCTATCATGTCCCCTCTCTCTCCCTTCTTTTCTCAAGGGCATACATATTAATCAATCAATCAAGTCTTTATTTAACCAGGCGTTCATCGTTGAGCAGAAGCTCATTTGCAAGATGGACCTGGGTGGAGCATGAACAATTGTATATACAGGTCAACACAGGTATTTACAAGGCAATACAGATAATACTGTTTACAGAGGAGAAGAAGAAAAAGAAGTTCATACGTACATAGAATTATACAGATATTTTACAGATTACAGGGTATTTACATACATAGAAGTGTCTATAGGAAGATAAAGCAGGTTATCTAAGGTTGCAGGAGGAAGTAACGAAAAAAAAAATATATATATATACACACACACCAGGTAGAAGTGAAGGTGGGGGGGAGAGAGGGTGGTAGGGGGAGAAAGGCTAGGAGGGCACGGTGCACAGAGAGGAGTTGGTGAAACGGGATGTAGAGAAGGGGGATGGAGAAAAGGAGTATGTGTGTTCCCCAGGATTGAATGCTATAAAGTACGGGACATGGTAGGATGTCACAATCCAGGGGTAGTGAGTTCATATCCGAGTTTGGGAAAGGAAGGATAAGGGGATGGACGGGCCTAGTGTTGATTAGACAGGGGAATAAGAGAGAGAACAGTTAGGCTTGTGAGGAGCAAGCTGGGGGGTCAGTACTTAAAATTGGGTCTAGGCGTGGTAATATACCAGTGCAGACACTGGTACTGGGTCTGAGTGGGTGAAGCAGTTACATATTTCACTGATTATATGGAAATAAAGCGTCTTGAAGGCATTTATACCGATTAGAGTGCTTAGTTTGAGGGTTTTTTTGTAGATTGTTCCATAAGGTAGGTAGCACGAAGTTTATGGCTGCCCTGCCGAAGCTGGATTTTGCTTTGGGTACTTTAAGTGTATTAGCTGAGTAACTTCTTAATGCGTGTTTCCCAATTATACTCAGGGGAAGACAGCAGGAGATATAGTAAGGCAGCTTATTAGAGATGGCTCTATAGGTCCAGAGAGCGGCATTTCTGTGGTGCCTGAACTTTAGTGATGTCCACCCCACTGCCACATATAGTGTGCAGTGATGCGTGTCAAAGAGATTTCCCGTTATAAAACTCAGTGGTCGATGGTAGAGTGTGTCCAGTTTAGCCATGTGAGAGTTGGGGCATTGGCTGTAAAGCAAAACAGTGTAATCAACCAATGATAGGAAAATGGATTGGACCAGTTGTTTCTTGGCATCTCTGGTGAGAAATTGGTTGATTCTAATAAACAGGCCAAGCCTTTGCCGAAGTCGTTTAGCAAGTCCTTGATATGTTCAATGAAGGAGAGTCTTTGGTCTATCCAAACTCTCAGATACTTGAATTTTGTAACAAATTCTAGTTTTTCACCTAGAACGGTGATAATTTGGGGAACTGTCCCACTGGATGCAGGGTTAGCTGTACGGATGAAAGGGGAGAGGACCATCGCTTTAGTTTTTGGCATTAAGCAGTAGCTTTTTTGGAGAGTTGGCTTTGCAAAGGTTGAATTCTGACTGTAGGTCATTGCAGGCAACTTCAGGTGTTGGCGACTCACGTAGAACTGTATCATCTGCAAACAGATGGATGTTGGCTTCTTTTATACAGTAGTCAATGTTATTAATGTAGATTGCAAAAGTAAGGGCCCTAATATAGAACCTTGAGGTACCCCTCTTTGCAGAGTTTTAAGGGGACAGGCCTCCTTGACTTTAACTTGTTGAAGGCGCCTGTAAGATAGTCAGTAAACCAGCACAGAGGAGGGTCACACCTATGGTTTGAAGGGAGGAGGGAGCAGACTATGGTCAACGGTGTAGAAAGCCTTGCTTAGATCAAGGAAAACAGCACAAATAAAGTTTTGCTCAAGATTACGCTGCCAGTCATTAGTAACTTTGGCGAGGGCTGAGATAGTGCTATGTTTAGCTCTGAATCTGGACTGCATAGGGTTTAGCAGTTCCCTAGACTCAAGGTGAGTCCTCAGCTGTGCATTTACAATTTTCTCTAGGAGCTTGGACAGGACCGGAAGGAGAGAAATTGGCCTGTAGTTATTGAGATCACCAGGGTCACCTGATTTGAACAGTGGTATGACATGTGCTGTCTTCCATATAGGTGGTAAGGTGCCCTGAGACCGGGATAAGTTAAAAAGGTGGGTGACGGGTATTGCTAGTACATGGTAGGCAATTTTTGGGAAGTAAGGGTCAAGGGTGTCGGCCCCAACACTTTTTCTAGTATCCAACTGAAGCAAGAGGTCCTCTACCTCTTTCAGTGAGGCAGGTTGAAGCGAGAAAGGCGGCGAAGCTATCAGAGTTTCATGCAGTTGGCTGGCAGTCTGGGAGCGAAGTATGTTTGCAGGGGAGTTATCAAATGCCATGCCTGCAGTAGCAAAGTGGTTATTGAATGCGTCAAGTATATCCATCTTTTCGGTTATAGTCGAGTTGCCAAAGGTAATCTTGGTCAGGAGTGAATTTCCTGAGGAGTGGCCTAGCAGATCATTGATTGTGTTCCAGAGCTTGATTGGGCTCTTTGTGGCAGAGTTGAGTTCGGATTTGAAGAAGGTGGCCCTTGATTCTCTGATTGTTTTGGTACATAAATTTCATAGTCTCCTGAACTGGTTCCAGTCCTCTGCAGTGTTCAGTCCGCGCGCTTTTTTCCAGAGCTTATCTCTTTCTAGAAGCAAGGACTTGATCTGAGGGGTGAACCACTTACAGGTTTTGGTCCTAGTTTGAACTTTAATCAGGGGAGCATACTTATTAAGGGCCCTTGATAGAATGTCGTGGAAGATACTGTAAGCTGACATAATCGTTTTGGCCAGGTAGAAATCTTGCCACTGAGAGGAGTACTTAAGCTCGTTTAGGTAGGCATGTTCATTGAAGTTGCACCTGGATCTCTTCATAGAAAACTTGCTGATGGGTGCTGGGTTGTTGGAGGATCTTACTCCCGCAATAAAACAATGGTCGCTGGCGTCTGAGAAGAAGACATCAGCGTGGGAGAAGAGATGAGGTTTGCTCACCATTAGCACATCCAAAAGTGTACTTTTACTGGGGTTCTTCACGTTTGGGCGTGTTGGTTCAGTAATAAGTTGCATCAGCCTGTATTCATCACAGAAGGATGCAAGGGGGGACAGCTGTGTTAGAGAGCCAGTCAAAGTTGAGGTCTCCTTAAGTAAGTTTCTGGCAGCCCCTGTCCCAACTTGTCACTTAGATATGACAAGCTGTAGGCCAGCAGATGGTGGTCTGTAGCATCCTACTACGCAGAGTGCAGTAGTCTGTGTAATTCCCACTTTGAGAATTAGGCATTCGAATTTGCTGGTGACAGATGCCGAGGATAAGCAGAAGGCAGACAATTTGTCTTTAACGTAGATAGCTACCCCTCCTCCTCCTCTGGCATGCCTATCAGCTCTGAACAAGGCATAGTTGGGGATGTTTGCTTCTCTATCAGTGGTGCTGGGTCTAAGCCAAGTTTTGGAAATCACAAGTATGTCAGGAGAGGTATGATTTACCCAGGTTTGTGTTAAGGTTCTCTTTTTAAGGAGGCTACATACATTAATATGCAAGAAGCTTATTCCTTTTAAATTTGCTAGTTCTGCTGGCAAAGCAATAGCTTCTGGGGGGCCAGGGTTGAGTTCTACATTGCCTAAACATAGCAGGAGGATAAGTAGGATTTTTCTAAGAGTGCTAATCATAAGCTTGTAATTCCTGCCTTTCTCCCGTCTAGTAGATCTGATGTTTTTAGGGACTGGAAAGTAGCCACCATAGAAGAGCTGATCTGTTGTAGCAAGAGCTAGTACCCCTACTGCAATAGGCAGGGAGGAGATAGAGGTCTGCATGGTGGGAGGTGGGCCTTTAGTTTTTCTTCCTATGTCTTCTGGTGCAGACCCTGCACCATTTTGGTTGCCCTCCTCTGGACAGCCTCCACTCTGTCTATGTCTTTGCGGAGATAGGGTCTCCAGAACTGTACAAAGTACTCCAGATAGGGTCTCACCAACTGTCTGTACAAAGGGATAACAACTTCCTGTATTCTACTATTGATGCCTCTCCCTATGCATCCCAGTTTCCCCCCAGCCTTCCGAATTGCCTTCTTGCATTGTTTGCACACCTTTAGGTCATCTGATATAATTAGCCCCAGGTCCCTTTCCATTTTTACTGTTGTCAGTATCTCGCCCCCAATTGTGTACTCTTCCCCTGGGTTTTTGTTTCACAGGTGCATTACCTTGCACTTATTTGCATTGAATCTGAGCTGCCATACATTTGACCATTCCTCCAACCTTGCCAAGTCCCTTATCATCCTTTCCACTCCATCTTCTGTATCAACCTTGTTACAGATCTTTGTGTTGTCTGCAGAGACACACTTTTCCTTCTAGTTCCTCTGCAATGTCACTTATAAAGACATTAAAAAGGACCGGTCCCAGTACTGAACCCTGCGGTACCCAGCTAGTAACCCTTCTTTCTTCACTGTGGACTCCGTTTACTACTACTACTACCCTTTGCGTCCTGTTGTCTAGCCAATTTTTTATCCAGGCTACAACCTTGGGACCCACTCCAAGGCTGGCTAACTTGTGTATTAATCTTTTGTGTGGGACTGTAACAAATGCCTTGCTACAATCTAGGTAGGCCACGTCCACAGACCCTTTCTGGTCTACTACTTTGGTCATCCAGTCAAAGAAATCTATTAGATCCAGCAGGCTGTCATCCCTGTCCCTGCCATCTCCATCTGGCATCTACCCCTGACCCACCACACCTGAAAATTCCACCATGAATTGCCCTCCATGGTGGGGCCGGGAAAGAAAGAGCTATCCTTCCCCCACCCAGGGACTCACATCTAAAACTGGGTGTGGCAATTAGGTTGTGACATAGGAATGGAGGGAGGCAGGCAGGCTTTCACAAAGCTGGCACCATCCCATTTTCCATTTTCTCCCTCTATCCCCTGGCATGTATGCATATGGAGGCATGCACACACTATGGAAGTATAACTCCTCCCTTCTACAGACTGAATTCCAGCACTGCCATCCAGCCCCTGCCAGATGGCAGCCAAGGACGGAGACGTCATCCTCCCCTTCCTTGGAGAGGAGAGCAGTCCATCAGAAGCTCAATCATCTCCCTCCCCGGCCAACCTCCAGTGCCCAGAGCTCATACAAAAAACTCAGATAACAGATGTGGAAGACTGCATAGCACCTCAGCCCTCTACACCACTGGGCTGGCCCCATTGTTTTATTTATTGATAAAAAAAACTCTCCAAAAATGAAACAGTGGAAAAATACTGATTGTGCTGTAAGCATGATACAGCTGTATAGAATATGAGCACAGGATGTGCTTTCTCCTTGAATAAGTTATTACAAAGCAAAGCTAATGGTCCTAAGGATAAAATTAAAATGATGGTACCAGCCTCCCTCCTGTTGCTCTGTATTGCTCTGTATTAGCAAATGTACTGGACAGTAGCAATTCCTGGAAAGAAGAGGGTAATTTGGAATGGCCGTTGGTGTTACAGTAACATGAATCTATAGAAATGGATCATTCCTTTAGCCCCTTGTGTATAAAATAGGATTGTCTGTAAGGTGGTATTAGAGGTGAGGCTGTGCCTCTTTAAAACCTAAGAACTGTTTTACTCTGCTATGGATAAGTAAAGAAACACCTATAGCAGGACATTATTGCATATATATAATGTGTATATTGTGCAAAGTATTCATATGCATGTGATAAGGGGCTAGACAATGTCACGAACCAATCTGAATTGAAAACTGATTAATTTACACATGCACCACCCCATCAGGTGACTATGCGGGGCAGGTATAAAAGGGAGCCAGAAACCCCTTAGTTCAGTTGTCAGCCAGCTTAGCTGATGGAAAGGTTGTGAGGTAAAGTATTAGCAGGGCCAGGCCTGATCTTGTGAGGCAAGGTGGGTAACAGCCCTTATTGAGCTAAGCATTCTGATCCTAGCCAATGGATTTTGGAACTCCTAGGCCAGTTAGGGATTTGCCAATCCTGACACTGTCCAGCCACACTGCAAGTCATTGTTGGATGTTATTGAAGCTGCACTTTGAGAGAAATCTTTTAAAATAAAGAGCAGTTATCACTGAAGCTCTGGTCTCCTGCATCTTCCATACAACTCATCTGCCACAGGTGATGTTTAAGTGGAATTCTGCAAGAGATACCACACCTGGCAGTCAAGGAAGAAGTCCAAAGCTGGAGTGCCTGCAGTGACCACTAGAGCTATGGAGTGAAAGGAAGCTGAGCTCAAGGTTGAGAGGCTTGGGGCTAAGCCAAAAGTGAGCAGACAATTGGCTATATCCTTTGATCTTGACAAGACAGAAGCAGATGAGGAAGAGTTTGTAGAAGAGGAGAAAGTAGAAGAGAAAGAAAAGGAGTACACACCCCAAAGTTGACTGGGGTACTCTCAGAATTTCTAAAGTGGTGGACAAACCAGCAAGATGCATCTGAGAGAAAGAGAGGAAAAACAGCGGCAGGCTGTATTGCAATCCCTGAAACCAGTGCCAGAAACACTTACACAGACTGGAGCAGCTCTATCTCCTATGCTACATCAAGAAATATGCCTGTATCACTTAACTCTGCAGATGACATTGAGCCATTCCTGACATCATTTGGGAGGTTTGCCTTGGCTTGCCAGTGGTCCAGAGACCAGTGAGTTGTGCACCTTGTTCCACTGCTCCCTGGTAAAGCACAACAGCCCTACGGCATCATAGATATTGCATAGGCCTACAGTTATGACTATGTCAAGCAAGAAATTCTCAGATGCCACAATACATCCTGTGAAACTTACAGGCAGAGATTTCTAGGCTTGAAATGCCATTCTACAGGAATACCCAGAGAGATGTTCACATGTCTAAGGGACTTGTGCCTGAAGTGGCTGAAGCCCAATGGGAAGACAATGCAGAAAGTTGTAGACATGATAGTCACTGAGCAACTCATAACCAACTTACCGGCGGAGATTCCACTTTAGGTCAGGGCACATCAGCCAGAGCATGGGGTCAGAGCAGTTACCCTAGCACATGACTTCATGGCCACCTGGATGATGGCTTCATCTGCTGCGGCTGTCATGGTGGCTGGATTACGTTAATGAACTTTCTTATCCCACTACTTGCTATCCATAGAAACATTGAAATTGTCAGCAGATAAGGACTGCTAGGCCCATCCAGCCTACTTGTAAGTCCTATCTTGTTTGCAGCTTCTGACCCTACTTGATCAACTGCTTTCTTTTCTTCCTACTTCTAGGGTTCCCTTATGCCTGTCCCATGCATGTTTAAACACCTCCACTGTGCACACTCTCACCACTTCCAGTTGCAGACTATTCTATATGTCTACCATCCATTCCATGAAGAAAAACTTCCTCACATTTCCCCTTATCCTGCCACCTTCCAATTTCATATAATGCCCCCTCGTTCTTATACTCCTCATATATTGGAAGATGTCACCCCCTGCACCTTGTTTATGCCTTTAAGGTACTTGAAGGTTTCTATCATGTCTTCCTGCTCCCTCCTCTCCTTCAGTGAGTACATATTGAGGTCCTTTAATCTCTCCTCATATGTTTTCTGGTGCAAGCTCTGTGCCATCTTTGTCACCCTTCTCTGGACTGCTTCCACCCTGTCAATGTCCTTACAAAGATGTGGCCTCCAGAATTGTATACAGTACTCTAGGTGAGGTATCACTAGTGTTTTATACAATGGAATCACCACCTCCCCTATGCACCCCAGCATGTCACTGGCCCTCTCTGCAGCCGTTGTGCTCTGCTTAGACCCTTTAGGTTGTCTGAAATGATAACCCCCAGATCCCTTTCTTCCTTGGTGACTATCAGCACCCCCCCCATCCTATAGCTCTTTCCAGAGTTCCCTCATCCCAGGTCCATTATTTTTCACTGCTTTGGATTGCACCTCAGTTGCCACACCTTGGACCACTCTTCAAGCTTCCTCAGGTCCCTTCTCATTTGCTCCATCCCTTCTGCAGTATCAACCATGTTGCAGATCTTGGTGTCATCTGCAAACAGGCAGACCTTCTGCTATGTCACCGATGAAGACATTAAACAGGACTGGCCCAAGGATTGATTCCTGAGGCACCCCACTGGTCACCCCCCTCTCCTTGGACTGGATCCCATTTATGACCACCTTCTGCCTCCTGTCTATTAACCAGTTTCTAACCTAGTTTACCACCTTGTGACCCATGCTCAGACTACCCATTTTGCTAATCAGCCTTTTATGTGGGACAGTGTCGAAGGCCTTGCTGAAATCGAGGTATGTGATGTCCACCCCCCCCCCCACCGATTTACCTCCTTCGTAACCCAGTCAAAAAAATCTATCAGATTCATTTGACATGATCTTCCTGCTGTGAATCCATGTTGCCTTGGATCTTGGGCACTGCTGTATTCCAAGTGTCCCACTCTTCTTTCTTTAAGCAGTGCCTCCATGATCTTACCCACTACTGAGATGAGGCTGACCGGTCTATAGTTCTCTGCCTTCTCCCTGCTAACACTTTTGTGAAGAGGGACTACATGTGCCCTCCTCTAGTCCTCTGGAACCACTCCTGTGCTGAGTGACTTGGTGAACATGGCTGCCAGAGGTGCTGCTAGCTCCCTCCACAGCTTCCTTAATATCCTCGCATGTGTGCCATCTGGCCCATTGTTTTGACAACCTTTAATTTTGTGAGCTCCTCCAGGACTCTCTCTCCACAGTAAATGGACTGGTGTTCACCCCCCCTTTCATATCTGTTGCCTAACTGTGGTCCCTAACCCCCACCCTCTTCAGTGAATACTGAACAGAAGTATTTATTCAGTATTTCTGCCTTTTCCAGGTCTCCCTCCTTACACTCCCCTTCATCCCCTCTAAGCCTTACAATCCCATCCCACCCCCCGGCCGTTCCTTCTTTTGCTGATGTACCCATTGACTGTCTTGTCCCCTTTCTTCATCATCTGCGCTAATTTTTCCTCAGTCTGCACCTTTGTGCTCCTAACAGCCTTACCCACTTCCATTAGACACTTTAGGTACACATCCCTGTCTTCCTCCTTTTGAGTCTCCTTATATTTCCTGAAACCCACCCTTTTGGCCCTTACCTTGCCTGCCACATCTTTTGAGAACCATAGTGGTTTCCTCCTTATCTTGCCTTTGTTTACCAACCTGATGCATTGGTTCATCACCTCCTCTATTTTAGGTTTTCCCACTGCTCCTCAACTCACTCTCCTACCTCCCTCCCCGCCAGGGCTATTTTCTTACATCTCCCCATCTTAGCAAAGTCCTCCCTTCTGAAATCTGAGATCCTTGCCTTTGTGTGACTTGACTGTGTCCCTGTCCACATGTTAAACCACAACTTGTGGTGGTCGCTGGACCCCAGTTGACCTTCTACCTGGACTTCTGTGATTCTGTTACCATTAGTCAGTACAAGCTCCAGAAGCACCCTGTCTCTGGTGGGATCAATCACTAGCTGCCTGAGGGCTTCCCCTTGTAAGGAATTTAGGATGTCTTGGCTCCTGGTTGAAGCAGCTGCCGGGGTGGTCCAATCCACGCCTGGCACCCAGCAGCACAATTTCCCCTTTTGGTGCCATCTCATGTAATTCATACTCTACCTCCCTATCCACCTCCTCCTCTTGTGCTGGAGTCCTATAGATCACCCTTGTGTGAGTTGCTGTGCTATTACCAGGCTCAAGGGTATGACCCACAGTGCTTCAGCCTCCCCCATGTACCGTGTACCTCCATTGCCTTTATACCTTCTCTGACATACAGGGCCCCTCCCTTTTCTCCTTCCCCCATCCTTCCTGAACACAGCATAACTCAGTACATTTATGTCCCATCCATGATTAGTGGTGTACCAAGTCTTTGTTATTGCTGCTATGTCCAAGTCCACCTCTACTAGCAAGGCCTCCAGGTCTGGGATGTTATTTCCCAGGCTGCAGGCATTTATAACTATGGCCTTTCATGTTTTGCTGTCTATCCTCCCTCTACTGCTGTTTCTGCTCACATGCTTCTTCCCACCTCCCCAGTTTTCTTTCTTATGCTGCTTTGATTCCTCTGCTATTCCCTTTATGCCTGGTTCAGGTGTCCCTGTCATCTACTCATCTTTCTGCTCCTCAGTTCTGGTTTCTGTGCCTTGTGGGAGTGGGCTGCTTGAGTTTTTCTGCATTTGTTGGCCTCCCCTGGCTAGTTAAAATGCTTGTCAATGAAGCATTTAAACTGCTCATTGAGGACTGTTTTCTCCTTCCTGGATAGATGCAGTCCATCACCCTTGTACAAGGCCACATCGTTCCAGGTGAGTCCCCAGTCCCCAATGAAGACATATAATTTCTCACTGCACCAGCTCTTCAACCATGTGTTGAAGCTTCTGTTACAGAGATTCCCATCCCCTCCACTGCTGCAGCACCTTCGAAAATGTAACAAAGCTTGCTACCTTTCCCAGGCACCCTCCTAACACTCTGAAGTACTCCTAAATCTGCTCCAAGCTTGCCCTGTCCTTGGATAGGTCATTTGTTCCCAGGTGGACAACCACCTCCAGCCTTCCTCTCCCTGCCACAGCTTCAGTGATCCTCTGGATCCACTCCCCCTCCCTCCAAACTGTACCTTCCCCACTGTCATTGCTGCTGATGGTCTGTCTGATCTTAGTGCAAGTGGGACTGGATACCCCTGTTAGTATAATCCACTTACACAGATGCTTCTTTATACCTGGCAAAAGGCACAAGTAACACTCCAACAGTTATCAAATTTGTTAACTCCCAAACTAGAACATGAAAACATTATACTATAAAATAGTGACAGTAAAAGCAGGAGTAGTGACAACGCATCTGGACTCTCTATACCCTGCACCCTTAACTAGTAGAATAATAACCATACAGCTCTAAAGGACAAGCATAAAACATGATAGATGATTGATTATAATACCTGGCTCTCGTTTTTTACCATAGGGAAACTGGGTTGTAATTTTTGTCATTATAACCAGCTGGTTATAATGAGAAACATTCACCTGGTTTCCCCATCTTGGTGCATGCACCAACCACAATCTTCCTCTTCTGCACCATCCTTCGCCATCCCTGCTTCTCAGTGCTGTAAACTTCCCGAACAGAAACAGTCAGTGGTAAGTTCTTTTTTTTTAAGCAAAGATATTACTGGGCTCAGCAAATCCTAATTTTCAATGTGAAATAAAAAACTAAACACTGGAGCTTTAGGAGCTGCCACGGGCGACGCTGAAATCCCAACGGTCTGCAACTCGACTCCATAGAGACATTCATTTAGTTCCTATAATTGCTGCAGTGAAAAAATGATTCCCAGCAATTATACAAAATAAAGGATGGTTAGGGGGTCAAAACACAGATTTTACACACACCCTCGGGGTGGGATGCCTTAATAAACCCCTCAAGCCTTGCTCTCAGGGTATATGTAGCATCCCACCCCTCGGGGGGTGTAAAATCCTTGTTATAACTCCCTACTCATCCATTATTCTCTATATAATACCTGAGCTGCCCTCAGGACAATAGTTTTCACTGTAATTCCTTTGTCCACATTTGTATAATATACTGTATATTCACCAGATGACACTGTAAACTTTAGCAGTTTTTAGCCAACTGTTGACATTAACCCTGATTTTGCAAGATTCCAGCTGTGCAACTTATCTTCATGGAGAGGTCTGCACTTGAGTTTTGATATGCAGCATATGTCAGTGTAGGAAATTTTCCCAGTCTCAACACTTTTACTTCTGAGGACTCTACAGGGTAGATGAATTTGTCAGGGTGCTGGCTGTTTTCTGGGAGCCTCACTATAGGTTCTGATAGTGCCCGGAAATGCTGCCCAGAGAGGTGAGTGTTTTTGTTTTCTAACTGGCCTCTTTCTTAGATAGAAAGAGAGAAAGAGTGCAGCCCACTTATAGTGGACACACTAAATCTGGACACTCACAATGGAAACACTTAAATCGACATTCGCTTTGTCTATGCACAACTCATTTGACAAAAGCCATTTTTATTGGTGACAATGGTATTCCTCTTGATTATAACGGTTTCAGCTGTCCATCTGTAACAGACTGCTGAGGACACTAATACACAATCACTGTCACCTTCCTCTACCTGCCTCTCATTATCACCTTGCTTCTGGTAGTCAACTCAAAATCCTGCCTGTCTCTAAAATGTCCTGCCTCTCACTGTCACCCCCTCCCTCCCTGTTGATAGTAGAAAGAAAACAAAATGAGACCACCTGATGTTTTTTGCACAAACCCAGAAGTAAGATCACAATCGAGGTCAGATAGAGAAACAAGCATTTGTCAATGCCGAATGTTGTCTTGCTGGCATTGGCAATGGTAGTGCAGGAGTTAGAGAGATGCATAATAGAAATGGCAGTGAAGTATTGAACTGACACCAACCCCAACCCCACCCTGCAGAGACAGACAGGCATTGGGGTGTGCCTTTGGGTCACTGGCCATAACGCTCATGCCATTTCACCTCACCCTACCCTGCAGACACCAAGTGTCATGGTGTGCCTTAGGGTCTTTGGGCCTTATGCTCACTCCATTCCATAAGGAAATACACTGAGATGGGTGCAGTATAGGAGAATAGGGTGAACTTTGGGGCCAAAGAGTCCAAGGCACACCTCGATGCCTGTCACTGGCTGCAGGGTGGGGGTGGGGGTGGAATGGCGTGAGCATTACAGCTGACAGTCCCATGTCACACCCCTGACGCCTGTCAGTCTCTACAGGGTGGAGCATTATGGCTGGAAACCCTAATGCCCCAGGAATTTTTGGGTATTTTCACTCCAAATTTTCAACATGAGCTTTTTGTGACCCCACCTTGTGAACAGTGGCACTATCAGTTTGTTAGCTGAAAGGTGATTTTGCATAGCGACTGTGCCATTTGGTGCCACAGGTGCGAAAAAACATTTTGAGCAGGATGTGAAAAATGACAGCTGTACTGTTCGTAAGGAGGTGTAAAAAAATGATAATGTTGAAAATTTGGAGTGAAAATATAAAGAATTGGTGAAGTCACAAGCGTGCATAGAAACTGTGCAATGCACACCCATAGCGCAATTATTTTGGGAATTTTTGTTAACCAGATTTTCAACATAGGCATTTTGGGACCTCTGCTCATGAACAGTGGCACTGTGATTTTGTAGATCTGTCCCAAACATCGATTTTCCACAGCACCCACACGATTGTGCACCAGATGTTCGAAAACAAGTTTTGGGCAGGTTGTGAAAAATGACAGCTGTACTATTCATAATGAGGTGTGAAAAAATGGCAATATTGAAAATCTGGAGTTAAAATATTAAAAATTGTCGAAGTTACATGCGTGCATGGAAACTGCACAATGCATGCTGGTAACAGTCATTTTTTCAAATTTTTTTACCAAATTTGCATCGTATGCTTTTTGGGAGCCTCCCGCATGAACAGTGGCACTGTCATTTTGTTAATCAGTCTGATAGATGATTCTGGAGAGTGACCACAAAATGACCTTTTGGGACCGAATAACGAAATGACAGAAACTGTGTTAATGAGGTGGGGTCCCAAGAACCCCATGTTGAAAATTTGGGATCTAAACTCCCAAAAATGGCTGAGATATCAACCTAAATTCCCCCCCCCCATTCAGTGCCATTACAGGACTTACCGTCATTTCTTCAGTTTGCGGTCAGCTTTTGAAGAGTGCAGACCTGTTCCCGGTCCACTGAAGATTGCTGTTCCTGACTTCTGCAGGTAAGTATGTGTGAGAGGGGATGTGAGGAGGTAGGGTGCACAGAGAGTGGATGCGGTTTGGGGGAAGGGGGCTGGCAGTAATGACAAGGAACTGTTTTTTTTTTCAGGTTTTAAAAAAAAAAGACATTGTGGGTCTGTTTTCTTTTTTACAGGGAAACTATAGATTTCTGCATACTGGGGCGGACTTCCAGTGTGCCAGAGTATTGAGAGGGATCAAGGGGGGATCAATGCTGACCCAGGGATTGGGCACCACAAGGTCAGAGTATATGTTGGGGGAGGCGCATCTGACCATGGGAGTGGGAATCCCAGTGTTGGAAACACCACAGCAGGTTTGGCACACTGGGGTGGGCTCCCAGTGTGCCACATTAAAGGATGAGAGGGATACAGACTGACACGGGGATTAAGCACCCTGATGTCGGCAGGTGGGGGGGGGTCCACCAGTGCAATCAAGTCACACTTAGAGTAAAAGTGCCTAGAGGCACTGAATACTCCCAGCCCATATGGAGCTTAGGCTGTGGCCTGCTCTGCATGGCTGGGAGAAACTTTCGAGCCAGAGACAGCAAGACATGGAGGAGGCAGGTGAGGAAAGCACCTCCTCCCACCTTTCAGGCAGGGACTGGTGGGGTGGTGAGGTGGAGATATCACAATGCAAACAGCTGTTTGGTCTCCTGCCGCCGCCATGTTTATTGAAATGTTTCACCAGGAAAGGCACGTACAGGAGGCGTGTCATCTGTACCATTGCATGACGAGCTCGTCTCTTATTGCAGCAGCAAGTTTCTCTCAAGTTGGTGGAACTTTGCATAATTCTTGTGTCAGTGCTAGGATGCTGGCTAATTGGGGAATGAGGAACGCACCTTCTAAAGCATGCCCTGCATTCGCCACAACACTGACACACTTCTAAAAGTTCTACTACCCCAATATTTTGTTTGCCCATGCGCGCAAGCCAACATAATAAAGTGTCAAGTAAAAATGATGTTTTCTCCTACTGCAGTTGACAGAACAGATTCCTTTAGACACCTGCTGTGCAATGATGTATGAGCTTGGGAGCTGCAAGTTGCAGGCTATAGGAAGATGGTGAGTGTCACCAGCAATTCCAAAACTGGAGCAATGTACAGTGTTTATGTCTTCTCCTACTGTATTTTCCAAAAAAGACTCCTTCCAGCTCCTGCTGTGTTATGACAGACAACTTTGATGAGCTGTGGGTTGAGAGCTACAGGAGGGCAGGTGGGCAGTATGAATTTATAAAGTAATGTACACTCTGCTATAGAATTGAGCTGTGAATTGGAAAAAAAGATCAGATCTATCAACATAGCTATGATGGACACCTCCTATACCAGACAAAAAAAAGCATGTATAGAGGTGTCCACTATAAGTGGGGTTTGACTGTGTATGTATAGGTACTGTATGTATGTATGTATTCATTTAAAAAAAAACTGCATTAAGGCACCAGTTAGTGTTCAGCTTAATGCCACAAAAGTAGGGAAATGAGGTGTTATGGTTCTCAAACCTAACTGCCCCCCCACCAGCAGCAAAAGAGCAACAGTGATACATGGGCGTAAAGATAATGTAATGAAGAGGGAGTTCTCTCATCTACTACAACTCCCCTCCTCATTACATTATCTTTACCTCCATGTATTGCTGTATTTTCCTAATCATAATTAGCACACCTGTATTACAGCCTCACTGTGCATAGCATATTGTTCTATTTGTATTATAAAATACCTACAAGGTACACCAGTTCTATAGCTTTTGTTGCAAGTCAAATTTTTGTATCTTACATTGTGTTTACATATGTTACTACTGTACCGTACTGTAATGATTGTCTTCCTCAATTTGTACTACAATTTGTGTAAACTGTTTTGATTGTAACCTTTCCATTCCCTTTCCCCTGGGTCACACCTGGAAACGAGCCCTGTCTCAGTGTGCCTCTCCCAGTGAAAAAAATCAAAATAAATAAATACAAGCAACCACAGATAGCCATCACCAGGTAAGACAAACAACATAGAATAGAACTGCTTACAGATGACACAAGGCATCCTTCATCAGGGTCTAGTGCTTCTGCAGCCATAGATATACATGCACTATTCAAGACATATTGTACACATCCACTTCTGGCTGCAAACAGAAATCCATGATACTCAGATCACAACAATACTTCTCAAATCCATGATATCCGAACCACAACACTACTTCTATCTGTAGATGTGCACCCTCACTTCTGGCTGATGATACAAATCAATGACATACAAATTATAACACTACTTCTGTCTACAGAAGCACGGGCCCCTGCAGATAAACATGTACATTGCAAAACATAAAGATCCAAACTGGTACATTTCTAAACAGCACTGCTGGAGCATTATTTTTTAAAGCTGCAGCATGCTGCATGCATATTTTTGAAGCTACCACATCAGTGCTACTGCATTTCTGTAATCCGGAAACAGTTGTATGTTGTTTGTCTTACCTGATGGTGGCTGTCTATAGCTGCTTGTGTGGTCTTGTCCTTTTGCTGCTTTGCGGCAGGGGCTAGAGTCAAGAACACTTACACCACATTTCCCTACTGTTGTCATATTAAGTTGAATCCAAACTGGTGCGTTATTGCAGTTTTTTTGCAAAGAATGTCTTTTCTTTTTGAGAAAGCCAATAAACTGAAATTACAATAGTACTTACAGCTGCAGACGCACTGGCCCCTGCAGGGTTTGCACTTCTGCAGTTGCAGATAAATACAGTACTGCTGACTGCAGAAGTTCTGGCCCCTGCAGCCACAGATAAACATTCACTGTGTGAGTAATATGCAGCCACTTCTTGCTGCAGATGAGTTTTGGATAGGTGCACTAATGTAAGGGTAATTGTTGTTGTTTGATTTCCCTATGCTCGGTATGAAACACATCAAACAGCAAGGTCTAGTTAATCTGTATACCCCTATTTACTCCAGGCTCCCTCTCCTTAACCCAGTTTGGTTCAGGATCTTTTAAAACAATTGAGCCATGGGTGTCTTCTGTGTATTATTCTCCCCAGAGAACTTTGCAGTTTTTTAATTAGCACCAAGTTTTCAAAAATACCTGCGTGCATATTTTGAATTTCATCCAGAAGGACCCATGGGTTTTCTAAAATTACAATCGTCACTTTATAGGAATATTTTTGACATTTAGGTAAGTTTTTCCCTGAAGTTAAGGAGACTGGATTATTATTTACAGATACGTTAGTCTGCTCATTAGCCCGTGAACTGGAAAATAATTTGCTAGATATAACCCATAATTGCATGAAATTTGGCATGCATGGTCTGGGCAGCACATTCTTGAGATTTGGAAAGTTTCATGACAGATGCTTATTCAGATTCTGAGATGCAGAAATGTCAAAAATACATAAAAATGCAATTTTTTTGACTATTTTTGTACTCTCAGCTACAACGTAGACAGTGTGGAGTTTTTGTACCAAAATATTCAGGGTAGAAAGGGCTTGTTCCAAGGGTGTGCTTTTGAAGGTTTGGTGAAAAAAATATCATATACAAAGTTATAATGTTTTGAAATGTGGCTTCTGAGCATGTTCAGTAGAGATTTCAGGTTAATTTACTAATATGATCTAAAAATACTTCTTTTGTGAGCCATTTTCAGGTCATGACTGAGTTTTGGGGTTGTGAGAAAAGTTTTTAGGTCATGACGGACATCACCTTGTGTGTTTTTTTTTTTCTTACTGTAGGTAAGAAATTTACAAGGTACAAAAAACTGAAGCTAGATAAACAGGACAAGTTTAGTTACATTCTGGTGTTTATTTTTTGAAAATTGGAGCAGAAATATATTTTCTGGTCATCCCAAAAATCTTGGGTACCCAGCTTAGCAAGGGGGCTGATTTCAGGGTCATGAGCCAAGAATTCCCTGGTCACATATAATGTGCTGTGGTCAAATAATTTTGGTTCACATTTAAAGGGAACAGGAATGAGAATTTGTGTATCAGCCAGAGTCTGTAGCATAGTACAGTGCTGCTCAACAGGATGGCACACGTTACTGGGCATATGTCATGTGTTACAAAAACTGCCTTAATAAATATTGCAAAGATTCACAACTGTGGTTGCATTCTGTAAGTTGACTAGCAGGTGGCGAGCACACACTTTATGGTCCTAGCTTGCCAGATACAATATACTGTAACACATTTCAGTAGCACTTGAAGAGTGATGTAATATTTTGGGAACTGTTTCTATGCTTTTGCTGTGTTCCAGTACACCCCGGAGCTTGTAAATTAATTTGCAGATGAGTCACTCGATCTACCCTTCTACCCTGATCCATCACAAGAAATAATTTCTAAAAGCTCAGCTCAGTGTACAATAAAGACCTTGCTTAATAACTGGTGGCTTTAAAAAACAACAACAGCCACCTCTTGTGGCCCAGACCAATCCTACAATATCACCGCAGCCTTGTGCCATACATTGTACTGTATAACACAGTTGACAGGACACCTAAAAACTGCATGGATGGTAGACAATTTAATTCATGTTCTTTGAATCCCAGAGCTCACAGAGAACATAAACAAAAATGACAACTTATCGGGGAGTATAATAAAAAATGTATTAATTGTAGCTCTCCTGAGTACTTAATGTATGGTTATTGTTTTTTTTGTTTTTTTAAAGAAGACATTGACTCATATGTGTCTCAGAACAAGGACACAAATAAAACATATACTGTAAATCTTTTGTACCCCTTAGTTCACAGAAAACAAGAACTGTGATAAAATAATATATGTCAGATACAATGAGACCCATAAAATTGAGAAAATAATAAAAAACTATAATTTTGCACCCTCTAGTCCACCAATAAAAAAACAAAACATTCTTTCGGCACCCAAATCTCTTATGAATGTTAAACACTCCATTTCCACTCCTACATTGAAAATGTGTCCTGTATTAATAAACATAAAAGGCAACGGCTCCCTCCTGAACTACAGTATGTTGCTCTGAAAAAATCAATATAAAAGCCCAGTATACTTGGACCCCCCCCCACTGTGTTCCCATCCATTCCAGCACCCTCACTCCTTGAAACCGCAGCAAATTGTGAGGTACCGAGGCAAAGCTGGCTGTTTCTGAACAACCAGTACATCATGAGGCACTGCGGCATAGCTGGCCTGTTACTAAAGTACCCCGGCATACTGCAGGGTGCATTTTGAAGCTGCTTGACAAACCCCACCCTCAAAAAAATGTCTAGTTAAAATCTCTGCTCCCTCCTTTCTGAACCTCGGAGGCCCAAAACATTGAACACAAAATCTGTAAAATAATTGTATTAGCTTAATTACTATAGACGCATTCAAATACAGAGTGTCACTCTTTTGCCATTCTTGTAATAAAAACATCACCAGGGTGTTTGTTAAAACTCAGACTTTACCAAAATCAATTATTGGCAAAAGTCAGCAAATAAGAGTTACCGTATTATCATTATCAGAAACTATGGCATTCAAATTTTAACAGTTTTGTCCTCTGGTTTTATTAATATATATATACCATATACTGTATTTATTGAAAAGGCCTACTATAAAATAGAAAAGATGTATCAAGCAAACATTATGCTACAAAGCAAAAATAAAAATTAGGCCTGACAACAATTCCACTTTTTGTCAGAACCCAAAGAAGAACATTCTTTTACGTTTGATGATACAGCCTAAGTACAGTATTCCCCAGTCCACTCCAGCAAACAGTGTGACCTTTATGAATTTTCCCTTTGAATTGCTAAATATCTTTAAAGGGGGCAAGAAGGACTATTTGTTTATTATACAATGTCTATAGCTTTAGAAGATCAGTAAAATCTATTTTTTTTTCTCTCCCGTGTTGCTGCATGAAAATGATGAGTTGGTGCATTCAGATTTGGCACTGCCGAGGCATGTTTGAATGCAGCAGGAATCATAAATGCCACTGTTCGTATGATATGTTATTAGGACTGTTTAAAGAACAAGCTTGGGTTTTGCATGCTCCATTTGTTTTCCTTTGCTAATCTGTACTTGTCAGTTTCTGCAGCTGCTAATCACTGTGCTAGTCGTGTCTTTCTTCACATTCCGCCTCAAATTAAATGTTCCCACTGTTTTAATAGTGAACACACTGCTCCACTGTGCCTTTCATGTTTGGAAGGAACACAACTGAGCAATGTAATTTGCAAGTGGAAGACCCCAGCCTATTTTGTGTAGATGCAAGGACCATTCATACTGTAAATTTGTAAGAATTCTGATTGAAATGAAATGCAGACCTGACTTCATTAAGCATTCCTCAGCCTACAGTAATCTGAATCACACAAGCCAAACACCATAAGACCCATACTTTATGGTTAGGCACCATAGGAATGACACTGAAATTTTGAACATTAGAGAGCACATTAGGGATGACTTCAACAATTAATCTCAGTACAGCACTGCAATGGAAGCGGCACATATGTGCAGCACATGATGTACTCCTAGTGATTAGAGTCTTTTCTCTACTGTTAAAGGCTGCTTGAAATAAAATCTGCTGACATTTAAATATAACATTTGACAAGCATTAGGACAGGAAAAAGACTGGGTACTCAGGGGCCTAAAAAAACTGAATTTATTGGTAATAAATTACAAAGTGCACTGCATACTAGTGCATGATTGCTGACTGCAGCTAATCCAAAGTCTCAGCAAGTTTACATCTGTTGTGAGTGCTGACCACAAGAAATCCAAACTTCCAGAGTGTTTGGATTGGTAAGAAACATAGAAACCTAGAATTTGATGGCAGATAAGGACCGCTTGGCCCATCCAGTCTGACCATTTCTCCCTACATACACTAACCGCAGACCATGTCCAGTCTACAGCTGCTTCTCCCCCCTTCCTTTCCACTGTGATTCCCTTGTGCTTATCCAATGCATTATTGAACCGTATCACTGATTTTGCCCCACCACCTCTGCTGGAAGGCTGTTCCATGAATCCATAACTCTTTCTGTGAAGAAGTACTTCCTCACATCTCTCCTGAGTCTATCCCCTCCAGCTTCATAGCATATCCCCTTGCTCTTGAGCACCTTTTCATTTGGAAAGCACTTCCCTACTGTACCTTATTTATCCCTGTGAGGCATTTAAAGGTTGCTATCATATCCCCTCTCTCCCGCCTCTGTTCCCAGGTGTACCTATTGAGGTCCTTAAGCCGCTCCTCACAGGGCTTTTGATGAAGATCCTGCACCATTTTAATTACCCTCCTCTGGACCACCTCCACTCTGTCTATGTCCTTCCGGAGATGTGATCTCCAGAACTGGATGCAGTACTCTAGGTTGGGTTGTACCAGCAATCTATACAGAGGCAACACCACCTTCCTGTTTCTGCTGGTGATATCCTTAGCTATGCACCCCAACATCCCACTAGCCCTCCCTACAGCCATGTCACACTCCTGGATACCTTTAGGTCACTTTTAGGCCTCTCCAGTCGGGATTTAGGAAAAAGCAATGTACTGAGAATGCCCTGGCTCAGGTGCTAAATGATTTCCTGGTGGCGAGGGACTGAGGGAGGTGTTCCATCTTGGCTCTCCTCGATCTTGCAGCAGCATTTGACACTGTGGACCATGGGGTGTTGATGAAGCACCTGCGGGTATGTTGTGGACTAATGGGTACAGTTCATAACTGGTTTAGATCATGCCTAACTGGCAGGTTGCAGCATGTGGTGTCTGGGGTTTATTCCTCAGCCCCCATGCCCCTGCCGTGTGGCATCCCACAGGGCTCAGTTTTATCCCCCATGTTGTTCGCGATGTACATGCTTCTGCTAAGGGATATTATAAGGCAGTATGGGCTGAGGTTTCACTGCTATACATGTCCTTTGTGCTGATCAGGGGGAATCAGTCTCAGTATTGAACACCTGCCTGGATGAGATCCAAGACTGGATGAGGGCAAACTGGTCGAGGTTGAATCCGGATAAGACTGAGGAACTGGTGCTGGAATCTGGTCACCAGGGGATGAGGGTTCAATATGGTCAAGTCTCAGGGCTTAGGCTCTGAGACTCCCAGTTGCTCAATTCTGATTGGGTGAGTAATCTTGACATTGTTTTTGACTGCGGCTTGACACTAAAACCGCAGGTGTCAGCCATGGTCAGTACCTCTTTTTACCATCTGAGAAACATCGCCAGGGTTAAACACCTGATACCCCCCCAGCTATTTGCTGGCACTAGTCCATGCCTTTGTGATGTCACATCTAGATTACTGCAACGCCCTATACCTGGAGCTAGTGGGGGTAGATGTCCAATGTCTGCAGCTATTGCAGAATGCGGCAGCCAGGTTGTTGACCGGTCTACCAAGATCGTGTCACATCACACCTGTGCTGTGCTCGCTGCACTGGCTGCCGGTAAGGTGGAGGATTTCCTTCAAGGTCAGTTTGCTGACCTGTAAGGCCCTACACGGTCAGGGGCTCGGTTACCTGCATGATCTCTTATGTTCCTACTGGCCCACACGTTCCCTCCATTGTGCTGAGGAGGTTTGTTAGGAGTTCCCAGGATTCATTAAAAAATATCTGGGGCTCGTGCTTTTTATGCTGCAGCCCCAATCCTGTGGAACTCCCTTCCACGGTATATCAGAGACAGCCCAACAGTTAACAGTTTCAAAAGGAAGCTGAAGACCTATTTAATCAAGCTTTTATGAGTAGTTAGGTTTTATTTAAATTACTGCTTATATTTTGTTAGGATGTCTTGTCTGTTTGTATTATATGTTTTAAAATTTTAAAATACTGTAAAGCTCACTTGAGTCACAATAGAGGAATGCACTTTATTAAATAAAGCTTGACTGATTGATCCGATATGATTACCCCATGGTCTCTTTCCTGCTTGGTGGTTGTCAATACTCATCCATCCATTTTGTGCTCCACCCGTGGGTTTCTTTGCCCTAAATGCATTATTTTGCACTTTTTTTTGCATCCAAACCCAGGGGTGTCATTTAGGTGTAGCCAGGGGTTGAAGTGAAGACCCCTATGATTTCTTTGCAACCCCTAAAATCCCTTAAAGAATGTGTCACTGACTGAGGAGCCTCGCGACCCCTATGATTCAACTGAAATGATGCCACTGTTGAAACCTAGCTGCCATACTCTAGACCAGTCCTCTAGTTTTTTCAGGTCTCTGTTCATCCTTTCCACCCCCCCCCCACCTGGAGTGTCCACCCTATTGCAGATATTGGTGGCATCCGAAAAGAGGTAGAGCTTCTCTTCCACTCATCTGCAATGTTACTTATAAAGACATTAAAGAGGACTGGTCCCAGCATTGATCCCTGAGGCACTCCACTGGTCACCCTCCCTTCCTCAGAGTGAACTCCATTTACCATGACCCTCTGTTTCTTTTTCCTAACCAATTTCTTATCCTGCAGTTTACCACCTTTGGACCCACTCCTAAGCTACTCAGCTTGCTTATTAGTCCCCTAAGTGGAACGGTGTCGAAAGCCTTACTGAAATCTAGGTAGGCCACATCCACCACTCCACCCTGATCTAAATCCTTTGTCACCGACTCAAAGAAATCTATCAGACTCATTTGACATGGCCTACCCCTGTAAAACCATGCTGCTTCCGGTCTTGTAACCCACTGGATTCAAAATATTCCACAGTCCTTTCCTTCAGCTGTGATTCCATTAACTTTCCCACCACCAATATCAGGCTTGTTGGCCTATAATTGCCAGCCTCTTCCCCACTACCACTTTTGTGTAGAGGACCTACATCTGCCCTTTTCCAGTCCTCCGGACCCACTTCTGTTTCCAGAGAGCTGTTAAACAGAACTGTAAAAGGTGCAGCCAGTATTTATGCAGCAGTATTGTACATTGTAATTTATCACCAATAAATCAGTGGTCAGCATTCATGCAGTTATGTACATTATAATTTATTACCAATTTAATCTTCATTTTTTTGTAGTCCCCCGAATGCAGTCTTTTTACCTGGCCTAGTATCTTGCTTTGAGTACAGCACCATATTAACAAGCGTGCTGGGTTCTTTTTTGTTTTCAATTGCCAGGAATAATAAAAGATGGACATACTAAAAATCCTGCTAAAGCTGTCATTTAGCTAGGCAGTATTGTTTCTACATGTCCATTACTATAGTTTAATAGCATCTGTCAATCAGTGAGCATGTACTGTATACAGTGCAGTACATGCTCCTTGCCTCCGTCAGCAGCTAGCTGTGGTGGAGAGCGGAGGGTTGTGCCAGTCGCTGGGTCGGGGATGAGATGACAAGAGTGGGGTATTAGGGCCCTGCCTTCTGGGGTGGGGGTCCGCTAGACCAGCAGGGAATGATATATTTCTATTCTATGGGCAGATCAGGGATAGGGAGAGGGGTCTACTAGATAACCAAGGAAAGATATTTTATTATATGGGTAGATCAGGGCTTGGGTGGTCCACTAGACCACCAGGGACATGATGCATTGTAATATAATGGTTATCTGGGCTGAGGAGGGCCGCTAGCCATCTGGGACATGTTTATTTTTATACATAGGGGATCAGAGCAGGGGGACCGCTAGCCACCAGGGATGTGATTATTTTTATAAATACAGGATTGGGGATGGGGGCCATGGCACTTTGGCATAGGATTCTAACCCTCCCAGAGGACGCACTTCTAAGCACCCTTAGACCAGCTCTGGCTGGTCTAACTGTACTTAGAAATTCACCCTCTGGGAGGGTTCTGAGAATCCTAGCTTAGGAGATATGGCAGACTGTATCTGATGCAAGCTCCCTAGCACCATGCCGCCACTCATTTTGTGCTGCAAGGATGGAGCAAGCCCCCTTTGGTGCATGCAGGCTGCATTTGCTGCAGACTGCATTTTGTGAATTGCTCCCAGTGCATCGTTTGGTGCAAGTTGCACCTTGTGCCAATCCTTGTGGAACAATCCCCTTGCACCACTCAGGGGGGCTTTGAGAATTGGGCCTGTGGTCTCCAGAACGGGATACAGTATTCTAGGTGGTCTATTTCTTATTCTGCTAATTAAATGGTGTACGGTATACCTTTCTTCATCAGAATTATGATTTGCAACATAAGCATCGTTATTAATCTTTGTTCTCTCATTACAATAAGTATTCTTTCAGGTTACTTTTCATTTATGAGTATTTGGTGATTACTCTCCTCCCTTAGTTTAGTAAATCATAAGAATGCACATGGTTGCACATGTTTGGCACCTGTAAGTAAGTGGTCTGTCTCCTGTCGGTTTTGCAATCTATTAGGAAGAGTGCTGCAAATGCATTTTCATTATTCAGGTTTTTTTTTCTGTTTTCAGATTTGGATTGACTTCCACTTACAAAATTATCATAGACCTGCAAACCTACACTTGAACTTGAAGAGCAAAAGAAACAATTTTACATATGTTAATTTATTGTTTAACATTGCCACACCAGAGCAAATCTTCAGTTCACAGATAACACTTAATGGCATAAAGGTAACTAGCCCAAATGCATTTTTGCCACAGACAGGGCTCTTTGATGGTCATCCACATTGCATTACAGTTGCAGGCAGATTTGGGAACTCAATAGTTGGCTTAATTCAAATGGGGTTAATGTATTGATTTAAATTATTTTATTGCCAGTAACAAAACTTTCTACATGACAATATCCACCTTCATCATAGCGGAGAAAGAGTGAGAGACTGAGTGAGTGAGTCAGTCAGTCAGTCAGTGAGAGTGAGTGAGTGAGTGAGTGAGTGTTAGTGATACTACTGTATATGATAGTAACATCAACCAGATTCAAATCAAGATTAAGGTGTGACTGATATGAGTTTGTCTCGGACTCTTGCAATACATTCCCAGTTACATAAGGGTTTAATTCAGCAGAAAGGGTTACATTTTGGGATGCACATGTTTAGAACTACTGCCAACAGCTAATCTTTGAGGGGGAGGAGTAAACTTACATAAAACAAGCATTTGTCAATGCTGAATGTTCACCATCTCATGAACAAGTCTACAGAAAAATTTTCAACGCCTGCCTGAAAGGTGATTTCACACAGTGACTGCAAATCACCTTTTGGGATGAGAAAACATATTTTAGCCAGGATTTGAAAAATGTCATCTGTCACATTCATGAGGTGCTGTGAAGAAATGGCTATGTTGAAAATTTGGGGTCAAAATATTGAAAATTGCCTAAGTTATGAGCCTGTTTTTGCAAATTTCAATGTAGGATCATAACTTGTTGTTTTAATATTTTTACCCAAATTTTTAACATAGCCTTCTTATGACCCTGCTTCATGAACAAGAGCAGAGAAAATGTTTAACTCCTGCCCAAAAGGTGATTTTGAACAGCGACTGTGAAATCACCTTTCGGGACAGATTTGCCTAATGTCACTGCCATTGTTCATAAGGTGGGGTCCCAAGATAGGCATTTTGAAAATCTGGGGCAAAAATATTCAAAAACCGCCAAGTTATAATGACAAATTCAAAACCCCATTGAAATACATTGAACCACATACTGATTTCCTCAGTTCGAGGCCCAGCAAGACTAGCATTGAAGAGTGAAGAAGTGCCTACAGTCCAAAGAGGATTATGTGCTAGACCCTGTGTAAGTAAGGGCTTGGGGTGCTCAGTGGGAGGTTGGGTGGTGGACAGTAACAGCCACAACAGACATTAATGAATGATTTTCTTTTCTTTTCACAGGGTTTATTATTAAAAAAAAATGTGAGGGACTATTTTCTTTGTTTCAGGTCGCGGCACTGGGGGATTGGGCACCCCCTCCAGTGTCAGTGTTATACAGTATTTGGCATTACAAGGAGTGAGCTCCTCAGAGTTGAAGAATCAAAATGGGCAGGGTGGGGGGTAGAAGCTGGTAAGGGGGTCTGCAAACTGGGCAGAGTGAAAATACAGAAAGGGGAGCAGGAAGGGAAACTGAGCTGAAAACAGAAACGGGGTTGGTCACTCATGGAGAATAAACTCAGAGAGAAAAATATACAGCCTGAGTACAGGCTGCAAATATTTATATGTTTTTTACTGGGCAGAGGGTTAATATTAACAAAATGGCAGTGGGGAGGGAAACCAAGTGGGACACAGAAACGGGGGTGGTTACCCATGGGAAATGAACTCAGGAAAGTGAGCGAAAGTTTGAGTGAAGGCTGCACTATTTGGTTCATGCTTGAAGCCAGTGTATTTTTGTTTCTTTTTTTCTTCACTCATCAACTACTCCAGGGAGGTAGGGGACAGTTATGGCAGTGCCAGCAACAGGCATCGATAGACAGTTTTCTCTGTTACAGGGTATAATTCCTCAGCAGGCTGATCATGACAGATCAACTGTGCTTGCTGGGTGGCATAGATCATAGGAAAGAGCTGACCTATGATTGGGTTGGTTCTTTCCTTTCAAATACAAGAAAGTTTCCACTCAGCGAGCCAAGAATACTGTCATGACCAGCCTGGCTGATGATTGGTGTAACACTGACAAGACCCTTGCTGAACACTCTGCATTATACTGACAGTGTCACACCCCTCAAATGCCACTCTCATAGCAAGACATTCACTTGCACGTACACACACAGTGAACAAAAATGTTTGAGTAACCCCCCCTATAAATGGGGGTTCTCAAAAGTCTTCCTTGTGTTTGCCTAAATGCCCACTGCCAGGTTGGCGTTCTGTGCCCTAACAGATTTAAAAGTGTAAGCATGTGAGTGCACTGTTGGCCTCTATGCCTGTCTCTTTAGAAGCTGCCTGTCTTGAAGTTATAATTAATCTGGGTGGGGGCCAAGTAGTTTCAGGCTCAAGTCCTGCCCGGGCTGCAGTACTACTGCTCCATTCTGCAATCGCTAATTGTGCAGAGGGAGGTCTATTAAGAACTGTGATTGTTTGCTGGTCATCTGCTGTACAGTAGTAATAGTAATATTGTAGTTTGTCTAACCTGCCTTCCTTTGCAGCATGGACTTTCTGCATTGCACCATCATCTTGGTTCTGGACTGCCAGTTTGGACCAATCAGTACCTTTGGGGACCTTAAAATGGAGACTGTCCCCAGGGGTCTTGTGGGAGTGAATTTCTGTAGGAATTGTAGTTTTTACAGTTTGGCACCTAAATGGACCTGAAGGGGGAGCCCGTGCTGTGACAGACAGATGGATCAACCAACCAAACTTTTTGGATCACTACAAGGCCCTGGTGCTGCCTGCAGCAGTTGGTGAGTGTGGAGTAAGAGTTGAGAGAGTGAGAAGCTTGATAAATTCGAGCAGCTGCTCCTGCGTAGTCCGCAAGGGAAATCGGTGGGAAGGCTGTGTCTGGCCTGCCTGCTACCATCTTCCAAAGTGATGAGACTTAAGCCTAGAATTGGACTTTATCCGAACTTGTGACTTTTCTTCCTAAATTGTGACTAATTTCACCGGAAGAGGACAGAAGACTGCTTTTGTGCGATCAGCCTGTCAGGACTTCCAAAACAACCGCAGAGCTTATGGTTTGTGCAGAGACACTGTGTATTGCAACTGGACTGTCATCCAAAATGTGGTATTTACTTACTTTTACTATAAGTGTGCTGAATGCGGATAGTTGGTCATGATTTGGTTCCCCACTATTTGAATGTGTCACGCTTACTGGAAGCTGTATCCAGTAACTTTAACCGGACTGTACCCATTTCATTCACCCCATCTGGGCCTCGCCACCTCAGCCCAGATTGCCACTTTTGCTGCACAGTTACATCTGACTAGAGACCCGCCCAGGGATTCAGCTCCCTGCTCAACACCAATGAACAGGAATGACACCCTGGTGAATCGTGTGGGCCCTGCTTCTCCTGGCAAACTAGCACTTTATCCTGATGTCTCCATTTCATCCATCCTGCAACCTGGTCTGGGTATCGTGAGTAAACATCAGGGTAGCTCCCTGCAGCAAAGCTCAAATTAAAGTGTGTCATTTGATTTAATTGATTGATTTTCATGAACTGAGCCCCCCGGGCTCCAGAATACAAATTGTGGGTTACGGTGCATGTTGTGTTTTCTTTTCCTAAGGGCCCCAACAACAGCTGCAATGCCGGCCTACCCCGTGCAATGCTTGAGGCTAGCCTGTAATTTAACTGGGTACCCAAAGTGTTTGTGACTGTTATAGAGGGACTCTTAGAGGCATGCATGCTTAACCTGATTAAATCAGGAATAGAATCAAGCACCAGATCACTGCCCCTCCCTTGTTCAAGCCCCCTCAATAAATCAGATTTGAATCTTTTTGCACTTAAACTGGTTGTGGTGTGCCTCTGTGTAGGAAACATTGAGATATTGTTGCTTACTGTCACAAGCCTTATTTTACAGGGGGTTTCCAGGGCCGAGCCAGCTGATTCAGCCCTGGTAGTAAGTGCAACAAGTGTGGGGTTAATGTTGCATCTTGGTGTTAATTGCATTTGTGTGGTCACTGACCAGTCTAGGCCAATAGAGGGGAACGAGGGGGGAACAGTGTCCCAGAGGGCTGTACCCAGGGCAGCTTCACTACCATTAACCCTGTCCTCCAGGTGGAGGCACCCGTTCCTGGAACTCAGGCCCCTCAAGTTGCACTGCACTTAGTCATGCAGTCAGGGGTAGTATCTCTTGGGGTAGCGCCACCTAGGGGTTACATCTTGGAGGTACCGCTGGGATTAGAGCCCCCTAGTGGCCCAAATCAAGAATTGTTGTAACAGGTTAATGGCTATCCCAATAGAAGTGGCTGTGCACCAGTTGGTGGGATGGTGTACAGGGCCGAAGATTGACCGCCACAATGCCTTGCTTATACTGATATTCCCTTGAGCATTAGTAAGGACACTGTGGAAGGGGCACTTTCCAAAGATGAATGTTTGAAAAACGCTGTGGTGTTGGGTTGACAGGCTGATTTGACCATCCAAACCTCATGGCCTTTGTAGAGTGTAGTGACCCCATGGACAGCTCTAAAGTGCTACAGACTATTGCCTCAGAAGGGGTCCCAGTCACCTGGAGAGTTATAACTAAAGACAGTAAATGCCCCGGGAAGGATGAGCCCCCACCATTATCTGAGACTTTTGAGGAGAAGTTGACTAAGTTGTTGCTGGAGGAGGGAAAGACTGTAGAGGACTTTAAGAAACTATTCCTGCCACCTGTGGGATGTTCCTTCCCCAACACCTCTGCCCACTCCAGCACCGGTTCGTGCCTCGGCTCCTGTGCCCGCACCTGCGCCGGCACCCACATCCATGCCGGCAGTTAGTCATGACACGTAAGTTGAGGATGTTTTCAAGTACCCTCCCCACCCCACAGGGGGAGGATGACTGGGAGACCTGGATAGACTATGTTAAAAGACAAAGAACCTCTGTGCGCAAGCACTGAGGCAATGGTTACCCCAAAGGGCATTTGGGCGGGAAGCCAAGTTTCAAAGAAATACAAATTCACACATGCCCCCACAATGCAAAGCATCATGGGCTGCACATGCAAATCACCATAGAATATTATGCTGGTTCAACTTTAAGCAGAAATGCATGGTGCCAAAAGGCCTCTCACACAGTTTGCAAAGGATGCCAACAGAAGACAGACACGTGTTTCGTCCTACCAGGACTCATCAGTATGCCTCATCTGTTTGACACCCCAGTGGAATGAACCAGCTACCCTAAGATGGCCTATCTGGGTTATGTTGTGGTGAACCCTGCTTCTTTGTCTTTTAAATTGTTTTTTGTTTTAAATGGGTTCACCACAACATAACCCAGATAGACCATCTTAGGGCTGGTTCATTCTACTGGGGTGTCAAACAGACGAGGCATGCTGATGAGTCCTGGTAGGATGAAACACGTATCTATGTCTTCTGTTGGCATGGAAGTGCTCCCAGTCTGGACATTTCAACTCATGCAGAGGTACCCTCCACATCGGAGAAGACACCAATGCCAATGTGGATCTCCCAGAGCCTATATCTGTTTCCCCAAGAAAGTCTGGATGAGCTGTTAAACCTGTGATGCGTCTTAGCTATGACTCCCCTGGGAGGCCAGTGGATTTGCTTCTAAATCTTGTTCACAAGGGGGTCTGCATTTCAAAGAGCTCACTGCCCAAACTGAGTTTTTCTGCCACTTCAAAGTTAAAAGTTCTTCCCTCAGAACATGGTGACGCCTGTCATATCTGGCCCCAAGTTAGCTGGTAGGGTTGGGTCCCCATCTGTATTGTTTAGAGTGCAAGAAACTATCACATGAATGAGTACAATATAATGTGTGAATCGTAGTGGAATTAATTTTGAATATATGGAAAAATGCATAACTATTGCCATAACAGATATATAATCATATGTATTAGCTATTTTAGATAGTATAGTGATGATAATGGAACATATAGTTTGCATAAGTACAATGTCTTCAAATAACATTACTGTGAGCATAGACTTGACACGGACGCTAAGTTCTTTCCAGGCAGGGAAGGGTGTAACCCCCATAAATGGGGGTTCCCAAAAGTCTTCCTTGGGTTTGCCTAAATGCCCACTGCCAGGTTGGCGTTCTGTGTCCTAACAGATTTAAAAGTGTAAGCATGTGAGTGCACTGTTGGCCTCTGTGCCTGTCTCTTCAAGAGCTGCCTATCTTGTAGTTATAATTAATCTGGGTGGGAGCTGAGTAGTTTCAGGCTCAAGTCCCGCCCAGGCTGCAGTACTACTGCTCTATTCTGCTATCGCTAATTGTGCAGAGGGAAGTCTATAAAGAACTGTGATTGTTTGCTGGTTATCTGCTGTAGTAATAATAGTATTGTAGTTTGTCTAACCTGCCTTCCTTTGCAGCATGGACTTGCTGCATTGCACCACCACCTTGGTTCTGGACTGCCAGTCTGGACCAATCAGTATGTTTGGGGACCTTAAAAAGGAGACTGTCCCCAGGAGTCTTGTGGGAGTGAATTTCTGTAAGAATTGTAGTTTTTACAGTTTGGCACCTAAATGGATCTGAAGGGGGAGCCCTTGCTGTGACAGACAGATGGATCAACCAATCAAACCTTTTGGATAACTAGGAAGTCCCGGTGCTGCCTGCAGCAGTTGGTGAGTGTGGAGTAAGAGCTGAGAGAGTGAGGAGCTTGATAAATTCGAGCAGCTGCTTCTGTGTAGAGTGCAGGGGAAATCAGCAGGAAGGCTGTGTCTGATTTGCCTGCTACCATCTTCCTAAGTGAGGAGACTTAAGCCTAGAATCAGACTTTATCCAAACTTGCGACTTTTCTTTCTGAATTGTGACTAATTTCACCTGAAGAGGACCGAAGACTTGTTTTTGTGTGATTGGCCTGTCGGGACTTCCAAAACAACCGCGGAGCTTATGGTTTGCGCAGAGACACTGTGTATTGCAACCAGACTGTCATCCAAACTGTGGTATTTACTTGCTTTTACTATAAGTGTGCTGAATTCGGATAGTGAGTCGTGATTTGGTTCCCCACTATTTGAATGTGTCACGCATACTGGAAGCTGCATCCAGTAACTATAACCGGACTGTATCCATTTCATTCACCTGTCTGAGCCTTACCACCTTTGCCCAGACTGCCACTCACCCTGCAGAGTTACATCCAACGAGAGACCTGCCCGGGGACTTGTCTCCCTACTCAACACCAACGAACAGGAATGACACTACGGTGAATTGTGTGGGCCCTGCTTCTCCAGCACTTCATCCTGAGGTCTCCATTTCATTCATCCTGCAACCTGGTCTGGGTATCGTGAGTAAACATCAGGGTAGCGCCCTGCAACAAAGCTCAAATCAAAGTGTCTCATCTGATTTAATTGTTTGATTCATTTTCACGAACTGAGCCCACAGGCTCCAGAATACAAATTGTGGATTAAGGTGCATGTGGTGTTTTCTTTTCCTAAGGGCCCCAACAACAGTTGCAATGCCGGCCTACCCTGGCCAATGCTTTAGGCTAGCCTGTTATTCAACTGGGTACCCAGAGTGTGTATGACTGTGATAGAGGGACTCTTAGAGGCATGCATGCTTAACCTGATTAAATCAGAAATAGAATCAAGCACCAGATTACTGCCCCTCCCTTGTTCAAGCCCCCTCAATAAATCAGATCTGAATCTTTTTGCACTTAAACTGGTTGTGGTGTACCTCTGTGTGGGAAACATTGAGATATTGTTGTTTACTGTCACAAGCCTTATTTTACAGGGGGTCTCCAGGGCCGAGCCAGCTGATCCAGCCCTGGTGGTAAGTGCAACAAGTGTGGAGTTAATATTGCACCTTGGTGTTAATTGCAATTGTGTGTTCATCGACCAGTCTAGGCCACTAGCGGGGAAAGAGGGGGGTAACAGTGTCCTGGAGTGCTGTACCCAGAGCAGCTACGCTACCATTAACCCTGTCCTCTGGGTGGAGGCACCCATTCCTACAACTCAGGCCCCTCAACCTGCACTTAGTCACACAGGCGGGGGGTAGTATCCCTTGGGGTAGCACCACCCTAGGGGTTACATTTGGAAAGTATAGTACAATAAAATTATTTTTTAATTATTATGAGTCCTTAATGAAAGCATCCATTAAAACATAGGATTAAATGGGAATGTCCTATGGATCTATGTGTTCCCAGAGAACACGAACTAAAATAACAGCTGATCGGGGATTATAATAAAAGTGTAATTGCCACAGATACCCTGAATACTTAAAGGTGACTGTATTTTTTTTTAAATTGACTCCCATGTGTCTCAGAGAACAAGAACAAAATTAAAATATATATCTATACCTATCTACCTGTAGGTACCTGGTTAGAATAGTGCTACATGAATAGCACCAGTCTACAGAGCGCTAGTTCATGTAGCACTAGCACGGACAGTGAGAGAGGATCTACAGCACTTTCAGTAAGCGCTCCCCAGGTCGTTGTCCCTGATGCTCACCACAAACAAGAGCACCAGGATCCAGGAGGCTGGCTGAGATGTTTCTGTGGTGTGGTGGGGTGGGCTAGGGCATAGAGCAGCTTGGCCAGTGACAGCGAAAACCAGGGTTCTAATCCTGGTCTCCAACATTTTTGTGCACTTGATACTTTGTGTTTTACACAAGGGGCCATAGAAACAGTATTCCACAGCCCCACATATTTTAACTTTCCCCGTGATCCGCTCCCCCCAGAGTGAGAGTCCTTCAATCCGAGGTGTGCAGGGACAGAGCCCCCAGCAAAAATAAAACTGACGGCATTACTGTTGTGCTATTGTTGCCAATGGCATTGTGGTCGGCGCTATTCTGACACAGTGCCCTATCTATATTGGGGATATAGGGGTCAGTGTCAGTGGCTCAGCAGGTACCACACTCACCTCTGAGGTCAGGAGATCAGAAGGCTGTAGGTTCTATCCCCACACCAGGCACTTGGGTTAAATCCTAATACTGACACTGTAGTGCAGCATGAGGGGGGGGTGCTACACTTCTGAGGTGCCATATTTCAGATAAGATGTTAAACCAAGTTCCCATCTGCCAGTTCAGGTGGATGTTAAAGATTCCATGTCACTTCTCAAAAAGAGTAGGGGAATTTTTTATTTAACAGAATAAAACAAACGTCTTACATACATAGCTTTCATATCATCTTGCTTCTATCTTTTTAATGTTACATTCACAATTTGCATAATTACAATCAAATACATTCCTTCCACTTCTAAATCATGTCACTGGAGTATCATTATCTGTAATCCAAGGCATTGCCTTCCATAGTTCCCATAATACCGTCCTCTCCAATTTGTTCTTTTCTTCCTTATATATAGCTTGTAGATCATTCATTATTTTATTATATAACTCCATGTGATTCCCTTCTTTCTGTTGCAATGTAAACCCACACCTTGTTAACCATATATTCCATTTAAAGGTCACCATTATTACTTGCAATGTGCTTACAGTCCATTTCCCCCAGTCTCTACTGAATACTCCATACATTATATTTTCATAAGTTAAAGTGCTAAATATAGGTTCTCTCCATTGATCTGCTACATATTTCCAAAAACCTTGAATGAATGAACATAAAAGAAATAGATGTGCTATAGGTTCTTCTTGCTGTGTACAATTGGTTCTACTACATATTCTTTCCTGCAGCTTCTTGTGTTTTTGGTTTAATTTTACGTTAATTCTTTCATGGCATACAAGCCAGTGCAGATCCCACATCCTCTCTGGAATTCTTTTAATATTTAATAATATTATTAGGTTTTCTCTATATGTTTATATTAAGTGATAGTATTTATATGTCTATAGAACAAATGTTCTTTTTTTTATTGATTTTTTTTTTTTGAATATGTGTTTATCTATTTGTACGGCGCCCAGAGCCTCTGGGATTGGGTGTCTTTTAAATAAATTTTGCCTTGCCTCTATATGTAACAGGACATTTATAAAAATAAGTCCTCTTCCATACACAATGAGTCTAATAAAATAAAATAAAATACAGTTTCTTCCTATGTATTGTCATAATCTGTTGTGTCGTTATCTTCCACTGCTTTAACCTTAGAAATGTACACCTAACATATTCTGGAATCATTGCAGATTTTTTAAATGTTCTAAGGGTTTGAGTTTTCCATTGTGGTAGCCATTACAGACATTTTTCCTTAAATAACCACTCCCAACCACATCCCTGATTTATTAATAATGGTTTTAAATTATTATAAAAAAAGAAAGTGTTAAAGAAAATAATAGGGTTAATCATATTTAACCCTCCCCTACTTATTGGTAGATACAAAGTATTCCTTTTTGTTGGATTGAGTTGACTTCCCCAACAAGCCAGAAAGAAAATACTTAAGAGACATTTCCATTATTTTCAGAGGAGGAAAAATATAGCTAATCTAAGTTTTAATTAGATAAACTCTCTTGTTTTACTAAAATTCCATTTGTTCCATTGCGTAACTTTTAGCTTTCCTATTTCAAATTTTTTTCTCCCAATTTCATTCATGTAAGTTTCCAGGACCATATGTTATACCCAGAATGTCTAAAGGGTCTGGTTTTATCAGGATCTGATCCACACTAACAGTATAATTTAGCAAATAGTGTATTCTTTGTACTACGCATTTATTCATATTTGAGGACGCTCCAGACAAGCTACCAAAAATTCTGCACATATTTAATACCCCAGATAGTGAAGACTCATTTCTAACTAGTACACTCATATCATCTGCATATGTAATTATTTTGTATAGAAAGTTTTGACCTTTGAATACTACAGGTATTATTTCATTGTTTCCATTTATTTTCCTTAATAATGGATCTATGAAGAAATCATAAATAATGGGACTCATCGGGCATCCCTGTCTGACCCCTCTATGTAGCTTAATGATTGGCCCTCTCCACCCATTTACAATAGGTACCACCATCGCTGTTTGATAAATACATTTAAGCCAATCAATCATCACCTCAGGAATATGATAGTGTCTCAACACCTCCCACAAAAAATTATGGTTTACCTGGTCAAAAGCTTTCTTTTGGTCCAGCGACACCAAAAACCTGTCCAACTCCCCTACCTTGCCTAATTCACTCAATTCCCTAATTAAGATTAAATGATTCTGTACTTGCCTGCCTGGAATCACATATGTTTGTGCCAGAGAAATTACAATATTTACAACTGATGTTAGTCTTTTGGCCAGCATTTTAGTTAATAATTTAAAATCTGAGCTAAGGAGACTAATAGGCCTCCAATTACTCAGATCCCTTTCATCCCCTTTTTTTATAAATGTATGTTAACACACCCATATTCATATATAGAGGCATATGTTTGTTATTTAAGATATAATTATACACTTCTGTCAGTTCCCATAAAAGCTCCACTCCTATGATTTTTAATAATTCATTAGGAAGGTCATCTGGCCCTGGATTTTACCACCTGCCAACATGGATAATGCCCCTTTTACTTCCCCTTGTTGTATTGGTCTTATTAAATCTGTCAGTTTAGATTGCTCTATATTTGGAATTTCTATGGTTCCCAGAAAAGCCTTTAAACCCCCTTGTACTAACTCCAGTGGTGCATACATGTTCCTGGTATAATTCGCAATAATTTGTGCTACTTCCGACTATGTATTCACTTCTTTCCCTGTTTCATCCTTTATATTTAACTTTTCTTTGGCCTTTGCTGATTTAACAAAGTGTTTAAAAGGGCAAATACTCTCTGCCCTTCCCTTGACTTCAAACTTCTGTTGATAATAAAGTGCAGTAACTTTATTTTTGTGAAAGGTCATCATTTGATGCTTTATTTCATTTATCTGTGCATTCAGATTCTGTCCTGTCTCGTATGACATGGACAGCAATTGCTGTAATGTTTTTCTGTTCTGTAAATAAATTAGAAATGTTCTTTTGCTCTGGGACCTACTCAGGTGTTTGCATAATTTCAGCATTTCCCATTTAGCATCTTCCCATCAAGACACAGCATTTTCAAAAACAATAAAAACTGATTTGCTATTTGCTAATATAAAAGATTTTATGGTCGGAAAAATATACCTATCTTCTAACAATGAGACATTCCACTTCCAATATCCAGGCCTTTTCTTAACACCTCTGAGGTTTTAATTTTTACTGTAACAATATTGTGGTCCAAAAATTCTGCCGGAAAAACTTCAGCTGATTCAATCTGTATATTATCGGATGCAAAGATAAAATCAATTCTAGATGTTAGATTACCTTTCTGAAAAGTAGGTGTTGCCAGTTGAGTGTATGAAAAATATGCATCTTTTAATTTTGCTTTACTAGTGATAAACAGAAGATTAGAGTCGCAATATTGTTTTGCTGTTTTTGCCACCAAAGGACAATTGAAATCTCCTGCAAAAATAATACGTTGTGCCGTATATAAATATGGCTGTATTAAATTCAACATTTCACATCTGGAGGCCTTGGATTGTGGGGCGAAATAATTCATTAGTCTATATCCTGTATTTTGTACAATTACACACATTATCAAAATCCTACCAGGTAGTAAATCATACAATTTTAAAACTTTAACTTCAGGCATCTTAAATAATATTCCTAATCCTGAGCAAGGTTTCTGTCCTAGGGACTAGAAAGAAGGACCAATCAACCAGTCTTTTGTAGCCTCCTGACATTCTTTTAATGTATGCAGACGTACATCCTGTAAGAAAAAGATCCCAAAATGTAAATATTTTAGAAAAGAGAAAACTATTTTCCTTTTTCCTTTTCTTTTAATACTATTAACATTTATAGTATAAGAAGAAAAAGGCTCCAACAGCATAGTGTTTTATTCTATTTGTATTTCCCTCTCCTAACATTTTACTCTTCATGTTTTGTTTTAATTCTTGCTTTCCTTTTTTGAGGCCCTCTGGGTCGTTCTAGTTTCTCAGTGTCAGTTGTGCCTTCTGGTAGTGCAGAAGCCACAGAGGAATCAGATTCTTCATCCGAATGATCAGATTGGAGTATCTCATATCTAAATCCAGTAGTTGTAACATTCTGTTTTGCAACAGATCTGTTTTAAAACACCTTCATTTTTATTTTCTGAACCCGTTTCCCTTTAGGAGTTTCAGAATTTTGTGAGGAGGGTAAACGTTATGGTAATGATTGGGGGGCGGGGGTGGCATGACATTCATCTCTGTACTTTTAGCTGATGTAGATTTAATCCTGTCCCAGTGGCTTTATCTGCCCCATTCTCCTCATCCACTCCCTCCACTGATTGTTTTTCCACTGGTGTCCTTATATTCTGTTCCTCTATTTTTTTGTTTGCCAGAGTTTCCCCTTCCTGTACTAGTGAGGCCTCTACCTTGTGAGGCCTGTCCCACATTAGACTCCTGTGCAGGCATTTGTTTCTCTAGTCTTTTCTTTTGTGTTAAAGTAATCAGTAGCCTTTATTCCTCACCACCCCCTTGATCCGGGGTATTGTGTGCCACACATTTACAATTCTGAAAGATATGTCCCATCTTACTGCATAAATTACATCCACATTCATTTAAACACTGAGTTACTATATGTCTCAACTCTCCACAGACCAAACATCTTTGTTTATTGCATATGCTGCTCAAATGTTCAAAGGACCCACACTTACAGCACATCTTTGGCTGACCTGGGTAGAATAATATGCCCCTATCTCTGCCCAGAAAAAATGAGTTTGGTAGATGTGCAGCCTCACCATTTACAGTTTTTAACATCACATTTACTCTCGAACCCCCAGTCTACATGTTTTCAGTGTCCATGATTGCTTCAGGATCCTCAATAACTATACATTTTTGTTTTAACCAGTGTATTAAGTCTGATACATGAACTCCTTCAGTTCCTGAAAAGGACAGTTATTATTTTCTGTGCCAGTTTTGTCAAGGGGATGGCCACAAATGGTGACCATAATGGAATTTTCTTCAATGCATTATACTTTATCCAGAATCTCTCCAGACCACTTACAGTTTTAAAACTAATGTCAAATGTGGTCTCCCCTGATATATGTATCAGTGCATATATTTCATTTGAAAAGAACTTCCTGGACTCTTTAAGTAGAGATCTTGCAACAAACAGATGATCTGGGGGTTCTGCCATTCCCATACTGCATAATAATCTGACCGCATTATGTCTCTTCACCAGGTAAATTGGTGTTTTGAAAAAAGATAAATACTTTTTAGGTGCCTCTCTACTAATTAACCTCAAAGGCCTTTGTGCTGATTCTAAAGTTACCTTGGGGCATTGCCTGGTTTGCTGAATAACTAAAGGAACTCTCTCATTTTGGTTTAACTCTGTTATCTGTTTACAGTGTAGCTGGGGATTTTGAGTTAACTCTAGTTCTGGAGGCAACTCTAAACCTTTCAAATGCTCTCCATTCTCTTTCTTTATATTTTTCTCCATAGAATTTGGCATCACAATAGGGGATGTCCCTGATCCCCACTGACCTGTTGTCGTGTTGCTCTCCCAGCCTGCTGCTCACAGAGCACTGTCCACAGATCAGGTATGCTCCATTTCTTGCTGCTTATTCCCAGAACGTCTTAGGCCAGGTCCGCCTGAACCTGTTTCTGACATTCCTGATGTAATATCTGGCAACTCTGTTTCTCTTACTTTCTGTCATTTATTTTTATTCTGCTCTCGCTGTTCCACTTGTTCAATGGCTGCTGCCCAGCTGGTGGAGGCCTTTGATGATCCTCCGTCATCACAGCTCAGCTGTGCCGGTTTGACAGGCCCTTTCTGCCTGTCAGACCCAATCTCTCTCAATTGCGTCTCCAGTTGTGCCTTTTTAAAATAAAAATTATGCTCTTCTTTCTCAGTTTGTGCTTTTAAGTCAGACTCTGCAGTCTTTGTTTCCAGTTTTCTCTCTCCACATACTGTTTGCTTTATTTCTGTATCACTCCCTTCCGTTAAGCTTTCCTCTGCTTCCTCTGATAAATCAAAGTCATTCAAAGGTTTGATTTTAAAGAGCCTTTTTCTTTACCTTCTTCAGAGTGCATCACAGTTGTTTCCATCACTTCTTTCATCACAACATTTTCATTGAAAACCACATGAACACAAGTGTCTCCTCCAACCTCCTGATCAGCCATCTTGGCAGCCTTCCAAGATTAGACACAGTCTCCTCCTAATGCAACACTAGGGGAATTTTCCTGGTGCCCTTGACAAATTTCCCCCCGTTCACTTAAAATACGACTAACAGCTTAGTCTGGTTCATGGTCAGTTTCATCTGTATCCCCCTCCCCAGGATCGTGCCTGTAAATAGACAGAATTTGTGTAGTGCACTTACCCGGTCAACAAAAACTAAATAAATATGCAATAGGCTGGCTCAAAAAACACAATTTATCTTCACATGTGAGGGGGCAGGACCATAACTCATGAGTAGCAGAGCCAGAAGTGAGTTATGAGAGCACTGCCCCTGTGCAAGTGATAATAAACTATGTATTTTGAGTCAGACCATTGTATATTCAATGTATACAACATCAGTTTACTAGTTCTACCCCGTGTTGTGAGTCATCAATCCTCTCTAGTTTTTGTCAAGCTCAATAAGTGAGATTTTGTGAGTGGGGGGAGCCTTGCATTAGCAAGAAAACTCTTTATGAGTTTGCTATCATTCTCAGCCTTTTTTTTAATTATTATTCTCTGGTTTTCCCATTCACTAATGAGTTGATTCCTCACAGACATACATTTTGAAAAAAAATGAAGCTGCCGTTCTGCTAGTGCTGTGAGCTGCAATCATCTGTCACTTTCACTTTTACGTCACAGTGCTAGCACTAATGCTAGCAGCCATGGCTCAAGCAGTCTGCGTGGCAGCATTCTAAGCTGTTGCTCTGCTGTATTGACATCCTTCCTACAGCACAACAACCTGTTGATGTTGCTACTGCAGCACAATAAGGTTATTCTGAGTATGAAATTCCATACATTACAAATCACGATGTCATGTTTAGGCAATCAGGACTGCTTATTTTTAAACATCCCAGGTACTCTTATAACCATACAAGGCTGTCACATGCACATAGTGCTAAAATTCTGAACTTCTAAGTTCAGCTGGGAAAGTTCATTTCCCACAAAGGGGATTCTCTCATATTCTGCAAAGTAATACATTTTGAATTTAAATTCAATTCAAATTCCAGTTTTTTAAACAAAGGTCTTTAACATGATTTATAATATGTTTATAATTACAGTTTCTAAGTGCCTTATGTTACAGGAGTTTTTTCTCTAGTCTTTTGTGTTCAGGAACTGCTCAGCTTCAATTCACAGTTCTCTCACCTAAAGAACTCGAGTGTACTCTTATGACCTTAAGAGATACAGTAACATTCCACCATAAAGTACATAATAGTAAGTTTGCTTATTTATAATAATAAACAGAAGATTTTACTGCCACCTAAGCCATTGGCTCATTTACAGTGGTGTCCTCATGAACCAAGATTACATAAGCAGATACGTAATAACATTATACAACTTAAAATTCCACATAAAGTTAAAAATAAAGACATTAAAAATATAGTCACAGTGATAAACTTTAACATCATGGGGAGGGTTTTAGGGAATTTTGCATAAACTATGTCTTAATCCTTTCAAATGGAACCATAGTACAATTCATAATCTAAAACTAATCAAAAGCAGGTTTCAGTTTATGGGGCTTCTGCAAGTAATCATTCTTTAGCCTTTTTCCGCATCTGAAGTAGCATTTTAAATTCCCATCCCAAGGATGCACAAACTCCTAGCTTTATTAAGCAAGTTGTAACATATCCAGAATATATAGGGGATACGAGATTACCAATTGTTGAATACCTTATTTACCTGAATGAGTGGAGAGTGACTTCAGTAACCTCATGAGTGGTGGTTCCTGAGGGCACTCTCTATGAGTTCAGGAAAACAGTGTATTCAGTGATGGGCCATCATGTATTCGGTTTATACAATAGGTATGGTTTTCTTGCTAAGTGTGTTTTTGTTCTATTTTATTCATTTTTGGAAGGACAAAGTTTTTAATTGAGCATTTTTTTCTCTGCATGAGCTTTACTGTTCTGTATGTTGTGAGTTTTATGAATGGGTTTGTGTGTTTTTTTGTTATAGGGTGTATGTGTGGGTGTTAGAATTGTGATTGGCTGGTGGTTGAGTCATGGAAGTTTGGGTACGTAAAGCATGCAGTTTGATAGGGTGTCCTTCGTATGTGGGAGAGCTGTTGGGTTTCTAACAATATGGCAGTTTGTTTCTTGGTTCACAAGAGGTAGAGGGTGCGTTGTTTCTTTAGGAGCTGGTGTCAGCAGTTTTAAGGAGTGACTGCTTTTTTACATTCATTTGCGCTTGCAAAAATAACATTTTGCTAGGAATGGCATTTTAGAGGTGTGTCACTGCCAAGCCAATTACAGCTGAAACTGCAATGGGCTTGGCAGTGTAAACCAATGACTAGGCACTTTGGTCATGACACTAGTTCTGCTTGCTGACGTGGCACTTTGTCTAGTTGAAAGAATTGAACCGCTCCAATGAGACAGCGCTTCAGTGCTTTCATTTGCATGCATGTTCCTATTTTCCTATTTCCTTTGGCAGTATCTTCATCCTGTTATCTTCTAAACTCCTGTATGTCATCTCTAATAAATCTTACTGGCCCCTCTGAAAATGAAACTGTTCCAAGGCTCTGCCTCTCCATGATCTGCACCCCCTTCCCGCCACCAGCACGACTCTTACATCCGCTTGATCCTGCCATCATTTTCAAACAAATAATAATTAAAAAATCTTATCTGTTTGATCCTTCCATTTCACTCTGGTCTCACTGAAAGAGTTTAATTCCTCAGATCCTAAATTTGTAGCTTGACCAAGCGCTTTCAATACATTACACTGAGGACCTGACAGGCATTCAAAATAAGGCACTCTCACTCTGAAACCTTACAAATCCACTGCCTTTTTGTTAATCGTGCTGTGCTTTCTTAGAAACAAGCTACCAACAGTAGAAAGAGGAAAGAGAGCAAGTCGGCAGCTTCAGAGAACTGAATGTGAGTGTGAGTGAGTGTTACTACAGCAACACTTCCTCGTGCTCCCATTCACTTTTTTGAAGCTGCGGACTCACACTCTCTCTCCTGTTTCTACTATCAGCAGCTTGTTTGTAAGGAAGCCCAGCAAGATTAACAAAAAGACAGTGAATTTCTAACATTTCAGAGTGAGAGTGCCTTATTTTAAATGTTTGTCAGGCCCTCCATGTAATGTAGTGAAAGCACTTGGTCATGCTACAAACTTAGGACATGAGAAATGAAACTCCTTTGGTGAGTCCAGGGGGAAATGACAGGATCAACCAGATGAGTTTAAAAAAAAATTAAAAATAACTATTTCTAAAAGCCATAGAGATGTCTGTCAATATACAGGGAGAGTGCCTTATTTTAAATGTCTATCAGTTCCTCAATGTAATGTACTGAAATGCGCAATCTTGCTACAAATTTATATAATCAAAAGTGAAACTCCTTCAGTGAGACCAGAGGGAAATGTCAGGATCAACCAGATTTTTTTTTTTTAAATGAGAACTTTGTCAATATAAGTGGTATTTCTCTTACATTGCCCCTTTTTAGCCACTGTATCAACTAATGCACATCAACAAATGGATATCACCAATCAAAAGGAACCAAATGCTTACTCCACAACAAAAAATGCACCATGGAGTCACAAACTGGCAGTAGGCACAAGGATTAGGCAGTTTGAGAAATTGGATGAAACAGTTTGCTCTGGCAGGCAAATTTACACGTCCACACTTCTGGCACTAGTTGTAGAATACCCTGAGGACTCATGGCAACAAACAAAGGCAGTTACCAGCACTTTCTATATATTTGAAAGGCATGACAACCAGGGGAAGTGGCACAGGCAGCATGCTTGTCATCTGCACGTCACCACCGATATCGGAGAGCCAGTGCCAGTCCCATAGACTCACAGACCATCATGGGCACAGATTGCAATGGTGGAGAGAGTGGCCATATTAAACAGCAGCTTTCCTGTTGCTTTTGCTCCAGCCCCTTTCACTAATGGCTGCCTACTTTTAAAATAAGAGCCCAGTAGGACAGAAACTACACTGCCTGAGCTGTGATTTGGGAAGATGGGGGGGAGGCACTTTCTTTACATGCCTCCACCCTTGAACTTCTCCTGCGCTCTCTCCCCCACCCATGCGGAGTAGGCCGCAGCCTGAGCTCTGTGTGGGCTAGGAGTTCAGAGCACCCACAGGCACTATCCTCAGAAAAGGACGCTCGACAGCCGCATTCCACACATAAATGAAAAAAAACAGTTTTGTCTCCCTCTCTACTGGCCACAGTTAAAACTGAAGCTACTTCCAATTTGGGGGAAAGAAATACACAGCAATACAGGAGGGTGTAGTACTACTGATGTCAACAAGCTAGACAGACAGATACAGTGAGAGAGAGAGAGAGAGAGAATGAGAGAGAGAGAGAGAGTAGAGACACATCTAGGTAGACAGACAGACAGATAGACAGACAGACAGATGTGTCATTGAGACATTTGCCTTTGCAAATACATGCAAGTGAACGTTCGGCATTGATAAATGTTTGTTTTTTATTTGAAAGTGTTTTTAAAAAAAAAGGTCAGCAGTTGATGAGGGTCTGTGTGTGGGAACGAGTGGCATGCAGAGTTTCTCATGAGAAGCAAGTGGGGGGGTGACATGTCTACTATGTGAATAAATGTCATTTATGCAATAGGTGTGGGTGGAAAAACCATTACATAAATTCATTTATTCTCACTGGTGTTGAATAAACTATGGTTCTAAGATTTATCCAACACCCTAATGTCAATCAATCATCATTTATTCAACACCCTGCCATTAATCATCACCCCCTCCTGCCAGCACTACTTACAGTGACTTTCATTTTCTTTCTAAACACACCACTTGTTCCTTCAGAAACTCCCTCTGTAGCTATTATACTGGCAGCATAAAGAAGCCAGAAGTTCCACAACTCCAGTTAATGTACAAAACTATTTTGTTCTGTTTTAAAATATGAACCATGTTTTTCTTTTTTTTTCACTCCTTGACACTGCTGCTGATCCCGAAGATAACCACCATAGCACTGTTTTACCCCCCCAGTGTGCGCCCACCAGAAACCACAGCCCGACCACCGACAATGAATTATAGTGAGCAATGACCAAGCTATTTTCATCTTCTCTTACCTTCTCCCTCACAAATCTCCTTTTTAAAGCCACTCCATGTTGCCGTAGTGTCTCTGTGGCTCTCATTCCTCCCCCCCACACCTCACTTCCCAGTTGCGGTCCCTTCTCATATATTCTGTCCATCCCTACGACTTTATACAAAAACAGTACCTTTTTTATTTAAAATGGACTTTAATCTGGGCAGTTTTCCTCCTTTTCAATTCAAGTCTCCCACTGCTTACAGTGCTTGCATCTGTCCTCGCTCTCTCCACCAGCTTCCGCTCCTTCCCCGAAACTGACTGGAAGTAAATTTATCTATTTATTTACTTAACTTTGGCTTAATCACATAAAATCAGGCTCAACCAGATATTTCAAACATTCTTCATGCTAAACTAAACTAAAATAAAAACAATGGTAGAATAAAACAATAGTAGCTTCTCGTAAGTGAGAAAAGAAGCCAGCATGTTTTTCAAACGGTCTGGCCCACCCACATACAAGTACTAACTAATCAGAACACACAATATGAACCTTCTGACACTGCCTCCCTAACAACCATGCTAGCTTTTCTAGCAACAAGGTGTAAAAATGGCACAGTACCACACAGGAGCATTAAAAAAATCCATTTATTTCATAAAAAAAAAAAATTAAACACAAAATACAAACCCCAAAATAAAATTACGTCCCTATTGCATAAATGAGATATGCAATGGGGGACTCATGGAATACACAATTTATCTGCACAAGAGTAGTTTGACCTCAGACACCTCACTCATGGCTACGCCACTCATTAGGTTACCGAAGGTCAGACTGGTCTTTTGCAGATAAATCATGTATTGTATTCCACTTGCCCCCACTGCATATCCCCTATTTATCCATATAGTAGACATGTCATTGTAAGTTTATTCCATGGGAGTGAAAATACATGACTTTGTGTCATGGTTTGTCAGCTCTCCCCTATTGTATAAATGCTGGTTCTTAATTTGTGATGCATTTATTCATGAACTTAGTACAATTCCTATCTAGCTCTCTAAGGTAACCAATTAAGCTGGCATAAAAGAATACAGTAGTGTGAAGGCTGAGGAGCTCCCAATATAAATCTAGTAATCTCAGCAACAAACACATTTAGTTTATTTTAAAGATTGTTCCCCCCATGCAAGCATTACTGTGTCAGTATTTTACTTTGTCTGAAAATACAATACTAATATTAGAGTAGCACAACACTGCACCACATGATCAGTCAAAGCACAAGGAAGCCACACCAGCTGTGTATCAAGGTTTCTGGGACTTTTTACCCTAACTGTTCATATCTCATCGTCTCCTAGGCACCAGTAAAATACACTGGTGTGTCCAGAGGATGCCTATAGAAGTCAGCTACTGACTTCCTGTGTGCCCTGGCAACGTCTGGAGAAATCACTTATATATTTTAATATATAGTGTAACAGAATATAATATATATTTGACTGCATAGCACCGTTGGAAAGGTAATTGTGTGCTGAAAAACTTTGCTACTGATATTCTGTGTATATCATGATTACTTTAGGAGTTATTCGTATTTGTTTATGGTATGGTGTGTATGGCTTATGTTGCCTGTTCTAGTGAAAAAAAATATGTTTGCTGTTTCAACCAGCATAGAAAAAAAAATTACTTATTATTCTTTGCATACCACCACTGGAAATGAATTTTGTGCTGAATAACTTTGCCACTCATACTTTGTGTCTAGCACTTACTGTTCTTGAGCTATTATGATTTGTTTGTGGCATGCTGACTATAACTTGATTTTGCTTAGAAAGGCCCAGGATTTACTATTAACAGTATACAGGAGACAAGTGGTGCGACTTCAGAGAGCTCCTGTGGGGGCAATGAGTTATCCCTTCTTTGTACACTTTGTGCTTCAACCCTAGTACTGTAGATGCATTAAAACATTTTTCAATTAGTTTCTGAAAGTGGCTGTATGAATGAATTGTTCTCTGGCATGCAACACCGTCTAAAAGTAAAATCTAAAAAGTGAGTCTATTAATTGCCTAGAAAAGAAAATGAGGCATTAATTAATGACTAAAGTCCTGTTCTTTTTTTAAGTATGTTTTCTTCTCCTGCGACCAACTTGTCCCCATTGGTCCTATCCCATCACCTAGCCCCATCACCCAGCTTCTCCAGGACTTACATCTGCTGGCAAGTGCACCCTGGCTTATCCCCCAAGGTGGGACTGTTGGGAGGGGGGGGCTGCCCCTGAACAGAGACTAGGTAGTGATTGGCAGAGAGTGCCACAGTTGGCAGTGTGGGGCCTACAGTAAGGGGAAAATGTCACCCTGCCAAGGTTGGTGGAGTTTCCACTTTTTATCCCCTCCCTAGGGTGCCTAGACTGCTACCTGACACCTGCACATACAATAACACACTCAAGGTGGAGCATGTTGGCATCCTCCCTCCCTTGACTCATGGGCTCCTGTGCACAGCCACCTGTGGTCACCCAGGTGGTGGTGGTATTGCAGCAGAGGCCAAACACCCTCCCTGAGGTGGACAGCATCCACTGGGATGTTCTGCTTACCTTCCCTGACCTGCTCTCTGACAGCTCTGGCTCATTCCTAAAACCAGGTTGTCAGCATTGCAAGTGTTAGTACTACCACTGCACTGACTGGCACTACAGCCCTGTTCTGTTTTTGATGTGGCAGATGAACATAGTAGTTCAGTTTATTGCTGACAATCCCACGGCCCTGGTATGGTATGGTATGGTATGGTATGGTATGGTATGGTATGTCACATCATACATTACCAAAAAATGAGCAAACATGCATGCAGGAGCTATAGGAGGATCTTTCCAACAGCAGCAGATCTATTAGTTCATGTCTATGATCACTAGCGTTGAAAACTCCGTCACATCATGAATGTGGAGCCTAGGAAGCAAGTGACTGTTTGATCAAACATGTCGCTATTGAAAATCCAAAGCAAAGTAGTACTTGTGTGTCAACTACAAATGAAATAGACACTGTGTTTTAAATTCTCTCAGATTGAAGATGTTACTGCAAACAAGCTGTCTTCAACAGACATTCTGAAAAACAATTTGATTGACACATACTACCCACAATGACAATGCCATGGAGAACATGAGTCTCTTTGAAGTTGCCCAGTGGTATGACCATAAACCTGCAGTTGAATCTAATCCAGCAATGGATATCTTCCAAGTTACTGGCATCCAAGAAAGACTGTTCAAAAGATGAAAGCCTCAGTTGTTTGATCATTGCAATATGACTCTGAAATCTCTAGAGGAAAGAGCTTTACTGTTTTGGTCTACTTTTCTTGTTCAAGGCAAGGAAACATGAAAACTCATTAAAAGGCAGATATAACACATATGAGAAGCAGTTCAATCAGAGCTATGGCATCTTCAAAACTGGCAGTTCAGTTGTGTACAGAAAGAGATTAGGACTGGAGAAAGAGCAGCTAGAAAAAGCTAGAGAACAACTGGAAGAAGATGCTCCAGTGAATTTTCAGGAGAACTGTGACCCAGAGGGAGAAGGTACACTGGGAACTCCTCTTCCTATGAATGATACTACTGCACTGATGTCAGAGGCTGAAACAGCCATGGAACAGGCATTCTAGCCTGCTGCTGACATCTCTGTCATTGAACAGCAGTTACCTCAAGAGCAGCAAGTTGTATATACTGCTGAGACATATGCCATTCACCATGGTATTTGACAGAGCAAAACAGAATGCTGTTGTGGTGAACACAAAGGACTATGTATATCTGTCAGTGGTTCAGCTGGCACAACACAGGATATCTTTCAAGTTACTGGCATCCAAGGATGTCTGTTCAAAAGATGCAGTCCTTGGTTGATTCATCATTGTAAACTGACTCTGGAATCTCCAGAGAAAAGGCAGCATTACTATTTTGCTCTACTGTTACTGTTCAAGGCATGGCAACATTACAGCTCATTCAAAGGAAAATCTGACACATATGAGAAGCAATTCAGTTTGAGCCATGACACCTTCAAACTTGACAGTTCAGTTGTGTACATAATAAGATTAGAACCAGAACAGCTGGGAAAAGCTAGAGAACAACTGGAAGAAGACACTCCGGTGAATTCTCATGACAACTGTGATCCAGAGGGACAAGGTGCCCTGGGGGCACCTCTTCCTATGAATGATCCCACTGTACTGATGTCAGAGGTTGAAACAGCCATGGAACAGGCAAGTCAACCTGATGTTGACAACTCTGTCATTGAACAACAGTTAACTCAACAACAGCAAGCTGCATATACTGCCATGATATATGCCATTCACCATGGTATTCAGCACTGTAAAAAAGAATGTTGTGACAAACACAAACCATTATGAATGTTTTTCAGTGGTTCAGCTGGCACAGGAAACAGTTTTCTTATAGATGCAATTAGTGTAAATAAAAGGAAACGTACTGGAGTAGCAATGTCTACAGCTGTGAGTGCTGCAACTGGAGTTATGGCACATAACAGGCGGAGTGACCCTATGCTGTATTTTATGCTGCCTTTAGAACATGGAAAAAACTAGGAGTACTGCAGGTTGTCGTTTGAATTTGTAAGCGACCTACGCAGTATGTTTGACAAAATGGAACTCTTGATTATTGATGAGATCAGTATGGTCTCCAATGTTATGCTTGCGTTCATTCACCTACATCTGCACAAGGTTGTCGGCACAGATAATGAAGTTGCCTTTGGAGGCAAAAACATTGTTGTTTTTGGTGACCTACTTCAACTGGCACCTGTGAATAGGAAGCATATATTTTCTAGACTTACTGTTGAGGAAGCTAGAAAAACTATAGGGTGCAATGGTGGAATAAACTTGTGGGAATTAGTCACCTATGCTGAACTCTTCCAGAATATGCATCAGAGTGCTGATCAACTATACAAGACTCTACTTGATGAGGCACAAATTGGAAACGTGTCAGTTTCTAGTGCTTCAATACTGAACATGCGCATGATAGGCAGTGATGAGAGTTCCATGACTGAAGCATGTCATGTCTTTAATAAACTATTCTTTAATGGCACACAATTTGTGTCTTTGGTGCTGAGGCTTAAACAGTGTGCACAGTTCCATCAGATAATGCTGGAGAGACAGCAACAACCAATTGTCACACTGTCATTACTTGATTAATTCGATGGAGTTTGTCTAAGCCGAACAATGGTCTTGAAGATGTTTGACCATCTAAAAGCATCGCATGTAGATGTGTCATGAACAGCTGGTCTAGAGTCAGCTCTTCCAGTCTGTAAAAATGATAGCGTGATGCTAGTTCGCATTCTTGACATGGATTGAGGACTGGTGAATGGTGCAATGGGGCATATAGTTGACTTTCAATACAATGTTCAGAGAACATTTGTTATAATAGTTGTGGTAAAAGTTGACAACCTTGATTACCCACAAGACAGCGACAGATGCTCTGTAAAATTTCAGCTTGCAAAAGACATCTATGTAACACAAAAGCAACTCCCACTCTGTGTTGTGCACGCAGTGTCCATTCACAAGTCACAAGGTTTGAGTTTTGATGCTGCGGTTATCAACAAAGTGAATACTATCTTCAAAGTTGATATGAGCTATGTTGCTTTGCTTTGTCATGCATTAGAACTCTAGTAGGAATGTACATTATCAATGTTGCGCATAATAATATTTGTGCTGAGAAAAAGTGCATCATAGAATACAATTGCCTACACACCTTGTGTCAGCCCAACATGTCTTTGATTCCACTTGTGAATGGCATAGTCACAGAAACTGAAGAGGACAAAGTCTATTGTACATGATTGTTCCACTTTAAGAGTCGATAAGTAATCAACTGTAGCTGATGATACCAGATTACTTTCAGCAAGAAAATCAATTGGTCTATCTGCAATGGTGTAATCTGACAACAGTACTGGAGTTACTTGCTATGCTGATTATGAGATGCAGGTATTCCTACATTTACCTGAATGTGTTGCCACAATAACTACTTCAAAATTAACCATTTTGACAGATTCACTGAAGCAAATTGTGTCAGTCAGTGGCAAAACAATGCAGTGCAGTCATTGATGCTGCTACATTAAGCTGTGGTATCTCATGACCAGCATTGCACTTTTGCTGACAATGCTCAGCAACAGGTAAAAGTTTATGATGGCAATCATCAGATCAAATGCAACCTTGGAACAAATTGCCCCTAGAAGCGATCATCAGTAAAACAAAACATGACTTTTAAAAAATGACTCGATGCATTTTCACTCACAGAAGTGACATTAAGTACTACCAATTTAGTAAATTTTGATAGTATAGGAGCACCCATGAGCTTACAGCTTCCTTGCTCCTTATCTTCCTTAGTATGATCACTGAAAGAAAATGGAATTCTAGTAAGGTGGTATTTCACAGTAAAATATGTCAGCAGATTTGTTTGTCTTTCCTGTGGAAATATTGACAGAGACGTGGCTGATGACATATTGTGGATTTCTTTATACTTTATAGCCCACATAAATCATCCATCAAATTCAGACCAGAGGAGCACAGATAGTGTGGCAGAAAATGTACCTGATCACTGAAACTGACCTGTTCTGTGAGCTACCTCATGCTAATACTACAACGATTTGACTAGCAGAGAGTTAAAGTTGTGACACCAATAAATGACTTTAATGCAGGTCGAGTTATGTTTGGATGTATGCATTTCGACACTGAAGCAATACTTTTCCACCATGGAGCATCTGTTCATTCTGGTTATTATGCAACTTGGCTAAGATCAAGTGATGGTTGGATAGAGTGCAACGACGTTACATGCACCTTTAAGGAAAGGCTTTCAAGGAAGCTAAATGATGCATATCTGATTGTTCTAAAAATAAGTAGTTTGTGGGAACTGCAGAAGAAAAATTACCAACAATGTGCTTCTTAGTTAAGTAGGCTAAAAAGAAGTAGACATTACACATATATCACTAACATCATTCCCCTTTGGATTGTTTCACTTACTAAGTCACGAATAATTCATTTTCTTAAATCTAATTTCTACATGTAATGGCAAGATGGTTGTAATCATGATAATGATATATTTTCAGTTCAAATAGGCTCTTACTAGGATGCTGGACTGTAGATATAATTATTTACAACAAATCCTGTCACATGTAGATCTTTTAACCCCCCTCCCCCCAATGCACACATCAGTCCATATACATGTGTACATCAGCTCATCAGGTACCACTATATGCCGCATACAAATGTTGCACCTGTACCATAGGTGTATTGCTTGTCACCTGCTATCAAATTATGACTCAGTTGTAAATATGTATTTAATGCTGATAACCTGTTTATATGTATATATGTTGCATTATCATATGTTAAATTAGTAATGTTTTCATATAATGCAGTGTGCATCTGTATGCATGACTGTACATAGGGGATATGTTATGGCCAGTGGTGGAATACACTATTTATGTGAATGAGTGGAAAGTGATCTTGGATATCCTTATGAATGGCAGAGCCATGAGTTATGGTAGCTGAGGCCACCCTCCACTCATTCACATTAATTGTGCATTCCACCACCAGCCATAACATATCCAGTTTTTACAATAGGAATGTGTTCTGTGCAGTTTTTATTTTTGGTGTGATGTCACCACAGTGGAATAAATGTATTTATTCCACTGTTGTGAGAATTCATGTTTTTAGAGTTATTTACTCACTCCTGTTACATAAATGATTAATCTTTTATTGAAATGCACACATTTATGTTGACAAAATGATGACAGTAGTTCAATATGGTCTACACGGTCTATTTCATTTAAGTTGCTTTATCATAACTGTTAGGAAAAAATGTAATAACATGTAAATGGTTTACCCAGTGTGCTGGCTATGCACTGTTGCAGTTTTTTCACAGGCTTGCCTTCATTAAGGGGTCAAGTGAAGAAGTATGCCATGTAAATACTTGTAAATAGTTATAGTTATAATATATAGAGCTAAGAGTCATCTAAGATTAACATTTAATAGATGACTAACTATTCTGATTTTTCATTACTGTTTTTCATTGTTGTAAGGCCTGTTTTCTTTTTGTTTGTTTTTGTTGCCTTCTCTAGGAACACTGCAACAATTTGGCACTAATTCAACTCGCATGTCTTCGCTAATAATTTTTTTAAAACTTCTTTTCTGTGATGTGTCTATCTCTTTATAAATTATAAGGCCATACTAATTAGTTGTGTTGCAAATAGTAAGTCAAGGAGTGTCATGGGTGGCTAATGGTATAAAATGAACATTACATAAACATCACATTTACAATTAAAAATTATCTGAGTTCTCAGGTTAAAAGACTTAAAATGCATTTTGCAAACTGGAATTTCTAAAACAACATTGGGCATGTGGAGAGTCAATGCTGAAGATGAAGTTGGATGAAATGTTAAGATTTGAAGCGCTCATACAGACAAACTTGCTGAAGATTTCTATTACTTGTGCGGTGTAAAAACAAACAAAACATATACATTCTGGGTGGGATATTCAAAAGGGTTGCGCAATGCGCAATAGGGTTGCGCCTGCGTAAGTCAGAAAATGCGCCATTCTGCGATATTCAGCAGGAGGCAGTTGCGCTACAGAAAACATGCCGAGCAACAGCGCAATGCTAATGAAGGCCAGCGCAACCGAAGGGGGTGGAACCATGCATAAAGTGTGCAGTGCGATATTCAAAGACTTGCGCAATGCGCAACAGTGGATCAGGCGGAGTTGCGCCATAAGCGGAAATGAGCCAAAATAAAAGAGCAAGGAAGAGGCGCAAAACGCTACAGGAAACCCACATGAGGCAGGGAGAGAGACAAGGCCAGAGGGACAAAGAGGGCAGGCCAGGGAGATCTGAGGACAAAATAGGGGCAAGGGAAGGTGTGTGGGGCCACAGAGTGCAGAGGCCAGTAGGTGTACCCGGTGCAGTGGAGGTAGCAGTCAGGACAGCGGGGGAACAGAGCAACAACAGCTGTGGGGGGAACACAAGCCAGGGACATGGACAGTGCCACCTTCCACATGGAAGCCGTAATGAGGGGGGTGAGAAGGCATGCTGCAGGGGGACTTGGCCGTGGAAGGGCCCGTCGGCTGTACGCCCCCAACATGCAGTACTGAGCCTGCACCAGCTTTGAGCTTTACCCAGATGTCGAGATTGTGGGCCAGTACTGCCTGAACAGGGCAAAACTGAGGTGGCTCTGTGAGCTGTGCAGTGATGTGATGCAGGCACCCTCACGATGGAGTCGCGCTCTGTCAGTGGAGACAAAGGTAACAGCGTACATGTGCTTGCTCACCACGGGTACCTTCCAGAGACCAACAGGGGACACCACAGGCATAACACAGTCGGCCACGTCACGCATCCTCACCCAGTTCCTCAGTGCACTGCTGCCACATGCTGTGGAGTACATCCATTTCCCCAGCACCGCAGTGGAGCGCACAACAAACATACAGGAGTTCCACAGGGTAGCACGTATGCCTGACGTGCTAGGGGCAATAGATTGCACCCATGTGGCCATTCGCATGCCACCTGGCCCCGATGGGGCCGCCTATATGAATCAGAAGGGTTATGCCAGTGTCAACTGCCAGGTGGTGTGTGATGCCAGTGGACACATCATCAATGTCTGTGCCACGCACCCTGGGGGAGCACATGATTCATTCATATGGTACCAGTCGGCACTGTGCCATTGATTCAAGAGTGGGGACATCCCCACAGGACATCTAGTGGGTGAGTATGCATGTAGAACTGACAAATTGGGGGCAAGGGTGCGTAAGCCACAGGTGCCATGGGTGTGGCACACAGGGTTAGGGGCAATTTGAGCCTGAACAAGACACTAACCTCCACTATCTCCACACAGGTGACAGTGGATACCCACTCCATCCCTGGCTGCTCACACCCTACCGGCAGCCCACGACCCCATCACAGCAATGCTTCAAAGAGGCACATGCCGCCACACGCAACATCATTGAGCGGGTGTTTGGGATGCTGAAGGCATGCTTCCATTGCCTAGACACCTCCGGCAGTGCCCTACAGTATAGCCCCTCAAAGGCCTGAGGGATATTCCTGGCCTGTTGTATCCTGCACAACATGGCCAAAGACTGTGGGATAGCTGTACAGGTCAAAGAGGGGGACAGCAATGGGGACGATGGTGACACCAGTGACGATGGGGATGGGCAGCCCCTCCTTGTACAATGGGACCCCCGACTGATCCGACTGGCCCAGCTGCACCGGGACACCACCACAGAGGAGCACTTCACCCAACACAGGTAAGTCATGGGGCCATGTGCAACCAACAGTGGCTAGGGAACAACCCACATACACACAGAGAAACACACCAGGGGTGCATGATGCGAAAGGGAAGGGCAGGGCACAGAAGCACACACATACAACCAGGAGGGGTGAACAGTAACACGCCACATGGACAGACACACACACACACAATAGGCACAAAGTGCACAGGGGTCAGGTGCACAACAGAGCCAGAACACAGACACTAAAAACACACATGTCCACAGGCCACCATGTCCACTGACTGTCCATGTGCGTGTGTCAGATGCTGGGCACCTTCGCACTTTGGTGTACAGCGCAATGCAGGCATCATCATGCACACGCACCTGTGGACAGCAGTCGGGAGGGTGTGCAGGTGGTCCGTGTGACTGCGTGTAGGGCTGGACACCCACCGGTGCACTGCCCACCGAAACACACATTGCACACAGGGCAGCACCAGACAGGGCCCACACTGGGAGATAGCTCAGTCTTGCGGCACAGTGCCACGGCCGCCTCGGATGCGTGGGCAGCCCTGACAAGACCCAGCAGCACTGGTAGGCTGAGCATGGGCCTCATGGGGTGACACCGATGGTCCACCAGGGGTTCCACTGCGCGAACATGACCTTGCCCGCACAGGGGTCTGCAGCACACTGAACATACCTGCACCAGGAGTGCTCAGGATGCCCACAGCTGAACCCGGCATTGACAGGGTGGGTGTCATACGACACCGGGAATGGGGAGTGGATAGCGTACTGCACAGTGTGAGCGGCACAGGGGCACCTGACTGTGTGCCCAATGTGGCCACCACAGCGACCAATACCTGTGTCTGCCTGTCAATGGCGGCAGTCACATCCATCCACAAATGGTCAATCCGTGACAGGATCCTCTCGTTGTTCCTGCTGTGACACTCCTCGACCCACTCCAGAGCCACACACAGTGCTTCCACGGACGTTGCAACCCGCATCTGCTGCTGTACTGATGCCTGCAGCAGGTGGGTGTGCTTATCAAAGAGGTTGTCTGCCACATCGGCAACCTGTCCCTCAGGGTATGGAAGGGCCTGATGTTCAGCACCCCTTGAGGGTGGATGCTGCTCACCAGGACCAGGTATGGGCAAGTCCACAGGCGGTGCACATACACCACTGCTGAACCCTGTACCCCCAGTCCCGGTGCGTGACTTCTGCTGCTGCTGCTGCTGCCCCTCCACCTGCTGTGCCCAAGGGATCAGTTGTTCCACTGCTGTGGCCGCAACAGTGCCAGTGACCTGTACAGCCATCGGTGCTGCCCCACCGGTGCTGACAGGCACAGCCTGGGACTGTGCTGACGTGCTGGCACACATGTCGGAACCAGCTAGGTCCATGGGCGTGAGCTGTCCTGCTGTGTGTCAATTTTGTGATGCACACATGTCAATGCCCATAGTGGTCATTGCATCATCAATGGTGCAGGTCTGTGCCACAGCCACACCGTGCTGGCATGCTTGCATGCCAGACCGCTGAGACACAGGAAGGGCACCCCCCACACCTGTCTCAATGACATCAGTGATGGCAGCCAGGCATGCACACTGGTGCAATGCACGCCGGCTACCTGAAGAGGTGGATGGTCCCTCCTCCAACTCCAGATGGCTGTCCGCAGTGGACAGGCCCTCCACTGCTGACCTCTGCAGACACACAGGATCTGTAACAGAAAGTAAGGACACATTAGTGCATGTGATCTACCTTCCCCCCGACCATGACATACCATGCAGTGATGGGCTACCACCTGTCTGGAAGCCACCTCCAGGAACGCCCTCAATGGCACTGCACTGCATGCTTGCAGTGAGCCTGTCCTCTGCCGGAGTCAGCTGCACCACCTCCGGCTGGCCCCCACCTGTTGCAGCACGTGCTGCCCTGATGGCTGCCACCTTCTCCTTCAACCTCCTCCTGTCGGTTCCCATCCTCTTTTTACACTCCTGCACAGAGCGCTGGTGGCTGCCGTGCAGGTTGATGGCACGTGTCACCCCCTCCCATGCAGCAGCACGGGCCTGAGGGGTGCCCCACTGTCCGCTGAGAAGTGGCTCTTCATCCAGGTAGGCCTTGAACAGTGCCTCCGTCTCAGCCTTCGTAAAGTTAGGCCTCCTCTTCTGCCCACCATCATCCTCCTCACCCAGTCCTTGCTCGGTCATTTCACAGCCTGTATGGGTGAGAGTGGTCACCTGTGACTGTGCAGTACACAGCAATTCCCTGAGACCATAGTCCAGAACATCACACAGCATGTAACTCACCTATCAACTGTAGTAACCGAATATGGCCATTGCAGAACAGTGTCGCATTTTTATAGTGCAAACCATGCAAATTAGGTGTGGAGCAACTTTAATGAGATGCAAATCACGCTGCTGTGCCATTGAATGGCTGATCGGATGATTTGCATATGACGGCTGAATATCGCGCTGTTGCACTTTGTGCAATACGGTTGAATGTGCTGAGCCAATGGCGCAGTTCTGTGACTGCGTAGTACACTGCACTGCACATGCCCAGGTAGCTTACGCAGGCGTCTGCTGCGCTGATGATGAGCTGTGTGTGGTAGGTAATTCAGGGCACGGCCACCATTGTGCCAGTGGTGCTACGGCGACGGTCACTACATGGCTCTGTGGCACAACTGCGCAATAGTTTGCTGTGGCAATGGCACACAGGCGACCAATCATGCTGGACGCATAGATGTCCAATGGCGCTGTGCGTGGCCATGCGCCAGAGACCCATGACCCTGTGCCCAACCTTTGCCCCCTTGGAGCTGCACGTATGGCATGTCTGCAGCTCTATCGTGCTGTTCAGTGACAGCGCGATAGGGAATGGTGGCGCTGTACCGACAGCACAATAGGGAATAGTGGCGTTGTATTGCGTAGCAATTCCACGTGGGGTTGCCGCGATGCGGAGCGCCATATTGCCTACTATAGATCTGGAGATGGCACGCAGAAGAGCTCCCCAATGGAGTGCCCTCGAGTTGGCCAACCTGGTGGCCATTGTGGAGCCTCACTATGGCTCACTGTATGGGGAGGTTCCCCTGGACAGTGCCAGGACCCAGGTGTGGCAACAGGTGGCCACTGACCTGGAGGCGGCCACTAGCTGAAGGAGGACCTCTGAACAATGCAGGCACCGCTATGGGGACCTGAGGAGGAGGGAGCTGGAGCTACTGGCACATCTGCGGTCACGTGCCAGGAGGGGCATGGTGCCTCGTCCAGGTGGGTGATCCATCTACGCACCTGTATGGTCCATATGGGTAACACTGTCTATTGTGTCCAGCACATGGGGGAGGGTTGGTCTAGGGTTGGCTGTGGTGGTGTTTACAGGGTATGTGATGTAGCGGTCTGGCTGGGTGGGTGGGCACACTCATTGGGGCAGGGGGAATATGCATTGGGATTGTACTGATGTGTTTCTCACCTTTTGTTTCCCACAGGCGTGGCAGACCAGAGGAGGGCCATGGCTGAGCAGCAGAGGGTGGTAGCTGCAGTACCCGAGCGTGGCGGTGGAGAACCACAACACCAGCAACAGCCCGATGAGGGTGAGTGCCATGACAACATGATTGCTATTGCATGCTGTGTGACAGGGTGGGGAGCAGAGCATGGCCACCATCCATGGACACTACTGCCATGCACGTGACATGTGACAGTCAGCACTGTCCAGTGGCACTGCATGTCTGGGAGTACATCAATGGTGGTCCATGCATGCACTGGGCACATGGCTGTGGCACTACCTGCCACCAGCGTAGCCACATTACTGTGCGGCCTTGGTTGTGCTGTGCTGGACATGGGCGGTGTGTGTGTGCAGTGGTACACATGGCTGTTGCTGCCTGGTTGGGCATGTCTTGTGCACACGGTCACTATGGGTGGGTGCACTCCATCACAGGAGCAGGGCACTTGGCTGTATGCCATACATGATGGGTGGGCTTCAGGGAAATGGACAGTCACACCCATTGACTCTGATCCCTTTTTCCTAAGTGTCCGGATACTACTACGCATTGAGAGAGCCATGCAGCAGCTATTGCGGGTGGCCACAGACTCCCTAGAAATCCTTCAGGACCCCCAGCGGCATAGGCTGCAGAGGAGACAAAGACCCCGGGACCAGCACCAGGCAGCAGGGGAGCAGGCTGGAGACCAGTAGCTGGGCATCACCTCCCCCCTTTGACTAACCCTCACACCCTGCCTTCCCTCTGCCAGTTGTTTACCCCTGCCCCTTACCCACCCCTACCTTGTACCCATACCTCCACCCCAGTTTTGTATATATGTAAATAGTTGTTTACGTTGTTGTTGTACTTGTTGGTTTTCTAATACAGTTATTTTGATATGAATACTGTGGTGGTCTCTGATTTGCAGCTGGCTATAGGTGCTCAGCTGCAGTGGTGTGCATGGCATCTGGTGAGGTATAGTCATGGGTATGTGTGTGTGTGTGTGCGTGGGGAGGTGTCTTTGATGTGGGAGTGGCTTTCAGTCGGTATCTGTGGTGTGTGTTGTTCTCTGTGCATTGCATTGCTGTGTGCAGTGTTCCATGGTGCCTGCTCTGTGTCCATTGTGCCCCTGTCAAGCTGTCCTTGGCCTGTGCAGCTGACACCCTTGCATGACTGTGGCCTGCCAGGTCTGCTGCCTTGTCAGTGGGTGCTGTCCCTGCAAGTCATCCACTGTGACCGTCACAATGCTGGGTTGCCACCTGTCACCGGTGGGGTGCATGTTTGCCTCGGGTGACACTGTGGCCTCCACAGTTGCTGTCCCACCTCCATGTTGTGTCTTGTGTGTGTTGCAGGGGCTGTGCAGCACTGTCTGTGACTTGTGATCCAGGCGTATGCTGGTGGCGTACAGGGCCACAGTACATGCACAGGGTGGGTGTCACCCCTGTGCCATGGTGGACTGCAGGCTGTGTGTGCACAGTTTGCATGTGCCCACACTGGGGGCTTGGTTGCCACACTACTGCATCCCTGTGTTGGTGTCCCCGAGGGTATGGGTGTGTGTTTGCCCCTGCACTGTGTTGCATCCGGTGTGCTGCATGCTTCCACGCACCACTGTGGATGTCTGTGCTGGCTGCTGTGGCTCATGGTGGGTCGCACTGTGACACCTGTCTACTGTGCAGGATGCTGTATCAATGGCAGTGGTGTCAAGGGCACACCCTTTCCCATGTGGGGTACCACTTGTGGCGACACATGTTCGGTCTCTCAGCTGTGCCTCAGGGGGGTTGTGCATGTTGGCACTGTGTCTGCCATTGTTGCATTGCCATGTGCTGCCACCCACTGCTGGGTGCTCATGGTGGCTCTGGCTTGTATGGTTCTGTGGTACACGAGGTTGCAGTGTGACAGGGGTATGCATGGGGATTCCTGCAGTGATGGTCACTGCTCATGGGGGGTGTCTTGGAGTCACAGTGCAGGGTGTGCTGTGCACAGGGGGGGCTGCTGTACAATGGGGTGGTCAGCCCCCCTTGTGTGGCAGTCTCAGCTTGCCACTGGGTGTGCTGGGGCAACATGGCCCAGCTGTGCTTTGTTTGCTTGCTTGTCCCCATGGGCCGGTGGATATTCCATCCCTTCCCCAGTTGTGCTGTGCTTGGGGTGTGGGGGTACATTGTCAGTTCTGCAGTGTGTTCCTGTGCCATTCTGTGGCATGGGTGGTGGGCCCCTGCCTACCTCCCTGGTTGTGTAGTTCCATTGCTCTGCTGCCGGGGGCTCTCTGCTTGCGCTATGGTGCCTCTGGGCTGCTCAGCTGGGCTGCCCTTGTTGCGCTATAGCGCATCGTATCTGCTCAGCTTCCCCTTCCTGGTTGCGCTATGGCGCAGGTTGTGCGATATTCAGATGTTGGCTGGTTGCGCAATTTGGCTTGCTCCATTTTTGAATATCGCGTCTATTGCGCATGTGCGCAATGGACTTGTGCTTGCTCCTGCTATTGCGCACATTTTGGGTGCAGTTTGAATATCCAGCCCTCTGTATACTATCTCAAAAAGAAAGGAAATTCTTTGCAAAAAACTGCATTAATGCACCAGTTAGGGTTCAGCTTAAAGTAAGGGAAATGTGGCATTAGGGTTTCCAACCCCAACTCCCCATTCCTCCCCTCTCCCCCTCATAAGCAGTCAAAGGGACAACACAAGCAACCACAGACAGCCATTATCAGGTAAGACAAACAACATACAACCCTTTCCAAATGACACAAGAGATATCCATCATCATGGTCCAGCAGTTTTGTAGCCATGAATACACATGCACACTTCAACCCATACACACCCTCTTCAGACTGCAGAGCTGGAGCGACTGAGCAAAAAGTACATTTGCATGAAATTTTGATCTCAGTTCATTTACGACAGTAATTGGCATTTCTCAATGCATTATTATCATTTTCTGTCATTTCTAAGGATTGACCTTAGCGTGATATCATTATTCCATACAAATATAAGAAAAAAGGCAAGGCAAAGCAATTTTATTTGTGGGGCACCCAATCCCAGAGGCTCTGGGTGCCTAACAAGAGTTAAAATAAGACATAATGAGAAACAGCATCAATAAGAAGCACAATAACAATGCTTAAATATAAATCTAACAATTTAAATAAATTAAAAAGGGGTTTCAGACTGTCATAGTAGGGACTAGAACAGGAAGTACTCAGAAAACTGGAAAAGCCAGGACAAAGAGGTGGGCCTTCAGCCTCTGCTTGAACACCTCAACTTAGGGAGCCTCCCGGACAGAAGGTGGTACAGAATTCCACAGGGTCAGCACGATCTCCTGAGGTCTTGAGCCAAATCATGGGAATGTCCAGGAGGCCCCTCAAAGAGGAGTGGAGGGAGCGAGCAGAGGTCACCGGTGTCAGGGGTTCTGACAGGTAACCAGGACCCAGTCTATATAGGGCCTCAAAGGTGAGAAGATCCACCTTGAAAAGGACCCTCCACCTGATGGGCAGCCAGTGCAGAGCCCCTAGGACCAGAGTCACATGACTGAACCTCAAGAGGCCCATCAGAAACTGGGCCGCCACGTTCTGCACTAGCTGAAGTCTGCGGAGGGTCCCTCCCATGACCCTGAAGTATAGAGAGTTGCAGTAGTCAAGTCTGGAGGTCACAAAAGCATGCACTAGTGTCAGCAGGACCATGGATGGAACAAGGGGCTTAATCCGGGCAATGTTCCGCAGATGGTAGAAACTGCTACTGACAACAGATGACACCTGATCTTCAAAAGTCAATCTGTTATCAAAGATCATGCCCAGATTTTGCACCCTCGGGGCACCCACCAATTTAGCAGGACCCAGAAAAAACCCTGAATCAGCCCCAGGTCGCAACCCATCACGTCCATGACCAGGATCAATCACCAGTACCTCCGTCTTGGCTGGGTTGAGTCTCAGCCAGCTGGAAGCCATCCAGTCATTGATTTTAGCCAGACAGTTGTTAAGCACATCAACTGCTCCTGGTGTTCCAGGAGCAAATGACAAGTACAACTAGGTATCATCTGCATAACAGTGAAACTCCATGCTGTACTGTTGAATGATCTCACCCATGGGCAGCATGTACACTGCAAACAGCATCAGCAACAAGATTAAGCCCTGGGGCACTCCACAAGACAGAGGCATTGGGGAGGAGGAGAAATCCCGCATCACTATCTGCTGCACCCTGTTTGAGCGATAGAACTCAAACCACCTGACGACAGTACCGGCGAGTCCACAAAACTCACAGAGCCAATGAAGAAGCACAATGTGGTCCACCGTGTCAAATGCTGAGGAGCGATCAAGGAGAACAAGAACTGACTTGTCACCTCTATCTCTAGCCCTAAGCAGATTATGCACCCTCACTAGAGCTGTTTTTGTGCTGTGTCTAGCCTGAAAACCTGACTGAAATGGCTCATAGACGTCTGAGTACACCAGGCAGTCCTCGAGCTGATGTGCCATTAACTTCTCTACAGCCTTGCCCAGAAAAGGCAGGTTGGAGATAGGATGGTAATTCGCCAGGACATCAGGGTCAAGGGAAGGTTTTTTAAGGAGGGGCCTCACCAGTGCTTCTTTCAAAGCCGCAGGGAGGACCCCCTTTCACCATCAAGCACCTGGCGATCCTGGCAAACACTGGGCAGACAGCCTTGACACATCATATTAAGAAACGCATTGGGTCTGGGTCCAGTTCACAAGAAGTGTGCTTCAGCTGTAAGATCACCCTAGTCACTTCAGACACCTCCACTGGCCTAAACTCTTCCCAGATAGACGGAGTGCCTTTGAGACCCTCAGTCCAACCACTGCAAAGCAAATGCCTCCCTGGCAGCATCCCTGACCAGAACGTCGACAATATATCAGAGAAAAACAGAGCAAACTCCTCACACAAGGTGGATGACAATACTCTTCTCGGCTGCAGACAGGCAGGGTGAAGAAGCCTGTTTACCATCTGAAATAGCTAAGATGGTCTGTTTTTCCCCACAGCAATTTCCCTGGACAGGAATTCTGCCTTCTTATGGGAAATTGCCCCCTGGTACTCCACATAGTGGGCACATAGGGCCAGCCTATCGGCCTCCAGCCGGGTCTTCCTCCAGCAATGCCTCAACCTCTGACCCTTGATCTTCATCACCTTGAGATCTCCATCAGATCCGGGGGACCTCAAGTGAGAAGATCTGGGTCTTATACGAACTGGTGCGAGAGCATCCAGAGCTTTGGAGACCACCCTGTTATAAATGACCACCGCCTCTCCAGAACCCATCACACATGCCGCATCAACTCAAGATAGGTCAGCTAGCACCAACAGACCCTCAGGGCACATGCCCCTTAAAGGACAGAAGCTGACCATCTCCATGGGGGGGCTACTGGGGAGCCCCAAAAGTGAACTCCACGGTACAGTGATCAGACCAGGTGACCTGATCAATCTTAAGGTTCTTGACCTCAAGACCCAGCTGGAACACCAGATCAAGTGTGTGGCCATGCTGGTGGGTTGCAGAAGCAACCGCTTGTGACAGGCCCAGTGGCTGCATCAACTGGAGGAGGTCATAACTAAAACGCGAGTATTCATCGTTGATCCAGGCATTGAAGTCCCCCAGGATTAAACACCTGGGGGTCTCCAGCACCTGGTCGACAATGAAGTCTGCCTCCTCTTGCAGGAAATCTCCCTCCACCCTGGGAGAGTGGTAAACAAGGAGAATCCTGCAACCTGCACCTGCACCCCCACGCACAGCAACATATTCAAAAGATTGGGTGTCACCAACCGGGTGCACTATGAAGCCCAGGCTGGCTTGAAAAACAATGGCCATCCCATGCGATCCTTCCTCAGGCAGTGCACTACGGAGTACCCAGTAAGGATGGCGGCCACAAGAACTGGGCCTGCATCATCACCAAGCCAGGTCTCCATTATGCAAGCCACGTCAACAGCAGAAATCAAGTCCGCAAAAATGGAGGTCTTGTTCCTTATAGACCTGGCATTGAAAAGCACCACCCAAAGCAGATGAGCAAATGCAGCTAGACCTCTAGCTGCCTGCCCACTTGGTCTGGTGGAAACCCTGGGTACGGAGACCAAACACGTCTGGCCTCTCCCTTGGCTCTGTTTACACCGAGGGCATCTCCTGGACTGGATAACTTCAATGCAGTGCACCACCCCCTCCTCAACTGCCCTCAGCTCCCTGAAAATCCCTCACCTCCTAGTAATTTCGACCTCCTTGCAGCATCTTGCTGTGATGGCAGAAACAGGGAGGTCAGTGAAGGGGCGAAGGTCACAGAGCCGAGTGGCAGCATAAGTAATTCTAGCAAGGCCACAGCACCAGCACATCATGCCTGGCTATTCTAGTCCCCACCGGAATTCTAAAAATGCACAAGACTTCACCATGCAACAAGAACACACTCCATTATCACAACCACCCCCCAACCATGTACTCAGAACAAAACCCCTTAAAATTAAATTACCCCACTAAAAGAAGTTCCCCTCATGCATACTAGGCATACACATACTATACAAAATACAACTGCCCCCCTCACTCTGCTAATTTCTCTATTTCAAATTTCTCTATCCTTCATCCACATACCCCAATCAACAACCCCCCACCACCCAAATACAATAAAATGAATGGATAATTCAGAGGCTCAATAAGGGGAGAAACCAATGAGTATGAACTGCAGCAAAGAAAACAAAACAGAAAATTCCAAGTCAGTAAATTTAAAGTGAAACTCAAGATCAAAATCGAAAAACTGGAAGTGTCTCAAGGTGCAGTCCAAACTCTTAGGTGCTCTCACCACTAAAGTTCGACTGATACTTTTACCACGGCACGACCAGTTCAAAAGCAGAGTTTCAGTTTTTAGGACGTCCCTCCAAAGGCATTGAGTCGAAAACTCTGAACATTTGCAAGAAATATTGATCCTAACATAGTAACATAATAACATTAATAACAGGTATTTGTAAACACACTATTATCATGACCTATGATTTGTTACTATTAAAATAATTATGCAATCATAATTATGTGTTAATTCTGTCCCCAAACACAATTTGGGGACATTTGCATGAAATTCTGATCCCACTGCAGTAATGTAAATAAGCAGTATTTATAGTTGAACTACTACACATTTCTGCCCTTTTCTATTATTGATATTAGCATCCAATCATCATTCCATGAAAAAAATCAATCCAAAAAATCTGACCATTTGCATGTAGGTATGATCCCCAGAGCAATAATTTTAATATTTTGCAATTCTGAACACACAGATATCTTTTCATGTTATTTATTAGCCTTAGGATAGGCATTATCATGTGATCATGACTGTATGCTCAGATCCTACCCACAACAAGTACAAACAATTTGGCATACTTGCCTGAAATCATGATCCAAACGCTGTAATGTTTCCGAATGTTATTTTTCATCACAATATTATCATTTCATTGTGTCTCAATATGTACACATTAGCAAACAATCATGATTTCATGCAAAAAGTGTTTAGACATTTTCATTACATTTTGATCCTCATGTAGTAATGTTAGTAACTGGTATTTGTAAAGACACTTATCATTTCCTATAATTTGGTACAACTGAATTTACTATACTGCAATGATTATATGTGCATGTTGTAACCAAAACAAGTTTTGGGACATTTGCACACAATTCTGAATGTAAATAAGTGTAAATAAGCACTACCACCATTTTCCTGCCATTTCCTATAATTGACATTAGCTTGAAATCCTTATTTCATGCAAAACTAAACAATAAATTGACTATGTGCATGCAGCTATGATTCTGTCTTACTATTGAAAATAGTATACAATCATGATTGCATTCAAATGTAAATAAAACATCTGACACATTTAGAAATTACTGCATACAGTATATACAGTACAATAACACTGCCACATATTACATAAAATAACTGCAGCCTGAAGTGGGTGTGTATGTGTTGAAGTGTGCATGTGTATCCATGGTTACAAAAGCGCTGGACCATGATGATGGATGTCTCTTGTGTCATCGGAAAAGAGTTGTATGTTATTTGTCTTACCTGATGATAGCTGTCTGTGGTTGCTTGTGGGGTGGCATGGGGAGTTAGGGTTGAAAACCTAATGCCACATTTCCCTACTTTTGTTGCTTCAAATTGAACCCTAACTAGTGCATTAACAGTTTTTAGTAACAATTTGCAATCTATACCTGTTACAGTATCTTTTTTTAATTTTATTCTTTCTTTATGGGTATCAGTTAGAAGTTAGCAGCCACAGGGAAAGGTCAGAATTTTATCATTGTCTCTGCTAGATCAGCTGTCTCCAAAGTGACTGCAATCTCTTTGGCCAAGTAATTAGAAACACAAGCAACCCTTTCTTGTTTCATGGAGGAGTTACTCATATTGTGTTAAACAGGACAGGAGCATAAAAAAAAGATGTCTTTGTATATACAAAGTCGGGAGTTCAGCTCAGACAAGTTTTATGAGGATTTCTCTCAAAACACAATGAAGGTTGAATCTATGATGGCAGAATGACATACTGGAGACATGTCTTGGGGGTCAGCTGGAGAGTCTTAAGGTCTGGCAGTGCCTGAAAGAGACAGCCAGGTTTGGGATGATGAACAAGCTACCATCTAGGGGTTTGAGTATGCCTTGATTCACCAAAGTGTCGTGTGATAAGCCATTCCACCTTGCTAACATTAAAGATAGGTTTTTCTTTGTGTAACCTACTGTTCAGACATTTACTTTGCCATTTCTGTAGAATTACTACTGTTCCTCATAGTTTTGCTGTAATATCCTCTATTATCTGTGAAAATATCTGAAAGTATTAAAATATTATCCCCACGGAGACTCCAGGACAGCAACTCACCCTGAGTCTGCAGCTCTCCTAACAGTGAGGTAATTGAATATTCCTGCAAGCCTCTGGGAGCAATAGCTACCATTGGACTGTGTTAGCCCATCGATGCTGGGCATCGACTGTCCCACTCACCCCTGTTTTTCTGCATCCAGACCTGCTGCTCCCCTACTGCCCCCTGCTCTCTACCTTTCTGTCCCTTACGAGATTTGAACTTGCAACCTTCCACACCAAGGGCTGACACCCTAACCACTTCACTATTGTAGCAGCCCTACTTTCCTAACATTTTTGCTGGCTCTATATCTAATAGCCCTCCTCCCTTCCCCCACCCACCCTCCTCTACTTCTCTGTCACCTGACTCACTACCTTTCATCCACCCTTATTCCTGAGCTCAGGTGGACCACCCCCATGCACTGCCACCATGATATCCTTACACTCCACTAACACAGTCACCACCCTACTCCTATATCTAATGATCAATAGCTACAAAGCTCCATCACTTCCAGTGAATAATGTCCAGTACAACATCACCCTTCCGACCACGGGTACTGCTCTTTCAACTTCGAACCTGGCTGGGTCTACTAATCCTACCGTGACCTTCCACCAACGCTGTATATACTTCTGTGCTCACTTAACCCCTTGTGCCCCACTCCTCGTCCCCCCTTCAATGTAACTACAAATATACAGGCCTCTCAGGCAGGCATGCTAGGGTCAATCACCTCAAACCCTACCTCTACAGGATCACACTGCTACTACTTCTTATCTCTGGTAATGTGCACCCTAACGCTGGCATTATACAATCACCACAATCTAGTCCAGTGAACAATAGTCTTCTCAGACTGGCATCTCTTAACATTCAGAGCCTCTTATCAAAACTTGACAACCTCCAAGTCTGGGTGTCCTAGCACAGCCCTGATGTGCTCACACTGACTGAAACCTGTCTCTCAAATAAAATACCAGACTCAGCTTTAACTCACCCCGGCTATACACTATTCAGGCAAGATAGGTTAAGCAAATGGAGGAGGGTGCACCATATACCTGAGGAATTCCCTGAAGGGTCAGGTACTCCCTCTTGCTCTCCTAGCTACTTTGTCCCAAATTCTTGGAATTAAGATCCTCCTCAGGCAGCATGGCAAAAGCCTATATGTATTCTCCATTTATATTCCTCCGAGGGAAAATAAATCTGGCATAAATCTGGTGCTTGAACTTATTAAAAGCCTGCTGAATCAATCTTAGATTATTGTCATGGGTGACTTTAACATTAATTGGTTGGCCCTGAATAATTGTCACCCATAACATCTCACAATTGGTAACCTCCCCCACAAGAGCCAACCTAAGAACAGGGGCAGCACCCTTCTGGATCTAATTTTTACCATGCACCCACAAAGACATAAAAGGACCTTGGTTCTGCCTGACATAATGAGCAATCATTCTCCTGTCATTAGTCTCTGATCAAATAAAGCCACCAAACCCCCTCCTAAAATCACCTATCAGCAGATATTGAAAAAGGGAAACTTGACCAATTTCAGGGTTTCCTCGCTCAGTGAGGCTGGTCTTGTCTGGGCTCTTTCACCAGTACCAACCTTGTTCTAAGCTACCTTACCACACACTTCAACAAAGTGTGCAATATCTTTGGCCTAGCCAATAAACCTAAGTCCAGAGAAGTATCCAACCCCTGGATCATGGCCGACATGTTGCACAAAATGAAAGCCAGAGATAATCTATGGCACACTGCACAGGCCTCAGGTAATGTGACTGACAAGCAATGCTATAGAGCTGCTAGAAACTCCCGCACCCAAGAAATCCAAAGGGCCAAAGAGTCATGCTATCAAAACTAGCTACGAACTCGTGGGACAACAGCTGGAATTTCTGGCAAAAAATCAAAGACCTCACCAGTAAACCAAATAAAAAAAGGTAGCCCCCTCTATGGTAGTTGTTAATGACACCCCCTTGCAGGACCCTAACTCCATTTCTGAAGCTTTCAACACTACCTTCACAGATCTTAGCCACGTTCTCCCTTCCAACTTCTTTAAAATAAGCAGTGCTAGTGCCACCTCGACTTCAGCCACCCCCCCCCACATTCCCCCCCTTCTATTTCAGGAGAATCACACTGAGGCCAGAATATATGTACTCAGGGTACTAGGTAAAACAAGGTACAGTAGTGACATCCTTGATATGAAATTACTTCACCTATCACTGGATGTCATGCTGCAACCCCTCACCTCCTTTATGAACCTCTCCCTGTCATTTAGGCAATTCCCCAAATGGTGGAAAGCTGTGATCCTCATGCCTGTACACAAAAGTGGTGACAGATCTCTAATCTCCAACTACCACTCCATCTCAATCCTTCCACCTCTATCCAAAGTCCTAGAAAGAGTAGTGGCTGACCAACTGACTGAATTTCTTGCCAAATATAATATTCAATGCCCCTAGCAGTATGGTTTCCATCCGGCACGTAGTACCACCACAGCCTTGCTGGAATACACAGACTATTCACAAAGCCTTGGACTGGGGTCACATTGTCGGGTCAATTTACATTGATCTGACCAAGACTTTTGACACAGTAAACCACTCCCTTCTCCTTAACTCCCTCCCTCCCTCCCTTGGCCTCTCCCCTGCTATAGCAGACTGGTTCAGAAGCTACCTTGGTTCCGCATTACAACAGATTAAAATAAATGACACCCTATAAAGATGTCTGCCAGTCCACTTGGGTGACTCACAAGGATCCATCCTTGGGCCCTTACTGTTCAGCCTGTACCTTAATACACTACCCAAAGCTTGCGACTGCAACCTTGTCCTCTACGCAGACGATGCAGTTCTTTTCTCCAGCCACTCAGATCTACTCCCACTCACTAGCACTCTGCTACTTAACTTCTATAAAGTTGAATCCTGGTTTACCAACCACAAACTGTTAATGAACTACAAAAGGACAAAAAGAATGTTCTATACAAGCACCCACAACAAATACAAATCTGCTCACCTTACCATTTGTCATAACATAATTCAAGCCCTGGAAATGGTTCATGACTTCAAATATCTTGGTATCACACTGGACAGCTCTCTGTGTTATGCCCTTTATATTAACCTTATTTCTAAGATTGTTAACAGAATTGGTGTCCTCTACAGGCATAGACACTGTCTCACACCTGAGGCTCTAGAGCTAGCTGTCACTAGCTCTTTACTGTCTGTTATAGTTTACGGTCTGATAATCTACAGTGCTACATCTGATACCACACTCAAATGACTTATGATCTCACTTAGATGAATTACTGGTGCCAGCAAGTGGACTCGCACCTGTGATCTCTATTGTCAAACTGAATGGCTTCCTCTTTTCTTGGTAGAATAAGATACCAAACTTGTCGATTCGCAAAAAAATATCCCTCAACTTAACTCCTCCAGCTACCAAGTCATTACTTCCCCTTTCAACTAACCAACATAACACCCATAGTTCAGCAAAGGTTGCTTTCCATGTTCCTCGCTGCCAGACCTCACAAGCTCAGTGAACTTTCAGCTGTAGCGCTCCTACCTGGATGAACAACTTGCCCCCTGATGTTCTCTCAGAACCCAAACTTGGCACTTTCAAAGCCAAACTATGTGGTCACCTTGCAACCCTAAGTACAGAGGTGCCCTCAGCCTATGAGCTAACTAAGGAAGCCAGCGCCTCCTCGGCACGAGGAGCCTGCAGCCAGCCACCATCCACACAAGACAGGTGCCCTTAGCTCACGGGCTAACTAAGGAAGCCAGTGCCTCCTTGGTGTGAGGAGCCTGCAACCACCCACCCTCCACACAAGACAGGAGCTCTTAGCCCATGGGCTAGCTAAGGAAGCCAGCACCTCTTCGGCATGAGGAGCCTGCAGCCACCCACTCTCCACACAAGACAGGTGCCCTTAGCCCATGGGCTAGCTAAGGAAGCCAGCGCCTCCTCGGCATGAGGAGCCTGCAGTCACCCACCCTCCACACAAGACAGGTGCCCTTAGCCCGTGGGCTAACTAAGGAAGCCAGTGCCTCCTCGGCGTGAGGAACCTGCAACCACCCGCCCTCCACACAAGACAAGTGCCTTTAGCTCGTGGGCTAACTAAGGAAGCCAGCGTCTCCTCAGCACGAGGAGCCTGCAGCCACCCACCCTCCACACAAGACAGATGCCCTTAACCCATGGGCTAACTAAGGAAACCAGTGCCTCCTCTGCATGAGGAACCTGCAGCCACCCACCCTCCACATAAGACAGGTGCCCTTAGCCCGTGGGCTAACTAAGGAAGCCAGTGCCTCCTCGGCGTAAGAAGCCTGCAGCCACCCACCCTCCACACAAGACAGGTGCCCATAGCCCGTGGGCTAACTAAGGAAGCCAGCGCCTCCTTGGCGTGAGGAGCCTGCAACCACCCACCCTCCACACAAGACAAGTGCCCTTAGCTCGTGGGCTAACCAAGGAAGCCAGCGTCTCCTCAGCACGAGGAGCCTGCAGCCACCCACCCTCCACACAAGACAGATGCCCTTAGCCCGTGGGCTAACTAAGGAAACCAGTGCCTCCTCTGCGTGAGGAGCCTGCAGCCACCTGCCCTCCACATAAGACCGGTGCCCTTAGCCCGTGGGCTAACTAAGGAAGCCAGCGCCTCCTCGGCGTAAGGAGCCTGCAGCCACCTGCCCTCCACATAAGACAGGTGCCCTTAGCCCATGGGCTAACTAAGGAAGCCAGCGCCTCCTCGGCATGAGGAGCCTGCAGCCACCCGCCCTCCACACAAGACAGGTGCCCTTAGCCCATGGGCTAACTAAGGAAGCCAGCTCCTCCTCGGCGTGAGGAGCCTGCAACCACCCACCCTCCACACAAGACAGGTACAGCTGCAGAAACCTGCATTTTGGCACCAAGTTCAAACTGAAGTGCCCTACAGGACAAGCCTCTCTGGTTTACACTTGGCACTATGGGGTATCTGGTGCTGTGCTGGGGTTGCTGTGTTACAGCGCCCTTAAGCAGACAGCTTCCTGAGTGCAGAAACAGCTGATCTGCCAACTTGGAGCACTTCCCTCACTAGCGAGTGCAAGTGCTGGAATTGAGTTTTTTTTCTTTTTTCCAGATAGTGTAGGTGCTTGTATTATATCAGGAATATTATCACTGTCGACAGTAGCAGTTAAAATAGAAGGGATTATTGCTGTTACAGTCTAATGTGGGAATTGAGAAGGGTCTTGGGCAAATTACTGATGGTACATAAATACGGTTGATAGAAGTCTGACAAACAGCTTACTTGGAGTAAATGCCCTGCATCTGATTCTAGGACTTGTAAATTATTTAATGTTTTTTTGTTACTTCCTTTCTGATCATTAACCTGTCCTGAATTTGCTGTATGCTATTTTCCCCCCACCCATTCCTAAATTGTAGACTGTCCTCCCTTGCCTTTGTCTATCCTTAAATTGTAGGCTGTTTCAACCGGCCACTACCCTGCCCCATTCCCACATCTTTCCCCTCCTTTGTTCTTTCTCTTCAGATCGTAAACATAGCTCGCGCCTTGCTGAAAGTCTGGGACCTGCCCCCTTTGTTTGATTGCAAACTCCATGACACAATCCTTTGAATCCAAAATGTACCCTCCCTCTATTGCAGAGGATATCTAGTGACCCTTTTGTTCCTTTCTCCTCAGGTGCCCTTAGCCCGTGGTCTAACTAAGGAAGCCAGCACCTCCTCAGCGCGAAGAGCCTGTAGCCACCCGTCCTCCACACAAGACAGAATGCGGCTGCAGAAACCACATTTCGGTGCCAAGTTCAAATTGAAGCGCCCTTCCGGACAAGCCTCTCTGGTTAACACTTGGCACTATGGGGACTCTGGTGCTGTGCTGGGGTTGCTGCATTACAGCTCCCTTAAGCAGACAGCTTCCTGAGTGCAGAAACAGCTGATTTGCCAACTTGGAGCGCTTCCCTCACTAGCGAGTGCAAGTGCTGGAATTGAGTTTTTCGCCCCCCCCCCCCAGGCCAACCTTAAATGCGCACTGACTCCGTCCACCATCTTTACGCTCATATCCACTGGCAGATAGGACTGAAACTTTCTTGCTGCTCAGTCCTTAAAGGGATATTGCACTCTTATCTGTGGCAATTTACTGTAGGCATTGCTTGTCCCTCAAGGATACTAGGGGAGGGACTGAGGACTTTAGGGAGAGGGAATGGCCTTGTGTGCCTATGCGCCCAGGTTTGGACTTCAAACAATTAAGCCTACAAGCATCCCACAGCTCAGTCTTTAAGGCATACCGTTCATATAACTGGCGTAATTCTTTCAGATCCTGCCTGTCTCCTTAAAGTAATTAGGTGAGACATTAGCCTTGCATATTTAGGCTGGATTTAAAACAAGCTCACTGTCTACAGGGCAAATGTAAAAACCCTTGAAGAAAATTCTTCTTCTTCTTCTGATTCTTAGACTCAAATATATCTAAGCTGTAGGGGTTAGTAAGGCAGGTCACAATGCAGGCTATACTGTCATGCCTCTGTATGCCCCTTCTCCTGAACTGCATTTGTCTCCTGTTTAGGACTGCTTATATGCCACCCAGTAATGCTTCTACAATTAGGCATGCTGAGATGTCCCAATGCCCAGCTGAGTACCTGAATTTTTACTGTTCCCCCCTTTCTCTTCCCCAAACTGGGACAGGCCCTGTAGCTACTCTGGCATTGGGGAACAGTTGTAGCTATAGTCATGGTGGGCTCCTCACCCACTACGGATGCTCTGCCTTATCCCAAGTACTTTACAGTTAGAACACTGATCTTTGCTGTACTAGGACAGCTGAGTAATAGCTTTAGTATGCCAGCAGTGACCTCTAACTACCCATCTAAATGAGAAAGAGTAAAGGCATCTCAATTTCTCTTGGGGGCTATTAGGAAGCTACTACTTCTTTTGTTGCTCTGCTCGGGTAATGTGGAGCTCAACCGAGGACCTCCAGATCCTATCTCGTCCCCTTCTGACCTACCCAGTCTCAAAGGGATAAGTTTTGTGCATGTAAACGCATGTAGCCTTTTAAAGAAAGCTTACCTCCATCCAGGCTTGGGCATATCATACTGCTCCTGACATTTTAGTGATCACTGAAACATGGCTAAGACCTGGAGCGGCAGACCATGAGGTGAATATTCCATCGTACCTTCTCTATAGGACTGATAGACTAGAGGTGCAGTAGCCATATACATAAAAGACAAATTTCAAGCCTCCGTTATTGACTCGACCTCCATTCAAAATGAATTTGAATGCCTATCCTTGAAGGTTAAGATTTCACCTATGGTCTCGTTATGTGTAGTTGGATGCTACAAGCCTCCGTCAGCTGGATTGCAGTTGCTGCATCACCTAAACAAGACTCTGGGATCATTATCCTTAGAAGTCATAACTTTAGGAGCTTTCAACTTGAATTGGCTTGCCACTGCCTCTGCATCCCTCAAAGCCATTTGTGACTTCCTTGGGCTGACACAACTTATCAATGAACCCACAAGACCAAATTGAAAGAACCCAAACAATAGCTCTCTTCTGGATCTTATTTTAGTAAGTAAACCTTATCTATTTACTCATGCTGGCATATTTTTCACAGATACAAGTGATCATTGTTACATTGCCTGCATAAGAGCATCAAAAAATGACACATCAGCCTCAAAATTTACTACAAAAAGAAGCCGCCGCAACTTCAACCCCCATACATTTAATATCGAACTAAGAAATTCATTACACTGGCAGGACTTTTACCTTGCAAAATCTGTGGACCTGGCTTACGACATCTTTCATGAAATAGTTACAGAAGCCCTGGACAACCTTGCTCCACTGATTAAAGTCCATAATAGGGTGAAATCCTGCCATTGGTTTAATTCAGAGCTAAAGACTGCCCTACAAAAAAGAGATGCGCTTTGGAAAATGGCGCAGAAATTTAAGCTCCCAACTGACTGGACTTTGTTTAGGAGGGCGAAAAACCTCTGCACCAAGCTGGTCAGGGAATCAAAGGCCATTTTTTATTGTAGGGAACTCAATACATCCTTGAAGTGCCCCAACAAATTCTGGAAAACCTTAAAAGATTTAGAAGGATACACTCCTGGTAACTCCCTGCCCTCTAAAATCCTAGTTGGTGGCACCTCCATCTCTGATAAGTCCTCCATCTTTGAACACCTCAACAATCATTTTGCCACTGCAGGACTAGTCTTCAACACCTCTCCTGCCAATAACCTATGATCCCAACTTGGTGTCCAGGAACAAGTAATTCCGGTAACTAACTCCTCATTCTCCCTGCAGCCAGTCTCGTTGAAGGAGGTTGAATAAATTTTGTTACAGTTGGATGTCAAAAAAAGTGCTGGAGCAGATTTTTTTGACCCCTTCTACTTGAAAATTGGTTACCAGGTCCTAGCTGTCTCACTTACTCACCTCTTTAACCTATCACTCTCCCAGGCTGCCTTGCCACCAATATGGAAGACAGCTCATGTCATCCTCCTATATAAATCTGGAGATCCTGCAGACTTTAATAATTACAGGCCCATTTCCTTACTTCCGATTTTATCCAAACTCCTGGAGAAGATTGTGAGTAACCAGCTCAAAAAATATATAGAAGCTGAAATCTAATTAACCCTTTACAATCCAGTTTTAGGGCACAACATAGTACTGTCACTGCTCTCGTTAAAGTGACCAATAACTGGCTGCATAGTCTGGATACTAAAAATTTCGTATGTGCTGTATTTTTGGACCTGAGCAAGGCCTTTTATACTGTAGACCACAATCTGCTTCTCACTTCACTCAGGAACATTGGCCTGGACCAACACTCCCAAAAGTGGTTCTCTACTTACCTTACAGGCCGGTACCAGCAGGTCAAGGCAGAAGGGGAATTTTCTCCCCTAAAACGTCTATTGAGAGGAGTTCCCCATGGCTCCATATTGGGTTCTCTACTATTCACAATTTATATTAATAGAATTAATGACAGCATCAAAGCTGCCAACATTCACCTCTTCACTGATGACATGGTGCTCTACTCCGAAAGACCCTGTCCTACTGCCGCACGTGATGACCTGCAATGTGATTTTAACCTACTGCAATTGCAACTGTTAAACCAGAAACTATTACTAAATGCAAAAAAGACCAAAGCAATGCTATTCTTACCTCACACATATGATGACACACCTATATCATCCCCACACATCACTACACTTCTAGGAGAACCCTTGGAATACGTAACTAAGTTCAAATACCTGGGTGTCTGGATTGATTAAAGGCTGTCCTTTAATGACCACATAGAAGAACTGCTAAAAAAACTCAGGCAGAGACTTTGTCTTTTTTACAGAATTAACCAGTTCCTGACAAGAGAGGCCAAGATGAGACTGGTTCAGTCCGCTTTTCTTTCCCTTCTCAATTATGTTGACTTCTTGTACTGTCAGGGCCAGACTGCTATACTTACAAAACTAGATACCCTTTACCACAGAGACCTAAGATTTATCACTGGTCTACCCTACCCAACCCATCATTGTTCTTTGTATACAGCGGTGGGATGGTCATTGCTTAAGTACAGACGGAAGAGAAATGCAGCCATTTGGATGTTCAGAGCCATTTCCGGTAGGCTGCCCCAATATATATCACATTGCTTGCCTTTTTGCACAGTAGGCAAGTACTCATTAAGAACACCTCCTATATTTCATTATTTGTACCCAAAGTGAGATCTTGCTTCGGTAGAGCTTCAATAAGTTATATACTCCCCCTACTATGGAATATGATACAAAAATTCTTGAAACTGGTCCATCCTTTGTCAGTGGCTGCTTTCAAAAGAAGCTATGATTTCTTCTTCATTGAATCTTGTAGTTGTTATCATTGAACCTGTAATCCTGCTCCTGCTTTGATGAACTGGGGTCAAAATGCTTGTTATATGTTTTTTGGCTTATGTGCTTAGCACCTAACCTCTCTACAAGACCATAGTACTACCTGGCCCCTCACCCCGATTGCTCATCAGTTAATTGCTCTGAAAACCTGATCTTCTGAACCAGCACTTTTAGGCTTCTCATACTCCTATCTCGTCGGGTGCTCCTTCCTAGCTCATTCCCTAAAAATAACTGGGTTGCATGCTTATGCTTGAGCACAGCTATCTCAACCAGCACACTGACTCTGAAATGTCTATACACTGTAAATGTTATGTCTAGTCCTGCTGAATGTATCATCTAGTCTAGCATCGACCAATATAATGTTTATACACTGTAAATATGATATCTAATCCTGATGAATGTACCATCAAGTCTAGCATCGACCAATATAATGTTTATACACTGTAAATATGATATCTAGTCCTGATGAATGTACCATCTAGTCTAGCATCGACCAATGTAATGTTTATGCACTGTAAATTTTATGTCTAGTCCTGCCGATTGCTCCATTCAGCCTGGCATTGACCAATGAAATGTTTATACTCTGTAAATATCTTGTCTACTCCTGCTGATTGTATCATTTAGTCTCTGAAATCCTATGCTATTTTACTCATTGCTTTTAGCCAATGTAAATTATGTCTATACGTTCTGCCCAGGTCCATCTTGAAAATGAGCATTGCTCAATGATGTTTGCCTGGTAAAATAAAGATTTAGATTGATTGATTGATGTCACTGTGCCCTATAAATCTAGCCCTGCTCCTTGTCCACCTCTTAGCTTCTCCTGCCACCTTAACCCCCTTCCCTTTCATTCTGCCCCCTTCCGATCGTGCTTTCTCGTTCCCCCTCCCCTTTGATACTCCCTATTTGACAGTCTACTATTTTGTTTGACTGCATACTTGTTTGACAAAGTCTGTATTATATATGACTGCATAATTGTGCTGTAGATACTATTGTCTTTACTGTTAATCACAGTTTGCCCACTGTTTCTCCAGTGTATCACCTCTGCAATTTATGCCACATATTAATCCCACCACAATGTTTTCTATTCTGAATGTACAATCTTTGTTCCATCTCTCGCTTATGTTTGTATTTGTCTTACTGTCTTGACATGGAAGCTTTGTAAAATAACCCCTGTTTCAAAGGTACTTGTAATCCTAGTTATAAATAAATAAATAAATACTTCATGTTTCTGTGACTGAGTCCTTTGAGGTACATCTAACTGATTTGTAATTGATAAAACTGTATTTCCTTCTAAAGATAAGGCTACAGTTATTATATTCTATTTCTAAAGTAAGAAGTTCTCAGCTGTGACAGAGAGGGATGGGTCGGTTGCCCTTGAGCACGGAGCACTGTACTGTTTCAGCAGTTTCTGCGGAGGGATTCAGCCCTAGAGATACCCCAAGAGAGTTTCTGTGCTGAGTGGTGGCAGCTACTGAGTGCCTTTGCAGACATCTGAAGGGTTTGAGGAAGCTGGTAACCTTGGCATGGCTGCTACCACACAATACTCAAACCCTCAAAGTTTGGAAATGTGCTATTATGGTTTTCAACCCAGTGTCCACTAAGCCTGGACATGTGCTGTTAAGGTTGTCAAGCCTAACTCTCCCCTCCTATTTTCACCCAAGACCAAGCTACAGGTATGAGACCCTGTATCAATGGTGTGGTACCTCATACAGGACCAACATATTCAAAATGTGTAAACAGCACTCCTAATTCTCACCATACTACATCCCCTACTTCATGGCCCAAGGAAAAGCTACAGAGCAAGCTCCATGCTACAAGGCAGTTCTGGTTCATATGAGCCTCTTTTGGTCCAATGCTAAGTTGCACAGTATCCACACAGTTGTAAGCTTGACTGTGTAAGGCCTTGTAAACCCTGGTCATAGAATAACATACATATAACAGCAGCCTTTTGTCCTTTTGTTTTAGATATTGCCTAGTAGGACAGGTACCATTTACTTGTAACTTGTTTCCTACAGCTTCAATAACACACTGCATAAAATACTATACATGTCCCAGACATGTAACATGCTTGTAGTAGTGCAAAATATGTGTCAAAAGGAAAGAAAGTTACAAGTTTACAATATGCATAGTACTGTACTTACAAATCTGTAACAGGTCTGTTGCTTTGCACAGGTTATACAGTATAGTGTGCAAAGTAAGCCACATTATAAATAGATGTAAAACTCTTCATCTTTTCTTCACAAGTTTACAGACATAAAATGAATAAGATGTGTATGAAACCCCAGACATGTATGGCATGACTCTTGACCTATAGCTTGGCATTGGCTCATGAGGGTAGGGGATGGGGTGGGGACTAGAACTGTTATTTACAAATTTTGAATATGTTGGCCCTGTATGAGGTACTATATCACTGATGCATGGACCCATACCTGTAGCTTGGTCTGTGGTAGATGCTGGCACACTGGTGCCCCATGCACTGTCTGGTGAGAGTAAAGCTCTAGTTGATATGAGGTGCCCAGAGCCAGGGTGGATGTTAGCCAGGAGTGCCAGAGTGAATGTTCCTACAGTGGTGCTGCCTTCTGCACACCTGCTGAACTGACACTGCAGTGTCATGATAGTAAATGAAAAATGAGTGAATCCAAAGTGTATAGCAAGGCGTGAGCTCCAATGAATTCAGAAGGCAGCATAGGAAAGGCTCTGTCCTGAGGTCAAATCATATCCACTGGTAAACTGAAAGAAATAAGAGCATTCATGGGGCATCTGTAAGAGATGTGTAAAGGGTACAATCTTTTGTAAGGGACCCTAAGGTTTTGACTTATGTCCAAGGTCAGAACTGAGCCTGTCTTGCAGTGTTGACAAGGATTGTAATTTTGGAGCCATGTTCCCAAGTGTGTAATAACTGTAAAAATTACAACAACCCATTATGTAGCACAGTGATTCATTTCTGACATGACAAAAGGGACAATGAGCAAGGCTCATCAAGGAGTGAATGGTAAAGAAAGGAACTGTAAATAGGTAGAGACTGATTGTGTCTGATTAAACTGGTGAGAAATTACCACCTACCCTAGACATGGAGGGTACCCTGGAGCTATGCACACCTCTAGTCTCTTCCTGATGCAAAGAGGGGGTTACCTGGGTCACCTTTGAAAAAAAGTACCTGTTGCCTAAAGGTATTATGCTACTGATAAAATAAAATCAAATTATTGGTATCCGCCCCCAGCTTAAAGAACAGCACTTAAAGATCAGGGACAGCAGCTACGGCTGAAAGAAATTATTGGACTACATGCAATTTAGTAAGGGAAGTGAGGGTAACAGAAGGTGAGCAAGAGTAAAAATGAGAGGGTTGCACATACATTTTGAAAGCTGTCTTGCAACACAGATTTTGAAGGATCCATGACACTACAGTGACAAATTTGTTTTCCGATTGGATACTACAGTGACAGATTTATGCTGACCACAAGTTGCAGTCAGCATAAATCCATCGAGAAACTGTCTGTTTTTTATTGGGGGACTTCACCCATAAACCACCATGTGGGGAGCTCTGGCCCCACACACCCCCTGTAACTTAGGATTGTCAACTCGGAGTCTGAGTTGATTCAGGGAAAGGGGCAAAACCTGGAGAAAGCAGTGCCAGGGTCCTGCAAGTACATTACAGCAGCAACAGCGACGTGCTGGGTAATGTACTTCATTTTTGAAATGTCGCTGCAGCGTTGGCATGCGGATTTTGAAAACTGTTGCACAACTTGTAGATTTTGAAAGCCTTCATGAAGGAGTACTGTGTGAACATGTTGTGAAAACCATCATATGGTAAATAGATTCTGAAAACCATTGTGCAGCACATAGAGTTCTAAAACTATTGCGCAACACGCTTGAGAAAGGGGGGGGGAAGCAACAAGATGACCACAATGCTGCTCCGCTCCCTATCACTCTGTCTTTGCTGTATCATTTCTAAGTTTTAGTACAAGCCTTTTGCTTGTACAGTTTTGAATTTACTGAAAGAAACTGATGTTAATTTTAATAGTCTGCAGTACTGAGTTTTTTTCTTGTCTCCCTGACGACTGGGAGCCGCTGCCAGCTCAAGAAATATTGTGTCGGTGGCACTGTCCTAGACCTACAATTAGACCTAAGGCTTCCTACCGGCAGTTTGGTGGCCTGGTGAAAAAGACAGCTTCAGTTTCTTAAAAAGATAAATATTGTATGGGATTTGTGGCTCTGAGAGGGTCATTGGAAACAGAACATGGTGGCTGCTGGCTGTGAACCAGATGATTGAATGCAGGGTGAGGCAGAGAACAGGTGCCCATAGCGTGTAGAAATGCTTATTGATGAAAGGTATGACACTGTTGTTTAGGGCTGTGGGGTCTTGCAGTACATGGTAAAGTGTTGGATTTACTGCACTCAGTGGAGTGCTGTTTCTCTTTTATCTCCCCAGGCAAGTCTGAAATGAGGGAGAAATCAAGGAGGGTGAGAGTTTGGAGAAATTAATGGAGCTAACTCCAGGAGACCTTTGGGTGGGCAATGTCTGTGAACTGTAGTTTGTCAGTGACTTCAACTGATACCATGAACTCCAGGAACAGGAAAGAGGATTTAAGTTTGCTAATTTACTGTATCAGTTCTCTTGTAATGCCATTGGAACAAAATTCTGGGGTAAAACCCCCTTAAAAGGTACTCTTTTAACTTTCCAGTCTGCTGATGGTGATTTGACTCTCGACCATCCTGGCGGTGTACCTCAAAAACTTTGAAAATTTCAGTCGAGGCTTTAGTGTGCTTTTGATTTATTTTTTAATATGGCACTCTTAAAAGAGGCACTGTATTTAAAGGTATAGTGTCTCCATTTTCACATTTATAAACTCTATTCAAAAGACCAAGTTTCTGCTTTGGTAGATGCAAATGAATTAAAACATGAACGTTGGTCTCACAGATGGCTACAAGGAAATTAGCCCAGTCTATGAGACAAAATTATACTGCAATCATAAGGACTTTGAGTGGGAAGCCTTGAACTTGCATTTTAGACCTGCTTGCTTATTTTTTGGATTCTGGGGGGGCTCAAGCTTTGTGAACATTTCTCACATGAATTTTTTTTTTCATAGAGGTTTTATCCTCCAGAACCCTGTCAGGTGGCTATGTCCTTTCTAATGGAGGGACTCTCTCTCTGGTCCCGTTGGTCCTGCACTTGCCGATCCCCAGTAGTTACCCCATGGATTTCCCCCTGCAGCGGAGCCAGGAAGGAGGTTGCCGGCTTTTCCTCCCTCCTGGAGACCCAATGCAAAATCTTAGGATGGCCCTTGAGAGCGGCGGACCATCATCGAGCCTGCCAAGCTCATTTTCCTCCATTTTTCCCCATCCCCCGCCCCTTCCCTACCGACGTGAGGACGTTGGATCGAGCCTCCTGACTCATACTGCTCTCCAGCCACCACCGCAGGGCAGTCAATGAGCAGGATGACAAGTCTCCCTTCCCCCGAGAGAGGAGAGCAGTCCTCCAGATGCTTGATCCTCTCTCCTCCCCGCCGACTCCCAGCAGCCTGGGCTCATTCCTGAACCCTGGTCTCTGGTGTGGCACGAGGTGTAGCGGCCAGTGCCTTAACCTCCAGCGCCACCGGGCCAGCCACTCACATTAATTTTATGTAATGTGTGAGGGAAGCTGATGATTATGACCTCTATTGTAAGCTTATTTTTAGTTAATTTATGCTTTTGCATTTTTATCTGTGTATTAAGATGTGAGCTGTAACAAGACTCAAGTGTAGCAATTAAGCAGTAATGGTTAACCAGTTTAGGAATTGCCTTTACAACATTGCTGGAGACTTTGGTATGCAATAACTCACTCACTATATTAACTATTTGCTAGGCAAGGTACAGATGTTTCTTAATGATTCATTTTAGCTTGCAAGGAAACCTAGCATTAATTAAGGTTAAGTAAAATAGAAAGATGTTATACTTAAATTTAATCTGACTAAAATGCTCAGATGTGACTAGCTATACATAAATTTAATCTGACTAAAATGCTCAGATATGACCAGCTCAATTGGGAGGTATGCCATCTAATTGTTACCAGATGCTAATTGATGGGTTCATTATAATGTACTGTTTAGCGAAAGTTAACTCATCCGGATCACAAATAGTCCCTTTCCCCAAGCTAATTAGTATATGAGATGCTGTCCGAGGTATATAGAAGGATCTGGGTTGGGTCCATTCACCGAATACTTTATGTGAAATCAGCACTAGAACCTTAGCACTGGTCTACAGGGACAAAATACGGAGCATTCCATCCTGCACAGTGAAGACTGGTTTAGGACTGTGGGGCTCAAATGTCAATAATTGGCAGGAGGGGCTGTTGGGGTGTCTATTTGCCCATTCTAGCTATTAGTAACCATATTTTGACTGATGGAAGATTGGCCTTGGGTTTGTAAAAAACCTGGCCTAATCAATATACTAGCCTGCTTTGGTGAAGTAGCATCAGTAGTAAGTGAGAGACCTCCATTGGTTGCCCCTGAGCAGATCGTCTGTGAATAGCCTAAAATGGTGGAATACTTTTTATACACACTGCTATTGGATTGCAAGGTGTGTTCCAAATGGCACCTGGAAAGGTTAGCTGTGTTGATAGGACAGATGAAAGGTCACTCGGTGTCCTTCTCAGTATAAAAGGAGACTGTAGACTCACTGGAATATTATTCTGGTTTGATATTTGGGACCCAAGTGATGAGGGAAAAAATTAATTGGTGAGAACTTGGAGAGTTCTCCTCCCATTTGAAATTATACGAATAACCTACCTATAATCTAAAAGATGAGTAGAGTCTTGCATGGTCATGTATGTTATAAATGTATGTTATAAACTCAGGCTGAGTAGAAACATACAAACAGAGAATCTGTTGGCAGATAAGGACCATCCACCTATTCTTCCAATTTCCCTACTCACTGCTGCAGCCCCAGATCCTGTTTGATCTGCAGTTCTACTGCTCTGCACATCTCCAGGGTACCCTTATGTCCATTTCATGTGCTCTTGAATCCCCATACTGTTTTTGCACCCACCACTTCTGCTGAAAGACTGTTCCATGGCTCCACCATCCTCTCGGTGAAAAAATATTTCATTACATTTCCCCTGAGCCTTCCACCCTTCAGCCTCATATCATGCCCCTTTGTTCTTGTGAAGAGTTTTCTCTGAAACATGCTTTCAAACTGTACCCTGTTTGTTCCCCTAAGGTACTTGAAAATCTCTATCTTATCTCCCCTCTCCCTTCTTTCCTCAAGTGAATAGATATTAAGGTCCTTAAGTCTTTCCTCATAGGGCTTCTGGTGCAGTCCATGTACCATCTTCATTGCCCTTCACTGGACTGCCTCTATTTTGTCAATGTCCTTCTGGAGATGTGGTCTCCAGAACTGGACACAGTACTCCAGCTGAGGCCTCACCAGTGACCAGTACAGTGGCATCACCACCTCTTTCCTCCTGCTTGTTATGCCCCTCCTTATGCACCCCAACATTCTGTTTGCTCTCCCCACCACTTATTCACCCTGTTTTGTCACCTTCAGGTCATCAGAAAAGAAAACCCGCAGATCTCTCTCCTGACTTGTGATGGCTAGAATTCCCCACCCATCCCGTACTCCTCTTTTGGATTCCTGTGACCCAGGTGCATGATCTTGCACTTTTTAGCATTGAAACACAACTGCCAGACACACAACTACTCCTCTAATAGGCCTAGGTCCTTTCTCATGTTTTCCACCCCCTCTGGTGTGTCCACTCTCTTGCAGATCTTGGTGTCATTAGGTATGTCTCAGGTGAATTAAAAGAAATACATTATCCTAAGGGCTTTTAAATTATATGGAAGGTAGTAATATTGTAAAAGAACATTATTCAGTATTTAATTTAAGTAAAATGTATTGACTTTTACCTAATTAATTAATTTCACATGAACAGTCCTGTGGATGTGCATATTCAATTAGTGGCATGATACTAATGCTTGTTTTATAATGTTTTTAAAGCAATGTTTATTGAAATTGTATATTTTTATATGCTTTTTTTGTTAAATTGTAATGGTCTAAATTGCTGAACAATAAACTAAATTAACTAACAATGGGGCCTATGCACGAGCGGGCTGGAATTATTTGCTGGAGGCGAGTATCCTGCCCGTGTAGCTCTGCATCCAAGGATAGCTGTGCACCGGCCGGTATTCACAAAAGGCCACCACCTGTCCATGGCTCCACCCCCTTGGCATGCAGGCCCAAGCAGGGCAGCCAGGGGCAGAGTAGGGGCCCATGTGGGCATCCAATCGGATGCCTGTATTGGGTCCAGGAGTGGATCCTTTGTGCGGGGCAGCATGGGTCCAGGTGCATGAATAGCACCTTCAGGCACCCAGACCGACACTGCCATGCCACACTGTCCAGCACCCCCTCACACAATATCCACCCCGTAGCCTGGTGTCAGCAACCTGCCCCTCCCACCAGACAGGGACCCCATAACACACGCAGCAGTGCCCCAACCCGGACAGGTGTGAGATGCAACCCCCTCAACACATGCACACCAACAGAACCCCGCCCACAGCAGTGACCCCCCCAATACCCATCACCACCTTGGCTACCAACCGCATGCCAGAGTCCCCCCCGATCCCGACCCAGAACCCAAGCACTAACATTGGTGGTCAGTAGTCCCCCACCCCGACACTCAGTGGTGAATGCCCACACATACCCGGCCCCAGTACCCCCGGCACAATCATTGGTGGACAGAGGTCCCCCACCTGTGGCACTGACATCACCTCCACCCCAACCCCATTCCTGCATGCTAGTGCCACGGCAATTGCCAGTGAATGGCACAGCCCTCCACACACCTCCACAGCGACCCACTGTACAACTGATGCAGGGAATTTGCTGCCTATTTATATTATAGGCAGCCAAGGAGGTGTGTAGAGGGCTGTGCCACTCGCCAACAATTGCTGTAGCACTGGCATGCAGGTATGGGGGTGGAGTGGGGTGTTGTCAGTGCCACAAGGAGGGGGTTATCCCAACACCAGGGAGGGAATGATGTGTATGAGGGTGGGTGCTGGGCATACCCCTGGGATGGGGTAGACATGCTGGGGGGGGGGGTGCAGCACACATGTTTCTGGTGTTGTTCTGGCATGCCACCAGGCCAGGGGGGACTCCATGAGTGCATGAGCCAGGCTGCATATTGTGGATATGGCAGGGTCCCCCCTCATGTATCCTACTCAGCCATAGAACCCCACCCCATGGAATGCACTACACGCATTTGTGAATGGGGTGTAGTGCTGGCACACCCCCAGCATGCCCCCTGCTCACCCCAGCATGTTGCTGTCTGCGCAGCCAGGGGGATTGGGTGCATAAGGGTTGTGCACCCCACTTTATGCATCCCATATGGGGGCGCAATTGTTGCAGAGTGGCTATGCGCTGCAGATCAGCGGCGTGTAGGCACTCCACACATTCATGCATAGGCCCCATTGTGCAGCATGCAGGTGTTAAAAAACTGTCATACAGAATGAAGAATTTGGAAATGATAATATAGATGTAGAAAATGTTTATACAGCATGTAGATTTTTAGAAAATTTATGAAGGATTTCTGTGCAAATGTTTTTTTTTTTTAATTTTTATCAAAGATAACCAATTACTAATGAATTTAAAAACACACTCACATTAGCCCTCATTCAGTCATAATCATTTGTGCTGCACCAACCCAATGCAGCACTAAAAATAGCACTTGACTACCAGGGTGTGATAGTCGGATAGAGAGCATGTCCTGCCTGTCTTACTATGCCTGTCTGAATATTGGGCTGTTATAGCAATCAATCAAGCACATTTTATTTGCTATATCTCCTCATCCCAAAGGCTTGAAGCTCTGTACATGCAATTTCATGTAATCAACTAAAAAAAAAAAAAAATATTTATTAACTCAAATAACAAGCACAGCGGAATCCTTCTCATTAACAGCATATTTAAAATGAGCCATCAAATGTCAGGGAAAAAAGATGGCTGTTAGCCCTTTTAAAAACTACAACAGGGGAGAGCTGACAAAGCTGACTTGCTAAAGCATTCCACATGTGTGGTTGGGCCACAGAAAAGCCCCTTTCACTGAGGATTTCCAAAGGACATGGGAAACCACCAACAAATTCTCCCCTGTTGAGCAGAGCAGCAAAACTGAGAACAGGAGGTTTTTATGTAGTCAGAACCCAACAGCTATAAGAGCTATACGTAACGCATATGTGCATCATTAAAAAAGCCTCTGCTGGCAACGGGCTCCCGGGAGCTAAGGGAGATAGCCCTTCTAAAAATGGAATAGTGCCATCTCTACTGATAGCCATGTTAAGTGGATGGTATGCTAACGATCACATACTTATGCCATCATGGGACTAAGGATCAATTTTCATCTCATTATGTGGCCATTAGCAGCTCAGCACAATGCATCGATCCACAAACGTAGGCGTCACTGTGCAGCGCAATGGCCATTCCCCACTCAGAAGCTCTGCCCACCTATGCCATCCCTGGCAGTCTAGCAGAAATCTCTCCCTCACCCGATTCCTGGAGACTTAATGGAACTGTACTAAATCACTTTACTGGCAGTCTAGTGGACCCCCCATCTCATCCAATCCATGTAGGTATTGTTGAACTACACTAAATCTCTTCTCTAGCAGTCTATCTGGTAAGACCCCACCTTGAGTACTGTGTCCAGTTCTGGATATCACATCACCAGAAGGACATAAATAGAGTGGAGGAGGTCCAGAGGAGGGCAACTAAAATGGTGCAGGGTCTGCAACAAAAGCTCTATGAGAAGAGACTAAAAGACCTCAATGTGTACACCATGGAAGACAGGAGGGAGAGGGGGAATATGATAGAGACCTTTAAATATCACATGGGGTAAATAAGGTACAGGAGGGAAGTATTTTTCAGAAGAAAAGGTGCTCAAGAACAACAGGACATACTATGAAGCTGGAGGGGGTAGATTCAGGAGAGATATGAGGAAGTATTTCTTCACAGAAAGAGTGGTGCATTCCTGGAACACCCTCCCAGCGGAGGTGGTAGGGGCAAAAACAGTGGTAGGGTTCAAGAATGCATGGGATAAGCACAAGGGAATCATAGTGGAAAGAAAGGGGGGAAGGAGAAAAAGCTGTAGATTGGGTGAAGTCTGCCGGAATAGTATAGGTAGGGAGAAATGGGCAGACTGGATGGGCCAAGTGGTCCTTATCTGCCATCAAATTCTATGTTTCTAGTGGACCCCCACCCTCCACAGTCTGGTGTTGTGGAAGTGTGCTGATGCCTATACCTATCAATTTAATGTTACCCTCAACCAATATCTGTCAGAGACACCTGCCCAAGCCCACCCAATGAGCAACCACCACCACTACCCCCTATCAGCTCTTAACTTACCAATCCATGCATAACTGATCTACCATCAGATCCTCTGACACTGACTGGCGCAGACTCCCTGCTCACCATATTGGCCATCTGACATCTGTCTCATAGGCAGTGTACATGTGTATACTGTAGAAACAGTTGTTTCAATAGTATGAATGTATTCACTCCTTGTCAGTCAGACAGCAGCCAACTGAGGTGGCAAGAGGAAGGTCTGCACCAGTTGTCATCTGAGGACCAGAAGGCAGCTTATCTATGGACAGGTGGGTGAGTAGGGAGCTGCCAGGGGATGTGGGAGATAGGTACAGTGAGAGAGCCAGGTAGAGGGGCCTTGACAGTGACCTGGTGGGGATAACACTAGACTGCCAGGGTGGGCTTCAGTACATTTCCTCAATACCAAATTGGGCAAGGGAAGGCGGTTCCACCAGACTGCCAAGGAACATGATCACAAACCACTCGCCCTGAAGAACAGCAGAGTGGGAACAACCTTGCCTGGAGCACTGCTAAATGGATATCACAAACCACAAGTCAGTCAGAATTCAGCACTGAAGAGCACCTTTCTTAATGGTAAAAACTAGAAACAGGGAGCTCCCTTACCTCATCGGAAGCTCCTCCAAACTGTTTGCCTTATTTTTTAAATAGTCACCAAAGGAAGGGAAAGGATCATAATTTGCTCCCGGGGCACTGACTGCATGATCCCTTTTCACTTCCTGACTCTGATCCACTCCCATGCTCCAACATTTTGTGACATTTTCATAAGGCAAATATGAGGGCACGCTCCATTCACTTCAATGAAGCATCTTTTTCAAATGTGGTTTTCCAATTTTAAATTGGGTTTTGGTATCAACTGATGCCAGGGTTCAAGTAACAAGAGCCCTATTAGTTGGACCCTGGCATAAATTTGTACCAGAATACGCTTTAGAATCATGCAATCAGTTTCAAAAAGATGTTTCATTCAAGTGAGTGGAGTGTGCTTGCTCTATAAAGACATCACAACATGTTGGAGTGTGGGGGCAGCTCAGAGAGTTGGGAAATGGAAAGGGATCATGCAGCCAGCCACTCAGGGGCAAATTATGATCCCTTCCCTTCCTTTGAGGGCTATTTAATAAACTGGGCAAGCAGCCTGGAGGAGCGACCAATGACGTTATGGAGCTCACTGTTTCCAGTTTGGATCATAAAGAAGGGTTATAATTAAGGAAAAAGAACTGACTTGCCTGTTTGTAAGTTACAAAAAAACATAATTCAGTGCTATTTACATAGTGCAAGCAAGATTTCTTTTTAAGTAACAGATTCTGAGTTGTCAGGTGAATTGTTAGTTGTGCATCTGGCAGGACTTTAAAGTGTGCAGAAATAAATGCTGGGTCTGCAAGGGTCTGGTAATAGGAAGTTGGATGGACTACTACTGTGGAAGTCCTTTTTATGTTTGCTTGCACGCATGTGCAAGAAACGTAGTGCCATCATCCGAGTTTTCCAGAGGTGTGTCAGCCTCTTCCAATTCAGTCAGTGTGTTTGCAGGCACGGTCGCAGTGTGCCAATCACTGCTCCAGCTGTCTATGACAGCAGAAAATGCAGTGGCATACAGTTGAAAGGGAGAGCTCTACTTCAGTGAGCAGAGCTCCCCCCTCAACACGCACGCACACATATTGCATGCTGACACCCCCCCACGCACATGTATAGCCGCACAGGTGCCCAACTTCCGTCGGCTCCAGCCCCCCAACAGTTTTTCCAGCTGCCACACTGGGAGCACACCCCAGTGTGGCAAACGCCCCTTGTAGTCTTAGAAAAAACCCTGTAAATACAAAACTGTCCTCGGCGCTTCTCCCTGCCCCCTCCACAACCCGCACCCACCCTCGCACCCTGCCTCCTCACCCCACACCCCATACTTACCTCCAGACTCGGTAGCGGCAGTCTTGGGTGGACAGGGAACACGTCTGCACTCTTCAAAGCCGACCGAACTGAGGAAATGCGGTAAGCTGTATAATGGGATAGATAGGGTTTTTCAACTTTGTTGTATATCTCAGGCATTTTTGGAATTTTGGGCCCAAATTTCCAACATGGGTTTTTGGGACCCTTCTCATGAATGCTGTCACTGTCATGGCGTTAAGCCCAAAGGGTGATTTCGCAGCCACCGCGCGAAATCACCTTCCAGAATGATTATCTAAACGACACTGCCAGTGTTCATAAGGTGGGCTCTCAAAAGCATATTTTGAAAATTTGGTGGAAAAATTCCTAAAAATGACTTTTTTATGAGCGTACTTTGTGCAGTTCCTACGCACGCTCATAAGTTCGCGAATTTTCAATATTTTCACTCCAGATTTTCAACATTGCCATTTTACCACACCTCCTTATGAGCAGTACAGCTGTCATTTTTCACATCTCACCCAAAACATGTTTCCGCGCATGTAGTGCACAATGGTGCAGTCGATGTGCAAAATCAATGTATGGGACATGTTAAGAAAACGTGACACTGGTCATGAGCAGAGGTGTTAAAATGGCTATGTTGAAAATTTGGTGAAAAAATTCCCAAAAATGACTGTTTTAGGAGCGCATGTTGTGCAGTTCCTACGCATGCTGGCAAATTTGCAAATTTGTAATATTCGCACACCAGATTTTCAACAGTGCCATTTTACTGCACTTCCTTATGAGCAATACAGCTACCATTTTTCACATCTCGCCCAAAATGTGTTTCCGCACATGTAGCGCACAATGGTACAGTCGGTGTGCGAAAACAATGTTTGGGACAGATTAAGAAAATCACAATGACACTGGCCATGAGCAGAGGTCTTAAAATGGCTATGTTGAAAATTTGGTGACAAAACTCCATAAAATGACTGTGTTACGAGTGAGCATTGCGCAGTTTCCACACCCCCTCGTATGTTCATGAATTTGTAATATTTTCAGTCCAGATTTTCACCATTGGCATTTTTCCACACCTCCTTATGAACAGTACACCTGTCATTTTCCACAACACGGCCGAAATGTGTCTTCACACTTTCAGCACAGAAATGCGTGGTCGCTGTGGGAAATCATTGTTCGGGACAGATAAAGAAAATCACACTGACACTGTTCATGATTGGAGGTCCCAAAATGCCTGTGTTAACAATCTGCTGTAAAAAAATCCCCAAACTAGTTACATTATGGGTGTAGTTGTGCAGTTTCTACGCACGCTCGTGACTTCACCAGTTTTTTTAAGATTTTCACAGCAGATTTTCAACATTGCCATTTTTTACACCTCCCCATGAACAGTACCGCTGTCATTTTTCACATCCTGTTCGGAATGTGTTTTTGCATCTGTGGTGCCAAATGCCATAGTCGCTGTGCAAAAGCAGTTTACGGCTAACAGACTGATATTGCCACTGTTCATGAGGTGGGGGGCACAAAAAAACCATGTTGAAAATTTGGAGTGAAAATACCAACGAATGCCTGAGGCGTTAGGGTTTCCGACCATAACGCCCCACCCTGTAGAGAATGACAGGCATCAGGGGTGTGACTTGGGATTCTTGCCTGTGATGCTCATACCATTCCACCCCCACCCACACCCTGCAGCCAGTGAGAGGCATCAAGGTGTGCCTCGGACTCTTCGGGCCCAAACTTCACCCCATTCTCCTATACCGCACCCATCTCACTGTATTTCCTGATGGAATGGGGTGCGCATAAGGGCCAAAGACCCCAAGGCACACCGTGACACTTGTCAGTATCTTCAGGGTAGGGTGTGGTGAAATGGTGTGGTTGTTATGCCTGATGACCCAAAGGCACACCCCAATGCCTGTCACTCTCTGCAGGGTGGTGGTGGGGTTGGCTTCAGTTCAATACTTCGCTGCCATTCCTATTATGCAGCTCTGTAACTTCTACACTACCAATGCCAATGCCAGCAAGCAAACATTCAGCATTGACAAATGCTTGTTATATTTGCTTGCACTCATGTGCAAGAAACAGTGCCACCATATGAGTTTTTGTAGGTGTGCCTCCCCCACTTCAAATGCCTTGCTCCCATTTGCAGGTGTGGCTGCACCGCGCCAATGAATGTCCAAGCTGTCTCTGACAGCTGTTCATATGCAGTGGCGTACAGTTCTGAGGAAAACACTGCCACAATCAGCAGTGGTAACGTGTATGCAATTTGCATACTGCCATCAGCAGTATGCAGATTGCCTACATGTACATCTTCCCTGCATCTGAACTGTCATAGACAGTTCGTTGTCCCCCCCCCCATGAACATTTACGTGCATGCTGGGAGCCCACCCCAGCATGCTCATGATCTCCTCTCCATCCCCGTACACTGTATGTCCGACGGGGGTTCCCAATTCCCCATCGGCTCCACTACCCCCCAAACAGACTTCTAAGTGCCATCCTGTGAGCCCACCCCAGCATGGTAAAAGTCCCTATGGGCGACGGGGGTGCCTAATCCCCTGTCAGCTCCACTGTACCCCCCCCAAAAGAACACAGACTTCTAGGTGCCATGTTGGGAGCCCACCCCAGCATGGCAAAAGTTAATATGGCCAACGGGGTGCCCAATCCCTTGTCAGCTCTACTGCCGCCCCCCCAAAAAAATAACCTTCCAGCTGCCATGCTGGGAGCCCACCCCAGCGTGGCAAAAGTCCCGTGTCATCTTCCTGAATAAGAAAAAAAAAACTGTTAAAAAAGGTCCCTCATTGACTGTCTTGCCCCTTCCCCAACCCATGCCCACCCTCTACTTTACCTCTCCACCCCCGACCCATACTTACCTCCAGAGCCCAGCGATGATCTTGATGGACGAGAACACGTCTGCACTCTTCAAAGCTGACCGCGAACTGAAGAAATGCCAGTAAGCTGTATAATAGCATAAATGCATTTTTTTCAACTTTGGTGCATATCTCAGACATTTTGGGGAATTGTTTCACCAAATTTTCAACATGGGGTTCTTGGGCCCCCACCTCATGAACTCAGTCACTGTCATTTTGTTATTCTGTCCGAAAGGTGATTTCGCGGTCCACTGGCTGAACCACCTTCGGGACTAATCATGAAATGACAGTGTCTGGTCATGAGTGAGCTCATAAAACCTATATTTGAAAATTTGGTGAAAAAATTCCAAAATGACTGTGTTATTTAGCTGCTATGCAGTTCCTACGCTTCACCGTAACTTTGTGAATTTTTAATATTTTCACTCCAGATTTTCAACATTGCCATTGTACCACACTTCCTTATGAGCAGTACCACTGTCATTTTTCACATGTTGCCCAAAATGTGTTTTTGTGCATGTAGCGCACAATGGCACAGTCAGTGTGCGAAATCAATGTTCAGGACAGATTAAGAAAATCACAGTGACACTGTTCATGAGCTGAGGTCTTAAAATGGCTATGTTAAAAATTTGGTGACAAAAGTCCATAAAATGATTGTGTTACAAGTGTGCATTGCACAGTTTCCACGCACCCTCTTACGTTCATGAATTTCTAATATTTTCAGTCCAGATTTTTAACACTGGCATTTTTCCACACCTCCTTATGAACTGTACAGCTGTCATTTTTCACACCCTGGCCAAAACGTGTTTTCGCACTTCCAGCACAGAAATGCGTGGTTGCTGCAGGAAATCAGTGTTCGGGACAGATTAAGAAAATCACAGTGACACTGTTCATGACAGGAGGTCCAAAAATGCCTATGTTGACAATCTGCTCTAAAAAATCCTCACTCTAATTACATTACGGGTGTGCATTGCGCAGTTTCTATGCACACTCGTGACTTCACCAGTTTTTTAATATTTTCACTCCAGATTTTTAACATTGCCATTTTTTAACACCTCCCCATGAACAGTACAGCTGTCATTTTTCATACCCTGTTCGAAATGTGTTTTTGCACCTGTGGTTCCAAATGGCATAGTCACCATGCAAAATCAGCTTTTGGCTAACAAACTAATATTGCCACTGTTCATGCGGTGGGGGTCTCAAAAAACCCATGTTGAAAATTTGGAGTGAAAATACCAATGAACGACTGGGGCATTAGGGTTTCCGACCATAACTCCCCACCCTGTAGAAACTGACAGGCATCAGGGGTGTGACTTGGGATTGTCACCTGTAATGCTCATGCCATTCCACCCCCACACTGCAGCCAGTGAAAGGCATTGAGGTGTGCCTCGGACTCTTCGGCCCCAAAGTTCACCCCATTCTCCTATACTGCACCCATCTCACTATATTTCCTTATGGAATGGGGTGAGCATAAGGCCCAAAGACCCCAAGGCACACCGTGACACTTGTTGCAGGATAAGGTATGGTGAAATGGCACGACTGTTATGCCTGACGACCCAAAGGCACACCCCAATGCCTGTCAGTCTCTGCAGCGTGGTGGTGGGGTTAGCTTCAGTTAAATACTTCACTGCCATTCCTATTATGCATCTCTCTAACTCCTACACTACCAATGCCAATGCCAGCAAGCAAACATTCGGCACTGACAAAAGCTCGTTTGCTGCATGGTGCTGAATTTGGCCTTTTATTAGTCTGCTAATTTTTAAATAAAAACTGAAAAAAAAAGACATAAAACATCACAATACTGTAGAACACTAAGGTATAAAGGAACAAAGGGCTACACTGCCCTCTTGAAGTCATGGTAAAGCAAAACAAACATGAGAGTAAGGGACCTGCTTTGAGACCTTGAGATCCCCTTCAAAAATCCCTCAAAATGCTTTTGTTGAGTCTGACATCCTGCCAGACCTGGCATTCTTTAAGCCCTGGTCTTTGGGGGTGGGGACATATCTGTTTCAACTATCTCCTCAGGAACATAATTTTTGCTGGTTATTATAAAACAATAAAACATGTGGAGATGTGGTTACTTAGCTTGTATGCATACTCTCATGTGGGACACCCTGATAAATCACTCTAGCTTTGCTGTTGTGATTTAATGGGTATCCCACACCTCCATACCTCTCAACCTCCTGCCTCATAAATCAGGGGCAAGGCTTAAAAAAATCAGGGACAAAGGACCAAAATCAGGGACACATCTTCAAAATTGGTGGTAATCACTCAGGAAGCTGGTAGAATAAGGGGTTTAGTGTAAAATGCATTTTCTAAGGAAGAAAAAGTCTGTAACTTTAATGTTTAACATTATTTTGTGCTTACAACCCCCACTGTTTGGTCACAGAAACACAATTTTTAGGAGGGACAGAGTAAAATTTTAAGGCAAAAATCAGGGACGTCCCTGAAAATCAGGGACAGTTGAGAGGTATGCACACCTCGGATGTGCATAAAAACTTGGTTACCCACACCTCCCCATGCATTATTCTGTAATAGCTTCTCATCGCCCACACCTTCACAGGCTGCCAGCATTCCAGTCTGCACAGTTCCAAAGGGAAACACAAGACACAGAGTCCTACATCCCTTAGTTCCAATCCATCATGTCACAAACTGAGATTCAAATCATCAAAGAAACATATGCATCACTGCTTAGTAAAATGATACAGTTGCTAACTGTTTCAACAACCACTTCCCCCGCATACTTATATCAGAGAGCAGAGATACAAATCAACAGGATGACCAAACTGCAACATCATTCATCACATAAATGAGATATCATTCTAAAGGTACTGTACATGAAAGCTCACACTAGTAATTTCAAGGCACACACCTTTTACAAAGAGCTCTTAAGAACAGCTGTGTAATGCATTGTCTGTGAGATGTATGGCAGGCAGCCATAAAAAGACGTCTGTCTGACTGCTGTGCTGGCCATCTGAAAGATGTTAGAAGAAACAACAACACCTCCTTCACCCATATCTAGGCACTTAAAATACTGATACACACAATAATGGAGACATAGGAGGTTGTGGAATGTTTTACTGCTACGGAGAACAAGCTGTGAGAAAGAAAAAAGAAACTGGGAATTCATCTACAATACAGACTCGAAACCTTGGGACCTTGTGTGATGAATGTTCTAAATTAAGAATGAAAACATTCCATGTTTCTCAGAAAAAAAAAAATGCGAAGATGAGGCACGTAGTGTACATGGGGCAGCCAGTGACCCAGTGCAAGAAGTGGACCCTTTAGTCCAAAACATTTGGAAATTGGATTTAAGTTACACTGGACTCTTGTTTAGCGCTGTTCTGTTACTCTGAAGGGTGTATATCATTAAGAAAAACATACGTTGTTAAATTGATGACCATAGAGATAGTTTGGTCTCCACAAAAAAAAAAAGAAGCTTCTATACTGAAAAAAATGAGATAAAAACCACAACAAAAAGCTTGAAAGGGTTTGTCACTTCTGAAAAAACTTTGAAAAGCATAATATTTAGTTTCAATTTAATTTACATTTGACAGATTTTCTGTATTCTCTTTACTTTGCTCTTTGTTACTTGATTAATTAGCTGGCAGTATAGCCCAAAGCTTGGCACATCCAGCAGACTGGGGTTTGATTCCTGCAACCTCCAATCGCATACTGTGTGACTCTAAGCAAATCATTTCACCTCCTCAGTGCTTCTGTATTGCCCCTTAATTTATTTATTTATTTATTTATTTATATCTTGGATTACAATACCTTTCAACCAGAGGCTCTTTTACAAAGGTTCCATGTCAGAAAAACATAACCAATAAAAAGATCAAAACAATAGTAAGGTAATAGTAAGAAAATGATGCTACTGGAGGTAGGAGTTGGGGGCATGAGGTGTACAGTATGATGGGAGAGGGAAAACAGACACTTATAAGGGGGGAAGTAGAAGGGAGAGTGCAGGCATGATAGGGAAGTGGGTGGGGTAGGTAGGGTGAGACCACATTGAATACCATAAGGGGTGGGGCTAGAGGAGTTGAGAGGGCAGGGTAGTGGTGGTGGGAGCAGTATCAAGAGTAGGTGGGTGGGAGGGAAGGGAGGTAGTGAGAGGAGGGTGTGTGGAAGTAGAGCAAAACAGGAGGGGGTGGGGTGGGGAGGATGCTAAGGGGGGGTGGGAAGGAGAGGAAAGGTGCCACGTAAGGAGAGGAGCGACTTATAGTCGGCAGTCACAGCTACTAAGTGCAGAGAGATGTTTCCTAAGATTACACTTAAAAGGGCCAATCCTAGACTCTTCCAGAATACTAGTGGGGAGGTTATTTAGCCAGCAGGGTGCCCTGTAGGATAAGCAATGCTATGCCTGGGAGGTGCAGCAAAAAGGAACTTGATACACCAGTTTAGACATGCCCCAAGCTTGGTGGGGGTTAGATGCAGGAATTAGGTATTTGAGTGACAGGAGTAGACTGGCCAAGACTGATTTTTTTGGCCAGAAGGCAGGTCTGGTAGGTGATTTTGCCCTTCAGGTTTAACCAGTTGGTCTGTGAATACAGATCACAAGTTCGAATCCAGTAATCACCCTGCATGCCTTTTTGAAGGCTGTGCATATCCTTTGAGCATGGTGTCCATGGCTGCTCCATGAACAACTAAGCTATAGTCAATGATAGATACAATTGAACTAGTTACAACAGTCCAGAGTGCATCTGGGGTCATGCAGTGCCTGAGCCTGTATAACAATCCTATCCTGGTATTAACTGCCCTTGCAACAAGGTCAGCATACATACCATAGGAGAGGGAGGCATCCAGTCTGATCCCAAGGTACTTGAAACTTGGGACTTGTTTAAGTGGTGTCTTTATTGTTCAGTATGGTTAGTTTGCATGATTTGTACCTGTTGAGCGGGCTAGAGAAGAGCATGGTCTTGGTCTTCTTGTAATTCATTAGCAGCTTATGGTTTTTAAACCAGGCCTCAATGTTAGACAACCTAACCTGGAGCTGTGTTTTAAGTGGGAGTGGGTGAGGTAGACTGGTATAAATGACAGCATCATCTGCATCTAGCAGCATATTATTGGAGCATGCCTTGGGTAGGTTATTGAGGAAGAGGCTAAAGAGTAATGGGCCCAAGATCGAGCCTTGTGGGACACCAGATAACGCTTGCCTGCTACCAGATAAGATGCCACTTTTTTTGACTCATTGGGACCTACTTCCAAGGTAACTACAAAACCACCCAACTGCATCATTTGATAGGCCAGTCTCACGGAGGGCATTTTAGAGAAGGGTGTGGTTGACCATGTTAAAAGCTTTTGTGAGAGCGATGCAAATCATCCCCACAAGCCACCCTCGGTCAAGGGCATTATGTATAAAGGAGATGTACTAAGACAAAGCAGTGGTTGTGCTACGCAACTTACAGAATCCATGCTGTCAGCACTGGATTTGATACTTCTCTAGGTACTTGTTTAGTTGATCCACCACAATACGTTCAAGTGACTTCAAGGGGGGAGGGTTGAGATTGGGCTATAATTAGTGTGCTGGGCATGGTCACCACTTTTATGTACAGGCATAACCTCGGCTGCTTTCCACCGCTGGGGGAACTGGCCGAGGCTTACTGACTTATTTAATAGCTTTGTGAGATGTGTTAGGACTTCATCAATGGTTTGACTAATGAGCTTAACGTCTAGTGAGTCACCACTAAACCTAGACTTTCCGAGCACCTTTAGCAGGTATTTTTTAGCCTCCATCCAGGAGACTGACTTAAAGTGGAAAGGGGATGACCTAGAGCGGTGTCACAACTTCCAGTGTCAGTTGAGTTGTCTGGTACTTTGAGGAAGTCAGGGGAAGTATACCACTCTAGTCAGAGAAGGCCAAGCTGAAAGTGTCGGCAATGAGCTTGGGGTCATGGGTGACTACCCCATTTATCTCCAATATGGAGGAGGATGACTTACTGGAATTGCCCATGATGTCTTTGATGTTGCTCCAGAACTGCCTGCTATTCCACCAAGAAATTGTGAGCTCTTTGAAATGGATGATTTTCGATTGGAGGACCTCCCTGGACAGGCATTTCTAGCTGCTCTGTATTGCTGCAGGTCAGCTTGCTTGCCAGTAGCCCGAGCACAATGCCAGATGTTATCTCTGTTGGCCAGGAGGGTTCTATGTCATAATAGCGATTGCAGAATAGCAATCACTATTATGGTGAGTGTATATCACCGAAAATCAAATCGGCAATATACACTTTCAGGTGACCTGACATCCAGAATCAAAAAAAGTGTTTTTGCAGGAGGCGGTGCCCCACCATACTCCCCCCTTGAGGGGGGCTTTTCCCCCCACATCCCCTGAATAAGGATTCTCAACTCCAGGGAGGTGCATGTCAGAGAGGGGGCAAAATCCCTAAACCATAAAAAAATTACGTGCCAAGGCTGCAGGCAGTGGCAAAATTTTCCCACACCCAGTCCCAGTACCTGCTGCACCTGAGCTAGCCACTCACACCACCACACCACACAGTTAGCTTTATGGCAGCAGGTACACCTATCCCTCAAAACCTGTTCCCTGTCCCTCCCCTTCCCCTCGCTATCCCCCCCTTCCTGTCACCATACACTACCGTAGCGGTCATGTACAGTTGCCACCCTTACAGGGTAGCCCATGAGTATAGCACCCAATATGAGCTGCTGTTTTGACGTGGTGCCCCTATTCGGTCACTATACTCATGGTATACTGCCATGAAATTTAGGAGGGTTGGGGTAATCCAGGGTTTGACTAAGCCCTTCACCTTCTGCTTTTTTGCAGGGGCATAGTTATCACAGATTGCATTGAATTTAGCAATGAAATATTCTAGGGCTTGGTCTACATTTTGAGCAGCATCAATAGGGGTCCAGTCTGTTTGTAACAGGGAGGCCTTTATATGTTTGTGCTGCCCAGGCTTTAGGACACGATGTGTTACCATTTTTCCAGGTAGTTTAGGAGCTTTATTCGACCAGAGGCAAAGGACTGGGGAATGGTCACTAATCACGTCAGGGTGGACTGTAGTGCCCATGATTCTTTCAGGGCAGTTGTTAACTATCCAATCTATCAGCCTACTGGAGCCAGTCCAGTAGTTAACCCTGGTAGGGGAATCAACCATTTGCGTAACATTGATAGAGGAGATGGCATCCTTGAAGAGGTCAGTTTCAGGGGCCAGCTAATTCACATTAAAATCCCCTAGAAGCACCACTTCAGTATTTTGTTGCAGACTGATCAGATATTCAGCAAACACATTGATGCCACTGGCCTGGCTTTGAGGGGGATGTAGACAGAGACTACAGTGAGAGTCTTACTATTGGTCCCTAGGAGTAGTCGTATGGCCAGGGTCCGGATGGTTCCCCCAGTGTCCAGTAGGGGGAGGGCATGCCCCATAGAGTATTCCTGAGGTAGCTAGCACATCCCCCATCCCTTTTGCCCAACCTGTCATACCTAAAAAGGGTATATCCATCCAGGAAAATAGCAGAGTCAGGGGTCTAAGGAGTAAGCTGGGTCTCTACCACCGATAGCACATCTGGTCTGTGTTGGGTGACCCAGACTTGGATGGCATCATATCTAGCCAGAAGGCTGCAAATATTGACTGATGCTAGCTTTAGCATTCCAGAGTTAGATCCATGTTGGTGCAGCTGCTGCACCGGCCTGGGGTTTGGGAGGATGTTACCTGATAAGAGGAGGAGCAGCGTGGCTATCTTTAGTAGGAAGCGTTTAATATTTTAAGCTTGTTTTTTTGGCTTGAGCCTACTATTTAGCCCATGCATTTTGTAGCATAGCGGCAGGGTGAGGCAGGTTAGCAAAGAGATGGTGGTTGAGTACAGAGAGCTGGTAAAGAAGTGACCAGGCTGTCTGGTGAGGTGATGATTGTTACCGATAATATTGCACATAGTGGCATGCCCGGAGTGGGGGCACATAGTTGTGGAGGGGGCAGCGCCAGTTTGGTTGGTGCTTGAATTGGCTAGAAGGGATAATTGCTGCTATGATCAGGGCAAGTATTACTAAGCCTTTAGGGTCCTGCATGGTGGTCATGTAACAGGAGAGCGTATGGGGGTGCCGGTGGAGCAGTACTCCCTGAAAACAGGATCTTGTGCCTAGTGAGCCTTACCTGGTTACCAAAGAATTAAAAAAATATATATACCATGAAAACAGGATCCCTGTGTGCAGAGTTCATCTGCTTCTGCTCAAAGGTGTAAGCAGGCATACTTTTACTTATTTAGACTTTAGTAACCAGGGGAGCCCACTGGACAGAGTCCATTTACATGGGTGACCCAGACATTGTAAAAAACAATACAGAGCTACAGATAGTGATAAGTGAGTTAACAGTTACAGTTACAAAGGTCAAGAAGGTACTGTTTGTGCAAATGTTTAAATGAGCAAAGAGAGTTTGCTTCACTCAGGCAGGCTGGTATGCTGCTCCAGAGCTTGGGAATGACATAACCAATGGAACGCTGACCCACTGAGATTCTGAACTGGGGAACCAACAGTAAATTTTCTGATGCTGATCTAAGTACCCGAGGCCTTTCTTGGAAATAGAACAGACTGGATGAACATGATGCGGTGCTAGAAGCAAGGATTTTATAAGTGCTGTAACCCAGCACATTGTTTAGCCTGGCACTGAGGCATATCCATTCAAGATCCCTATAGATTAAGCAATGCTGCAACCTTCTACCTGCCTCAAGGGCAAAATGCCCTTTATGACTCTACAGACACTTGAACTTAGGCTTTTTACTGACAGACAAGGAGGTAAAAAGAACAGCACCATAACTGAGGAAGGGGTGAAGACTGGGTTTGCAGTACTCGGATATATATCACCAGGAGGGCACTGCTTAACTCAGTAAAGGAGCCCACGTTTTCTGTTTAATTGAATGGTAAGATGGCCCATGTTTGATGTAAAGGAATGATGCTTGTTCACTGTAGATATTTGTGTAGTTTTTTAAGTACCTGTCCCAAACCATATGCCTTGTTCTAACCAGTATCATTCTAGTCTGGAATGGAAGAGAATACCCACTGCTGTATTTGACTTTAGTTACTGAGCAGTTTCTGTGATGCTGGGGAAGATAATCACTGCATCAATCCAAATTCATATTTATTTACCTCTTCTGGTTCTGTACACATCTCTCTTTATTTTCTCTCTCTTCCTCATCCTGAAACCTAGCTGTGTATGTGATCCCATTCCTATTGTGCCTTTACATGTGTCCCAACTAGTGACATCATTGGTCAGAATATGTTAGTGGTTTCTGACAATGATCCCACTACTGGCATGGGCCATGACATTAATGAAAGTGGAGAAGCTCCTCAACGTGCTTAATTTGCATGAACCGAAGTAGGAGCCCGTGACAGTAATAGTATCAGCATAGGAACCACTGCCTGATTCTAACCAGTGATGTGACAGGTGGGAGCAGTTTTAATAGAAACATAGTGTCTGTTTAAAACACTTAGGGTGAGCATACTAGAGAGGCAGTTTACAGGGAAAGCAGAATATGGGATTTGCAAAGGCTATGCCTGTGGTTCAACGGGTGGAGCAACATCGCTCCCCCATCAGGCCTTAAAAGGTCACTCCTCCTGGAGTTTTCCACCATTCATTTCTTCGTTGCAGCCAGAGGTGCCACTTGTCCTTCACTCCTCTCCCTGTGTCTCCCTCTTTTCTGCTGTTTTGAGGTGCCTCCGGCTGCCAGCTCTCTATCTCCTCCGTTCCTCCCCTCGATAGCCACTCATTCCACAGCTGTCTCCTGCTGGCACCGTTGCTTTGTCTCATTCCCCCCCTCACCCTTTTTTTCCCCTGCCTCTCTTTGGTCACTTCTCCCTCATCTGCTCCCCCTGCCACTCCCCTTCTCATCTTCCTCCATTCCCGTGCCTCCCTCATCCACTGCCCCTTCCTCCAGCCTCTGTTCCTTTCGTTGTACTGGCGCTCGGGTATGATGTCACCCACCTGGCTCTCCTCCGCTCCTCCGTTCTCTCTCTTCTATCATGGTGACTGGGAGCCACCACTCTGCTTCCATCTTTTCCTCCCGATATAGTCGGCAGGCAGCTCCCACGCTCAGTGCCAGCCTCCCTGCTCATTCTCACTGTCATTGATCAACTGGATTTCTGAACCGCCTGTACTCCTAAGTCACGAGCAGAGTCCTACCTTTCTGTCTCTTTACTGAGACATCATTGGCAGACTTTTCGAACTGGCTGTAACTCATATCTGGGGTGCATCACATCCTATCATTAGCTGTTGTGCTTGTTGGACCACCAGCTGTACATCACGGAAGGAAATATGCTTGTCTTCCATTGTATTTTTTCAATCATTAAAATGTATTTTCCTTCACCCCCATCATTGTCTGCCTCATTATCGGGAACACATTTCCAGGTTTCCTCCCTACTGCTTTCGGATTTGTTTTTTCCTTGCTCTGTGTTTCCTCCTACTCTCTACTGGTCTTCAGTCTGGCTACGGTTGCAGGTATATCCTCCTTTTATGTTCCTGGGTTCCCTTGCAATGTTTACCTCTATGCACAACAGCCTGGTTGCCTCTTCTTCTTTGGGGGTTCTATTACCCTGCCGCTTCCTTTTCCTATTTTGTATATCACTGCCATCTTAGTCCTATCATTGGGACCCCTCAACAACAAGCCAGCCTAGCTACAACACTGGCATTTTCATTTAATCTCAAACTTTTATTTACTGTTTGGTGTTCTGGTGCCCATTTCATGACTTCTCTGTTTTTCCCAAGGTGGGGAACTGCATCGTCACAGTGGACATCACGACTCCTGGCAGCAGGAGCCACTTTTAGTTATCATTTAATCCATCTGTAGCTGGCTCACCCTTCCCTCTACTGCTGTTCTGCTAGCCTTCATGGCTTGAAGCATTCTGCAGTTCCTCGACTCCTTCTCAGATTCCATTTGTCTCAAACCTCATCCGTCCTATACTATCTTCACATTTCTTCCTACTTACCATTACACCTAGCTTCACTCTTGGTACTCATACCTCAGCCGTTGGCTGTGGGCTTCCCCAGCTGTTCCTGTCTCTCCCACTCGTGCAATTCAATCCCCTTCTAATTTGGTTTCTAATTGCTCCCTCAATGGGCCCCTTGTCCTTTCTGTATGGATCTCACAGTTCCTCCTACTGCCCTTATGCCTCATTCTCCTCCTGGTTCTTTGTACTCCGACCCTGAGCCTTGGACTTCATCCCACCGTTCTCGTCTCTGACTCGTGCCCTTCACCTCTTGTTCTTCCTCATCTCGTGCTTCTTTTGGGGGTGTTTCCCTATTCTGCCATCACCATACCTATTTGTATCCTCCTCTTACCCTAGTCCAACATTCTTTGACCACTCATCTCGTATACCCTCCACTCCGTGTCCAACATCCATCGTTATCGAATCTCATCCTTCCTATACCCTACTTGCCATCTTACCTACCCTTAATTGTACCAGCCTCCACAGCTTCACTCCATCATTGTACATAGTCCATTTCACACTGCACCTTAACCATTCTGGCTTTCAAGGCTTCTCTCCATCATTGTCCATCGTCCATTTCATATTTCACCTTAAACTGTACCAGCCACCAAGGCTTCACTCCGTTACTATACATCATCCATTTCATATCTCACCTTCACCATACCAGCTTTCCAGGCTTTATTTCATCATCGTACATCGTCCATTCCATTCCTCACCTTAAATAGCTGAAGCCTTCAAGGCTTTCAGTCCACCAACATTTATCATTTATTCATCTCAACAATTCTGTCCTCCCGCATCGACTTCTTCACTCATCGTAGGCTGTAGGCTTCACCCGACCATCCTCATCTTTCCCCTTCCCATCCTTCGTTCCCATCCGACTATCCATGCCGACCTTCTCAGCTTCCCTCTGTCAGTGACCCTCGTATAATCATCTCCATCCTCCACTCATCCATTTCAACTTTGTAGCTATTTTCTCACTTCTCCTGGTACTTTGTACCACCCCCATCAGCTGTGGGCTTCGCCCAGTCGCTCTCGTTCCTACCTTCATCAAGTTCGCTCCACTCCTGATTTGGCTTCTCATTAGACCCAGTTGCACACACTCTCATGGTTGCTACTGTGACCTGCCTCCTCAGGACCCTTGTTGGGGTTTTCTTCACTCAATCCAACCTCTCAGTAGGTCTCCTCATTCACATCACCTAATTGAGCAAACCCTTCATATGAGTCCTATACTACCTCGACTCGACCTGCTCTCCACTCAGAGACATGCCTTCCGTGTCCATTGCTCTATGCCTCATGGCTAGCCTGTAGCTAATGGTCTTGCTCTGCACCCAAGAAGTCCGCACCTAGAGCTTGTGAAGTTCCGAGCAGGGTCCTCCTCCCTGGCCCATAGTGGGAATGTCTTTGCTCCAGGTGGACCTTCAGTTGTCCCTCATTTCGGCAACACCCCTGGATGTAGAATTTATGACTTCAAGCTGTGAGAGGTGGAGCTCTCATAATCAGGGCCCTTTGGCTACCTGAGCAGGTTTGGAGGCACTCTCTTCGCTATTCTCCATCAAGACTGCTTCTGGTTCTCCTGAACTGTTTTGTAGGCTCGTGTAGGCTGGCTGAGTGCCTCAGCAGTCTTTTCTCTCCTTCTTTGCTTTTGGGCATGTATTTGCAGAGACGTTGCTCGCAACCCTCAACAGCATTCCTGTTAGAAGGACAGAGCAAGAGCTTCATCTAAATTGGAATATTTTCCTCTTCCCTCAATATCGACTCTAAATTGCAGTAGCTGAGCTGTCACTGACCAAAACGTCCTTCAACCTGGAGGGAAGGCAACCTAGGCCTTGGATCCCCAGAGGTTTCCTCCTCAAAGGGGGGTTCCTCTCATCCATGCCGATGGTCATACTATTAGACAGGGATAGTGCTTTCATAGGCTCCCTAGTTAGGTTCGACTGTTGGGTGGAGTTGGATGGTTGCCCCAGCTGTTCCCTTTCTCCTTAGGAAGTCTGCCCTTCTGCATCTTGTCAGTTTTCCTTTCGTTCATTGTCCTCATCATATCTCACCCTCCTCCTGTCCTACCATCTATGTCTAGTACCTTAATTTCAGGTCTCGATATATTCTGATTTCTTGCCTCTTCGTTGCTCAACACCCTTTTGGGTATTCTTTTTGGGCTTCTTCCTAAGCTACCTTTAGCCAAGGGACTCATTCCCACGGCACCTATAGGGGTGGAACCCTCTTCTAGGGTTCCTCGTCATTGTACCCATATAGGGTGGTATATCCCATGGATAGAGAGGCGAACAGCCACAATGTATCTAAGTCACACATGCATACATCATACCAAGTTGCAGAAGCAGATTGAATTGCAAAGGCTATGCCTGTGGTTCAGTGGCCAGAGCAACAACATCACTCTCCCATCAGGCCTTAAAAGGCCACTCCTCCTGGACTGTTCCAGTATTAATTTCTTCATTGCCCCACCATCCTCCCCTCCTCCTCCAGTGGCATGTCTCTCTTTTCCATGGGTTTCTTCCTAAGCTACCTTTAGCCAAAGGAATCATTCCCATGGTACCTATAGGGGTGGAACCCTCCTCTAGGGTTCCTCACCATTGTACCCCTATAGGGTGGTATATCCCATGGATGGATAGAGAGGCCAACAGCCACAGTGTATCTAAGTCACACAAGCATACATCATACCAAGTTGTGTAAACACATTGAACTATATGTATGGGATCTGGGACCTGGCTATTTAGACAGGCGTTATTAGGAGACTGATGAGCTCCATTAATCTTGTGGATCTTTATTGTACTTTACTTACTAGTTTAGACCTATTGCTGCTGTGATGTATTAATTGTAATAGACTCATCTTATTGTTAAGCACTTTGAGCCCTGGAAAAGCGCTGTACAAATAAAGTTCCTATCCTATCCCTGTCCTGTATAAGGATGCTAGGGAGAAGATATCTCCAAACTGTTTTTCTTTTTTGTACTTCTCTCCAAACCACACACATACTCATAAGCCTCATTCCCAGAGCACGGCATGATTGATATGCAATCCCCTGGGCAAGTCAGGCTGACAAGGCTTCACCAGAAAATTGCCTTTTAAACAGATTTGTGTGTGATCCAGCACAGACTGAAAAGAGCAAAGTACAGACACATTTTGTCCATTTTGTGAGGCCTTGGTGTACTGCACTTTTCATCTCAACCAGGGACATTGCCAGACCCATGAGCAATATTTGTTTAGAACATTTGAAGTGAGTGGCAGTTTGCAGGGAAAGCAGAATATGGGATTTGCAAAAGATGCTAGGAGAGAAGAAATCTCCAAATTCTTTGTTTTTGTGCCTCCCACCATACTATTCACATACTCTCAAGCTTCATTCCCAGAACAAGGCATCATACATATGCAAATCCTTGTGCAGGTAGGGCTGGCAAGGCTTCACCAGAACTGGCATTGCCTTTTAAACAGTCTTGTATATCTGATTCAGCTTAGACTGAGAATGCCAAAGTACAGATATGGGTTTTTTCCACTTTGTGACTCCTTGGTGTGCTGCAGTAATAATCTCACACAGCTATTGCAGTACGCTGAGGAGTCATAAAGAGGACAAAATACATGTCTGTACTTTTTATTCTCAGCCTAAGTGGCATCTGACATACAAGCCTGTTAAAGGGCCAGTGCCTGTTCTGGTGAAGTCCTGACAGCCTGACTTGCTCAAGGATTTGCATACCCATGATGCTTTGCTCTAGGAATAAGGCTTGAGATATGCATATAATCTGGAGAGATGCACAAAAACCAAACACTTTGGAGATTACTTCTCTCCTAGTATCCTTTCATGGATCCCATATTCTGCTTTCCCTGAAAACTGCCTTTCTGGTATGTTCACTCTGGGTGTTGTTAAAGGACACCTAAACACCTAATTTCTGGGGTCACTGATATAAAAAATCAGAAATCACGGTGAGCTAGAGCTGGAGGTGCCATTTTAAAATACAGTACTATTTACCCTTCCTTTACTGATTACAAAATTCAGACATGATAAAAACTTGTTTAAACAAACATCCCCTGAGTTTCAAAGTCAACACTGTGATCCAGCCATAAGATGGCTCCCAATGTTAGATGCTGATTAACATGTTGGTGGGCTTTACAAGTTTGACAGCATGAGCTGAAATGAGTCAGTACAGAGGGGGACCAGGAAAAGGTAGACATCCTGAAACAATACCTTTGCTCAGTGCTCTCAGAGGAAAGAGAAGGGGAGGGGCCACAAAAAAGCAATAGAAGTATTGGAGGGAGGGAAGTGGACACTAGTCCATTCTTGAAGGAGAGACTCCCCTGAAGGGACTCACTAATCTGAACGTGGGCAAAGCATTGGGCCAGACTGGGTGCAACCAAGGGTATTGAGGAAGCTCAGGGAGGTACTGGCTACACCTCTGACGGTTCTGTTTAACAACTCATTGGAAACTGGAGGAGGGCAGATATAGTCTCACTACACAAACGTGGTAGCAGGGAAGAGTCTAGCAATTTTAGGTCAGTCAGCATGACATCAGTGGTGAGCAAGTTAATGGAGTCACTGCTGAAGGAAAGGATTGTGGAATACCTTGGCTCCAATGGGTTACAGGACCTGAGGCAGCATAGATTCATGGGGGAGTGGGGGTCATGTCAAATGAATCTGACAGATTTCTTGAACTGGGTGTCCAAGGAACTACACCTGGGAAAGCAGTAGATGTAGCCTACTGTACCTAGATTTCAGTAAGAGTTTCAACACCGTTCCACATAGGAGACTCATAAGCAAGCCGGGTAGCTTGGTTAGGTGATAGGTGGCAGAAGGTGGTGGTAAATAGAGTTCACTCAGAGGAAGAGTGGGTGACCAGCAGGGTGCCTCAGGGATAAGTGGTGGGACCAGTCTTCTTTAATGTAATCTTAAGTGACATTGCAGAGGAGCTGGAAGGGAAGGTCTGCATCTTTGCAGATGACACCAAAATTTGCAATAGTGTGGACACTCCAGGGGGGGAGTTGAAAAGCATGAGCAGTAACCTGAGAAAACATGAGGAGTTGGTCAAGGGTATGACAGCTAGGTTTCAATGTGAAAAAAGTGCAAAATAATGCACTTGGAACACAGAAACCCAGGGGTGGAGTTCAAAATGGGTGACGTGGTACTGACAAGTGCCAAGCAGGAAAGAGACCTGGGGTGAGCATATTGGATGACCTAAAGGTGGCCAGGCAGTGCGACAGGGCAGTTGGAACTAGGGATAGTGGGATGCTGGGTGCATAGGGAGGGGTATCACCAGTTGAAACAGAGAGGTGGTGTTGCCTCTTCATAGATCACTGGTAAGACCCCTCATGCACAGAAAGGCTGCGCTCATAGTTAAACTTAGTGCTGGTAAATGAAAATTCAGAGTCAGTAAAGGAAAACCAGGACTCCAGACATCAGTCTGAATGTTTTTTTTTTTTACAGTGTACTTGAATTAAGTTACAGAGGCACAATACCTGATTTTATAACAGGTTCACAACCACAAAAACCAACCCAGTGCTTCAAGGTGCGATACCACTTCGTCAGAGGTGTGGCTACCAAATCCTCCCTTTGTGTTTTTATGCATTACTTACAGGTGTAGATGATAAATTATTAATTAACAATCACTTTAAAAATCATCATTTGAATACAATTCACAATCATTTATTAGAAATAAATCACCATATTTGTTAGCACTTAAAAATCTACATACTTTTTATATTTTTAGGAAAATTTCCTTTAAATGCAGCAGACTAGCCAAATTGTATGATACTGCAGATGCAATGTTATAGAAAATAGTGAATAAATTAGTATCACCTCAGTGTTAAAGAATGAACATCAGTCGACATAATGAAGACCCCACAGATAACAATACTTTTACAAAGCTTAAATCTGTAATATCTCAAATATGTTTACATACGGAAATTTTATTCTTTCTTTTTTTTTTTGTTTGGTGGGGCTCTGCTGGCGTTTTTCCCAGTCTCATGTATTTTATACATGTTTAGAGGACTGCACAGATTGAGTATGAATTAAAGTCTATGTTACTCAGCATTAGCTGATTTTTGGTGGTTTCTGTGCTAGAGTGCTGTTTTGGGCTATCATGTTTAATATGAGATAATAGATACAGCATCATTCTTCCTGCTCACTGCACAGCTGAATGCCTTCAACTTTGACTCCTGTCATTATGGACATAGGGCACTTTTTAAAATCCCGGATCTGACACTGGATCCAACTTGAGTTTAAAAGATTCCACACTCCTCACTTGCTCCACTTCCTCTGGGAGCTTGTTCCATAGGTACCATTTAAACTCTTGGGTGAATAATTACCCATAATTCTCATAATTCTATCTCTCTTGATTGTAAGATATGCAGTTTCACATACTGCACATGCTAATCGCATGCTAATTATTGATAATTATAAAATTGGTCTCACAGTAGTATCATAAACATATTGGCCCTTAGCCTGCTAACATATCAATATGCCCCTTATGTATGTACTGTAGCAAAAAAAAGAAAACTGTTAGCCATGTTCCCCCTTGCTAAATATGCTTTCCATGCTCCCAAAAACAGTCATAGTGTTCTGTATCTGTTCAGAGCTGCATTTCAAGCAGCCAAGAACAATGTAGAAATACATACATACATACAAAAATACGTATAACAAATGGGAGAGCTGCCAGCCCCGATGGGTGTCTCTATTTAATTGAAAAAATGTTGAAAAGGTATTGTTTGTAAGCATCCTAGCTTGTGGACCAGCATACAGAACAGCAATCCACAAGCAAATCTAGGGGCCAAAACCAAATTTTCTGAGTAATGCAGCCCGCCTCTCTTTTCACCCAGCTTGAGGCTGGTTACTAGAGAACATTCACTAAGGTAATGTCCTCTGCGGATGGCTCCATGGCCCCCTCCTGGTCCAAGGCAATAATATCTGTGATTCTAAAGCCCACCAAGAACCCTAAACAATGCAGTTCTTATCGGCCCATTTCCATCCTTAATATAGACTATATTATTTTTACCTCCATATTAACTAGAAGGTTCAAATCTATAATCCCTTGCCTTGTTCACCTTGACCAAACAGGGTCTATACCAACTAGAAAAACTGAAGACAACATCTGCAGATCAGTTCACATAATTTATAATTTAAATCAGACTAAGACCCCAGCTTTCATTATGAGTTTAGATGCAGAGAAAGTATTTTATAAAGTCTCCTGGTTTTACTTGTCGAAGGGCCTTGCCGGGATCAGATCTGCAGATTATTTTAAACAGACTGTTGCTAGGATTTTTACATTCTCCCACTGCATATATTAGGACTAATGGGCACATTTAATCACCATTTAAACTTGAAAGGGAAACACGCCAAGGCTGTCCCCTTTCCCCAGTTTTGTTTACGTTATACTGTATATTGTACCTTTTGCTCAATCAGTTAGGCAGAACCCTAACATGAAGGGCATACTTTTTTTTGGGGGGAGTCAGAACAGAAAATTGCACTTGATGCAGATGACATTTTGCTCTATCTAACTAACCCAGAACATTCCTTTTAGGAGGTCCTGGAGGAAATCAAGACTTTGTCCCACCTCTCAGGTTACACAGTTAACACCACTAAGATGGAATCCTGTTTTTTTATCACTTGGTCTCAGCTGCCCTAAGGCCCTAAGGTGCTAGCACTCCATGAGATGGGATCTCCCCAAACTTATATATCTGGGCACATACCTTGGCCTGCACTTGGATACTTTACTGTGTGATAATTATGTTCCTCTGATAACAGAACTCACAGCAGATTTCCAGAGACTTCATTTGGCATGAGGCAGTCCATGCTCCTTCTCCCAAAACAAGAGGGGGGATTGGGGATTCCATTACTTGCAGGGTACTGGATAGCCACACAAATGAGTAGCCCTACTCTGGAGAAATATCAATTATAAGGCCCACTGGAAGGATATAGATCTCTGAAGACCTTGGTATCCATATCCAAGCCCTTTTATTTGACTTTAATCTTAATCAAAATACTAAAGAAAGTGCACTGTGGGGACTGGTTATGGTCCTGTAGGGTTGCAGGAGAGAGCTTAAGGGACCAACTTTGAAAAGGTCACGATGGTTTTATTAATGGTGAGCATGGGATACCACATTTGAACTAGCTAGAGTGGACCCATGGTTCAATGGACAACAACACAGGGGGCTCTTTTCTGTAGGGCACTTCATTCAAAGTGGAGGGATCTGCTCTTTTCAGGACTGTGCCCAACAATATGGTTGGAGAGCCTCAAATATTTTTGATACTATCAGCTGAGGTATTGAATACACTTCTTTGGGCAACTATGTTACAAATTCAGCAGGTTGCCCCAGTAGAGGCTTTTGAAACAATATGGGATTCGAAAATGGGGAAGAGGGCATCCCCTTACTCTATCTGACCTACTTCCATGACAAGCCTCATTCCACAAATTATCTCAGATTAAAGTGGTAACATGATCTTAATATTTTTTAACTAAAAGGCAGTGGAGGGGGGTGTGGGAGGGAGTATGGTTGACTTCTTCATCTCCAAGATGGAGAGAATTCCTCCGGAGGGTTTGTTCCAGATATTTTTTGGTCCCACAAGTTCAGGCTAAATGGGACTCCTCAGTGACTCCATAGTGCTGGAGGCAATGTGGAGAGACACTTGCCAGCCATACATACATATTCTGATACTGCCCCAAGCTCGCCTGTTTTTGAGAATCAGTGAAAACAAATCTGCAACAAATTCTGAACCTGCACCAATGACGTCAAGGGAGCACTTAATATTGGGCTTGAGACTATCGGGGCTTGGGGGTCGGGAAGGGGTCTATCACTGGAGAGTTTTGCTTGCTGCAGTCTATAAAGCCATTATGAAGAAGTGGTTACAGACTGTTGCACCAGACTATGAAGAATGGGTCAGAGCTATCCCTCAGTTCGAGGAAATGGAAAGGTTAACTTTTGCAGGCCAGCAGAGGACATCCACTTACATTAACAGTTGGACAAGCTAGGAAATGGCTTAGGTGTAGGGAGGAACTTGTCTCCCGATAGTAGCCCTGTTAGGGGTATTGACAGACATTTGACAATGTAATTTTCTACCTGCTCCCTTCAGGTTCCTCTTCTTTTTGATGATTGAATGCACTTTTTGTAACTACAGCCTTACTCCTAATTCCTTGTCCCCAATTTAGTTCCTTGGACATTAGTACTCCAGTATTAGTTGCATATTTGTTGTTCACTCTTTTGATTTTTTCAGTTTCTCTCTGTTTGGTAATACCGTACTGTATAACGATTTATTGTCAACAATGTCCATTGATTCAATATCTGAATATTATTGGGATTTGGCAGTAATTATGTACAGTGGACTCCACTCGTAGCTTACCCACTTTTCACAGACATTCGGTTTAAATGGAAGAAAAGTGATATCCCAAACCCTATCCATAGATTGCTATTCACTTTTCATCTGTTTAAACGGACGTTGTCCACCATATTTTGTGGACATTTCTTAGTCAAGTTCTTGTGATATGAGCCTCTCATGCCACGTTGCAGTTAGCAATCAACAATCTGCATGAATGATTAGCACATATGATTTGCAGCTGTGAAAAGCTATTAGCGGTCAATTACTGCTGTTGGTTCCACAACTCACTACCCTCCCAACCTCATTGTCTCACTAGGTGTTAATTGACAGTTAAATAAAGACTGAAGGATTCCCTACTTACCCAGATTGCTGTCTGCTGGCGGTTGTTCGCCTATTCAGTCTTGGAGAGAGTGATCCCAAGCCTGTCTTGATGCCGTGGATGAGGTCATGGAATCCATGCAGGAGATGCGGATTGAGCAGCTGGAGGAGGAAGAAGATAAGGCCAATCCGGAGGAAGAAAATATGGTCACCACATCCGATGTGAGGAGTGCCCTAGTTACACTCCGACGAGCAATGGAACAGCACTCAGACATCTATCCCGATTGGGATATTTTAACCTGAACAGACCAGGACTGGAAACTGTACACACTGACAGCAGGGAGAAAAAGCAAGATTATAGACTATGCAGAAAAAATGTAACTCCCCCACCCCCCGATCCTCTAGAAGTAGTGAAGACATTAAAGAAAGAAAATAATAAAGTTTTGATTTTAACAGTACTTTACCCTCTTACCCAGTCACAAAAGTACTTCCCTGACAGCACTGCACAGCCAGCATGGTAAAAAAATACAAAAATAAGCTTTGTAGCACTAAAGTACTGTACCACAGTGTTACTGGAGCTGTCTCCGATTGATTTACATTGTGGTGCAGCACTATTCTATTGTCTCTGTCTGTCTATGGAGGATGTTGGGGATAGCAGACAGTTTTTTTTAACACCAATGAGTCCACTGTAACTGGTTTCCTCTGTATTCAGTAACGAAGTACAAAAAAAGAGCACACAAAGGGTTTAGCCTGACTTTGAGAGATGTTCTCTAGTGGATTCTGTCTTGGAGACAGGGTGTCTGGAGTTTGTGCTTAGAGCATCCTGACTCAGCCAGCTGTGTAAAACACAGGCATAAATATTCATGGCCTTGCCCTTTCCCCTTTTCACTATGGGCCCTATGCACGATGGTGTGGAGTGCCTCCCCGCTGCGTATTTGAGGTGTGGAGACACTCTACACCCATTGCGCCCCATGCATGGGATGCACCAAGGGGGGCATGCAGGCCCGACACACCCGATCCTCTACCCTCTATTTTTTGTGTCGGTGGTATCTGTTAGTGGTTAGTGCGAGACCTTCCTGGTTGGCTGTATCAAGCACAGCAAGAATCTCTACATGCTGCTTGCTATATGTTTAGCCAGGATTTTATAGTTTGAGTTGAGTTGATATATGACAGAAAGAGCTGTAAAGAGCGAGGTTCTAATCAAGCTGGAGGAGAACTGTGATGGTGGCTTGATTTAAGAAGGGGAGGTACAGAACCACTGAAATGGCTCTCAGAGAGCATATCACAGAAGGGGTCACAAAGCAAGTCCCAGAATACCCGATAGAACTCACTTGGTACCTCTTCAGGGCCAGAAGCCTTCCCTGGAGATGAGTAAAAGACTGCAGACATATCCTTCTGCCTGTGACTCTTCTCCATTTAAAGCCTCCTTCTGTGATTTACCATGACTTGATATGAGTCTAAAAAGCCCCGTAGGTGAGGGGAGTCTGGCAAGATCTCCATAGTGTAAAGCTTATGATAAGCTTTCTGGAATGCTTCCTCAATTTTAATATGGTCTTCCGCAGTCCTCCCTCCAAGGTCCATGTGGAGCATATGGTTCTGATTGCCTGCCAAGCCTGTAGCTGCCAGGCGAGCAACCTGCCACCCCTGTCACATTCAAAATATGGCCTGGATTGTGTTAGTAATGTGCTTCTTTCCAATTTCCCAGCAGTCAACAAATTTAGTTTCCCCTTCAATTTCGCTAGTTCCAGATAAATACGAGGGTCTAGAGCTTGCATATGGGATGCCTCTGGTGTCTGAACCCACTCTGTTAACCTCTTCTCCTCAAGCTTATCCTTAGGATCCTTAGGATTGCTAGGGTAGCAGGGCAATAGGGGGAGGTAGATGTCGCTGTTCATCTGGAGACAAACAATCTGGTAAGGAAGGCAGCAATGGTGATTCAGGATAGGTTTAGGAAGCTGGGGACAGGACCAAAGCAAGTAGCATGCAAGGTTGTCTTTACTGAGGTGCTACCTGTGTATGGCCTGAGGGAGCCTAGGAAACACAGTATGCAGTCTTCAATGACTGGTTGAAGGCATGGTGCAGGGAGGAGGGGTTTGGCTACATCAGCGACTGGAGTCACACCTGAGGGAATAAAGACCTGTACAAAGGAGACAACCTCTATCCATCCAGGAGGGGAATGGCAGTCCTTGGTGGAAGGTTTAAATGCTACTGTGATGGGCATTTAAAGTAGTCAAGCAGCGAGACAGAAAAAAAAGAGGGAGGCAGTGAATGCCCCCTGCCATCACCACCAAGCTGAGCGGCAGAGAGGAAAAGGCCTTAAGAAATCAATTCCCCAGGGTAGAGGGGTATACGGGCAAGGAGGAGGAAGGGATAGAAGGTGGATCAAAGGCTGAAAAAGTAACTAGTGAGGCCTGACAGTGGAAGGAGAAAAAGGGGATGGATAGTACCAAGGAAAAGAAAAGAATAAAGGATAGACTCGGGAAGGGAGGGAAAAGTAATAGTAGGGAGGGACATAAGGAGTGGAGATCCATGTGCCCCAATGCAACAAGCCTTGGAAACAATCTTCCTGACCTTGAGGCTACCAGTGTGGAGGGGGACTGGGATCTGGTGGCCATAAGGGAATCATGGTGCACCGACAAGTACAGCTGGCTGATGGCCATACCTGGTTACAACATGTTTCAAAAGAATGGGCAGGGACGAAGGGAAGAAATGGGAGTGGGTGTTTTATATGTATGAAAAGGTATAAATGCCACATAGATATAATGACACAGCAGGGAAAAGGAGGGACTGAAGTTTCTTTGGGTCTGTCTTGAGACAGGATCTGGGGCCTTTGGTGTACAGACCACCAATACAACGGGAGAAGTTAGACAGCATTTTGGGGGAGGCCATTGGCAAAATGGCAAGCAAAGGGGAAGTAGTGATTATGGTGGACTTTAATCTGCCAGATGTAGACTGGAGCAGTCTGGCCAAAGCTATCACTTGGAGCAGGGCCATTCTAGACTACCTGTAAGGGGCATTTCTTAGTCAGCTGGTAACAGATCCCACTAGAGATGGGGGTAGTGCTGGATCAGGGACTTATGAACAGGAACAACATTGCAAATGTCACAGTGGGTAGCCCACTGGCTACAAGTGATCATCATACAGTGTGGTTTGATATACAGATTGGACAGAACAATGGTTCTGGACTTCAGGAGAAGTAGATTTTAAAGAAATGGGAGACTGTCTCAGGAAATACCTTGAAGGGGAGGATAGCCAAGGGGAAGTGGAGGCACAATGAAAAAGGATAAAGGTGGCAATAACTTAGGTAACAGCAAGTGGTCTGAAGGTAAAAAGCAAGGGTAAGAAGAGAAAGAGGCCACTATGATTCTCAAAGGAGGTGGCTAAGGTGGTAAAGGAGAAAAAAAACAGCTCTCAGGAAGTACAAGGAGACCCCAACTGAGGAAGACAGAGAGGTGTATCTAGAAAAACAAAGGGAGGCAAGAAGGAGGAGGGTAAGGGCAGCAAATGCTCAAACTTAGTAGAGGATCACCCAGGAGGTCAAAAATGAGGATAAGACTTTCTTCAGGTATGTAAGTGAAAAAAAGGAAGGCAAGGGGTGGTATAGTAAGGATCAGCAGCCATGGGGGAAAATCTGCAGAGGAAGACCAAGAAAAAGCTAAAATTTTAAACAAATACTTCTGCTCGATCTTCATAGTGGAAGGGGGAGTGGATGAATCGAAATGCATAATCAGGTACCGGGGGTAGTGGACACAAGTCCATTTATATAAGAGAGAGTCAACTGGGGATTGGAAGTCCTAAAGGAAAACAAGGTGATGGGGCCAGACGGGATACACACAAGGACACTAAAGTAAATGGGCACTGTGCTAGCCGTCCCTCTGGCAACACTGTTCAACACCTCACAAGAGACTGGGATGATTCCAGAGGACTGGAGAAGCTCTACTGTGGTCACTTTTCACACAAGTGGTAGGAGGAGGTTAGCAATTACAGACCAGTCAATCTCACAGCAATGGTGGGGAAATTAATGGAAACCCTGCTGAAGAAGAGACTGCTGGAGTACCTGGAAGCAAATGGGCTGCAGGACAACCGATGGCACACTTTTATAGGAAGGAAGTCATGTCAACAAATCTCATAGATTTCTTTGACTGGGTAACTAGGATCAGGGGAGGACAGTGGATGTGGCCTATTAGGACTTCAGTAAGGTCTTTCTTTTGTTATCTTCTTTATCTCCCCCTGAGCCATCAGCCGCCCGACACCTCAGCCCGGTCACGGACCACGAACTTCCACCCCCCACATCGGCTGTGACCCTCTGATACCCCATGGCTGGGCTGCAGTGCTCCCCCTATGACACTGCAGATGTCCGGATAGGTCAGAGGGATGGTCTGGGGGGCTAATGAAGCTGTGGTAGGCTTCATCGAGGGGGACTGGAAGCTGTCCTTTTTCCTGGTTTTCTAGGGAGGCGGGGATGTGCAATGATGTCCTGCATCCACCCCGTCTCCTGCACATGCAAGCGCCAATAGCTGTGTGACCCCCAGCCTCTGCCAGAGGCCCCTTCGCATGCCGGGTGCTCTCCCCACCCTCTCCAGAGAAGGAGAGCAGTCCACGGGATGCTCTATCCTTCTACCCCCGGCTGGCCCTCCAGCGACCCGGGTCTGTTCCCGAACCCAGGTTGCCAGCATCACAAGTGGAAATCCAACCACTGCGCTGATGGGCCAGCTTCAGTAAGGCTTTTGACACCGTACTACACAGGAGGCTGATAAAAAACAAAAATAAACTCAGCAACCTGGGGGTTGGGAGGAAGGTGGTGAGGTGGGTACCCGATTGGTTAAAAGATAGGAGGTAGAGGGTGGTGGTAAATGATAGTCGCTCAGAGGATGAGAAAGTGATCTGAGGAGTACTACAGGGATTGGAACTGGGTTCTGCCCTCTTCTATGTCTTCATAAGTGACATTGGTGAGGAACTGGATGGGCAGTTGTGTCTTTTTGTGGATGACACAACAAACTGCAACAGGGTGGGCATCCAGGAGGGGGGTGGAGAGAATGCAAAGGGATCTGTAGAAACTGGGGGAGTGGTTTAGGGAGTGGTAGCTGGGTTTCAATGCCAAAAGGTGCAAAGTCATGCACTTGGGGTGGGGAAACCTGGGGGCTGTTTATAAGATGGGAGGGAGGTGCTTACAGTTACCAGCAAGAGTGGGACCTTGGGGTAATCAAATCAGATGATATCAAGGTGGCAGGGTAGTGCAACAAGGAAATAGACAAGGCTGGTCAGATACTGGGGTGCATAGAAAGGGGGATTTCTAGCAGAAGGGAGGTGGTGTTGCCTCTGTATCGCTCATTTGTGAGACACCACCTGTAGTACTGTGTCCAATTCTGGAGACCAAAGCAGTCCCAAGAAGGGCTACCAAAATGGTGAGGGGGTTGCATGAGAAACAATATGAGGAGCGGCTGCGGGAGTGCAACATGTACTCCCTGGAGGAGAGGAGAGCGAGATGGGATATGACTGAGGTCTATAAGCACCTCATGGGGGTGAACAAGGTGTGGTGGGGAAGTCTCTTTCACAGAAGGAGGAGCATCAAAACAAGGGGGCATGATATAAATCTTGAAGAGGGGAATTTAAGGGGATGTGAGGAAGTACTTCTTCATGGAAAGAGTGATGGACAACGGGAACAGCCTTCCAGAAGTGGTGGTTGGGGTGAAGGCAGTGGGGAACTTCAAACATGCAAAGAATAGGCACATGGGTATAATAAGTAGAGGTAAGGAAGGAGGAAGGGACACCAGTGATCACATAGGTTCAGGGTGTAGTAAAACGGAGGGAAATGAGGCAGACTAGATGGGCCTACAGGTCCTTTTCTGATGACATAGCCTATGTTTCATATCTGTCTTTTTATTATGGGAAGAGTAGGAAATAACTACCCACTGAATGAAGGCTGTCAGAGCCTCCCTTCTAATCATATGTGAGATATCCCCCAGATGGTTGTGAGAAAGGAAAACATAGAGTTCCGATGACAAGCACTCATGGAATTCAGGGTCCACAAAGAGCTGTGTATCTACCTTCAAGGTGTGTGCCAATGCCACGCCTACCCCCAACCCAATGAAAGGGATAATGTCAGCGGAGCATGAACAGATTGTAAGATTGGTCCATCTCAGCCACCCAGGATAGCAGGGATAGAGATGCTAATGCCAAGCCAACCTGAGTATATGGGTGGGCATGGGAGAAAAAAAGGCATTACTTATATAAAGGATGCATAAATCACTATGCCTCCAGTAGAGCCTTTTTCTGAACATAGGGTAGGGAAGGCCTGAGGCTCTTGGGGGAGGCCTACACCCTGGGGGGGGGGGCTGACCAATCCAGAACAGGGTCTCAAATGGTGTTAAAATCTTCTCCAATAATCATTGGATTAGGAAATGATGCCAAAGCTAAAGAGTGCATGAAAGAAATCTGGGTTATCATCAAAATGAGTGCCACATATGGAAGGCAAAGTACATGACTGGGTGCCCACCTGGGTATCAAGGATCAAAAATCTACCTCATGGATCAGCCTGCCTCTGCAGTACTTGGACAGGTAATCTAGAGTGGAACCAGATCAACACACCCGTGCCTTTGAAATAAAGCAGGAAACCTCCAAGATCCCTCCCCAGCACCTGCCCAGTTTATCTGACTCCTCTGTAGTCATGTGTGTCTCTTGCAATAAAAGAATGTCCCCCCGCATTACCTTTTCATTAGCATTCCACAATATGATCCCCTCCTCCCCAATTTTGGTTCAGAAATAATATTTTGCACCCACTTCAGAAAGCACAGTAATGTCTTGTAGGACACCAACCTAAAAGCAACCAGATGAGAGTTAACAGTGCATTTAACATTAACCCCTGTGGCCTGGCCTGGTGGCGCTGAGGGTTGAGGCGCTGGACGCCACACCTTGCACCACGCTGGCGACCCGGGTTCGGGAGAGAGCTTGGGTGTCGGGGTTCGGCAGGGGCGGGATCGGATTGAGTGCCCGCTGGGCTGCTGTCCCATCCCGGGGGGAGGGATCTGGGGTGTCTGGTGTGCCATCAGCCCCTGGTGGAGATTGGGGGCGTTGCAGAGCACTGGACAGCACGTTAGTTGGCATGGCCCAATGTCAGCAGGGTTGCCATGCACCGATCAGGACGTGCACCACGCAAGGGGAGGGGGGGAGGAGCACACACTAAGGGGAAAAAGCCCCTCCCGCCGGATTGGTGATGGCTTCTCCAGTGCCACCGCTGTCATACACCCAATGCTGGTTCTCCACCACTGCGCCTTCAATCTCCCCGGGGCAGTAGCCCCCCTGAATCCCTGAGGAGTCGTAACGTCCTTGAAGATGGAGGAGAACACAGCAGGCAGTAGAGCGACAATGGTGAGCGAGGTAGCTCGAGGGAGCTCCTGTCGGGCGGAGAAGAAACCGAGTTGACAAAAAAAAAAAAAACATTAACCCCTGTAGATGTCCCCAAATCCCCTTCCCACGCCCCCACTCAAGCAACAATGAACAAGGTCATTCCCAACTGCCACAGTGACCCCTCCCAACATCAATATGGCTCTCCCTTTAGCCTCACTTGGAAACTCCTTCAAAGATACCAGAACAGTCCCAAACATCAAAACCATAACAATTATAACATAGAAGCCCCCACACAGAGCACCCCAAGGCTCACAATCATCATAGAAGCTTAGTGGATGTGTGCTACAGAACATGTTAACACAAACACATTTTAACCATCCTGCTAACACTCAGTTAACTTATAAAGAGGTCCAATAAATAATGCTCATACTGAGCAAGTGTGGACTCCCAGCACCCAACTAAGTCCCAATTAAGAGTCAGAAGTAGAGACCACCAAATAATAGCCAAAAGGGGAGCCCTCCAGGCAGCAAATTGGGGCAAAATGAAGAAAAGTGGAGAAAACTGCAAGCAGATACCAACCCCGTTCACTACTTCCCTGCCATGCCCCGGAGAAATAATGTCCCTCTCCATTATATGTTGATCTTGCCTGTGGGAGGGGTATCAAACAGACACCCAGCACCATCTGATTCAGTGGGGTGGTAAAGGGAAGATGTTGTTAGCAGTTCTGTTCCATTTGAATAAGCAATATAGGGAAGTAATGCAGGTCCAAGAGATTGGCACCCCATCTCAGAAGAGTCCCAAATGATGTCACAATTCTTACAGAAAAGTTGGGGGAAGCCTGCTCGTGTACATAATAGTAGAAACTCGGCAGGAATGCTGTATAGTCAGAGTAGCCATTTTGAGCCTTGCCTTTCTCTTTGGACCCCTAAAACCACCACAAGAACCCTCACTCCCTTCCCACTATTGAGGTCAGTCATATGAGGCGCTTTTACACATAGGAGAGTACAACAGAATGGCCATTACCGGTGTGCTACCGTTGTACTCTGTTCCATTTGTGGTTCACTTTACATGCAGAGGGTATTCCGGCAACCCCCTCATCTCCGTTTTCAGAATTTGTGTTTCAGCTCCCCCATGAAGTGTGGTGCTCTATGGCCGTTTTTTTTACTTCTGCCGGAATGGCTGTTTTACACAGCCAGACGAAATGGATCACAAAGGGATGAACCGGGGAAGGAAGAGATTGCAGTTCAGGTGAACGTTCACTGGTGTAACGGAATAGATGCATTTCACACACAGAGGATGTAATGGTATACTATTTCCATAACAGTCATTCCATTACAGAAACCTGTGTGTAAAAGCGCCTATGGATGCAGGGAAGCCCAGCATACTGTTTCTGACAGAGTTACTAGAAATCGGTGGGTGCACACAACAAAGTCAGGGAGTTCTCCTAAGAGTTCAAAACATTGTAAAGCAGCTGTTCATGACAGTGGTGAAAATTTTGACCAATGCTTTTTAAACTGCCCCCTATTTCCTGACTTGTATAATATCCTTCTTTCCATATTTTGAGCCTGCATTAGTACTTATTTTCACATTTGAAATAATAAAAAAGTGTGTTCCTTTTAATTTGGCTCCGAAAAGGCTTTCATCAGTATTCTCAGGTGTTTCTGCACAAGTACAGTATTATTCCACGAGGTTAGGGAGCTCTGCCGGCTGCATGCTACTTCATTTTAGTTACAGTGAAGGGATTTTAAACACTGAGTGTTCAAAAGCAGCAGAGAACACTGAGGAAAACCTCTCCCAAGCCATATTAAAAAGGAGTGTTCCTTTTATTACTTCAGATCTGAGAAAAAAGTACTACAGCAGACTCAAAATGGGTTAGAAGGGTATTATACAAGTCAGGAGATATGGGGCAATCTAAAATAGAACAAAAAGGTATAGGTCAAAATGTTCACTGCTATTAAGCACTGCTGGTTTAAATAGTTCTTAGTCTGAGTCCAAAAGTGCAAGTCATCCCCTTAGGTTAATCTTCTTGGCCTCTCACCTGCCCAAGTCCACATGGCTCACAGGCTCCTGACAGCTCCCCATGGATGCCACAGCTACTTATAAATCATGGAGACAGGTACCAGTCTCAGTCAGATGGTCCTGTTCACATTGACTCTGCCATCTCTCTTCTGCTGCTATCTCCTTCCTGATGAACTGTGTCTCCAGCCCAAGTTTGGGAAACAGTTTGGGAGGCATCCCAGGGAGCTGTACCACCAGTCTGGAGAGGTGCAGGTGCATAAACTGCCAATGTTTGGCATGTAGGCTCCTTTTAACCTCATTAAGCTCTTGCCGCTATATCTGGAATTTGTGGCTGTAGTCAGAAAAATGTGGGCTGTGGAATTATCAAGTCGTAGAACTCCTTGCTTCCAAGCAGCTTTTGAGATGTGGACCCAGTCGTGGTATTGAAAGAACCTTTCTCAAAAAAAGACAGGGCCACTGAGATGGGTCCAGTTCATTCCCTGGAGAATGATGGACTCTCTGAATCTCTATGATGTGAACAAGGTCTAGTGGCAGTGCTTTAGACAGCCTTTAGTGAGAAACTCAAGGGGATCCTTCCCTTCCCTTCCCTTCCCCACCTGCTGGTCTGCCCACCAATCTCACAAAATTTCACTGTCCATGATTTTCATCGTCATCTTCCACACTCATGATCTGCTCAACAAGGTGATGTGCAGCATTTAGTTAGTGACATACTGTACCAAGCCTCTCTTGTTTCCAACTTCTCCAACTGCTTACTGTAGTCATCCACTGTTTCACCCAGGGTGGCAATTTCACCCTGAATGTGGGAGGGCTGAGTATTTAGATTTTCAAACCCAGCTCTCATGCCGTTTTGCATTTCAAACAGAAGGGCTGCTAGCTGTTTGACTGACAGTTCTGCCTGAGTCTGTAGTTAGTGCTTTACAGGCTACACATCCACCTCCCAATTTATTTATTCCCCACCACCCAAGATGGCATGCTGTTGCTACCAGTCCCTTCTGCTGCTACCTTAAATGAGAGTTGGGTCTGCTTTCCCAGCAGTTTTGTAGAAACAGACATGGGTGTATTTGCTGGTGTCTAGGCAAGACAAAAACAACAAAGACTAATGTAGTAACAGGATGGATGAGATTGTTGCAGGATCTGTTTTGAGCTAATTTTTATTTTTATTTTATTTATTGGAGGTTTGGATAATACTTTTGAGTCAGAGACTCCTTTACAAAGGTTCCACGTCACTGAATTTACATACAGAGACATACAGTTACATAGCAGTACATCAGTACACAGTCAGGTTGTTACAGGAGTAATTGTGAGGCTAACAGTGAAAAAAATAGGGAAAATTAGTGCAAACACACAATACATATAGCACCCAGGTGTAGAGCTAGGCTACAGGGACTCAGATTGGGGCAGGTTAGGTAGAAGAAGCCGGCCAACGGCCTTAGTCGGGCAGGTAGTGTGAGGTATTTCAGTGGCAGTCACTGTGGTTTGAGGACTGTAGGAGGTCTCTAAGAGAGGTTTTAAAGGGTCCAAGTCTGATCTCATTGGCAAGTGGGATGGGTAGGCTGTTCATCCAGGAAGGGGCTCTGTAGCTAAAGGACCTTTGGAATTGGGAGGTACGGCAGTGAGGGACAGAGAGGAGTTGCTTTCCAGAGCTACGAGTTTGCTTAAGTGTCAGGGCCGGGCGGATTAGTGGTGTGAGTCCTATGGGGCAGGGGCCTAGGGCAATTTTCTTTGCCATGAGGCAGGTGTGAAACCTAATCCTGTTGTCAAGGTTAAGCCAGTTGGTATCATTCTATAGAGAGCATGTGGGAGTTAGGTGATCACAGCCCAGGGTGAGGTGACAGGCTTTATTTAGGGAGATACGAAGTCTATGGAGGGCCAAGGTGTTCGCCGTCCCATAGACGAGTAAGCCATAGTCTAGCAGGGAGAGGACAGAGGAGGAGACAGCAAGCCTCATTGCATTTGGGGTAAAAGAGTGTTTGAAGTGATACAGGAGCCCGAGCTGCACACTGAGGGTGGTAGATAGGAGATGGATATGTTGGTGGAGTCACTAAGTATCCCCCATCTTCCACGGGCTTGGCCCCAACAGAGCAAATTCTTAATGGTTTTCAGTAAAAAAATTTTCTAGCCCCAACAGTTCCAAGGTTAGACCTCTCAAAAGATAATTTTGGAACAGTTAGGGCTAGAAATTTACATTTTTTTTATTAAAAATGTCACTTTGGAGTCAGTTAAGTTGATAGATTGATATAAGATAGTGCCACAGCTACCATACATAAAAACATTAAATGGTTAACTAAATTTTTAAGGTTCTATTATTTTTAATGACATGTTATATCAACATCTAAAGACAAGTAGCAACACATGACAATCATATAATTAGATCTATACATGTTGATCAGACTCCAACCTTTCTTTTACGTAGCCCCATTCCGGTGTTCCCATGTTTCTGGATTGTGGGTGATCCAGGGCAACTAGATCCGAGAGTTGGGATGTATAAAGGGGTACTTTATGTGGCTGCCCTTGAGGCGAAGTGATTGTTACTTCTCAACTGGAGAAGATCTACTGCACTACCTCCCATTTCGAAGTGGCAACAGGCAGTCTCTAAAGCTGCTGCCTACTATCGGGTCCTTTTTGATAGACATAATGCTCTTCCTCAATATAAGAAGATCTGGGAACAACGGATATCTCTAGTGGGATTGTGATATGGGGATTTATTGAGGATCTTTTCAACCCCGGCCTAGATTGCAATTGATAGCTTACTTTGGGGTATTTTTTTAAGGTGGATGTATTAGGAGGAGGGGATCCAGCACTCTTCAGAGATGGGGGCTTTTCCTTTTATTAGTTCTGTTACAAGAGGTGTGTTATTATGGCGGGGATGAGATAACTGCTTTATCTTGAAGTGAGACATTGTACCTATGTCTGTGTATAATTGTACCTAAATGTTTGTACTGATGTTCTTGTTTGTAGTTTGTTAATAAATAAAACATCTATCTACAAAAAAAAGACTCCAACCTTTCATTTAAAACAAAACATACATTTCTATGCCCAACACTTCAGATGTTACAGCTTTTGAAATATATTTTTAAGAATTATAAAATATCAGGAAAAAATTATTTTTGGAAATGGTCAAAAGATACTAGTGCTTCTTCTGTCTAAGGAGATACACATTTGTTTCAAGCTTTTTTTCTTGTTTTTATACAAATATGTAAAATATAGTTACACATTTTATAAGCATAACAGCACTCTCCATGGTGTACATTGAGTTAAATCGACACATTTCATGGGTGGTTAGAGGTACTTGGCCTACAGCCTTATTCCTCTGAATACACCAAGCTGTGCATGAATTTATCTTGATGCACACCCTGTCATGTGTCGCTGCTGATGTAATGACCAAGGGTTGGGTTACCATCAATTAATATCATCCTAAGAGGGTCATCATGAGGCATGCGATTAATGAAAGTAACCTAATTCCTAGGGGACTTAACAACATTATAATCTACAGTGCTTTTATAGTGTATGATGAAGCTTTGTTAAACACCAAATTCCACACCTTGTAAAAAGTTGTTCTGAAGCAGTAGTGACATTCATACTGCAACAGAACAACTTTTCATTCTGCTGCAGTACAGACATCATACAGCAATTGACTGCCGGTCAGTTGATTGGCAGACATGCTACTACCACTCGTGCTGTAATGAAGCATGTTGTGAGTAGCTTTTTCAAACAAGCATTTGTATATGCCGAATGTTTGCTTGCTGACATTGGCATTGGTAGTGTAGAAGTTACAGAGCTGCATAACAGAAATGGCAGTGAAGTATTGAACTGAAGCCAACCCCACCACCACCCTGCAGAGAGTGACAGGCATTGGGGTGTGCCTTTGGGTCGTCAGGCATAACGGCCACGCCATTTCACCACACCCTACCCTGCAGACACTGACAAGTGTCTCGGTGTGCCTTGGGGTCTTTGGCCCTTATGTGCACCCCATTCCATCAGGAAATACGGTGAGATGGGTGCGGTATAGGAGAATGGGGTGAACTTTGAGGCCAAAGAGTCCAAGGCATACCTCGATGCCTCTCACTGGCTGCAGGGTGTGGAATGATATGACCATTACAGGCAAGAATCCCAAGTCACACCCCTGATGCCTGTCATTCTCTACAGGGTGGGGCGTTATGGTTGGAAACCCTAACACCTCAGGCATTCGTTGGTATTTTCACTCCAAATTTTGAACATGTTTTTTTTGTGACCTGCACCTCATGAACAGTGGCAATATCAGTTTGTTAGCCGAAAGCTGCTTATACACAGCGACTACGGCATTTAGTACCACAGGTGCAAAAACACATTCTGAGCAGGATATGAAAAATGACAGCTGTACTGTTCATGGGGAGGTGTAAAAAATGGCAATGTTGCTAATCTGCAGTAAAAATATTAAAAAACTGGTGAAGTCACGAGCATGCATAGAAACTGTGCAACACACACCTGTAATGTAATTAGTTTGGGGATTGTTTACAGCAGATTGTCAACACAGGCATTTTGGGACCTCCGATCATGAACAGTGTCACTGTGATTTTCTTTATCTGTCCCGAACAATGATTTCCCACAGCAACCAAGCATCTCTGCGCTGAAAGTGTGAAAACACATTTTGGCCATGTTGTGAAAAATGACAGCTGTACTGTTCATAAGGAAGCGTGGAAAAATGCCACTGGTGAAAATCTGGACTGAAAATATTACAAAGTCATGAACTTACAAGGGTGTGCGTGGAAACTGCGCAATGCTTACTCCGTAACACAGTCATTTTATGGACTTTTGTTACCAAATTTTCAACATAGCCATTTTAAGACCTCTGCTCATGAACAGTGTCATTGTGATTTTCTTAATGTGTCCCATACATTGATTTTGCACACCGACTGTGCCATTGTGAGCTACATGGGCAGAAACACGTTTTAGGCAAGATGTGAAAAATGACAGCTGTACTGCTCATAAGGAGGTGTGGTAAAATGGCAATGTTGAAAATCTGGAGTGAAAATATTGAAAATTCACGAACTTACGGCGTGTGTAGGAACTGCATACGCACACGTAGAAACAGTCATTTTAGGAATTTTTCCACCCCACCTTATGAACACGGTAGTGTCATTTCGTTACTCGAGTCCCAAAAGGGTGATTTCGTGCAGTGACTGCGAAATCACCCTTCGGAGCCGATTAACGCCATGACAGTGAGATCATTCATGAGAAGGGGTCTCAAAAACCCCATGTTGAAAATTTGGTGCAAAAATTCCAAAAAATGTCTGCGATATGCAGCAAAGTTGAAAAAACCCTATCTATCCCATTATACAGCATACCGGCATTTCCTCAGTTCGCGGTCGGTTTTGAAGAGTGCAGACGTGTTCCCGGTCCACCGAAGATCATGCCGCCGGAGTCTGGAGGTAAGTATGGGATGAGGGGAAGTGTGGGGAGGCAGGGTGCACATTGGGTTGGCACGGGTGGGGGCAGAGACAGCAAGGGACTGTTTTTGAGTTTCAGGTGTTTTTTCTTTAAAATGACGACGATGCGGGACGTTTTCCACGCTGGGATGGGCTCCCAGTGTGGCACAAGGATGGATGGTGGGGGGGACGTGGAGCCAACGGGGGATTGGGCACCCCCGTCAGCGATAGCATGTGTTGCTATGCTGGGGTGGGCCCCCAGCATGGCACCCTGTACTCTGGGGTTAGTGGAGCCAACGGGGACACCCTCTGTCAATATAATGATGTGTAGCCACACTGGGGTGGGCACCCAGCGTGGCATACAGAACTCTGTTTGGGGGCGCACAGCCAACGGGGATTGTGCACCCCATCGGCTACACAGTGTGTGTGGGGGGGCCAGCATGCAGTATGCATGCATATGTGTGTGTGTGTGTGTGTGTGTGTGTGTGTGTAGGGGAGGCGCATGAGCAGGCGATATCTTATCGCTGCTCACTGAAGCGTAGATCCCCCTTTCAACTGTACGCCACTGCATTTTGGGCTGTCATAGACAGCTCGAGCAGGCATTGGAGAACTGCGGCCGCGCCTGCAAACACACTGCCTGAATTGGAAGAGGGCTGCCACATCTCCGAAAACTCGGATGCTGGCACTATGTTTCTTGCACATGCGTGCAAGCAAACATAAAAATAGAAATGAAGCATCAGTGAAGTGCTGCAGTACAGGTTTTCGAAACTGATAAGGGAATCTGTGTTTTCTTTGCACCACACACTATAAAAATAATATATGCGAGTCAAAATACACAGCAGGCCTGTTTTTCCATGAGAACAGAGACCTCTCAAGCTTCGCTCTCAAGGACACTGTCATCTAGACAACCACTCAGTGAAAAAATAGCCCTGTTTTGTATGGGCTCCCATACATTATTCTAGGTGTTTTTTAAAGGAATTTTTTTTTATCAGGAAAATTCTAATTGTTTTATTGTATTTGAGGGTTCCCGGCCATTAACCAAACTCATTTAGAATGCTGTCAGCCAGTCACAATGCTCCATTTCCAGCCAAGATTTTATAGTTTGCTTTTTCAGAATTGATCCAAAATATATGTGTGTGTGTGTATATATATATATATATATATATATATATATATCTATATACATAGATATATATGTATTTTTTTTTTTTTTCAGAAAAGTCCAGTTCTTTTTCAGAAACAGTTCTGACTATTTTAAATGCAATTGCTCATTACATGGAGGGGGAAACTGCTGGGGGATGCTGTTCAAATAGATAACAACTCATTTCATGAAGGGTGAAATGTCTGCAGCATGTGGGTCAAATGGCTGACAAACCTATTACATGGAAGGTGAAATGCCCAGAGGGCATGCATCAACTGTGTAACAAACTTGTTACATGATGGGTTAAGTGACAGGAGAACTACTGCCAAATGGTTGATAAGCTTGTTACATGGTGGATGAAACTCCTGGAGGGTACTGGTCATATGAGTGATAAGCTCATTACATCTTGGGTGTAATATCTGGTGGTACTGGTCAAATAGTTGGCAAGCTTATTACATTATGAGTGAAATTCCTGGAAGGCACAGGTCAAATAGGTGGCAAGTTCTTTACATCACAGGTAAAACACCTGAAGGGCATAGGTCAAATGTGTGGCAGAAGCCTCAGGTGTCATCCTGTTTTAGCTATTCGACTTAATTGATGGATTTCAGTGATTGAGAAAGAATACAGTAATTCTTGGATAAGAACAATACAGACTTGTTTCAGAATACAGCAGAATAAAGCATTCCTCAGTGAGCAGGGAAGGACTAGCTGCCATACAGAAATGAGGCCAGCAGTGTGTTTCTTTGCTTTAACTGGGCTGGTTCCCCTTTTATTTCTATACCAACTTTGTTTTAGCAGACAGGGAGGAAAATATTTTTGGTGGGATCAGCTGCTTCCTGCCATTCCTGTGGCCCATACTTTTCTAAAATAGTCCCCATTGTTCCATAGCCCTGGGGTGTTGGTGTGGAACTTTGAATTCCACTCTAGGCTCATAAATCTGGAACTGACTTCTCTGCATAAAGCAAGACTATAGGAAAGCCTTTACTTAATTAAGCATTTTATGGTGATGCAAAAGACCACAGGAAAGACTCTGGTCACTTTTTTTTTTCTCTTTCTTTTTCTTTTCCTTTTCTCTAGAGTAGCTCTCCTTGGTCAGGCAACCTCCCTGCCCAGTCTAGCTTCTCTGTCCCTTACCCGCCATTTCTAACCACAGACTTTCCCCTCAGTGGTGGAGTCATTGGGGACCCAAACAGTCCCTTGCAGGATAGTCAAGCTCTGGGTGGTGAGGTGGACAGTCAATGTTGTGGAGCCCAGGAGTGCTGGTACCATGCTGCTGTGCTTTTTGTTTTTTTTTCTGTTTTTATCCCTGCCCTCTAAATGCTGAATTGATAGCTCAGTGATATCTGTGTAAAGCCTGCCTTGCAAGTTGGATCCTGGTGGCGTCCCCCCCTTCCTCTCTGCTGTTCTAGCTAAACTGTCAACTGTGGTCACACAGATGGTGATTGAGCAGCAGATATTGGCACCCTCCCTCCTTGATGGTGGAGAGAAGTCTCTGTGATACTCTGTCCTCCTCTCCTCTAGCCCCTGACATTCCAAGCTCTCTCCCGTGCCTGTATTGCTGGCATCATGAGTAGCAGCCCAGCACCTGCACCAATGAGCCAACCTCTGGTCACTTGTTGTATGCTACTATTCTTTCCTGCAGAACAGATGACAATAATAGCAACTGGTGATGTCAGAGGTACAATACCTACTCATGGGGAATCTGTTTGGAAGCCCTTATGTTCAGGTCCTATCCGGGATGCTGCTCATGGGGACAGTAGAGAAAACACTTAAAATTAGCTACAGTCAGAAACACAGAAACACAGACTCTGATGGCAGACAATGATCTTTTGGCCCATCATGTCTGTCTATTCTTACCTAACCAATCTGAATGAGAGAGCCCTAGAGGCTACTCACGTCCCCCCACCCTTCAACGTTCCCTTTCAGGTATGGTATTTACCAGGCCCTTGGGTCTGTCCCACCCTCTTTTCAATTCCCCCACAGACCTTGTACAGATAGCCTCTTCTAGCTGCCTATTCCACTTTCCACCATCTTCTGTTTGAAAAAAGTTCTTCCTGGTGTCTCTTAAACTTGGTGCTTGTGTTTCCAATCAGTCTGAAAGTTGCACCTGGTGCTTATGTTCCCAGTCAGTCTGAAAGTTAGTTAGTTCACTAGGGTATCACATTAAAACAGTGAATATTTTACAGTGAACACAAATGGGTGACTCAATAAGAGCAATGGCCAATTCAGCGAACAACGCAGAACGGTGATTGGGTGATATGGGTGAATATGGTGCTACCAGGATACCCCACTATCAATGTGCACTGTGGAGTTAGAATATTAGAAATCGGGGGAGGGGGGCACAGACCCCTGCATGATACAGACTGGAATAGGTATAGCGAAGCAATACGCTATGCTATGCATATTTAAGGGGTCTCTCATGGAATTTTCAGCTCCAGATTTGCTAGTGTATTGTAGCTCTATTGAGCGTCACTGTACTTGGGTAATGCTGTATTTGTGGTCGCTCTTCTGAATTTGCCCATTTGACATTTGCTGTATTTACCTCACTATACTGACATGGAGGTAGGTAGGTAGTTAGTTAGTTAGTTAGTTAGTTAGTTAGTTAGTTGTTTGGTAACCAGGTAGGTGCACTAGAAATTCAAATAAATACAGAGAGGGTGCAAATGGACAGCTAACGACATACTGTTCTACACAGTGGATTGACAAGAGAATGATTAATTTTAAAACAAGTCAAAGCATTGGATTCTTACATACATGATGGGTTTTTTTTATTACCAATACCTTGAAACTAATGTAAGTTAAGTAATTTGTTTCTAAAGGACCTTTCAGACAAACTGTACCACAAAGCACCTTACAAGATATGTAAGTAATAGTACCTGACAGGTTGGGCGGTATTGGGAAATATCGGACCACCCAGGGGTGTAATGAGGCCCGACGCCACAGTAGGAGGGCCTTATAGCCCCTGGAAGGTCCGGTATTTCCCAATACCGACCAATCTGGAGGGTATTATTGCGCTTAGAAAATGGGCACTGAGAAAAAAAAAATGTGATAAAAAATTGTTAATAAAAATGATTTATAATAAAAGTTTTGTAATTAAATAGTTCCTCTGCTTGTATATGAATGAAGAACTTTTGTCCTTATGGAGACTCCATACATAAAAGCCAGTGCTGTTGTCACCAAGGCAGATTGTATCTTCAGTTAGACTCCCCCCATCATGGAATAGTTTGCTCCCTCACCATGTTATATTAATTTCATTTGTATTTCAGAGTAGCTTTTAAATCTTTCCTTAATTCAGATGTCAGGAGCTGTTGTGGGTGGGATTAGGGAAGAAAGTGCGGTTTGGGAGAGTTAACGTTAGAGCCAGGTATGATTGCAGTAAGTTTTAAACTGCGCTGAAGTGCCTTTTGTCAGAAGGGTTATCGTGGAGGCTGGAGGCAGTCAGGAGCAACTTGGTAGAGATTATTTTATTTATTTTTTCAGAAGTATGGCAGGCAGCCGGAGTCAAGCAGTATAAAACAGATTTTTGAACTGCCATTGCAAAAGCTGTGCTGCTGAGAGTGCCACTGATGTGAAGCCAAAGGGATTGACAGCTTCTTTTTTCTTTTCTCAGTCTTTCTTGTATCCCTCCAGGACTGCAAAACTAAATGCTGGAGTGTGTTTCTATTTTTTTTATTGTTAACTAAAAACAGCATTTGTTGGGGAGCGAGTGAGCCGCCAGCTGAAGGAGGGAGAGCGAGAGCGCGGTCCACTCTCTGAGAGTCAGATGTGGATAATCATGGATCAGGAGAGAAGACAGCACTAAGTCTTCTTTTATTTTCTGTCTTTTTTTTTTAATGTGCCACCTACTACTGTTTGCCACAAATAAGATTAGGGGGGAGTATTGGGGATGGGGTTTTCTTGGCTGCCAGTTCGATCACAAAGCAGGAGAACAAAATGGTGGTAGTTTGAAAGCTGAAAATTCTAACTGGTCCAATAAGCTCAGTGATCAGGTCAGTTGCCACTGGCACTTATTGTAACCCAGGGTCTGTTCTCAGATAGACCAGGGGTCTGGGTAGGGAACTAGCCAATCAGGAGACAGAGTTTTACTTGCCAGTTTTCTAAGAGAAGTTACAGCAGCCATAAGGCACTGTAGACACAGGCATCAAGTGGAGTCTGATCCTCCAATCAGAACTCAGAAGCTAAGCAGGATCAGCCTGGTCTGTAGTTATATGGGAGACATCCAGTGAGCACCAGGTGCTGCAGGATGTGTTGGTGGTAGCTCTGCAGGGGGCACACTCCCCTTGATTGGAAGTAACCATACTGATGCCCCAGCAACGTGTCAGTGGGACACTGTGCTGTTGTGAGGGTTTATCTTTTGGATGAGACACTAAACCAAGGTCTCGAGTGCTAGTTCTGGTAGTTGTTTAGGTGGAGTTATAGATCTCATGACACATCTTAAACAGTATAATGAGAATTCCCCTATGTCCAGGCCAAATTTTCACCCACTGACTATTCCGCTAACAGATTAACCTGGTTCATTATCATTGTTGAATTTTATTTATTTAAAAATTGGTAATCAAGAAAGGCACACTGAGCTGAGGCTCTTTTCCAGGTGCGTCATGGGGAGAGGGGAAGGGGAGTACAGAAAGAATAAAAATAATTACAATAAAACAGAAGAAATGCAACAATTACAGGTGCAGAGCAACATGGTGAACAGCTAGGTAAATAATGGTAAGCCATCACTACGGTGACAACTTTATTGCGATTGACACTACAGCGACAACAGCGCCAGGTCACTGTAGTGTCAGTGCAGGACCCCAGCACTGCTTTCTGGGGGTCTTGCTCCCCCTTCCCGAATCAACTCTGACTCAGAGTTGATTGATTTAGTTACTTAGGAGTGCAGGGGGCAGAGCCCCTGTATAGAGGTTCGGGGGTGAAGCCTCTCCGAAGAAAACACAGTCTGAAGTGACTGCCTTTATGCTGACTGCAAATGCAGTCGACATAAAGCAGTCGCTGTAATGTTGGTCGACAGCGAATTTGTCGACTGACTGTCATGAATCCGTAACAACAGCATGTTGCATTTCAAGATCACAAAAATAAAATGCACAGTGCCTTTGTATCATTATCAGCCCCCCCCCCCCAACAAACACACACACCATCATCACTGGAATAAGGATGAAATCAAGAAATATTTCCTAGCCTGCTTTTCATAATCAGATTGAATAAATGAAGGGAAAGAACCAGAGGTTAAGCTCTTGAACATAGGGGAGTGTGGGAAACATTAGAAAGTATTACCCCTCGCAGAGGGTTGCCTGCACATGGAGTAGTCTACCTGATGAGTGTGTGGCAGCTAGCACTGACAGGCTTTCAAAGCAGGACTAGATAGACTATTCAGGGAGAATGACATTGGGGTATTTAGGGTGATGATTTCTGAGATCCAGCTGGTCCTGGGAACTAGTGAGGAGCAGCAGTGGGCCATAAGGCAGGCTAACACACAAATAAGGAACTTGTACAAGAGGGAGTGTTTTGTTTTTTGGCAACTTGGAAGGCTCTCTAGAACAAGGGACAAGTGTCTGCCCAATATGGGCTGCACCTGTGCCAGGGTTAAGGGGTTACTGGCCAGAAGAATGGACAGGGCAATCCAGGGGGATTTAAGCTACATGATAAGGGGAGGGGACTAGTTCAAAGATCACCAAAGGCAGAAGAGCAGTGCAGAATGTGGAATTCCATTGGCGAAAACACTTTTCTGAATGTTTTGATAAACTATATGGCTTGCAAAAGTCTTTAAATTTAAATTGTGGATGAGGTTCTCACAGTTTATGTAAGTTGTGAATGAGTTTTCTGAAGTCTGCACAAACCTAAATTACAGTTTACATATGCAGTGGAACTTAAATCTGTGGTTTATGTAAACTGCAAATTTCTAATCTGCAATTTAAATAAAAAAGAGCAAAACAAAAACACTTTTGGAATTCTGTTTGTGGCAGAATGCCATGGAATTAGGTGAACAACAGAAACACAGAAAAATAGATATTGACTGCAGATAAAGACTACTCGGCCCACCTAGTCTGCCCATTTTCCCTACCTACTATAACACTGCAGAGTCTATTTGATCTCTGGCTTTACCTCCCCCTTTCCCTTCCTCTAAGGTTCCCTTATACTTTTTCCATGCATTCTTGAAGCCCGTTGCCTTTTTTGCCCCCACCATCTCCTCTGGGAGGCTGTTCCAGGCATCTACCACTCTTTCTGTGAAGAAGTACTTTCTCACATCTCCTCTGAGCCCCCAGCTTCATAGCATGTACCCTTCTTCTTGAGCATCTTTTTTCTGAAAAATGTTTCCCTCTTGAACATTTTTATATATGGCGTATATGGCTGCCAGGCTGGGCGCGCTGTCAGTTACTCTCCGCAATTGAGTTTCAGTATTTGTTTTAACCATCTTTATTTGCTTCCTACTTGTTTTTATTTGCTTACCCATTCTTTCACTCACTTATTATTTCATCATATTTATTGTTTCTGTCTTCCATTTTTGTTCTTCCCTACTCCTACTTTTTCTGAAATCGCTAGTTAGGGCTTCTAAGAGAGGTAGTTGATCTTCTGAGCGTTAACGGGATCCCCCTGAACAGCTTGGTTGCATACACAAGGGTCGTTTTAAATGGCCCCGCTGCCGCCCGGATTAAATTGTGGACTTACGTTTAAAATCTACCCATCTAACTTTGAGTATTTCTTTGGAGTGGATAAGATTAGATTTTTCATTTTGCTGGTGGAAACTGGGATTACGAAAGAAAGGGAATGAGAGGGAGCGAGAACTACTGGAAGGAAGCTGTAGTACGGAGTGGAGCCTGCTTTGGATGAGCTAGTGGAAACTGGGATTATTGTAGAAAGGGATAGAGAGGGAGCAAGAGCCACTGGGAGGAAGTTGTGGTATGGAGTGGAGCCTGCTTTGGATGAGCTAGTGGAAACTGGGATTACTGTAGAAAGGGATCGAGAGGAAGCAAGAGCCACTGGGAGGAAGTTATGGTATGGAGTGGAGCCTGCCATTGGATGAGTCTTTTGCGGGTGGACTGGCCAACTATGTGATTGTTTGGACTGCGGGTGTGTGTTGGCCTGAATATGGTGCAGAGTCTGAGCATGGTTTCAAGACTGTTCCTTGCGGGGTCGGCTGTCGGCAATACAGGTGGGCACATCTCTGTTGGGTGGCCAAATGGCTGGATTTGCTGCTACACACGGGACCGGGCCCTAGATCGGCCAGTGAATTGGCTGACGAGCCTGTAGTTCTCTGAAATCCTCAGGGTCTGGCCACAGGTGTGGTTACTCCCTGAGAATTGAGGTGGTGCAGTAAATATCTCCGGCTGTGGTCATGGGTAAGGGAGTGTGATGGGCCATGGTGTGTTGCCGATCGCTGATCTGAATCTTTGGCCGGTCTCTGCCTGAATTTGACTCTCTATTTTGGATTACCTGCATTTCTTGCACTTTTTTCCTGACTTGGCTCTGGATGTGGGATGTATTTTCTTCTTCTGGACAGTGAGAGTGTCCTCTTTCATGTGGTTTTCCCGGTCATGAGAGGACCTGGTATTCCACATTTACTTATTTACTTTTTGTTAACTCTGTAAAGATCTTTTGGATATTTAACTGTACTGCTTTATTTTTAAGTTGATCTGGATCTTTAACTGTGGGCAGTGAGACTTTCTCCACTCCCACGTTGTGAGAGGGCCTGTTGGGGAGGGGACTTACAATTTTTCTGCATGTCCAGTGAGAGGGGACTGCAGGAGATTTTACTCTGAATTGGTTTTATTTATTGCCATTATTTTTCCTTTTATGTGTCCCATGAGGTAAGTGCTGGACTGACATTTCCATGTAGTGTTGGGAAAGATTTTAGTTTTGGGGTTTTATTTGTTTTGGGTGGGCAATTTTATTTTATTTATTTGTTTATTTTGTTTATTTGTTCAGCTAGGATAATTTTATTATTGCCTGTTCGGGGTCTTGTCCTTGGGTTAGCTACCTGGGTGTTGTGTGTTTTTTGGGTTTAAGTTAGCCTGTAGGATGTATAGGCCTCCCCCAGTCGTGAGCTATTCATCCTCTGCTTTCCACTCCCTCCACCCATTTTCCTCCCCCACATTGATGCTGTCAACTTACCAGCACTGTCTACCACTAGGTATCGTTTGTAGGAGGGGAGGTGGGGTGCGGACATCAGAGGAAGAATGAACGGGTCTCTCACATCGGGGTTGTTAGGTCTAGAAGATGCCCTGGGGCGAAATGAAGTCTGGAGCGTGGTGCTCCATGCTTAGTTCCTATACCCAGGGCTCCTACTTTTCTGCGGCACAGTGGGACCAAGTTCTGCGGCAAGACTACCATTTGCCGTAGAACTTCTGCGGCTGTGGTTTGTAATTTCTGCGGAAGTTCTGCGGCACTAACAAACTACCACATCACAGTGTCAGCTTGTCATCCTGACTTCACTTTCATGGCAGTGGTTATAGCAATCAGGATGGGGAAAGCACAGTAACACTAGTTCAAAAAATAACAGACTTATAAAAATACTTTTATGCCTAAAAAAGCAAAACAAATGTCACTCTCTTAAGGTACTAGCATGTTGCATAAATGACACATGCAGAGGGGATCTTATGTGATAAATAAGGTATTTCTATATGCATGCTATCTATCCCACTAATGAGGTTTCCACTGTCTATCACTTATATATTTGTATGTACTTTCTACACCACTCATGAGGTTCCCACTGTGTATCACTTATATATTTACATGCAATAAGTAACAGACATTTAAATATGCATGTGTGTGGTGAGAGAGATACTGTATATGTGTGTGTGTGTGTGTGTGTATATATATATATTTTTTTTATTTCCATGAACTTGCATCCTCATTCATACAGGTCCCATTGGAAATGGAATAGAGGAGTTATTGCAAAACTCAATTTTCATGTCAACCTGCTTTCCCTGACACACTGCATAACACAATCAGGCCATGACATGCATGTGAACCGATTGTGAGACAGAGCTCTCCAGCCCATCACAATGTATCCACCATGTGACAGAACACTGCACCATACCTTCCCAGGCTCTGAGCAGTGATGTGTTCCACCAATCCTTGTGCTGCCCAGCCAGCTCCCAGAGCTAATCTCTGAACCTGAGTTGCCGGCACAGAAACACAGCATGCTATCCTCTGGCCCAACAGCTGTTCCTGCACACAACATTTCTCCATAACTTTTAGGTGATTCTATCAACCAATGACAATATGTAATCAATAACCCTGGCAAAAATGCGTACACGGCAATTCTTTATTTAACAGGTCTATTCTTTCAACAGGTCTACACATTATTATATTCCACTTTTCGGGGCATAATTACTTTATTTTTCTTAAAAATGACAGTTAAATTCATTTTACTAGTTGTTCATTTCAGAAGGCATCTCTATACCTTAAAGGCACAAATAGGTTTGTACAAAGTGAGGTATGGACTTAACAGGTCTGTGCTATTGACAAGGTTTTGTTTAAGTTGGCCCTAGTGCAATAATTTAAGACTGAAAATTGTATTAGGCTGTAGTGCAGGTTGAGCAAATATCACCATGCATGATGTGCTGTGCCACCATCTCTGGCAGTGGGAGCTGTGGTAGATAAGTGACTGTTCATTTCTGTTGCAGAATGCAGCCATTTCATTAGCTAACGTATGATGTTATAGTAATGATAACATCACATTCTGAGCATATAGAGGGGTTTGGATATAAAAAGAGGGGATGGGAACCAGATTCTAAGGATAAACAGAAATATTAATAAAAAATCACCAAGAAGAGTGAATTCTGCGGCACTGCAGAAGTTCTGTGGTAGATTGCAAGTTCTGCACAAAATTCTGCGGCCGCAGAATTCTAGGGGCCTTGCCTATACCCAAGGGCACTACCATTTTTTGTGGGCAGGTAACCGGGGTGGCCCTAGAAACCCATCCAACTCGAGCGGTGTTATGCAATGTCAGATCTGTTAAGAATAAGACTGCAATTATTGCAGATCTTGTTGGAACAGCTGACTTGGCATGCATCACTGAGACCTGGCTGGATGAAAATGCTGGCCTCATATTGGAGGCTGAAATTCTCTTTGAGTACTCGGTGATACACCGCTCGAGATTGGACTGTGGCGGGTGGGAGGTGGTGGTCTGTTTCAAGACCAAATTGGGCCACATGAGTGTAGCAGTTAAGGAGACTGAATTCTTTGAGTGTAGTGTGGTGGCAGGTGTAGGTTGTAGGATAGCTCTTGTCTACCATCCGCCCGGGGACAAGAGGTGATTCCTACAGGAAGTAGCAGACTTCGTGGTCAACATGGTGCTGGAGTTGCCCAGACTGATGGTTCTGGGTGACTTTAACTCCTGGGTCGACGACGATCTCTCGCAATTTGGGCAGCACTTCCTCCAGCTGATGACATCGCAGGGCCTTACAGATTGTTACCTCTGCCACCCATCAACACGGTCACTCTCTGGATTTGGTTTTCCTCCTTGGGATTGAGGCCTCCAATTTGGGGGTGGAACCTGTCAGTTGGTCTGATCATCACACCGTGAGGTTCAACTTGTGTGCCTCCCCTCTGTAGACCTTCCCCTGTGGAGATGGTCAGTTACCGCCCTTTATGGGAGGTAAGCCCTGAAGGCCTGATGGCAGTGATTGACCTCTCGGAGTTTCCTGCGGCCAGCACAAGTCCAGAGACTTTGATTTTGGCCTATAATAAGGCCATCTCTGTGGCCCTGGACTCAATTGCTCCTGTCCATGTTCGTCCTCTCCCCCTTTGCCCTTAGGCCCCTTGGTTTGATGGGTCCTTGAGAGAGTTGTAGCAACTAGGATGTAGGTTAGAGCAATGTTGGTGGAAATCCGTCCTGGAGGTCAACCACCTTAGATTGGTAGAGCATTATCAGGCCTACCAATTAGAGATCTCCCATAAGAAGGCAGAATTCCTGTCCGGGGAGATTGCTGCCACTCACAATTAACCAGCTCAGCTCTTCCGAACTGTGGACAGGTTGTGCAATCCATCCTGTTTGCCGCTCCAAAGACCTTTTTCGCAAGTGGACTGCGATGAGCTTGCTCGATTCTTTACAAATAAGGTGGCCGACATCAGGTCGTAGATCCTCTTGACGTGCTCTGTGGGGGATGCTGGTGAATGGTGCTCGGTCACTCCACCTCACGCTTCCTGGAGTTTCTTTGACCTGCTGGAGTTTGTGGATGTCATGAGGATTGTTCAGAGTATGCAATCTACGTGCTGTAGTTTGGACCCAGGTCCAACCTCCCTGATTATGGGCTGTTGAGATATTGTCAGCCTGGTCCTGGTACAGATAATCTGGTGCTCCCTTTATTCAGGTGAGTTTCCAAGATCCCTGAAGGAGGTGGTGGTAACACCCCTCTTGAAGAAAGCTTCATTGGATCCAGACTGTCAGGCCAACTACAGACCAATCTCAAACATCCCCTTCATAGGGAAGGTTATTGAGAAAGTAGTGGCAGTACAGTTGGAGAACCACTCCAGTCCGGTTTCAAAGAGGCATAGTACCGAAACCGTGCTGGTTTGGGTGTTCAGTGATCTCCTGATGGCAAGAGTTCAGAGATGCCATTCCATCCTAGTGCTCCTTGATCTGTCTTCAGCTTTTGACACTGTTGACCATGGGGCGTTGCTTGAGCATTTGAGGTCTATCTGTGGCCTGACATGTAAGGTCCTCAGGTGGTTTACATCTTTCCTCACAGGAAGAACTCAGAGAGTGGTGTCTGGGATTTTTTCCTCGGACCTATTCCCTCTGTCATGTGAGGTCCCTCAGGGCTCATTGCTGTCCCCCATGTTGTTTGTAGTGTATATGCTGCCCCTTGGAGACATTGTAAGATGGTATGGGCTGAGGTTTCACTGCTAGGCTGATGAGACCCAAATACCTGTCTTTTGCACCAGACCAGGATAGTACGCTCTCTGTATTTAACAACTACCTTGCTAAAATCCAGGACTACATGAATTTAAGCTGGTTACAGTTGAACGCGGGAAAGGCCGAGGCAATGGTTGTGGACTCAGGTCATCTGATAGAGGGGTTGAGGACTGGTCAGCCCTCTGGAATTTATCTGGGGGCATCCAAATCCTTACCTCTGAATGGGTGCGGGACCTGGGGTTGGTGCTTGATGATGGGCTGACTTTGCGATCGCAGGTGTCAGCAGTTGTCAAGTCATCCTTCTACCATCTTAGGAACATCACCATGATCAAGCACCTTGTTCCATCCGGGGACCTACCTACATTGGTCCACACCTTTGTGACCTCACACCTTGATTACTGAAACTCTCTGTACTTAGGGCTTTCTGGGGTTGATATCCATCGCCTGCAGCTAGTGCAGAATGCGGCAGCACAATTGTTGATGGGGACTCCTCAAAGTTCTCCTATTACTCCTGTGCTGTGCACTGTGCACTGGCTGCTGATTCAGTGGCACATCAACTTTAAAGTTGGATTACTGACTTATAAAGCCCTACATGGACTTGGCCCTGACTACTTGAAAGAGCTTCTTGTTCCCTACTGCCACGAACGACAGCTCCGTTCGGCCACCAAGGGGTTGCTGGAGATTCTGAGGGTGTCTTTGAAAAAAGTCTTCTGGGGCATGCACATTTAAGTACATGGCCCCTACCCTCTGGAACTCTCTACCCCACTGGCTGCTGCAGTGCATGACTGTGGGAGGTTTTAAACAGGCGTTAAAGACTTTCTTATGGTGCCAGGCCTTTAATGGCGTCAAATGAATAACCTCATCAGACTTTTGTTACTATCTTGTACTGCATTTATTGATCTTATTATTCTGGTTTTATCTTTTGTAAAGCACCTTAGTATTGGAAAGGCACTTATGTGAAATAAAGTTTATTATTATTATTATTATTTTTATACCCGTATACTCGTGAGGTATTTGAATGTTTCTATCATATCTCCCCTCTCCCATCTTTCCTATAGGGTGTACATATTGCGGTCCTTCAGTCTCTCCTCATAGGGCTTGTGATGCAGATCCTGCACCATTTTGATTGCCCTCCTCTGGACCACCTCTACTCAGTCTATGTCCTTTTCAAGATGTGGTCTCCAGAACTGGACATAGTACTCTAGCTAAGGTCTCACCAGTGATCTATACAGTGGCAACACCACCCCTCTCCTATCTGTAATACCCTTCCCAATGCAAAGCATCCCACTAGCTCTCCCCACTGCCTTGTCACACTGTCTGGACACCTTAAGGTCATCAGCTTTGATTACGCCCAGATCCCTTTCCTGTTTGGTGGTGGTTAATACTACCCTCCCCCATTTTGTACTCTGCCCCTGGGTTTCTGTGCCCCAAGTTCATGATTTTGCACATCTTAGCATTGAAACCTAACTGCCACACCCTTGACTACTCCTCCAGCTTTCCTAGATCACTATTAATTTTTTCCACCCCACCTGCAGTATTTACCCTGTTACAGATTATAGTGTCACCTGCAAAGAGACATACCTTCCCTTCTAGCTACTCTGCAATGTCAATAATAAAGACATTAAAGAGAACTGGTCCCACTGCTGATCCCTGTGGCACCCTGCTTGTCACCCTCCCTTCCATGGAGTGAACTCCGTTTACTACCATCCTTTAAAAACTGGAAATTAGTCCAGATACACATGACCAGATCAGACAAGTTCTGTCTTAGAGGTGGTCTCAAAGATCAAAGAACTGTCCAGGGTGTGATGTACAAGAGGCAGGGCAGATGATGGGGGCCAAGGGGCCAGTCTTCCAGGGGGGTTCTGTCCCTGTCTTTCTCTTATGAAAAGTCATTATTATGTGGATATATGGAAGCCATGCCATCACTGTCCAGTCTGCTAGGACTCAATAGATCCCAGCTGAGTTCATTTTAAACTGTCTATGGAGAAGCTAATTTAGTAAGGATAGTCTGCGTGAATTCTATCTGCTGAAATGTTTTGTTTTCCATTTCTGTGGAGTACTGTATTCCTATAGTCTAAACAGTGTATAATCCTATACGATATATAAATATTGCAGAGTATGAAAACATATTTTTATATACGTCATGTGCTGTGTGACTGTGTTTTTTTAAAGGTATAGATAGCCTGAGTTAATTGGCAAAGCTGTGATCCATTTCCAAAGAGATGGGCTTCTAATCTGTGCAAAGCAAAGTATTCCCAGCTCAGCTGTGACTAAAAGTGTGAGTTGTTTGACCACTGGGAAAGGTCACTGTGTATGTGTGAGCAGTAGCTGTGGTGGTAAGGTACCCCAAGACAGAGTCAATTTGGGTGGTTGCAGCATATTGCACTGATCATTCAGGCATCCAAAGGGTTTTGAGAACTGGTAGCATAGTACAAACTGAGTTCTGAGAGGACCAGTCTGGGACAGAGTGGTTGAAAAGAATAGTTTTACAAACAAAACATTCACTTTTGCTGCACTAACCTAGACGCCCACCTAGGAACCAAACTAATTGGAGCAGAAAGAGACATTTGGGTAGGGCAAGAATAACAGGCACTTAAGGCAAGGCAAGTTTATCAGTTTGGCGCCCATTCCCGGAGGATCTGGGCACCTCACAGGACAATAAAACGAACACTGAATACATAAATATAAAACAGCATAAATACATAATTAACACTTAAAACAGATAAAAACTAATAAATAGGGACTAGAACAGCATCATACAATTCAGAAATCATTAAAAGCCAGGCCGGAAAGGTGTGACTTCAACCTCCACTTAAAAACCTCGGCTGAGGGGGCCTCCTGAACTACAGATGATAAAGTGTTCCACAAGAATAGCCCAGAAATACTAAAAGCACAATCACCAGAAGTCTTAAGCCATACCCTGTGAACAGCCAGGAGGCCCCTAAAAGAGGCACGGAGGGAGTGGACAGAGGTCACCAGTATTAGGAGCTCTGACAAATGTCCAGGGCCCAGTCCATTTAGGGCCTTGTAGCACAGTGCAGCTGCAGACAGGAAAAACGTCAATGGTCTCCAATGCATTACTGTCACATGAGACAAGAGACACTGTGAGAAAAGAAAGGCAACAAAAAAAGAAGGCATAGAAATCCCCAGGGGTCATAAAACAAATGTAGAAAAAATCCTTACAGCAAACAAAGGGAAGGATTCATTAGGACTACACACACGAATCAAAACACTATCCACAACATATTTTTTTTTTGTAAATGTCAACTGTAGTTCTTTAAATAGTTATGTATCTTGTTTGGCGTCACACCTCAAAAGACCATGCTAAGGCACCCACAGGAAAAGGCGCAGCATGCTGAGTGCTGTTAACTTCTATATGTGTGTTTTAATAAAATACATGTGAATCAGTCAACCAACAGTGGTTCTCATTTCCTGTGGATGTCTTAGCACAGTCTTTTGAGGTGTAACAATTCCAGTGACATATGACTGGAGCTTGGCACTTCTGTCTGGTAGCCGCCTTTTGTTTTTCTTGTTTGGTGTCAAACTACTTTGGTAGAAGTGACATGCTTCGAGTGAGCAATATAGTTTCTCATGTGTCACACTAATTGACAACTTATCACAGGGTGTACTACTAAAGAACACTGAGGGAGGGTCATGAACACTGTTCAACATTTTAAGGTAATCTTAACCATTGCATATAGCAGCTGCAGAGACATGAGAGATGAACTCACGATATGAGATACCACAGTAGCCTTGAAATAGTGGCAAACTGACCGTGAAACAGCTGCAACAGTCTGACTGATAAATAAAAGAAAATTTAAAGAAGTAGGAGTGAGCATCCTTTTGTCTTTTTGGACATGAATATACAATGTCACTGTGACAGAGCTTCTCCGACAGTACATACATCTAAATAAAAACTCCTTCACCAAGGAGGTGGGCAACCTGTAACAGAACAGTGCTACAAAACTAACAGTAACCAAATCAGATACAATGGGGATCCTGGGACACTTTATTCTCCTGGACATAGACTGGTGGCACAAGAGGGCTAATAACAGGGTGGAGACAGAGATTCTGTCCACCTTCCAGGATTGCTTCCTAGAGCAGCACTTCCAACAGGGGATTAGGTTTGAGGCCAGTACTGACTTTGCTCTTTGCAGTGGGGATTGAGAAATATCCAATGCCGACATCAAGGAACCTGTGGTGTGTGTGGGGGTTGACCACAACTGGTTAACTTTCTCCCTAATGACAGAGAAATCTACCTGGGCCTCAGTGACCATGACCTGGAACTTTTGAAAGGTAGGTTATGCCAAGATAAAGGAACTGGTGTTCAAGCACCTGAAGTAGCTGCATGCTATGCTGGTTCACATGAACTTATGCTGATTGGAGACTTTAATATAAATTGGAGGAAAGTAGATTAGTGTCCTGAGTTGACTGGGTTGATAGTAACTTTTGGATTGACCCAGTTAATACAGGATACAGCAAGGGTGAATAAGAAACATCCAGAGGCCTCAGCAATATTAGATTTGATATTTGTTACTCAGCCAGAACAATATTTAAATTCTGGGACTTTGCCAGATGCTCTATTGGATCATCGATTTATTGTATTAGGAATGTAGAAAAACAAATTGTTCCAGGGAGGGTAATAGAATATAGGGATTATAAAACATTTGATTATGTGGAGTTTATGGTGGAATTGGAGAATATAAATTGGGGAAGGGTTAAATTAATTCCCAAGGTAGATGAAGTTTAGGACTTCATATACACAGACTTTATAGCATTGTGTGACAAGTGGGTCCCTCAAAAAGTTAGGAGAACAAAAAAAAATAATGCCCCATGGTATAATTCTAAATTAAATAAAATTAAAAAAACAGAGGGATAAACTATGTAAAATTGCAAAGCAGACTGAAGGTGCTGAGAATTGGGTGAATTATAAATATTTTAGGAATCTACATACCAAAGAATTGAGACAAACTAGGAATGTCTATTATAAAACTCAACTTGCTCATAAAAGGGTAAAACATTCTCATCAATTTTGGAAAACTATTAAAAATGTTCAGGGTATGTCGAACCCTGAATTTCCAAAATACTTTGAGGTCAATGGGGTTGAGGTCCCTTTGGGTGCTAAGGTGGTGGATGGGTTTAATGATTTTTTTACAACAATAGGCCCGGAACTTCAAGAATCTCCGGCAGTAAATAGTAAGGATATTCCAGTTAAATTAAACCTGGATGATACTATGTGTAAGAATGATACCTACTCAAAGACATTTTAATTTTTTCCCATTGAAGTCTATGAGGTGATCGAAGCTTTGGGTAAGATAGATGTAAATAAGGCTGGGGGAGATGACGGCGTACCCAGTTTGATGCTAAAATACACAGCCCCAATAATTTCTTATCCTTTAACTGAATTGTACAATATGTCATTGTCCCAATCTAAGTTTACAAGCATGTGGAAAGCTGCAAAGGTGGTGCCAGTTTATAAATCAGGAGGAAGGAAAAAATCTGATAGTTATAGACCTAGTTCCCTTTTGCCTGTAATTTCAAAGATTTTTGAGGGTCTTGTTGTAAAACAGGTCTCAAACTATTCTGAGCAAAATAAAATCTTAAATAAATATCATTTGGGCTTTAAAGCTTCTCATGGTATCACCTCTGCACTTTTACAGGTCACTGGCTCTTTATCTGAAAGCCTGGACAGGGGTTTATCAGTGGGCGCCATTTATGTGGACCTTTCTAAGGCATTTGTCACTTTAAACCACAATATCCTCCTGTCCAGGCTTTGGTTTACTGGCCTATCTGACCAGGCTGTGGATTGGTTTGGATCATACCTAATTGATAGAGGACAGTTTGTGGTGATTAATCAATGGAAATCAAAAACTTACACAATAAAAATGGGTGTTCCGCAGGGTTCTTTATTGGGACCACTGTTGTATAATGTATATGTTAATTCCATAAAATTTACTAACTCTGAAATAAAATTCCACTTATATGCTGACGATACAATAATATATCTACCAGGACATAAATTGGATCTGATTCAAAGCAAATTACAAATAGCATTTGATGAACTTCAAACCTTCTTGGTTTCATCAAAACTAATTTTGAACCCAAAAAAATCTCAAATAATGTACTTTTGAAGAAGACTATGTAATGATCAATCTGATGGGCTTATGAAGATAACAACATACGATGGCCAAAGTTTAGAACAAGTAGATTGTTCCAAATATTTGGGTGTTTATTTTGATTGCACCTTAAAATGGGACAAACATATAGAATACTTAATAAAAACAATTAACAAACGTCTGGGGGCATTGTATAGGATTAGACACTGTAAAACAAAGGAAATTAGAAATCATTTAGTAAATACAACAGTAGTTCCATTATTAGATTATGGAGATTTGGTATACATGGGGGCCAATCTAACATCTTTAGGAAGATTAGATATAGTATATAATAAAATGGCATGATATATTAATAAGGCCCCAAGAAGGACCCATAGGGAGGACCTTTATAAAGAACTAGCATGGTTTAAATTAGAAGCTAGAAGGTCTTTGCATGTGCCATTGTACATGGAAAAATGTTTCTCTGATAATGTCCCAGGATACATAAAAGATGGTCTGCAAGTAAGAAAGATAAAATCTAGCCTCCGAGCAGCAAGAGGAATAGAATACTTGCCACCTAAATATAATATGAAAATAGGAAGAGGAAATTTGTTTCATCAAGGCCCAAACCTATGGAATATATTACCAGTTGAAATTAGAATTCATGATGGCAAAAGAAGGACTAGTCATATTAAGAACTGGTTTAGTTTAAGGAAGTTAAAGGGATCTTAAAAACAAAGTTAATAAAGTATACTTAATGGGTGGTTTAAGTATGAGTGTGTGCAATATTGTAGTATTGTCTTCTTTTTTCCCTATATGTATTTTTCTGTTTAGTCGAGATGTTAAGGATTTGTTGTAATGTGTTAGTTTTTATTTATTCAGTATTGAATGTCTGTATTGTAATATGCTTATTCTTAGTTATGTGTTAGAAATTTATTGTTATGTATGTTATTTTAAAGGATCTCGCTGGAAATGAGCTTCGACTCAGTCGAGTAACCAATTCATTATTACATAGAAACATAGACTTTGACGGCAGATAAGGACCGCTAGGCCCATCTAGTCTGCCCATTTCCCTACCTACAGGATAGGCCACAGATCCTAGTTAACCAACAGCCTATATCTTCCTGCCCCCCACAAGAATTGCCTTATGTCTGTCCCATACATTCTTGAATTCTCCCACAATTTTAGAGCCCACAACTTCCTCAGGAAGGCTGTTCCATGCATCCACTACCCTCTCTGTGAAATAATACTTCCTCACATTGCCCCTGAACCACCCTCCTTCTATCTTTAAATTGTGTCCCCTTGTTCTTGCACGTCTCTTTTTCTGAAAGATGCTACCTTCTTGGACTTTGTTGATTCCCTTGAGGTACTTGAAAGTTTCTATCATGTCCCCCCTCTCCCTTCTTTCCTCAAGCATATACATATTAAGCTCCTTTAGTCTCTCCTCATATGGCTTCTCTTGCAGACCCTGCACCATTTTAGTTGCCCTCCTCTGGACTGCCTCTATCCTGTCTATGTCCTTGCGGAGATGGGGTCTCCAGAACTGAACAAAGTATTCCAGATGGGGTCTCACCAACTGTCTGTACAGAGGGATAACAACTTCCTGTTTTCTGCTGATGATGCCTCTCCCTATACATCCCAGTATACCCCCGGCCCTCCCTACTGCCTTCTCACATTGCTTGCTAACATTAAGGTCATCTGATATGATTACCCCCAGGTCCCTTTCCTGTTTTGTTGTTGTTACTACCTCCCCACCCATTGTGTATTCTTCCCCTGGGTTCTTGTTTCCCAGATGCATTATTTTGCACTTTTTTGCATTGAATCCTAACTGCCACACATCTGACCATTCCTCCAACCTTGCCAAGTCCCTTTTCATCCTTTCCACGCCTCCTTGTGTATCAACCCTGTTGCAGATCTTTGTGTCATCTGCAAAAAGGCATACTTTTCCTTCCAGTCCCTCTGCAATGTCACTGATGAAGACATTAAAAAGGGCTGGACCCAATACTGAACCCTGTGGTACCCCACTAGTAACCGCCCTTTCTTCAGAGTGGACTCCATTTACAATTACCTTCTGTGTCCTGTTGTCCAGCCAATGTTTTACCCAGGCTACCACCCTGGGACCCACTCCCAGGCTGGTTAATTTGACTAATAATCTTTTGTGTGGGACTGTGTCAAATGCCTTGCTAAAGTCTAGGTAGGCCATGTCCACAGCCCCTCCCTGGTCTACTACTTTGGTCACCCAGTCAAAGAAATCTATTAGATTCGTCTGACATGACCTTCCTGCTGTGAACCCATGCTGCCTTGGATCCTGTGCTCCACTGACCTCTAGGTACTCAACTATTCTTTCCTTCAGAAGTGACTCCATCACTTTCCCTACCACAGAGGTCAGACTGACAGGTCTGTAGTTTCCTGCCTCTGTCTTGGTCCCACTTTTGTGAAGGGGAATCACATCCGCCTTCCTCCAGTCCTCGGGTACCACACCATCCTCCCATGATTTATTAAAAAGAGTAGCCAGTGGTTTCACTAGTTCCTTCCTTAATTCTTTTAGAATTCTGGAGTGAATTCCATCAGGACCCATTGCTTTGTCCACCTTCAGTTTTAGGAGTTCTTGCAGAACCCTTTCTTCTGTGAAAGGACTGGGATCGACCCCCCTATCAAGAGTGCTTCTGTTAATTGGATTAGGCACTTCCCCCTCCTCTTTTGTGAATACTGAGCAGAAATATTCATTCAGTATTCCTGCTTTTTCACTGTCCCCCTCTGCCCACCCACCGTTCATTCTATTCAGCCTCACTATCCCTCCTTTGTCTTTTCTACGCCGCTGATGTCTCTATAAAAGGTTTTATCCCCTTCTTAACTGAGTTGGCTATCTTTTCCTCAGTTTGGGCCTTTGCTATTCTGACTTCCCTCCTGCTTCTTTCTGCCTTAACTGGTACAGCTCTCTGTCCTGTTACTCTGTGTTTCCTATACTTCCGGAATGCTATCTTTTTTCCTGACTTTCACAGCTACCTCTTGAGAACCATAGTGGCTTTTTTTTTCTTCTTTGATTTGCTTATTTGCATCACACAAAGGCTTGTTGCCTCTGTGATGGCAGTTTTGATAATTCCTCATTGTTGCTCCACACCTCCTTCTAGCCTGTTTGCCTAGTGCTTTTCTGATACTATCATCTTGCCAAAGTCAGCCTCCAAAGTCCAGTACCCCACTTTTGTATGGCTTGACTCTGTAGCTGAGTTTAACGTGAACCACACTGTTTGATGGTCACTTGTCCCCAGATGGCAACCCACTTCTAGATCTGAGATCCTCTCACTGCCCCGTTTGAGAGTACGAGGTCTAAGATTGCTCCCTCATGAGTGGGTTCAGAAACTAGCTGTCTAATGCCTGCCACCTGTAGGGCATCAAGAATGGCCCTGCTCTTGGATGTGGCTGCAAATGTGCTCCAGTTAACATCTGGCATATTCAGGTCTCCCATCAACAGTATCTCCCTTTCTCTGCCATTCTAAGAATGCCTTCCATCATATCCTTGTCCATTCCTTCCCTGACATGGGGGTGTACACAACCCTGTGCAGATTGTGGTGCCCTTTCCAGTCTCCAAGGTGACCCACAGTGCCTCCTCTCCTCCCTGTTTACTCTTTTGTTCAGTTGCTTTTATCCCTTCCTTTACATAGAGAGCTACTCCTCCCCCTCTTCTCCCCTGCCTGTCTCTCCAGTAGGTTATGTACCCTGGTATGTTAACATCCCAGTCACGGTTTTCTGTGTACCATGTTTCTGTGACTGCTACAATATCCAGGCATCCCTCATCCATTAAGGCCACCAGCTCAGGGAGCTTGTTGCCCAGACTACGGGCATTGGTACTTATTACCCTCCATTTCCTGATGGCCTTACCACCTTTTGCCCCATCCCTGTCCTTCTTGCCTTTGTCACTTTTTCCATTTACCCGTGTCCTTCTCCCTATCGACACCTCCATGTTGGTGTTTACCACACTTACTACCGTGATTGTTTGGGGGGGGCTAGGATTTTCCTGCTCCTTTCCAGTGCCTCCCCCTTGGCTAGTTTAAAAGCTTGCCAATGAAGCATTTAAACCTATCACCTAGGATCCTGGTTCCCCTCCTGGACAGATGCAGCCCATCATGCCAGTATAGGCTTGCATCACTCCAGGTGGACCCCCAGTCCCCAATGAAGCCAAATCCCTGAGCTCCACACCAGTTTTTCAACCACTGATTGAATCCCATGGTACGGAACCCTAGCCTCTCCTATGCCATAGATGGGCAGCACCTCCGAGAAGGTTACCGTGCATGCTACTTGACTAAGGCCCCTCCCCAATTCCACAAACTCTTCCTGCACTTCTCTAATCCCTTTCTTAGCCAGGTCATTTGTCCCTAGGTGGACAATGACATCCAGCTCCCTCCCCTGTGCAGCTGCTCCGGCAATCCTGAGGTTTCGCTCCCTGTCCCTCCAAGCCATGGCGCCAGGCAGGCACCTTACCTCCCTCTCCCCTTCCTTGCCCAGTTCTACCTTTCTAAGAATGGAGTCCCCCACCAGGAGTTGTTTCCTTCCCCTGCAGGGTCCCCTGCCACCCTCCTGTGGGTCTCCTTTGTGGAGGTTCCCAGCATCCTCCTTGGTCTCCACTGTGGGTGCCTCCATAGAGGAACCACACTTTGCCAGAATGGCATAGGAATTGTGGAGAGGTACAACTGGAGGGATGCACTTCTGTTCCACCACCCTCACCCTCCCTGAGCCCACTGTGGTCCAACCGCTCCTCTTTCTTGGCAACCTCTGAGGCAACGGCAGTGGCACTGGTGGTCCCTGGATGAAAGAGGAGGTCCCACAAATCCTGGCCAACTCAGCCTGGAGATGAGCAACCTCCTCCCTCAGTCCAGAGAGGTGCCTGCAGATGGGACAACACCGCATCCTCCAGAACATCTCCCGGAAGACTGCTGTTCCACAGCCACTGCACTGCACTACTCCAATCATTTCTTATTTCTGGCCCCTTAACTGTTTGCAATCCTTTCTCTTTCCTCTGTTTTTTTTTCTCTCTCTCCTTACTTTCTGCCTATGTGCCTTTAAGCTCCTGATTGTCCTGTTCTGAGACAAGAATATTCTATATTTCTCAGTAGACCACTTACTTGTTCAGAGGCAGACCTCCAGCAGCTAGAGGGGGCCGGAGAGCTACTCTTGCCCTTCTAGGATGGTGGGTCCTTGGTGGTACTGTGATCACTCACTTCCTGCCCCTAAACAGGAAGTTCCTGTTGTCAGTCAAATCCTGTGCCTATAAAAATAGAACTAGCTTTGGGTGGGGAGGGAAGGAGGGCAATATAGTCCCAGCAGAGAAGTTCAGTCACACAGCAGTCCTTTCTCCTGGTGTCTTCTGCCAAGCTATTTATTTATTATTCATAATGAATAACATCTTTTACTACTACTACTGCATGAGGCTGGGAATGCTTAATGCATCTAGATCCATTGAAGAGCATGCTTAAAGCAATCACAGAGGTCTGTATTCCTTTAAACCATTTTTATTTATTTATTTGAAAATGTTTTACCAAGCAAACCATATAAAAAATAGCAGTCTCATTTACAGATCACCTGGACAGAGACAGGTGTCACAAGAGGGCTAATGACAGAGCAGAACAGAGTTCCATCTTGTTCATCTTGAAGGTTGCTTCCTACAGCAGCAGTACGCAATAAAGGAAAAGATCCCAGAAGTAGCCCCCGACACAACAGAAATATAAGGTAACTAATCCTAAACAAAATGTCTATGGAAAGAGATGAGTTGCTTCCAGGCCAAGAACACGTAAAGAACAGCACTGTGGGACTACAAGACTAGAATTAAGAAAGCCAAGGGAAACTGGAAGCTAGGATAGGAGTGGGAGCTGCATAAAACTACTAAATCCTTCTTCTAATACATAAACAGATGGAAGAAGGCAAAGGAGGGGATTTCACCCTTGGAACAGGGAAACAGAGGTAGGAACCTATGAGAGAATAAGGAAAGTGGCTTAATAGTGTTGCTCAGATAGTGCTTTTGTGGATCCTACCACCCTCTGTTAGATAGTGCTGGTACCCTACCTAGGATCCTTCCAGAAATCCCACCAAAGGCAGATGTATGATCCAAGGTCAGATAGCAATGGATCCTAGGTCTAATCCAGGCACCCTAGGTCAGATAGTTGGGATATGGGGTCAGAAAGTGATGGATCCTAGGTAGGATCCAAGGATCCTATGTCAGATCCAGGGATCCTAGGTCAGATAGTTAGGATCTGAGTTGGATCTGTTGGTCAGAACTGTGAATCTGTTGCTAGGATCCACAAGCTCCACAATGTTTGTTGCTAGGATTCACAGGATCCACAACATTTGTCCGATCCATGCACTGGATCCTAGAGGGTCGGATCCATGGTCAGATAGCACTGCTATCCTACCACAGCAACTATCTGGCCAAATGGGAGGTATCTGTCGGTGTCCTAGTTTCTAGGATACTGTCTGAGCAACACTAATTCTGAATAAATACTTCCCTTCAGTGTTCATCAAACTGCCCCTGGGGGGAGTTAGAGTACTAACAGGGAGCGGCCATGGCAGCAGGGGTAGCTGTAATGCACAGCACCAAATAGGTTGGGTACCGAGGTTAAATCACAACACAAACAGTTGCTTATAGCAAAGTACAAATTTATTATTGGTCAGACATAAGAATAAGACAGCAGCAGTGTGTCAACAAGTTCCAATATTTAGCACAATAACGTGTGGCTTATCAATCCATTTGTATGTATGCTTTGATAAAGTGTACATCATTGCATGAAAGGTTGGCACTTGATTCACTGCTGCTGTCTGTAAGTAATTTTATCCTTCTCATGTTTGAACACTAATAAATTTGTACTTTGTGATAAGCAAGTGTTTATGCAGTGGTGTAGCCTTGGTGCTCAACCTATTTAGTGCTGGATGTTATGGTGTTGTGGCACTGGCTATTTCTGGAGCAAGTGATCCAGTGTTTGCAGCAATAATGCAGCCTGCAAACATGACACCCAACCTGGAAGCTGACAGCCTAACAAGGATCAAGCCATTTAAGTCTCAAGAGGCCTACAGGATACACTCCAGGATCATAGTGAAGCTAAAAGGACAATTATGGGGGAGCCTGCAATAATCTTTCCTGAGTATGTCTGGATAGGTGTAGCTCTGGAGAGCTAGAAAGTGTCCAGTATGGTCCTCATATTCAAGAAGGGGGCATGACCACCTAAACTGACATTAATGCTGGGCAAGGTCCTGGAAGCCATTATCAAACACAGAATAATGAAACATAGAAACATAGAATTTGTCAGCAGAAAAGCGCCACTTGTCCCACCCAGTCTGCCCAGATGGTTCCTGCCTAGTCTGTCTCTGTAGACACTATCTGGTCTCCAGCAACATCTCTCATCCCTACCCATTAAGCACTTGTTTGAGGCCATGGTTCTTGCCCCCTCTTAGCATGGCTTTATGAGGGTCAGAGCATGTCAAACCAACCTCATGTTCTTCAAGGGGGTGACCAGGGAGATGGGCAGGGCCAGGGCCATAGATGTAGTCTATTTGGACTCCATCAAGCCCCTTTGACACTGTGTTACATGACAAGCTTCTGGACAAAGTCCACCAGTGTGATATACAAAACACATTTGCAATTTGGATTGCTAATTAGTGGCTGGAAGCAGACAGTTTTGGTGGGTGGACATGACTTTACGTAGAAAGAGGTACATAGCAACATCCCTTAGGGATCTGTGCTTGAGGATGCAGACAGCTTTCTGGAGGAACTGAACAATTTGGGTGATTGAACAAACCTCTGAAGCTTCTGATCCAGTGTAATCAAATTGAAGATGCTACACTTGGGAAGAGAAAACAGAGGTGAGACCTACACACTGAATGGGTCTCCCCCTGTTGCAGTGGAGGAAGAAAAGGACTTTGGAGTCATAATAGACAAGAGGCAGAAACATTGACAAGCAGTGTGATGTTTCTGTCAAGAGGGGCAGTAGAATGCTGGAGTGCATTAAAAGTGGGGTGGCCCTCAGAGTAGAGAAAGCAACCCTAACACTTAAAAGGTCATGCTCAGACCCCACTTTAAGTACTGTCTGCCATTCTGGGCTCCACAGTACAAAAAGGACATTAAGGCTGTTGAGAGGGGGGCAATGCAGGGCCACCAAACTGACAGGAGTTTAGGGGACAAGAGTTATGAGCAGAGGCTGGTGGCCCTTAATAATGTTCACCTTGGAGAAAATGAGGCTGAAGGTGACCTCAAGGGTATCAACAAAACTGAACAGAGATATTTGATCAGGTTTTCCCCAACAGGATGCAGAGACACACCCTAAAATTCAGAAGTAGGGCTGAGTGTGGCTGAAAAGGGTGTTTCACCCAGTTAATCTTCTGGTTAAAAATAAATCAGAGTAATCATGTACAAATTTCTGATTACTGATGGAATAATTCTGGGTAATAGAGTGGGTAGAAAAATTCCTATGAATTAGTAAATGTGTATACCGTAGCATATTTATTCATCCCTGCCTTGGAAGAAGAGGGGGCAGAAATGATGGCTCTGGAGTGCCTTACGACCATAAATTACTAATGTATGTATGCATGTACATACATATATTAGGGTTACACAGCATGATTAGAACTAACTTTCTGGTTGTTAAGCTTGAATCTCTGTCCAAACTCAAACTGAATATATTTTCTCAGCCAAACAGCAGGCATGGTGGACAACAAGGACCCTAAATGCTAAGCTCTCTAGGTTCAAGGAAGTTTTCAGTGGTGCACCACAAGGGTCTGTTCTAGGCCCCACCCTCTTCAATATGTTCATCAGTAACATAGGTGAAAGGTTAAAAGGCAAGGTACTGTATGTATTTTGTGTGAGTACAGACTAACAAATGATGCATTATGGTGGATAGTACTGAGGGGGTAAGGAATATGAAAGATGAACAAAAAAGGTTGGAAAAATGCTCTAGTATATGGCAATTAAAATTCAGTGCCAAGAATTGCAGGCAAGGTTATGCACACTAGTAACAGGAATCCAAACTAAGAGTACTGAATCAATGAAGCAGAAGTGGAGCAATCAAGGGAAGAAGAGACTTGGGGATAATCATCGCTAATGATATGAAGGCCACCTCCCAATGCAACCAGGTATAAGGGAAAGCCAATAGAATGCTGGGGTGTATAGGACGGGGTTTAACCAGTTGCAAGAAGGAGGTGATTTTACTACTTTATAGGTCTCTGTTGAGGCCTCAGTTTGAATAATGTGTTCAGTTCTAGATTCCACACCAAACAAGGGACAGGTATAAACTGAAGACTATCCAGCAGGGGGCCACTAAAATGATTTGGGAACAACAGGGAAAACCTTGTGAGGAAACTTGGAAGCACTTAATATGTACTCTCTGGAGGCAAGAAGGGGGAGGGGGTATCATAGAGACCATCAAGTTTTTACAGAGATGCAAAAAGGCCAACCATCTTTTCCAATTAAATAAGAATTTGACCCCAAAGGGCCATAATCTTTGATTTGTGGGGTTGAAAATTAATAAAGGACATAAAGAAGTTCTTTATGTAGACAGTCATGTCTAAGTGGAATCAGGTGCCTAGTATAGTGATCAATGTGAGCACCATTACCAGGTTCAGGACTGGTTGGGATGTTTAAAGGGCTTATTAAAGGGAGGAAAGAGGGATAGAGAAGGCAAACAATTTCAGGTTAGGGTGCCAGAGCAGACTGGATGGACTCTGTATCTTTATGTGCTCATACCTTTCTATGTTTCAATGTTTCTGACCCCATCTGGTATTCAAATGCTGTGTTACTATGATAGAAAAGATTACTGTACTAAATGTGCAGGGACCCTGACATCCTGCTTGGCATAATATACTGGAAAAAATCTTTTAATTTCTTAATTCTGTATTTTTTTCCCAAAACTAGTCTGGTTGATCCGGCAAGCCACTGACTGACATACCCGAGTTCCAGATGCCCCAACAATTCACATCAAAAATAGGCTCAGCTGTAGAGGTCATCAAAGAACTACAAAAACAGCATTAATAACATTTCAGCCTTGGAAGGTTATATTTTGCACGGAACCACTATAGTCAGCTACCTGGACATCCGGCGCCATTTCGTAAAACTCTCAGTCAAAGGACAAAACAAGAGTTGGGTAACACAGAACTGAAACAAAGGAAACCCAGTGTTGGGTGTACATTTAAAAACTATTTATTAAATGAATAAAATTGTAAAAACACTTAAGTAGTATCATAATCCTGCCATAAGGCACGTACCAACGTTTTGTGCGGTCACTTGCACTTTATCAAAGTATTGCATGTTTTTACTATTTGTGCTTGCATGTTTTTACTAGTTTATTTATTTAACAAATAGCTTTTAAATGTACACCCAACATCAGGTTTTCTGTGTTTGGGTTCTGTGTTGCCCGACTCTTGTTTTGTCCCTTGAAGGGGATATTACATGTGTTAATGCCATTAACAGTGCCAGTACCTGTCTCCTTCCCTCTGATATAATACAATGTACATAACATTTAATTTACTTTCTTGTTGATCAGGGTAAATTAGTTTTGTCTGCAACATCTTGCCTGAGGTGCATTTATGGTAAAGAAAGAAAGAAAGAAAGAAAGAAAGAAAGAAAGAAAGAAAGAAAGAAAGAAAGAAAGAAAGAAAGAAAGAAGGAGTTCATGGGCAACCATACACAACAAGGTTGTGTTTCCATCGAGGGGTTGAGATGACATCATAGAGATCTTGAGAGCAAAGCTCAAGAGGTCCTGATGTCATCTCAACCCCTCGATGGAAAAACTGTCCTTGTTGGTATATGGTTGATCATATACTATTTTATATAGTATATTGTTTAAAAATTAGGTATTTGTTGTCACAGTGATCATCATTTGCCCATCCGCCAGCTTGTCTCCCTCCTCTGCCAGACCCCCGACCTGCTCCGTCACTTGCTATTCAACCCAATAGTAAAAACTAAAATTGGTAACTAAGATTTCAATTTAAAAAAAACAAACCTTGCTTTACCTAAACTCAGTGCAGCTTTATTGAGTGGCTCCATCCAGCCGCACTCAACATGCTGCTGTCAAAATGCTGACGCTGCACTAAGGAGTCTTCTGCACAGTTCAAAGAAGAAAAATTGTTATTGTATAGTTGTGATGTCATAACAGACATAGAGAAGGTAAAGGCAGACCAGAGGAGGGCAACTTAAATAGTATGGGGTTGCACAAGAAGCCCTATGTTGAGAGACTGAGGGATCTCAACATGTATACTGCAGAAGAGAAGAGGGTGTGAGTTGACGTTATAGAGGCTTACGAGTACATCAGGAGGTAAACATGGTGCAGGAGGAGTCTCTTTCAAAAGAGAAGAAGCATCAGGAATGGAGGCATGCAATGAAGCCAGAGGGAGGAGTATAAGAGAAATGTGAGGAATTATTTCTTCACTGAAAAGGTGGTAGACACCTGAAACAAACTATCAAAAGAAGTGTTGGGGGAAAAAACAGTGGGGGAGCTTCAAGTGTGCGTGGTATAGACATAGAAGTATATTACAAAATAGACAAGGAGGAGGGAAGATTGTAGGTGACCAGTTAGTGTCTGTGAAGACAGATTAGGCAGGGAACATCTGGGCAGAATGGGTGGGCCAAGTGGTAATTTTCTCCTGCAAATTCTATGTTTCTAGTAGCATGGGACTCTAATGTGCAAGATGAGGACTGGAAAGTCCTAACTGCAGCAAGTACTAGGAACCACCTCCTAGTAGATGCATGCCAGGAGGTGTTCTAAGTACAACTGGTCAAGGGCCTGACAAGGGAAGGGGCTCTGCTGGATCTGGTACTCGCCAACACGTGATCCAAAATGTGGCAGTAGTCCAGGAACTGCTAGGATCTAGCCATCACAAGATAGTAAGGTTAGCGGTCCAAATAGTGATCACCAAATGGGCAAATACAGTAAAGGTACATGATTTCAAGAAGGCAGATTCTGATAGGATGAGGGAACTCTCCAGGAAAAATCATTGGGTGACTAGGGCAGATAAAAGTGGTAGAGGACAAATGGAAAGCATTTAAAAAAAGGAATGCTAGAGGCAGCAGAAAACTTAGTAGGGTGGGTATCAAAAGGAAAAAGGCCAAGAAGTAGTAGTAGTAAGTAATAAAATATCATTATTTTTAGACAGGATATGGGTGACAATGTATACACCATTAGGGCAAGAGTCCTATTTATAATGTGTTCCTGTGTACAATTCTAAAAGAAGTTGAAAATAAAATTACAATAAGATGCAGATATATTACAGTTCCCAAAAATATAGTACCTACATTCTTTACAACTCTTCATGTCAGATCAAATATAAACAGTAACAATATTTCAGTCATAGCATGTGCAACGTACCACCAGTTCTTGTTTCAGTGCAGTGTTAAACGTCCCCATATTTTCAGTTATGCTTTTAGTTTGTACACTTATTGTATTACATATGTTTGAAGTCATTTCTCCATATTTGTTTTAGGGGCAAGGGTTTGTTTGAAATTAATGTTTTGTAAACTTGATTGGCCCAGACTAGTTTGTTTTTATTTTGTAATGTTTGCCACCTCAGATTTTCATATAATTTACAGTGGTGGGTCCATTGGTGGGTCTTAAGTGCAAATCTTGCTGAGCGATTACAGATAACTTCAATCTTTTTTAAAACAGTATTGTTTGTAAATCCATATGTATGAATTCTGTATTCAATAATTGGTACCAAAAGTTAATTTACAATTGACTCTCATATTTCTCTTTATACAATGTCCAGTGCACCTTAATGCTCCCAACCTATTTTTTTTTTTTTCACGATTTCTTCGATCCAATAATAAAATTTTTATTTTTGGTCCACCCAAAGTCTTATATATTTGTATTCTGAAACCTGGAACAAATGTTCATTGTTTTTATTTCTGTTGATAGACTTTGCTCCAATTGGGGTCGTGTTGAATATTATTATTATTATTTTTTTTTTTGCTATTAAACACTAGTTACCAAATCATGTTTGTATTTGTGCAAAATCCCTTTCTAAATCTTGTTTCACTTGTGTGGTATTTATTCCAGATGTCATTATTACTGTGGCATCTGCATATAATCTAATTTCTGTTTTTTTCTTGCAAGGTCTGTCAACTGGTCTGTATAGATTAACAACAACAGAGGGCCCAAAATAGATCCTTGAGGGACTCCTCTGTGTACCAGTGCTTTCATTGAAAGATTTCCACCTTCCAAAACTTGCTGTGTTCTTCCTATAGGATATGATTTGTACCAGTGGCAAGCAACAGTTGATATACTGTACCAATTTCCAAAAGTATGTTTAATAGGAGTTGATGATCTACTGTGTGAAATGCTTTTGATAAGTCTATGAACACTGCACCCACCAACAATCCCTTGTCTACAGAAGAAGCTACCATGTCTATTAAGTTGGCGAGTGTGTGCCTGGGGAATGTTCTTTTCTGAATCTGGACTGGTTCCTGGACAACAGCGAGTACTTTTTAAAGTAACCAGTTGTCTGTGCACCAGTCTTTCAAAAAATTTTGAAACCACAGGTAGTAGTGCTATGAGATAGTAGTTTGGTAGGGTTTTTGGTATACTGCAATGCAAAGTAAAAACAACACTGTCCACCAGTAATAAATTCTTTGCATTTCACTCATTACTGGTGGACAGTGCTGTTTTTACTTTCCATTGCTGTCAGCCTTTGAACGGATTCACATCCAGTCCTAGAGCTGTCTTCTTGTTGCTGTTTGTTGGTATACCCCCTTTAAATATCGGTACTACCTTGGACTCTTTCCACAAAGCTGGAAACGTCCCTTCCTTTAGACTCTAATTGAAGAGATTTGTTAATACCGGTGACATAACATCAATGGCATCCTTTACAAATCTTATTTCTATACCATGGATCCCATGGGATTTATTTCTATTTAATTTCCTAATTATATCTTTCACTTCTCTACTTGTAATATATTTAAATCTATATCTTGGGACTTTAGAATCTTCAATACCATTATCATATTTTGGTTTGTCTAACTTGTCAACCTTTTCCAATTTAGATGGTTGAGAAATGTTTACATCAGGGAGATTTATGAAGTATTCATTAAGAATATTTGCCTATTGTTTACTGTTTTGTAATAGTCCGTCTTTTTCTATCTGTATAAGGAGCCTTTTGTTTACTGTTTTTTCCAATGGATTTTATTTAAGTCCAATATTTCCTTGTACTTGATGCTTCACTTGCATTTTTTATTAGAACACTCCATTGCCACCTGCTTTATTTTGGTTTTTTTAAATGTGTTTCTTACTTTATATCTATCCCAGTCTTCTGAATTTAGAATTCTATTTGCCATTTTCCATAGTCTGTTTTTCACTCTGATCTCCTTTTTTTAATTTTTCTGTTATCCATGAGACATTGTCTTTTTTTTTATAATATTTTTATGAAAGGTGCTATTTAATTACATACCATCATAAAAAGATTATTAAAACAGCAGTACAGGAATCTGGTGAAAATTTTGACCGATATATTTTATTCTATTTTGGATTGCCCCATGTCTACTGACTTGTATGATACCCTTCTTTCCACACTTGCTGTACTTTAGTACTTTTTTTCACATCTGAAATAATAACAGGAGCACTCCTTCTAATATGGCTTGGACCAGATTTTCATCAGTATTCTCGGCTGCTTTTGTTTTTGTACCTCAGTTATTTAGAATAATTTCTGTTGTAACTAACATGAACTAACATGCAGCAGGCAGTGTTCTATAACCTTATGGAACAGTAGGTGTTCAAAAATAGCTGGGAATAGTGATGAAAACCCAGTCTGAGCAATATTAAAAGGAGCCCTGCTTTTATTATTTCATCCTCATACGTTTTCAGCTTCTGACCCTGTATCATGTTCACCCTTGGACAGACTAAATGCCCTTTATCCTCTTTTAGGTATGGGCTTCAGAAGTGGATGCAGCACACCAGGTGTGGCCTCACCAGGGACCCATAGAGGGATAACTGTACCTCCTTTCTCCTACTGAAGAACCACCACCCTATACCCTCCCTAACATCTTGTTTACATTCCTGAGTGTTCTGGTGCACTGGGCCAGTGGCTTGTGACTATCACTAATGACATCCCCTGAGTCCCTTGCTTCTATAGTCACTCTAGTTTTCTTTGCATACACCATCCAAAAACCTGTCCTCAGGTAGCACCTGCCTATGCTTAGAACTATGCACTTCATAGCAGTAAACTTCACTTGCCACACCTTGGACAACTCTTCCAGTATTTCTAGTTACCTCTTCATATATCTAATCTTCTCTTTGATATACCCTGCCACAGATTTTATTGCCATCTGCAAAGAGGCAGATATAACCCTTAGTCCTTTGCCTATGTTGCAGATAAAAAACATTAACAGTACTGGGTCAAGCGCTGATCCTTGTGGCACTCTACATGTGACCTCCTCACCTCAGAGCATTCCCCATTAATTACCACCCTCTGTGTCCTTTTTTCCAGCCAACTTGCTACCCTCCTGCTTAGCTTTATGCCTGCCAACAGGTCCCACAGCTTCCTAACAACCTAGGGCATAGAGTCAAAGGCCTTACTGAAGTCTAGGTACAGCACATCAACCACCTGTCCTATGTCCATGGCTCTAATTACTGAGCAAAGAAGGATGATCTAGTAATACTGCCACTTCATGAAGTCATGGTACTTCTTGTCTTGGAACCAATTTGTTTCAAGAAAGTCCACAGTTCCTTCTCAATGACAGACTCCAGGAGCTTCCCAGCTACAGAGGTCAAACTAGTTGACCTGTAGTTTCCCGGTGTGTGTGTGCACGCGCATGCGTGTGTGTCCTTTCTAACCTGCTTCTGACAGGTTCTTGTAACATCTAGTGGACTTTCTTTAATGAGTTCCCACTTTTGTTTTACTCCCTTAGTTTGTCCAAATAGTTTTTCCCATCTTTCTAAAATCTACCATCCTGAAATCTAAAATCACAATCCTTGTCTTTGTCCTCTGTTCCTCTAGGGCTAAGATGAACTACACTGAGTTGTGGTAACTCATCTCTAGGGGCTCCGTTACTTCCACCTCCCATACCCTGTCCTGATTTGATAGTACCTGGTCATGGATAACTTCATCCCTCTTAGGTATTTTACCCGCTGTCGAAGGGAGCCTTCTTGCACTGAATCTACAAGAGCCTGTTCATTGCACTCCTGGCCATTAACATTACCCAATCCCAGTCTGGTACTTTTAAATCCCCAGCTACTGTAGTACCACACTTCTTAATGTGGTAACCCTTATGATTTAGTCCCCTAGCTCTCTATCCCTGTCCTTAGACTGGTTAGATAGCTTGTAGAACACTCCAGCTCTGAGGTTTCTCCCTTTTTTGGCTACTACTAGCTGCATCCATATTGTTTCACCCCATATCTCCTCTCATATCCCTGTCTTCCATCACCTTTGCTGTTACTAATGTATAGTATAGTGCCACCCCTCCTCCTCTGTCTGTATGAATAAGTGAGCAGGTATGACAAAGTATGTTGTGCAAGCATGTATCAATGTTTAGGGATTTCCTGGCCACTCTACTACCCGGAGAACCCAAAGATTCCCTTGGAAAGCTGAAAGTTGTCAAGGCTAAGCTTAAAGGCCTGTATTGTCTTCATGTCCACTCTCTTGGTAGGTAGGTGGCACTTTAGCCTCACCACTCTTGTAGAAGTGTATCCTAACATTACCTCCTAATTTACCATCCCTGACCTTCACAGCATATTCACAAGTCATGCTGCAGGACACCAGATCAAACTTCCCTGACTGAATGATCTTCCCTATACCCTTGAGTATGCTCAAGACTAAGATCATGTCCTCTTGACCTCTTCTTTTTCTAGCATGAACATAACAAGAGCCAACAGACTATCCTTACAGCTTTTGCCCTCCATATCACTGTTCATTTTGGTGGTGCTGTGTGGCATCCTTTCGATTGCCTCAAAGTCCTCTCTTAGTCAGGAGGCCATATTTGCCCACATTTATATGACAAGGTACAAGAGCATCCATTAAGTACACAAGGAAATAGGGTACTGTTGCATAAATTGGGGGATTTAGGCCGGCCCGGTGGCACTGAGGGTTGAGGCGCTGGATGCCACACCTTGCACCACACCGGCAACCCGGGTTCAGGAATGGACTCGGGCCACCGGGGGTCGGCAGGGGGAAGGAGGATTGAGCATCCCCATGGATGCTCTCCTCCTTCGCTGAGAGATACCAGGGGTGTGTTTAACACACCCAACATCCGAGAGAGCCGGTGGAAGCACCGACTCTCAGGGCAATGGCGGCTTCCACTGGGGGAGCTGGGGAGGGGAGGATGCCATCAGGCACTTGGCAGGCGTGCGTACACACGTTCCACCTGAGCCAGGCGTCCTCAGTGGGAGGGAGAGGGAGGGACAAGAAAAAGCAAAAATACGCCTCGGCGCTCCTAGGTGACGGCCGCTCCAGCCTTCCAGTCTACATCACAGGCAGACCCCGCTGTGCAGGTGCTCTGTGGAGGAAGAAGCCGGTAGGAGCCACCAAGAGGCACTCTAGGGGCAGACTCTGTGAGGGATGGGAGACATTGAGTGACCTGATTGAGTGGAATGGCGAGAGTGAACAGGAGGGAAAAAAGTAATTTAAAAAAAATAAATTGGGGGATTTGCAAAGGCGGCTCCAGAGAAGGGCAAAACTACCCAACACTTGGCAAACAAACCAGCCAGGACTAAGACAGTACATAGCTACAGTGGTAGAGGGCAGGAGAGAGCATATGATGCACAAAGGCAAAGAGGAAAGCGAAAGCAAGGGAACAGCGGTGGAGGTAATGGGGAAATGGAGAACAGTGCGGTACTGGCAGGGATAATTACTAGGTACACAGGCAGGCATGGGTTGTGTACTCATGTAGCAAGGCTTTCAGGGTGAAAGGGGAGAAGGACAAGTAAGGAGCAGTTAACAGAGGGAGTCAGTGAGAGAATGTTGCCTGCCTGATTGACATCTTGGGAAGTGGGGAAGAAAGATGCTGGAAACTAATCTTAGAGTACTCAGCACATTTTTAATGCATGCTAGATGAGCCCACTACAGTATATTACTTTGCATCCTTGCCATTCTGTGCATGCTGTTTAGCACACCAGACCCAAGGTATATGCACACTGCACAGTCTGCATAGTGTGCAGGACAATAGATTCCTGTTAGTCCTTGTGTGTCATGAAAAGCAACCATTCTTGGTCATGCCCATGTTGATCTTTCACCTAATTACACGGTGCACTCCCCTGAATTATAGCTGCTAGGAATGCTAGATGTGTATGCCAACTCAAATACTCCTATTTCCACTCTACCCCCCACTGTCAGTCAAAGGGGGGACAGGCTGAAGAAAGACAGGCTTGTAGTTCTCTCCTTGTGGAATGCACCCTTTCCTTTTATTTCATTGTGGCTATACAGAAAGCAAGAGTTGCATAAATAAGTCCGATGCCTCTTGCTTAACTACAACTTACTCCAAACCTTTGGAAACAGAGTCAGGCCCTGAAGAAAGGGATGAGGTCACAGACTGCAGGAGGTGGGGCCATGAGTAATGATGTTTTTCCATTATCAGAACTTAGTTGCATAGTCTATATTCACTAGTACAGTGCATGTGGGAAAAGAACTGAGGCATTACTGCAGGACTGATGACAAACAAGTGAATTATAATACACACAGGATTGTAGAACCTAAACCTAACTACTGAGTGCTATCTTTTCTGAGAAAATGGGGATTCAAACCTACCTAGTGTACACTGTCTGGTATTACACAATCATTCCAAACACACAGGGGAACTGGGGATTCAAACCCACCTACTGAGTACTTTCTAGTACTACAGCATCATTACAGACACACAGGAGAACCAGGGATTCAAACCCACCTACTAAGCCTTGTCAGTGGTAGCATAGAATCATCACAGACACTAAGGTGAACTGAGGATTCAACCCCACCTGCAGAGCACTGTCCAATACTACAGCATCATTACAGACACACAAGGGAACCAGGGATTCAGAGTAAACCTACAAACTGAGCCTTGTCAGTGGTAGTGTAGAATCATCAGAGACACTAATGGGAACTGAGGATTGAACCCCACCTACTAAGCACTATCTAGTACTGCAGCATCATCGCAAACACACAGGGAAATCAATAATTTAAACTTACCTACTGGGCCCTGTCCAGTACTACAGCATTATCACACACACACACACACACACACACACACACACACACACACACACACCAATTTTATGGAAGTCCCTCAATTGTGATCCCAAAGCCATAGACAGAGAGGGTCACAACCCTTACTGCATGGTCAATAACTAGCTTGCAAATGTGTAGGGAAGGAGGCAAGGGATCACCTTCGAAATTAATGGCCTACCGGGCCATCTACTGGGCATTGTGGCCCCTATATGATTCAGTCACACCTTTCTCAACACTGGCAGTGCAGACCTATGTTAAGCAGTACTACAAGGTGTCACTAAATGATGTAAGAAGCCAGCAAGGGACTTAGGTCATGAGGGACAGGATGCGGACACATGCATAGATGGAAGAGAGCTATGGAGATATAATTCACTGGGTACCAGGGACTTGAAACAGGCCTCAGGTTAAGTACTGTAGGTGGCCCACTAGATTACCAGAATAGCAAGATATGACCAATAACAAGGCTGCACTATCAGTCCTCAAGTAAGCCTCATGTTACAGGTTAGGGTCGGGAGGCAACATTGACAGTAACACCTCTGCTATAGCCATCTGTGAATGACATGGAGCCGTGCAACTGTCACTGTGATATTCACAAAAGGTCACTGATGTTGCACAGCAGGTGTTGATTGTTGCAAACCCCTTGATATCTGGTGATCCTAATTTTCACTGCAACTTAGTCACTGAATGACTCTCCTCCTGGCAGCTAAGGCAACTGTTTGTGGTTAACATCACGTGTGGGAATCACGGTGGGGAGTATACACCCTGATTTTTTGCTCTTCATGCTGTGACTATGAATAGAAACCTTCATAGAGATGGCAGAACTCTGAAAGGTACTGAATCTTAACCTTATTACTTAAGAACTGGAACACAGGATTCTGATCAGTGCTGATTACTTTAATTTACAATGTGATTGGGCTGCTGTGGATGTCAGTCAATATCCCTGTCTTATGGGCTCAGTCAAATGAGGCTGAAGGGTCTGGGTCAATAACTCTCGATGGGGGGTACATCTCCAAGATTGAATTTAAGTTGTGCTGTGCCTTCAACCAGAAAAAACTTAATGCGAGCCTTGTATCAAGTATGGTACCACACCTGGGAATGCAATATCTACCCACCTCCTCACAGGATCAACCTACCTGAGAACCAACTTAATGCAAGGACTGTTTTCCAAAAAATCAATTAACACTCTACTAATAATAAGCTCACAGACAGTACATATGAGCAAATAAGGTCTTTATTAAAGGCAAAACAAACAGGTTCTAGGAGGAAGAAAAAGGTTAGGAAATTCTAAATAATAATACAGCAGTGGTTGATACCTAGCTGTACCTACAGTGTCTTGTTAGGCACAGCCAAACCACGTAGCACAGCCTACCAAAATCACACACAGTATGTCTGGATCCTTATAATCCTAGTTGAATCACCTGGTCCATTAAGGGGGTTTCCAAAATATGAAACTAGGTGTGAACAGGCATGCTGCGTGAAGAAGGACCAGAGTTACTCATGGTTCCCTGTCCAGTTATAGTTCTCTCAGTGCGCAGGGTGTAGTAACAGCAGGAAGTCCCTCCTCTGGCTGGTTTGGATCCTTTTTCAATTTCAGGCCTCTATGATGAGCAAAACAGCTCCCCACAGGTACAGTTAGGGCTCTCCTACTCTGGACATGCAGTAGATAATCTTTCCTTCTGAACTCACAGGTGCAGCTTCAGTCCTTCGAGCCCAACCATCTCAGGCCAGTAGACCACATCCTGGCATCCAGTCCCTATGTGTACTGTGATAACCATTGCCTGGCAGTGGTGCTGGCTAGGCAGCTCCCCAGACAAAGAACTACTCTCTGTCATAGTATAAATGCTGCTGCCCAGAAAAGCCTCTCTGAGTGCCTGGAGGAGGATCTCAGGAGGGTTTGCCCTCACAAACACCTCCTCTGGCCTTTTACTTTAAGTCTTATCAGGTTTACCGTGTGCAATCATGTGATTAGCTCCCTTTTTCCTGTGGAGGAATTCTGCTTGACCGACAGGCATGTGATCTGTTTCTTCCAGATCTCAGATAAAGCTCACTCCAGTCTGAATTCCAGCAGTAGCCACGTGCAGACTAAAACAGGTCTGGAACAGTCCCTGCTGTTCACTGGGAAAATCCAGCTCTTGGTTGGCCCATAGAGCTGCCAGTCACTCACAGCAGTGGTGGAGTTCTATCTCTTGATTAAGGATTGACTTAAAATGTCAGTCCTGAATTAAGTTTCTCAGGTCTATCAACCCTTCTGGCTACCTTTGCAGGATTTGGAGCCTGATTGGCTGTGTTACCATTGGCTGACCCAATTAGCATGTCTCTCAGGGCTCAGTAGTAGCTAAGATGCCTGCCCTCCTTGCAGGCCCATGGGCACTCAGCCCCAAATCTTTATTTGACAAGGGTCCTGCCCTTAAGACATTTATCAGTAGCCCCATTGGTATTTGTGCTTAGTTGTTCTAGTGTCCGGTTTGGTTGGGGCAGTGTGCGGGGGAACCCTCACTTCAGTCAGGAGCACCAATTGTGCTCTGTCAGCAGTGGCAGCAGCACCACCTTTGGTTTTAGTGTACAGCCATAGTTACAAGTTGCAAACCACCAAAACTACTGCTGCTCTCCTTCTGTCCTGGTCCCCATCAGCAATCCTGGGGACCTGAGAGCAATTATTTTGGCTGGTGATGGTGTGGGGCTGACAACGTAGAGTCAAAAAGATAAGCCTCACATGGGAGGGTTACAATGAAAATGTGAATTAAATGCCAAAAATGAAGAATAAGGGAATAACATCTGTAGTACACAACTCAGTGGGGCAAAGGGTACTTTAAATAACAGTTTGAATAAAAAAGAGCAGAACTGCTAATGCGGAAGGGACACACTAACTCCCTCGGGCCTGACTAGAATACATCTATAGTTACATCAGGACTGTGCTTTGCTATGCATTAGCTGCAGAACTTGGAGTTGGGACTGAGGCTTTTGTGGAATCAACGAACCATGTTGTTGTATGCATCCTCCTCCCTCCAATCCTTTGGCACCTCTCTCATCTCTGGTGAGCAGTTAAAGAGGTCCATCAGTGGACCTGTTATAGCCAGCCCCATTTCACTTGGGGACCCATTGATATATTTACATTAAATGCCTGAAGTTCCTTCATCACTCTCTCCTTTGTAATGGGTCTCATTTTGACCCCTGTCAGTAATCCTCTGCTGGTAATCATGTTGTATGGTAGTCTGGTAAAGGCCCCAGGTCCCCTTCCATGCTACAGAACAGAAATAGGTGCTTAGTAGATTTGTCTTGCCCTTCGCATTCTCTATCCATTCTTCTCCCTTTTTCAGCCTGATCACTGCTCTCTTGGTTTTCCATTGGGGGAGGGTGTGAATTCTAGGCCTGTAATAGGAAAATGAATGTAAAACGGTAGGTGATATGAGTGTCCGTTCTTATTGAAAAAAAGCCATTGTACCACAGAAGGATAAAACAGAATCCTGTGGCCTTTGAACTCTGGTGTAATAGGTTTTTAGTTAGGATGGAAATCCAAGCACAGCACTGAAGGAACCATATACTGCAGTGTATTATTGTACTGTTTTAAACTTTGTCCCCATGTTCCCTTCCCCAGGATGACTAATGAGATGTCTCAGCTCAGCAGAGCCTTCCTGGTAAAACTATTAAGAAACAAACTAGAAAAGGGTGTGTTTGTTCCTTAATGGATGAAAATGTATATCTTCTGACAACAAATGTTATAGACAATATCTGTAATCTTATGTACTATAAGGATATGATATTTATGTTTTCTCAACTTCCAGTCTTATCGTTGATTTAATAAGTTGTAGAAACCACAGGATTTAAAAAAGTTTTAACCATTGCATTTTTATATATCGATATATATGGAAGCTGCAGCAACATGATACTGTATATTGATAGATCAAGTTAGCAGACTCCAAGCTTTTATTAAAAATGTGTGCCATTGATGCCTCTAGGTATTCTGATCACATGAAGACCATTTTAGATGTTATCTTTCAAAATGTGGAACAGTTGGTTATTGGTACCAGAAACTTTTTTTTTAGGTGAAAGTTTGGGGTCAGATCAACATGAATATAGATACATAGAAATTATTGGCAGAAAAAGGCCTACTAGCCATCCAGCTTAACCATCCTACCTCACTATGCTGCTCTGACTGTAGTGGCCATCTTGCCCCATAGCCCCAGCCCCAGCTTCTGACTTAAGCCCGTCTGCCTGACCCAACCTTGTTTGAAACTGGTTACAGAGTTTGCCCTTACCTTTCTGCAACTCATTCCACTTGTCCACCACTCTTTCAGTGAAAAAGTGTCTATGGGTATCTTTCCTGACTCCCCCAACTAACCAATTAAAATGAGACCCCCCCTCATCCCTGTATTTGAGCTAAAGGGAAAATGTTCATGGTGTTCACTCTGTTTATCCCTTGCAGGTACTTGAATGTTTTTGTCATGTCACCTCTTTCCCTTCTTTTTTTGAGGGTGTGCTGGTCCAAGTCCTGCATCTGCTTCTCATATGGCTTGCCCGCTAGTCCCTTGACCATCTAGGTTGCCCTCTGCTGTAATGCTTCTACTTTGCTACAGTTTTACCTCGGCTGTGGACTCCAGTATCTTGTACAGTTCTTTACTCCCGAAGAGGTCTTACCAGTGACCTGTACAGAGGAAAGATTACCCCCCTACTTCTGCTGTTTGTCTTGCTCCCTATGAATCTCATCACCTTCTTTGCTTTTCCCACAACTCCGTTATAGTGTGCTGTGAATTTTAGGCACTCTGATATCATCATCCCTAAGTCCTTCTCCTCTTATTGCTTTTCTGAACTTCTGCTCCTCTAGCCTATTTCATACTGCACCCTTGGATTCTTTGTCCTAAAGTTCATCATCTTACAATTTTTATAGAAATACAAAATCAGACATACCCCCATAATGCAAAACATCATAGGATGCATATGAAAATCATCATGAAAATCTAGGCTAGTTCTGTTTCAAGCATTTTTTTTTGCATGCTTGTATGCATGAGCAAGCAAAACATATTGGGGCCACTTGGACAGTGTAGGGACAGGGGAGGTGTGTGCTGTAGCAACCAATGAAGCTGAGTTTGCAGGAGGTGTTTGAGACAACACTCAATACTGAAAAGGCTGCTGCTGACGTTGCTTTACTGGTTGATGGGCAGAAAGTTCTCACATATGAAAGGATGCAGCTACACATATCACAGTTTGGCTGCATCCTTTCATATCACTGCCATCAGGCAGCGAAGCAACATCTCTGTCCTGCTTGACCCAGCTTTACATGAACTCTGGTAGTCGGGTGCTCAACCCACCAGTGAAGAACTGTGCTCAACCCCTCCCTCCAAAAATGTCCAGCAGTTGGGTGCCCAACCTTCCACTGGGAACTCTGCAAACCCACCTACCCCCAGTGAACATCCATTAGTTGGGTGTCCAACCCTGCCAACAGAGAAGTCTGCAAACCAAGCCCCTCAACCAATATTCATTAGTCTGGTGTCCAACCAAGCTGCCAGAGAAGTCTTCAGACATACCACCTCACCAACATCCAGTGGTCGGGTTCCCAACTCTAATGGAGAACTGTGCAACCCAGCCATGAATGTGCAGCGCTAAGATGCCCTACCCTACTGCTGGAAAACTCTGCACCCCCCCCAGTGAACATTCTGCAGTTGGGTGTCCCTCCCTCCCTATAGCTGGAGAACTCTGCTACATCCTTAATGAATGCCCAGCAGTTGGATGCCTAGTCCTGACACTGGAGAACTATGCAAACACCCCAGTGAATGTCCAGTGGTCAGGTGCCTAATTCTTCTACCATAGAAGTCCTAACTCCCCCAATGGGATGCAGCACTGGGGTGCCTACTCCCTGTGCTGTCAACCAATACACCAACACTGGGATGCCCAGTCCCCAGTGTCAGCACTTGCAATAAAGACAATTATCCCTTGTCATATTCTTTGTTTGTTTTTTTTTGCTTGTTTTTTTTTTTAAACCTGAAGGAAAAGAAAATGGTTCATGAATGTCTTCTACTCCCACCACCACTCGGACCCCTCGCCCCAATCCCCATCTCAAATCTCCCTACTTCACACACCCATCACATCCATTACTCACCTACCAGTTCAACTGGCAGGTCCTACTGCTACAGATGCTGACTGCAAATGACTGGAAACAAGGTAAGCCTGGTTAGGGCTCCCAATCAAGATGGCTGCCTAACGCGGTCACTCTGAACCTCAGGCTTTACACAAAGATTAACTATGATAAAAAAAAAGCCATTATTGATCAAGTTTTTTTGCAATATTTTATTTTATTTCATTTCATTCCTCTGTAATGAATTTTGGACCAAAAAAACAGGATGTTTTCACCAATAGCTGCCGTCCGAAACCATCTCGGTGGAGCGAAGCCTCCACTCATTGACCTGCTTCTTCCCTGCCACAGTTTCAAAAGTAAACCAAGAGTAATCCCCACCGGCGCTTAGCACTGGCTCCTCACCCACCATCCAAAACCATCTCCATGGAACACCGCTGACAATCAGCTGCCCGCTTCTTCCCTGCCACAGTTTTAAGAGTAATCCCCACCAGTGCTTAACACCAGCTCTCCACCCATCCCCCAAGCCTCCCGCCCTATCTGGGCTCTTTCTTTTATAGCTGTGCATAAGTCACATGATCATGTATTACTGACTATTTCCCCATTAGCTGGTTATACCAGCTGTCCACTTGGTGCGCTCTTCTGTGTTCTGAAGTGCTATATTTAGTTCAAGCCCCAAATCTACCTCTTACTTCCAAATTATAACTTGCCTAGCCTACTTTAAAAAAAAATGTATTATTTTGCCTTTATCCGCACGAAGTTGTGCAGTGCATTTTTCTTGTCTACCCTTAAGCTCTAACTACATTGTCCCTGGGTTTAACTTGACAAGTCTATCTATATTAAGAAATCTTTACAACACACACTTTAGCAACTGTCTTACCTATATTTGGGTTTTCATGTTTTTGTTCAAATCCCTTACCTCTCCCACTATGCCTACCTTAATAATGGCCCTTCTATTTTGCACCCTCATCTTTCTATCCTTCCCGTCCCTCTTTTCTCTCCAAGATTACCAAAACAAACCCCCTACTGCTCCCATTCTTACTTCTCATCTAATAACCATGCTTATCTCAAGCCCAGTTTCTTACATGCCTCTGCATTTGCCTTGGTCTCATTTTCCTATCCTACCTAGTGCCTCTCTTTCAGCTGTTCCTAGCTCTTTTGCTATTTTATGCTCCTTAACTAACTACTCACTTCAAATTCTCTTATTACACACCCTCCCGTACTAGCTATGCCTCTTCCAGGCCCTGATATAAGAGCTTAAAGCTGCATTTCATAATTTTCTCTCTCCTTCTGCTATCCTCAGGTGACATCAGCCTCTACCCTGGCCCTACTCCCCCAAACCCCTCAGCCCAATCCAACCCTTCCATAGCTGCAACACCCCCATGCACACTTACTTTTCCAAATGGCCTCAAACTACTCCACTTAAATATATGGAGCCTATTACCTAAACTTGACCTACTACAACCCCTTTCTATTTCCCTCACTCCTGACCTACTCATTCTCTCTGAAATGTGGTTAAACAATAAAATTCATGACCACTCCATCACTATCCCTGTCTAAATATATCATGTGAAGATCGTACCGGCAGGGGTGGAGGTGTAGCTATTTACACTTCTGCCGCTTCATACTACCATGGTCTTATCCACAACTGTCTCCACTGCCTAGGAGGCTGTCGTTGTCTGACTCTCACTGCCCTTTTCTATTCTTATTTTCATTGTTGGGATACATTGCCAGCCAGGACTTCCCTCTACTGCTTCAAAACTACTCACCGACATTGTATTACTCACTTCCTCTGGTGGACTCACCCACCTTCACCATGATTTAGCACATAATGACTGGTCCCCCATCCAAACTGCAAACTCAGTCAACAAAGCCCTGGATTACTTCCAAACCCAATTCCTGGATATTTGAAACAAGCATGCCCCAATTAAATGATTTACAGTACAAGGAAACCATCTCCCTTGGATCATGCCTGAGCTTCTGGCTTGCATGTGGACATGCGACCGTGCTTGGAAAGCATGCAAAGTTTCAAATAATCAAGGAGACCATGACTAATACAGGACCCTTAGAAATTCCTGTACAAAAGCAACCTGATTAGCAAAGGCTGAATACTTTAGAGCCACATTTGAAGCTAACACAAGTTCCTCTTCAATATTTTGGAAGGTCATTCATTCCCTCTTCTCCCCACCTTCCTAACCTGCTACTCCCATTATCAGTGTAGACAACATTTTAAAAACTGACCACCTCCCCGCAGCAGTTGGATTTAATTCCTACTTCAACTCCTGTGCATCTACTCTCCTTAATTCCCACCACTCTCTATCAATGAACTTGATGTCTCCCTCCAACAATGATCAGGCATCCCCCCACAAGTGCCTCCTTCTCCTTCTCCCCTGTTTCACATTCATATACTTTAAGCGCCCTCCTGACTCTCAACTCATCTAAAGGTACTTCACCAGATGGCCTCGGCCCTCAACTGCTTTTCCTCTCTGCTCATGCTATCGCTACTCCATTATCTACTCTCTTAAACCTCTTCTTCATGTCTGCCACCATCCCTGGTGCATGGAAGCATGCCATTGTGCTCCCTCTACCAAAGGGAGGTGACCCATTCCACCCTGACAACTATCACCCCATATTGCTCCTCCCAATTCTCACTAAGCTTCAAGAGCATGTGGTCCTCCCTCAACTTTCCACCTACCTCTCTGCTTCCTTCTTTTTTTACTCCTTACCAATCTGGTTTTCAGAATGACCATTCCACCATGACCTCCCTGCTTAGGCTCAGTGATGCCATTCTCTCTGGAATGTGCAGTGGTCTAATCACCTCAGACATCTTTGTCAACCTTGCCAAGGCTTTCGACACAGTCTCCCATCCCCTACTCCTCAGTAATCTATCATCAGATGGTCTGTCTAACTCTACCACAAACTGGTACCAATCCTATCTAGTAGGTGGGACCCAGTCAGTTAAAACTGATGATTCTGTATCCCCTCCACTCCTAATAAACTCAGGTGTGCCTCAAAGCTTTGTCCTTGGCCCACTATTATTCTTTATATTTCTTAATAATCTCCTATCAGTATGTTCCTCATCCTCAATCCATATGTATTCTGATGACACTATGTTCTGTTTCTCTGGCCATTCTCACTCAGCTGTAGATTCCAGTCTTCAGCATGACTTTGATAAAGTTCAGCTCTGGTTAAGCTCTCACCAACTTTTTCTAAATGCCAAGAAAACTGTCTCCATGATCTTTGGCACTAGGCAGAGACTGTCTAGGCACTCTAAATTGCCCACCTTCCACACCCTTGATGAGTTCACTCTTGAGGACACATCCTCCTTAAGGTTCCTTGGGGTTTGGCTAGACCAGCAACTCAACTTATCTGGGCATATAGACTCCATCCTAAATAAACAGCACCCCAAACCTGATGCTCTTTATAAGAACCAAAGTGGCCTACCCCTTGCAGCTAGGCTGGATCTCATTCAGAAGATGATTTTACCTATCATTGTCTACTGTGCTGTAGTCTACAGTGCTGCACCCAGGTCTTCCCTAACAGACAGGATACCATTTTCAATGCCTTCTGTCACATTGCACTTGACGTCCCCACCTTTACTCATCATTGTAATCATATCATGCACTTGCTCTTCCTTCACTAGAAAATAGACGGCTTGCCCACTGTATCAAATTTGCCTAAATAGTCATTTGGCTCTCTCTCTCTTTTTACCTCTCCTCCTCTCTGTCCCCCCCCAACCCTCTGCCCCTCTCTCTTTCAGATCTTGCGTCATCTGCACCTTGGCTATCCCCCACCACTGTACCACAGCTGGATAATTTGCATTCTCACATAGCTTCCCCATGCTGTGGAACTCCATGCCACATCAAATATGGCACTTCTCCTCCCCTTGGTCCATCTCAACCTCCCTCCATAATTTCCTCTCTCCTTCATGCCTCTGCTCCTAATTCCTCCCCACCTTCTATCTCTCCCACCCCCTCTCCACTCATTGTATTCGCCAACTTAAATGTACTTGTTGCCATCCATATAGCTTTTATTATATTCTTACTTCAAGCTCTCATTTTGTATAAAGACATTTATGCTTGTATATTGTTAAATCTCCTGACTGTACAATCTCAAATCTGTATTGTAGTTAGCTCAGCTCTGTTGTTTACAAATATTTTATGTTATTATCACAAACTCTCATTCTGTATAAGGCATTACTGCTGATAGTAGTCTATTGTTAATTCTTCTAGACTGTACACATCCTCATCTGTATTATAATTTGTTTAGTCCTGTTGTTCCAGGTCTTGTATTGTTCCATACATCCTGTAATGCTGTTCAGTTTGTTGTACTTTTGTTCCCCTCCCCCCAGGATGCACCATAAGATGAGCAATTGCAATTGTTCAGTGTGCCCTTCCTGGTGAAACCTTTCAATAAATAAATGTTTGACATTTTCCTGTCAGATACCAGCCCGGCATTTTGGCAGCATCTGGGGAGAGATGGAGAGTCAAGCAGAGCAGTTGAGTGGTGGAGACCTAGGGGTGATCCAGACAATGCATGCAAAAATCCTGGAAGAGGTCATGACATTTAAGGCATCCACAGCCTACCTTGAAAACAAAATGGAACAATTAAATCTGTGAGTTTTTGACAGAAAAACAGCTTTCCAGACTCTGGACAGATGGACAGGTGCCAGGGATGCAGTGATTTTGAAGCTAAACCAGCAGCTTTGTCTGATAGGGTAAAAACTGGATGATCTTTAATGTAGGGGATAATGCCAGAAAATAAAGATCAGAGTGCCCGAGGGGGCAGAGGGGAAAAAAGTTCCTGCATTTATTCAGCACCTCTTGACAGAAATGCTAGGACTGCCTCCCACCCATCTGAAGGTACAACGGGCACACAGATCCCTCACAGCAAGACCAAAAGTAGGAGAAAAACCCCAACCTTGCTTGTACTCTCCCTCTGCTTCTGTACAAAAGAAATGCTGTTGCAAAAGGCAAGGGAACAGGGCCTCTTGATGTGACATGGGCACCTCATCTCACTTTACCAATATTTCTCTGTGTTAGTAAACAAAAGAAGAGCCATCTTCACCCCCCAACATCAGCTTCAGAAAGCAGGCACCAAATCCAAAATTACCTAGGCAGTGGTATTCAGAACTGAAAGGAATGGGGTGTTTCATGAATTCACATCCCCTCAGGAAGCAGCAATGTTCGCTGCAAATGTTGAGTATCCAGATGCTGTCTGCAATGACCCAGAGTAAAGAAGGGGACTCTCAAAAGACAGAAAACCAGGACATGGACACACAACCCTACTCTCTAGCGACCTCCACCAACACTGCTTCCCCTGAACAGTGGCAACAGTGGAAATCGAGGAACAGAAAGAGTGCCCTTTCAAGGGGGCAACCTCCCTTTAAATACAACAAACATATGGACAATAAAAAGGCCATTGGCAAAGCAAGATACCAGCTCATCAGATGGCTCCTCCAAGACAGCAGACTATTTCCAGCAACTTAAAGAGCTACTGGCCACCATTCTGGCTACCCATCAGATCAAGAGGGACCAACAGACCCAAAAGCAAACAATGCCAACTCATTCCTGGCTGGAAAGAACTGAAATACATGGTAATGGTATAAATATACCCAATTTTGTTTTGTTTTAAATCCTTGATCAACTCTTATTCCATACATCCTGATCATCAGGAACACCCCAAACAGTGCTGCAACTCATGATACAGCAGTCTCCTCTCCTCCTACAGCATAATGAGTGGCTAAACTATGTGAGAGTATCCCATGTCCAGGAAAGATGCGGTGGAAGTTGATCAAAGAATGTAAACAAGCATGTTTTTGTGTGGTAACACCAGTATGGTTGGCAGTGTGTTTTTTACTTTCGAAAACAAAAAAGTAAACAGATTCATGCAACCAACTACATCAGCAGAATGTAAGCAATCATGAATCATGTTTTTTAAACGAAGGACAATTTGAGGCAAAAGGGGGTTGACAGCGCCATAGAAACATAGAAACATAGACTTTGAAGGCAGATAAGGACCGCTTGGCCCACCTAGTCTGCCCATTTCCCTACCTAGAGGATAAGCTCCAGATTCTATTTAACCTATTTCTTCCTACCCCCAACAAAAATTGCCTTATGTCTGTCCCATGCATTCTTGAATACTCCCACAGTTTTAGTCCCCACAACTTCCACAGGAAGGCTGTTCCATGCGTCCACTACCCTCTCTGTGAAAAAATACTTCCTCACATTGCCCCATAGCTGTCCCTCCTCTATCTTCGAATTGTGTCCCCTTGTTCTTGCACATCTCTTTTTCTGAAAGATGCTACTCTCTTGGACTTTGTTGATTCCACTGAGGTACTAAAACGTTTCTCTCATGTCCCCCCTCTCCCTCCTTTCCTCAAGGGTATACATCTTAAGCTCCTTTAGTCTCTCCTCGTATGGCTTCTCTTTATAACTCAAGAAGGATTGAGTGGACCACGTCACAGGCAGCTCATATTCATTCAAAATCAGAGAGGTAGCGTCATTATTTCACAAATGTTTACCTCTGCATGTGCTCCAAACCATGCATAGTAAAGAGGGCAGATGGGTAATAGTATGGGTAAGATACTGTATATGGCCCAACCTTACTTATTGCAAACATCTATGGCTCCAATCAAGACTCACCCTCATTCTTCCCAGAGGTGACTCAGCAGGTGTCAGCCTTATACAGCATTTACATGGCGACATCATACTAATGGGGATGAGGTTTTCAATGAAGTTTGAGACTCCTTCATTGACAGATTTTGATGTACCCAGGGCACAACAACTAAGGCAAGGACACACTGCACCAAACGACCAATGAGCTACAGCTACCTGACCCTTGGAGGTCACTGAATCCAACAGGAAAGGACTTTTCCTAGTTTTTCTGAACCCCACAATAACTGTAGCCACAGACTACTTTCTGCTTCAGAAGCAAGACATGGCGTTTGTTCAAGACACGCACATAGGGTCCATCATGATATTGGACCACATATGTACCTATCTGACACTGTCAGAGGGAAGGACAACCCCCAATGCCCATAGATGGAAGCTAGATAATGTCCTGCTGAAGGACACAAGCTTCCAGGATTGGCCAACAATGGAAAACGAGATATACAGTACTTTCAAAATCAATGACAGGCCAGACATTTCCAGGGTCACATGCTGGGGTGCCTTTAAGGTGCATATCTGAGGGAGAATAATGGCTTCTGCTGCCCCCCCAAAAAAAGAGAAAGAGGTGAGAAAGCAGAAGAGGTGGAGAAGCAGTTAAAGGACAAAAAAAAAAGCCTATAACACCTCCCAGTGAGAACCTCCCTTTAGGTTGGCCCTGCAAATACAGCTGCTGCGATTCTGACTTAATACACTGACTCAAGGTGTAGCCTAATGAGCAGAGACCTGAACTGCACACCACTATTGGGAGTCTGTTGAGAGGGCTAGCCATCTACTCACTTACAGGATTTGAGTTGAGCAGACTACTCCCACATTGACAGCATTAAATTACCAAATGGCAAGGTCACCTCTAGCATATACAGAACCACACACCTCAAAAGAATCTCTTTCTGAGAACACGCTAAACCACTTCCTGGAATCGACCCAGTTACCCAAGCTTACAATAGAGCAATGAAGGGATGGAAGAACCTTTAAGGTTGCAGGAGATACAAGCAGCAATCTCGTCCCTCTCTAAGGGAAGGACCACAGGAATGGACAGTATGGCAACTGAATGTTATCAGGCATTCCATCCACAACCAGGTAACAGACTCCTTCAGACCTGTGCAGCAACCATGCAGACTGGAACACTTCTCACACAATGTTAGAGGCTCTCATTCCTAAACTGAAAAAGGATTCCCAGTCTTTTTAACTGTTGATGCCCAAATTCTGGCTAAAAGTCTAGCTACTAGGCTGGATTTACTGATCCCAGTATTGGTTGATAAACACCAAATCAGTTTTGTAAAGGGGCGTGTGGCTATGGACAATATGACAGAAGCCATTAATGTCATAGCTGCAGCCTTGAGGAGATCAGATCCGGCTCTCCTTGTTGGCATGGACACTGAGAAAGCCTTTGACTCAATGGAGTGGGCTTACTTATAAAATAATGCAGAAAATGGCAATAGGCACAAATTTTATCACTATCGACAGATTACTGTACACTTCCCTAAGGGCCAGAATCATGACAAATGGGCATATATCTGAGCCAATCAGCCTGCACAGAGGCACCAGACAGGGCTGTCCTCTCTTCCCCATTTACATCTACTGCAAATGGAACCACTACTATGTAAAATGTGTCAGCATGACCCAGTTGGTAGCACATCTGCCTGTGGGTCATAGAAACATAGATCATAACAGCAGAAAATGACCAGAGGTCCATCCAGTCTGCCCAAATTCCCTATAATCCCTGGAACCTATTGTTCCTCCAGGGTACTAACCCTCCCTGTCCTATCCCTATTCTCCTCCCTGGTCTTGTTGCCATGGGCAACCACTATTCCCTTCATTCTATATCATGCCTGCTTGAATCCCCTGACTGCGTTTGCACCCACCACCTTGGCCAACAGACTCTTCCAAGATGACGGAAACCCTGCTTAAGGAAAGGCTGGTGGACTACCTAGAGACAAGTGGGCTGCTGGACCCAAGGCAACATGGATTCACTGCAGGGAGGTCATGCCAGAACAACTTGATTTTGAGTGGGTGTCAATGAAAATAGACCAGGGCAGAGTGGTAGATGTGGTCTATCTGGACTTCAGGAAGGCCTTCGACACAGTCCCACACAGGAAACTAATCTACAAAAAAAAAATCCACAAACTGGCAAATCTGAGGGTGGGGACAGAGGTGGTCACATAGGTTAGAAACTGGTTGAGTAACAGAACACAAAGAGTGGTGGTAAATGGGGTTAGCTCACAGGAGAGATGGGTAACAAGTGGTATACCCCAGGGATCAGTGCTGGGACCGGTGCTCTTCAATGTCTTCATAAGTGATATTGCAGAGGGTCTAGAAGAGAGGGTTAGTTTGTTCGTAGATGATACAAAGCTATGTAACAGGGTAGATACACAGGAAAGTATAGAAAAAATGAGGAGAGATCTAAAGAGGCTAGAAAACTGGTCCAAGGAATGGCAGTTGGGTTTCAATGCAAAAAAGTGCAAGATTATGCACCTAGGGAGAAGGAATCCTAGGGTTGAGTATGAACTAGATGGGGTAACACTGGAGGCCACCACAGAGGAAAGGGATCTAGGGGTATAGTCATAGAAGACAACCTCAAAGTGGCTAAACAATGCAACAAAGCAGTCAGAAAGGCTAACAAAATATTAGGGTGCATAGGGAGAGGTATACCAAGTAGAAGGAGGGAAGTGATGGTACCATTGTGCAACTCTCTAGTAAGGCATCATCTAGAGTACTGTGTTCAGTTCTGGAAGCCTCATCTCCAAAAAGGCATAGACAGGATGGAGATGGTACAGAGGATGGTGATGAAAATGGTATCCAGGATGCAGCATAAGTCATATAAGGAAAGAATTAGAGCTCTCAATATGAACTCCCTGGAGAAAAGGAGAGAGAGGGGGACATGATAGAGACCTTCAAGTATCTAAAGGGGATCAACAGGGTACCATTGGGGAGCATCTTTCAAATGAAGGGAAATAGCAGAACAAAGGAACACAGCATGAGACTAAAAGGGGGGAAACATTGGGGGAACTTGAGGAAATTCTACTTCACTGAAAGGGTAGTGGAGAGATGGAACAGTCTCCCTCAGGAAATAGTGGGGGCAGCCACTGTTTAGGGATTCAAGAATGCGTGGGATAAGCACATGGGAATTATCAAGCTAGGGTGAAGGGGGGGAACTTGTAGCATCTAGGGTACCTTAAGCATTAGAAAGAGGGATAGGGCAGGCAGGATGGGCCACAAGGCCCTTATCTGCCAACATCTATGTATCTAAGGTTTCACCATCCTTTCCATAAATCAAGCAATCAATCAATATCAATCACTCTTTATTTGTATAGCGCCTTTCAATATCAAGGCGCTGCACACATTGTTACAACAAATATAGAAACAAATATAAAAACAGAGAGCAACATAATTATGTAAAAATCATTTAGTCTGCGAAGGCCAGTGAAAATAAATAAGTTTTAAGCATAGATCTAAAACTACAGACTGATAAAGTAGTACTTCCTCACATCTATAAAAGAGCCCAAGTAGCTTCCAAATTTTTTTTGTGGTAACATTTTCTAGTTGCCCCAAAACATAAATATTTTATAAATGTTTTATTTTTTTCTCAAGAAAAAAAAAGATGGCCATCACATTTGGCTTAGAAATAGCATTGTAGACCTGGCAAAGGCTAGGATCAAGAAAAAAGCAAAATCTTTGTGATGTGCTGCATAGAGGGTACCTAGAAAAGTAGATTTGACAGATATGCTAATATTGGTGGCTAGGTACTCTGTAGCCCTACAAGTGCACGAGAGGAACATACGTGTCCCATGCAGCTCCACACCCATGGACAGGTGCGTGGGGCTCAGCATCCACAAATGCACACCACCACAGGGTGCCGGCTTCTGGCCCTGCCCCCTCCATGCACTGCTGCACAGGGAGTGGATAGGAGGACACAAATGGGCACCCAGTAGGATGCCTGACCTGGTCCTAAAGTGGAAGCCCTGCTCCGTATGGAGCATGGGATTGTGAGACATCATCAGTCCTGTAGTTTGAAACCAGACAGGGGAGTGGCTGAATTGACACCCTCAGCCCTCCATTCCTGACCAGAGGTCTTGAGAAATAAGGCATGTGGGTTTTCAAGTCCTGCCACAGCCATGGGTGTCTTCCGTGGGGGGTACACAGAGGATATGGCAGGGTCCCGGCTGCTATATCCTGTGCCCCCTTCCCCCAGCACTCCTCGCCTTTGTGAATGATGCAGAGTTCGGACACCTCCCCAGTTATGCCTTCCCCAACCGCCTGTACACATAGCTGCAGGAATGCTGGGGGGTGGTGGTCAGGTGCAGAAGGTGCACTCATCCACAGGATCCCCAGTGTGCAGCATTTTCACTTAGGGTTACCTGCACGCATCTGCCCCTTATGTCAACATCTTGGGAGAGTGCAGATTTTGGGGTGCTGCCGCTGTTGGGAGAATGCAGAGCACACATCAGTAGGTGCGTCCCTCATTCCCCAATCAGCCTGCATGCCGGCACCACACCATGCATGCTAATGTGGTGAGCACATCTAAGGAAAGGTCCGCTGCAATCCAAGCAAAGCTCGTCAGACGCAGTGGACCCTTCCTGCATGCTGCATTAGCAGATGGTGGGATGCCACCCAATCAGGACTTTAGGTGCTCAATCCCCATCCAGCTGTGCCACACAAATTTGCAGATGGAGGAGCCCACTCGTCGTCGGCATAGAGCAGTCCCCATTTTCTATATGCCGAGGAGGTCTAACTCCCAGGTTCTGCCCTTGCTTCATTGTGGTGCTGACGGGAAGCCCACTCCCCATCGGCATAAATCAGCCCCCTTCCACACTCTCTATATGCCTAGGGGTGCCCAATCCCCCTCGGCTCTTGCCTCCCCCCCCGCTGTCATTGTGTGCCGACAGGGGTGCCCAATCCCCATCGGCATACATTCACCTCCCCATTGTCTGCCGATGAGGGTGCCCAATCCCCCATCAGCTGCAGCACCCCCTGCAAAACAGTTAGGTGGCACACTGGGAGCTCATCCCAGCATGTCAAGTTCCCTGAAAAACCAAAACTGTCCCGCGATGTAATATTTTTTACTTCCCTGTAGCAAAAAAACGGTCCCTCGTAGTCTCCTGCCCCCACACGCACCTACCCACTGCGCACCCTGCCCCCACACGCCCCTCACATTTCACATATACTTACCTCCAAGTCCAGCACGATGATCTTCGGTGGACTGGGAACACGTCTGCACTCTTCAAAGCCGACTGCGAACTGAGGAAATGCCGGTAAGCTGTATAATGGAATGAATAGAATTTTTTTTAACTTTGCTGCATATCTCCTGCATTTCTTGTTATTTTGGCACCAAATTTTCAACATGGGGGTTTTGGGACCCCTCCTCAAGAATTCTATTACTGTCATGGCATTAATCGGCCTTGAAAGGTGATTTCGCAGTCACTATGTGAAATCAGCTCTTGGGACCCATTAACAAAACGACAGTGCCAGTGTTCATGAGGTGGCCTCTCAAAAAGCCTATGTTCCAAATTTGGTGGAAAAAAATCCAACAAATGCCTGTTTTACGAGCATGCATTGCACAGTTGCTATGCAGGCTTGTAACTTCGCGCATTCGCAATATTTTAATGCCGGATTTTCAGCATTGTCATTTTTGTACACTTCCTTGTGAACAGTACAGCTGTCATTTTCCACATCCTGCCCGAAATGTGTTTCTGCTCTTCCAGCGCACAATAGCACAGTTGCTGTGGGAAATCAGTGTTTGGGCCAGATTATGAAAATGACAGTGACACAGTTCATGAGCAGAGGTCCTAAAATGCCTATGTTGAAAATCTGGTTGATGATACTCCATAAAATGACTGTGTTACGAGCGTGCATTGGCAGATTGCATGCACGCTCGTACTGTCGTGCATTTGTGATATTTTCACTCTGAATTTTCACCATTGTCATTTTCCCACACCTCTTGATGAACAGTACAGCCGTCATTTCACATTTCCTGCCCAAAATGTGTTTTTGCACTTCCAGCGCAGAATAGCATGGTCGCTGTGCAAAATCACTTCTTGGGGCACTTCGAGGAAATAACAGTGACACTGCACATGAGTAGAGGTGCTAAAATGCCTGTGTTGAAAATTTGGTGCCGAATGCCCATAAAATGGTAGTGTTGCAAGCATGCGTTGCATATTTCCCATGCACCCTTGTAACTTGGCAAATTTGCTATATTTACATGCCACATTTTCAACGCTGGCATTTTTTTACACCTCCTTATGAACTGTACAGCTGTCATTTTTCACATCCTGCTCAAAATGTTTTCCTGCATTGCACTACCAAACACCCAAAGGGACACCCCAATGCCTGTCAGTCTCTGCAGAGTGGGGGTGGGTTGGAATCAGTTCAATACTTCACTACCATTCCTATTATGCATCTCTTTAAGTTCTGCACTACCAATGCCAATGCCAGCAAGCCAACATTTGGCATTGACAAATGCTTGTTATTATTGAAACCAGCCTTTTTGGAAAAACAGTTTTTGTTGCACAGCTGCTGTAATGTACAGCATCACAATCATATTGATGTGGTTTTCATGTGTCAGCACAGGTCTGTTCATGTTGCTGCATTGTGTTAGTAAAAAGCATGTATAGTGATAGCATTTTTCACTTTTCAAAGATAGCATTGATATGTTTTTTTAGTACTGATAATATGACAGTAGACTATTTCCTCTTATTGATACATCAATTTTAATATTAATATATTATTATTACTGGTGACCCCCTCTATCAACCAGAATTCAGACACTGTTAAAATGCTGTAATAACCCGAAATCGAGTTATTATGGCATTCCACCACCTGAAAGTCACTGTTAGAGCACTCGAGCAATACTCTGGATTTGAGTCAGCTCGAGTGCTAAATCACAGAGTTTTTAAAACAATTTCTTAAATAATGCACAATCTTTTGCTCATTTCCCATTTACCGACCTCCCGATCTCCAGCGAACTTCTACAGGCACCTCTACCAGACTTCTCCAGCGGGGCTCGGACTACTGGTATTTAAACATTTCTAAATTCACATTTTAAGACAAAAAATTGTACTGTTCTTTGTAGTTCTTTGCATTTCAAAATATATTAAAATCAGTTTAAGAAAGCATGTTGTAGTGCATGAATTTATAATAAAACTAATTCTGAGTGAAAAGCGAGATCTTTTCTTTTTTGCCATATATCTAAAATGCTGAAAAGGACTCTTTGCACCAGTAATTATAAAGTGGGAACAGGCGTGGGTACTATGATATTTTTTACACTGGGTGTGATGACTTCACATAAACCCTCTTGAGTTTCTCTCTCGAGAGTTTATGGGTCATCACACCCCTTGGGTGTGAAAAAAATATTCATAACACACACTTGCCTATCCATTATTCTCTATTTATGTATCCATATTAAAACAGTGAGATATTTTCCAAAATGTTTAAAAAAGAAAACTTTTTCTGAATGTTCATATTACTACATCTTATTTACTTGGGAACTGTGTAGTTTGCAACCTAATATTCATTCATCCTATGCCCATAATTGTGTTGCACACATTTCACTCTCCCTTCTAGTAAGCCCTATTCTTCCCTTTCACAGGCTTTGCCTGTGATATGCATAAAACCACAGGCCAGCACCATCCACCATTCAAAAACAGTATTACTACAAAACTATTTATACTCACAAAAATGCAAACGTGCTTGAGGTGCAGTATGTTTAAAATGGGATCTGAGGTTCCTGTCAGACCTGACTTTTTATTTTATTTTATTTATTCATTTGTTAACTGGGTAAGGAAACTAGACCAAGGTCCTTTTTCAGGTCTGACCCGGGTACAGTTAGAACAAAACAAAACAAGCAACAACAAATAAACATGCAATTACATTTACAATGTCACCTATTACAAATACAGATTACATTATTATTTTAGAAACTGTTTAAACATAATTTTAAAAGATGCTTCAGAATTAATCAAACAAACTGATATAGGCAGTAAGTTCCAATAAAAAGGAGTAGAATTACTGGAAGCATGGGATCCAAATTTTTGTTTGGATAGTGTAATTTCGACCAGAACATCATCTGAAGACCTCAACATAGGGCGTACAAGACGAATTAAAATTAAGTCAGACAAAGGAAAAAAATGTACTTCCATGGATAGCTTTAAAAATAAGTAACCCCAAAAAATATTCGGTTCCAAGACTAAAGGACAATCAACCTAACTTGGAATTTAAATCACATAAGTGTGTATGACAAGGGGCTAGTAAAATAAAATGACAAATATTATTAAAGGCAACTGACAAAATATTTAATTCCCTAATACCCAACTTAAAATAAATACCAGCCACATAATCTAGGTGAGGAAGAAAGGTACCAAATGCTATTGCTTTCCTAGGTTCAGGAGTTAAATAGGACTTAAATTTATACAAAATAGCAAGCTTTTGATTCACTTTCCTGCTTACTGAATTGACCTGTAATGAGAGGTTAAGTGCAAGGTCCAACAACACACCAAGATACTTAAATTGTTGCACCTGTTCAATAGTTATTCCATTCAAATCCTGAACTACCAGACTAGGATTACCTTTCAATATTGCATTGGTTCCAAACAACACTGATTTCATTTTCTTTGAATTAAGAACCATTCAATTGTCAGTAAGCCATTTACAGACAGTAAGAAAATCATGTTGCATATTCAAAGAAATAACTGAAACAGAGTTTGCCTGCAGGAATAAAATTAAATTGTCAGCATAAAGTAAAATGTTACTCCCTGAAATATGAGTAGATAACTGATTTATATATAACGTGAATAACAAAGGGCCCAGGATAGACCCCCTGAGGAACCCAACAAACAATGTGGGCCTCAGGGGACTAAATGGAATCAATGTTAACCACCTGAGATCGCTCTGACAAATAATCCTTGATCCAGGCTACAAAGGGATCAGAAAAACCAAGTTCCACAAGCTTAACACAGGTCAAATCATGATCAATTAAACTGAATGCCTTGGTTAGATCCACAAACACCACACCAATCATCAAACCTTTTTCACACCCATGAATCTAACCAAGGCAGTTCCTGTCCCACAATTCTTTCAGAAACCAAGCTGAGATGAGCTCAGCAACCCATGCTCTTCCAAGTAATCATTGCTCTGTTTTGCAACCATTTTTTTCCATCAGTTTACTCAACGGATTGAGAATAGAGATAGGGCAGACATTCTCCAACAACTCTGCATTCGTTCTTTTAGGAATTGGAGTAACCCTGGTTCGCTTGCAACTACAGGGAAATTGCTGAGAAATCAAGGATAAATTAGAAATTGAACAAAGGGGGTCAACTATAAATGGCAAAACCAACCTAAGAAAACAGCTATCCAGTCCCACCTCCCCCAGCCCCACAGCCAGGGAACTTATTAGGCAGGGTCTTGAGAAGCTGGAGAACCTCACCCCGTTCAATCGTTCTAAAACAAAACTTGGGTCTATTTAATTGAATAGAATCCAAAGCCAAATTGGCATTAGTATTTAGGCTGTTGTTTTGTAATCCTTGCTGCCTATAATTACTCAAATTAGTAAATTTATCATTTAGAAGTATAACAATATCATTTGTCTCCGTTATCTCTTGATCGCCAATTATAACTTTCTGAATATGATTTTAGATTTAGGGAAAAATAATTGAATTAACATTTTCCTCAGATTTCTTTGGATTGGACAAATTAGCCTCAAAATGATCTTGAAACTATTTCTTTTCTACTTTTCTTACAGTTTTTGTGACTAAATTCCTTAAATGATAAGCATCCAGGGATGAGGTTGTCAAGCTTTCCTTATAGTTATGCCATGACCGACCTCTTTTCTTTAACAACTTCTTCATATTAGCAGAAAACTGGTTTTGCTCGTGTGCTCTTCATTGGGGAGTATGTGATAGTAAGTAAACCCAGACAGTGATGAAAGCTAGCTAACAAAGCTGGGTAAGAGAAAACAGAGAGCACGATCACTGGCAAGCAACATGATCATGGTTTGGCGTGGAAGGAGAAGCTTATCATTTGAATACTGTGCAATCCTTACTCACACTATGTAACCATGTTAGCCTCCTGCAGGCATAAGACTAATCTTACATTGGAAGTCTGAGCAGTGCTAGCATTTACAAGCTCACTGGGCAGGCTATTCTACATGTTAACCACCTGCTGTGTGAAACAATGCTTTTTTATAAAATGGGAGGAGAAAATCATATGTTTTGATTGGTTGTTAGCCATGTAATAGAAATGTCTAATGCATGGCTAAACACATGTGCTGCCAACCTGGATGCAGGATTATCAAAGGAATCCTTGAGCCCCTACTTAGAATGTTAAAAAAAGAGCCATTCTTCCCCCCACTAAGCAACAGGTTACCACAGCCAAATTCCACACCATACTGTAGCTGCTTACTTCCTTGTCTACCAAATCACAGAACACAATATGTCAATACACAGTGAAGTGACAGTAAAGTACAATGTTTCAAACATGTTTGATTTTTTCTCTGCTTTTCTGTCCACTGTGATCTGTCCCTGACAGATATTCTTTCCCACCCTTTGCTCGCTTCTTTGCTTACATACTCAGAAAAAAAAAGGAAATGACATTAAGTAAAAAACCAATACTAACACTTTTTTCTGTTTTTTACGTTTGCTTGCATGCGCAGTGCACAAGAAACATTTTGAAGAGAGTAGAGTATTGCAGAGGCATGGCAGTGTTTTGCCAATCTGGTGAACACTTTCGGGGATGCATTCCTCAGCCACCAATCAACAGGGAAGCTGCTGATGATGGCAGTTTAAAAGTGAGAGTCGGACTTGAAAGAAATCTGCCACTCCAATCATGGACAGTTTTGTCATTGCAGCGGCAGATTCCCCCCCCCCCCTTCCTGGCAACCAAGAACATTCCAGCCATGCGCATTACAGTGCATAGTAATCCACATGGCTGGACTTACAAGCAACTCATTTGCTCAGTGTGTTTTTCCAGGTAAAATAAAAAATAAGCTGCACAGCTTTACATAATTGGTGTCTTCTGCTGCCCACCACACACTCCCCCCCAAAGCCAATATTGGGGTGCACAACCCCTGTGTCTGCATGCCCCCCAAGCTATCTTTTGCCGACAACAGGGTGTCCAGTCCTTGTGTCGGCATGCCTCCCCACTATTGTGACACACTGAAAGCTCACCCCAGTGTGCCAAAGTAAACATTATGTTTTTCCAACACTGGGATGCCTACTTCAGGTGTCAGATGTGCCCCCCATGCCCCTTATTTTTCAGCTGACCTCAGGGTGCCCAATCCCTGGGTCAGCATTAATCCCCCCTCCACTAGTCTGGCACATTGGGAACCCACCCCAGAGTGCCAAAATCTATTTTTCATAAAATTACACCTATAAAAGAAGAAAACCATACCCCAATGTGTTTTTTTACCTGTAAAAAAGAAAACTGTCCCTTGTCATCCTGACAGCCCCCTCCCCCCATTCCTACCTTCCCTCTGTGCACCCCACCTCCCTGCACCCCCTTACCCCATACTTACCTCTGGGGAACCGGTGTTGTGATCTTCTGTGGACCGGGAACACGTCTGTACTCTTCAAAACTCAACCACAAACTGAAGAAAATCACGGTAAGCCCTATAATGGCAATCAATGGGGAGTTCAACTTAGGTTGATATCTCAGCCAGTTTTAGCCCCAAATTATCAACATGGGGATATTGGCACCCCACCTTGTGACCACTGTCACTGTCATTTCATTTCTTGGTCCTGAAAGGTGATTTCATAGTCGCTGTGCAGAATCACTTTTCGGGACCAATTAATGAAATGACAGTGCCACTGTTCATGAGGTGGAGTCCCAAAAAGCCTATGTTGCATGTTTGGTGAAAAAACTCCAAAAAATGACTGCATTACAAGCGTACATTGCACAGTTTGTATGCATGCTTGTTACTTCGCCAGTTTTTAATATTTTCACTCCAAATTTCCAACATTGCCATTTTTTCACACCTCCTTATGAACAGTACAGTTGTAATTTTTTGCATCCTGCCTGAAATGTGTTTTTGCACCTGTGGCATAGAATGGCGCAGTTGCTATGTGAAATCAACTTTTGGGAGAAATTAATGAAACCATGATGCCACTGTTCATGAGGTGAGGTCCCAAAAAGACCATGTTGGAAATTTGGTGAACACATTTCAAAAAATGACTGCATTACAAGCATGCATTACGCAATTTCTACGCATGCTCGTGGCTTCGCCACTTTTCTATGTTTTCACTCCAGATTTTCAACATTGCCATTTTTTCACACCTCCTCATGAACAGAACAGATGTCATTTTTCACATTGTGCCCAAAACTTCTTTTTGTAGTTGTTGCACTGAATAGTGTATTTGCTGTACGAAATCACCTTTCGGTATTGAGTAACGAAATGATAGTGCCACTTTTCATGAGGTGGTGGTCCCAAAAAAGCCCATGTGGAAAATTTGGAGTGAAAATATCAAATGCCCAGGGCGTTAAGATTTCCAACCATAACACCCCACCCTGTACAGACTGACAGGCATCATTCCACCCCCACCCCCACCCTGCAGCCATTGACAGGCATTGAGGTGTGCCTTGGGGTCTTTGGACCCAACATTCACCCTATTCTTCTATACTGCACCCATCTCAGCTTGTTTTCTTATGGAATGGGGTGAGCATAAGGGCCGAAGAACCAAAGGCACATCCCAACACCTGTCAGTCTCAGCAGTGTGGGGGTTGGGTTGGTGTTAGTTCAGTACTTTTTTTTAATTTTTTATTTTTAGTTTTTGGTAACCAGGTAAGGCCCACTAGGCACAAGTGCCTGTTTTCAGGAGTGACACTTCATTGCCATTCCTGTTATGCATGTCTCCAACTCATGCAGTACCAATGCCAATACCACAAGCAAACATTCGGCATTGACAAATGCTTCTTATGTACTCTCCTTGTTTTTGTCTGCTATCACTGCAATCAGTTCTCCACAGACATCAAGAACATGCTCCCATCTATCGCTCTATCCCACTCTCACTGATCTTATTTTATACTTTTAAACTGAAGTCCTGCACAGCCACTTAGTTCAATTGAAATCAGTGAGAGCTGCTCAAAAAAGAAAAAAACATTTTCTGGTACACGTTTCTTTTTGAATCTCAAAGTTTTTTCTCATGCTATTGCTCCTTTTTTCACACTAGCACTCTGGGTTCAACCCATGGGGTCTGTCATTAACTTTACTCCATGAGAACCAATAAACACAAAGCAATACATTAGTTTCAAAAACCTTTGAGAGACTGACATTTTTACAACTTGCTGACAACACACCTGCTCTTTATGTATCTCCTAACAGAAGTTAAAAAAAAAAACTACAACGATTACGAGCTGGCCCAGTGGCACTGAGTGCTGAGGCACTGGATGCATTACCTCACACTACGCTGGCAACCTGGGTTCGGGAATGACCTCAGGTCAGTGGGGTGCTGGCAAGGGGGGGAGCAGGATAGAGCATTGGCTCTCCTCTCCAGGGGGGTCACCCATCCACAGTCCCACCATCACCGGATGGAGGTCTGGTGGCAGGAGTAGGTGGTAACACAGCAACTAGCAACTAGTAGGGGGATGTCCCATATGGCTTGATGTGCACATGCCTCCACACACGTGCACCAGGTATGGGGCATGTGGGATGGGACTGGGGAGAATAACCCTAAATACCACAAAGTGCCTACAGAAAAAAAACTACAACTACCAAAGCCTACTAACAGAAAAACTCCTAAACAAAACAAACAAACAAACAGAAAGCAAGCTAATTCAGGAAGAGGAACTATTTGATATACTATTTTGACAAAGATATTGATTTTTTAATATTTTAACCTATTAATTTTACATTTTACATGCGTATAAAATACATTGTCCCATTTGATATGTGCAATAAGACACTCCAGGGATGTGAATTAGAGTTCTAATGCATGGCCAGGGACTGAAGGCAGTCTAGTGCTTTACTAACATACTAACATACTAAAATGCCAGCAGAATAGGCCTAACGGTCTTTCGTGTCTGCTCGTTTGGTCAGCCTCCACCCTGGGTGCAGACCTTGCTGCCCCCCTCGCCTCCTCTGGCTTCTCCCTTCCCAGTTCCGGATATTCTTGCTGCATTGGATTTTGCTTCCAGAACCCTTCCCCTGTACCTGTCCCACCCCCTCTTGAACCCATCCACTGTCTCTGCCTCCACCAGCCCCCTAGGCAGCGCATTCCATGGCTCCACCACCCTCTCAGTGAAGTAGCACCTCCTCCTTTCACCCTGAATCTTCCCTCCAGCTTCCACCCATGCCCTCTAGTGGCCCCTCCTCCCTTCCTTGAAACACCCTGACTGTTCCTCCCTATTTACCCTCTTCATGTACCTGAAGACCTCTATCATGTCCCCGGTCCCTTCTCTCTTCCAATGTGTACATATTTAGCCCTCGAAGCCTCTCCTCATAGGTCCTGGGTCCCCCAAGCCCCAAATCATTTTGGTTGCCCTCCTCTGGACCCTTCTCCAGGAGAGTAATGTCCTCTTTAAGTGTGGCTCCAAAACTGCACGCAGTACTCAAGGTGCGGCCTCACCAGCAGTTACACACAGGGAGTATCACTTCCTCCTTCTGGAGGTGATCCCCTAGCGATGCATCCCAGCATCCTGTTGGCCTTGCTGCTGCCTCCTACAAGTCTCCGAGTTGTTCATCTTGACATCCACCACCACCCCAGGTCCCTCTCAGCCATCAAGACTTGTAGCATTTCCCCAGGTTGTACACTTGGCCTGGGTTTCTGGCCCCAGGTGGAGTACCTTGCATTTCCCTGCATTGAACCTCAGCTTCCACTTTCTAGACCATCTTTCCAGAGCCTCCAGGTACCCCTGTAGGGCCACCCTCCCCTCCTCCCCATCCACCACCGCCCCCAGTTTTGAGTCATCCGCAAAGAGACTCATCTCACTCCTGATTCCTGTCCGTATGTCAGAGACGTAGGCATTGAAGAGGAGGGGCCCAAGAACTGATCCCTGTGGGACCCCACTAATGACCCTCCTTGGGGATGAGACTATCCCACCAACTACAACCCTCTGGGTCCAGTCCTGGAGCCAATTGCCTATCCATCTGATCATCTGGTTCCCCACCCCCATTTCTCCCAGCTTATCCAACAGGCCCACGTGAGGAACAGAGTCAAATGCCTTGCTGAAGTCTAGAAAGAGGACGTCCACAGGTCTACCCAGGCCCAAGGCACTCGTCACCCAGTCACAGAACTCCACAAGGTTTGTCTGACAAGATTTCCCCTGGATGAATCCATGCTGTCTATCGTCCAGGCACCCTGACTTTTCCAGGTCCCCCCCTAGCCTCTCCTTGACAATGCCTTGCCCACCACCGATGTCAGGCTGACAGGCCTGTAGTTCTCTGCCACCTCCCTTGATCCCCCCTTGTGGATAGGCACTATATTCACCAACTTCCAGTCCTGGGGCACCCACCCTGTCCTCAGAGAGATGGTGAAAAGCTCCACCAGGGGTTTCGCCAGGACATCCGCAAGTTCCTTCAGCACTCTGGGATGTAATTTATCCGGCCCTGTGCTTTCTCTGTCTTAAGGGAGCTGAGGGCTTCCCTCACTCTCTCTGCTGTGATTTCCACTTCCGGTACCTCTTCTCCCTGCTTAGCCCTCCTCCCTCCTGCCAGTGATGCCTCCCCCTCTCCCCAGACCCGCCAATCGGTAAGGGTCCCTCCTCCTCAGTATCTCTGTCTCCTCCCATGTATGATGCAGCACCCCCATTTTCCTTGGTGAAAACTGAGGTGAAGTACTATTTTATTTATTTATTTATTTAAAAGTTTTACCAGGAAAGGCATACTGAGCAGACTACCGCTCGATTCCAGATGCGTCCTGGGGGTAGAAGGGAATGGGATAAGTACATACAAGTAGAAAATACAGAATTGCAGAACATCAAAATTTACATACAAGTAGAGAAAAAAAATACAGAATTGCAGAATACCAAAATTTACATAGGTTTGATACAAATAGGTACATAAGTTCTACAGTTACAGTGATAATCTAGAATAGCAAAATACAGGAGCTAGAAACAGAGAGTACACAGCATGTTGTAGGCAGAATAAGTAGCAAAGGTAGTTGACAAACTAAATTTGATAGTTAAGCATGTGAGTGGAACAACATAGTTTTGCGGGGGGGTTGGCCCATACTTAGTGTACATCAAGTTGACATGAGCAGCTTGAGGGGACTTGCTCTTTTAGAAGGGAGATTTGTTGCCGAGGGGAGGTGGAGAGCCAGATATCAGCCGGCAGAGAGTTCCATAGTTTGGGTAGATGGACTCTAAAAGCCAACTGTCCAGCAGAGGTAGCCATGTGGGGGATTTGTAGTAGACGGGAGTCAAAATTTCTGAGTGAGTATGGTGCTGGTGTTTGAGCTGTTAGGGTAGAGGCTAGGTAGGAGGGCAGTAACTGGGCCCAGAATTTGGCTGTGAGTCTGTTGCAGTGGTACTGGTGCCTATTGACGAGGGAGGGTAGGTTAAGGCATCTGTAGAGGTCACAGTGGTGAGTGGAGGGAGGACAGTCCAGTGCAAAGTGACAGAAGGAGTTAAAAAGGGGGTCCAGTCTAGCCGGGGTGGATTTAGGGGCAGAAATGTAGACTACGTCCCCGTAGTCAAAAATAGGGAGGATCATTTTCTACAGTATCTCTTTGCGGGCTGGCAGAGGGATGCAACTGCGGTTCTAGTATAGTGCCCCCAGCCTAGGGTGTAGTTTTTTGTGGGTTGCTTTGATGTGCATAGAAAAGTCTAGGTGTTGGTCCAGCCAGACCCCTAAGTATCTGAAAGAGGTGCAGACTTCTAGGGGGGTCCCATCTAGTGTTTTGAGAGTGGGGAAAGTGGGGAGGTGGGAGAGTCATTGTCTCATGCCAAAAGTCATGGAGATCTTTTTTTGGCATTTAGAATAAGTTGATTTCTGTGAAACCAGTGCTGGACTTCGGTAAAGTCTTGCTGGATCTTGGATGCAACTTCCAGCGGGGAGTGTCCTGAGGCATACAGGACTGTATAGTCTGCGTACATGTGAATGGCAGCATGCAGGCAGGTCGGTGGCAGGTCATTGAGAAAAATGGAGAATAAAATGGGGCCGAGGACAGAGCCTTGGGGGACACCAATGGAGATAGGGAGGGGGTTTGAGGTGGAGGCACCAATTTTTACCGATTGAGACCTATCAGCCAGGTATGAGTTGAACCAGCTTGTAGCAGCACTGGATTGGCCAGCCTTACAGAGTTTCGACAGTAGAAGGGTATGTGAGACTGTGTCAAAAGCCTTTGCTAGGTCGATGAAAATGGCAGATGTGATATGGCTTTTGTCCATGCCTGTGAGGATGGAATCTGTGAGTCTGAGGAGGGACATGACAGTGGGTGGGATTTTCTAAAGCCAGACTGGTAAGGGGTGAAGAAGGAGGAGGTCAAGGAAGGTGGTAAGTTTGAGAGGACGAGGTGTTCCTGGATTTTGGCTAGAGTGGGTAGGAGGAGATAGGGTGGTAGTTGCTGGGGGAGGAAGGGTTGCCACCTTTCGGGAGTGGATGAACTGTGGCATGCTTCCATTTTGAAGGTATAGAGGCAGAGGTGAAAGAGAGGTTGAAGAGAGATGCTAGAGGCATGGCTATAGCAGGGACAGAAAGGTGGAGCATTTTACGTCCTATACCTGTGGGAGCATCTACCCTTGGAGGATTTAGGGCAAGCAGGGCTTTGAGTACTTGTGGTAAACTAGAGAGAAGGAGAAAGCCTGGCAAGGGTTGGCGTGTGGGGATGTGGAAGTTGGGTTGTGTGTAGCAGGTGGGGGGTTAGAGTAGTAGGGGGACCCACTGCCAGTGAACGCTGAGTTGAAAGCCATGGCAACTGCTAGTGGTTCTGTTATGATAGAGCCACCCACCTCTAAGGCTGGAGTGGGTGGCTGGGCGGGAAGGGAGAAAAGTGATTTTATAGACCTCCAGAACTTGGCTGGATGGTTTAAATTTTTTGGAGGGAAGATGTGAAGTAGTGAGCTTTTGTCTGATGGATAAGCCTGGTGCAGACATTTCTAAGCGTTTGATAGTGTAGGTGATCGGCTTGCATCCCCGATGCCTTATAGGCTTTCCACACCTGATCTCTGGCACGGAGGTGCTCCATGAGGTCAGCAGTGATCCATGGCAGATGAGCTCCCCTTACTCGAGCCTTTTTGGGTGGGGCATAGTAGTCCCAGATGGCAAGAAATTTTGACTTAAAGAAGTCTAGGGCGTGATCCGTGGAAGGGGCCCTGGGGATGTAGGACCAATCCAAGTTTGCTAAGTCTTTTAGAAGACCATCAAGGTTAAGGGATTTATATGACCTGACAAGGAGAGTTTTCGGAGGGGGTGACTTAGCTTTGAATATTTTACGTATTACATATATGATATGGTGATCGCTCAGTGAGTCTGGAAGGAGACCTGAGGCTGTAATCCTGTGTGGGTGAGAAGTGAGGGCCCAGTTGAGCAGGGAGTGGTTTTGAGTTTTGTGGTTTAGCCGTGTGGGCTCAGTGATGAGTTGAGCCAGATTTAAACTAGCTACATGGTTTCGGAGCTTGGTGCTTGCACTAGTGAGCCAGTTTGAGTTGAAGTCACCTAGGATGTGGAGCTCCCCACCAGAGGTCATGGTTTTTAGGGTGTCCAGGTGTGTTGCTACAGAGTTTAATAGGGAGTCAGGGGAACAATAGGAGCCTGCTATAAAGATGGGGATGGAGTGTGGTAGGGAGATTTTTATTAGTGAGGTGTTGATGTTTTCCGGGAAGGCAGGTAGCGAGACCGGTGAGAATTGTACCAGGGAAGATACATAAATGGCTGTACCACCGCCTCTCTTTGTGCCCGGGCGGTCCTGACGGGTGATGGAGTAGCCAGGAAGAGCTACTTCAGCATCCAGGTTATGTGGTTTCAGCCAGGTCTCAGTGATAATTAGGATGTCAGAACATAGTGTTAATGCTAGTGTTTGTAGGAGGGGCATTTTTTGTAGGAGGCTGAGTATGTTTAGGTGGGCTATTTTTAGGCCTCTGGGTGGTTGGCCAGTGGGGGGGGTTTGGCTAGTGCTGGTGGCAGGTCCGGGATTTAGCTCAATGTCCTCTGTGAGTAGGAGTATTAAGGTTAGTGACATTTTTAGGTTTGGCAGAATTTTTGTAGGCTTGCGGTAGGACGAGGGAGTCCGGAGGTGCTGTGTGAAATAGCCTGACGTGTGGAGTTTCAATATTGCCAGCCCAGTATGGAAGGATGGGGGGATGGTGGATGGGCAAGGAATCCAGGAACAGTGTGGCCCGAGGGGGTATTGGCCATTTATGGTGGTGGAGCTGTGACTAGGGTGGCAGTTTAGTGGAGTGAGGTTTGTGGGGCCAGGCTGTGGTTTAGGGTGGAGCGTGGGTGGGAGGGATGCTAGTGTTGCAAGGAGTGCAATCCCTAGCATTGATTTAAAGGCTATGTGTAGCATGGCGTTTCAAGTGGTGAAGTTGATGCAACAAGAACAATAGAAAATTGCTGTAGCGGCTGCTAGTGGTGAGCTCTGATAATCTGCAGATGAAAAAGTAGGCTGATTGGTTAAAATCATCACGTGATGCACACTATATAGTGGAGTGCTCACCAAGGGTGGTGGTGGGGGCGGCGGGGCAGCTGACGCAAAGCAACACTTGACTCCTGCAACAGAGCAGTGTGCACTCTTGGCCGTGAATTGTCATACCTAGGCTCGGTTATCGGTGGGTTTCTTCAGGGGAAGGCAGCTCCGTGAGCCCTCATGACCACCAGCGTCGCTATCTCCATGGGAGCTAGGCTCAGTTATCGGTGGGTGTCTTCAGGGGAGGGCAGCTCCGTGAGCCCTCGCGACAACCAGCGTCGCTATCTCCGTGGGGGCTAGGCTCGGTTATCGGTGGGTTTCTTCAGGGGAGGGCGGCTCCGTGAGCCCTCACGACCACCAGCGTTGCTATCTCCATGGGGGCTCCTGGCCAAGCGTTAGAACTGTCTAATGTACATCACATTGTGTCTTATTGCTTACACAATGTTTCTCCTTTCACTGATCCTATCCTCTGTCCCTTCAGTTTGTGTGCATAACCTTTAGCTCTGCTTACACTCACCAGCTGTGTTCTCCACCCTGTCTAACAACTTTAGAATCTGGAACAGCATGATTGTTGCCCCTTAAATGGTAAGGAAAGCATCAAAGTCATCCTAGTGCATATGAATCAACCAACCTTTTTTCTTTGTCTGTCTGGTCTTTAAAACCAACTCTGTATGCTGGCCTGTCTGCGCAGAGGCAAAGTGTCTGTCTGTGATGCCGATGACCCAGATTCGGGAACGGACTCAGGACATTGGAGGGCCGGCCAAGGGAGAAGAATTGAGCATCCTAGAGACTGCTGTTCTGCATGTGTGTCTGGCATGCTATGGACCCCCTAACAGAGGCTGGAAGAACCACAGTGCCGGTGCCATATCAGTGGTGGGTGGGGCAGACACTGGCTGTCATTGCACATCTCTGCACCTGATACAGCATAAAAAAATAAATGAAGGCCCAATGCTTGAAGGTCTTCTCCACCACCTCCACCGCCTATCATGTCCTCCATATTTGGCCTGGCTCTCATGACCCCACCCTGGAGGGTAAGCCAGGGCAAGTTATTGTTGACCTTGGGGGGTGCCCACACAGCCACCCTGCCCAGGAGGGTAAGCCTGGACATGGGGAGGCAATGAGGGTGGGAGCTGAGTCCCTACAGGGAGATTGGGGAGCCAACAAAAAAAAATTCTGTATGTCGCCCTTCCTTGCTCTATTAAAGATGCCCCAACAAAGGACATCATTGGCTGCAATCAGTCAGTGCCCATGAGTCTGCTACTTGCACATGCTGTTGCTATAATAGAAATTGAGTAGGTCCTCAAGGTGCTCAGTTCTCATCAATACAGCAGCCACTATGCATCATTCCAGAAGCCACTGACTGATCAGGATTTGTGGTGCTCCTGGACAGAGCACCTATACTAGAGTATGATGCTATATACAGTGCTGATCCTAAAGACAAAAAATTAAAATAAAATATACAGAAAGAGAGCAGTGGGTAACCAGATATATGAACTGAGAATATTTCAGTAGCAATAGCTGCATAATGTTTTTTTCTGTTTTTCTTTTCCTTTTTAGTTAACTCTTCCTGCTGTGGGGATGGAAATGGGCTGGGAAAATTAGACCGAAATTGTTGCCAGAGGCAAAAGCGGCTGCCCCTGAGAAGTAATTACAATCTCTTTCTCCTGTAATGATGAGACCTCCTGGTCAGTTAATGAGGAAGCTTCAAAGAGGTCAAGATCTTTCATATCCTAGCCATGCAGCCACCCCTGCTGGGGCAGACAGGGCTCAGAATAATGAGAGGGTTACTGAGTCCAAAAAATTAAAAAGCCAGTGTAGGCCAGCTCTCCAGAGAGGTGGTACCTTCCATAGACAAAGAACTTGTCATATTCATGATGTCAGAGTGACATGTTTGATGATGTGTCATGGGAGGAGCTAACTGCTGAAAACTTTTGAGGTGGATGTCAGAATCTAGCAAGTCACTTAGGTTGGCACTCTGAGCAGTTACCATCTAAGGATCTAAGGTTCAACTCTGCCTTGTGGTAACCTCTTTCTACTTTGATAAGAGTAAAGAAGCAGTGGGGGCTGTTTTTTGCTTCTGCTGTGAGCAAACCATTTTCTAATTTCTCTAGTAACCCTGTAAATCCCATAGACTCATTGTATTGTGGTATCATGTTGACTGTGTAAATATTGTGAAGTAGTAAATACTATTTTTAAATATTTCTTGCCTCTGTAACTAAATGTTATGACATCAGTTATGGATGACATCAGGAATCATAAAACATGGTGCAAAACACCCTGAGGTGTTATTTTATTGCCATTTATGTACAGGTGGTATTTTCAGGTGCAGACTTTTGTCAGAATACTATAAAAAAAAAAAAAGAGTATGGGCTGGGAGCTTAGCTAGGAATCCTCTCACTATAGCACTGCAGGTGGACCTTATGATGCCCTCTAGAGACCAGGAATTGACCCCATCGCATGATATGGCCACCCTGCTAATACTCCCTGGGCTTCTCCAAGTTCCTCTGCAGTCTGAATATCTGCACACGCAGGCCTCTGCAGTTTCTTACCAGTCTGAGTCCCCTTCCTTTGATAAATTCTAAGTGAGCAGCTTCTAGCATTCAGGTAACCCAAACCTGACCTTTGGAGGTCCAGAGCTAATCCCAGGTCACAGTGATTCTTCCTTGCTTTTAGACTTTACAGGACTTTCAACCTGAGCTCCATCATCAGCTTGCCTCACTTTCACCCTTGGATAACCAGGATCTCAATAATTCAGCACTGGCATGCTTCTCACTTTTGGCTGCTTCTCTGGCTCCACATTGCTTCTCCCTGCTCCTCAGCCCAAAGTAAACTGACTGTAGGTTACCTGAGCAGCCCTTATATACTGCTCAGGTGTCATGTGACCTGTCAATCATGTTCTATTAAACAATTAGAGGAATACTAGGTCTATAATTCACACAGCTGCATTCTGTTCAAGGAAATATACAGGATATATAGGGACAATTAATACACAATGCTAAACTCCTTTCATATGCATAAACACAAGAAACAACAGAGAAATATCCTTTTCAGAAAGTTCCTTCCTCTTGACTAGTCACTTCCTGGTAGGACAAGACCCAAGCCTTCCCTATACACTAATCCAATTAAGGGTCAGCCCTTCCCTAAGGGAACACCTTTCTAAAATGGCTGCAGCTGCTGATGTGGCAGGAGCAGGAACACAGAGCCAGGAGCTTCTGAACTCCCAGCTTCCAGGTACAAACTCTCTTTAAAAGCATAGATTCTAGAGAAAACCCCAACCTATTTTAACTGTTATCCTTTATGTAGTTTTATAGTTTATATAGTTTTTACACATCTCATTTTCTAAAGCTTCCTTATATCGTGTTTTTTTTCCAAAGGAAGACAGGCTCAGCTGTTTCCTAAAATCAGCACCAGCCTGCAAACAGCAAGTTATTTAGCACAGGTATATTTGCCTGAATTTACTGCTCAACACTGTATGTTATACTTGCACTGGGGTGGGGTGGGGGGTTTGCATCCTCCCATTAGTAACCAAACTGCCATGCTCACACTCAAGAGTTTCTGCAGCAAGGACAGCTTTATTCATTTGTTAGCTGGCAGGTTATAACCCTTGGACTGCTTCTTTTACTCTTGTTTAAAAGCAAAGCCCTCATGCAGTGCTTCCTACGGTGATCTCTGCAGACCAGCATGTCACATTCTTTGGGGGGTTGCAGAACACAAACTAGATAGAAAACTACCCTGATAGTGCAGGCTAGCAAGGTTTAGAGAAATAAAGGACAGAATATGTAGTACAACAGACTTACATAGAGGAAAGAAAAGGTAACTACAAATTTATGCCTTGCATATCCCTAATTTGGCACCGTGGGGTAAACTTTGTTGCAGCAGGGCTGCTTTAACCATCACTACAGTTTTCCAACTGGGATAGGGTCCCTGAGGGAGAATAGTTAACTGTTGGTATTGTCAAATCCACAGTTTCTCTGAAGGGGGAGCAGATGGCTACAGGTACCATAGTCTAAGAAGTGAAGTGTTGTCTCAGGAGTAAGTGACACGGGAAAGCCATTTGCTCATTACCAAAGGAGCACTGTACTGTGTGGACAGTGATTCTGGTTGTATTCAGATAGGTAATGTCCCCAGTAAGAGAATCACTTCTGAGTGTTGGCTACTACCTTGCATGTGTGGAGGTATGAGAAAATTGGCAACCTGTTGCAAACTGCATCCTGAGTGTGGAGAGGTTGTGACAAACTGATGCCAGTGCAGTGGATTTAAAAAGGATTACCAATAACCTAGTTAATCATCCGGTCACAGAACAAGATATTTCATAGAACAGGATACACTATTACTGTTATTTTTGTTCTTAGCAAGAGTAATTAGAGAGAAGATTTTATGTATGGACCTATGAAAATTGCACTCTGTTAAACTTGCAAGAGTTGTTTAAAAGGAGAGGTGGGTTATAAGGAAAGACAGTAAAGGGCAGAACTTATAAACATTCTCAAGAAAAGTGACCAGTGATGTGGTGCAAAAGTGGTCACTGCTAGCTGAAGTCACGAGACAGAGGCTGAAGAGCATGAAAGTGAGCTACAGCTGGGAAATGAGGCAGCATTGCAGGTACAGATGTTGAAGCTGGAGCTTGCTCTGGTTCAGGCAAAGGCTGAGGCAGAGCAAGTAGTAGACTTTATTGTTGTTCAGTTTAAAAAAACATTACAACCACAAAATAAATACAAAGAAAAAAACTCTTCTCATGTACAAAGACCATAAGACATAGTTAATATCTATTTATAAAAGAAAAAAATGTAGATTACAGTGCTACCCTTAGAAATACATCAATATTTCATGACCATTGTCATAATATAACCAACTACAGTGAAAAAAAAAAAGGAAGTAGGTGATAAGAGGACAGAGGAGGCAACAATCTTTAGCAGTCCTGAAACAGGAGTAAACAGGCCTTGGATGGGTTCAGGTCTGGTTACCTACACCCCCATCCAAGCATCATGCTCGTAATCTCAAAATTCCAAAATCAAAGAAACTATTCAATATTGGGGGAAAAAGGCCAATTTGTGGAAAAAAAAGACGTAAGTCTCCTATGTCCCCTACAGGACATAATTGTCTAAATTATTATTATTTACAGTTTCAAGGATGACAAAAAGCCAGATAACCTGCATAAAATTAACACAGCTCAAGTATTGTACAACACTGGGATTAATTGGTCCAAGGGAAGACTGAGGTCAGCAAGTATAGGGCTTAACTAATCACCTCTTTTCTTTGAATATAAGAGGCATATAAATGTAGTATGCTTAATGTAATATGTAGCCTTCATACCACATTCACAGTGGGGAGTTTTAATACCAGGTCATCTCTGTTTTTTTGTTTTTAACTTTAAAGTCCTTTATTGATCAAGATGTCCAGTTACACATCAGTACAGTACAACAGAGGAAATCAATAATTGTCAGCAATACAAAGTATACCAACAATAGTTGACTGTGGTACAGACTGTTCATCTTCTAACTATGCGATCTCAACTCCATTCAAATTTCCAACATTCACGTTTTTACAACGGTTGTAAGAGTAAGTCAGTAAATCATAAAGTGATACAAAGAAAATAATTTATTAAGGAAAACTGTCTTGTGCGCATTACCCTTTATCTCCCCCTATCCATATCCAGACCCACACAATGGTGTCTCAACTTCATTGAGGATTTGAGTTAAGGTAAAGCTGGTGCCACGGGCACCATGTGTTTAAAAATGTATTGTGCTGTAGCCGAAGTCGGCTGGTGATATCTCCATCCTCTCCAGTTCTCTTACCCTTGTTTGCCATTCATTTGGGGTGGGCAGGATGGAGGAAAGCAATCTGGAGATTATGCATTTAAGTTCTCCCAACCTAAGCATTTGACCTATGTCTCTTGCGTCCTTATGTCTGGAAAGCAAGGTGGGGAAGCCAATACTAAATCTGTAAAGGTATAGGGGATATGAATCCCAGTCAGTCTTTGAATTTGTAAGTGAACAGCTTGCCAAAACTCTTGGATTTCTGGGCAGGCCCAGAAAATATGGAAATGTATTCCCCTTCCGCCACAGTTCCTCCAACAAAGGTCTGAGTGGGTAGACCTGAGATGATCTCTGTTTGAAATGTATATAATTTGAATCATAAAGTTCCATTCTGAACCTAATAAGGAGTTTCTGATCTAAAGGATTGGATAGGATGGTTAAGTAAGGTTTAAGATAATGTACATTTGTAATCTACTTATACCATTTGAAATTTTGAAGAGAAGAAACCCGGGGAAAGTCCCTGAAAATGACTGTATCTCGAACCCTTTTTTTATTTGAGAAAAAAACTTCAGAATTTTTCTTCTGTAATAAATTTCATATAATAAATGTCAGAAACTCAGTGAAAAAAAGTTCTCTTTACTAGTTTTAACCATTGGACAAGTGAAACCTTTCTTCAGATATTCAGTTTTGTCTGCCAGACATTACCTAGGGAACCTCTCCTCAGGCAATTGAAAAAAATTGAGAGAAAAATCAGACACCTGTCTGCGACAAGAGTACAGACTCAGAAATGGCCAAGTTCTGGTCTTAAAACCTCAGCAAGAACTGACTGAGGGACACACAATGCATAGCAAAATATCTTATTTAAGATAATCTTCAATGATTTTATATTAGTAAATGCCCAGACTGCAACTGCATATAGCACACTTGTTTTTATTTTGGCATTAAAAATTGTGAGTATACCCTGAACGTTACCTTTTTCCAACCTACAATTAAATATTTTAAACACATTAAATGCCATTTTTATGTTTGCTTGCATGCATGTGCAAGAAACATAGTGCCATCATCCGAGTTTTCGGAGGTGTGTCACCCCCTCCTCCAGTTCAGTCAGTGTGTTGGCAGGCGTGGCCCCTGTCCGTCAATGCATGCTGGAGCTGTCTATGACAAGCTCCAAAATGCAGTGGCATACAGTTGAAAGGGGGAGCTATGCTTCAGTGAGCAGTGATAAGATATCGCCTGCTCATGCGCAGCTCCCCCTACACACACACACACAAACACATGCACACACACGCGCGCATACAGCGTGCTCCCCACCAAGCGCACACACTCTATAGCCGACAGGGGTGCCCAATACCCGTCGGCTGTGCTGCACTCCCCACCCCAAGCCTTCCAAATGCCATGCTTGCAGGTGCCCACCCCAAGCGTGGCAACTCAGCATCAGTATTACCGATAGGGTTGCCCAATCTCCGTCGGCTTCACTGCTCCCCGTGCAGGTGCCACGCTGAGATCCCACCTCAGCATGGCAACAAATCCATGGCAGCAGGGGTGCCTAATTCCCGCCGGCTCCACGCCTCCAGCCATCCTTCTGCCACGCTGGGAGCCCACCCAGCGTGGCAAACGCCCCGCGCATCTTTTGCTTTTAAAACCTGTAAAGAAAAACGGTCCCACGCAGTCTTCCTGCCCTCCCCACAACCCGCACCCACCCCTGCTCACCCTGCCTCCCCACCCCCTCACCCCATACTTACCTCCGACTCAGCAGCGATCTTCAGTGGACCGGGAACCGTCTGCACACTTCAAAGCCGACCGCTAACTGAGGAAATGCCGTAAGCTGTATAATGGGCTAGATAGGGTTTTTCAACTTTGTTGCATATCTCAGGCATTTTTGGAATTTTTCACCAAATTTTCAACATGGGGTTTTGGGACCCCTTCTCATGAATGCTGTCACTGTCATGGCGTTATTGGGTTCGAAGGGTGATTTACGTGATCACTGCGCGAAATCACCTTTTGGGACTGATTAACAAAACGATAATGCCAGTGTTCATAAGATGGGCTCTCAAGAAGCCTATTTTGAAAATTTGGTGGAAAAATCAAACGACTGTTTTACGAGCGTGCATTGCGCAGTTCCTACGCACGCTCGTAAGTTCGCGAATTTTCAATATTTTCACTCCAGATTTTCAAAATTGCCATTTTACCACACCTTCTTATGAGTAGTACAGCAGTCATTTTTCACATCTCACCTAAAATGTGTTTCCGCCCATGTAGCGCACAATGGCGCAGTCGGTGTGCGAAACCAATGTACGGGCCAAATCAAGAAAACCACAGTGACACTGCTCATGAGCAGAGGTCTTAAAATGGCTATGTTGAAAATTTGGTGAAAAAATTCCTAAAAATGACTGTTTTACGAGCGTGCGTTGCGCAGTTCCTACGCACGCACGTAGGTTCATGAATTTTCAATATTTTCACTCCAGATTTTCAACACTGCCATTTTACTACACCTTCTTATGAGTAGTACAGCTGTCATTTTTCACATCTCACCCAAAATGTGTTTCCGCCCATGTAGCGCACAATGGCGCAGTCGGTGTGCGAAATCAATGTACAGGACAAATTTAAAAAATCACAGTGACACTGTTCATGAGCAGAGGTCTTAAAATGGCTATATTAAAATTGAGGAAAAAAATTCAAAAATGACTGTTTGCTTGTCATGCTATGTACAGTTCTCACGCGCGTCAGTAAGTTCACAAATTTCAATATTTTCCTCTGATTTTCAACATTGCCATTTTATGACACCTTCCTATGAGTAGTACATCTGTCATTTTCATATCTCACCTAAAGCGTGTTTCGCCCATGAAGCGCAATAATGGCGCAGCCGTAAAAGTAAATCAAATGCATGGCCAAATTAAGAAAATCACAGTGACACTGTTCATGAGCAGAGGTATTAGAATGGCTATGTTGAAAATTTAGTAAGAAAAATTCCTAACAATGACTGTTTCACGAAGCGTCGTTGCGCGGTTCCTCATGCCTTGGCGTAAGTCGATTAATTTTCAATATTTTCCTCTAGATTTTCAACATTGCCATTTTACCACACCTTCTTATGAGTAGTACAGCTGTCATTTTTCAAATCTCACCCAAAACATGTTTCCGCCCATGTAGCGCGCAATGGCGCAGTCGGTGTATGAAATCAATGTATGGGCCAAATTAAGAAAATCACAGTGATACTGTTCATGAGCAGAGGTCTTAAAATGGCTATGTTGAAAATTTGGTGAAAAAATTCCTAAAAATGACTGTTTTACGAGCGTGCGTTGCGCAGTTCCTATGCACGCTCGTAAGTTCGCGAATTTTCAATATTTTCACTCCAGATTTTCAACATTGCCATTTTACCACACCTCCTTATGAGCAGTACAGCTGTCATTTTTCACATCTTGCCCAAAATGTGTTTCCACCCATGTAGCGCACAATGGCGCAGTCGATGTGTGAAATCAATGTATGGGACACATTAAGAAAATCACAGTAACACTGTTCATGAGCAGAGGTCTTAAAATGGCTATGTTGAAAATTTGGTGAAAAAATTACTAAAAATGACTGTTTTACGAGCGTGCATTGCACAGTTCCTATGTATGCTCATAAGTTTGCAAATTTAATATTTCACTCCAGATTTTCAACATTGCCATTTTATTACACTTCCTTATGAACAGTACAGCTGCCATTTTTCATATGCCGCCCAAAATGTGTTTTCCCACATGTAGCGCACAATGGTGCTGTTGGTGTGAAAGCAATGTTTGGGACAGATTAATAAAACCACAGTTACACTGTTCATGAGCAGAGGTCTTAAAATGGCTATGTTGAAAATTTGGTGACAAAAGTCCATAAAATGACTGTGTTACGAGTGAGCATTGCGCAGTTTCCATGCACCCTCGTAAGTTCATTACTTTGTAATATTTTAAGTCCAGATTTTCACCAGTGGCATTTTTCCACACTTCCTTATTTACAGTACAGCTGTCATTTTTCACAACTTGGCCAAAGTGTGTTTTCACACTTTCAGCTCAGAAATGCGTGGTCGCTGTGGGAAATCATTGTTCGGGACAGATAAAGAAAATCACAGTGACACTGTTCATGATTGGAGGCACCAAAATGTCTGAGTTGACAATCTGCTGTAAAAAAGCCCCAACCTAATTATATTACGGGTGTGCGTTGCACAGTTTCTATGTACGCTCGTGACTTCACCATTTTTTTAAATATTTTTACTGCAGATTTGTAACATTGCCATTTTTTACACCTCCCCATAAACAGTACAGCTGTCATTTTTTACATTCTGTTCAGAATGTTTTTGCACCTGTGGTACTAAATGCCGTAGTCTGTGTGCATAAGCAGCTTTCGGCTAACAAACTGATATTCCCCCTGTTCATGAGGTGGGCCACAAAAAAACATGTTGAACATTTGGAGTGAAAATACCAACGAATGCCTGAGGTATTATGGTTTCCAACCATAATGCCCAAACCTGTAGAGAATGACAGGCATCAGGGGTGTGACTTGGGATTCTTGCCTGTAATGCTCATACTACCATTCCCACCCTGCAGCCAGTGAGAGGCATCGAGGTATGCCTTGGACTCTTCGGCCCCAAAGTTCACCCCATTCTCCTATATCGCACCCATCTCACCGTATTTTCTAATGGAATGGGGTGTGCATAAGGGCCAAAGACCCCAAGGAACACCGTGACACTTGTCAGTGTCTGCAGGGTGGGGTGTGGTGAAATGGCGTGACCGTCATGCCTGACAACCCAAAGGCACACCCCAATGCTTGTCACTCTCTGCAGGGTGGTGGTGGGGTTGGCTTCAGTTCAATACTTCACTGCCATTCCTATTACGCAGCTCTGTAACTTCTACACTACCACTGTCAATGCCAGCAAGCAAACATTCGGCATTGACAAATGCTTGTTAACTTAGCTTCAATCAGTGGACAATGCCTATTTCAGCAAAAATTGTCTGAGAATCTTACTCCCAGATAGTCATAATAATTTTGAGTTTTGATCTTTGACATTTCTATAAATAGCCTTGGAGTCTATCTATTTTTATTGCCAAAAACTACTAATTTGATTATATCTATATTAATAATCAATGTACTATCCTTGCATAATGCAACAAAATGATTAATTTCTTTGTAGGCCAAGTAATGATGTAGAAATCAGTACTATATCATCTGCATAAGCTAAGCAGCTTTCCTTCCTATTTGACACACTTGGAGAATGAAACTCAGGAAGACCCAACCATTCTATTATAGTATTAATGTACAAGTTAAATAAAGTAGAGGTAAGAATACATCCCTGTTGGACTCCAAGATTAGTTCTAACAACAGATGTTAATCCTCCAGACTGGTGGTACTGTACTCTTACCCAGGTGTTTTGATGTAACATTATTACAATATCCAACAGGAAGGGGTCTATATTATAACCTTGCAATTTCTGCCATAATAATTTACAGCTAATACTGTCAAAGGCAGACCTGAGGTCCACAAAACAACAATAGAGTTTTAATTTCTTAATGCATTTGTACATACCTCTCAACTGTCCCTGATTTTCAGGGACGTCCCTGATTCTGGCTCATAATTTTTCCATGTCCCTCGTAAAATTGGTGTGTTTTGGATTAAACAGTGGGAATTGTAAGCACAAAATAAAGTCAAACATTAAAGTTACAGACGTCCTCTTCTTCAGAAAATGCATCTTAAACTAATCCCCTTATTCTATCAATTTTCTAAGTGAATATTATCAATTTTTAAGATGTGTCCATGATTTGGGGTCTTTGTCCCTGATTTGTTTAGCCTTGTCCCTGATTTATGAGGTAAGAGGTTGAGAGGTATGCATGTGTATTTATAAATAAGATGTGACAAAATGTAGCAGTGTTGATTAGTAGATTGTCCACTCCTAAAACCGTTCTGTGTCTCATTCAATAGCTAATTTTCATGGATCCAGGACTGTAACCTCTGTAATATTATTTTACAAAATACCTTCTGAGATGTATCATTGAGACTAAGGGGTCTATACATGCCTGTACTAGAATCAAAATCTTGACCCTTTTTTATGTTGATTGTGTGCATGCACAAGAAACATATTGCGGAAGGTTGCCAGAAGCAGGTTGTGGAGGTACGGCACTGTTGTGGCCAATGCCCCCACAGCCTTTAAAGGCTTGGTCCACTTTCCCCAATGGCGTGGCACGCTGCTACTGACACTAGTTCAGCCAGCGTGCCACAACATTGAGAAGTTTTAGCTGCTACAATCAGGGGCCGCCTCGTCATTGCAGCATCATCCGCTGCAACGAGGGACCGACCCCTCATTGCAGGGCTCCCTTGCATTCCCCACCTGTTTGCCGAGGGGGTGCCCACTTCCCCTCAACATCATGTCCCATCCCCTGTTTTTTTGCTGACAGGGGTGCCCAATCCCCATCAGCATATCTCCCCCGCAAGTTCTTGTGTGCCAAGGGGGTGGCTAATCCCCCTCGGCTCATGAGACCTCCTCATACCAGTATGTGCCAATGGGGGTGCCCAATCCCCATCGGCATAATGTCACCCCCCCGCTTTTGTTGTGTGCTGATGGGGGTGCCCAACCCCATCGGCATGATGTGGCCCCCCTTTTGTTGTGTGCCGACGGGGTGCCCAATCCCCTGTTGGCTACAGCTGCCCCCCAAATAAGAGTCAGTTGGCATGCTGGGAGCCCACCCCAGTGTGCCACATCCCTTGAAAAGAAAAACTGTCCCATGATGTCTTTTATTTTTTTCCCCTGTGAAAAAAGGAAATGGTCCCTTGCCGGTCTCCCTGCCCCCTCCAGCAACCTGCGCCCACCCACTGTGCACCCTGCCTCCCCTCACCCTATACTTACCTCCGGAGTCTGGCACAACGATCTTCAGTGGACCGGGAACACGTCTGCACTCTTCAAAGGTGACTGTGAACTGAGGAAATGCCATTAAGCTGTATAATGGAATAAATAGGGTTTTTTCAACTTTGATGCATATCTCAGTCATTTTTGGGAAATTGGGCACCAAATTTTCAACACGAGGTTTTTGGGACCCCTCCTCATGAATTCTGCCACTGTCATGGCATTAATCGGCCCCAAAAGGTGATTTTGCGATTACTGCATGGAATCACCTTTCAGGACTGATTAATGAAATGACAGTGCCAGTGTTTATGAGGTGGGCTCTCAAAAAGCCTATGTTGCAAATTTGGTGGAAAAAATCCAAAAAATGATTGTTTTACGAGCATGCTTGCAGCTGTTGCTGACGCCGTCTAACTTTACGACTTTGCAATATTTTCACACCAAATTTTCAACATTGGCATCTTTCCACACCTCCTTGTGAACAGTATAGCTGTCATTTTTCACATGCTGGCTGAAATATGTTTTTGCACTTCCGGCGCAGAATAGCACGGTTGCTGTGGGAAATCAGTGTTTGGGACAGATTACAAAATGACAGTGACACTGTTCATGAGCAGAGGTCCTAAAATGCCTATGTTGAACATTTGGTGCCAATACCTATAAAATGACTTGTTTTACGAGCGTATTGTGCAATTTGGTAACGCATGCTCGCATTGCTCACGAATGTATAATATTTTCACTCCAGATTTTCAACATTGCCATTGTTCTGCACCTTTCATGAACAATACAGCTGTCATTTTCAGATACTGGCCAAATGTGTTTTCGCACTTCCGTGCAGAATAGCGCTGTCGCTGTGGGAAATCCATGTTCGAACACATTAATGAAATGATCAGAACCATTTATTAGCAGAGGTCCTAAAATGCCTATGTTGAAAATTTGGTGATGAAAGTCCATAAAATGAGTGTGCTACGAGTGTGCATTGCGCAGTTTCCACGCACGCTCGTACCTTTGCAACTTTGCAATATTTTCACTCCAGATTTTCAACATTGTCATTTTTCCACTCCTCCTTATGAATAGTGCAGCTGTCATTTTTTACATCCTGGCCAAAATGTGTTTTCCTTCTTCTGGGACACAATAGCGCGGTTGCTGTGGGAAATCAGTGTTCGGGACACATTAAGATAATCACACTGACACTGTTCATGAGCAGAGGTGCTAAAATGCCTCTATGTTGAAAATTTTGTGATGAAGCTCTATAAAATGGCTGTGTTACGAGCGTGCATTATGCAGTTTCCATGCACCTTTGTAACTTCGCAAATTAGTAATATTTTCATGCCACATTTCCAACACTGGAATTTTTCCACACCTCCTTATGAACAGTACAGCTGTCATTTTCACATCCTGGCTGAAATATGTTTTCGCACTTCCGGCGCAGAATACCGCAGTCACTATCGGAAATCAGTGTTTGGGACAGATTAGGATCGGGCAAGTGAGAGAGGAGGGGAGTGACCGAGCTCAGCTGAGCTCTGTCGGGACTGCTGTGGATATCTTTGTGGGCAGGAAAAGGTGCCAACTCAGGCAGAAGCCCAGTACAAAAGGGCAGCCTGCAGCGCCGGGAGACACAGAACAAGCGAGTGAGGGAGGGGGAGTGAGTGAGCTCAACAGAGCTCTGTTGGTACTGCTTCAGATTTCTTTGTGGGCAGAAAAAGGCAGCAATGCACGCAGGGGCCCAGTACAAAAGGGCAGCCTGCAGCGGTGGAAGAAACAGAATGAGCGACTGAAAGGGGGGAGTGAGAGAGTTCAAATGAGCTCTATCATGACTGCTGCAGATTTCTTTGTGGACGGAAAAAGGTGCCATCAGAGGCAGGAAACCAGTACAAAAGGGCAGCCTGCACTGCCAGGAGAAACAGAATGAGCGCGTACGACAGGTGGAGTGAGCAACCTCAACGGAGCTCTGTCAGGACAGCTGCAGATTTCTTTGTGAGCAGAAAAAGGTGCCAACACAGGCAGGAGCCTAGTACAAAAGGGCAGCCTGCAGTGCCAGAAGAAATACAACCAGCAATTGAGAGAGGGGGAGTGAGCGAGCTCAACTGAGCTCTATCCTGACTGCTGTGGATTTGTTTGTGGGCAGTAAAAGGTGGCAGCACAGGCAGGAGCCCAGTACAAAAGGCCAGCCTGCAGCGCCAGCAGAAATGGTATGAGTGAGTGAGAGAGGGTGAGTAAGCGAGCTCAATGGAGCTGTGTTGGGACTGCTGCAGATTTCTTTGTGGGCTGAAAAAGGCAGCAATGTATGCAGGGGCCCAGTACAAAAGGGCAGCCTGCAGCAGTGAGAGAAACAGAACTGGAAAGTGAGAGAGGGGGAGCGAGTGAGCTCAACGGAGCTCTATCATGACTGCTGCAGATTCCTTTGTGGGCAAAAGAAGGCAGCAACACAGGCAGGAGCCCAGTACAAAAGGGCAGCCTGGAGCGGTGGCAGAAACAGGATGAGCGAGTGACAGCGGGGAATGAGCGAGCTCAACGGAGCTCTATCATGACTGCTGCAGATTTCTTTATGGGCAAAAGAAGGTGGCAACACAGGCAGGAGCCCACTACAAAAGGGCAGCCTGCAGCACCAGGAGAAACAGAATGAGCGAGTGAGACAGAGGAAGTGAGTGACCTCAATGGAGCTCTATTGTGACTGCTGCGGATTTCTTTGTGGGCAGCAAAAGGTGGCAACTCAGGCAGAAGCCCAGTACAAAAGGCCAGCTGGCATCGCCAGCAGAAACAGAATGAGTGTGTGAGGGAGGGGGAGTGAGTGAGCTCAATGGAGGTCTATTGTGACTGCTGTGGATTTCTTTGTGGGCAGGAAAAGACGGCAGTGCAGGCAAGAGCACAGTATAAAAGGCCAGTCTGCAGCACCCGCAGAAACAGAATGAGTGTGTGACAGAGGGGGAGTGAGCGACCTCAACGGAGCTGTGTCAGGACTACTGCAGATCTCTTTGTGCGCAGAAAAAGGCACCAACCCAGGCAGGAACCCAGTATAAAAGGGCAGCCTGCAGCAGTGTGAAACACAGAATGAATGAGTGAGGGAGGGAGAGTGAGTGAACTCACTGGAGCTCTGTTGGGACTGCTGTGGATTTCATTGTGGCCAGAAAAAGGCAGCAATGCACACAGGGACCCAGTACAAAAGGGCAGCCTGCAGCAGTGGGAGAAACAGAATGAACAAGTAAGAAGGGGGAGTGAGTGAGCAAACTCAAAGGAGCTCTATCATGACTGCTGCAGATTTCTTTGTAGGCAGAAGACGGCAGCAACACAGGCAGGAGCCCAGTACAAAAGGGTAGCCTGCAGTGCCGGCAGAAACAGAATGAGTGAGTGAGAGAGGTGGAGTGAGTGAGCTCAACAAAGTTCTGTGGGGACTGAAGCAGGTTTCTTTGTGGGCAGAAAAAGGCACCAACAGAGACAGGAGCCAACTACAAAACAGCAGCCTGCAGCACCAGGAGGAACAGAATGAGCGAGTGAGACAGGCGGAGTGAGCGACCTCAATGGAGCTCTGTCAGGACAGCTGCGGATTTCTTTGTGGGCAAAAAAAGGTGCCAATGCAGGCAGAAGCCCAGTAGAAATGGGCAGCCTGCAGCAGCATGAGACACAGAATGAGCGAGTGAGGTGGGGTGAGTGAGCTCAACAGAGCTCTGTTGGGACAGCTGCAGATTTCTTTGTGGGCAGAAAAAGGCAGCAATGCACGCAGAGGACCAGTATAAAAGTGCAGCCTGCAGCAGTGGGACAAACAGAATGATCAAGTGAGAGAGGGGGAGTGAGTGAGCTCAACAGAGCTCTATCGTGACTGCTGCAGATTTCTTTGTGGGCAGAAGAAAGCAGCAATGCAGGCAGGAGCCCAGTACAAAAGGGCAGCCTGCAGCACCGGCAGAAACAGAATGAGTGCATGAGAGTGGGGGAGTGAGTGAGCTCAACAGAGCTCTGTCGGGACTGCTGCAGATTTCTTTGTGGGGAAAAAAAAGGTGCCAACAGAGGCAGGAGCCTACTACAAAATGGCAGCCTGCAGCTCCAGGAGAAACAGAATGAGTGCATGAGACAGGGAGAGTGAGTGACCTCAATGGAGCTCTATCATGGCTGCTGCAGATTTCTTTGTGGGCAGAAAAAGGTGGCAATGCAGGCAGGAGCCCAGTACAAAAGGCCAGACAGCAGCACAGGCAGAAATGGAATGAGTGAGTGAGAGGGGGGAGTGAGCGAGCTCAACAGAGCTGTGTTGGGACTGCTGCAGATTTCTTTGTGGGCAAATAAGCCACCAATGCAGGCAGGAGCCCAGTACAAAAGGACAGCCTGCACCAGTGGGAGACACAGAATGAGCGAGTGAGGGAGGGGGAGTGAGTGAGCTCAACAGAGCTCTGTTCGGACTGCTGCGGATTTCTTTTTGGGCATAAAAAGGCAGCAATGCACCCAGGGGCCCAGTACAAAAGGGTAGCCTGAAGTGGTGGGAGAAACAGAATGAGTGAGTGAGAGAGGGGGAGTGAGAGAGCTCAACGAAGCTCTATCGTGACTGCTGCGGATTTCTTTTTGGGCAGAAAAAGGCTGCAACTCAGGCAGGAGCCCAGTACAAAAGGCCAGCCTGCAGCACCGGCAGAAATGGAATGAATGAGTGACTGAGGGGGAGTGAGCAAGCTCAACGGACTTGTGTCGGGACTAATGCAGATTTCTTTGTGGGCAGAAAAAGCCAACAACATAGGCAGGAGCTCAGTACAAAAGGCCAGCCTGCAGCTCCAGGAGAAAAAGAATGAGCGAGTCAGAAACGGGGAGTGACCCACCTCAACTGAGCTCTGTTGGGCCAGCTGCAGATTTCTTTGTGGACAGAAAAGGGTGACAATGCAGGCAGGAGCCCAGTACAAAACAGCAGCCTGCAGCACCAGGAGAAACAGAACGAGCGAGTGACAGAGGGCCAGTGAGCAAGCTCACCGGACCAACGCAACCAACATTCGGCATTGACAAATGCTTGTTATGTATTGGAAAGATCTTACTTCCCTTCCAGTTATCTGGAAAATGTTCTCCTTGGACAAATCTATTAAATACTATTTAAAAGATAGGAAGCTACCAATCAAGAAATGTTTTGCAGATGTTAGATAGAATTTGGTCTGGACCTGGAGCTTTACTGGATGTAATTGAGGACAAAGCTTGCTTAATATCCTCCAGATATAGCCTTGGTGAGAAATGTAAAAGAGTTTCAGACCTCAGTTCATTGACACTAATATTTAAAAAATTTCTAGGATCTTCTGTATGGGAGATGTAGAGATTGAAAATGCTCCTCCTGTAACTATGCTTCCACTTCCTTTGAATATTGGCTCTGGTGTCTTCGGTTATAACAGTTCTTCTTAATTTGTTCCACATACTTTCCTGATATTTTTCCTTCTCAGTGTCTAATCATTTCCTATTATCCTTCCTTGCTTTATTAAGAGAACTAAGATTTTCCTAAATATATGTTTTTACAGTATCTAATGTGTTTGTTTGTTTTTTTTAATTTATGTTTAGCTTTTAAGCAGGTCTTTTTTAATCATGTTGGACAAAATGCTCACTTATTGGTTCTAAATAAGGGTTTAATCTAATTAATAATTTCCAGCCATTTACTGATAATTTGGTTATCTGAAACTGAAACTATTTTGTTACTTAAAGATATTACGGGATCAACATAAAAAAAAGTTCTGAAAATGAATTGATAGCTTCATTTTGCCATCTAGCTCTTTTTGAATTAATTATTTCCAGATAGAAACTTGTAGTTTGCACCTGTTCTTCTTCTTATTTTTTCTCTCACAACTTGTGTCCGGATTTGATATTAACGTAAGATTCAGGTAGTTTGGTAGTGTAATGCAGTTAGGTCCATGTTAAGAGAGCCCTCTCACGCCGCTTTTCTGGTGGTGAGGGTCAAAGCCTGAATATATATATAATTTCTTAGTCTCAACGATTTAAGTGGCTCTGTGGGTATCAGACTAGTCTGGCAGTTAGACTTCACAGGAAGCGGGGGAGTATAGGGTGAGCGGAGGGAGAGGTAAGGCGAGGATGCGGTGTGCTGCAAAATGATTCACAGGATAAAGGGGATAGGGTGGGCTGGGGTTGGGGGCTCTTTAGGGATTGGGGGTTCTGTTTTTTTGTTTTGCTTTTTGTAGGTATTTACTAGGTAATAGGAGGGAATTAGGGGGCTACAGTCCGTTTATAACCTATTATTTTCAGAGTTTAATAATAACAAGGTTCAATATCAGGGAAGTTCTATTTTTGAATAGGTAGGATGACTAATGATTTGTTTATTTCCACGTGGAATGTTAAAGGGGTCCGACAGAAAATGAAACAATACAAAATGCTGAAACACCTAAACGACTTAAATTGTAATATTTCCTTCATTCAGGAAACGCACTTATTGAACTCTGACGCCATTCAGATGAGAAGACTTCAAATAGGGCAGGTTTTTTCTGCTCAAGGTACTTCCAACAGTTGTGGAGTTTCGATTCTCCTGAACAGGAATGTTCCATTTATTCCTGATCAGGTGATTAAAGACCCACAGGGTAGATTTGTGTTGGTGAAAGGCACCCTTTATGCCAAAGAAATATTATTGGGGAGTATTTATGGTCCCAATAAGGAGGATCCTTTGTTCTACATGCAATTGTTAAACATTATTCTTCCCTTATTACCTGCGTCCATAATTTTGGGGGAGATCTAAATTTAGTGTTGGACTCAGGTATAGACCTTACAAATAAAAATCGTGGAAGATCCTCTTCAGCTCAGCGGGCTGTAAACGATTTATTGGCCCGATTGGGGCTTTGTGATGTTTGGAGGGCATTACACCCAGAAGCTAGAGAATATACCTTTACATCCCCGGTTCATGGCTCCTCATCTCGCATTGACTATTTGTTGCTCTCACAACAAATGCTTCCCGGGGTAATATCTTCTGATATTCAACCAGGTCCCCCTTCTGATCACTCAGTGGTACAGGTTAGGGTGTCCCTCCCTTATATTCCTAAACGTCAAACACGTTGGAAGTTGAATGATCAATTGCTTAAGGATCCTAAAATAGTGGAAGGCATTAAGGAACATATCACACAATATTTTGAAATAAACTCGACTCTGGATGTTAAACCTGATGTGGTGTGGTGTGCCTTTAAAGTCTATCTATGGGGTATCCTAATAGGGTTAGCATCTAACAGAAAAAAGAAGCAGGAGCTTAAACAGAAGTCTCTGTTATCACAGATTAGAATATTAGAAGAGGAAATACAACCACAATCTTTAGATGAGCTCAAACAGAAATTAGCAAAACTGAAAGATGAGTACATGGGTATTCTCAACGAGAAGGAGGAATTTGCAATTCTATGTGCAAAAGCCTCATATGTAGACCATGGAGAAAAAGCTGGGAAGTTATTGGCATAGCAAATTAAACAACAGGAATCAGCCCGTTTTATTCCATCAATTGCTTGAGGTCGGATGGATCCTTAATATCCACCCCAGGCATAATTGAGAATTCACTAGGTATACAAACAATTATATACCGCTATGGACAATCCTCCTCTAACTTATCTCTTCATCATTATCTACGAGAAGCACAACTGCCCATGCTTTCCGAAATTCAGAAGTCAATGGTAGTGGTACCAATTTCATCATTAGAAATAGAGACAGTAATTCAGGGCTTACCAGCAGATAAAACTCCGGGCCCCAACGGATTCTCATCCAGTTTTTATAAACAATAAGAAATGCTTATCCCACATCTACTTTCTTTATATCAGTTTATATTATCGGGTGCGCAAGCTGATCCTACACTATTTGAGGCCCTTATAGTTCTTTTACCAAAACCCGGTAAAAACTTGGAATTAGTAGAAAACTATAGACCCATTTCATTATTAAATCAGGATGTTAAGATACTAACCAAGATCCTGGCGGAGAGGCTTAGTCTAATACTCCCAGATTTAATAGGTTTACAGCAGGTAGGATTTATGAGGGGTAGATCTTCCACAGATCATTTGCGTACTCTATCTCATGTTCTTTCGGTGTTGAGGGATGCCTCATTTCCTGCGGCGTTCGTATCACTGGATGCTGAAAAAGCCTTTGATGGGGTTAACTGGAACTTCTTGATTCAAACTCTGGGTGCCTTTGGCTTTCCACAACAATTTTTAGAGTGGATCAAAGCGCTCTATCAATGCCCCTCTGCTAGAATATCGAGGAACAGGGCTATCTTGGAGTCGTTCTCTTTATACTCAGGTATTAGACAGGGCTGTCCTCTTTCCCCCTTACTTTTCAATCTCTACTTAGAACCATTAATTCGCAAATTGTCTTTAAACCCACAGATACTAGGTATCACAATTTTAGATACTGATATCAAAGTCTCGGCTTATGCCAATGATTTACTTTTGCAACTCTCACATCCAGAGTCCTTCATTCCTGTCATGTTAAATCTCATAGAGGAATACAGTAGGCTCTCTAATTACAAACTCAATATTGGTAAGTCCATTGCATTTCCTTTGAACCATAGAGTTTTTAGAAATAACATTACGTCTTTGGGCCTGTCTTGGGCAAAAGAATCCTTATGTTACTTAGGCATTGAAATAACCAGAACCAATCAGCTTTCCATAAAAAAGAACCTGGACATATTATTAACGCTAATTTCACAGGATCTGGAACGATGGACGGTTCTCCCTATCTCCTTGTGGGGAAGAATAAATTTAATTAAAATGAATGTACTCCCAAGATTGATTTACCCTCTTCATTTGTTGAGTATTTACTTACCTGGAGTATGGTTTAAAAGAGTGCAATCCCTAATAATGAAATTTATCTGGGCTAAAAAGCAACCAAGATTAGCATATTACAAACTTGCGGCTTCTAAACTTAAAGGAGGATTAAGATTACCCCATTTAAATCTATATTATTGGGCCAGTCAAGTTTCCAAATATCTTCAATGGTTGGTTCCTACGGTTCCAACTGCTATTTCACCATGGTTGAAAATTGAATTGGAAATGATTCGTTCATGTAAGAGGGATCCTTCCACTTTGTTATTCCTAAAAGTATCAGATTTACCAAAAAAGTTAAAAGGAACTACCATTGAAATGTCCATCAGAATTCAGTCACAATCATGTGACTTCTTAAAGTATAGGCATCACACAGATCTTTCACAATCAATTTGGAATTCTCCAGCCTTTAGAATAGATGATACATTTTTAGTACCGTCATGGATACCACAACTAGGAGAAGGTAATCTGTCCTTGTTGGTGAGGGATGACGGAACTTGGTTATCCTTACAAGAGATTGTAGCAAAATTTAAAATACGACTGAAGGAACACTTTAAAATATTCCAATTAAGACATCTCTTGGTTAAAAAATTTGTAGGGGTAATTCTTATCAAATCAAAGTATTCCTTTTACACAGACTTATGTCCCCTAATTACTTCCACAAAGGTAATCTCCAAATTATATGCCTTTTTATATGACTGGCGATTTCCGGAGGCCTTTGGACCTTCAAGTTACTGGTCTGAACTTCTCCCACAATGGAAGATAGATTGGCAGGTCCTATGGAACAATGGTCATCATTTTGTAGCTCAAGATAGGTTGTGGTTGATGCAATTTAATATATTACACACTCTTTATTATTCCCCACAAGTACTGGCGGCCTGGGGTGTAATGTCCTCCAATCTATGTACCAGATGTGCACAGAATGAAGGTAACTTGTTACACATTTTTTGGGAATGCCCCAAGATAGCTCCTCTTTGGAGAATGATACAAGACAGAATGGATCCATTATTGGGGTTGTCAGACTTATTTTCACCTGAGATATGCCTCCTTGGGGACTATTCTCAGATATCGGTGAATGCTCGCAAATATCACATAGCCATGATTTCTATGTCCGTGAAAAAATTAGTCCTTAAACACTGGAAGGATGTTCAGGTATGTCTCTACTCTGAATGGCTTAATGAGCTTTTAGCGAATCTTAGAACAGAAAAGATTATTTCTAGTTTAAATAATAACAAAGTGAAATATCAAAAGATATGGGCTCCTTTACATACGCTATATTCTACGTAACATGTAAGTTTTGTGTTTAAGATAGAACCTCATTTCTTTCTACACCCAGACTGTGGGGGAGGGGATTGGGGCGGGGGAGGGAGGGGAGGGGATGGGATCATGTATGTTGATTCATATTTGTTTACAAACATTATTGTACAAACGTGGTCCTGTCCTTTGTAATTTGTAAAACTTAATAAATTTTATATTGAAAAAAAAAGAATTAATTATTTCCAGATTACCCACATTATCAGCAAACTGGGTAACATTACCACTCATGCTCAGTGTTTGAAAAATTATAAGTAATGGCAAATGAGCAGAATCAGAACAATCATGGACCTCAAAGTCAAACAGGAATTTTAAGGCATCCTGATTAACCCAGGCTAGATCAAGAATAGAAAATTCCATATGCCCCATTAAAGTATATTCACCCTCTGGATCACCAGGCAAATGGCCATTTACCAAACATAAACTCAAGCCTGACATTATTTTATACAATATATTTCCCTGATTAAGTTTCTTAACCTTGAAGTTTCCAACATTGTTTACTTTAGGGTTAATCATGCTGAGGTCCTGAAAAAAAACTCACCATAAGGGTTTTCCACCTGATTACTGACCTGGATTCTAGCATTAAAGTCACCAATAACAAGGAAAGCATAAGTTTCATATTTAGCTGTTAAGTCATCTAATAATTCAGAAAAGTGTGGCCAAATAGTAGGTGAATAAATGGAACTAGTTGTAAGGGAAAAATAAACATTAAGAAGAATTATTTTATTATTACTGCTCTCCAATTTCAGAGGAAGTAGTAATGATAGCTGACTATTCTGAGCAGCAATCTTGTACCTTAAGGAAGTTTTAAGATATGTAGCTATACCAGCCTGATTTCTACCATATTTCTTGTTTTTATGGCTGCAGTAGCAAAGGTTGTGTATTCAGGGATCAGTGGAAGTATGACATCTTGCCACCATGTTTCCTGTAGACACAAAATATCAATGGTTATTAGACACTCTTTAATTTCATCATCAGCCAGTTTATGTGCTAAGCCCTCTGTGTTCCAGGATAGAATAGTTAGCATTCCCAATGATTATCAGACATCTGAGCAATACTTAAACTAGAATCTTGTCATTGAGAGGTAAGATTTTGAAGTATAAAATCTCCCTCATTAGTAAAATGCTCTTTCAATCATTCAGTCTTTGTTTTACCAGGTGAAACACCATTGAGAGAAATATAATTTACAAGGTGGGCATGGACAGGTACAAAAGATACACAAGACAGAAAAAAATCATATATAATGCCATACGCATAAAATGATACAATGAGTGTCAGAAGTCCAAAATAGACATGCATAATACAATGAACATCCTGAGCATCTTGGTGCTAGACACATGAGTGCAAAAGCTGGTGTACATAAAAGTCAGAGCAACATCTATTTCATTTCAAAATAAGTTTAATGTGAAGAAGAGGTGAGCAGGGAGCTCCTTCGTGGTTTGCCTGGTTTAGGGGACACAGCTCTGCTGAGTGTAATTAGATAGCAGGGGAGTATTGATGTTTGGCAGTACAGAGGGATAGTGGAAGAAAGAGAGAAGGACACAGCCAATCTCAAATAAGGTTTGGGATTATCATAGTCCACTAAATTCTGTGTTGGAGTGGGTGTTGATCCTGATCGTATTAGTTCTGGAGTTAGTGAAAAAGTATTTCTATCTCCAAATAAAGGATCTTTTGCACTGTGCAGATTTGCTGGAACTAATTTCTTGAGTCTGTCAATAGTAATACTGAGATCCTGTCTTATCCTTATACTGGTGGATCCTGTCTAGATTATCTGGATGTAGTGATGATTTTAAATTAGCTGATTTTCCCTTCATCCTCAATCCTGGAGAGAGGGAAAAGTTATCCTGTTTCAATAAAAGATGAGATCATAAATCAGTCTGAGAGGCTGAACTGCAGAAGATAAAGCTGGAAGCAGAAGAGAGAAAGAAGGCACAGAAGTGAGAGGCTGAGGAGTGAAAGAAAAAGGAAAAGCAAAAGGCTGATGCAGAGATGCTGAAGGCTAAGGCAGAGCTGCAGTGGATACAGCTGGAAGCAAAGGAGTGAGAGAAAGTGTGCCAGCACAAGACCCAGAGGAAAGAGCATGATCATGTGAGAGGGATGGAGATTCTATGCCAGAGACAACACTGCAAATGGAGTAATGGCATGAGTGGTCTAAAATGTTTCTCAGATATCAGAAGGTGGTGATCTTGATTTGTTTTTAAGATATTTCTAGAGAATCTGTGGACAATTTAAACTGAGCAGGACTTCTTGGGTGACTCACCTGTTGCCAAAAGCTTTTGCCACTACAGACCCGATAAAAATTAATAAGGCATTTCAGTCTTTCTATGAGACATTGTATACTTTGAAGATCCCCATGGGTTCTTCCCCTCATACCTTCTTGAAAGATGTCCCCCTTCCCACTTTGGAGCCCTCCCTGGCAGATGACCTGGATCTGCTGGTATCACCCCAGGAGATCAAGCAGGCCATCCAGCATTCCAGACTGGGTAGAGCCCCAGGCCCTGATTGGTTCTACCAGCATTTCTGGGTAGAACTCCAACCGCTCATGTACCTGATGATAGTAGAGGCATTGGAAGATGGTCATTGTCCATCTTTCCAAACCTTAGCCACCATTACAGTTCTCTCGAAGCTGGGGAAGGACCCCACCAAATGCGGATCATACCGCCCCATCTCCCTTCTTAATGCAGATTATAAAATCATAGCTAAATTAATTGCAATGAGGGTGGAGAGGGTTCTCTCACAGTTGGTTCCTCCCGATCAGGGAGGTTTTGTTTAGGGTCACCATACCCAGAATATTATGGCACAATGGATATTGGCCAGCAAGGGGGGTAAACAAGGCCTTTTGGCCCTTGATACTGAAAAGGCCTTTGATCACGTTGAATGGTCATGTATGTTTGCAGTCCTGGAGGGGTTTGGCTTGGGTCCCGAATCCTCTCCTGGACTGCTACCCTATATGATGTGACTAGGGCACAGATTTTGACAAATGACATCATTTCCTCAGCCTTTCACCTCACCTGGGGAATGAGGCAGGGGTGCCCCTTGTCCCTGTTTCTGTATGTACTTACCATTGAAGCTCTGGCTATAACCATCCAAGATCACCCCAACATTCAAGGGTACATGCACCTAGGTGTTAACCACGTAAAATCCTTCTTTGAGAATGATGTCCTGCTATTTATTGCACAACCTGATAAAGCCCTCCCAGCTTTCTCTAGCTTATTTCAGTTATATGGTCCACTTTTAGGGCACAAAATAAATTAGACAAAGTGGGAGTGGCTGTCTATTGGTAGCAACTGCAATTCAATACAAATCAATAGAATCACCGTTTCCCCTCCTTGGACATAAAATACCTTGGAATCAGGCTCCCCACCAAAATTTCTAAGACACAGGAGATAAACTACAAGCCACTATTGAAGAAAATTAAGGGGGATTGTGAATGATGGAAATCCCTTCCTTTAACTTCAATATTTAAAGTGAATCTTTTTTTTTTCTTCAACTTTCTTTCGCTCCGGTCACAGCCCAAGGAACCTTCTCTCAGGCATCCTTGTCCATGTCCTGCCCACCTGAAGCTCCCAGAACTGCATCTCCTCTCTCTCCTCCACTCCCCCACAGCCAGCACCCCCAGTTTAACCCAACCAGGGTGGGTTGTCCTTCTCCTCTTTTGGGCGCTCTTCTAAGGCAGTCTCTGGCTGCAGCTGAGGGCTGACAGGAGGAACTGGAAGGCCAGTCTGGGTGAGCCTGGCAGAAGGCATGGGAGACAGGTGCCATTGACTGTTCTTCGGAGCCGGGTTTTTCCTTTGTTAGGTCCTCCCACCCCTCCCTGCATGGGCACGCATGATGCAATGGCACATGGCAAACCTGCCAGTGTCAGCCACGCTATGTGATGTGCAGCCTGTGCACTGCGGCACTCCCGATCTCCACCAGGAGCCACTGGTGCACCAGGCTATCCCTCACACACCCGCCCAGAGAGGAGAGCTGCCCATCGAACACTCAATCCTCTCCCATCCCCTGCTGGCTGCTGAGCTCGTTCCCGAACTCGGGTCGCCGGCATAGTGTGAGATGTGGCATCCAGCGCCTCAACCCTTAGCGCCACTGGGCAGCCCAAGTGAATCTTGTTAAGATGTGTGTATTACCCCAGTGTCTCTACCTATTTCAGACACTTCTGGTTCACATTCCCCTCAAATATTTTAAGGCACTGCGAGGATATGTCACTACTCTCCTGTGGCTGGGTGGGACACCAAGATTAAAACAGGAGGTTCTCTGACAGCCGGTGGAGAGGGTAGGTTTGGAGCTCCCTAACCTCCAACTGTATCTCTTGGTGGCCCAGCTAGCCATCCTGGGGGATCTGGTGCCTGGGGACTCCCAAAAAAGAGCATGGGTGACTTCTGAACAATCCACATTTGGTGCCCGGCTCTACACCTCTTTCCTGGCTGCTGGGAGAGGAGTAGTTAAATGATTGAGCAATTCCTTCATGAGGGCCATAGTAAGATCTTGGCTTGCAGCACACTCACTCATTAAACACCCTGGAGGGTTGTCCCTAGCTGCTTTCATTAAGCATGCCCTAGGAGAAGACAGTATAATCCCAGAACCTATTAACAATGCAATGCAATTTGGGGCAAGTACGAGGCTATACCTGCTGTCTCATCCTTTTTCAGATACTATCATGATGTTATTTCAGCAACTGACAACAAAATATAACCTACATCCTTCCCACTTCTTCAGCTATCTTCAGATTTGTTCTAGGATGGGTGTTGAGACAGGTGGGAGGTCTTTACCTACCCTACCTATGCGCTCCCCCTTGCCAAAATCTTTGTTGGGTACTCCCAAGATAAATCAGTGAAACCACTCACTAAAAGTTATTAAACCCTTCTGGGCTCCTTACCTATTCCTCTCGATTCACTCCGTACGAAATGGGAAAGAGACCTGGGACCTAATTCTATTATGGGAGAAGGCTGGATAGGGGCTTTATAGAATGGGATGACAAGTTCAGTAAGTAACAGCCTGAGAGTGATTCATTATAACATACTGCATAGAATTTATTTCACCCCTGTGCTAGCCCACAAAATTGACACACTAAAATTGGATAGATGCCCAAAATACAAAATAAGGGAAGGCAATTTTTCACATGGTGTGGGAATGTCCGAAGATTCAACCACATTGGCATGCCATTTTGTCTTTACTTCTCTAGGTTCTAGAGGTGTCCTATTCATTTGGGCCACAATATGTTTTCCTGGGGATATCAGGTGGGGGACTGGGCCACAAAGTCACACACCACCCCCTCTGGTGTTTTGGTATAGTGGTTGGAAAACAGGTTATGGCACAATGTTTGGGGTCATTGCACACATCAAGCAAGACCAGGATGTCAGCCCGAGGGAAGATACACAGGTACCACAGGGCAGGATAGGCTGCACTCAGGACATAACAATACCAACACTAATAAAAGGACCTGGACCATAAGCAACCAGTAAGTTAATAAAAAGGAAGCACCACAATGAACACTCCAGGAAAAGTAGGATGAAGCAAGGGACAAAACACAAGGAGGGAACAAAAAGATGCCACATTTCATGAAAGGTCATGCACACAAATGCCAGCAATCTAGGGAACAAGATCCCAGACCTGATGGCTGCAATGATGGAAGCCAATCTGGACATAGTGGCGATAACCAAAACATGGTATACCAACAACCACAGCTAGGACATAAGTGCACCGGGTTATGCCCTGTTCAGAAAAGACAGGGAGGGTAAAAGGGGGGAGGGGTTGTCCTCTACATCAAAGAGAGCATAAAGGCGACTGAAATTCAAAACAGGAATGAGTAAATAGAGGAAGTTTAGGTCACCCTTAAGCCAGGCAATGGAACAGCCATTCACACAGGGGTCGTTTACAGAACCTCAGCTCAGGCTGAGGAAATTGACAACCAGCTGCTAGAAAACATGCATGAAATGGCAGCAAAGTGGGAGGTACTGCTAATGGGAGACTTTAACATGCCAGAGGTAGACTGGTCCATCCCAGCAGGGGCCTCAGCTAGGACATAGGACTTCATAGACTCCCTTTAGGGGACTGGCCTTAGACAATTGGTTCAGGAACCTACCAGAGACTGGGCAATCCTGGATCTGGTGCTGACCAATGGGGACAGGGTAGCAGATCTTAGGGTTGGAAGGCCAGTTAGGGTCCAGCGACCACAATATGGTTAGGTTCAAAGTGGACACAGGGATTCAGTCAACCCATATGAAGGTAAGAGTCTTAGATTTTAGAAGTGTGGACTTTATCAGTATGGGACTACAGCTAAAAGAAACCCTGAAAAAAGGGATAGGTGGTGACGTTAAGAAGAAATAGACACACATCAAGGAGACTACAGTGGAGGTAACAAAACAATGTATTAGGTCACTAAACAAGAATAATAAGAGTAGAAAACCAATGAGGTTCTCAGAGGGGTGGCAGAAAAAGTAAGAACCAAGAGGCTAGCCTTCAGGAAGTACAAGAAGACAGAAAGGGATGAGGACAAGAAGATGTAACAGAAGTGTCTGAGAGAGGCAGGAAAGGCAGTGAGGAATGCTAAAGCACAAATGAAGAAGAGAATAGCTCAATCTGTTAAAAAAGGAGATAAGACATTCTTCAGGTATATTAATGAGAGAAGGAAGGCAAAGGGGGAGTAGCAAAGCTTAGAGAGGCCAGGGGGGAGATAGTGGAGGGAGACAGGGAAAAAGCAGTGATCCTGAATGAATATTTCTGTTCAGTCTTCACTGTGGAAGAGGATGGGCAGGGCTCTTGGCTGGACTTCAAAGGAGCTAAGGATAAGGAGGTAAACACCAGTCCATTCACAGAGGAGACAGTCCTAGAAGAACTGGCAAAGCTAATGGTGGAAAAAGCCATGAGTCCAGATGGCATACATCAAAGGGTCCTAAAGCAACTGAGAACTGAACTGCCACCCCCTCTGGCAGCCCTATTAAGTGAGTCCTTAGACACTGGAGTGGTCCCAGAGGACCGGAAGAGGGCAAAAGTTATCCCGCTTCACAAGAGTAGTAGTAAAGAGGAAGCATGGAACTACAGGCCAGTTCATCTAACCTCTGTAGTTGGAAAGATAATGGAGGCACTCTTTAAGGAATGAATAGTGGAACACCTGGAAGCCAATGGACTGGTGGATCCCAAGCAACATGGGTTCTCTGCAGTACAATCCTGTCAAACTAATCTGATAGATTTCTGTGATTGGGTGACAATGCAGTAGACCAAGGGGGGCCGTAAATATTCCCTACCTGGATTTCAGCAAAGCCTTTGATACAGTCCGACATAGGAGACTGGTCAACAAGCTAGGCAGCCTGGGGTTGGGATGCAAGGTGGTGAACTGGATTGGAAGCTGGTTAAGGGCCAGAAAGCAGAGGGTAGTGGTGAATGGAACCCAATTAGATGAAAAGGGAGGTGATCAGTGGGGTACCTCAGGGGTCAGTTCTGGGGCCAGTCCTTTTCAATGTCTTCATCAATAACATCACAGATGGGCTGGAGGGAAAGGCTTGCCTGTTTGTAGATGATACCAAGCTCTGCAACAGGGTGGATACTCCAGAGGGGGGTGGAAAGGATGAGAAAAGACCTGGAACTGATAGAAAGAGATGGTCAGGGGCATGGCAGCTAAGGTTTAATGCAAAGAAGTGCAAAATCATGCGTGTGGAGAGCAGGAACCCTGGTTCAAGCGATAAGATGGGGGGAGCTGCTGACAGTAACTAAGGAGGAGAGGGACTTAGGGGTCATAATCTCAGATGACTTGAAGGCTACTAGGCAGATGGCAAAGGCAGTGGGAAAGGCCTATAGGATGTTGGGGGTGCACTGGAAGGGGAAATCGCAAGTCAAAGGAGGGAGGTAATAGTCCCACTGTACAATTCCCTGGTGAGACCTCACCTTGAATATGGCGTACAGTTCTGGAGAACACACCTTCAAAAAGACATTGACAAAATAGAGACAGTGCAGAGCAGGGCAACCGAAATGGTGAAGGGATTATATCACAAGCCTTATAAGGAGAGAGTGAGGGACCTCAATTTGTACACCCTAGAACAAAAGTTGGAGAGAGGTGACATGATAGAAACATGCAAGAACCTTAAGGGCATTAACAAGGTGGAAGGGGACAACATATTCTAGATTAATAGTAGTTCTAGGACAAGAAGACACAACATACAAACATATGAAATTGCCAGCAGATACTGGCCATTCGGTCTATCTAGTCTGCTCAAGTGTGCAGCACTTCAGTCCGTTAGACTGCAGCTACCTGCCTCCATAAGCCCATCTCCCACTCCATCCCGATTTGGACCCTCCCCTTGAATCTGTCCCACCCCCTCTTTAAGCCCCCAACACTCCACAATGATACAACTTCCTCTGGCAAAGTGCTCCACCCTGCCACCACACTTTCTGTAAAATAGTGACTCATCAGTTCCCTCTTGAACCTGTCCCCTTCCAGCTTCATAGAGTGTCCCCTGGTTTCCCTTCCGCCTTTCAGATTGAACATACACCTGGTGTCTACTTTTTTCAAACCCCTCAGGTACTTAAAGGTCTCAGTCATATCCCCTTTCTTCCTTCTTTCCTCCAGGATATACATATTGAGCTCCCTCAGTCTCTCCTTATATAGTCTGTCCCCAAAACACCAGGATCATTTTTCTTGCCCTGCACTGCACCGCCTCCAGTAGTTTGATGCCCCTTTTCAAGTAGGGGTGCCAGAACTGCACGCAGTACTCTAGGTGTGGTCTCACCAGGGACCTGTACAGGGGCAAGATGACCTCCCCACTCCTAGAAGTAATCCCCCTTGCTATGCACCCTAGCATCCTGTTTGCCTTCACTGCTGCCTTCCTGCACTGAGCAGAGTGGTTCATCTCCCTGGCAACAAGCACTCCTAGATTCTTCTCCTCCTTGGATTTCATTAACTGGACACCCTCCAGAAAGTAATTGTGTCCTGGGTTCTTTCCTCCTAAATGCATCACTTCGCACTTCTTGGCCTTTTAACCAGGCAGCCAAGTATGTGACCATTCTTCTAGTTGTACCAAATCCTCCTGAAGTACTTTTGCTCCCTCACCCCATCTACCTCAGCACAAATCTATGTGTCATCTGCGAAGAGACTGATCTTGCTATTAATCCCCATTGCAATGTCAGCTATTAAAACATTAAACAGAACCGGGCCCAGCACTGAGCCCTGTAGTACACCACTTGTTACTGCCCTGGGTTCAGATGCCTCCCCCACCCCACTACTACCTTCTGCTGTCTCCCCTGCAGCCAGTTCTTGACCCATCTGACCAGTTTCCTCCCTGTTCACAGACTCTTCAACTCGCAGGTCACCCTACCGTGTGGCACCGAGTCAAATGCCTTGCTAAAATCCAGGTAGAAGACATCCACCGCATGTTCCCTGTCCAGTGCCCTCGTAACCCAGTTGTAAAACTCAACCAAGTTCATCTGGCAGGATCTGCCTGAGACAGAACCCATGCTGCCTGCTGTTCTGGAGATTGTTATCCTTAAGAAATTGCACCAGTCTTTCCTTGAGGATTGTCTCCATCAGTTTTCCCACAATTGCAGTAAGGCTTACCAGTATGTAATTCCCAGATTCATCCTTGGGCCCACTGTTAAGGAGAGGTACCACATGTGCTTCCCTACAGTTTCTGGGCATGCACCCTGAGTTCAGAGAGTTTTTGAGCAGGTCTGCCAATGGCCCTGCCAGGAACTCTGCCAACTCTCTCAGCACCCTGGGGTGGACTCCATCTGGGCCAGGTGCCTTGTCCACCTTCAGGGACTTTAGACCCTCCCTCACCCTTTCCACCATGATTTTCCCATCCATGGTTGCTTCTTACCCACTCTCTCCCACCTCACCCTTCTTCTCAGGTAGGGGTCCATCCCTCTCCTTGATGAAGACTGAACAGAAGTATTCATTAAGTACTTCTGCCTGCTCAGCCCCTTTTTCTACCCATCCACTTCCTCTCCTAATCCTAACAATTTGATCCTTGCTTTTCCTCTTCTCTCGGATATATCTGAAGAAATCATTTTCTCCTTCTTTGATCCCTTGCACTAACTTCCGCTCCCTAGCCGCCTTTGCCACCCTTACCACTCTGCTCACTTCTCTGGATTTCTTCACATATTCTTCTCTGTCTTCTGCCCTGTTGGATCTTAAATGCATTCCTCTTCTCCCTCACCTTATCCAGAACCTCTCTACTCACCCAACTTGGTTTCTTGGTCCTGGTTTTCTTGCTCTGACTCTTGACACAGGTTTTAGTGGCTTCAGCAAGTCCTGCCTTGATGACTGCCCATTTTTGTTCTGTGTACATTTCTGGGTGGATGCTTGCCATATAACTTTCCAGTATGTGCTACATCCTGCCAACGTCCACCCTTTTGAAGTCCAGACCCTAGTTTTTGTAGTGGCTACTTCCCTACCCAAATTGATTGAGAACCACACTGTGCGATAGTCACTGCTTGCTAGTGGTTCCTCCACCCTTACATCCCTGACATGTTCACTATCTTCCAGTACCAGGTCTAGTATATTCTCCTCCCTCATTGGCTCCATTACCCTCTGGGCGGGAAAGCCATCCTGGAATGCTTCCAGGAAGATCTGCTCCCTATCTCAAGTGGTTTCTGGAATGCTCCAATCCACCCCTGGTAGATTAAAATCCCCTACCACCATGGTGTTCCCTTTACTACTATGCCTCCTTATCCACTCCTCCAGTTCCCTGTCAATGTCCTTCTTCTAGCCAGAGGTCTACAAATGAGCCCAGACAGATCTTGGTACCTTTCTGGCTCTGTAGTTGTAGCCAGATTACTTCCGATTTGCCCTCCTCCTCTTCCTCCCTATTACATCTGATCCCTTCCTTTAGGTAAATTGCACCCCCCCCCAGCCTTCCCTTTATCTCATTCCCTCTGGAATAATTTGTACCCTGGGATGGTTAGGTCCCAGTCACAGTGCCTGGTTGCCCACATCTCAGTAATGGCAGCTATGTCCACCTTCCCCTCTGCCATCAATGCCTGCAACTCTGCCAACTTGTTCCCCAGGCTCCTAGCATTTAGTGAAACTATTCTCCACACTGCTCCAATCCTTCCTGCTTCTTTATCCTTCACTTCAACCCCTATTTCACCTAAGGTCGTATCTATCCCAGTGGTGGGGGGAGGTCCATGGGACCCTCTCTCCTGGTGATTCCCAGCTCCAATGCCTCCCCCTACCTAGTTTAAATGATACCTCTCTTTGATGAAATCCCCCAACATCTGCTTCAATACCTGTGAACCTGCCCTGCTGAGGTGTAATGTATCCCCTGCATAAAGATCTGTGTTATCCCATGTACTACCCCAGTCCCCCACCAATGCATACCCCTTGGTCCTACACCATTCCCTCAACCAATTGTTGAAGTCACTGATTCTTCTCTTCCTGTCTGTACTAGTCTTTGGCACCGGCAGAACTTCTGAGAAGGCTACCATTGTTCCCTCTTTGCTGCATAGTTTCCCCACTTCCCTGAAGCTGTTTTGTACCTCTGTCTTTCTCCCTTCCAGATAATTTGTTCCCAGGTGCACCACAATGTGCAGCTTCCCCTCCACCTTCCCCACATATCTGCCCATATTCTGCCCCACTCTACTCGTTGTCATGCCTGGCATGCATTCTACCCAGATGTTAAATTTTCTGGCACCCCTCCCCCCATCATATACCCTTAAGTATAGAATCCCCTAGAATTAGGACTCTCTGACACTTATTCTGCTCTCCGTCTTGTTCCCCTTCACTCTGTTGCCCCCAATTTGTGAGGCTCTTTCATCCCCCCTGTACCACCTCCTCTTTGCCTCCTCTAACCTTTGCCCTGTCCTCTCCCCCCCTTGCAAATATGACCGGGGTACTGACCTCCACCTACAAACTACTTTCTGTCTATGGAACCTCCACTTTGTACATATTTGTTGCTCCATCCACCATGCTACCACCTCCTCTGTTATTACTTCCTCATGTCTTCTCTGAAATGTGCCCCCTCCCCCACTCTGACTCCCCTCTTCTCCCTATCCTTAGCCTTCCCCAAGCTGCCTGCTGCTTCCCTTATCCTCTTGTCTCTTGCTCCTTACTTCCCTCTGGAGAGACTGCATCACCTCACTGAGCCCCCCTACCACTGTGTCTTCTTGGTGTACTGCGTACTGCCTCCCCACTGTGTAACTTTTCCCCTGTAGAGTCCGCTCCCTGCTCCTTCACTGTAACTTCTCTCCTCTCCACTAGCTGGACTTCTGGACTAGCCAACCCTGAGAATCTGTTTGCAGTGCTAATCTCCTTTCCATTAATGAGTCCAGTGCCCCTTACCACAGGCTGATATCTTTGCTCTGACCCAGTCTTAGTCATGCCCCTGTGCCTGACCCTCCTCCAGTCATCACTTCCTTCCCTTGGCTGCACCTGCTTGTGTGGCCCTCCTGCTGTTCCACCTAGTTCCCCCTTATTTGTGCCTGTTTTGAGCTCTTTTGGATGCATCATTAATTTTCCTTCCTGGCTATGTTCCCCCCGTTCTATCTCCTCCATGCCTCCAGTTCACTCCTCAACCACCCTATTTCCTGCCTGAGCTGGCCCACCTGCCAACACACCCTACAGCCCCCAACCCTCCAAGCCACACCCAGGAATATGGCTGTTCCACATCCTTGGTAGCATACAACCCTTCCCATCTCCTGCCCTACTTGACTGCCCCTGCACATCCTCTCCTCCCTTAACCTGGTCCTACCCCACCCCATGGAACCCTTCCCCCACCTTGAACTTCCCATGTCTGTACAGGAAATATGTAGAACTCCCAGTTAGACTTTTCCCTGTCTACCAGCGTGGCCTGCTGCCTGCTCTCCTCCCTGCTGATGCCCTGCAGATGCTACTCAAGATGCTACACTCCTGCTTCATGGCACTCAAGCTTCAGCTCGCTCAAGCTTCTGGGTCACCTGGTCCCCTTTGAAATATAATTGGATCCCAGCCCCACTATTGGCTGGTCCGAGTCACATGACCGACCCTTCCCCCGTGTATTTCCCAACTTCTCTCCCCCTCAGTTAAATGCCCTCCCAGCCAAGACAAAATCATTTGTTTGGAAGTTACACTGTTTAAATCACACAGCACACATTACCATCTCATGAAATGCTACCTCAATCCTAAAAGAAAACAAACAGCACAGTGAAAGTACCTGTCTTCTAGTTCCAACTGCCTGCTTCCTTCTGTTGAGTTTCACTGCAACTGAAACTGAGACTGAGGGGTGGCCTCATAAGGGGAAATGTCAGGAATTTCTTTTTTATGGAAAGGGTGGTGGACGCATAGAATAGCCTGCCCCAGGAGGTGGTGGCAGCCCATACAGTGGTGGTTTTAAAACATGCATGGGACAGAAATAAAGGAATAATAGAGATAGGAAGGAAAAAACTAAAGCCAATGACCAGATAGGGTCACTGGACGCTTCATTAGGCAACTTAAACAGACAGCCTGGATGGGCCTAAGGGTCCTTATCTGCCAACAACATCTATGTATCTATATAGAAATGGCTCCACATGTGGCCTTAAGGATTAGGATGCTACTGCAACCTCTGAAAACAGATCATGTTCAATACAGAGCCCTTAATCAAGAGGATAAATATCTACAGATCTGGGGTCCTTTGGAGTCTGCTCTGCAATCTACATGGTTCCCCACCTTTTGAGAGTCCTTGGTTAGGAGTTGAGACCACAGGACAGGGAGCCTGTGCCCAATCATGAATAACTAGACAGCAGTGTAGATAGTCCATTGATGTTCCTTAAAGATCTCCTAGAGGATAGTGATACTCTTATGCATTACTGCTGCTCCTTTTTATTTACAATGGTAGTATTGTATGTTCTGTTTTAGTACTAAGGAATATTGCACCAAGACTGCTCAAACATAAGTACAAGTTTCTCTTATGTCTATGCTATAAGTGTGTAAGTGTTTGCACATATGCTACTGTTGACTTGCTGTTGACAAAATGAAGTTAAAAAAAAAGATCCCATTGAGAGCATTTGCTGATCAACATGCAACAGAGTGGGACAAGTACTTCACCCATCTATTATTTGCATAAAGGGAAGTCCCCCAGGAGTCCACAAAGTTTTCACCCTTCAAACTCCTATTTGAATATGGGGTGAGGGGCCAACTTCAGTTGGTAAGTGATGAATTGGGGGGGGTGAACTTGCTCCCCAAGGAGAGACTATGGTGGAATATGTCCTGCTTTTCAGTATAGACTCAAGGAGCTCATTGGGTTTGTTCAGAAGCACCTAGCCTCTGTGCAAGAGGTACTGAAGACATGGTATAACCATAAGGCCAGAGTCTGGGAGTACAAAGTCATGCAGTGGTTGATGGTGCTCATTTTCATTCAGCAGAATAAATTGCAGGCAACTTGGAAGGGTCCATACTCAGTGGTCAGGAGGTTGATGTTACCTATGTGGTGAAGCTGCCTGACAGGAGGTTCAAGCAGCAGATCTCCCACGTGAACAATGTTGAAGCCCTACCTTGACCAAGAAGAGATGATCATGACTGTGTGCAGCTACAAAAAGGAGAAGATGAGGAGGACCCACTGCTAGATCTCTTGAGAGAGGTTAAAGGAGAATCCTCAGTGGATACTGTCACTCTCATGGGGAGGCTGACACCAACCCAATCTACCAAAATGTGGAGGGTGCTGTGAACATTTAAAATAATGTTCACGTGGAAGCCTAGATATACCATGCTAGCAGAGCACCACATAGAGACAGGGATCAAGGCCCCCTTGAGAGAGCCAATCTACTGACTTCCTGAGGTGTAAAACATGACATAGAGGGAGATAACAAGGAGATGCTGGCTCTTTGGGTAATCTGGGAGTCTAGTAGTCCCTGGGCTTCCACAGTGGTACTGATTCCCAAAATGGACCATGAGGTTCTGCATCAACCACCGCAAGCTCAATGGTTGTATGGAGTCAGATGCAGACCTCATATCCAGCACAGATGTGGTCTTAAAAAGTTTGGCAGAGGTGATATACCTGACCAGCGTAGATCTAAAAAAGAGCTATTGGCAGGTGCATCTGACCCCAATAGCCAAAGACAGGTTGGCCTTCATCACCACATTTGGGTTGAGTTCAGAGTAATGCCATTTGAAATGAATAATGCACCAGCCACTTTTCAACTGTTTGTGGACCACATTCTGAATGGGGCAGGAGCTTTTCCGCTGGCATGCTTGGTTAACCCATCTATAGCTAGACCAGGAAGGATCACGTCAGGCATGTGACCAAGGTGTTCTGCTGTCTGCAGGCCACTGGGCTGATAGTAAAGGAGAAGAAGTGCCAGATAGGAGAGGCAGAGGTGTCATAACTTGGACACAGGGTTGGGAGTGGGTACAGTACACCATTGATTATTCACCACTCGATTATCCGCCTCCCTCCCTATCTGCCAACATTTCCTCCAGTACTGTTCGGTGTCTATGGTAGTTCCCTCTGATATCCACCACCCTCTCTGTATGCCATCCACCAGCCTCTCCAGTTGTACTTTCTGCATAGGGTACTGTTTCGTTCTCCCTTTTTCATCTGCCAGAGATCAGCACTTGCTCACTTGGCTCTCAGACCCACTCTCAGCTACTACTGATCATTATGTGGAAAATGAAGTGGAGACCAGAAGAAAGGAAAGCACCACACAGAAAAAAGAAACAAACAGTAAGGTCTTTGTAACTGTCAAACTTACAAACTTTGTAAATTTCGTTTGGTCCCTCTCGGAAACACAGAACGGTGCATCATGGTCCTGTTTTGTGTGAAATCCTGTTTTCTTATTTTTAGATAAAAACATTTATTACTGGTCATAGACCAACTGTTTAATGTACAGATCCAGCATTTTAGTGTATTTTTGGGTCAGTTATTGTCAGTTATTTTCTAGTATATTGGTGTGTAAGTTTCACTCAGTCCACCTTTGTATGGTTCACTCATCTGGTAACCGCAGTGTGGTTGAGTGGTGGATCTGCACCAAATAAACCATATTGGTAAGTTTTTTGGCAATTTTATTAAACACAGAAAAAAGAACAAAAAGAAACACAAAAAATAGTGTGAATTATACAATAAGGGTTTTACTCTGTCTATCTTTATAAGTTTTACTTGGACCATCTGGGAACCGTGGCATGGCTGAGTGGTAGATCAGTGCTGAATAAACTGTATGGGAGAGTTTTTTCATCAGTTTTATTAAAAACAGAAAAAGTGAACCAAAAGAAACACTAAAAAATTGTGCTGCACTGTACAATAAGGGTTTCACTCGGTCAGTCTTTGTAAGTTGCACTTGAACTGTCTGGGAACTATTGCACGGTTGAGTGGTGGAGTCACTCTGATTGAACTGTATGGGTGAGTCTTTTTGTCAGTTTTATTACAAGCATTAAAATGGAACCAGTTCAGGCTTGTTGCTATGGACTGTCCAGTAAGGGTTTTATAACAGACAGACTGACAAACTTTGGACAGTACAGTACGCATTAAGTTTCACTTGGTCATGTCAGATGGCAGAGAAAGGGGAGGTATTGCTGATGGGGGACCTGAATATGCCAGAAGTTAACTGGAGCACCTTTGCTGCAGCCACATCCAAGAGCAGGGCTATTCTTGATGCCCTACAGGGGGCATGCCTCAGACAGCTAGTTTTGGAACCCACTCGGGAGGGAGCAATCTTAGACCTGGTACTCTCAAATGGGGATGGAGAGAGGATCTCTGATCTTGAAGTGGGTAGCCATCTGAGAACAAGTGACCATCAAACAGTGTGGTTCACGATAAACTTAGCTGTAGAGTCAAGCCACACAAAAGTGAAGGTACTGGATTTCAGGAGATCTGATTTTGTCAAAATGGAAGAGTGCCTCAGAAAAGTATTAGCAAACAGGCAAGAAGGTGGAGTGGAGCAACAATGGGGAAATATTAAAACCACCATCACAGAGGCAGCAAGCCTTTGTGTGAAGCAAATAAACAAATCAAAATGAAAGAAGAAACCTCTATGGTTCTCAAAAGAAGTAGCGGGGAAGGTAAGGGAGAAAGAGATAGCATTCAGGAAGTATAAGGAAACACAGAAGGAGCAGGACAGAGAACTGTACCAGTTAAAGCAGAAGGAAGCATGGAAGGCAGTCAGAATAGCAAAGGCCCAAACCGAGGAAAAGATAGCCAACTCAGTTAAGAAGGGGGATAAAACCTTTTATAGGTACATTAGGGAGCAAAGAAAGACTAAGGCAGGGATACTGAGGCTGAATAAAGAGGAAGGTGGTTGGGCAAAGAGTGACAGTGAAAAAGGAGGGATACTGAACGAATACTTCTGTTCAGTATTCACAATGGAAAAGCAGGGGGAGATACCTAATCCAGTCAATAGAAGCACTCTGGATGGGGGGGGGTTGGTATTAGTTATTTCACAGAAGAAAGGGTTCTGAAAGAACTCTTAAAACTGAAGGTGGATAAAGCAATGGAGCCTGATGGGATGCACCCCAGAATTCTAAAAGAACTAAGGGAAGAACTAGTAACACCACTGACTACCCTTTTTAATAAATCATGGGAGTATGGTGTGGTACCTGAGGACTGGAAGAGGGCGGATGTGATTCCCCTTCACAAAAGTGGGAGCAAGACAGAGGCAGAAAACTACAGACCTGTCAGTTTGACCTCAGTGGTAGGGAAAATGATGGAATCACTGCTGAAGGAAAGAATTGTTGAGTACCTAGAGGCCAGTGGGGCACAGGACCCAAGGCAGCATGGATTCACAGCAGGAAGGTCATGTCAGACAAATCTAATTGATTTCTTTGACTGGGTGACCAAAGTAGTAGACCGGGGAGGGCTGTGGACATGGCCTACCTAGACATTAGCAAGGCATTTGACACAGTCCTTCATAAAAGATAAATAAATTAGCCAGCCTGGGAGTGGGTCCCAGGGTGGTAGCCTGGGTAAAACACTGGCTGGACAACAGGACACAGCGGGTAATAGTAAATGGAGTCCACAGTGAAGAAAGGAGGGTTACTAGTGGGGTACCGCACGGTTCAGTACTGGGGCTGGTCCTTTTTAATATCTTTGTAAGTGACATTACAGAGGGACTAGAAGGGAAAGTATGTCTCTTTGCAGATGATACAAAGATCTGCAACAGGGTTGATACACAAGGTGGGGTGGAAAGGTTGAAAAGGGACTTGGCAAGGTTGGAGGAATGGTCAAATGTATGGCAGCTTAGATTCAATGCAAAGAAGTGCAAAGTAATGCACCTGGGAAACAAAAACCCAGGGGAAGATTACACAATGGGGGGTGAGATACTGACAACAACAAAAATGGAAAGGGACCTGGGGTAGTCATATCAGATGACCTAAAGGTGGGCCAGCAATGTGAGAAGGCAGTAAGGAGGGTTGGGGGATACTGGGATGCATAGGGAGAGGCATCACCAGCAGAAAACAGGAAGTTGTTGGCCCTCTGTACAGACAGTTGGTGAGACCACATCTGGAGTACTGTGTACAGTTCTGGAGACCCCATCTCCGCAAAGATATAGACAGGGTGGAGGCTGTCCAGAGGAGGGCAACTAATATGGTGCAGGGTCTGCACCAGAAGACATATGAAGAAAGACTAAAGGAGCTTAAGATGTATAGCCTCAAGGAAAGGAGGAGAGGGGCAACATGATAGAAACGTTCAAATACCGCAAGGAATCAACAAAGTCCAAGAGGGTAGCATCTTTCAGAAAAAGAGATGTGCAAGAACAATGGGGCACAATTTGAAGATAGAGGGGGGGAAGGCTCAGAGGTAATGTGAGGAAGTATTTCTTCACAGAGAGGGTTGTAGATGCATGGAACAGCCTTCCTGAGGAGGTTGTAGAGTCAAAAACAGTGGGGGAATCCAAGAATGCATGGGACAGACATAAAGCAGTTCTAGTGGCATTCACCACTCAGGGGCATCACCAGCAGGAAAAGGGAGGTCATAATTCCACTATACAAGACACTAGTGAGGCCGCACCTGGAGTACACTGTGCAGTTCTGGAGACCTTACCTACGTAAGGACATAGACAGGGTAGAGAAGGTTCAGAGGAGGGCAACAAAGATGGTGCATGGATTGCATCACAAGTCCTATGAGGACAGGTTGAAGGCACTGAACATGTACTCCCTGGAGGAGAGAGAGAGGGGATATGATAGAGACATACAAGTATCTTACAGGGAGGAACAGGGTGCAGGAATGCACTATTTTAAGCGAAAAAGATGTTCCAGGACTAGAGGCATGGGATGAAGTTGGAGGGAGGATTATCTAGAGGAAACGTGAGGAAGAATTTCTTCACAGAACGGTGGTGGACAAGTGGAACACCCTGCCAGAGGAAGTGGTGGGGCTGAAACAATCACGGATTTAAGAATGCATGGGATAGACATAAAGGAATTCTGGAGGTCAGGGTAAGGGCAACAGACTCCTGGAAAACATAAACTGAACTTACAAACTTAAATGGGCAGACTGGGTGGGCCATAGGCCCTTATCTGCCGACACTGTCTATGTATCTATGTAGTGGGGGGTAGGAGGAAGTAGGCTGTTGGTTAACTAGGATCTGCAGCTTATCAGTTAGGTAGGGAAATGGCAGACTAGGTGGGCCATGTGGTCCTTATCTGCAATCAAATTCTATGTTTCTATTTTTCTATGTTTCTATGTCCATCTTTGTAAGATTCATTTGGATGAGTGTTGTATTTAGTTATCCAGTATTTTAAGTGCTGATGTGTGTATAGGGATGCAGTTTCTCTATGCTCAATCCACACTGAAGGAACTGCACTTTCTAATTTAACAAGTTGTGTTCTAATTGTGCAACAATTAACCAGTTAAGTTTCCCCCTCTGCTGTAGATAAAAGCAGAAGCATGCAGTGTTAGTTAGCATGGTTTGCTGAATGGTGTGGAGACATTGTTTTGGCATCTGGATAGAGCAAATGAAACAGAAACATTCTGGAGCCCCAGAAAAGATGAATGTTGTCCAGTTTGCTGTCTTGAACCTGAACTGTAGACAGCAAGAGAGAGCAAACCACTTTCCAAGCCCTGTGGCAGTACAGCATCGCCAAATGCACTAGTAAGCAATAACCCATGACAGGGTGTGCGGTTATTGGGGATTAATCAACACCCCAGGTGCATTGTGAGGCACAAGGATGCAGGCTGAGTGTCTCACAACACCCGGGGTGTTGCTTAATCCCCAATAACTGCACACCTTGGCATGGGTTATTGCACTTATAACATGGAGTATCTTCAAAACAAGGAGAAAACACCAGAAAGGGGTTTCTCCCTGTTTTAATACCAAAAAAGTGACTGTATTCTGCCACCTGAAAGAATAGTCCCTAACTACTACTGCACATGTGACTGCTTTTATGCACATAGAAATGTCAGAAATACACTACTAACATGATTTCTCACATTTATTGTGCAGAAAATACTGTCTTGCACTTGCCACACCCTGTATTGTGTACCCCCTTACACACACACACACACACACACACACACACACACACACACACACATACACATGCATTGTTTGTACTGTGGGACTCATGGGAATTTCCACGATATACTGCTCGGTCTGTCCCTCCATGTACTGTATATAAAACCATTAGGTGACATGTCAAACTGCGAGCCGCTGGGGGGAGGGGGAAACGGAGGACACGCGGCATGAGGGTTTACTCACTCTCTCTCTCTGTATACCATGTCTGGCAGAGCCCGTTCATAGTTGCTGTCTCTCTCTGTCTGGTCACTGTGTGTGGTCCTCTCTCTCTCTCTCTCTCTCTCTCCGTCCAGAATGCAGGTGAAGTGCTGCTGCCACCATGAACTGTTCCTGGAGACAGTGTGGAAAGGAAGGTTTCTCCTTCTCACATTTTCCTTTCACTGCCTTTGTATCAGAGTCACACTGTTCCTTCTCTACTTTCTCCTGGTCACAACTGTTGCTGCACAGTGACAGGGAGAGAAAGAGACTCTACACTCATCCAACCACTTTATGACAGTCTCCCATGGCCTTCCACACTGACAACCACCCCACAGAACACCGCAGATTTACAGGTTCTTCAGAACACAACTGCAACACCAACTGATAAGGGCAGGTGAGCAGCTGTGCTGGGGGACACAGAACATATGCTTTGTGCTGACTGCCCCTGCCCCTGAAACCACACACGGCGGGATCCTGTCAGGTAGCTGTCGAATGCAACGTTCATGACTCTGGCTGCAAGGAGACAGAGAGAGAGAGAGAGAGAGAGAGAGAGAGAGACAGAGACAGAGAGAGAGAGAGAGAGAGAGAGAGAGAGAGAGAGAGAGACAGAGAGAGAGAGAGAGAGAGAGAGAGAGAGAAAGGCACAGCAGATCGTCTGCAGGGGGCTGGGTACTGCAGGAAAATTCAGGTAAGTTGGGTGAATATTCCATGACTCACTAGCCGCTATGTCTCTGTCTCTCTTTATGTTGCCAGACCTCACACAGGCAGTCATTCACTAAGCACATATACTCATTGACAATGTACTGTGTTTTCTGTCTGACAGACAAGTACTGGGTGAGGACAAACACTGTGAGCTTCATTCTGTTGCCGGGACTCGAAGGTATGCAGGCGGGTGGGTGGGGAGACATGTAGCAACTGGTGATCAGAAAAAGACAGACTGCAGCTCTGTCTTGCTTGGGGCTACTACTGACATCTGTTGCTGCACACATTGAGTAACTGTCAAGTTATAAGATGGGCAGGAAGAAATCTGTGATCTGAAACATGGACAGAGTGTGAGGACCTCTGTCTCGCTTAGTGAGCAGATTAATAGCTGCCTTCCAAACTGTCTTTGGGGCAGAATAACAAGATCAGGCCGCTTCTTAATCACTTCCCTGGAGTCCTTTCACCACTTACTGTTCAGGTAACAGAGATTAATGAATGGTCAGGCGGTGGCCGTCGACAAATCAGATCACAGACTTGCTCTTCCTCATGTTATAATAGGGGACATTCTAGCCCGTAAGTTAGAGTGGGACTCTGATATGGTAAGTGACTCCCCACAAAAAATGAAGAAAACACCTAAGCATGCTGATTTGGAGGAGGCTTTATTTTTATGGTTCAGCAATGCAAGAGCACACAATGTTGACGTAACAGATGAGAACCCCAGGCTGAAGGCAAGACATTTTGAGGCAAGTTCGATGTGACTGATTTTTCCTACTCCAACAGCTGGCTGCAGAAGCTTAAACAGTACCACAACATAGCCTGTAACATCATCTTAGGATTCAGTGCAGGAGTCAATAAACAACTCGTTTCAGAGGGGCTGTTAAATGCAAAAAAGCAGCAGACCATTATGACCCCTGCACTGTCTATAAATATGGACAAAACTGGCTTGTTTTTTAATTTGCTACCAGACAGGTCTCTGACCACAACAAAATTTATAAAGGGCATAAAAAGACTTAAGGACAGAAATTACAGTTGTGCTCTGTTGCAATGCTGATGCCTCGAACGAGCTAAAACCTCTGGTTATAGGCAAGGCAGCCAATCCTATATGCTTCGGAAACTTCACTTCCAATCTGTATGTGGAGTATACTACAAACAAAAAAGCATGGGAGGACTCTGCAATTTTTTCTAATTGGCTCGCTAACCTGAACAACACCATGTGAGGAAAGAGAAAAAAAATTCTGTTGTTAATGGAGAATGCCCATATGCACATTGCACCTCGCACTTTCATGTGAAAATTAATTTCTTGCCCCCAACAACAACCAGTCATCTTATCTGCAGCCTCTGCATGCTGGAATCATTCAGTCCTTTAAAGGACACTACAGAAAACATCACTTAAAGCATTAAAAAGGTGTACTGAGCAAGGCACAGAACCTGCACTGCTACTGAGCAGGGCTATACCTCCATCAAAATTGCCTGGGATGCAGTAACAGCTGGAACCATACAGAACTGTTGGGACACACTGGCATAATGCCAAAACAATCTGGTGTGGGGAGCACAGATAACCACAGTGAGCTAACTGAGCTTATTGGCAATGCTGCGACTGTGTTAGGCATTGATCCTGCCATGAAATGCACTGCAGATGACTATGTCACTTTTGAAAATAAAGGGGTGAAGTTTTTAATAACATCACTCAAGAAGAAACTGTTGCCACAATTCATGGTGAAGACACAGGTGAAGCACCACTGGAGACACGTCAGACAACTTTGAAGTTGATGAAGAGTTACCACCCTCACCTTCTTCTGCCGAAGCAAAAAACCTGTCTACACTTTGATGCACTTTCTTGAAGCAAAGGAGATGACTGATGAAGACGATATTCACATGTGTTTACACCTGGACTCTAAGATTAAATTAATAACAACCACAAAAGCCAAACAGATGACCATAACTGATTATTAGTTGACTAAAGTTTGTTTAACATAATGCAATTGAAACCTAATGATTTTAAATGTTTTTAATGATTTCCTCACACAACATGTACAGAAATAGACATTATTATACAGTACTGTAATTGTCGTCCTGTCTTGATTTTTAAAAATGTTACCTGTGCAAACTATTACACCTCTATTATCCACCAAAATGCTGGTACACCAAAGTTGGCAGATGATAGAGGGTGTACTGCACATCCTGCCTGAGCCAGTGAAAATTGAGGCCATCTTGAGACAGGCCACGCCCACAACTAAGAGAAAGGTTATGGCTTTCCTAGTGAAGGCAGGGTACTACCATAAGTCTGTGCCAAATTTCTGCTGCCTGGCCATAACCCTGTCTGATCTCAGCAGGAAGAAAATGCCAGACAATGTTCAGTGGACAGAAGCCTGCAATACTGAATTACATCAGCTGAAGGAGGCATTGTGTCAGGCACCTGTGCTCACCAAGTCACCAGCCTGAACTATTTTGTTAGGATCATTGTACACCATGATGCATCTGATCATGGGCTAGGCATGGTTCTGAGTCAGGTTATGCACTTAGGAGAGGAATACCAAGTCATGTACATGAGCAAAAAGCTGCTGTCCAGAGAGGAGGTCTATGCCACAATAGAAAATGAGTGTCTAGCTATTGTCTGGGGTTTGCAGAAGCTACAACCTTATCTATATAGGAGGAAGTTCACCCTGGTCACTGACCACAACCCTCTCACATGTCTGCGTAGGGCCAGTGGGCAGAACCCCAAATTACTGAGGTGGAGCCTGGTACTACAGTCCCATAATTTGGACATTAGGCACTGCAGAGGGTTGCAGCATGGAAAACATGATTGGTTGTCTAGACACTAACTAGGGCATAGAAAAAATGTGGGCGAGGTACTGTGAGGAACGAATGTGGGGTTCATACAAAGAGTGAACAGAGGGCATTACACACAAAGTCATCCTTGAAAAAGCAACCAACCATTAGGGGTGTTATTGGAATGTGTTTGTTCATTTTTTTTCAGAAGGAGATGTAACAATTATTTTGTAATGGTTTTCCTGTGCGTTTTTTTTAATTAACTCTGTCTGCTGTGGGACAGAGATTGACTGAGGAAATGAAGCTGAAGTTGTTGCCTGAGACAAAAGAATTGACCCCTGTGAAGTAATTACAATCCCTTCTCCTCTAACAAAGAGACCCCCTGGTCAGTTAACAAGGGAGCTTTGGTCTTTCATGTCCTGGCCATGCAGCTACACCTGCTGGTACAGACAGGCCTCAGAACAATAGGAGACTTACTGAGTCCACAAAATTCCAGTTTAGGCCAGCTCTCCAGAAAGGAGGTATCTTCTGTAAAGAAAAATGTTGTCAAATTCATTACGTCAGAGTGACATATTTTATGATGCATCATGAGGGGCTGGCAGCTGAAGGCATTTGAGGTGGATGTCAGGCCCTATCAAGTAAGTTAAGCTAAGACTCTGAGCAGTTACCATTTAAGGTTCAAGCCTGCCTTGATTCACCAAGGTATCCTATGTGGTAATCTCTTTCTACTTTGCCAAGAATTAAGAAGCTATGGGGGGAGCTATTTGTTTCTTCTGCTTTGTGCAAACCATTTCTTTTTAATTTCTGTATTAATTCTGTAATTTCCATAGTCTTTGCGTACTGTGATATCCTGTAGATCATGTAAATATTTTGAAGTAGTAAATACTACTTTTCATATACTTCATGCCTCTGTGACTGAATTTTTGTGGAACTAGGTAGCTGTTGGTATAAACAAATCCATGATGTATCTCTGAAGGAGGTGCAAGGGCTACAGTTACCATATGCTAAGAAGTGAAGTTTTATCTGAGGAGTGACTGACAGGGGAAGCCCACTTGTCCATAGCTAAAGGGGTAGTATATTCTGTGAGCAGTGGCTCTGGTGGGATACAGACAGCAAAAATCCCCAGGTAAGAGGATCACTTCTAAGTGTTGACAGCTACCGAGGGCCCTTTCAGGTGTGAAGGGCTGAGAAAACTGGCAACCTGTTGCAGACTGTGTCCTGAGTGTGGACAGGTTGTTACAATTTTTCTCCCACATTTTAAAGGAGATCTGTGCTGAACCAGTGAGGCATTTTTTCCTGTAGAATCTATTTTAAATACTGGTTCCTATTTTGTTGTTGTTCCATCTTTTCTGGCCTTTCTCTAAACCCAGTAGATGTTTCTGATTTGCACATTGATGTTCAGTACCATTTTGGAACTTAGCAGTGTGGTTTGGGCCCCTTTTAACCACAGTGTTCTACAGCAGAACATGGGTGCATTGCTCTAACAATCTACAGACTCAATCCACAAATCCATCAGCAACTATGAAGGGTTGCTTGCATGGCTGTGTGGTGCACAGAGGTCCAGTTCCACACAAGTGACAACCTTTGCACATCAATGGTCTCTTCTATATGCCCCTCCACACCTAATCACTTGCCACAGGCCCTACTATACACACAGCTGGGGAAGTCACAGGAGTGGGGGCAGGTATGAACCCCATTCAGAAGCCACTGTACATACTGCAGAGGGCTGGTGCAGAGGCTATGCAGCCCTAAGGGATGCTGTAGCAGGTATGTGACCCCTCCACACTGCCACAGGACACCTGTCATTGCCTGATCAGTGACTGGATCACATGTTCAGCCATCAGACCCTCCACAGATGGTTGGGGGTCATACCAGCATTGGAAAGTGGGTAGTGACAACTGTTTAAATTGTTGACAGGGATACAGCAGTCCCTGGAGGACTGCCTTATCCCACCAGCCCCTGCTACATGTGGAGCCAGGGAGCTGTGGAGAGCAAGTCTGGGCACCTGATTGGATGCTCAGGGTCTGGCACACCAATTCCTCCAGACCCACTCCAGCCCATACATGGCTCCTGGGAGGCCAGAGATCATGGATGTCGGCAGGCATGACCCCACTCTCTAGTGTGGATCAAGGCACCCTTAATACATACAGTTCAAATAGATTTTGGGTGCCTTTGTGGATTGGGCTGTAAGAACTTAAGGACATACTGTAGCTACATCTTACAGTTCTGAAATGTTCCTGACCAGTTGTGTATATACTGTATCAGACACTCCCACTGAACTTACTAAAAAGCCAGTAAAGATGGAACATTAACAGAATACAAATCAGCATTTAAAACAAACTTCTTCTAAAAACCCAGGGTTGCAGAATAAATACAGCTCTGCTTTAAGGAATATTGGGAGGTGTCTATGAGATCACCTGTGGAAAGCACAGCAGTCAAACCAGAAAGTAAATTCCAACACTTACTGGAAGGAGTTGAGAAGGTAATGGATAGTAGTACTTCAGAAACAAGTATTTATCAATACTGAATGTTTGCTTGCATATTATATGTGTTAAGGATGTATTGCATGATGAGTTATTTGTTGGTAATGAAGGGATAGAAGCAGTAGTAAGACTGATAAAGGTAAGCATTTACTTTGTATAACTGTAATGAAGTGAATGGTACAGTTTGGTAGTGTTTAGTAAGAGGGGAATGATTTTTATGATGGTAGTGGACAGGTTGTGCAGGCTGGGGGAGATCATAAATCTGTAGTTACAATTTGGAGTGGCCCAGAGTGGATTCCAGCAGGTGGGGGACAGGGGCCACATTGCAAGACTTGGGGGAGGGGGGGCAGCGAGTGTCAGCATGGTGTCATTACAGGACTCAGAATGGCATCAGAACTGAAATGTAGCTGGCTGGTATACAAAACTAATTCCATTTTGATTCTGTATTCTACTTCTGGCAGCATCTGGCACCAAAGAACTACTCCAGTCCAATATGCATTCCAGTTCTGGTGCACTGCCATCATTTCAGTTTTTACCAGGTCCTCCTGAAAGCATAGCTGATATGCAGCATCTAGAACAGTGGGAGGTTGAGTGACTTGCCACAGGTCAGACAGTGAGTATTTTGCTGTCACTCATTTTATGGCTTATTTACAGCCCAGCTGGAATGTAGTCTACAAAGTAGGTGTGAGCGAGGGGCAGTCATCGCTGAATTGCAGTGGGTTACTGGGTAGTGAGGTAAGGCACCCTCAACACAACAGTATTCTGTAAACGATATGTCTTATTTATATGCTCCCTAAATTCATGCCTAAGTAGCTGAGCTTGTAACTTTGCCTTCTTACTTGGGCATGAATTTATGGAGCATATAAATAATGGGTGGAGGTAGTTGTTTGTATTATTACCAACCTAGCCAGCCAGAGGAGGTCATAAGGGCTTGTGTTCTTATGTTGCTCACTAGTCTCAGCAGCTGGTAGGGGTGGGGGGGTTGACTGGAGAGAGGACCAGTCTAGCACAGTGGACTGGAGAAATCACCCACACACAGTATGCCAAACAGGTAACATATTTTGGGGAGGATGGAATATCCTGCTTCTCAACACACATACTTCGCAGATATGTAAAAAGTAAGCATTATGCAGACAGCAGAGGGAAGCCACATGGAGGTCTATGAAAACACAAGCAGAGTGATGCAGTTTTGATTCAGATGCCATTATATTACTTGCTTAACCCTTTCAGTGTACTTCAAAGTATTACCCCAAGAGCCACTGATTTGGCTATGCCACTTGGATCTTTTAGTCACAAACTCAGTCACAGTTAGACCTCACCAACAGTTAGTGGACAATCCAAGGAATCAAAACACCACCACACATCAGCAGAGGGAGGGGCAGGACACTTAAAAGGCTTGTGCTGCTACTGAGTCTACAAAGTATGCTATTGCTGTGAATACTGTGATGTAGACAGCCCGTTGTGAGTGCTGTATAATATTTTTTTATATAAGCTGTATTAATGACTATCTCTGCTGAAAAATCAAATGCGCTAGGAATGACCTCACTTATCCCCCCCCCCCAGATTTCAGCTCACAGCTGCAGGCCAAGAGAACTGCTGACATCATGTATCACACACTCAGTTTTTAGAGACAATGTGTTGGTTTTTTTTTTGAAATTTAAGTTTATTGGTTTCCAAAAAGACAAATGAAAAAACACAAAAGAAACACCAAAACACAAAACAGTCCAAAAATGTAGACAAAGAAATAGCATATATACAGTACAACCAAAATACCCAACTCCATCCCCTCCTCCCCCCAAAGAAAAACCCGTATCCCCCCCGAAACCACCCCCATCCAATCACCCAAAAACCGAATAAAACATATAGCCATCAACACATAAAGTCCCCTCAAAACACCCCCCCCTTCCCAACTGGGTGCACCAACAAGGGACAAAAAACCTATTAGATCTGGATATCACTGTATACCAATAATAAGGTGTCATAACTTTAGCATCCTAAATCACATAATAACAAAAGAGATCAAAGATCTACAAATAAACGTATGATACATAAGGGCAAGAAGGTTTGGGTCACCGAGCTACAGTGTTAAAGCAAACATAAGGCCTGGAGCTTATCCCATCTTTTGCGAAACAAATCCATACAATCTTTAAAACTGGCTATCAGCCTCTCTGATTGAAGATATGACATTATCTCCTTCAACCAATCGGCATAGGATAGAACCAACTGGTCCGTCCAATGTCTTAGGACCAGCTTCTTAACCGCCATGGACACCAAGGCCATATGATATCGGCGTTCAACACTATCTACATAGGAAAAATCACCCAAAACACAAACCTCCGGACAAAAAAACCTACTCAGACCCAGAAGGGGATCTAGATTCTCCCGGATCAAGGACCACAATGGGGCAACTTTGGGGCACTCCCAAAAAATATGAATTAAATTACCCTCAGCTTGCGAACACCTAAAACAATCCGAACAGGAGGCCATCTTACGCTGAAAGAGTTTAACGGGAGTATAGTAAAGATTATTCACAATATAGTACTGTGTTAACCGCAACCTATCCTGGGTATGATATCTGTGCAAATTCCTCCATATATTAGTCCAAGCCGGAACAGTATCAGGGAGAAGCTGTGTCCAGACCAAAGGGCCTTCAATGCCCTCCTGAGAACTAAAATTCAAAAGATAAGAATAGATCAACGAGATAGAGTGAGACTGAGAGGCAAGACTGATAATTTTAGAGAGAAAGGGGTGCACAGCCGATTCTCTGAAAGTAGTGCCAAATTTACTACCCATTAATGTCAAGCTGATAGACCTTAAAATCCCTTTACCTGGTATGTCAAATTTCTCTAGGATATCATCTGATGAAAGAAGCTAATCTTGGCTGAACAAATGTTCAACTCTGGCATCCTTAAGTTGTGGGAGCCAATTCGGCATGATCCAAGAGTTCCCTAACCTAATGTTAGGATTAAGGACCACCGGCTGTCCCAAGTCCAATCCACTAGAAATCCGAAAGAACTTAAGACATTGTGCCCATGACCTAATAGAACCCATCACCGTGTTATCCAAAACCAGCTGTGAAAGAGCCTTCGGGAGCACATAAAATAAGGCAGACATGTCCAGTCTAAGTTCAGAAAGAAAGGCCCTTTCAAGCTGAAGCCAATTGGACAAGGGATCTCCAACCCATGGAAAACCATCTCCCTAACTTGGAAGGTGAGCACGCCCAATAGTACAGCAGGAGATTAGGCGGCAAAGCCACCTTGTCCTTAAGGGCGATAACCTTAGGTATAGAACGCCGTACCTCTTCCCTGCCAGATAAAGCTGGAGAACAACCAGTGAAGCTGCTGAAAAAGGAAAGAAGGATCCAGAGATTAGTCAGGTTCAACGGATAAAAATCCGGGAAGAACGTCATTTTAATAATGTTGATTCGCCCCAAAGCAAATAGGAGGGTTGACCAGCGCTGCAAATCTTGACTAATCAGATCTCTAACTCTGTCCAGGTTTAGCTTTTCAAGAGGGAAAGATCAGTAGAAAAGTGGATTCCCAGATACTTAATTGATCTGGAGGACCACCTCATTCCAAAGGGAAGGAAGTCCTGTTTATTAGTATACTTGTTTAGAGGAAAATCTCACATTTAGAAATATTCAACTTGTACGAGAAAGATGCCGAACTGCGTAATGATATCGAGAGCGGCCTTTAAAGATGCTGCCGGATCCGTTAGGTGCAGCAAGACATCATCTGCATATGCAGAGAGAACCAGTTCCTGTTGCTGTAGCATAACACCTCTCACCTGGGGGGGACGACTTAAGTTTAATCAGCAATGGCTCCAGAAATAAGTTAAATAATAAAGGAGAAAGAGGGCATCCCTGCCTGGTGCCAGCAAATAGACGAAAAGAAGAAGATAAGACCCCATTGCAGTAAATCCTAGCAGAAGGGCAACTGTAGAATGTCTGAATAATATTCTGAAAAGAAGATGGAAAACCCATTCCCTCCATTACTGACCAAAGGAAGGACCAATCAACCCGGTCGAAAACTTTTTCAGCATCAAGAGAGATCAGAGCAACCGGACATAAAGCTGTTTGAGTATACTGAGAAATATGCGACAGAGTCCTCAAGTGATCTGCCGCCGGACCTCCCCGGTACGAAACCAACCTGCTTAGGGCTCAGCAGCCCCGACCAGACCCTCTTGATCCTTTCAGCAAATATTTTAGCAAGAATTTTCATGTCATAGTTTTGGAGAGAAATGGGTCAGTAATTGGCCGGATCAGTGAGAGTTTTGTCAGCTTTGGGGATTAAGACTATGGTAGCCTCAAACAGAGCAGGGTCAATCTCAGAAGAAACCGATAAATAATTATATAGTTTGAGGAGAATGGGCACCAGATCCTTAGCAAAGACCTTATAAAAGTTTGCAGGGAAACCGTCCGGACCCGGTGCCTTATCCGGTACCAAGGAGGCGATAGTACTCCTTATCTCCTCAGCTGAGATAGGGACTAGCAAACTAGCTTGTTGGGCTTCTGATAGACAAGGGATATCTATTTCTTTCAAATACTCCTTAACAACCGGAATGGGAAAAGATAGAGAGGACTGGCTATAGAGATCCGAATAGTATTCCTTGAAAACATGCGCAATATCTCTGGGAGAGGAAACTACCCTACCAGATGGGGAGGACAGAGATGGGATGATCCTTGAGCTCTCCAATGTACGCAGACACAAAGCCAGCAGTTTGCCAGATTTTTCACCAAGATCCAGATATTTGGCCTGGGTTTTTATCAAGCAGTATTCTGTTTTTTCCTTCAAGAGGTCCAAGTATTCATTCTTAGTTAGCAAAAGATCCTTAAGATCCATTACAGAGGAAGTCGAAGAATATTTAATCTCTAATTCCCTTAGCTTGTTCATCAGAGCTAAGGACCTAGCCAACCGTGTCTTCTTCCTGAAGGAGGCCATTTTAATGAGTTCACCCCTAAGGTAACACTTCAGGGCACCCCAAACCATGTCAACCCTTGAAGTAGAGTTCAAGTTGTCAGCCAAAAAAAGAGAAATCCAAGAACTAATTTCTGAAACACATTGGTGATCCTTTAGCAATTGTGTATTTAGCCACATAGAATTATGGAATAATCAGGATCTAAAGACAGTCGATCCAGACTATAGCATGGTCCAATAAAATGATCGCTCAATACCAGACAAGAGATATTCGGGAGAAAGGAGACTAACTAAAACCATATCCAACCTCGATTTAGTGCCATGCGATTGGGATTGAAAAGGAAAAGGCATGACAAGAGGATTGGCGAGCCGCCAGGGTCGCATAAGCCCAGCATCGAACTCAGGTCCCAAAAAGCACGCTGAGCCAGAGAAGGTGGGATGCTCATCTTGAGGATCTCTATCCAAGGTGGATGAGAAGGCATCGCTCTAATCGCCTCTAGTATAAACGTCTGGGCGGGAGAAAGCTAGACAACTTATCCCTAGAGACATAAAGAACCCGGATTCCCACCCACCGGACCATACACAGAACCAAGAACAACATTACCACCATTAAGAGTACCTTTCACCAGGACAAATCTCCCTCTGGGTCTGAGACAGTCAACTCTTTTCTAAACAATACATGCCTTTAATAAGAACTGCAACCCTTTACTAAACAGGAATTTCCATGAGGTAGGATTGGGAAAAACCAGATCGGGATAGCAACTTGGTGTCATCATGGCATAAATGTGTCTCTTGCAGAAAAGGATATCAATGTGAAGCAATGAACAATGGTTAAAGGCCTGCAACCGCTTGACCCGATCCTAAGCCTCGAACATTCCAAGATGCTATTTTGACTGTATTCATAGCCATTTTAAAAACATTATAGTATAATCAGATATCCAGACAGAACCAACAAAATATGTAGGAACAAGGTGCACCCCCCATATAACGGCCCGGGACCAAATATCCACCCAGAACTGCTCAGTCCTGGGTCTCCACAGCGATAGCCTCATCCAGCTTATCCAGCTGGAACAGAAACAAGGCCTGTACCGGCAGGGTAGGCTCACCCAACCATGAGACCCGAACCAAACAAACTTGATCCCAAGACAGTCACCCATCCATAAAACCCCCAGAACATATTCAACAACCATACCCCCCCAGAAACAGCAATCTATCACAGCAGACCAGAAACCATAGAAAACATCTGGGACATCAATCATTAATCCCCACCCCCACACCCCTCCCAAAGACCAGAAACCAAAAAGTTAGAAAAAAACGAGTCATAAAGAGAAAACCCCATCCCCTCCCAGAGACCAAAAATCCCGTAGGTCCAAAATACCTTAAACTAGATCCCCCAGCAACCAGCACCCTTACAAAACCCAAAAATAACTATATACAATGGGTGGTTTGAGCAGAAATAACCCAAAAAGTGAACTAGTGCCCAAAGGCTTGAGCCTCCCAACCCCAATGCGAACCTCCGACCCCCCAGGACTGGGTACCAGCGCCAGCATACAAAGAAGATCAGGCACAGTCCAAAGAGAATGAGAACCCACAATGCCAGAATCACATTCCCCGACCGCCCCAGCACCGGGGAGAGGTTAGCCACCCCCCCAACATATGGCTCACGATTCCACATCCAGCGAGCAAGCGCTCTAAACCCGAGCCCCCCCACAGCCACCACCCCCCCAGAGACCCATAACCGATAAAGTAAGCAGACAGAATGAAAAGATAGGGGGGAGCTAAACAGGTAGAGAAGCATGAGGATACAGCATAGCATCCCAGCAGCAGAAAACCCATCTACCCCAATCTGGTCCAGCGGTCCCCCCAGCATCCTCACCAGAAAAAGCAATGTGAATGGGACACCTACCCGAAATCCATACAGCCCACGAGGAAAGGGAAGTCCAGAAAACCAGCAAGAGCCAAGAAAAACATGAGAGCATTAAGTCTGGGAGAAGCTTTTTCCAAAGGCCGCTGTTTCCAGAGGGACCAATAAGGCAGAGGGACCAGAATAGGTCCACCTACCAGGAAGTTCCCTCCAGGAAACAACAACCATGGAAAAAAGGTTCCGTCGAGGGAGTGCATGGATGGGAGCGGGAAGAGGGAGAACGCTACCCAAACCAAAACTCGCCCACTGCTGCCCGAATTAAGCCGAGGAGCCCAGAAAGGAAAGGCCAGAAAGGAGAGACCAAGAGCGACCAGAAAAGTGACGAGAAACAGAAAGGAGGCCAGAAAGGGAAGGTAAGAGCGAGAGAGTACCAGTCAACTAACGACAGGCAAATTGTCTATGCATCTCGCAAAATACAGTACAGATATTTTAGGCAGAGACAAAAGGAAGATTTAGTCCAGCAAAATCATTAAGCTCCAAACCCAGGACAAGAAAATTAGAGTCCTTCAGCCAGGCGATTTAAATAACTCTGGTAGCTTATTAGCCAGTTCCTTGCGGGCAGCATCGGGGGAATTAAAGCTGATAGTCGAGCCTCTGACAGTAACTTTCAAAGTCGCCGGGTAAGTCATCTTGAAAGGAATAGAGGCGGCTATTAATTTCTGCACAACTGGGTGGTAAGCTGCCCTTTTCTCTTCGGTTTCTTTAGGTAGGTCCTGTGTGATCCGGATTCTGGATATTCCCCAAAGAATTTCTTTAAGCTCACGCGACTTCGTATAAACGTGATGCCTCTCCACATAACTAAGAAACTTGATTATAATAGGACATGGGGGAGATCCAGACGAAGGCCTAGGTCTCAGAGAACGATGTGCCCGCTCTAGATGGTAAGAGGAACTGATAGGGGATGGGCCCACCACCCTACATAGGAACTTCTGCAAAAAGGCCATAAGGTCTGGGCCCTCTTCCAGCTCGGGCAGGCCCATGATTAGCAAATTGTTTCGACGATTGTGCCCTTCCAGGTCTTCAGTTTTGGCTTGCAATTTCTTTACTTGCTGCTTGAGCTCAATAATCTCCGTTTCAGTTCTGGACCTCCACTGTTCTGATGAAGCGACTCTGGTCTCCATATCTGAAACTCTGGTAGAGACAGAAGAAAGATCACAGCGCAAGGATTTAAGTTCACCAGTCAGCTCCTTCAAGATATCCTTCAAAGGAGTAAGCTCTTGGAGGAACCTATCCTCCGTTAATGGAGTAGCCTGCTGCACCCTGTCCCCACCTCGATCCGTTTTAGCAGGGGCCTGATTTCATTGTTTCTTAGCGGCCTTCTCCGGGGATGCAGGGGGTGTATGCTTGACTGAGGCCTGCTTCCCATCCACCTCCATTGCGAACCTGCAAGCATTTATTTTCCCAGTAAAGGTCGTTTTATCGTAGCAGGTTACTTCTCCAAACGTTTTCTGAGCAGATTTTGCTTAAAAAAAGCCAAGATGGTTTAAAAAACGATCAAAAAAGGTGGCCAGAGGGGGGAGCTCAGTATCCCAGCTGCTGTCTAGCTAGATGCCATCACGTGACCTCCTTAGAGACAATGTGTTACCTGGAAGACTTTAATCAAGGATCCTGTTTCTCTGAGTTAATTACAGAGTTGTTTTGGGTTAACTTTGTTAACAGGGAAAAGCATTAAAAAGGTTTATGACATTGAAGAGAAAACACAGGTTATTACACAGAGGTGAGAGGTTGTAAATGCTCATATGAAGCCTGTGTGAGGAGGGTACAGCATGAGATCAAAAGAGGTGTCATTGAAATTGAGTTATGCTGAGGTTGCAGAATTAATACTTGAAATTACATCCTGTGCTTGTATAGAAATATATGTTTTTTAGATATGTTGACAGAGGAGGAGCTGGATGACCTCATCCAAAAGGGGTTGGCAGATACAGCTTTTAAAGATTATTCTTTTTCATTGCAGAGACTCTTTTATCTGACTCTGACCAAGATAACATCTGAGCACTGAAAACAGGTATTTAGAATGCTAGACAAAATCTAAATATTGTTGCAGGAATTGCACTGTTGTAAACCTTATTTTGTTTAAAGATATAGAAACATAGAAACATAGAATTTGATGGCAGATAAGGACCGCTTGCCCAACCCAGTCTGCCCATTTCCCTGCCTATTGGATAAGCTGCAGATCCTAGTTAACCAGCAGCCTACTTCTTCCTACCCCCATCCCCTAGAATTGCCTTATGACTGCCCCATGCATGCTTGAATTCCACCACTGTTTTTGACTCCACGACCTCCTCCGGAAGGCAGTTCCCCATGCATCCACAACCCCTCTGTGAAAAATACTTCTTAAATTACCTCTGAGCCGCCCCTCTATCTTCAAATAGTGCCCCTTTGTTCTTGCACACCTCTTTTTGAAAGATGCTACCTCTTGACTTTGTTGATTCCCTTGAGGTACTTGAAAGTTTCTATCATGTCCCCCCTCTCCCTCCTTTCCTTGAGGCTATACATATTAAGCTCCTTTAGTCTCTCTTCATATGTCTTCGTGCAGACCCTGCACCATTTTAGTTGCCCTCCTCTGGACAGCTTCCATCCTGTCTATGTCTTTGTGAAGACTGGTCTCCAGAACTGCACGCAGTACTCCAGATGGGGTCTGACCAGCTGTCTGTACAGAGGATAATAACTTCCAGTTTTCTACTGGTGATGCCTCTCCTATGCATCCCAATATCCCCAGCCCTCATTGCTGCCCCTCTCACATTGCTTGCCCACCTTTAGGTCATCTGATATGACTACCCCAGGTCCCTTTCCATTTTGTTGTTGTTAGTATCTCACCCCCCATTGTGTACTCTTCCCCTGGGTTTTTGTTTCCCAGGTGCATTACCTTGCACTTCTTAGCATTGAATCTAAGCTGCCATACATTTGACCATTCCTCTAACCTTGCCAAGTCCCTTTTCATCCTTTCCACCACACCTTGTGCATCAACTCTGTTGCAGATCTTTGTGTGTCATCTGCAAAGAGACATACTTTTCCTTCCACTCCCTCTGCAATGTTGCTTATAAAGACATTGAAGAGGACCAGTCCTAATACTGAACCCTGCGGTACCCCACTAGTAACCCCCCTTTCATCAGAGTGGACTCCATTTACTATTACTCTGTGTCCTATTTTCCAGCCAATTTTTTACCCAGGCTGTCATCTTGGGACCCACTCCCAGGCTAGCCAACTTGTATATTAATCTTTTGTGTGGGACTGTGTCAAATGCCTTGCTAAAGTCTAGGTAGGCCATGTCCACAGCCCCTCCCTGATCTACTACTTTGGTCACCCAGTCAAAGAAATCTATCAGATTTGTCTGGCATGACCTTCGTGCTGTGAATCCATGCTGCCTTGGGTCCTGTGCCCCTCTGGCCTCTAGATACTCGACAATTCTATCCTTCAGAAGTGATTCCATCATTTTCCGTACCACTGAGGTTAAACTAACAGGTCTGTAGTTTCCTGCTTCTGCCTTGCTCCCACTTTTGTGAAGGGGAATCACATCTGCCCTCCTCCAGTCCTCGGGTACCACCCCATCCTCCCATGATTTGTTAAACAGGGTAGTCAGTGGTGTCACTAATTCTACCCTTAGTTCTTTTAGAATTCTGGGATGAATCCCATCAGGCCCCATTGCTTTGTCCACCTTCAGTTTTAAGAGTTCTTCAGAACCCTTTCTTCTGTAAATGGGCTGGTATCAACTTCTGTATCCAGTGTATTTCTACTGTTTGTTCTAGGTACCCCCTCTTCCTTTGTAAATACTGAGCAAAAATATTTGTTTAGTATCTCTGCCTTTTCACAGTCTCCTCTGCCCACCCTCCCCCTTTATTAAGCCTCACTATCCTCCCTTGGTCTTCTTCACCCTGATGTACCTATAAAGGTGTTATCCCCCTTCTTAACTGAGTTGGCTATCTTTTCCTCGGTTTGGGCCTTTGCTGTTCTGACTGCCTTCCCAGTTTCCTTTTGCTTTAACTGATACAGTTCTCTGTCCTGCTCCTTCTGTGATTCTTTGTACTTCCTGAAAGCTTTCTTTTTCTCTTGAACCTTCACTGCCACTTCCTTTGAGAACCATAGTGGTTTCTTACATCGTTTAGTTTTGTTTATTTGCTTCACACAAAGGCTTGTTGCCTCTGTGATGGCAGTTTTTATTATTCCCCATTGTTCTTCCACCCCTCCTTCCTGGCCATTTGCTAGAGCATTCCTTAGGCACTTACCCATTTTGGCAAAGTCAGCCCTCCTAAAGTCCAGTACCTTTGCCTTTGTATGGCTTGAATCTATTGCTGTGTTTATTGTGAACCATACTGTTCGATGGTCGCTAGTTCCCAGATGGCTACCCACTCTACATCTGTGATCCCTCTTCATCTCCATTTGAGAGAACCAGGTCTAAGATTGCTCCCTCTCGAGTGGGCTCCAATACTAGTTGTCTAAGGCATGCCCTGTAGGGCATCTAGAATAACCCCACTCTTCAAGTGGCTGCGAACTGCGCCCAGTTAACATCTGGCATATTCAGATCACCCATCAGCAATATCCTCTTTTGCCACATACTAAGTATACTTTCTATCATTTCCTTGTCCATTTCCTCCCCTGAGAAGGGGTCTGTATACAACCCCTCAGTGGATTGTGGTGCCATGGCCATTATTCCAAATTTACCCACAGTGCTTCTTCTTCTCCTCCCTGTTTTTCTTTATTCTGTTACTTTGATTCCTTCCTTATGTAAAGAGCTACTCCTCCTCCTCTTTTACCCTCTCTGTCTCTCCTGTAGATAGTGTATCCTGGTATGTTTACTTCCCAGTCATGGTTTTGTGCAAACCATGTTTCTGTGACTGCCATGATATCCAGATGTTCCTCCTCCATCAAGGCCACTAATTCAGGAAGCTTGTTACTCAGACTACGTGCATTGGTACTCATTGCTTTCCTTATTTTGATGGCTTTACTTTCTGTTTCAGCATCCCCCACTGACCTTTCTACCTCGGTCTTTTTCCCACTTAGTACCCTGTTTTGTAGGGAGAGGCTGGGATTTTCCTGCTGCTTATCAGTGCCTCCCCCTTGACTAGTTTAAAAGCTTGCCAATGAAGCATTTAAACATATGTATATATTGTGATATAAGAGTTCTGTATTGTATGTTTGACGTATTATTATATATTTTAGTAAAAACCCTAATTTTAGAGAAAACCTGATCTGTCTTTGAATTGCTTTCTTTTGCTGAGATACATTTATGGTTATAGCAGACAGCAGACATAGCTTGTATGGTGGTACCAAACTGGAAAGAGAAGCGTTTTAAATCTGAGGTCTATATTAAAGTTTTAAAGGGTTCATTTCTGCATACCTGGTTAGGTGCCCATAGGCAAAGATATCTGGCCCCCTGAAGACAGATATATCTGAGCCTGTGTATGGGTATGCTAGCAAGAGGTAAACAGTTTGAATCCCTCCAGAACTGGAGACCAAAGGTTGATCCGAACTCACAAAAACAGACAAGAGGGTTACCTTGTCTGTTACACTGTTCACAAGACTGCGCTCAGAGGTTGGCACTTTGGGAGTCGAGGGCCTGACCTGCTGAGTGAGTCTGTGACAGATTGGTTGGCAGCAGTGGCATTAATTTTGGTATCACAAGCTAATTGTTCTGTGTCAGCTGAGACCATAGGCTCTCTTACAAAGAAAGAAAAAGGCAGAGTTTTATTTTTAAAAAGAAACAGAACTATATATCATTTGGCTTACAGTCAAGTTCCTACCCATTTTATTTTTTTTCTAAAGTGCAAAGTCAGAGTAGCAGTGGTTAGGAAAGATGACATCCTACTACAGCAGGCACACTGTAGAACAGTTAAAACAGTTGTGCGAGGACAGCAGAGTCCTGTTCAAGGTGAAAGCCAGTAAGCAGAACATCATAGAGGCCCTGATGATAGCAGATACCCAGAGCAGAAAGTCACAGACCATGACTGAAATTGACCAGACCTCGAGTGTAGCAGAACTAGTGGCCAGTGAGGGGTCCTGAGCTGATGAAGCGGACAGCAGGGCCACTGTCAGTGAAGGACCACAGCAGCAGGGGAAGGTCACCAGTATCCTGAATCCAGAGGTACTCAAGCTGCAAATTGAGTTGTGGAGGATAGAACTGGAGGCAGAGCAACAACAGAGGGAAGCAGACCGTGAGGCAGAATGACAACAGATGGAGGCAGACCATGAGGACCATGTGTGCCAGTGAGAGGCAGAGGAGAAGAGAGAGCAAGAACCCAGAGAGGCAGAAGAGAGGACAGAGGAGCGCCAGTGGCAACATGAACTGGAGAAGCTATGACTCCAACCATTGGCACCAGGGCAGGTAAGTGACTTGGGTTTAACTGGGACTGCAGGACTGGGTTACAAATTGAACTCTAAATTAACACCTGAGTTTAAGGATGGGGAGGACATGGACACCTTTTTAAATTCTTTTGAAAAAGTTTGTATTCAGGCTAAAATTTCTAGAGAGTCCTGGAGCTTCTAGCTATCCCCGTTACTTACTGGAAAAGCTCGGGATGCATTGGGTCAAATGAACAACGAAGACAGTGATGATTACAGCAAGTTAAAAGTGGCACTGCTAAAAAAGTTTGAATTAACTGTTGAATCATACAGAGCTAAATTCTGTAAGCTTAGGAGAAGCCCTGATATGAGCTGTGAGGAGCTAGCCATGAAGCAACGTCAGTTTTTAAAACGTTGGTGGGAAGGAATTGAGGCAAACACTGTTGATAAAATTGAAAATGTGATTTTATTAGAACAGTTTTATTGGGCATGCCCAGCATAGCTAAAAACCTGGCTAGAGGACCGAGATCCAAAAACAGTGCAAGAGGCTGCTGAACTCTCGGACCACTATGCCAAGAGCAGACCTGCTCTGAGAGCGAATGGGATGAGTGTGACAGTGCAGAAAGGGAAAAGCGTGCCTTCAGAGCAGCTAAAACCCTCACTGCCTCCACCGAAATCAGTTAGCCCCAGGTTTCAAAGAAAAGATTTCTCTGAAATAAGAAATGTTTGTTGGTTATGTAAGGAAACTGGGCACATTGCCAGACAGTGTCCAAGAAGGGCAAGTAATAATACACAAAGTAGTACCAGAAAGGAAGTGGGTTGTTTGTGTGTCCCTGGAAGCATGCCAGTGAACATGAGGGAACACATGCACCCAGTAATAGTAAATGCTGTACAGATGCAGGGGTTAAGGGACACAGGGGCATCCCTGATATTGGTAAAAGGGGATCTGATACAGCTTGGTTGGCTTATCCCAAACAAATACACCACTGTACAGGACTTTGCGGGTGAAGAGAAAACACTGCCACTGGCTAGTGTTCTCCTGGACTGGGGTGAAACAGGAGGAAGTGTGTAACAGGTGACTGTAGCTAACACATTAGCAGTGGATGTGATCCTGGGTAACAATCTCCAGCAGGGGGTGGTATGTGCAGTTACCGGTAGCCAAGTGGCCAGGAAAAATTGTAGTTCCCTGAGCCCCCCAGAAGCCACTGGGGAAGATACTGAGGGGCTGGTTCCCCAACATGTGTCTCCAGAGGGGGAGACTGATAAAAAGGGGGTAGAAATGTCCCCAGTAGCAGGTAACCACCCAGCTACAGAGGATTACTCCAAAGAGGGAGGGGTGACCCCTTGTCAGAGGGTAGGGATTGACAGTGATCCTGAGGGCCCTGATGCTAGTGCTAGGGACCCTAGTTTAGCAACTGAAGGGGACTTGTCCCATGCCTTGGGAAGGTGTGAGGGGTTCGCAGCTGCTCAGAGAAGTGACCCTAGTTTAGAGAAGCTGAGGGCTTGGCAGACTCGGATGGTGCACAGGGAAGTGACAGCAGACATAGGGTTTATTGGGAAAATGGACTTATGTATACACAGGCAGTACAGACAGAGGGAGGGATGCTAGGCAGGCAGCTTGTCATTTCCCAGGGATATCGTGAGCAATTGCTCAAGGTTGCCCATGATATTCCTTTGTCTAGTCATCTGGGAATTGCTCGCACAACACAGCGGTTGGCCCAGAATTTCTACTGGCCCAACTTCACCCAGCAGGTGAAGGAGTATTGCAGATCTTGTCACCGGTGCCAAGTAATAGGGAAGGTGGGCAAGAAAGCCCAAGCCACCCTGATCACCTTGCCCATAGTGGAGGAGTCATTCTAGAGGGTAGGAATGGATATTGTGGGGCCTTTAAATACCCCCAACTCCTCAGGGAAGAGATTCATCCTGACTGTGGTGGATTATGCCACCCAGTACCCAGAGGCAGTCGCCCTTTCCTCACTGAGGACAGACAAAGTGGCAGATGCTTGCTTGGGATTTTCTCTCGTGTTGGGATTATGCAGGAGGTAATCACTGATCGAGGGGGTTCCTTCATGTCAGACCTGATAAAATGTTTACGGGAGAAGTGTGGGGTGGTGCAGAGATGCACAATGCTGTATCACCCATAATCCAATGGACTTGTGGAATGTTTCAATGGTACCCTAAAGTCAATGCTCCGGGCATTTGTTGAACAGCATGGGAGGGACTGGGAGAAATACCTTCCCCACCTGTTGTTTGCATACAGGGAGGTGCCCCAAGAGTCAACAGGATTTTCCCCCTTCAAACTCTTGTATGGACGCCAGGTACATGGGCCCCTAGACTTGATCCAGGAGGACTGGGAAGGCAAGCACGCCACCCAGGGAACTCCCATTGTGGATTACATCCTAAGGTTTAGGGAAAGGCTAAAGGAGCTTATGGGAACAGCCCAGAGCAACCTGGCAGCAGCCCAACAGAAACAAAAGGTATGGTACAACCACAGAGCCAGAGCTCGCTCGTACATGGTGGGTCAGGAAGTCATGGTCCTTATTCCGGTCCAGAAAGACAAGCTGCAAGCTGAGTGGGCAGGACCGTACAAAGTGGTTAGGAAGATAAATGACATAAACTACATTCTGGAGTTACCTGACCGTAGACAGACAGCAAGGATGTACCATGTCAACATGATGAAGCCATATGCAAATAGGGCTGACATGGTGTTCACAGTGTGTAATCATGGGGAGTGGATGGACAAAGGAGACCCCCTTCTGGACTTGCTGAAAGAAAGTAAGTGGGAGTCCTCTGTGGAGGCAGTAAAATTGTCTCCCCAGCTGACCCTGGACCAGATCCAGAAAGTAAGGGAGGTTTTACTAGGCTTTGCCCCCTTGTTTAGTGCCAAGCCTGGACTAACCCCCTTAGCAACACACGATGTGGAGACAGGGACACAGACACCCATACGGCAGACAGCATATCGAGTGTCAGAGGCTGTACAAAAGGACATTAGGAGGGAAGTGGAGGAGATGCTGGATTTAGGGGTAATCAAGAGATCCCACATCCCCTGGGCCTCACCCGTAGTCCTTGTGCCCAAGCCAGATTGCTCAACTTGTTTCTGTGTGGACTATCATTGACTGAATGCAGTCACAAAGTCCGACGCCCACCTGATGCCACGGACATACGAACTCCTGGACAAGTTGAGAGGGGAGACCTACCTTATGACTATTGACCTGACCAAGGGTTATTGGCAGGTAGAACTGACTGACAGAGCTAGGGAGAGGTCAGCCTTCATCACTCCGACAGCCTTATTTGAGTTTAAAGTAATGCCTTTTGGAATGAAGAACACCCCGGCCACTTTCCAAAGATTGGTGAACCAGGTGTTAAATGGTGCTGAGGGGCATGCTGTGGTGTACCTGGATGACATTGCCATCTTCGGTACCAGCTGGGAGGAACACCTTTCCCACCTTAGGGAAGTGCTGGGCAGGATACAGAGGGCCGGGCTCACTGTCAAAGCTGAGAAATGCCAGGTAACCATGGGGGAAGTGGCATACCTCGGGCATGTGGTAGGCCGGGGACAGCTCTATCCTAACCAAATAAAGATAGAGGTGATTTAGGTGTGGCCCAGACCAGAAACCCAGAAGCAGGTCAGGAGCTTTCTAGGGACAGCAGGATACTACAGGAAATTTGTAACCAATTACAGTGCCCTGGCTGCTCCCCTATCTGACCTGACAAAGAAAAAAATGCCAAAGAAAATTACCTGGGGCCCAGCCTGTGAGGAAACCTTTACCAGACTGAAGGAGGCACTGTGCAGTGCTCCTGTTTTGACAAGTCTGGACTATAGCAAAACCTTTATAGTTCAGACGGATGCCTCAGGCATGGGTATTGGGGCAGTACTTAGCCAGATGTCTAGCCAAGGGACAGACCACCCGGTAGCATTCCTGAGTCAGAAGCTGCTCCCCAGGGAGCAAGCGTACTCCATGGTGAAAAAGAAGTGTCTTGCCATAGTGTGGGCCCTGAAGAAATTAGAGCTATACTTGTATGGGCAGCATTTTGTGGTGCAGACTGACCACAACCCCCTGGTTTGGCTAATGCAGATGGGAAAGAGCAATGGCAGGCTACTAAGATGGAGTCTTGCTTTACAAGGGTATGATCTAAAAATCGTACATAGGGCTGGAGCAAAGAACAAGAGCTCCAATGGGCTGTCTAGGGTCTATGAGGAGTGAACTGATTTGGGAAGCTCATCCCATGTAGGGGATAGATCCCCCAAATTCACTTTAGGTAGGGAGGAGTGTGATGTAGACAGCCCGTTCTGAGTGCTGTATAATATTAGTTTATATAAAATGTATTAATGACTGTCTCTGCTGAAAAATAAAATGCTCTAGGAATGACCTCACTCATCTCCCCCCCCCCACAGATTTCAGCTCATAGCTGCAGGCCAAGAGAACTGCTGACATCATGTATCACACACTCAAGTTTTAGAGACAATGTGTTACCTGGAAGACTTTAATCAAGGATCCTGTTTCTCTGAGTTAATTACAAATTTGTTTTGGGTTAACTTTGTTAAGAGGGAAAAGCATAAAAAAGGTTTATGATGTTAAGAGAAAACACAGGTTATTACACAGAGGTGAGAGGTTGTAAATTTTATTTATTTATTTATTTAGCTTTTGTTGACCGGGTAAGTTCACTAGACAAATCCTGCCTATTTTCAGGCACGACCCAGGGGAGGGGGATACAGATGAATGCCAGCTGACCTTGAACCAGATTAAGCTGTTGGTGGTATTTTTTTTTATAATGAATGAGGGAAATTTGGCCAGGACACTGGGGAAATTCCCCTACTCTTTTTTCGATAAGTGCCATGGGATCTTTAACATCCACCTGAACTACCACCAATCCAGGCAGATGGGACCTCGGTTTAACGTCTCATCCGAAAGACGGAATGCTCATATGAAGCCTGTGTGAGGAGGGTACAGCATGAGATCAAAAGAGGTGTCATTGAAATTGAGTTATTCTAAGGTTGCAGAATTAATACTTGAAATTACATCCTGTGGTTGTATAGAAATATATATTTTTTAGATATTTTGACAGAGGAGGAGCTGGATGACCTCATCCAAAAGGGTTTGGCAGATACAGCCTGTAAAGATTATTATTTTTCACTACAGAGACACTTTTATCTGACTTTGACCAAGATAACATCTGAGCACTGAAAACAGGTATTTAGAAAGCTAGACAAAATCTAAATATTGATGTAGGAATTGCACTGTTGTAAACCTTGCTTTGTTTAAAGATATGTATGTCTTGTGATATAAGAGTTCTGTATTTGTATGTTTGACGTATTATTATATATTTTAATAAAAACTCTAATTTTGGAGAAAACCTGGTCTGTCTTTGAATTGCTTTCTTTTGCTGAGAAATATTTATGGTTATAGCAGACAGCAGACATAGCTTGTATGGTGGTACCAAACTGGAAAGAGAAGCATTTTAAATCTGAGTTGTTTATTAAAGTTTTAAAGGGTTCATTTCTGCATACTTGGTTAGGTGCCCATAGGCAAAGATAACTGATCCCCTGAAGACAGATATATCTGAGCCTTTGTATTGGGTATGCTAGCAAGAGGTTAGCAGTTTGAATCACTTCAGAACTGGAGACCAAAGGTTGATCCGAACTCATAAAAACAGACAAGAGGGTTACCTAGTCTGTTATACTGTTCACAAATCTGCGCTCAGAGGTTGGCACTTTGGGAGTACAGGACCTGACCTGCTGAGTGAATTTTTGACAAATACATCTGCAGCCAAGCACCCGAACAACAGTATCAGTTAACCAGTGTGCCAGTGCTCTTCCCTGCATTCTAATTTCATCTATTCTGTGACTGTTGAGAGACTGCTGCAGTTATCATTGAGCTCCCGGTTGTGGCATGTGGACAGCTGATTCTGATTACAATATGACATTTTTTCTGCAATATAAAATATGTAGGGGAGTGTCTGTCAGGAGAAACTACTGTCTTGCTGAAATTGACACATCAAAACCCCCAGGGATAAGTTCAAAGGACAGGACATAGGTTAAACTACAGATATCTGAGGTGCAATTACCTTGTCAATTTGCTTTGAAGCCAGGAACTAAAATATCCATGTATGATGTCCTCAGGGAAATCCTTTGATTTGCACTAGGTGTCATGATGAAAAGGGGCATATGCATGTGTTTTGGGTGTCTTCCAAGGAAAAGAGCTAATTACAGCAAAGAGACTTTAATGTATGTGTGAAGCAGGTCCCAGACTAAATTGGGAAGTCCAATATGCATTTGTTTGGGGTATTGTAAAATGAAGCCAGTGAATTACATCAAAGAGCCTTTGATGTCTGTGTGAAGCAGATCACAGACTGGTTTGGGGGAAGTCACATGAAGAGAGGAGATTCCCTGATATCACCTATTTTTTTTTAAATATGTTATTAGGCCATCCTGTGGTATAAAATATACATTTTAATACACCGAGGTGAAGTTAGGTGACCTCAGAGAGAAGGCCGGCTCCAGACTGCTTTTAAGTATACTGAGCAGACCTTAGACACAGAGAGAGACATTCATTTTCTGACTGAGAAAAAGGAACATCAAAGCACTGAAAGATTAAGAAAGTAAGGATACATTAGATAAGACCAGTCTGAGTGTATGGGATGTAGGAATTTGCACTTTTAAACCTGTTTTTTTAAAGACTGTATGTGTCTTGTTCTGTATTTACTGTTTTCCTATTTTTATCTATTTTAAAGTAAAGATATATATTTTAAAACCAGAAACTGCCTGGTGTTCCTTGAAACTTCTTTTTTTATAAGTGAAGCTTAGATGGTTACAGTTGACACTCTGCATGAGCTTATTGTGGTACCAAACTGAGAATCTGGTAAGCGTTCTCTAGGTCTTGCATAGAGTTATAAGGGTTCATTTTGTAATACCTGATTAGGTGCCCATAGGCAAAGATATCTGGCCCCCCAAAGACAGAATTATTGGAGCCTGACAATTGGGTACGCTAACAAGAGGTTATCAGTTTGAATCCCTCCAGAACTTGGGACAAAGGTGACTCGAACCCTCAAAACAGACAACAGTGTTACCTTGTTCTGTTAACTGTTCACAATTCTACACTCAGAGGTTGGCACTTTGGGAGTAGAGGGCTGACCTGCTGAGTGGGGTTGTGACACCAGTTACCGGAGCTCTATATTGGTCTCAGCTGTACTTGGGGAGCAGATTCAGCACTCACATCAGCAGAGGAGGAGGGGCAGGACACTTAAAAGGCTTGCACTGTTACTGTGCGAGCACCATTTGGTAGAAGAATTCAAATCAGGACACTTGGTTTGAATTGTAAGTCTGTAATATTAGTTAAAGTCATGCAAAGTTGAAATTTATGTGGCCGTTTTTATGAGTAATGTGAGTTTCATGTTTAGACAGGAGTTGATTTGAGATTGTGTTTTTCGAGCTGTGTGTACCTAAATGTCAATATTAAATCTGGATTCTAATATTGTGAACCTATTACAGGGAATTTTGTAATCACACATTTGTGTGTTTTTAAGGGAGAGGGGTGGAATTAATATTGAAAACTAAGTGTTACTTAAGTCATAAGGGAAAAATGAGGATAGCCTTGGTATTTCTGTTGATTCTGGTTGGGGGAGAGGCCATATTTAGCCTTGTTGTGGGGCCTAGACAAGTGATGTTTTGTGAATCATTCATGTCCATTAAAGTAAGGAGCACAGATGCTCAAATGTGGAGGCCATCCATGGTGGAATTTTCTGGGTTAGTTCCACATTGTGTACACGTGAGTGTTTTAACAGCTATATTAGGATGAACCAAATGTGGGAGTTTTACAATCAACCTTTGTGTGGGTTGTTTCCCATGACAGTCCGAACAATAAGTACGTTTTTAAAATGGACATATAGGCCCCAGGGTAAAACATCAAGAAAGTTGTTATATCTGCTATGGCACTTATTAATATTACATCTTATGTGCTGTGGAGATACACACCAAAATCCAGGCCCAGTTGTATTTGGTTTGTGGAATGGAGATGAGCACTTTAAAGGGGATTTTAATGTAGTACACTTTAATGTTAGAAGTATAAAGGGAAAATTTGACTCCATTAAAGATTGGGTGAGGGAAAAGCAACCACAGATTATTGTAATGACAGAGATGTGGTTAAATCAAAGAGTTAGTGATGCCACTATAGAATTAGAACATTATCAAATATTTAGAAAATATAGAAACAAGAAGGGTGGAGGCATATTAATTTATGCAAACTCTGAGTTAGAAATTGAAGAGAAGGAGGCTATTCTTGTGGAGTGGGGATTAGAATTTTTGGCAATTGTTATTAAATTCCCAGATGTAAAACCTATTTTATTAATGGGAATGTATAAACCACCTAAGGTTAAAAATGAGATTCTTCTTCAGCTACAAGGGTATTGTATGGAATATAGGGATACTCATGAGATTCTTTGGTTAGGGAATTTTAACGTTAACTGTGCTCAAATAAATTCCACCCATCCCCTAATTGATTTACAGGAGGTGTTACGATTAGTTCAAATAATAGAGGCCCAACCAGATTGAATATCAAACAGCTGCAGAATTCCACAATCCTGGATCTTATATTTACAAATCATCAAGAAGTTTATGGGAAAAAAGGGGTTTTGGCGGATGCCTTTTCAGATCATCAAGTTATCTTTGCTACACGTAAGGATATGAAGGTGTCCTACAATCCCAATTTTGTAACTTGTAGAAGCTTTAAAAGCTTTGATTATGTGAATTTTTTGATGGACTTAGAAAGAAGGAACTGGGATAGAATGGTATTGATCCCTGAGGTATCTGAGTTCTGGTCCTATTTTCATCAAGAGTTCTGTGACATTTGTAATTACCATGCCCCTTTAAGATGCAGGAAGGTTAGGGCAACTAATGCTTGGTGGTATAATGCCTCTTGGCATAAATTAAAGGTAGTAAGGAACAATATTTGGGTAAGAGCTAAACGATCAAGAAGGGCTATCAATTGGCTGTCTTATAGACAGCTAAGAAACCAGTACACTAAGGATCTTAGAAGAGTAAAACAGGAGTACTTTAGGGGAAAACTTCATCTGAACTATAAATCAAATCCAAGGCAGTTTTGGGGTATTGTATCAGATCTTATGGGGAACAAAATAGGATTGAGTGTGAGGGGAAATATGTACCTGTTGGCACAAAAGTAGCCAACATGTTTAATAACTGTTTTAATACTGTGGGGGTGCAGACCCAAAATCATAGTCCTGGGTTAGTAATTGATATGGGCAAGGTGGGTGTGGGAGATAAGTCAATGGTATGTGAAGGTAAAGTTCTTTTCCTTTGGCCATATATCAGTAGATGAGGTTAGAACTGAATTGTTAAGTATGGATGCTTCAAAGGCAAAAGGTTTAGACAACATTCCTGTTAATTTATTGAAGTTTACAGCTCTGTGTATTGCATTCCCATTGGCCTATATATTTAATTATTCACTTGCAACAGAAACGTACCCGGAGGGTTAAAAGGTGGCAAAAATTGTCCCAGTTTATAAGGGGGATTCAAAGATGTAGATAAGTAATTTTAGACCCATTTCCCTGCTTTTGCAAGTTTCTAAGATAATGGAAAAGTTGGTAGCTAGACAGTTAAAAAATTATTCAGAGTGGGTAAATAGTTAAATGAGTATCAGTCTGTTTTTTGATGAAAACATAGTACCCAGTCTGCTCTGGTAAAAGTGGTGGGGAATATCCAGTTGGGCCCAGACAGGAGGAACTCTGTTGGGGCTATCTTTATCGATTTGTCAAAGGCTTTTGACTCCTTAAATCATGATGTCCTCCTGTCCAGGCTCAGGGATCTGGGTATAAGAGGGTCAGAACAAAAATGGTTTAGTTCTTGTCTTATAAATAGGGAACAAATGGTGGAAATTGGGGAATTCAAATCTACAGTACTCCCGATTAAGGTAGGGGTACCCCAAGGTTCTATATTGGGCCCCTTCTTTTTAATATCTATATAAATGGTATAAAATTCAGTGACCCTGAAATTATATCTCATATATATGCTGGTGATACATTGATGTATGTGGAGGGGAGCTTCCTGGATGGTATCTATACTAAGTTACAGCTTGCTTTTTCTGAACTGCAGACACATTTTGATTCCCTGAATTTGATTATAAATATAAAGAAAACAGATGGTCCATTTTAGGGGTTCAACAATTTCATATCCCCCCTTAGATATTGGGACCAAAACGGGAGGAAAAGTACAACAAGTAACAAATTATAAATATCTGGGGGTGTGGCTAGATTTTAGGTTAAAATGGAACAAGTATTTGGATTGTTTATTGGGAAATCTTAGTAGGAAACTGGGAATGCTCTACAAATTAAAGTATTATACAACCAAAGAGACACAATGCAGGATTGTGGAAACTATGATTTTGCCAGTACTCGATTATGGGGATTTGGTTTATGGGGGGCATTGGGGGTGGAGCTAGCTAGGCTGGATGTGATGTACAACAGGCTTGCCCACGTCATCCTTGATGCCCCCAGAAATACGCATCATTGTGATTTGTATAGGGCACTAGATTGGTGGTGTTTGGAGGAAAGGAGAAACTTACATCTTGCAATTTTCATAGGTAAAATAAATGGGAATAAATTGCCCAACTATATTTTGAATATGTTTGTTGTTAGGGAACAAAGAGAGGGATTGAGATCTTCTAGAGGTATGCAATATGTTATCCCAAAATGTAATCTAGGGGTGGGTAGAACTTTTACCTTATGTAGGGGTCCCAAAATCTGGACTACACTGCCACTAGAAATGAGAGAAGGTAGTGTTCCTATTAATCCTAGGATGATAAAAAATTGGTTTGTAGAGTCCATTCATAGATTTTAACAGTGTTGTCAATAATTTGGTAAAGGAGGGTTTTTTCTCTATATATAGGAATAAGCTGAAATGCTGATCCCAGTTAAGGCACTGTATAAAAAAGACAATAATGAACGGAAACCTGATACAGTATTTTAATCTTAGATATTGTGTATTGTTAATTGGATGGAACAAAGTTTAATATTTGTATACATTATAATTGTCACTTTTGTGTGTAACTGGATAGTCTATGTGATCTGAGTAAGCTGTTTATATTTTTCTGATTATTTGGCTTTTACACAGTATTGAATTGTGATTATTTGTCCTTAAATGTATGTATTTAGATATTTTAGACTGGCCCTCCTTGGAAATGAGTTTTCAGCTCAATGGAGTTTATCCTATTTTTTTGTTCATTTTGCTATGAATAAGAATAACATTTTACAACAACAGCAACACTGGCACCCATGTTGTCAACACTCAAGCTCTGATTTTTGAACAGCCCACCGGCACAATCCTTACAGTGCCAATGCAAACAGCCAATCAATGTAGGAGGAACATAGGTGAAGCAGGAAGGGCATGTAAAAAAACATGTCTGAATATGTAAATATTGACTATAGTTTATAAGGCTAGCATTAAAACCCGATATCTGTGCCTATGTGAATTGTGCCATGACTGCTTCTTCCTTTGATGCTGCTAAGCCAAGGTGGCACCCCACATAGGCAGCCTTTCCTTCCTTCTACTAGGATGCTACTGGATCACCTCAAGCTGCACCCCCCCTGACACTTTTTACTACTGGTTACTCCCCTTGGTATTTGCTAGCATGATTAATACTTAGAGATTCTTACAATACTTAGTGTAAAAGTAATAGATACTAAGGTTATGTCAAGATAGGTTACAAATTAACTGTGATTGTGTACTATTTATCATAACTATTTGTAATATGTTTTATTGTACTAAGGATGTCTGTTATGCCCTGGTCAAACTGTACTCTACGTATGTCTGTGATACAAAGATTTTCAATAAAAAGATTAACTGCAAAAAAAAAAATGGCTGCATTTTATGTACGGTTATTTGCAAGTTACTTCACTTTCATGTGATTCTGACATGTCAGTTGTAAAACTGAATTGAATTGGGAACCCAGCAAAAATGAAACAGTGCAATTCAGCTGGACTGGATCAATACAGTGTAAAAAATAGTCTCATCTGTACATTGTAAAAATAGTCACCATAAGTAATAATCTTCTTTGGATGCCGAGTTTGGGAGGGAGAGAAAGAGAGAGAGAGTCATTGGAGAGTAGAAAGTGAAAGTTCCAGTGTGGCTTTAGATGGAAACCTGGTGCTGGAGTAAGAGGAGGTGGGTGAGGGGTTGAAAGTGATAGCTGCACTAACTGGCACCACCAGTTTAACACTGATGGCAGGGTGAGTGAAACCATTGTTTTTTACAAATCTTAGGATGCTGAGTTTGGGAGGAAGAGAGAGGGAGAGAAACAGAGAGAGAGAGAGAGAGAGAAATACGTTAAGGTGGGGACTGACAATGAAAGCCACAACAGGGAGGTAGGTGCAGTGGGAGTTAGATGAATGCCATAAGAATGCTTACTGGGGACTCAGAGTACAGATAAAGAGGCAGCAAGAGAAGAGAGGGCAAGTCAGTGGGCAGAACAGGGAGGGAGCCTCAGCAGGAGAGAGAGAGATGAAGGGCATGGGAATGCTCAGTCAGGGTACAGGAGTGAGAGTCAGCAAGAGAAGAGGGGGGCAGTCAGTAGGCAGAATAGAGAGGGAGTCTCAGTGGGAGGGAAATTAAGGCATTAAAGTGAAGCTTACATACCTAGCAATGTGAATAGAAACCTTGTTCACTGGCTCAATGCAAATTGTTACCAGCTGCTGTATCTCGAGCTGGCAGAGACTGATGCTCTGGAAATGTAGCAGAGCAGTTGTCGGGGAGGCAGTGGGCTAGCATGGTTCTTAACACACACACACACCATGAGAACAGTGGAGAGAAGGGGCCCAAAACACACACAAAAGAGATGCAGCATGCTAGCACCACCTTGCAAAGCTGCTTAGCTGATTGCCAGCCAGTTTCATGCAAATTAAAGGACATAAGTGCTCTTTCATAAGTGCACTTCAGTCCATTCAACTACATAAAGTTTCTGCCCATTAGACTGTGAACATTGTCATACTCAGTTGCCTGGTCATTGGTCTGTCACTGACAAGCCAATGCAGCTTGATCTGCATTGGACATGACACACCTCTGAAATACCATTAATTATAACAAAATGTTTGCTGCTTGCATCTGCAAGCAAACATAAAAAACACTGGAAACAGGTACATGGCAACTCTCCAAGAACAACAAAAAATGCTGTTGGTTCTGAAATGTTTTCTTCCTGTTGTTATGGTGCTAACATGGTCCTCAGTGATGACAAAACGTCTAGAAATTCCTTTGTTCTGTTAGGTGTTAGCAAGATGTGCCACATGTGCTGCTTTTTTATTTTTATTTTATTTGTAAAGTTCTCTAATTGGTCATGTTAGGATTTTGAAGTGGGTCTTTGACTTTGAAGTTGCAAGTACAGCTGCTGGCCAGCTTTAAAGACAGAGGTTGATTGGCAGTAGAAACAAAATCATTCTGTGGATCAAATGCATTTGTCAAAGTATGAAAACTATTCTGAAGATGCCCTGACATGTAGATACATCTAATGCAGTTGGTAAGGTGGCGGAAGTTATTCAGCAATGTTCTTTTCTGCCTAAAAGTATCATATTGATTCATCAGTTCTTAGTATTTTGTGGACAAAAAACATTTTACTGAAATACCTCTGACTAGAAAAAAACACCACTGGCTTTACTTCCCTAGAGACCAGAGAAACATGCACTTTGTGTTCTCTTTGTTTATGTAGCTCAGTGAAGTAACTTCCCAAGTTACTGAAACAGTCTCTATGACTCCACTGCAGCGTCATGAAAAGAAAACTTTCTTACTATGGGAAAAACTTATCGAATAAATCCCCTTTTATATTTGAAAATCATTAGCTCAGGATTGGTCAACAAAACCTTGAAATATATCTGTCCTGCAACCCAAAAGTTATTTATAAATAGGGAACAATTCATGAAAGAGTTAGAGGTACCAAAAACAAGAGACAGAAGATTTTATTAATTTTTAAAAGTAGTCATCTGTTACTTTTTATTTCTGCAGTATATTTTTTCTTTTCTATTTGCAAATTAAAAGGTGTTCTACCTGATGACATATTTATTGATGAATTGATGTATGTATGTATGTATGTATGTACGTATGTATGTATATATACTAACATACTAAAATGCCAGCAGAGTAGGCCTCATGGTCTATCGAGTCTGATCCAGAATCAACACCCATGTCGGGCACCGTTGCTTCCTTCATCGCCTCCCCCTTGGATCCACCCACCCCCGACTGAAGTTCCTCCAGTTTTGGCATTACTCAGCTTCACCTCCTCCTATACCTGTCCCAGCCTCTCTTGAACCCCTCCACAGAATCCACATCCACCAGTTCCTCAGGCAGTACACTCCAGGCGTCCACCACCCTCTCAGTGAAGTAACACCTCCTTCTCTCTCCCCTGAGTCTTCGAACCCCCAGCCTCAAATTGTGCCCCTTGGTGGCCCCCCTTCCTCTGCTGGAACACCCTATCTAGGCTTACCCTATTTACCCCCTTTAGATACTTAAAGACCTCAATCATATCCCCTCTGTCTCTCCTCTCCTCCAGAGAGTACAGGTTGAGCTTCTCAAGTCTCTTCCCATAGGATCTTTCTCCAAGACCCCGTATCATTCTGGTCACCCTCCTTTGGACCCTCTCCAGGAGTGCAATGTCCTTTTTAAGTGTGGATGCCAAAACTGCATGCAGTATTCAAGGTCCGGTCTAACCAGGCAATTATACCGGGGGAGAAGCACATCCCGGATTCTTGAGGTTATCCCCCTGGTGATGCAACCCAGCATTTTGTTTGCCTTGGCCACAGCCCTCCTACAGTGCTCAGAGTTGTTCATTTTGGTATCCACCACCACCACCCCCAGGTCCCTCTCCCCACTTGAAGCCTGCAGTGTATCCCCTCCCAGGGTGCACTCATGAGCTGGGTTCCTAAACCCCAGGTGGAGAACCCTGCAATTCCCCATATTAAATTTCAGTTTCCAGGTACACGACCACCTCTCCAGAGTCTCCAGGTCCTCCTGTTGGGCTACTCTACCCTCCGTCCCATCCACCATATCCCCCAGATTCGAGTCATCTGCAAAGAGGCTAATTTCGCTCCTGATACCTTTTCTGATGCCTGAGATGTAAGCATTAAACAGGAGTGGGCCCAGAACCAATCCCTGTGGGACCCCGCTAATGACCCTCATAGGAGATGAGACTTCCCCCCCCAACCACCACCTTCTGAGTATGCCCAGATAGCCAGTTCCCTATCCAGCTGACTATCCAGTCCCCCAACCCCATTTCCCCCAGCTTGTCCAGCAGCCCAGTATGAGGTACTGAATCAGACACCTTACTGAAGTCTAGAAGGAGGACATCTGCCTTCCTTGGTCCAGTGCCTTCATCACCCAATCATAGAACTCTGCAAGGCTGGTCTGACACGATCTGCCTGGGACAAAGCCATGCTTGTGATCATCCAGGTATCTCTGTTCCTCCAGAAACACCCCCAGCCTTTCCTTTAAGATGGCCTCCATCAATTTTCCCACCACCGACGTTAGGCTAACAGGCCTGTAGTTCCCTGGCTCCTCTCTTGAACCACCTTAGTTAATAGGCATGATGTGGTCCACCCTCTAATCCTGAGGCACCCTTCACATCTGGAGGGAAGTGTTAAACAGGTCCACCAGAGGTGCAGCCAGGACATCCCGCCAGTCTTCTTAGCACCCTGGGATGAATTCCATCCAGACCCAGTGCTTTCTCCATTTTTAAGGACTTGAGGGCTTTTCACACCCTACCAACAGGGATTTCAACATCCGTGACCCCTGTCACTTCTACAGGTCCAATCTGCCTCTCCCCGTATGGTACAGCTCCACCATCCTCCCTAGTACAAACAGGGATTTCAACATTCATGACCCCTGTCTCTTCTGCAGGTCAAACCTGCCTCCCCCCCATATAGTGCAGCCCCACCGTCCTCCTCAGTGAAGACCGATGCAAAGTACTCATTGAGTACCTCCGCCTGCCCCCCTGCCTCTTCAGCCCACCACCTCCCTGACCTCAGCCTACTAATCTGCCTGCTCACTTTCCTTCTTTCCCTGATACACCTAAAGAACCCTCCCCTCCGATCCCCTGCGCCAACCTCTGCTCTGTCCTTGCCTTTGTCAATCTCACCACCCTGGTGACCTTCCTGGCTGTCGTATCATATTCTCTCTCATCCATAACCCCATACAAACACTTGGACCAACTGTATGCAGCCTTCTTCTCCCTCACCACTTCCTGGATCTCTCTAGTAAACCATCTCAGCTTCTGGCCCTACCAAACTTGTGTCTCACCTTTGCACAGGACTTGATAGCCTCCTGGACCCCCTTTTAAAGATTTCCCACCTGCTTTCAGTGTCCATGCCCGGCCTTATCCCCTCCAAATGACCCTTAAGGATCCTCTCCATACCCTTGCAATCTTCACCACTAAAGTCAACAACCACCATCTTTGTGTGATCTTCCCTTTCCCTCAGGTCCAGAGAAAACCAAACCATGGCATGATCACTCCCGGCCAGTGGGTCCCTCACTTCTAGGTCCCTAACCAGGTCACAGTCCAGCAGGACTACATCCAGGATATGACCCTCCCTCATCAGGTCAACCACCTGCTGGTTTAGGAATGCATCCTGGAAGATGTCCAGCAGCCTCTGCTCCTTGGCTGATGAGGATGTCATAGTTCCCCAGTCAGTCCCTGGCATGTTTAGTTCCCCCAGTACTGTACCACCATCCTACCCCTGCCCTGACCATAGTGGTCCTTAATATTTTCCACTAGACCTTCTTCCAGATCTTCCGCCAGCATGGGGGGGGCCTGTAAACAACGCCCAATTTTACCCTCTTGCCCCCCAGTGTCTGCAAGGTGACCCATAATGCCTCTTTATGTATGCATGTATTTATTCATGCATTCATTCATGTATCTGTCTGTCTATCTGTCGATTGGTTTATAATTCAGAAAACACCTTTCAGCACAAGAGCTCCTTCATAAATTTCCACATCAGAATAGAACAAATAAGTAAAATACAAACAATTGCCATCTCAGGGGAGCCTGGTTAAAGTACAAGTAACAACAAATAGAGGAACGGTATCGACAAGACTAAGTAACAGCAGCCCCACTGGGACATGTTCAACAAATAGCAATGAGGTAAGTGCAGGTATCAAGGCACTGACAGTCCAAGAGAAAACAGAGGAAAAAGGTATAAGTCAATTATAGCAGCTGCATACTGAACAAGAAAGAGTTCATTTTTCAGAGATTTCTAAAATTATGCATTTTTATGGAGACCCATGAGGGATTCAGGAAGTTCATTCAGCTATTGAGCAGCATGAACTACAAAGGGGAGCCTAGCCAGGCTTGTGTTCATGAAGGGTACATCAGGAGCATGTCTAGTCATACTTCTGGTAGAGTATTGGTTTGTGATAGGGCAGAAAAGTTCATGAATAGCAGGGTGCCAGGTCAATCTGCCATATGTATAACGGCAAAGTCAAAACTGCACACCATATACAGCATGGGGAACTACAGCGACAGGGTGCAAAACCCTGCAAGGTACAAACGTAGCAAGCACAGTTTGGTACCCTGTCATGTATGGCTGGTGGGGAGGAGTGATTCAGAGTTCAAGACCTCTGCTGGGGAGGTGGTCTGCTGAGTAGCCGCCATGGCTCAGAGGGATGAGCCATGGCAGTGCAGGGCAGCTATGCATCTGTGGACTGGGGCTTGAATCCTGGTCCCAGACTTTTGCAAATCACATTGTGTGGTTTCTTTTTCTTTTTTTTTTTTTTGCCCCCCGATGGTGTTTCTCCTCATCTCCATGTTGGGGTTCAGGGGCACCTTTGCATTCTTCGCTGATTTTGCTTTCAGCATTCTTTTTCAGCACTGGCAATGTATCTGCTTCATTTACAGTGTGGTACATTGCTGCACTGCTTTTGTTTACAGCGACATGACCCCGTGCCAAATAGCAGTGGGGGTGAGGCCCAACAGAGCTTTCTCTACAATTAGGCAGTGTATATAGGGAGCAGCTATGTGTGAGCCTATCATCCCCAACAGCAATGTGACAAGCCTTACTGAGTACCAGCCTAACTCTGTTAAGAACAGAGTCACTGGCCACCCTGCAAATTTAGAGACCATAATCTAGGAATGGGAGGACTGTACTGGATACTGCAAGGTGCATAGCCCCAGAGGTAAGGTTCATGCATTGCCTGTAAAGCACTCCTAGTTTTTTATTGGCAAGGTTAATGATATTGTCTCCATGGGCTGCAAATGAGAGAGTATCATCCAAGGTGACACCCAGGTATGTAAAGGTTTCAAATGGTTCTAGGGTAGCTCCAGAAGAGTTACGGATAACAAGGGAAGGGACCTTTTTCTTCCTGTGTAGGCCAGCGAACCGCATGGTTTTGGTCTTCTTATAATTTAGAACTAGATTGTTTTGTCCAAATCATCCCTCCAGTGACTTTAGAGTACACTGAAGATCACTGGAGAGATTCCCATGGTGTAAACTACTGTTAAAGACCACACATCATCAGCATAGAGAAGCACCTTTAATAGAAGGCAGGCTTCTGGGAGGTTGTTTATCAACAGGCCAAAAAGGAGAGGGCAGAGTATTGAACCTTGTCCAGGAGCCCCTACTAAGACACCCTTAATGTCCAATAGAATGCCATCTATCTTTATCCACTTAGTTCAACTGGTGAGGTAGCAATAGATCAAAGCTACCATTTCAGAGGATAAGCCTAATGAAAAGAGCTTGTCAAGCAGTAATGATTGATTTACTAGGTCTAGTACATTATCTAGTGATTTATCTAGTTCTAGTCTGCGTCATACCTCATCAGCATTGTGACCTCCCTCATTGCAACATCACAAGTGGCCAATTTTGCAGGAGGTTATTGGCTCTTCTTGGTCAGTTGTGATGTCTCAAGAAGTGAGGTCACTGGGCTGATGATGTTTAAGGAGAAACAGAACTAGATATGTCAGCTTTCAGGTTGAGTAATGTTCCACACATCACATAAAATATTGTCAGGTTGATAATATACTAATTTGCAAAAGGTAAAAGGCAAACAAATACTTCAGATATAAGAAGTGATAGTTCACTGCATTTGAAAGTTAAGATTAGTTTCAGGCAATATTGTATCACTTTAAATCAAAGCTGTAATTCACCCTACAATCAGAGTTTGTTGCCCACACTTTTTTATCCCATTTTCAATCATTTTTTCCCTATCTTATAAGATGTCCTTGTCCTCCATTTTGAGTCTAATTTAGCATTTAATTTCAGAATTGAAATAATTAATGATGATCACCATTAAATATGGCTGTCACAAGATTAATCAATGTTCTTTGCTGTATTGAACATTATTAAATGGGTAAGAAAATTCATATGTCCAAAAGTGTTCAGAACCCAGGTCCTTATGGGATGACAGCCACCTGTTTGGGAACCCTTCTAGCAATCAGGATGTAGCCCACCCATTTTGGTTACAAAACCCATTTTATATGCACAATAAGACATTCAGGGTTGGTGGTTGTCAGAGGACAAACACTTCCCAGATGCTGAAGGCCCTCAGCGCAAACACCTTGGAACTCACAATGCACCTGTTCAGGTATTTATCTCATGACAACATCCTTACCACCAAGTCTTGTAGCTTACCTCAGTATCCTCTTCTCAGTTGCATGACTAATGCTAAGGGGTCACTAAGACTGCTTAATATCAGTGGTGACTTTGAACTCATCTGGAATTAGAAACCTTCCCTGAACAGATGCAAAACAGCTTGTGACCATGTGATGCAGGTGGTTACCAGGAACATTTCCACTAGCCAGCCACAGTGGCCAACAGCAATATAAAAATCTCACAGCCTCTTGCAACCCCTTACCCCCACCTGTATAACTCATAGAGATAAATGGTAAGGTAGTGGGAGTCACAGTGCTGTGACAGGAACTAAGATTTTAAAGGCAACATTTTGGCATGGGATCCATTATTGCCTGACAGGATAGTAAAAGTTCAGTCAAGTTCTGAAATAGCCAATTTAAAACAAGTCCAAGCTTGAAACTTGGCTAAAATTATATTAACTTAATCACAGCAATGCCCTACTGTTGTGTGTGTGTGGGAGGGGGGCAATCTTGATGGGCCTTGTGCCTACTTTTGTCCTGCATGATCCAGTAAATCCAGCTTATGGCTCTCTTACCAGTCCATGCAGAACATTTTACAGTATTTGAATAAATACTGAATAATTTTAGTGAAAACCTGAAATGTAATTACAGGGCAATTGAAGATGCAGAAGTTAGGAAAAAACTTTCTTGATATTACAATGCATATAAAGCAATGAAAATGACTATGAATAAATTGGGTAGGAAATCAGGATGTAAAGGCTGGCAGGAGTATGGAGAGGTATTTATTAATATTAAAACATAATAGACTGAATAATTTTAGTGAAAACCTGAAATGTTAATTCCAGGGCAATTCCCAAAGATGCAGAAGTTAGGAAAAAATGTTCCTGATATTACAGTGCTTGTAAAGCAAAGAAGAAGACTGTGAATAAAGTGGGTAGGAAATCATGACATAAAGGTGGGTGGGAATATAGAGAGGCATTTATTAATATAAAAATACAACAATATAAAGCCCTGCTAGTCTGAGACAAAAAACTATACAATGTTAGCTTATTGTCCCTGTTACAAGGTGCAATACAGGACAAAGATACTCAACTTGTCTGGAAAGCGATAGCATACAGAGGGCAGGGAAACTGAATGTGGATGCACGTACAGCACCATGTACTTGCACAGACTATTTTAGTAATATCTTTAAGACAAATAACTGAGATGTCCCTTCTAATACACACATACTGTAGATATTATATTAACCAAAATCAGGTTGAAGACCTAGTGTGGGATATTTAAAAGGTGGACGCAGCACTTGCCTCCATATTTTGAACACAAGCTATATCCACACAGATGCTTCAGGGTGTCTGCATCACATTCACAGACAGCTAGATATGACAATCCCCACAGTTTATGGCAATTTCTGCTGTGACTCATGTCTACTTTACAGGAGCAACATTGGATCTCCATCCCAGGAGTCTGAAAAATTGACACATTTCTTTAAAATTAAAAGGCAACCCTGAAAACCTACTTATTTCAGCAAGCATTCAGTGATTATTTTATTTGATCTATTTGCACTCTGTATCGTTAGTATCTTATGGATTGTCTACTTTGTTATTTATATGTATTTTAACTATGTAAAGTGCTTTGGTTTTAGAATTGCGCTATAAAAATAAAGTTTATTATTAGTATGTATTATTACAAAAATCTTGCCACAGGACTTTACAACAGCTGAGGAAGTTATTAGTGCTAAAAGGAGACATAAAAATAATAAATCCACAGGTGATGATGAAATTTCTGCCAAAGGTTGTAGGAATAATGAATTATTGTGGGCTAAAATATTAATTAAACTGTTTAATTTTATTTGTTGGTCTAAGAAAGCTGCTTTATAAACAAAACAAAGCAGAAATGGTCTCCAATGAGATCTTAGCTGGCTGATCTCTCCTCTGTATGTCTCAAAAAAAAATTTACCAGAATTTTATTAGGCAGGTTACAGGAGTGAAAGGAAACAAAAGACTTTTGAATGAAAATCAAATTGGTTTTCACTCAAAGAGATTAACTGTGGACTGTATCTTTATTATCAAATATTTAATTAGTAAGTACGTACAGTAGTATGGAAAGAAGCAACCTTGTTCATGGCCTTTTTAGACATTAAAGGGGCCACTGATAATCTGAATACAGAGATTATGTGGTTGGCTTTAACTGCCAGATATATTATTAAACACCTTCTGAAGCTAATAAAATATTTTACACATGGACAGCAGTTTAAAAGTAAGATATTTGCAAGGGGAGATTTATTAGAACAGGTGGCATTAGAAAAATAAGTCAAGCAAGGTTGTCTGCTAGTTCTAACTCTTTTTAATGTTTATAACAACAAACTAATTGAAGTCCAGGCCCAGGTAGACTCTGATCCTCCATTAATATACTGGCAGAATGTTTGTGTTATGTACGCTGACAATGCTGTGGTTATTGCCAGAACTGCAAGGGGCCTTCAAAATATCTTAGACACAGTAGAACTGTCATTAAATTTTCTTCGATCTGGAATTAAACATATCTAAAAAAAATATGCAACTATCAAAACAAAGTTACAAACATCTGAGTTGGCGCTATCAAGGAATAAAAATCAGGTAGGTAGACAATTTTAAATATTTGGGTGTTTTGGTAAGTAATAAAAAGAATTGGGCAACACACGTAGAAACCAAGAAAAAGGATGCCACACTAGGCAGGCAACATTTGGCATCCTTAGGTTTGACAAATTATTTGCCAATAATTCTTTTCTATCAGTGTTATAAACCTTTAAAGCTAAAATTGCTTTGATAATACTTTGTGTAGTTGAAGCATGAGGTTTTAGAAAATAAATGAAAACTCTGGAACCAATACAAAACCAGTTTATTAAACTCTTGCTAGGTCCATACCAAATAACATCAGCCAAATGTTTAATAACAGAAGCTGGCACAAAGTATATAATAGTACTAGTAGTTACAAGAATGATTAATTATTACTGGCATAAAAATGGTGACCAGTACTGATTCCCTAAAATACCACCAACAGCTTAATCTGGCTCAAGGTCAGTTTGCATTCATCTGTATCCTCCTCCCCCCGGGTCATACCTGAAAATAGGCAAGAAATTGTCTAGTGCACTTACCCGGTCAACAAAAACTAAATACAATATCTTCTTAATAACTGCATGTTGGCAAAATGTTATTCTTCACAATGCTGGACAAATCAAGTACAAGTTACGAATGACAGATTTGGACTCTACTAAAATCTAAGAGTCTGGAATCTATTTTTCTATCTAATCAGTCAGCAAATTCAAAATCTTACGGAAGAAATGCAATTGAAAGACTTGAAATTTAGCCAAATAAGCTGATATTACCAGACTACCATGTCCATCATTTTTCAGCTTCTATAGTTTGATGGACATGGAACCAAATGTTGAAATGGAAGCATATTTTAAAAACTGTAAACATGACAATCATGTAAAATTAATGGCAAGGTTGAGACTTGACAGTGACTTTGGCATAAGTATGGTATATATAAAATTGAATGAATGAATGGAGGGAAGAGGCTGTCTAGTTGGTTGTGAACATAAATTGTCAACAGCACATATGTTGTTTGATTGACAATTCTTGATGAAATATAAAGTAGAATAAAATGGATAAACCTACTGTTAACTGGAAAAGACCACATGGTTTACAGACACATATTTTTGTTTCTTTTAATCAATAAGGACGTCAGCATCCATTATTTAATAACACATTTTGCACACATGTCCTTCTACTGTCTTGCATTTTTATAGTAACTTCTTTTTTTAAATCTGCTAAGTGTAAGACATGTAACTTCTTTGACCCTGGTAATTTATTCTGCCATATGTTTTAAAATGCACTTTGTTTTTTATCTGTATGTCAAATTGATTCTGTTATGCATTGAACTGAGCTAACATGAATGCAAGGGAAAGGGTTTTAGGGGTAATGGGGCAGTTGAATCATTATTTCCAGCATCATTCTTGGGGACAGGGCTGGAGATACAGATGTAAATCAAATGAAACTGAACCAGATTAAGTTGTTGGTGGTATTTCTAATAAATGGGGAAAATGTAGCTAGGACACCATGTGTCATGGTTGTGTATGGTCCTTTCATATTTATTATGCAGAGAGAGTTAAAATCAAGGACCTATCCTGACATCTCCTATTCTGTCATTTGTCTATTTCTTGCCTATCTGACTGCAAAATCAGATTTTCCTTGTGGCACCTGGGAATTGGCCACTTCAACAATCTCACAATTTCATGTTTTTTTTTTTTTATTCCTTCACTTGCTGTTTCTATTCTTTCTTTCTCTCCTTACTTGCTTGTGGCCAAAATATATATGCATTTGTATGTGTAAGTGGGATCACTTGGTTTGCAAATGTATATAATTATACTGTTGAAATGAATGCAGAAAGCTATTTGGAATTCTTTTAAAAATGGCACTCTCTAATACAAAGGGAAATTTTCAGATGTATTTTGATCGTCACAAGCTTTTGTTGCAGAATTATCAGCAGGAAATCAACCCTGGGACAGGATGTCTTAATTAGTTGCACTTGTTAACAAGATTACTGTACTCTTCAGCTGGTCACAGGAAAGACATTGACACGGTCTTGATAAATTGTGTGGAACACAGGTAGTGTAATTTACAAGAAGAGGATGCAGAATTTAATTGCCAGTGAAAAACATTTTATAAAAAGAGAGCAGCATTTTTAGAGATAGAGAGATCTGGAGATTTGAAAGAGACTCTCCAATGAAATACTTGTCTGTTTGACCTGCCTGTATCAAGAGCTATCCTGCACAATTTTATTATTTATTTTATTGTTATTGACATTAATAAAACTCTACTTGCAAATCATACAACTTTCCCTGTTTTGCCTATGCTTCCTGACCCACAGTATGCCTCTACAACACATCAGGGAATTCCTCTATTCTTTCTGAGAAGTGCCATGGGATCTTTAATGTTGACCTGAACAACCACCAGAACAGGCAGATGGAACCTCTGTTTAATGATTCATCTGAAAGATGGAGATGTTGGGGCCATTGAATTATCAAGGTAGGTAAAGGACTTCGGGAGAAGGTAGGGATTACCAGGAGAGATAAAGTACCTGGGGAGAGGGTGAGGCCATTAATTTTCCACAGTAGACACAGGATCTGAGAAGAGGGGGGAGCCAATGGATTACCAGGGTAGGAAAAAGCCTGGCTAGAGGATGGGACCATTGGATTACCAAGGTAGATAAAGGACATGGGGAGAAGGTGTGATATTGGATTGCAAGGCTAGGTAAAGGACTTCAGGAGAGGGTGGTGCCATCTGATTACCAAGGTAGGTAAAAGGATCAGGCCATTCAATTCATGGGTTCAGTAAAGGACCTGCAGAGAGGACTGGGCTATTTCATTATCATGGTAGGTAATGGACCCAGCTAGATGGTGCAGCCATTGCATTACCTGGGTAGGTAAATAACCTAGGCAGTGGGTATGACCCATGGATTCCCAAAGTGGGTAAAAGACCTGGGCAGAGGATGGAGACTTTTGATTACCAGGGTAGGCAAATGACCTGGAATGATGGTGGGGCTATTGGATTACCAGAGCAGGTAAAGGACCTGGGGAGAGAGTGTGGCCATTGGATTAACAGTGTAAGTAAAGGACTGGGGGAGGCATTGGATTACCACAGTAGATAAATGACCTGGATAGAGGATGGAGTCTTTTTGTTACCAGGGTAGGTAAAACCTTGATCAGAAGGTAGGGCCATTGGATTACCAGGGTGGATAATGGACTGGGGAGAGGGTGTGGCTAACAGATTACCAGGATAGATTAAGGACCTTGGAAGAGGGTGGGGCCACTGGATTACCAGAATAGATAAAGGACCTGAAGAGAGTGTGTTGCCATTGGATTACCAGGATAGCTAAAGTCCTGGGTAGAGGGTAGAGCCATTGCATTACCAGGTAAGATAAAGGACCTGTGGAGAGGGTTGGGGCATTGGATTACTAAAATAAGTAAAGGACCTGGGGAGAGGGTGGAGCCATTTGAGTACCTGGGTAGGTAAGGACCTGGGGAGAAGAAGGGGTCATCAAATTTCCATTGTAGACTGAGACCATTAGATTACCAGTCTTGGTAAAGGATCTGGGGAGAATGTTGGGCCATTGGATGACCTGGTTAGGAAAAGGACATGGAGAGATGTTGGGGAGATTAGTTTACCAAAATAGGTAAAGACGTGGGTAGAGGGTGAGGCCATCAGATTACCAGGGTACATAAAGAGCCTGTGAAGAGAATCAGGCCATTGAAATACCAGGGCAGATAAAAGACCAGAGGAGAGGTTGGGGTCACTGGATTACCAGGATAGATAATGGACCCAGGGAGAGGGTGGGGCCATTGTATTACCAGGGTAGATAAAGGACCTGGGTAGAGAGTGGAACCATTTGATTACCAGGGTAAGTAAAGAACATGTAGTGATTCTGGGGCCATAGGAGTACCAAACTAGGTAAAGGATCTGGGGAAAGGGTGGTGCCATCTGATTACCAGGTTAGGTAAAGAACCTGGGCTGAGGGCAGGGCTATTAATTTTCTACAGTAAATAAACAACCTGGAGAGATGGTGAAGCCACTGGATTACTAGGGAAGATAAAAGCCTGGAAGAGGGTTGGTCCATTGCATTACCATGGTAAGTAAATGCCTAGGTAGAGGGTGGGGCCATTGTATTACCAGGGTAGATAAAGGACCTGGGTAGAGAGTGGAGCCATTTGATTACCAGGGTAGGCAAAGAACATGTAGTGATTCTGGGGCCATAGGAGTACCAAAATAGGTAAAGGATCTGGGAAAAGGGTGGTGCCATCTGATTACCAGGTTAGGTAAAGAACCTGGGTTGAGGGCAGGGCTATTAATTTTCTACAGTAAATAAACAACCTGGGGAAATGGTGGAGCCACTGGATTACTAGGGAAGATAAAGGCCTGGAAGAGAGTTGGCCATTGCATTACCATGGTAGGTAAAGGCCTAGGTAGAGGGTGAGGCCATTGGATTACCAGGGTAGATAAGGGACCTGGGGAGAGGGATGGATCATTGGACTACCAGGGTAAGTAAAAGAGCTTGGGACAGGGTGCAGCCATTTGATTACCAGGGCAGGTAAGGACCTTGGAAGAAGGAGGGTCCATTAGATTACTAGGGTAGATAAAGGAACTGGGGAGTTGATGTGGCTATTGGATTACTATTACAGATGAAGGACCTGGGGATAAGGTGGAGCAAATGGATTACCTTGGCAGGTAAAGGCCCGGGTAGAGGGTGGAACAGTTGGATTACCAGGGTAGATAAATGCCAGGGTAGAAGGTGGGACCATTGGTTTACCAGTGAAGATAAAGGACCTAGGCAATGGTATGGCCTGTGGATTACCAGGGTAGCTAAAGAACCCAACCAAACATATGATTAGCAGGGTAGGTAAATGGCCCGTGGAGAGGGCGGGCCACTGGATTACCAGGGTAGATAAAAGACCTGGGAGAAAGTGCAGCCATTGCATTACCACTGTAGGTAAAGGACCTGTGAAGAGGGCAAGGCTGTTGGACTACCATAGTACATAAAGGATATGTGTAGAGGGTGGGGCCATTGAGTTACCAGAGTTGGTAAAATCATGGTCAGAAGGTGGAAACATTAGACTACCAGGGTAAATAACGTTTTGAGGGAGAGGATGGAACTATTCGATTACAGCAGTAGATAAAGGACCTATGTAGAGTGTGGGGCCATTGAATTACAAGGGTAAGTAAAGGACCTAGGGAGAGGGTGGGGCCATTAGATTACCACAGTAGATAAAGGATTTGGGAAGAGGGTGGGGCCATTGGGTACATAAAGTCATGAGTAGCATGTGAGGCCATTGAGTTACCAGGGTGGATAAAATGTCTGTGGAGAGGGTTAGGCCATTGGATTGCAAGAGTAAGTAAAGGACCTGGGGAGAGGGTGGAACCATTTGATTCCCTTGGTTGGTATGGACCTGGAGACAAGGAGAGGTCATCAGATTTCCAGGGTGGGTAAAGCACCTGGGGAGAGGTGGGAGCATTGGATTACCACTGTAGATAAAGGACATGAGGAGAGGGTGTGGCAACTAAATTACCTGGACAGATAAAAGTCTAGATAGAGAGTGGGGTCACTATGGTAGATAAAGGATCTCGGGAAAGGAGGGCCATCGGATAACCAGGGTAGCTCCCTATCTCTCTCTCTCTCTTCCCCATGTATTGGTGGGCTATAGATCACTCCCAACTATAGTTTCTTGTCTGAAGCAACCATGAGCTGTACTCACAGTGACTCTTTCTCCCCATTACTTCCTTTGATGCATCCATCTTCCACAACCTTGATATGTTCCCTGACAACATGTGAAAACTGTTAAAGGGTCAAAAAATATTAATAAATTAACTTCCTTAATGTTGCACACAGGCTAGGCTCATTATAATTGTTAAAACATAAGGCTACCATTGTGCTGGAAAACACTTAAATGGCATTTGCTAATTACTCTATCATAGCTATGGGTTGATTTTGTGTATGGAAATCCATACACTCCAAAACACTGTTCTGCTGCAGTAGTGATGTAAATACTGCAGCAGAATGATTTTTGATTTTACAGAGGAAGGGATGAAGGAAGGAAGGAAGGAAGGAAGGAAGGAAGGAAGGAAGGAAGGAAGGAAGGAAGGAAGGAAGGAAGGAAGGAAGGAAGGAAGGACTTCAAAAATACAATAAAAAGTGCACAGTCTGAAAGTGGTTGGGTGGGATGCTGGAGCGAGAGGCCAATGTAATGGTAGCAGTGAGGGGGTTGGGGGGAGGCTTGAGAGATTGTTGTCATGCTGCACTGATATTCTTAACTACTCAAAAAAGTAAGTCACAGTTTTTTTTGTTTAATGATGTTGCTGTACTGTGTTGCATTTACATTACAATAACATATGGTATTGGGACCCATACACTCCAAGACAGTTTTCCTACCTGGTGGTTACATAACAGCAGAGACCTCTTCAGATGCGCTCTCGAGGTCAGTCTGTCATCATGTTAACCAATTGGTGGGAAACAGCTTTGTTGTGTATGCTTCTCCTAAATTACTCAACAGCATAAGTCGATTCTCAATAAAAGACTGCACATTTCCTAACCAGTGTCAAGAGAGACATTTAAAAACTGATTCGCTGTTCTCTGTTAAGCTCTCTTATTCTTTTACCTGCAGTATGTTTAACCAGTTTGTTAATCAGTTGACAGTTAATTTTTAAGTCTTTAATTCTTTGCTCATCACAGTTTAATATATCTGAAGTTCATGTAAAGGGTTTAATAAGACAGGTACCTATTAAAACACTTTCCTTCATTCAAATAAGCCTTTTTATGTGTTTACCATTTTAACCCATTTTCATAAAAAATGTAACGCAATAATTACAAAAAAAAAATGGGTTGGTGTGTGTAACACAACTCTCAGGTGTGTGATGATTTTATAAACTCTATGAGCGTCACTCTAAGGGTTTATGTAGTATCACACCTCAGCTGTGTATAAAGTATAGAATAATGCATGGGCAAGTGTGAGTAACAAGGATTATATGCACACCCAAGGTGTGCAATGCCTAATACACCCTGAGGGTACATCCCAAGGTGTTTATCAAGGCATCACAACCAAGGATGTGCATAAAATCTAAGTTGCCACACTACCGCACATTTATTTGTTATAATAACTGGTCCCATTATTCTTTATTATTTACTCAGTAAAGAGAACATAGAAACACAGAAACATAGAAGTTGATGGCAGATAAGGACCTCAAGGCCCATCCAGTCTGACCATTTCTTTTTCTACCTTATAAATGTGCCATCAGCCTTTGCTCTGTCAGTGGCCTATCTATTCATACTCATCTGTATTGCTCCCTTATGCCTATCCCATGCCTGTTTGAAGCCCTGCATTGTATTCATAGCCACCACCTCCTGAGGTAGACCATTCCATGCATCCACCACCCTTTCTGTGAAAAATAATTTCCTCACATTCCCCCCTTAATCGGCCTCCCTCTAATCTCATGCTGTGTCCTCTTGTCTTGCTATTTTTCTTATATTTAAACATGTTAGACTCTTTTACCTTGTTAATGCCCTTAAGGTGTTTGAATGTTTCAATCATATCACCTCTCTCCCTCCTTTGCTCAAGGGTATACATATTGAGCTCTGCTAATCTGTCCTCATATGTCTTCTGATGCAGTCTCTGCACCATTTTGGTTGCCCTTCTCTGGACTGCCTCAATTTGGTTAATGTCCTTGTGAAGATATGGCCTCCAGTACTGCATGCAGTACTCCAGATGGGGCCTAAACAGTGTCTTGTAAAGAGGGATTATTACCTCCCTCTTACAACTTGTGATACCCCCTACTAATACACCCTAACATTCCCCTAGCCTTACCTACTGCTTTAGAGGTCTGCTTGGATGATTTCAGGTCATCGGTGATGATGATGCCCAAGTCTCTTTCTTTGTGACTGCCAGCAATTCCCCTCCCAGCCTATAGGTGGCTTCAGGGTTTCTCTTCCCTATGTGCATGATCTTGCACTTCTTTGCATTAAGTCCCAGTTGCCACTCTTCTGACCATTTTGCTAGTTTATCCAGATCTCTTCTCATTCTGCCCACCCCATCTGGATCATCTACTCTGTTGCAGATCTTGGTGTCATCTGCAAACAGACAAGCCTTACCCTCTAGTCCATCTGCAATGTCACTAATGAAGATATTGAAGAGGACTGGCCCCAGAACTGATCCCTGAGGTACCCCACTTGTGACTTGCATCTCGTCTGACTGAATACCATTTATCACCACTCTCTGTTTTCTGCCCGTCAACCAGTTTGCCACCTAGTTGACCAACTTCTGACCCACCCCAAGCCTACCCAGCTTATTTATCAATCTTCTATGTGGAACAGTGCCGAAAGCTTTGCTGAAGTCAAGGTAGGCAACATCAATTGCTCCCACTTGGTCCACCACTCTGGTTACCCAGTCAAAGAAATCTATGATGTGACAGTGTGAGCTGAGACAGAAGGTAAATTGTTGGACTTGTGTAAGACTAATTTTAGAAATTGTTAGAAGAGTGCTTAATCAAACTCCATTATACAAGGGTGATTATACCTGGCTGTGTATAACGGAGTTTGCCAGCCACTGCCCATGAAAAGAATGTCAGTCTGAAGGAATTTTATTACTGTGAAAGTGAGAGATGTCATCTTACTTTTCATTTTTGAAACAAATACAACTTGTTAGATTCTGCAATTTTAACATCTGAATGCTTCTTTGCACTCATCCTGCCACCCACTCCCCCTCCCCCCAGTCACAACAAGCCAAATTTGTCAACTGAGAAACTTTCCATTTTCCTCTGTGTGTTTCTATTTTCCTGCTCTTCAATGAATTTCTGTCTTTCAGTGTTAGTCATTGTTTTGGAATCATGATGACTGTGCCATTCCGTTTCTTTTGAGATTTCTTTTAATACACTAGTACACTAAGTAGTCTGGTGCCACATTTTTTCTCAGTGACAAATTTCTGTTTTCAAAAGCCGCAACAAATGAGATTGCCATTCAAAGGTTTCTGTGAAGGTAGTGTGAAGGAGTTGAGAGTGCAAGCTGACAGCGTGAGCTGAAGGAATGATGTGACAGTGTGAGCTGAGACAGAGAGTAGTTAGTAGGACTTGTATAAGACTAATTTTAGAAACTGTTAGAAGAGTGCTTAATTAAACTCCATTATACAAGGGTGATTATACACGGCTGTGTATAACAGAGTTTGCCAGCCACTGCCCACAGTTGATAAACATCACTGACCAGTTATTATATTCTGGTTACAAACACCAACCCATATATTATTCTACATATTATTACTTTTTTAGTAACTAGGAACAGTATTGTATTCATTAAAAAGTAATATGTATCTATCACAACTTTTGTCCCAAAAAATAACTAGTCACTGTAAGAAAATATTTTAGTTACTGTTAAATGGGCTCAGTAGTCCTTCCACAACCATATTCTAGCATATTTTACCAGCACTGGATAGAAATTTAACAGATCCAGGGCTTTGGTTCTTCTGGTATTCCAACACTATTCTCACGGGATTTGTTTACATAGTAAAAACTCACATTTTATCAGCAAAAGGCATGCAATGAAAGGTAATATAAAGTAACATAATGAGTAATATGTATTACTATTATAGTTGCTTATTACTTTTCATACAATAGTTATAAGCAACCATACTTTTTTTAAATAATCTTCATTGTTTTTATGTATTTAGATATTAATTACATACATATAAGTGCAATGATATCCTAAATCTCTATAATGTATACAATAGTTTAACATTTTCTCAGAAAATATCCTATCCATCTCAAATAGACCCCCCTCCCCCTCTGTTGGGGTCTTCAGATTTTATTCATCTAGCTTTCTTATTTAGACCTTTAATAACGGAGGCAAAGATTCTTTGATTTCATTCCAGTTAGACTGAAAAATATTATCCCCTGTTTCATCTAATACATACATGAGATTTACGTACATCATGGTCTCTCTAAATAGATTCCACCAATGATTTATCATTAGTGATGGTAATTTAGTTTCATTCCAATTTTCTAAGATATGTCTATTCATAGCCATTGTTACCAATGTAAATATTTTTTGTATCGTTTTATCTTTATTTTCAATATTATGAAATAAAAAAGATCTGATTTTGTTGGCAATTGTAGATCTAATATATTCTGCATTTTTTCTATAACCTTCTCCCGCCATTTATAAATCTGTGGGCAACTCCATAGGCAGTGATCTAGATTAGCTTTTTGCCCACATTTATGCCAACATGTATCTTGATAGGTTGGATTTATCCTGGTGGTTACCTATACAGGAGTAATATAGGCTCTTTCAATAATTTTCCTCTGTATAGTTTTGTTGCGTGTATATATATATATATATATATATATATATATATATATATATATTTATACCACGGGGTGGGACCTCCAAGATGACAATAAACTGTGTTAGTTTCACTGCAGTGAAATAACTGAAGCTGACATCAGCAGCGTTAAAATAAATACCATTTATACCTACTCTGCTGATGTCAACTTCCTTCCTCCCTCTTTGTATACCCATTACTGCCACTAACCATGCCTCTCTTCTTACTGCCTGTAATACAAAAATATGCACAACTGCCATACTACAGATCATAAATAGCAATTGAAACATGGTATACAAATCATAAAACTGAACATCTGCATCCAAGTACGTTTTAGAACCGGTCTGGCACAACTCGAACAAGCGGTCTGGAAACTGTGCACAACAACTCTCATCCGAATGAGAACCGAAGAGCAACCATTTGGAACAACTCTCACAAAAGACAACAATATTAATGATCTTCTTTACCTGTCATCAGTGCAAGCAATGTTCTTAACCTAAGTTTTCTGTTTTTCCATCAGTCGCCATTGCATACCACAGATAGGAAACTTAAAGTTACTACAGGAAATGTAAATCAACGTGTAGCAGAGCAATTAACAAAAGTGAAGCGGAGTCTCTTAACATAAACACTGAAAGTAAAGTAGACCACATAAAAACTGCAGAAAACAATCAGAAATCACCATAAAACACCAAAAGAGTCAGGAAACAAATGAAAAGTATAGCTGAGTAATGAAGCTCACAGTCCTGCTCTTCCCAAGCCTAAAACACATTTCCACCCTCACAACCAAATAACCCAATCACACAGCACGCTACAAAGAACAGCATCCAATCAGCAATCACACACACAGCAAATGACCAATTACAAATCTAAGAGACACACCATTCATACCTAGTCACTGACACAGGCAATACAAATAAACACACCAAACAAAGATGAAACAAAATCTAATAGAGGAGCTCCCACTCCCGTGGTATAAATTGCACACATGATGTGCAGATCATGGAATATGGAAAATATTTTTCACTCCTGCATCGTGAACTTTGGCACTCGTGAAATATCTAGAGCTCACTCTGCAGGAGTAAAAATAAATATTTTCCATATTCCACTCCTGCCCATCATGTATTATTTATATATATATATATATATATATATATATATTTTATTTGTAAGTATTCTCACATGAAGCCATTGTTGATTGGTCATATTTAGGTTGGCTTCTTGATTCCATTTTAAATTAATCTTGTCTCTTTGGTTGTTAATATTGCCAACCATTACATAATAAATTCTGGACAATAATTTCTCTGATCCTTTTTTTATAATATTTTCTTGTTGTTTTTGTATAAGGTTAACATTCATTGCCTTGTCTAAATTGCACATTTTAATCTTTTTTTTTTAATTTTGTTGTAAAATAGAATAAGTAAAGTAATTTATTGTGTGTTCTTCTGTCCAAGTTCTAATGACAGGACATGAATGCTCCATTAATTATCAAATCTTTCCAAATATGGATTTTATTTTCTATAAATGGTAATTTATTTATTGATAGACTTCTTCCCCAAACCTCTCTACTAGTCCATTTACTAGCATATAACCAGGGCAAATCCAGCCTTACCACTATGTTTTTCATTAAGTTATTCACTAGGACTAACCATGAGCTAAGTATATGGTGACTCTTCTCCAGATATTTATAATCTAAAAACATGTCACCTATTTTTATGTTTTCTTTATTGTCCAAGTTGACTACTCTCTGGAACACAGTCATCCTTCTGTTTAAAAAATGTCCAATTCCAAATGTTAGATATCACATATGACTGTATGTATTTAAGTGGATCTGGACACCCTAAACCTCCAGATTTCCTAGGTGTTACTAAAGACCAGGCAATATGCAGTTTTCCACCATGCCATAGGCATTTTTTTTTAGTTACAATTTTTGTGTTTTCTCCTCTGCCGGGGACCCTGGCAGGTACACATGTGCATGCGTGTGGAGGTGCATACCAGGTACCATCTCAGCCCCTTCCTCCCCACACCTAGCAATCACCTGCCACCCCATCTGGCTATGCTTCCCATCAGACCTCCACTGGATGGGAGCAGAACTACGTGGGGGGCAAGCAACCTCCCCTGGGAGAGGAGAGCTGCCTTTTGACTGCTCAGTCTTGCTCCCTCCCTCTCCCCCATGCTAGCTCCTCGAACCTGGGTCACCGGCACGATGTGAGGTAAGGTATCCAGCACCTCAGCCCTCAGTGCCACTGGGCTGGCAGAACTTTTTTAAATAGTCTTTTTAAATCTTCAAACCCTCCCATGGAGGGTGATCCTAATATAGTTTGCATGGTACTGTATAAATAAAATGTGGCTTAGCCATCATTTTTAGAGTGTCTATTTTTCCCCAAAGTGATAATAGTATATTGATCCAATTAGTTAGTAATGACTGTATTTTTTTGTTTTGTTTGGTCAAAGTTTAGTTTAATATTTTTATTTTGGTTTGGAGAAAGCACTATTCCTAGGTATTTAATACGTGACTCTCTTTTAAATTCTCCTACATAATCTGACATGGTTTGTGACTTTTGATATGCTATTTTCATTATACTGGACTTTGGTTTATTTAATTTGTATCCTGATACTGTAGTGAAAGTTTCCACTTCTATTAGAAACGTTTTTAATCCCCTTCTTTCACAACCAGTGGCATGGTGTCTCAACTTTACCTTATGCAATACCCAGATGCAACTATTGTGGGAAATAGTGTGTAGTGTTAGGCTATAGGCTTGCTTAATTTGTTTCTGTGTGGTCCCACCAATATTGCAGTTCTCAGAGATTGAGTGGGCGAGGGGGTAGATAAGGGTGGGTCTGGGTGTGGGGGGTGAGGAGGGTGTATCCAATGCTTAGTGCCTTGTAATGACTATATGGCATTTTCTACTGTACTGATTCCTGTACTTTCCTTGTATTGCTTCAAATGTTTTTAAAAATTTAATAAAGTATATTAAATTAAACAAAATAAGTTTTTAATTAAGTATTTATATTTTTTAAAATTAATTAAATATCAGCAAATACACTAAGTTTTTGCTGTTCTCTCTGAATCTCTATTCTTTGCATGTCTTTGTTTGACCTACTATTCTGAAGAAAAGATTCAAGACACAATATAAAAATTATTGGAAAGGGTGGGCAGCCTTGACTTACTCTGTTAGTTATATTAAAATCTTGTGCTAATAGGAAATTAATTTGAGATTTTGCTGTTGTTATTTTGTATAGATAGATAATAAGATTTATAATTTGGGGAGTTAAATTCCAAGGGCCTGATTCCAAGACAGCAAATAGAGCAGTGCACAAAGTAAGCCAATGCATAATATACCCAGAACAGCCAACAACATGCGAGCTGTGCCAGATTCCAGGAGAGTCTTGAGATACGCCAAGAAACACCAAAATATGCAAGTCACAACATACACCACTACCACATGGTGCAGCCTGCAAGAGTGGTGTAGCACTACGCAAGTTGCAACTCTATGACCATATAATCATGCATAAGCTGCAGGCATGTCATAGGGGCTATGAGATGGTGATTAGAGGGGGAGAGGCGGCAAGCAGCAAAAGGTGAAAGAGGAATTTCACCCAAGAAGAGACAGATGTCCTCCTGGATGAACTGAAAGCAAACCCAGACCTGCTGGGGAAGGGAGGTGAGCGGCAGGAACACCTAAAGAGGAAGGCAGCATGGGATGAGGTAGTACAGAAGGTGAATGCAGTGGCACATGCACGCTGTGCCATGCAGGACCTGCAGAAGTGGTACAGTGACCTCAAGTGCCATGCCAAGGTAAAAGAAGTACATAACAAGTGGTAGGTGATGGCCACGGGAGGCGGCCCACAGAACGTGTGAATATTAAGCACATATGAGGAGAGGGTCCTGGCATTCATGAACCAGCACACCATTCATGGAGACTCAGAGCTGGACAACTTCCAGATGCACACAGGGACAGGTAAATGGACGAGTGAAGCATTGCAACTGTCATTTGTAGATGTCAGGATAGAATGGGAAGGAGGGGGTGACATGCTGCGAGCACAGTGTGCTGCAGCACAGTGAGAACTGTGAAGGTGGGGCACAGCAACGTAAAGTCGAACAGTGCAAAGGGGGTGGGGGCAATGATGGAATGCAGCCTGGCACAGTGCACGGCCCTGTTAACAGCCAACATCACAGCCACCACAAGGGCAGTCAGCACTGATGTTATGTAACCCCCCCACAGGTGCAGCAGAAGCAAACACCAGGGCAGGTAAGGTGGTGGCCAGCACCACCCAGTATGAGGTGCACAGCAACAGAGTGGGGTGTATGGTGGCATGCATGGTGGGCATTGACAGGTGTCATAGCACTAAAGCACTGTCTTTCAATCCACAGGTGATGAACCTGAGGACACAGGGGAAGGTAAGCCAATGTCTGACTGTTCCACCACCCTGAGGGATGGAGCTGCAGGGAAGTGGGCCATGGTAGGCATGGGCTTCATGTACTGGTGCAGCAACACTGATACCCTCACATTCTCCCACAGGTGCGGATGCAGATGGCAATGGGGCAGGTACTGTAAGGACATGGCCAGTGCCAACCGTGGTGCGTGGGAGGGCACCGCAGGGGTGGGAAGGTAGCAGGCATGACAATGGACGGTGCACTGATGCACTAATGTCTCCCCACAGGCACAGCAGCATTTGACACAGTGGTGGTGGAGAGTGCACCAGACAATGCAGGGCAGGCCCAGCAGGACACAGCAGAGACAACAGTGGTGGAGAATCAGCAATTGGAGGGGGAGCAGCTGCAGGAAGATCTAGGTCTGGACCTCAGTGACTACCTGAGCTGTGGCAGCCTGGGGGGTGATATACCACAGGACCTGAGCCCTGCATCCTATCAGAGGCTGGGGGAGGCCCTGAATGGGATGACATTGCCTGGGGCAGAGGCACCATGGACCCTGACCCACTACACCGGGTTCTGACAGACCCGCGTGACAGCCCACACTGAGCAGACTGAGTTGCTGGGCTGCATACACCTTAGTATGAATGCACACCAAGTGGCATGGGAGGAGCAAATGGCAGCACTGAAGGAGTGCTGGAGACTGGGGCGCAGTCCACCAGTAGTGCCATTGAGCAGATTGTGGAGGCCATGGCCACAGCACAGACCAGTGCACAAGCACAGATGCTGCCATCACCCACCTGGCCATGGCTGTCGAGGGGTCAGTGGCACAACAGGGAAGGCAGGCCGATGCCCTCGTGGCCCTGCTGCAGGCCACGCAAGCAAGCATGCACTAATGGCCAACAGCTGGGCATGACACAGCAACACAGGTGGCACCAGAGGAGTGGCCAGCAACAGCCTTGCACAAGGTGCCAGACAGAGGCACAAAGGCCACAGCACCACAGCCACCGGAGGTGCAATTGCCAGTATCGCCAGCACCACCACTGCCACACCCAGCAGCACAAAGACCACCACCACCACCTACACCAAAGCCATCCACACCACCCCCTACAGCCATGACACAGCAGCAGTCAGCAGCGCCGAAACCCCCAGCACCAGTGCCACTGTCCACGTCATGGGCATTGCAGCCCCCTGTGCTGCCAAAACCCACAGCAGTGGGGTGACATCGGCCAATGAAGGCAGCCAGCCATGCACAGGTGGCAGCATGTGCTGCAGGAGCCACCGACAAGAAGGCAGCAGCAACAACCCCTGCCAGAGGCATGGGGAGGAAGGCACTGGGCACAGGGTGCAGGACCACTGGCTCATGGCAGGAGGTGGTACAGGCGGTGGCAAGGCAGAAGGCCACAAACAGCGGTGTGCCCATGGGGAGCAGCTCAGGGACGGCACAACAGCGTCTGCCACCTGCACCTGGGAAATGCAGCAGGACCTGGAAGACAGTGGTGCCAGTGGCACACAGCGACAGTGGTGGCACAACAGTGGTGCTGCATGTGCAGGGCGGGGTGTGTGCCACACCAATGTCTGCAAAGCAGAAGAGGACTGGGCAGTAGCAACAGGCACAGGACTGATGTGCACCCATGGCACGATATTGCCTTTTGTTGGCTGTGGGGGTAGGCTGGCCACAGGGTGGGCACATGGTGCATGTGGCAGCTGTGTGTGTGGGCATGCATGTGTGTGGGGGGGTTGGGGGCACTGTGTTGGGTCACGAATGTGCACTGCACGGGCACTGGGTGATGGTGAGTGTGGTGGATGTCTCCTGTATATAACTGTTGTGCACTGTGTAACCCATGTGTAACCAACTGTCACCAATAAATCTCTGCACCATACCTCTGCATGTTGTTGCTCATTACCACTGCTGTGACTGGGCATATGTCACAATGTATCCTGCACAACACATTACAGCACTGCATGCAGACACATAGGCCACAGCTGCATGCAGGCCAGCATGCAACTGCGTGGCCACAGAACGCAGACCACAAGTGCTGCATAGCATGTAGGCCTTAATGTCCTGCAGGCCATATATGCATCTAGCAGGAGCACACATCCATGCTGCAGACAGCAACTGCACACTCAAGACCCATGATGCACATGCAGAATGTACATGCATCATGTGCATCTCGTGTACACATGGTGTAGGTAGGCTGCAGCACCGTTTCATGGGTTACACGCTAGAAAGCTGGAAGCTGTGCAGAGGGACAGCAGTGCCACAGGACAGTAGGAGCAGAAGTGAACCAGTCCTCAAACTGGCAAGTACTTGGACACAGCAGTCCATAGCTCTCAACCCCCTTCCCTTCACAGGACAGGCCACAACAGACAGTACAGGACAGGCCTTAGGCACATCATGGCCAGCTGAACACACACAGGGACACAACTGCTGGCATGTCTGAATGTGTTCCACAAGCTGTGTACCACATCCTGATCATTACATGGCATGTCCACAATGGCAGCATGACTGCTACCCCACCTGCTGGCATTACAGGCAGGGTCACGTCCCCACTTCCCAGTGATAGGTATGCCACATCAGGGTAGCCTGGGGACAGTCCTGGGGCATATTCAGGGCCATACCTGGGAGTCAGGGATGGTTGAGAGGTATGTAGCACCCACGAGCAGCAGGCCACAGTCACAATAACAGCACTGTTCTAACTCATGTCTTATCCCACTGTAGCACCACAGTGGACACATCCAGGCCATAGGTGAGTAGTGGCCACTGCACAGCATGCACAAGGCCCCTAGAATTCTGCGGCCGCAGAATTTTGCACAGAACTTGTAATCTACCGCAGAACTTCTGCAGTGCCACAGAATTCACTGTTCTTGGTGATTTTTTATTAATATTTCTGTTTATCCATAGAATCTGGTTCTCTTCCCCTCTTTTTATATCCAAAATCCCTCTAAGCTCAGAATGTGATGTTATCATTGCTCTAACATCATAAATTAGCTAATGAAATGGCTGCATTCTGCAACAGAAATGAACAGTCACTTATCTACCACAGCTCCCACTGCCAGAGGCGGTGGCACAGCACATCTGGCATGGTGATATTTGCTCAACCTGCACTACAGCCTAATACAATTTTCAGTCTTACGTTATTGCACTAGGGCCAACTTAAACAAAGCCTTGTCAATAGCATAGACCTGTTAAGTCCATACCTCACTTTGTACAAACTTATTTGTGCCTTTAAGGTATAGAGATGTCATCTGAAATGAATAACTGGTAAAATGAATTTACCTGTCACTTTTAAGAAAAATAAAGTAATTATGCCCAGAAAAATGGAATATAATAACGTGTAGATCTGCTGAAAGAACAGACCTGTTAAATAATTGTGCTGTACACATTTTTGCCAGGGTTATTGATTACATATTATCACTGGTTGATAGAGTCAGCCAAACATTATGGAGAAATGTTTTCAGGGCCAGCTGTTGGGTCAGAGGGAAGCATGTTGTGTTTCCTTGCTGGCAACAGGTTCAGAGATTAGTTCTGGGAGCTGGCTGGGCAACACAAGGACTGGGGGAACACATCACTGCTCTGATCCTGGGAAGGTATGGTGCAGTGTTCTGTCACACGGTGGACACATTGTGATGGGCTGGAGTGCTCTATCTCACAATTGGTTCACATGCATGTCATGGCCTGATGGTGTTACGTAATGTGTCAGGGGAAGCAGGCTGACATGAAAAATGAGTTTTGCAGTAACTCCTCTATTCTGTTTATTCCATTTCCCATGGGACTTGTATGAATAAGGATGCAATTTCATGGAAATAAAAAAAAAATTATATATACACACACACACACATACAGTATCTCTCTCTCTCTCTCTCACTATACGCACACGCACATATTTGTATGTATGTTACAGATTGCGTATAAATATGTAAGTGATACACAGTGGAGACCTCATTAGTGGTATAGATACCATTCATATAGAAATACCTTATTTATCACATAAGGTCCCCTCTGCATATTTCATTTATGCAATAGGCTAGGACCTTGAGGGAGAGATATTTGTTTTGCTTTTTTAGGCATAAAATTATTTCTATAAGTCTGTTATTTTTTGAACTAGTGTTACTGTGCTTTCCCCAATCCTGATTGCTATAACCACTGTCATGAAAGTGAAGCCAGGATGACAAGCTGACACTGTGATATGGTAATTTGTTAGTGCTGCAGAATTTCCGCAGAAATTACAAACCACTTCCGAAGAAGTTCTGCGGCAAATGGTAGTCTTGCAGCAGAACTTGGCCCCACTGTGCTGCAGAAAAGTAGGGGCCTTGAGCATGCACAGTTCAACTGCATTTACTACACTGTGTGCCTAACATCGCTGTTCACTGCCCCCTATGTAGGAGACAGCACCACCACAGGGAACCAGGTAGGAGGACACTGTCGCACCACTGCAGCTGCTGTAGACACTGTCTGTACCACTATCTAATGCTGACCTGCACATTCTCCATCCAGGTGTGCCACCACAGCCAGCGGAGCCACCCATGCCAGAACTCGCAGTGTACAGTCCAGGTAGTTGTTTGTCACATGTCTGTCAGCAGTGGTAGGCCATGGGACTGCACCCTGGACACAGGCCGAGTGGTGCTGCAGGCCACTCCCCATGGCAGTGGACGTGTGGACATGTGGCAGGGCAGCATGCAGTGCTGCCCGACCACATCCATGCTCTACAGAACCAGGCTGCGTCACACCTCTGCAGGTCCATGCTGCCTGCAGTGTGTGTCATCAGTGTGGGGAGCACCTCCGGGGGGTGTTTCATGCATTGGCGTGACCTGTGGCTGTGACCCATCCACATGCACCATATACGCAGGTGGGTGTAGCACCAGGCAGGTGGGTCTTTGAAGCATCCACCAGTCCAATGTGTATTGACACATGTGCTATTCCTTTCCCCCATGCAGGTTACAACACAGCCTGTGGACATGTCCCGGGGATCGGGCCTCCTCTGAGTGAGCAGTCTCTGAATTACGCCCCCATGGAGACAGCCATGCTGGTGTACTGCATGCAGCAGTAGGGTAGGACACTGCTGTCACCAGGGTGCAGGAGGCACACTGCCGCACAACGGGACCATGCATGGTGCACCATCAGGGCATGGCTGGGGGCAATCAGCAGTGTGCACCAGACAGTTCACCAGCTGCAACACCGCTGGCAGAATCTTGTGCAGAAGGATCCCAGCATTCTGGAGCACTTGCTCAGCATGGCATGGTGCAGGGACGCCGACATGAGGTCGGAACAGGATGCAGGTGCAGGTCTGTATGCCTACGGCCATACATACATCAGTGCTGTGCTGGCACAAGGGCCATGGTGTGCTGTGCTGCACACATCTCACCATTCTCCCCATCCCCACAGGTGCATCCCAGGGAGAGCAGCATGGCCTTGTCAGCAGCCTCAGGAAGGAGGCACAAGAGTGTAGGTTGGGTAAGTGCATTCAGTGGGTGCCATGTGTCATGGCCATGGCAGTCCATCACATGGTGGCACACACTTTGACCGTACGTGTCCTGTGTGTGTTTGTGCCACGTGGCCAGGCCAGGCACTGACTGCATCCTTTGCAACCCAACAGGTGGTGTTAGTCAACTGACACAGTGGCAGAGGACACTGCTGAGGGCCATGCAGAGCTAAAGGCAGTGGATGCAGAGGAGTACCACCGGTGCACAATATGCAGGCAGCGAAGAGCATGGGTCCTTCCACCCACATCGTCATCCTCGGAGGAGGGGGAGCAAGTGGAGGTGGGGGTGGATGCTGCAGAGGGGCACAATGTGCAGGACCACATGGATGGTGGGCAGCCAGAACCTGATCCACAGCAGGTTGCTGGGCCGGACATGGTGGCAGATGTTGCAGGGGAGGTGGCCCTTGCCCTGGCCATACCACCTACTGGGCTCATGGTGGTGGATGTGGAAGTGCAGCAGATGGAGGTTGCACCACCTAAGTGGTGCTGTGAAGTATGTGGATGCACTGGCGATGGGGGACCCTGGGCCACAGCATATGGACAGTGTCCTGGAGGAGCAGCAGCAGGTGGATGATGTGGCCTTCATCACTGGGGCACCTGGGGAGGTTCCCATACAGAGGGGCGTGCCTGACCAACAGAGCCTGATGAACCTGGTGTCAGCTATCCTGGCTGACATTAGGTGCCTACATGGATCCCTGGGTGCCCTGCTGGCAGAGATAATCAGGGCATAGCTGCTGTGCTGACACACTGTGTTGACGGGGTGGGCATGTATATGTGGGTGCGTATGTCTGTATCTGTGTGAGTGTATCTATGGGTGAGATTGTCTTTATGGGTGGGATTGTATATATGGGTGGGATTGTATATATGGATGGGGTTGTTTATATGGGGTGGGGTCTGGTGTTTGGTTGTTGGCGGGTGCGGTGGGCATATGGGACCATTGTGAGTTTCTGCCTGGGGTGTTATTCAGTCGCATTGTTGTGTTATGTTGTTGTCCCGGTTCCTGTTATTCACATCCTTTCCCCATTGCTGTTTTCTGTGTGTCCCTGTTGTTCCATTTCATGCATTAAAATGTTTTACTGCATCAATGGCTCTGTGTGTCTGTCTCAGGTGTGAATGGTTGTGTGTGTGTGTGTGTCCCACCGTGCACGTGGGGGCTCACCTGTGGTGGTGCCTGCTGTCCCCGGTGTATCCTCACTGTGCATCTGGTCTGTGTGACAGCTGCACAGCTCACAGCCCTTGGCACACTCTAGTGGCTGCATCTGCCTGGTGTCCCGTGTGCTGCATCTCACTGTGCATGGTCTGGCACCCTTGCTGCCACACATAGCACGTCCCAGCTGTGTGGTGGCCCTGTGCCTGTATGGCACCCTTTCACCCAGGGGTCCAGTGTACCCTGTGGGTGGCACCAGTGGCACAGGCATTGGTGTGTCTCACTGGTCTGTGCCACCCGGTGCTGTGTCCCTGTTGTGGGTGCACCATTTATCTGTATTGGTGGCCATGGCAGGTACATTGCGCCATTGTCCCAGTGTTGTGTCTGTGGCCTCTGTGCATCCTTTGCCTCCTGTGCCCTCATGCCTTTGGCACCTGTGTTGCTGCCCCTTTCACTCTGTCCCATCTGTGCTGGGCACATTGGCTTATGTGTGATACTGTTTGATGTGTGTTCCACCTTGGGGCACTGCTGTTTGTGTGCATGGGTGTCACCAGATATGTCTGCTTTGGACACACTTTCTCCAACTGCTGCATCCCCCCCTTAACATGACTGTACACATCTTTTCAGTCCACTGTCCCTGATGTCATTGCACATCAGATATTCAGTTGACTTCTTGGATCTCTAGTGGGGTTGTACACATCTATATGTCCTGAGCAATAGGCATTTACACAGCTACTACGTGGTCTACTCTATCTCTGTTACTCCACATTATAATGGGACTGTTGGCAGAGGGGTTTATGGGTTGGGATAGGTACTCGTGACAACTGTACACATATATGTATGGTGGGTATGCCTGCCTAAGGCCTTGTTTGTGTGGTGTGATGCCATCTGTGTGTGTGTGTGGGGTCACTGTCCTGTGCACTGTTTAGGACAGCTTTTACCTGTTTTAACTTACGTGGCCTTCAACTGCCAGATCTGTGTATGCCATTTGTTTTGGAGTAGTGTTTCCATGGTGCTGGTGTGTTACACCTGTCGTAACCACATTAAGCAGTGGCGTATGCATTTTCTATCATATCTGCATTGTAACTTGCAGTATTCATAGCAGTTGCGGGGTGCATTGTGTGTGTCCTCTTAGAATCGCTCTTGTCACATCTCACTAGCGTAACTTGTGATTTGCACTTCTGGTACTGGCGTATTGCGTTTACGCCTGGCTTAACTGTCTTGGAATTGGGCTCCAGGCTTTTAAGGACTCAATCATATAATTTCTACTAAGTATGTCAAAAGCTCTACTGGCATCTAATGTTACAGCGTAGTACATAATAAATCTTTTTTATAGTCTTGATTTTAATTTATAAGATAAAAAATGGATTGTAATTTTTTTGTTGCCTGTGAAATGTATCTGCCATTAATAAAGCCGTATTGATTTTTGTGTATAAAGGTATTTAATAATGGTTGTATTCTACTGTTTGTAAGTTTTGCAATAATTTTATAATCTATATTTAATATAGACATTGATCTGAATATATCTGGATTATCTAATGGTTTTCCCTCCTTATGAATTAGGATAATTTTTGCTTCTTGCATTGTTTTGGGAAGAACTGCACTATTGTCTATTAGTTCCTCAATTATAGACAATAACCAGGAGCACGTTCTTCTACAAAGGCAATATAAAATTAGTTTGTATACCCACCCATTCCTGGGGCTTTGTTTCTAGGTAATTTTTTTAATTGCTTCAGTAACTTCCTTTAATGTAAATGGGATATATTCTGTGTTTATTTGTTTTAGATTAGCTTTATTTAGGAAATTATTTACCTCCTCGTGTTCGATTTTTTGGTTCATTTTGAAAAATGGGTTTGAAATAATTAATAAATACATCTGCTATTCCTTGATCTTGACTTATTATTTCACCTTGGTCACACTTTATAGAGGTAATAATATTTCTTTCTTTCTTTCTTTCTTTCTTTCTTTCTTTCTTTCTTTCTTTCTTTCTTTCTCTCTTCTTAAGACATTAGCCAAAAGTTTCCCTGATTTATCCATATGAAAATATTTGAATTTTTAATGGTTTTATGTAATCTGCATGATTCCTGATTAATCCTATTTTGTTTCTTAAATTTTAATGTATTCCACTCTGTAACATATTTATTGTAGTCTTGAAGTATCAATAAATCTATGTTTTAATTCCTGATCTAAAATTTCAGCTTCATGTATTTTTAAGTTTATTTGTTTGATCTGATAAATAAGAATTACCCCCTTTACTGTTGCCTAAAAGGCATTCCATAATTGGGAGATTGTGGTTTGGCCCAAGTAGTTGTAGAACCAAAATTCATTTATTGCTTGTTTCATTTCTATAACAAAATCTTTGTTATTTAGCAGTTCACTGTTGAAGGACCAATTTTTTTTGTATATCATCTGTCTGGATTCTTAATCTTTAAAGTGGTATTAATTAAAGCATGGTCTGATATTATAATCGATTGAATCTCTGTTTGTGTTATATTATGTACTGAACCTTTTATCACTATGATGATGTCAATTCTTGTAAAAATGCTATTCTTTTTATCAAAATGGGAATATTCCCACTTTAGCTGATTTAAATATCTCCAACTATCAGGTTTTCAAGTTGTAAAAAATTGTTTACTTTCCTTGATGTACTTAAATTGGACTGAGTAGGATTTGATGATTTATTCAGTTTAGGGTTCATCACAGCATTACGGTCACCTGCTAGAATCACAATAGTTGCCAGCAGTTTGTGAAGTCTTTCAATAATGGTTGCCAAAACATTTCATATTGAGAAAAACATGCATATACTGTTCCAATTACCACTTCTTTACCATGCAAATCTACCTTAATAAGAAGAATTCTTCCATAGTTGTCCATAAACTGGTCCATAATTTTTATATTTGACACCTTCTTGACAATTATTACCACTCCACATCTTCATTTTGTACCTACATTATATATTGCATCCATTTAGTTTTAAATTTGACTATTTCTTTTTTTCTAAGTGAATTTCTTGAAGGCCTATCACATTAGCATTTTTTTTTAATATATGTTAGGATTCAATCAATCAATCAAAATCTTTATTTACCCAGGCGATCACCATTGAGCAAGCTCATTTGCAAGGTGGACCTGAAGTTTGCAAGGATGAGGGTACAGAACAGAGTACAAGTAAAATATACATAAAACAACAGTAGCAAGACGTATACAACAAAATATATACAGTGTAGAAATAAAGGTAAATAATACATACAGAGATGCCTTTATAATCCTGTCCAACAATAACATGTTCATAGTCTGTAAAGGAGTCCCTGGGATATGGAAAAGCGCATGCGTAGGAGGCAGGGATGCTGGCAGAAAGATTCTGGAATACTAAGCAGGTGGTATCAGGACATGAGAGTGGGTGATGGGGGGGTGTTGCAGCGAGTACGTAGTACTGGTGGGACTGGAATGGACTGAGGTGAACCGGTAGTACCGGTGGGACAAGAATGGACTGGGGGGGAGTAATCTTGGTAAGGGAACACTTAGTTTGAACAGGAAGGACTTAGATTGAGCGGAAATGTCAGCTGGACAACTAGGAAGGTGGAAACAGTTACAGAGCTCCACAAATGTTTTGGCATACAGGGTCTTGAACATAGCAAGCCTAACAGGGGAGCTAAGTCTCAGCAATTTCTGTATCCTATTCCAAAGTGTAGGCAGGAAAAAGCTCATGGCTGTTCTTCCAAAGTGGGTACCGACCCTAGGTACTTTCAGGGAAACCAGTGAGTGACTTCTCAAGGCATAATTCCCAATCAGGCTTAGTGGGAGACAGTCAGCAATGTATTGCAGGAGTTTGTTGGTGATGGCTAGGAGTGTCCAGAGAGCTGCATTTCTATACCACCTGTGTTGAAGGGAAGGCCAACCCACAGCTGCATATAGTGAACAGTGGTGGGTGGAAAAGGGGAGGCCTGTTATAAATCTCAGAGCTCTATGATACAGTACGTCCAATTTAGCAAGGTGTGAGGCTGGGCACTGGCCATATATGAAGTCAGCATAGTCAATTAGTGAGAGGAATGTGGATTGGATGATCTGTCTTTTTGTGTCTGCGGTCAGGAGGTGATTTATTCTGAAGAAGAGTCCAAGCCTCTGCCTCAGCTTTTTCAGCAGTTCTTCTATATGTTCCACAAAGGAGAGTTTATTGTCTATCCAGACACCCAAATACTTGAATTTTGGTATGTATTCAAGATGTTCACCTAGTAAGGTGGAGATAGAAGGTAATGGACCAGCAGCAGCAGAATATGCCCCCTGGCCAGTTAGTGAGAATAGCATTGCCTTGGTTTTCTTGGCACTAAGTAGTAGTCTTTTACTAAGAAGCTGGTGCTGCAGGATGTTAAAGTCAGTTTGCAGGTTGCCACAGGCAGCTTCAGGAGAGTCATGGCTTATGTAGAGCACCGTGTCATCAGCAAACAGGTGAATGCTTGCTTCCTTAATGCCTACATCCAGGCTGTTGATACAGATAGCAAATAGTAATGGTCCCAATATGGACCCCTGAGGGACACCTCTTTTTATCAGTTTAAGTGAAGAAAGCTCCCCTTCAGCCTTGATTTGTTGTTGCCTACCAGTGAGGTAGTCATGGAACCAACACAAGGAGGTTTAGTCTAGGCCTATTGTTTGTAAAGTGGAGAGGAGCAAACAGTGGTCGACGGTGTCGAAGACCTTACTGAGATCCAGGAAAACTGCACAGATTAATTTTTTGTTGTCTAAGTTCCATTGCCAGTCATTAGTTGCTTTTGCCAGGGCCGTAATGGTACTGTGCTTTGCTCTGAAGCCTGACTGCATAGGGTTTAGTAAGTTCGAGTTGTCTATGAAAGATCTCAGCTGGGTATCCACAATTTTTTCTAGGAGCTTGGAGAGTATGGGGAGGAGGGAGATCAACCTATACTTATTTAGGTCACAAGGATCCCCTGATTTAAACGGGTATGACGTGAGCAACTTTCCATAACTGAGGGAGTGAACCTTGCGATAGGGACAGGTTGAATAAGTGAGAGATAGGTGTGGCAAAGATGTGATGAGCAATTTTCAAGTAATATGAGTCGAAGAAGTCAGCACCAGCACTTTTTTAGTGATTCTGACTCTTTTAATGTGATAATTAATCTCATTCATGTTTAGTTTTGCAAATTTGACTAATTCCCTGTTAGCCATAATTGTATTTTATTTTTCCCAGTTGCTTGCTTTCCACAATGTAATTGTTCACTATGGATGTCCACTTGTTTAAAGTTGTGGTTTGAGAGGTAAAAAGCTCAATTTGTCTTATACTCTCATTATGTTTTTCCCCTTCCATGACAAAAATTAAAACATTACATTCATGTTTTTTTCCTATCATTTTCTGTATTAATTTCACAAAATGGCTGGTTACTTTAATACATTTCTTCCTTGTAATTCTCTTTTGGCCCCAACAAGTTCCCTCTACCCTTCCTATCTCCTTCATACATTCCTTTTTAGGTATTAAATAATACAAACAATGCAATCAAACACTGTTCACTTGACTGCCCACAAAAGCCTTCCTTTTGTTGCCATCTCTTGTTGTCAACACCCCCCCCCCCGCTTACAGTGGTTTTATTTCTAACATTATAAACTTAAGGTTTTCAGAGGAAGATATGTGGAATTTTCTCTTGAAACCCTTTAATGCTTCTTGAGGTGATTCATATATAACAAGTGTTCCATCAATATTCATTTGTAATTTTGCAGGAAATATTGTAGTTGCCCTTATGGTATTTTGCAATAGTTTCATTTTAATAGAGTTGTATTTTTTCTTTCTTCAGCTAAGTCCAATGGTAAGTCATTAAAGATTATGATTATGGATCCTATTCATTTGATTTTATTCTTTTTATAAGCGGCAGACATAAGGGTGTCTTTGTCTTTTGACTGTAGAAATGTTATTACTATAGGTCAAGGTGGTGCAGTATTATCTTGCTTTGCTCTTAGACCCTTGTGTATCCGGTCAGTTTCAAAGTTAACATTTATTGTGTCTAAGTCTAAATAGGCTGCTGCTATTTGTTGGAAAGTCTCTTGTAGTGATCGAGGTTCATCCCAGCTTTCAAGCATTCCTAGTATTCTAATATATTTCCTCCATGCTCTAGTTTCAAAGTCCAGGATTTTTGATTTCATGTCTTTGTTAGTTCTATAGAATTTATTTGGCACTGTAAAGGCAATTGATCTTCCATTACCTTATTTACCGATTTTTGTAATTGCAAGATTTCCTTTTTAGACTCATGTTCTTTTATTAAGTTTTATGTTAAGTTAAAATATTATTCCAGTTTCTCCTTTTTCCCATTATTAAGTCCACTTTTATTGTGTTATGGCATTCATTTGGCTGATCAGACCAATCACCCAGTTTGATGGCTCCTCTGATTTCATTAGCTGTGGACTATTTACTCACACTGGCATTTGCACCGTCTTACACTTTGCTTTCCGGTGAATTGGCCAGTGAATTAGCTGGTACATTTAAGTCACTGTCATTTATATTTTGCCGACCATTTACATTTTGTACTTTAGTATTGGCTTTTTGTACATTCTTTATTGTAACAGTGTGAGAGATTTTAAGAAAATCAGGTCCTACCTTAGTAATATCTGAAATAGACTCGATGTTCGAAATGACTGCTGACTGTTGCCTATTCATAGTGTGCCTTTCATTTATCAGTTCCAAAGCCATATAGTTTTTGCCATGATTCTTGTCTCCTCTGTCCATTAAAACCAGTATTTTTGCTCTAGCTCCATCTTTTATTGAGTCTTCAATGTTTCCCTTAAGATGAAATACGTGTAGATTCTCTTCCTCAAATGCTTTGAGTTTTGAACTTTCTGCCTTCATAGGGGAGTTAGTTGCTTTTGGTAAATTTCTATCCACTTCATCCTGTGTGTTCCTGAACAATTTTAATAGTGTCCCTTTTTCATCTTTCACTGACTCCATTTCCACTCCTTGTTCCTCCTCAGGTGTGTCCTGGTTTTTCAGTTTATTAAACAGGTTCTGGGTTCTTTCTGACTCCAATATCCATGGTCACTTCATTAAGAGATTTAAACTTTCAGGATTTAGTCTCTTATGTTTGGTTGTTACAGACCACTGCTTCATCTGTTTTACCTTTCCTGTTTCACTTTGTAACTCTTCCAACTCACTGTTTTTCTCCTGCTTCTCCAACTGCTGTGCTGCAGTTATTTGATTTTGCATCTGCTCATGTTGCATGAAGACCAGGAACAGGTGAGTTGCATTGCTTGACATTGATATTTGATTATCTACCAAAATTAATGTCATTTTTTGCTTGGTCATTGAAGAAGCTTTTCTTGTCTGCATTGCTCTGCTCAGTTGAAATTTGGGTTGGTTCATTGTGTTTTTAATGTCTTGTTTGGGTGTCATTATTCCAAAGCTAAGTAGATCTTTTGTGTCCTTTTTGGTAGTCTCTTCCTCATTATTATTACTACAAAGCATAGAACATTACCAAATACAGTTTTATTAGCAGGGTTGTGGATATCTCCACCGGGGGGAGAGTGCAGCAGCTTCAGCACTCATGTATGAATGCCAGGCCCACCATGATGTCATGCCACTGTCCATCTGTTATACGTAACCATACTGTAACTTATTATAAATATTTAGCTTTTTATTAAAGGTTTATTTCTTTATAAAGGTGTGAGACAATTAGGAAGCAATTTATCTAGAATGTCAACCTATGAATGTACCTGGTTACAAAAATAAAAATGCAATACATGAAGATGTACATTAGTTACACATTTATAATTGATACCATATACAAATAAATAGTAAAGACATTATTACTTAAAACAACTGCAGTGCACAACTAAAGATGCTCGCAGGTTTGCTCAAAAGAGGTTAAACCAGTCAACAATTTTAAATGAATAACTGTAACTTATTACAAACATTTAAGAGTAACTAGAAACTGTAACATATAACTTTTTAAAAGAAACTTCCCCAGCATTACTTTTTGTATAGGTTACCCAAGGAGAGTTGTGCAGTATACCCTGGGAAGGAAAAGCAGCAATTACAAAAACATATGCTCCAGCAGACTGTCACAAATAAAACATTATGTTGTTGAAAATAATTATGCACTTATACACAGTGCATCACAGCTATTTAAAGAAGTTGAAATGAGCTTTAACATAAATACACTGCTAAGCGTGGAGATAGATCTGCTGAGCATTGTAAAGTTGACAACATTAATGATGATGAAAAACAGAAAGCAGCTTTCATCTGTGTTGCAGGGAGAACAAGTGAGTCTAGACAGACCTGTTGTAGTAAAAGAGTTTCAGAAACTTGGAGCTTGATATCAGTATTATTGCTGCACCATACCAGCACATTTGTATTTGATTGCTGCAGGGAATTTACAAGCATTTTTCCTTTCTTTTGGGTCTGCACACATAGAACATAAATATATATTTTCATATATGGCAAAAAATGTATACTGAATATAACAAACTTTATCTCCTTTTTTTAAAGAGTCTCTAAGTCTGAAATAACAGAAAAAAATTGAAAAACAGTATTTATACAGAATTCAATTTACAATGCAGATATTTCTGGTATTTACCACCCATTTATTTTTTACTACAAATGGCATTTCACTAAAATTGAAGGCTCAAACAGAATTTAAGAACAGAAGAATAGGTAAAGGGGAAAATAGTTTGTTAGGCACAGCAGGAAAAAAGGGAAGTTGAAGGGGGGATTATCAGGTTAAATGAAGGGGGCCTGGGTGGAGGAAGATGGATAATAGGCACATTTTTCTAACAAGCTACTTGTGTTCTATATTCATGGCTGAGGACAGAAGGCCACCACCAAAAAGTGGCATAAAGACATCTTCAGTGGGGAAGGGAGGAATGGAGCCAATATACAGCACAGAGGACAGAGTGTGGAAAGGGTTTGCAGCTCTTAGAGTAGACAAGTCACTAGGTCCCAACAGTTTACATCTGAGAGTATTGAAGTAACAGGAGCTAGAAATGGCAGTATCCCATTCCGTGATTTATCTGTTTGGGCGCCCACTGGAACTGGGGGGAGGTTCCAAGGGACTGTAAGTTTGTAGAAGAGTGGTGTACACAAGAATGGTAAAGTGGTGCTGAGAAGGGCTGCCAGCCTGAACTTATAATGAAGAAGGAAAACTCAGCACTCCAGAGCATAAGGCACAAAAAACAATTTCTGATGCAAATTGTAAATGTTTTTTGAGGCAAGAAGTGCACAGGACAGCACCCTACATCCCCAGTGCTTCAACCCAACACAGGATCTTCATCAGGGAGTGGATCCTGTGTTGGGTTGAAGAATTGGGGATGTAGGGTGCTGTCCTGGGTGCTTCTTGCCACAACAGACATTTTCAATTTGCATCAGAAATTGGATGTTGCGCCTTTGGTTCAGAGGGACAGTAGGTCTGCAGAATTGGTACCCATCCACAAAGGTGGTGACAATGAGGACCTGGGTAACTAAGGGAGGGTTTTCTACCAGAGCCAATGTGAGCTAGACTTATCTGCTGAAGAAGCAGGGACTGTGCTGGGGGCTATCAGATCTGTGAGACATCTTGCAGATATAGGACTTGCTGTCTATGGAAAGTTCAAGTTGTGCCACCAGACTGTGCATCTGTAAGACAAACTGTTAGCTTAAACTGCTGATTCCTGCTGAGACAAAACTGAGGCATTCACATGTTAGTCACACAAGACTGAAGATGGTAAAGAAACCAACACAGAGCAACTAGTGGAGTGAAGAATCTGACAGCTGGGCTGCTGGTGTGGTTCCTTCAGCAGACCCTTTGGCTAAGTGTCAGACTGTGGCTGCCAAGAGGAGTCAGAAACTGGGATGTGAGGTCAGCATGGAATCTCAGCAGTTGAAAGATAGTCAGATGAACTTTCCAGGAGAAATCTGGAGATGTCAGCACCCAAGAGAATGTGGAGTGAGACCAAAGAAGGAGCACAGTAATAGAGAGGTACTGTAACAATACAGGGCTACAATGTCCACAGGCTGGACCGGATATCCAAAAAAGGTGGTGGTTGCGCAATCTATATCAAAGACTCCCTGTCTTGGCACCCTGTAGCAACTCCATCACTTTCTGCCTCGGCCCAGATTCTGCCAATAAAAATCGTCCTAGGTCCCAACCATAAAGCCCTGACTATTGTCTCTGTATACATCCCACCCAGGGACCCTAAACATGGATTCAGCAACGTCCTAAACTTTATCAACTCTCATCCTCCCGAAGCTGAACTTGTTCTACTAGGGGATTTCAACATAAACTGGTTAGCATCGACCGCCAGTGCCTATAAAGACTCCATCTCAGCTGCTAACCTCACGCAAATGGTAAACTCCCCTACTAGGATTAACTACAAGACTGGCACCAGTACGATCTTAGATTGGGTCCTCACCACTCACCCCACAAGGATTTCTCGGACGACCATTCTCCCAGACTCTCTCAGTGACCACTATCCAGTCATGTGTGCATGGTCTAAGAAATTCCTTAAGCCCCCTCCCAAAATTATCACTAGCAGAGTCCTTCCTCGTGGAAAACTTCCACATCTCAAAGAACACCTGCTTCTACAAGACTGGCTACCCATCTATGAAGCAACAGATGCTAACTTGGCTCTTGATCACTTCATCTCAATTTTCAACAAAGCCTGTGACCTCTTTGCCCCTGCTAAAAGGCACAAAACTAAAATCTCTAAACCCATGGGTCATCATGGTTCTTCTCTCACAGCTGAAACTAAGGGATCACCTCTAGGCAGTTTCAGGCCACTGGCAAACAACTGGACATCCAAAATTACAAACAAGCACGAAATGCCTGCACAAAAGCCATACAGCTAATGAAATCCATCTATTACAAAGACGCTCTCAATAATACATGGGGAAATGGTTGTGCTTTCTGGGACAATATCAAGGATGTCACAGGGAAGCAGCCAAAAACCTCTCTGGCTATGTTAATGGTTGATGGATCCTCAACCCTTGACCCCAAGGTGATCGCAAACATCTTTAACATGGCTTTTTCAGACCTTAGTGCTGTTCTACCCCATGACTTTTTCGAAAACAGGGCCTACTCCCCAAATACCTCAGCCCCTCAGTCTAACTATCCCCTCTTCTACTTCAGGGAGGTAAGGCTGAATGAAGCTCACCATTATATTACTGCAGCTATCTCTAAATCTAGATCTAGTAGAGACACCCTGGACTTAAGCTTCTGTTGCTCACCCTCGATGATGTAATTCATCCATTAACAAAAATCCTAAACCTTTCTCTCAGCTGTGGAAAATTCCTGGACCTATGGAAAACAGCCACCGTGACACCCATCCATAAAAGTGAGATAAGACGAATCACTCAAATTATCGCCCTATCTCCATACTGCCCCCACTCTCTAAGGCACTCAAGCGCATCATGGCTGATCAACTTACCGACCACTTGGATAAATACAATATACCTTGTCCACAACAACACAGCTTCTGGAAAGGTCACAGCACCACCACAGCCCTTCTTGAGTTCACTGGAGCTTTGAAACAAATCCCTTACAATGGCCTTCTCACAGGGTCCGTTTTCGTCGACCTCTCCGAGGCCTTCGATACAGTACACCATGGACTACTAATACACCAACTACTGAATGCTGGGCTATCACCTGACTCTTCTCTCTGGTTTAAAAGCTACTTAGAAAACCGGTCGCAGAGAGTAAAAATTGTGGACGCTCTTTCTGACACCCTGCCTGTTCGCTCGGGTGTCCCACAGGGATCCATACTGGGCCCTCCTTTTAGCTTTTCTTAAACTCCTCCTTACCACTACTCTAAGCAGATCATACTATATGCCGATGATGCTGTTGTATTCTCCACTCACAAAGATCCTGCAACTCTTCAACACAACCTTCAACTTGGTTTCAGTTCTGTAGAGACATGGTTTCTTAATCATAAACTGGTCCTCAATGACAAGAAAACCAAATCTATGCTCTTCTGCAGCTCTCATAACCCACACAAGCTACACCACTTGGCTATCTCCACCACCCAGGGAAACACTCTAGATCAGGTGGGGTCCTTCAAATACTTAGGGATACAGCTTGACCCTAATCTCTCCTATGGCCTTCATGTAGATAATGTAGCTAGAGCTGCTAATACACGGCTTGGTCTCCTCTAGAAACACAGACCACACCTCACGTCAGAAGCTTTGAAGGCTGCAGTCCTGAGCTCTGTGATCTCTGTAATAGAGTATGGTCTCATCATTTATGGCTCGGGCCACAACCACAACCCTTAGACGCCTCTCAACTGACTTAAATAAGGCATGTTGGCTCATCACTGGTGCTCACCGTCTCACCCACACATGTGACCTGTACACTCAGACCGGCTGGCTCCAACTATTAAACCATATAAAGTTTCTCACCTGCTCCATGGTGAAAAGAATCTACCTTGGCCTTGCACCTTCTGGGGTCTCAACTCTGTTACAACACCGAATTAACAAATGGTGCCTTAGGAGATCCACACTACAGCTACTGAAAGTCCCCCACTGTCACACTTCACAGGGACAACGCTCTTTTGCTTATTGAGTGCCACTCTGGTTCAATGGCCTCAGCCCAACCATCTCCTCTGCCCCAACAATTGATATGTTTAAAACTAGGCTCCAGGACTATCTCACTACCAACAGCTCCTGTGACTGCCCAACTTAACCTTGCTTCTCCACTTCTCTTTCTGCTCTAGTGGTCCACCCTCTCCTCCTCACTGGATTCTACCCTCACATCTTAGTATACCCAGTGCTGCACTTTTCACCCTCTCCCCACTCTTCCTACATTCCTTCTCCCCTCTTCCCTCTCCCTATGACTCTGGCACTTCTTATCTGTTGTCTATTTTCTCTGACAAAGCCACTGGCTGCCTTGTTACAATGCTACCCTTGAATTGTATTAATCTGTACTCTGTTTGCAATGTCCACATTGTTGTAATGTCTGTCTTGATGTTCCCCATAATTTGTATTTCTCTGACATGGAACCTTTGTAAAAGAGCCAAGGCTCAAAGGTATTTGTAATCCTAGACTTGATAAATAAATACCATGGCAGATCAGAGGTCCAGAGGCCTCCACAGCCAGGAAGGAGCCATCTGATTGTCGAACCATGAAAAAGATCAGGGCTTGCCCTGCCACAAGGGGAATTGATTGTTTATTTGGGGTTTGTTGTTTGTAAGTTGGTCATTGGTAGAGTTGTGAGTATAAAAACTTCTGCCGGGGACATTTGCATAAAAGTCAGACTTTAACTTCCACGAAAGTTCAGAAATTATTTTGGCAACTTCTGCAGAAATTCTGACTTTGAACGGTGGATATTTATGTTTCCTAGTGCCTAGTGGCACCCCCCCCACCCTCTGATCACTCATCCTGCTGTCCATATGTATGTTTTTCTAGTGTCTAGTAGCCCCCAACCCTCCAACTGCTCTCACACTACCCCTATTTATCTTTCCCTGGTTACTAGTGACACCCTCCAATTGCTTGTCTATATTTATGTTTCCCTGGTGTATAGTGGCACCCTCACCCTCTGATTGCTTGCCCATTTTTATGTTTCCCTGGTGTATAGTGGCACCTTCACCCTCTGATTGCTTGCCTGTATTTACGTTTCCCTGGTATCTAGTGGCACCACCACCCTCCAATTGCTTGCCCATATTTATGTTTCAGTAGTGTATAGTAGCACCCCCACCCTCTGATCACTCACCTGCTGCCCTCATTTATGCTTTCCTGGTGTCTAGAGGCACCCCACCCTTCAATTGCTCACCTGCCATGTGTATTTACATTTCCCTGACATCTGGTGGCACCCCCATGCTCTGACTGCTTGCCTGTATTCATGTTTCCTTGGTGTCTAGTGGCACCCCCCACCCTCTGGTCATTCACCCTGTATATTGTTTTCCTGTTGACTAGTGGCACCCTCTCACCCTCTGATCACTCACCTCTCAACCTGTATTTATGTTTCTTTGGTGTCTAGTGCCTCCCCCCTCCAATTGCTCATCCTTCTGCTTGTATTTATGTTTCCCTGGTGTCCAGTGGCTCCCTCACACTGCCTACACTGGGTTGGGTACACCAATCTGCCTCCACCCCCATTTCTACAGTCATTGGTGGTCCCACACTCAAGTGTAGGGTTGGTCCCAATGTACACTATGCATGCAAAAAACATTTTCGTTCAGTTACTGTTTACTGTAGAATAGTAGACTGTATCAGACTAATGTTGCTTACTTCTAAGCATACATCTTCTGTAACTACAAATGCCAGAATACACTGTAGCTGACATCAGAGCAGTATTGCATCAGTGGGCAATTCAATAGCCTGCAGTGCATGTTACAGCTTCTGTAATGTTCAATCATTTTATAATCGCATATCAGATGTTATCTTGTTCTGTTTATCCCCATGACAAGGGCTAAGTACAGTCCTCTTTAACTGTACTTAGCTCTGAGAGGACAGTGGAACCAGCAAACAAAAGGTCAGAGCGTATGTATCTCTAACATGCACTACAGGCTATTGACTCTCCCACTCTTGCAGTACAGTCTGAAATCAGCTGCAAAGGAATTCTCAGATTTGTAGTTCAAGTTTAAAGTTCAAGTTTGTTCATTTTGGGATAAAGTCACTGAGCAAACTCATTTACAATGATGTTATGTCATAATAAAAATGCAAGTTGCATAGTTGTAGTCACATAAGATTTCAGCCTAAGTAAGCACAGTTAGTCTAATACAGTCTGCAATACTAAAGTAAACAAGTAAACCAGAATATTTTTGGACACAAAGTACACAATTGGATATGCCCCACACCCCTTAGTACTGACTGTTCCCCTTTAAGATTGTCTCCTCCATGAAGTCTCCTCTAGAAATTGTTGTCAACTTCAAATATCTTGTACTACTTCTGAACTGTGTTATACAAATCACACATACAGTAAGTGCTGTTACAAGAACAATTAACCTGAAGCTGGAGCTGACTTACAGGTTAAAAACCTACCACACTTGGCCCAATGGCTCATGGGGAGGGCTACTGCTCACAATGCTGATGACCCAAGGTCAGCAGTAAGCCTGCTCATCGGAGCCTGGATGGAGGGAAGGAGGATCAAGCATCCCAGGGGACGGTCTCCTCCTCCCAGGGGAAGGAGCTGCATCTCACATCACTACTGCCTCCAGTAGACATATGGGTGGCAGAGCACTCAGGACACAGGGAGGGACACTGCGCTGTGTATCGCCAAGCATGCTAATTCAGGCTCACGTCAAAGACTCTGTCCTAAATGGTGGCATCCCTGTGGGGCTAGGGTGACAAAGAAAAGGTGGGGAAACAAACAAATGGCAAAATCCCCCCATCACCCATTGCCCTGTGAAGGCTGGCAAATCTAGTCCAAAGGCAGTAAATCTGCCAAACTACAGGGGAAGGAAGGATGGAAGGAAGGAAGGAAGGAAGGAGGGAGGGAGGGAGGAAAGAGAAAGAAAAGAAAAGTGAGAAAGAAATAATGAGAAGCACAAAATCTTAAAAGTGGTAAAGCAGGATGCTGGAGTAAGAGAACATGGTAGTGATGGCAGCAAGGGTGTAGGGGAAGGCTTGAGAGATCATCGCCATGCTGCATTGATATCCTGAACTACTTAAAATGTAAGTCACAGTTTTTGTTTGATGATGTTCTTGTAGTATGTTGCATTTCCCATACAATAAAATAAGATATTGGAAACTACAGTATACATGGCAATACAACGTGGTTACAAGACACCAGGAACCTCTCAAGATTCGCTCTTGAGGTCAATCTGTCATCATTGTAACCACTCAGTGGGAAACAGCCTTGTTGTGTATGGTTCCCCTACATTATTCTACAATATATGTTACTTCTAATAAAAAGACTGAACATTTCCTAACCAGTTTCAATAGAGACATTTATGTATGTATGTATGTATGTATCTGTGTATGTAACATTTTGGTAACCAGCAAAGGCATGCTGAACAAAGGCTCATTTCCAGGTGCGAAGCTTGAAAACTGATTTGCTGGTCTCTGTTAAGCTCTCTTATTCTCTTACCTGCAGTATGTTTAACCAGTTAGTTAAGCAGTTGACAGTTAATTTTTAAGTCTTTAATCCTTTGCTCATCTCAGTTTTATATATCTGATGAAGTTCATGTAAAGAGTTTAATGAAACAATTACCTAGTAAAACGCTTTCCTTCATTCAAATAAGCCTTTTTATTTGTTTACCATTTTAACCCACTTTCATTAAAAATGAATTGCAAAAACCAAATGGGTTGGTATGCATAACACAACTCTCAGGTGTGTGATAATGTTATAAACTCCATGAGCGTCACTCTCAGGGTTTATGTACAGTAGTATCATATCTCAGCTGTGTATAAACTATAGTTTACTAAACAATTACCTAATATTATCTACTAAAACACTTTTCTTCATTCAAATAAGCCTTTTTATTTACCATTTTAACCCACTTTCATTAAAAATGTGAACCAGTAATTAAAAAACAAATGGGTTGGTATGTGTAACTCAGAATGTTACACAACTCTCGGGTGTGTGATGCTTTTATAAACTCCATGAGCATCACTCTCAGGGTTTATGTAGCATTGCATCTTGGCTGTGTATAAAATATAGGATAAAGTATGGTTCAGGGTATGTAATGAGAAGTTTGCACACACCCGAGGGGTTAGATGCTACATAAACCCCCAAGAGCTGCACTCTCAGGGTTAATGCATATTATACAATGGCAAGAAAATTTCCTGGACTCTGATTGGTCAATGTGTGCCTGAGACAGTGATGTTATTACACAATAACATCACTGAACTGCTTTTCTATGGATCCTGAGCTTCATTATCATGACCATTTGGGTCCCTTAAAATCATTTTTTTATGTTTATTTTTTTTTATTTTGTATAACAACGAGCCATTAGATATAGCATAGTGAACCTTAGGATGTGTTATTTAGGTTATCGCCACTCCTAAGGAAGCACCGGCTTCACTGTGCTTCAACCCACCCCAGGAGTGACGTTATTACACGATAACACACACCCTGTCGTGCCTTATTGCTTAATTATCTAACCCTGAGAGTGTGTTTAAACTTTGAGTTTACACACACCAACCCATATTTTATTTTATATAAATGCTGGGGTTCCCTTTTTTCACCTCAGCAATTGTATAAAATAGAAACTTTCTGTGCGGCCACAGTCCGGTAAAGCTACAATGCGGGGCCACAGTAGCCTTTTTGTATTTATTTAAAAGTTTTTTTTTTTTTTATCTTTGTGCAGTCACCAACTGAAGTCCCTGTGCCATATTAGATTTATTATTTTTATTACTTACCGCTGAGTCCAGGGTGGCGAGTTAGTGTCCAATTTGGTGAGCGGCCAGGAAGAAAGGAACTGCAGTAGGCGCATGCTCAGTGTGAGGGAAACCGTCTATGTGTTTGCCGTTATAAACACTCCTTTATTATGACAAATTATGCCACGGTGTCCATAAAGGAAAAAGGGAAACTGGTAATTAAATTCTGGTTACACACACCAACCCACGTATTATTCTACACATTATTATTTTTTTAGTAACTTGGGATAGTATTGGATTACATTCATAAAAAAATAATAAGTATCTGTCACAGCTTTTTTTCCTAAAAATAACTAGTCAATTTAATAACTATTTTTAGTTACTATGAAATGGGATCAGTTGTCCTTCCATGTTCTTGCAGGTTTTACCAGCACCAGGTAGAAATTTAACAAATCCAGGGCTTAGATTCATCTAGCATTCCAACATCGTTCTCAATTAGTTTGTTTACACAGGGAAATTTCAAATGTTATCTGCAAAAGGCATGTAGTGAAAAGTAATACAAAGTAACATAAAAAGTAATATGCATTATATTAGAGCTGCTTATTACTTTTCATAAAAGAGTTATAAGTCACTATACTGTAACTTATTATAAATAGTATTTTAGTAAATGTTTATTTCTTTATAAAAGTATGAGACAATTAGGCAGAGGGATATTTACAATGCCAACCTGTGAAGGTACATGGTTACAAAAATAAAAATGCAACGCATGAACATCTACGTTAGTTATGCATTCATAATTGATACCATATTCAAATACACAGTAAGACAACACAATTTAAAACAACTGCAATGAACAATAAAATATGCTTTCAAGTTTGCTCAAAAGAGATTAAACCAGTCAACAGATTTAAGACTAGAAACTGGAACTTATTACATCTAAGAGTAACTAGTAACTGTAACATATAACCTTTTTAAAAGCAACTTCCCCAACATTGCTTTTTGGATAGGTTACCAAGGTGAATTATAGATTATGAACTGGGAAGGAAAACTGGCAATTACAAAAACACATGCTCTAGCAAACTGTCACAGATAAAACATTATGTTCATGAAATAACTTATGCACAGTGCATCACAGCTATTTAAAGAAGCTGGAATGAGCTTCAACATAAATACACCTCAAAGCATGGCAGTAGATCTGCTGAGCATGGTAAAGTTGACAACCTTAATGATGATAAAAAACAGAAAGCAGCTTTCATCCTTGTTGTCGGGAGAAAAAGTGAGTCTAGACAGATCTGTTGGTGGTGAAAGAGCTTCAGAAACTTAGGGCTTCATATCAGTATTATTGCTGCACCGTACCTGCACATTTGTGTTTGATTGCTGCAGGGAATTTACAAACATTTCCCCTTTTTTGGGGCCTGTATATACAGAACATAAATATATACTTGCAAATATGGCAAAACACTTATATTGAATATAACAAAGGTTACCACTTGTTGGTATTTTTAAAGAATCTCTGAATCTGACATCACAGAAAAGTGTTTGAGAAACAGTACTGTATTTAGACAGAATTCGATTTACAATGCAGATATTTCTAGTATTTACCACCCATTCATTCTTTACTACAAATGACATTTCTTTCAAATTAAAGGCTCAAACATAATTTAAGAATAGAAGAAGAGGTAAAGGGAAAATGAGTTTATTAGGTACAGCAGAAAAAAAAGGGAAATTGGGGGGGGTTATCAGGTTAAAGGAAGGGACAAAGGAAGGGACATGGGTGGATGAAGATGGATAAAAGGCACATTTATTTTTCTAACAAGCTATTTCTGTTCTGCATTCATGGTTGAGGACAGAAGGCCACCACCAAAAAGTGGAATAAATGCATCCTCAGTGGGAACGGGAAGAATGCAGCCAGTACAGAGCACAAAGGACAGAGTGTGGAAAGGGCTTGCAGCTTTTAGGGTAGACAAGGCACTGGGTTCCAGCAGTTTACATCTGAGGGTACTGAAGCAAAAGGGGATAAAAATTGCTGCATTTCATTCCCTGAATGATCTGTTCCTGTACCCTCTGGAACTGGAGAGGTTCCAAGAGACAGCCACTGGAGCCAATGGGAACTGGATTTATCTGCTGAAGAAGCCAGGACTGTGCTTGGAGCTGTCAGATCTGTGAGAAATCTTGCAGATATAGCAGGACCTGCTGTCCAGAGAGAGTCCAAGCTGTGCCACCCATAGACTGTGCATCTGTAAGACAAACTGTTAGCTTAAACTGCTGATTCCTGGTGAGAAAAATTGAGGCATTCACATGCTAGCCAATAGCCATACAAGACTGAAGACGGTGAAGAAACCATTACAGAACATCCAGAGGAGTGGAGAATCTGACTGCCGGGCTGCTGGTAGGATTCCTTCAGCAGGCTCTTCCGCTAAGTGTCAGACTGTGGCTGCCAGAGGAGTCAGAAGCTGGGATGTGGGGTCAGCATGGAACCTCAGCAGCTGAAAGACAGAGCCAGATGAACTTCCAGGAGAAATTTTGAGATGCCAGCACCCAAGAGAATGTGAAGCAAGACCAAAGAGGGAGCACAGCTAATCGAGAGGTACTGTACCATGACAGATCAGAGGTCCAGAGGCCCCCACAGCCAGAAGGAAGCCATCTGATTGTGGAACCATGCAAAAAGATCAGGGCTTTTCTTCTTATCTTTATCATCAGGTCCCTATGTAAGGGATTTGTCTGTTTATAAGGCCTCAGGGCATTAATTGGTCTGGACATTTATTAAGTGCGGAGAGGACTTGTAGAGAACGAATTACTAAACTAGTATAAAATGGATGCCTCACCATACCTAACTTGATTGTTAACAATGCTAAAATTACAGCTCCAGACATGTTTAGAATGTTTCTTTAGTGCCTGAAAGTTGACTGGACTATCTGTATTGTCTGTGTATTAAGACTTTATAAAATAAAATTGTTATTTCAAAAAAAAAAGATCAGGGCTTGACCTGACGCGAAGGGAATTGACCATTTTTTTGGTTTGTTCTTTGCAAGTTGGTCATTGGACCAATATTTAAAAATACAGTACCTCATGTTTGATGTCTGGAGTTTACCATTTAAGCAATTGCATGGCCTTTGGCAGGGGTTTCTTATTAAGCACATTGCTATTTTACCTGTTAAGTGCACCAATGCCTTCCAACCCACAGCAACTTCAACTGTCCTGCACTGTCTTAACACTGGTACCAGGTGGGTAAGAGTAGCAACCTCCAGTACAAGAGGACCAACATATACTGTACTGCATTGTGGTGTAAAAGTGAGGAGAGTTTGGCTATGCCTAGTTGGGCCTAGTTTATGGGAGTGCACAATGGGGAGGGTGACCCTTTCTAAAAGGGCAGTGAAGAGGGTCAAAGTGTGGGCCATGCCTAAGGCACTTGCCGGCTGATATTTAGAAAATCACCATGTGGGCACTGCATTGCATTAACATCTCTACAACATGTTCTTCTCCCAAGGTGTGCCAGATAAATGAATAATGGCCCTCGTAACTCAGAACTACACAGCTATATCATGAAATCTCTGCACCTGTGGAGATTTCTATTTTCAGCCCCTGCTTCATATGGGTGGCAGGTGCAGCTGCAGGAGATGGTATGCCTGGTCCCACCAGATGCAACATTTTGGCACAGCTGCACCAAAAATATGGCCACAAGCTGCTGTAAATTGGGGATCCAATTGTAAACCAGCTACTGCTTTGAAAATATGGCACATATGGGGAAACCTGCGGTTCTGCAAGCGAAGCCCCACTTGTGGTATTTTTCCCCACACCTGTGTCATTTTCGGGGGGGGGGGCCTGAAAATCCAACCCCATATCTTCATAGACCTCACAAAAGCTTTTGATCTGGTCAATCACAGCATTACTACAGAAAATTCAAAACCTGATCTTTGACAACCACACCCTTACCTTGTCCAGTAGTTACCTGTCAAACTGTAAACAATATATAAGGATTAAAAAAAAGTTGTCTTCCCTTCCAAAAACATCAGTGGCAGCGATCCACAAGGCTCAGTCCTCCAACCCCTACCCACAAGGCTCAGTCCTTGGGCATCTACTGATCTCCTTGTTTATTAATAACCTTTCCAACAACCGTAGCAGCGAAAAAGCCCTTGTATATGCAGACAATGCAGTGCTATATAGCTCCACGGTATTTTACACCTTGAATAATGGAGTGTTATTGGATCACATTTAAGAACATTGTGGATGTGATGGCACAGTTATCAGATGGTTTAAGTCCTTTCTCACAGGCAGGATGCAAAGGGTGGTGATAGGACTTTATTCCTACTGCCTGAAGCCGCTGTCCAGTGGAGTTCCACAAGGCTCAATGCTTTTGCACATTTTATTTGCAGTGTATATGCTGCCCCTGGGAGATATCATTATCTATGCAGGTGACACCCAGCTGTCTATGTCTTTTGCACCAGAACTACAGTGCACCGTCTGTGTATTTAATTCTTGCCTGGCTGTGGTCCAGGACTAGATGTCCGCCAACTAGCTAAAGCTTAATCTAGATAAGATGGAAGTATTCGTGATTGAGCCTGGACATCGGTGGCAAGTCGGGCAAGCAGAGGAGGCTACCAGTCTTGCACTTGGTGCCTCTCAGCTGGTCGCTTCTACAAAGGTGAAAAATCTGGGTGTGATCCTTGATGGTGAATTGACAGTGGAGGCCCAAGTGTCAGCTGTTTTCCAAAGTAGGTTTTTCCACCTGAGGAATATCACCCGCATTAAACCTTTTATCTGTACATCTGCTCTCACTAGTACATGCCTTTGTGACATGAAGACTTGACTTCTGCAATGCCCTGTACCTGGGAATAAATGGAGGAGCCCTGCAACACCTGCAGCTAGTGCAGAATGCAGCGGCCAGATTGTTCATGGGCCTTCCTAGGTCCTGCCACATAACACCAGTTTCAGGCAATCTGTACTGGCTGCCAGTGAGGTGGCAGATTACCTTGTAGGTTGGACTGATGACCTATTAAGCCCTACATGGACTGGGGCCTATCTACATGTGAGACCTGTCTCCTTACCAATCCTTCCACCCTGTCCATTCCTCTGATGAGGGCCTCCTAGTGTTTCCAGGGTTCACCTGAAGTCATCTGGGGAATGGGCCTTTTCAGTAACCGGCTCGACCCTGTGGAACTCGCTCCCAAGGTCTTTAAGGAAGGCCCCCACATTGGAAGCCTTTAAGAGGGGTCCAAAGTCCCACCTATTTTTTTTTTCATATACCTTTTTCTCTTGGGGCTCCAGGGGCAGGCATGCTGTGGCCTCCCTTGGAGGATCTCAATCTACCCTGCACACAGGGCTTCATTGAGCCTCCTCCTTGTGCTCCATTTTCCCATTTTCTCCCGGGACCCCAGAACATGGTCACGCATGTGCATGGAGGTGCGCATGCACTCTGTGACTCCGTTGACTGCCCCTTTCTCCCACCTGGCCTAATGCCTGGCTCCTTATGACTTGACACTGCCACCTAGCCTCCACCGGGTGGCAGCCAAGAGCCAGGGAAACCCACATCCCTCCCTGGGAGGGGAGAGCTGTCTTACAGCTGCTCAGTGCAGCTCTCACCTCCCCTCCCACCCCTGGCCGACCCTCTGTGCCTCAGGCTTATTCCCAAACCCAGGCTGCCAGTGTGGGAAGAGGTAAGGTGCCCAACGCCTCAGTTCATACACCACTGGGCCAGCAAAGTCCCACCTCTTTAAGGAGGCTTTTTCCTTATACTAATCGTAATGGCTACATATAGTCTTACATTGTTTTAGTGTTTTAGTTTCATTAACTTAATTTTGCTATATTTATTTATTATCTGTTGCTGATATGTTACATTGATGTATGCTATTGTTCAGACTCTAGAGCCTCCGGGGATGGGTGCTATAAAAATAAAGTTTACTTACTTACTTACTATACCGCAGGGCATGTGATACACACACCATAAATGGTGTAACTATGCATACTTCCCATATGCACAGGTGTACAAAAAATTGCTACCTTGCCTTGATGCAGAACAGCCAGCCAAAAGCCACCACTGGCATTTAAAACAAATGACAATCTTTTTGTTTTTTGGTTTTTGATGTTTCCCCCGCCTAGACTAAAGTGGTACTGACTTGGGATGGGTCAAGGGACGGGGAGTAGAGGTGTGCACTTGTGGCTGAACTTCTGGCCAGTGCTATCAGGACAAACTCATCTGAGCTCCTGAGTGACAGCCAGCCTGAACCATCCTCAACCCTGCCAGGACTGCAAGCCAAACCCCCCCATCCCACAATCCAATCATTGGTTAGAGACGGGTGTATCTGTATGGGTGAGAGTGCTCAGGGTGCGGGGGTCTGCACTTGCAGCTGGGTGTTAGTCATGCTACAAGCACCATTTTTTTCCTGACTACAGACCGGTGCTGAAAACTGTGTGGTGGCTGTGAGTATAGGGGAGTCTGCTGAGTGGCAATGACTCTGGTGGTCTTAGACATGGATCGTTTGGTGGTGGTGGTGGAGGTTTGAGGGTCTGACACTGACTGAGCTGTGGTCACTGCCACTTGACCTCCATGACCCAATCCCCGGCTGATTTATTTTTTTTAAGTTAATGGGACTACCACGCAAGCCAAGCAGTTGAATGTTCCTGCTTCCGAACATAGCACGCGAGTTCAAACCACTAGCCATAACATTCTGGGAACTTGTTTGTACCACTGGTGAGCAGTGATGAAAATGGGGTGGGGGGGCAGTGACCCGGTGACCCAGGAGAACTCAGTTCCAGGAGTAAAATGGGGAAGGACCACGCCTGTATAACATCTGCCTACCAAAAGATATAAAACTGAATAAATGTGCAAAAGTGCAATATTTAATGAGGAAATGCTTCAGACTCCTCCACCAAGATCAGCTGGGTGGGGGGGGGTTGAGCATACGGTGGTGATTGGACACACAGTGCATCCCACAGTCAGGAAAGGCACAGGTCACCCAGAATAGCACAGCTTCTTCAGAGGGTGGCCAGGAAGCAGCAATGGCTAAGAAGGCACTAGGCAGCCACTTGCCCATCCTCCTGGTTAAATGATAGGTGCAGCTATAGCAACTGCACTGATGTGTCAGAGTTTTTGAAGTGTGCAGGTACAGTGCTGTAGACTGAAGTACTCTTTGTTGTTCTGGTACAGGAATGAATTTGATTCTCCAGGTGATTTACACAGTATTAACAATGGCAATAGTCTGAACCCTGCATTGCAACTACAAGTGTGCCACCATCTGGTGAATTAGTCCTTATGGTGGCCACACGTTTATAGTTGCTCTGCAGGGTTCAGTCTTGAAATAGTTTTATATAGTGCAAGTCACTTCAGAAATTGCAATGTGTGGGGTCCTTTATTTTAAATTGCTGTAAGGTTTATCAAGTTGTGATGTTGAGCATTGGTATACTGTATATGTCATCTTCTTGTAATTTTGGGACAAGTAGCAAAAGAACTACAGTCACTATAAGAAAAAACGCTATGTTTCAAGTAGGTGGGCATGGGGCAGCACAGGTATCCATGGCCTGTCCTCCTCAAGTAGCATCAACAAACCAGTTTTTGGAGCATCTCAGGAATTAGAGTAGATACTTGCCACAATAAATCACTCACAAAAGAAACAGACCAGCAGCACTCAAGGGTAGTTGAACAGACACATGAGTAAATACTGAAAATCAGCTAAACCAGAGACAAGACCCCCTGATGAAGAGCCATACCTTAAACTTAAAGTGCTGGGGTTTACAGCCACAGGCTCCTGACTTTCTGAAAATTGTTCTTGTCTGTGGTTTGGCTGATTTCCAGTATTTACTCATTTGCCTGCTCAACTACCCTTGAGTGCTGCCAGCCTGTTTCTTTTGCTCCTCAAGTAGCACCCTGGCCTGTGACCCAGCCAGTCCACCCCTGCATGTGGTCATGGAGACAGCCAACCATCCATCCAGTGTTTCATATGGCTCACCTCATCAATGTGCTGCTGTACTGCTGCAGTGCAGCAGTATTTGGTTTAGTGGGGTCCGCATGCGGTGCTTGGGTCGTGGTGGTGGAGGACTCTGTTGCTGTCGGCTGTGGCCTGTGCTATCAGGAGGGAGTCAGACCAAGTTACAACCAACCAACAAAAACAGCTGAGCTGGGGTCTTACATAGCAACAAGCCAAGGTAGTGACTAGTCAGTGTAATAGCCACCCTCCTGTTCTCTTGCAACCACTCCTTAGTGTCTGCCCCATATCCCTTTTCAAATACTTGGGGGCAACTTGCTGGGCTCAGCTCAGGGAAAGAGCAAAATGCTGTGCTGGAGGGGCTGGAGACTCTAGGAAAGAAGCTAGGGTGCAACTTGTTAAGCTGTGGGGAGGACCAGTGATTCTAGGGAGAGGAGCTACAGTGCAACTTGCTGGGCTCGGGTTGGGCCAGGGATCTTGCACTGGTGCAAGAGGCTGAGCTATTGGGAGACTGGTTCAGGCAACATACTGGACTATGGGAACTCTTGGGAGGGGGCTAAAGTGGAACTTTCTGGGCATGGGGGATAGGGTATTAGGATAGAAAGTTCTATTTAAAATGACCCCCAAAATGCACCAGAATGCATCAAATTCAGAAATGTTTATGGGAGCCTATACAGTGCCCAGACCCCTAGTCTATAGTTCTACTTTTCGAGCTCTATGTGAACACATTTTTAAAGCCTGGTTACCCCCTGCACAACATCAAGGGTTTCCTACAATGTGACTTCCTGCAGCTGCAAGACTGATTCAGATGTAACAACCTCATGCTAAACAGTGAAAAAACATAAAACAAATCCATGTTGTTCATCACCACACAAATAAGAAATTAGTATGACTGTCTTAAAGGGGAACTGTCAGCACAAAGGACCCACACTCCAGTGTGGTGCTGGTCTCAATGTCCACTATGTGTGCAAAAATTGGTTTACTTACTGTTTACTGTAGTATAGTAGATTGTACCAGGCTAATTTTATTTACTTCTAGGCTGACAACTTCAGTAACTACAAATCCCAGAACCCACTATAACTGATATCAGAACAGTACTGCAGCAGTGGGCGACTCAGCAGCCTGCAGTGCATATTAGAGCTTTTATAATCTCCAATCAGATGTTTTACAATTCTGTTTATCCCCATGACAGGGGCTAAGTACAGTTCTCTGTGACGGTACTTAGCCTTGGGAGGACAGTGGGACCAGCAAACAAAAGATCAGAGCTTATATAACTCCAACATGCACTGCAAGCTACTGAATTTCCTACTCCTCCAGTACTGCTCTGATGTCAGCTACTGTGGATTCTTGGATTTGTAGTTACAGAAGATGTCAGCCTGGAAGTAAGCAACATTAGTCTGATACAATCTACTATACTACAGTAAACAGTAAGGGAACCAAAATGTTTTTTGACACAAAGTGCACAATGGGATCTGCTCCACACATGGGTGTGGGGACCTTGGTGTTGACTGTTCCCCTTTAGGATTGTCATCTCCATGAGGTCTCCTCTAGAAACTGTTGTCAACTTCAGATATCTTGTACTACATCTGGACTGTATCATACAGATCACACATACAATATATGCTGTTACAAGAACACAAGTCAAGGTGAGCACTGGGATGGTGGTGCTTCTCTTGATTCACGTCTATACAGTCAGAGAACTGGAAGAGAGCATTCACCCCTTACAACAAGGAACATCAAGTATAAACTTTGTAGTTTCAAAAAATGTGTAGTTTATTGCATAGCCATTATGTGCACCTCACACACACACAAAGCAAAGACAGTTCCACCGCACTGCCCACCTTACGCTTCACCCCTCAAATTAGGGGTTTCGCCAGTGTCTTTTGCTTCATGTGTGTGAGCTGTACAAAACGGCTATGCAATAAACTATAAGTTTTATGGAACTACAAAGTTTGTACTTGATGTTTCTTGCTGTAAGGGCTGTTAAAATAACAATTAACCTGAAGCTGGAACTATCCTATAGGATAAAAACCACATCTGACCTGTGAGTGCAGCAGTAGGGCTACCGTGTGTGATACTGACGACAAGGGGTTGGAAATGAGCTTAGGTCACTGAGGATTGTCATGGGGAGGAGGATGGAGCACCCCAGTGGACACCCTCCTCCTCCCAGGGGGAGGGAGCCACATCCTGCAGCACTATTGCCATCTGTAGACATACGGGTGCTAAGACCCTCAACTCTGTCGCACCTGTCCATGTTCAACCCCTCACTTCGCACCAGAGGTCCCCCTATTTTGATAGGACTCTCAGGGAGATGAGGATGAGGGTTCAAAGGTTAGAGAGATGCTGGCTGAGGTCTGGTAGGGTTGAGGACACACTTATATTAATGGTCCATTATAGAAACTATCAACCTGCAATCTCCTATAGGTACGCAGAGCTCCTGTTTAGGGAGATTGTGGCAGCAATAAACAGGCTGGCTCAGCTCTTCTGCACTGTGGACAGGCTGTGTAACCCGGACTGTCTCCAGTCCAGAAGAGCTTTTTAACAATCGAGGTGTGATTAGCTCACTCTGTTTTTTGCTAATAAGATTGCCTTGATCAGATCAGATCAGAGACCCAGTCAGCATCCTCTAATGGGCATTGTGGTGATGAACGTGAGGTTGCAGTCACTCAGTCTGTCTGGTCTAACTTTGACCAGGTAGCAGTAATAGACGTTGTGAGGGTCATCCAGGATTACGACCAACATACTTTTGTTTGGATCAGGACCAACACGTCTCCTTGTGGGGCATGTTCATATCATTGTCCTGATCCTAGCCAAGATAGTCTGACATTCTCTGGTGTTGGGGGTCTTTCCTGGGCCCCTGAAGGAGGTGGTTATAAGGCCCCTCCTAAAAAAATCTACACTAGACACGGACTGTGTGGCAAATTACAGGCCTGTCTCGAACCTTCTCTTTGTCAGGAAGGTTATTGAGAAGGTGGTGGCCATTAAACTGGAGATCTGCTTAACAGCCCACGACATCTATGAGCCTCTCCAATCTGGTTTCAGGAAAAGGCATAGCACTGAGACTGCCTTAGTTAGGGTGCTTAATGATCATGTGGTGGCTAGGGATCGAAGGAGATGTTCCATTCTTGTTCTTCTTGATCTCTCAGCAGCATTTGACACTGTGGACCATGGGGTGCTGTTGGAGCGCCTGGGGGTATGTTGTGGGCTAGTGAGAGTAGTCCACAACCGGGTTAAATCTTACCTCACGGGTAGATCGCAACATGCTGTTTCCCTCCCTCGGCCCTATCCTTTCTTCCCCCCATGCCTCCTACCTCGCTTAATTATACCCCCTCTCTACTTTTTGATATGACAATGCCCATTTTGTTTGAGCTGTGAACCATGTATACTGACATTGTTATGATCTATACCACTTGACCCAATGTGGCTTTCTGTATAATGCAACTTTTTGCATAACTGGTTACAGTATTGTACACTGTCTTTGCTCATAGTGGATGGAAATGACAAAGTCCATTTTGGGCAGCAAATCTAGTACACTGACATTTGTATGATCCCAATTATTCATCTAATGAGTATCTTTGTGTAACTCATTGCTGTATTGTGCTTTGTATTACTTCGTTGTTGTTATTCCAATCAATTTGTTTATCTGTCTGTTTTCTGACACGAAACCTTTGTAAAAGAACCCCTGGTTCAAAGGTATTTGTAATCCTAGTTATCAATAAATAAATAAATATGCTTCCTTTAGAGGACATTATAAGGTGGTATGGGCTGAGTTTTCACTGCAATGCAGATGATACTCAGCTCTACATGTGTTTTGCACCAGAGCAGAAAGAAAAAATTACTCACCTTAGTAAGGTTGTTTCTTCTAGCGGAGTCTTGCTGTATTCTGACAGTAGCAGTGAGTCCCGACCTTCAAACTGCCCCGGAGATGAAAGAGTTAACTTTCCATGACAGGCATGGAACGCTGAACTCGAGCTCGGTTGAGACTCTGTCTGTTGCTGTTTAAATTCAAACCGTCAGATCTTTATGAGATAAATTCACTAAGGTCATGTGTGGAAGCTGTAAACCTACACTAGCCAACTGGCTACTAAACATAAAAACAGATTTTTTGGTCCCAAAACAAAGATTCAAGTCAGGAGACCCAAAAATGAAAAACACAACACCCACTCACCCAAGAAAAGGGGTGAAAACAACAAGGTGGGGCACCTACTGAGTGCCAACACCGCCACTGCCCACCCACATCCCAAAACAGAGGTTCTGAGAGGGGAAGGCAGGGAGGTCAGAATACAGCAGACTCCATTAGAAGAAACAACATTACTAAGGTGAGTAATTTTTCTTCAAACAACATGAAGTCTTGCTGTATTCTGACAGAGCAGACTACTGCACAACACCTCCATGGAGGAGGGTCAGAACCTACTTAGGAAATAGGCTCTGAAGCACAGCTGTGCCAAACCAAGCATCACTCCTAGCCTGGATATCCAGGGAGTAATGCTTGGTAAAAGTGTGAACTGTTTTCCAGGTAGCTGCCTGACATATCACTAGAATAGGGATATCCCTGGCAGCAGCCAGGGAAACAGTTGTACCTCTGGTAGAGTGAGCCCTCAATCCTGAGGGTGGAACCTTACCCAGTTTTTCATAACAAAATTGGATACAAGAGGCAATCCACCTGGCAATGGATCTTTTAGTGGCAGGTTTCCCTTTACCAACCTCACCATAAGTGAGGAACAGTTGGAAGGAGTCAAACCTGTGACCCTTGGTACTTTCTATGTAGTAGCTAAGGGCTCTTTTCACATCTAAAGTGTGCAGCCTCCTCTCACCAGAGGAGGAATGGTCAGTGATGTACACAGGAAGAGACATAGATTGGTTAAGGTGGAAATCTGAAACCACCTTAGGCAAAAACTTCCTGTTAGTCCTGAGGACCACCTTATCTCCATGGAAGGAGATAAAATCAGGCTCCACTGACAAGGCTTGTAACTCACTTATGCATCTGGCAGAAGTGATGGCTACCAGAAACACAGTTTTCCAAGTCAAGTACTTAAGCTCTGCTGAAGACAAAGGCTCAAAAGTGGGTTGCATGAGCTGAGCAATGCAAACATTAAGGTCCCAAGCAGGGGCAGGGTCCCTGAATGGAGGGTTGGTATGAAGCAATCCCTTAAAAAACTTGGAGAATACAGGGTGAGCTGAAAGAGAAGAGGGCTTACCTGCTGAAATGAAAGCAGAAACAGCTGCCAGATGCACCTTTAGTGTAGCTGGTCTAAGCCCTAAGCTATTCAAATGGACCATATAATCAAGGACTGTGGGCAGATCAGCAGACTCTGGGGAAATATGCCTTTCAGAGCACCATATGGAAAATCTTTTCCACTTGGAATTATAAGTAGTCCTGGTGGAAGGTTTCCTAGAAGCCTTTAAAATGTCCATTACACCTTGGGAGAGGTGTAAATCAGCAAACTCTAACTCTTCAAGAGCCAGGCCTTGAGATTGAGAGATTTGAGATTTGGGTACCAAACCCTTCCCTGAGCACAGGTTAACAGGTTGTAATTCCTGGGAAGAGACAGGGGAAGATGGACTGCTAAGGACAACAGGAGTGGATACCAGGGCTGTCTGGCCCAGTCTGGAGCAATCAGGATCACCTTGCAGGGTTGAGACCTGATTTTGACTAGCACTTTGAACAGGAGAGGGAAGGGAGGAAAAGCATACAGGAACTTCCCTTCCCAACTGAGAACTAAGGCATCCAAGGGGACTGAGCCCAACACTGGGGGTCTGCAGCAAAAAAGGGGAAGTTGGTGATTGTCTGGGGCTGCAAAGAGATCTATCTGTGGGGTGCCCCATCTGGAGAATATCACCTCCAAAACCAGGGGATCCAGTGACCACTGGTGAGGGCCCTGAGATAGCCTGCTGAGAGCATCTGCCAGGACATTGTCCTTGCCTGGGAGGTGTACTGCTGTGAGGGAGGTGTTCAGAGAATAAGCCAGAGACCACAACTTCATTGCTTCTATGCACAAGGCCGTAGACCGAGTGCCTCCTTGCTTGCTGAGGTACCACATCGTGGTGGTATTGTCGGTTCTGACCTGGATAACTTTGTTCTGAACAGATTTGGAAAAAACCTGAAGTGCTAGAAATACTGCTCTGAGTTCCAATAGATTGATGTGAAGCAGAGATTCCTGAAGGGACCACAACCCCTGGGTAGTCAGGTCGCCCAAGTGAGCCCCCCACCCCAAGAGGGAGGCATCTGTAGTAAGGATTAAGGAGTGGGACTGAGTGACAAAGGGAAGTCCCTGCCTTAGATTGTTCTGATCCTGCCACCACTGTAAGGCCTGGATCAGGGTTCGAGTCACTGGGATCAATTTAGTCAGAGGGTCCTTCCTTTGAGACCAAAAGGCTCTCAAATGGAACTGAATGTCCCTCATCTGAAATCTTGCTCCCTGCACCACTGCCGTGGAAGCAGCCATGTGCCCCAGGAGCTGTAGAAAATGCCTTGCTGGTCGAGACACCTGCAGGGTGAATGAGGAGGCCAGGGAGATAAGGGTCCTTGCCCTGTCCAGGGGAAGGAAAGTTCTGGCCTTTTCTGTGTCTAGCTCTGTGCCTATGAAGGTGAGGAGCTGAACAGGCTCTAGAACTGATTTTGAAAGATTCAGAAGGAAACCCAAAGAGGTATGCAGTTGCTGAGTTATCTGTAGGTGTAACTTGACTTGGTCTGGGGACTGGCCTACTATGAGCCAGTCATCCAGATATGGGAATATGGCAATTCTTTGCCTTCTCAGAGAAGCAACTACTACTGCCAGGCATTTTGTGAATACCCTTGGAACAGAGGTTAGACCGAAGGGCATTGCTTTGAACTGGTAATGACCTGAGGGCAGCTCGAACCTGAGGTACTTTTGATGGGAACTTCTGATGAGAATATGGAAGTAGGCATCCTTGAGGTCCAGGGACACTAGCCAGTCCTCTGGCCTTAGAGAGGGTAGAATAATTCCCAGAGTCACTATTTTGAATTTTGGTTTTAAAAGGTGCTTATTTAAGTATCTAAGATCCAGGATGGGCCACCATTCTCCTGTCTTTTTTGGGGTAAGGAAGTACCTGGAGTACAACCCTTTGCCCTGGTGTAGGGGTGGAACCCTTTCCACAGCTCTGACGGCCAGGAGGGAAGAGACCTCTGCCTCTAGGACAAGTGCCTCTGAGGGATTTGCAGGTGGAAAGGATCTGGCTCTCAGCTTTGGAAATTTTTTGAAGCTGAGAACCAATCCCTGGCTTACTACTTCCAGGACCCACTTGTCTGATGTTAGAGACTCCCAGTCCTGGACAAAGTAAGCCAGCCTGCCCCCTACAGGTAGTGGAGAATCGGCCCTGGCCAACCCATCAGGGTGCCTGTTTGGCAGGAGGTTTTGGCTGAGGGTGGAAGCAGGTCTGCTTGTACCCCTTCTGCCTCTCCCTCTAAAGAACCCCCTCTGAGCATAGGTAGAAGAGGAGGCCTGGGCTTGGTAGAAAGGCCTATGAAAAGGCCTGCCCCTGCCCCTGGGGTTCTGCCTCTGAGGAGTGGCCTGACTTTCCTTGGCCTGTGCACTCCTATAGGTGGTCCTATATTCGTCCATTTTCTTCATGTAATTCTCTGTCTGCTCCCCAAACAGAGAATTACCCACAACAGGAAAATCCATGGCCTTAGTCTGGGTATCCTGTGACAGGCTAGTACATCTGAGCCAAGCCATTCTACTAAGTGCCACAGATGTAGCCATGACTCTAGATGACACATCATTGGAGTCCACTGCAGCATGGAATTGCACCTTGGATGCCTCAATACCATCAGCAGCCACCTGCTCCAGCTCCTTGGCAGCTGGCTAGGACCCTGTTTTGCTAAAGCCATGACAGTGTCCCATCTGGATTTGATACTTAGCAGTATAGGCCATATAGTTGGCCTGTCTGAGTCCCAGGGATGCTGCCATGTACTGTTTCTTTGCCATGGCATCAATCCTCCTGGAGTCCTTGTCTGGGGGGTGTGAAGCCAAGGGAATATTTGCCTTATCACAGGCTGCAGCCTGCACTACCCCAACATGGCTGCATTGTTGTGTAAGGAACTCCGTATCTGAGCCTGACAATGTATACCTCTTGTCCATTCTCTTATCCACAGGAGGTATAGTATTAGGAGTCTTTAAAATCTAAAATGTCTGTTTCCCAAAAGATTTATGTAAGGGAATAGACAGCCTCCTAGACTCTGGGATATCCATCATTTCCACATAGTCAGGCTCCTCCTGGTCATCCACAGCTTCTTCCATAGGAAGCTGGAGGTTTCAGCCACTTTCTTATAAAACATGAAATGGGAGGGGACTCAGAAAGCCTAGGAGGAGACACTGAAGGTCTGTCTGGGGAGATGTCCAGGTCAATGGGCACATCCAGACTTTCAAAACCACATTCACTTTCTCATACTCCTCTTCCTCCTCCTCCGGTTCATAATATTCCTCTAAATCATAATCTTGAACCGTGGAACCGCCGAGCCGAGCGCCTCCTGATGCTGCCGGTTCGGTCGGAACCGGGGAAAGCGACTGCACAATTTTTATCGCTTTGGCTATTTCTTTAGTGGTTGGAGAGGAAAGTTTTGGCTCCACACCAGCTGATTTTTCTTTTCTAGTTCTCTTAGCCGGAACCAACTCCTCAGAATCGCCGTCTCCTTTTGCCCGAAGAAGTCTCGCCCTGGTCAGAGGGCACTCCTTCTGGTTCGGTTTGAACCGAACCGGGCTGACCATCCGGTTCAGCGGACTTTTTGGCCTCCCTTTCCATGAGCCTACCAACTCTCTTTTCTAGGGTAGCTTCAGGAAAATTTTTACAAATCTGGCAGTCTGCATTGAGGTGGTCAAACCCCAGACAATAAACACAGGTGGTGTGGGGGTCAGCCTTAACAAAGACTTCCCCACACACACTACAGTGCTGAAACCCAGTGGGTCCGGTTTTTCCTTTGGGTTTCTCAGACATTGTGCCAGTCCTAACCAAACTTACCCTTTTAATGGCAATCCGCCAGGCAAGACCCTCTTATCGGTTCCTGACTGTGTCATGGGTCATGGAAAAAAATGTAATAAAATCCGTCTTTTTTTAGAACCGATAAGAACCGGTAACCACACACTAAAAGGTGGCCCATCGTCTCCTAGCGTTTGGTGCCTTGATTGATGGCACAATACGTGCAGGCCTCCCTAATTCTCTTGCCTTGCTACTTCACCCACAAACTCCTTCCTATGGTCTCCGCTCATTTGACCAGACACCTCTATACATCCCTAGATTTAGGACCTCAATGGGTACACGAGCTTTCTCCCATTCTGCTCCAAAATATTGGAATTCTATCCCTCTAGCTATTCGTCATGCCCCAAGGCATGTCTGTTTTAAGAAGCTCCACCGTCAATACCTACTCTCAGCAAGTCCCTGTACCTGCTTCCAGCCACCATAAACCAATACCTGGCTCTACCTCCCCTTTCCCTTTTCCACACTACCTGCTACTCCCTCCAATCTATCCTCTCCTACTCTACCCCCTCCTCTTTGCCTCCTCCAGTCACTGCGTTACCTTGGACTTGCCAATTAACTACTTGCTAAGGGCAGACAGGAATCTCCTGACCTTAGTTGCACTTATCCCATCTCTTCTCTACGATCCTGTTATCCATGTCTCCATATAACCTATTTTGCATGTGCATATATTATCATAACTCTATGCGCTGTACTTTTGTGGCTCTATATTTATTGTATGGTTTATGTGTGCTGCGTTCACACTGATGTTTTGTATGTTATATGTATCCTCCCGGGTCGTACCTGAAAATAGCCATTCCTATGTCTAGTGTACTCACCCGGTCAACAAAAGCAAATAAATAATAAAAGTACAAATAAAGATTTTATAACAGCTTGATCGGGTCAAACCGAACCGATGAACCGTTTACAAGTTCCACACAGAATAGGAATTAATATAAACCTATCTAGTACTCACAAATACCACAGACAGAGACTGAACCGACAGGTTACGGTTTAAATTTGGTCGAAAACCGAGAAAAGTGGTACTTTAACCGACAAATTGAACCGAGCAGAAGGAGAAATCTCCGGAGCAACTGTTCAGTGAGGCGGAGTAAAGAATCTGATGGTTTGAGTTTAAACAGCAACAGACAGAGTCTCAACCAAGCTCAAGCTCAGCGTTCCATGCCTGGCATGGAAAGTTAACTCTTTCATCTCCGGGGCAGTTCGAAGGTTGGGACTCACTGCTACTGTTAGAATACAGCAAGACTTCATGTTGTTTGAAGAGATGGTCTCAGTGCTAAATGCCTGCCTGGATGAAATCCAAGTCTGGATGAGGGTGAACTGGTTGAGGATGAATCAGGAAAAGACTGAGGTACTACTTCTGGAACCTGGTCACCAGGAGATGCAGGTGTAATCTGGTTGAGTCTCAGGGTTAAGGCTAGGGGATGCCCAATTGCTTACCTCTGATCGGGTGAGGAACCTTGACGTTGTTCTTGACTGTGGTTTAACGCTTAGATTACAGGTGTCAGCCGTGGTCTAGATGTCTTTTTACCATCTCTGAAATATCACCGGGGTGAAACACCTGATCCCCCTGGCAGACCTGCCGGCACTGGTTCATGCCTTTGTGACCTCGTGTTTGGATTACCGCAATGCTCCATGCCTAGGGTTAGTAGGGGCAGAGCTGTGCTGCCTGCAGCTAATGCAGACTGCAGGGGCCAGGTTGTTGACTGGTCTTCCAAGATCATGTCATATTACACCTGTGCTGCACACTCTGTACTGGCTGCCAGTTGAGTGGCGGATGTCCTTCAAGGTTGGCTTGCTGACCTACAAGACCCTACATGGCCAGGGGCGCTGTTACCTGCAACATCTCCTGACTCCCTAGTGCCCCATTCACTCCCTCTGCTCCAGGGATGAGGGTTTATTGGAAGTTCCAAGGACTCACCTGAAAACATCGGGGGCACGTGCATTTTCATCTGCAGCCCATGTCCTATGGAACTTCCTCCCTCGTCAGGTGCGTGATAGTTCATCAGTTGAAATCTTTCAGTGGGAGTTAAAAACTTTCTTATTCAATCAAGCTTTTATGGGTTTTTACTATTGGTTATTATATATTATTTGTATCTTAACTGTCTTATTTGTATGTTTTTTTTTTTAATTCTGAATGTTCTGTAAAGCACATTGAGTCGATGTGAGAAGTGCGCTCTTTGAAACAAATTTTGATTGACTGATTGCTTGATTGAGAGCACTCGGGACACAGTGAGGGAGGGACACAGCAGTGCATATTGCCGAGCGTGCTAACACAGGCTCATGTCGGGGACTCTGTCCCAAATGCCAGCATCCCTGCAGGGTCAAGGGTGATGAAGAAAAAAGTGCGGAAATAAATAAATGGCAAAATCCTCCCATCACCCATAGCCCCAAGAAGGTTGGTAAATCCAGTCTGAAGGAGATAAATCCGACGTGCTGGAGTGGAGGGGTGCAAGAAAGAATAAATAAAATAAAATCCTCACCATTGAATCCCAACTGGTCATTGCCAACAGCACTCTTTACCCCAGCCTCTTCTATGATGCAGCTGTACTCCTGTCAGATGGGAAACTGAGATGGCTAGACTCAGGGTGCTCTACCACTGAACTGGCTGCTTTGCCCTAGACACTCGCAATAGAGATCACCATAGTAAAGTCCTAAAGGAGCTAAACTGGCCCACACTTGCAGTCAGATGTAATTTGCTCTTCACTGTCTAACCTGCAAACTTATCAAGACCAACTCTCTCTGCCCTGTCTGACTTCTGTAAAGACCAGGAACACTTCAGCCAGAAACTTGAGGTCCTTGTGCTGTGAACCTCTTTCAACCCCCACTCCCCCCCCACAAGAAAATGAGCATTGGGCAGAGATCATTTGCATATCTAGTGCCACTCTTGTGGAATTCCCACCTCCCCCTCTGTTAAACTAAGTATATACACTTGTACCTCCAAACTGGCCATTAAAGATCACTTACTCTCCCTAGCTGAATTCAGCTGCTAAAACAATGTTACACCCTTAATATTGCACCTCACCGTATTCAATTATTTATTTACTTATTTATTTAATTGAATTTTGATAACCAGGTCAGCCCACTGAGACATGCAAGTCTGTTTTTCAGGGGTCAACCAGAATTAGTTACATACAGAAACTGGATAACACTTCTCGCAGTCAATGCAGTGCAAGACAAGAATATACTGTAATGCAGCATTCAGGAGAAATGCCAAGTAAAATAAAGGATAGTTTACATGCAGTAAACATTGGTTAATCTTAGTTTGAGTGCAGATGGAATAGACATTCAGTTCCACACTACTCTTTTTCCTGAATAGATTTTTTTTTGTTAAGTGTTGAATCTTTATCAGGTGTCCTTTTGAGTGGGTATAGTGCTACAGTAATGTCCGACCACCAGCCAGTTCTGCTACAAGTTAACCTCGTCCCATCCCTGACTAGAGAAAAGACATGGCACTTAAATAATCAATTGTTAAAAATTCCAGAAATCCTGGGAAGGTTATAGCACTTCATGGTAGAATTGTTCATTCTTAATTCACCCACAATGCCCAAACTTGATATTCTTTGGTATGCTTTTAAATGTACTCTCCGAGGGGAGATTTTTTAGAATGGCATCCAGAAGAAAGATGGAACTTTCACAGACTTCCTCTTCTCTGCTATCTCAGATCAGAGTGGTGGAGCAAGACCTTTTAGACTTCTCCCCAGCATCAGATAGGGAACACCTTGGGACACTCCAAGCAAAATATAATGCCCTCCTTGGGGAGAAAGATGAACACTTACTCCAGAGGACCAAGGTCCACTATTTTGACCAAGGGGAAAAAGCTGGCAAACTCCTCACTTTAGGCCTATGTACCATGCAAGTGGGTAGGATTGTCCAAACTATTCGATCGGATTCTGGTTGCCTACTTACTTCTCCCACAGATATAGTTGCACAATTTCAGACTTATTAACAATCTCTCTACACTGCTCCTCCAAAGCTATTCAATGCCTCTACATTAGATGCCTTCCTTCAAGGTATAGACTTACCTGTACTAAGCCAGGCTCAAGTCAACTTGCTGAAGGCCCCCTTCACCCTGGCGAGGTGATAACTGCAGTAAACTCCCTAACCCCAGACAAATCTCCCAGACTGGATGGTTTCTCCCCCAGTTTCTACCAGAAGTGTAAAGACTTGCTAGCCACACATCTTCTAGACTTATTCCAATACGTCCTTTCACAAAGCATATCAGACACTTCTCTCACAGTGGCTACTATAGTGGTTTTACCCAAACCAGACCTGAGATCCCTTACTAGTTATAAATTACTGACCTATATCATTAATGAATGTGGATCTCAAAATACTGGCAAAAATTCTAGTTACCATACTACACTCCATATGGGAATGTCTTCTTAGCAGAGAACAGGTGGGATTTGTCTCAGGTAGAATACTGGCAGATCATACCCGGAAACTTCTGCACCTTATTTCCACATCCAGGGACTCACCCATACCATCTGTTCTGGCATCTCTGGATGTGGAAAAAGCTTTTGATAGAGTGTCCTGGGATTATTTATTATACCTCCTCCCCAAATATGGCCTGTCTTCTGAATTTATCAGAAGGCTGATGGTTCTTTATACCAACCCTATAGCGCGTGTCCTTTGCAATGAGATTCTATCCGATCCCTTTCCCTTGCAACAAGAAACCCATCAAGGGTGTTCCCTATCCCAATTTCTGTTTAATTTATACCTTGAACCCCTGATTAGGAAAATTAATCTTTCACCACAAGTCCAAGGTATAACCCTAGGTGACTCACAATACAAACTGTCAGTTTATGCAGACGACATTCTCTTACATGTTGCATCTCCTTCTACTTCTCTACCAGAAGTTCTAGATAGCAGATCTCACATTGGTACCATATCCAACTATAAACTTAACCTCTCCAAAACAGAACTTTTACCACTTAATGCTGCTACTCACCGAGATAGTATACAACACCTGGTCCTTCTCTAGGTTAAAGACAAACTAAAGTACCTGGGACTGTATCTTAGCACTGACCCGATCAAGCTTAAAAAGTACAATCTGGATCAAGTTCTTGTTCAAATCCAAAATTACCTCAACCATTGGGCCTTATTACCTCTATCCTGATGGGGTTGGGTGAAAATATTTAAAATGAATGTTCTTCCACGAATATTATATCCCCTTACCATGCTTGGTCTGGCCCTACCAAAGACATAGTTTCATCAGGTCAACAGGATTTTCTCTCACTTCCTTTGGCGGGGGAACCTCCTAGGAGAGCTCTGACAAAATTAATGACATCCAAGGAAGCTGGGGGACTAAAAATCCCTAATGTTTACCTTTATTACCTAGCTATACACTGTTCTCAACTCTCCTTGTGGCTTTTCCCAACTCCTGCGAGCCTCGACCTGGTATGTACTCCCCAATGGTTAGATATTGAACGCTCATGGTGTAATTATTTTGGATTTAACCTCCAAACTTTGTTGTATCTGCCCTCCAAAAGAATCCTGGGATTACTCAAGGCTACCCCCGTAGGTTACTCCCTCTATGCTCACAACCAACTATGTCACCTGTTAGCTCTAGACCCCTACCACAATACTACTCAGTCCATCCTTGACAACCAAAACCTGAAAATTGCTGGAAAAACACTAACTAAGGTGAGCTGGCCCTCTCTAGAATTTTTATTGCTGTCAACCAATAAATTAATTACCTTTACAGAAGCCCATCAGAAATTTAATTGGCCTATCTCAATGTGTTTTAAACACTTGCAACTTAGGCATATGTTATTTAAATATTTTGGCACTGGGGCCCGGACTAAGAGGTATGGTGATGTCTTGTGCTGCCTACTAAAGACCTCTACCTCTCATGCCATAGCTTTCTTTTATGGGAAGTTACATGACCTTCTTGCAATGAGAGAGCAGCCTTTTTTCTACTCCTTGGACCAGGCTCTCCCTACACAGGGAGGTTTCCTTGATTGATCTCATATTTGGAAAGGGGTATACCAACATATTAAATGGTACAGATACTGTTATATGCAGTTTCAGATACTACACAATATGTTTTATACTCCAATCAAACTTAACAGAATAGGTAAATTAGCCTCAGATATATGCACAAGATGTCAAAAAGATCGGGGAACCTTACTCCATATTTTATAGACCTGTGAAAAAGTTAGATCTTTCGGGGACAATATTAGGTGTGGGTTGGACCCCTTATTAGGACTCGATCAGGCCATTACCCCTGATATCTGTATTCTGGGGGATTATACCACAATCTTAATTGGCAACCAAAAGCCACACATTGCACTGATATCAGCTTGTGCCAAGAAGGTTATTCTCTGGCACTGGTGTGATCAGGACGTACCTAGCTTTATGGAATGGTACAGAGAGGTCCTTTTTGCACTGCAGGCTGAACACACTATTGCAAGCATGTCGCAAAGTCATAAAAAAATACATTCAGGTATGGGAACCCCTTTTTATCCTCATGACAGTAAACACAGGGGATAAACTAATTCTTGTTACTGCTTAATTACTCCCTAACATCTCCCCTCACTATAAAACACTCTTATGTTCTCACTTTTCAGGGTCTAAACCAATGAGAAGGATTAGATTCTAACAAAATTACAATCTGCATGTTTAGGTCTAATTATTATTACTTGGGCTCTAATTAACATATCACAGTCTCTGGAGAAGGGGGTAGGGGCAGTAGTTGTCAGAGGGGAGGTGGAAGGAGGTAAAATGCAAATATTATAGCTTGGTTGAAACACAGGTATATTCTTTTTGGATAATTCTAATATGGACACTGTGATTCTTCAATACTTATCTAAGCAATTCTTGTCTAACCGACCATTGATATGTTATGTGCTTGAATAACCTAACTATCTTTCCTGTTCTGGATGTATTACTTCCAACCAAGTTAATAAAGTATATTAAATAAAAAAAAAAAAAGGAATAGGCATTCAGGACAAAGTCACAGTATGCACAGGTTTTGCAAGATACCCTCACAATCAGTAGTACAGGGGAATAAATCACCAGAGCATATCACCAGTATCTGTCCTTGGAATTATTAAATAGTGAAATAGATGACAGGTCATGCTTTATACCTACACTGATTCACACCAAGTCCATAGGATTTGAGCCTCTTTTTAAAAAGTGCCGGGGTAGGACAGTTTCAAATCTCACTGGGTAGTGAGTTTCATAGGGAAGGAGCCACAAAGAAGAAGAAATGTCTTCCTGCTGCTAACTGTACCCTAGGGATTTCCAGTAAAGGGCTAGCAGTGGAGTGCAGAGGCCTCACTTGCTGTTTAAGATCAAGTAATCCCGCAAGGCTAGGGAGTGTAGGGATCTTGGAGAGGATATTGCAACCTTGCTTCAAACGAGGGCCAGTCAAGAGCTGCAAGGGGTCCACAATGGCTATCTCTAGGGGAGCACTGGCTGCAAAGCAACAGATTTTGTAATACAGGGTTTTGAACCTGCTTTGCTTAGAGACCTTCATGGCCTGAAGGACAGGGGCACCATAAAAGAACATGGGCATTATGGTGCTGCCTGCAGTAGCAAAGCAAGCCTCCTTTGAGAGGTAGGGGAAAAGCCTATAGAGGAGGCCCAATTTCTGACATAGTGATCTGGTTACAGTCTCCACATGGAGATCAAAGGTCATTTCTTAGTCTAGTGTGATACCAAGATATTTCAATGTCTTCACCGTGTCTAGGTGAGTGCCCCCTATGATGGACAACCTTAATAGGTATTGTCTGTCATTGTCAAGCCTCCTGTGTCCAAACAGCATAGCTCTGGTCTTTTTCACATTAAGGAGTAATTTGTTTGAAAAGAACCAGAACTCGTGTTGTTGGAAGTCAGTCTCCAAGTTGCTGTTAATTGGTTCAATATCAGCAGAGGACCTACAGTATATAGAATAGCATCATCAGCAAACAGTTGTAACATTGCGCCTCTGCAATTACTGGGCATGTCATTAATAAATAAGAAAAACAGAAGGGGACCTAGGAGAAAACCTTTTGGAACTCCACCTGTTAGAACCCACAAATCTGATAGTCCGTCTTGCCACTTAACACTTTGTTTTCTATTGGTCAGATAGTTTTGAAACCAGCACCAGGAAAGGTCATTCAACTCAATATTTTTTGTTTAGGCAGAAGGAGGTCATGATTGACCAAGTCAAGTGTCATAGTAAGGTCAACAAAGATTGCACCCATAACTAAACCTTTCCCCAAAGCATTCAGTATGAAGTATGTCAGAGGTCACACACCAGTGCAGTGTAGGTACAGTGATTTTTATGAAGGCCATGCTAGTTGCTTGTGAGGGAGTTGTTATACTCTGGGCAGGCCTGTGTTTGGTTATATAATAACCTCTCCAGCACCTTAGCAAGGGTAGAGAGAAGTGCGGATTGGCCTGTAGTTCTCTACTTGTTCTTTCAGCCTTCATTTAGGGACTGGAACCACTATGGCTACTTTCCACTTTTCGGGGGCCATCCCTGAAAGAAGGGATTTAATAAGATGTTTATGGGGAGTGGCAATAATGAGGTCTGCTATTTTCAGAAATGTGGGTTCTAAATTATTGTCACTGGAAGCACCTTTATTTTTTATGTATCTCAGTTGCTGCATGGCACTTCCTTTCTGGCCACCAGTCTGAAATGAAACTAGGGCTGAGACTCAGGTATATGCAGTGGGTAAGGAAGCTGGGAACTATTACAGTAGCCCCAGGGTGGATTTTGAAGCAGTCCAAGTCCATGAAGAATTTATTGAATTCAGTAGCTGCAGATTTAGGGCTTTACAATTTATTACTGTCACATGTGATGTTATGTTGGACTGGCTTTTTAACAGACAGTTTATCTGGGTCCAGTAAATTTGGGGACTGAACAGGTTCATAGTCTGGGGGGATTTTAGATAAATTCTCTTGGCACTTTCAGACTAGTTTTACAGGTATTTCTCAGGAGCCTGTAAGTATGCCAATCTGATGTTAGGCCAGGTATTTTTTAAATTGACCCCAGGCCTTGCCTCCTTGACTCATGACCTTGCAGAAGTCATTGCTCAACCATTTTGTGCAACAACCTTTGACCCTACACTGCTTTAGGGGGGCATGCTTTTTGACCACACGGTTGAAATTAGTTATAAAATAATCCATGGAATGATCCATACCTGGAGGTCTTATACTGGTCTCCAGTCAGTTTCTCTTAGGCGGTAGAGAAAGGAGATCTTATCAGACTGGGAGAGGTCTCTGGCTTTTGCGAGTCTTGGTGGGGGATTAGGTGAATCATTTTTCCAGATGCAGTATACTGGGGAGGGATCGCTGAGGGAGTCGGATAATATCCCAGTAGCTTCAATTCTTTTGTTTTGGTGACAAGGACCCAGTTGGGGAGTTGTAGTTCCCTGATTTACAATTTAATCTTGTGGGTCAGTTTAGATTAAAATCCCCAATCAATGTTAGTTCCCCGAAGGTTTGTAAGGGAGGTTAGTGGCAGCAGAATTTGAAGGATTGTATATGCACCCTTTGCACAGGGATTTCACCTCTCAGGGACATGACACATATATGGGCTCACAAGTAGAGTCTACAAGGGGAGCTATGGCAACTTCCCCAGCAGAAAGCGCAGACCTGACATAAACTATAATCCCTCCCCTTTTTTCACAATTTCTTCCTAAAGACAGAACACTGGTGAGTTCAGCCTCATGAGCTGAAACATTTGGTTTGAGCTATGTTTCCGAAATGACAATTACATCTGGGGCAAAAAAGTTGATCCAGGTTTCCAGTTCACAGATTTTTAGGCCTCAGACTGTTAATATTCATATGACCGATTTTTTAGACCATTGGTACTAAGTCCAGAAGGGATTCCTTGGTAAGAATACTTTAACATTAGTAAAATTAGGACCTGGGTTAGCCTCAATATCTTCATATAGTCACATCATAAAATGAGATTTTAACCAGGAGCACAGGGGTTATGGGCCAAGCAGACTGGCTGCACTGCCTTATGCCTTTTATAACTTTATAGCAGTTCTTATTTTTGTAAAGCCCATGTAAAGTCAGCAGGGAAGAGGCATTGCACATTACTGCTCGGGATTCATACACCTAGTCAGTCCCTACCTACGGTAATTGATTTACTCTCCTTGGAGTCCTGTTGTATATATTTAGTAACTAATATGGTTGCATTTGACAGTCTTGTAAGTCTTGTCATTTGTTGTATTCCTTTACATAATGCCCCTGTACAACTACTATGTGTACTGTATCTTACATATTTGATTACTGTATGTATCTTTTACAGTAACTAATTTAGGGTCACCCCTGAAAACAGGAGTTTCACTTCCAGTGGGCCTACCTGGTTATCAAAAACAACTAACTAACTAATAAAACGTTTTCCTTTTAGGGAGGTTCCTGAAACAAAATTGTGTTTTAGTGTTAAACCATTTCTTACTAACAACTGCCATACTCCTGAGCTGTTGTTTCTCTCTGTGGTCTGTGGGAGGAGTGATCACTGTGGGGACGTGGGTGGGTACAGCATACTACGGGGTTGTACAGACCAGTCAGACCCTCTTAAATCTTTATACTACTTTAGTTAGATATGCAATAATAACAATTATTTACTGAATTTTGTCTGATTAAGGTTTTATGTAAGTCATGTTTCTGCTTTAAACCTATGAGCATACCTCTCAACCCTTTGTCCCCCAAATGTGGAACATTGCCTCTCCAAATGTGGAACAAATGAGCAAAATGTGGAACACTTAATCAAATATTTACCTAGGAGGCTCAGAACACTGTTAAAAAGTTTGCATTTATATTCAGAAAGTCTGTTATTAATTGAATAATATATTTTTTGCATCATTTACTATAGATTTTTGCTTTAAAATGTTAATACTGAATGTGGAACAAATCTTCACAGTGTGTAACAGGGAGCTTTTGTGAAGTAAAATGAGGAACGTTCCTCGTAATGTGGTACAGTTGAGAGGTATGCCTACAAGTCTAACTTTGCAGTGTTGCACAATGAATGGAATGTTACCACTCTGCAGTATTTGAGTTAATCATCATTCTGTCTTTATCGCCTTTGGTATCCTTAGGTGGTTGGATTTGGAAAAAGAAAATAGACAATAAAAGAGCCAAAGATCAAGCCGAGATACTGGAGAAACTGAATCTTCTTCAGGCAATCAAACACATCTACAGTTTGAAGACTACACAACCATGTAAATGGATCATTTTACAATAAAGTAATTGATTGTATGGATAAAACAATTTAATATTTATAAAGTGTGTTAAAAAATAATGTACAATATTGCTTTGTATATGAATGTTAACTTACAATATTCTATTAATAACTTGTAATTTCCTTCTCTACGTATCTGCAAGGTTTTAAATGCATATTGATGTTTTAACTGGTATATGTATGGCCCGTTAATTCATTCATGCCAAATGATATAAACGTGTGATTCTATTGCCCAAAAAGCACTCCCCTGATGAAGGCCTGTAAGATGTCAAAGCACTGGGGTATCTGTCTTCACTCCAGGCTCTCTCTCAGTACTTTCTACTTTTTCTAAAAACGTTTTTGGTATTAAATTTCACTTTATAGTCATTGTGCAGAGTATTTTGTCTGTGTTTTCATGGTTTCCAGCAAGTGCACTTACGCTTTTTATAATACTAACATACAAAAATGCCAGCAGAATAGGCCTAATGGTCTTTCATGTCTGCTCGTTTGGTCAGCCCACACCCTGGGTGCTGACCTTGCTGCCCCCTCGCCTTCTATGGCTTCTCCCTTCCCAGTTCCGGATATTCTTGCTGCATTGGATTTTGCTTCCAGAACCCTTCCCCTGTACCTGTCCCACCCCCTCTTGAACCCCTCCACTGTCTCTGCCTCCACCAGCCCCCTAGGCAGTGCATTCCATGGCTCCACCACCCTCTCAGTGAAGTAGCACCTCTCCTTTCTCCCTGAATCTTACCCTCCAGCTTCCACCCATGCCCTCTAGTGGCCCCCTCCTCCTTCTTTCGAAGCACCCTGACTGTTCCTCCCCTATTTACCCTCTTCATGTACCTGAAGACTTCTATCACGTCCCCCTGGTCCCTTTTCTCTTCCAATGTGTACATATTTAGCTCTTCGAGCCTCTCCTCATAGGTCCTGTCCCCCAAGCCCCATATCATTTTGGTTGCCCTCCTCTGGACCCTCTCCAGGAGGTTAATGTCCCTCTTTAAGTGTGGCCTCCAAAACTGAACGCAGTACTCAAGGTGCGGCCTCACCAAGCAGTTATACAGAGGGAGTATCACTTCCCTCCTTCTGGAGGTGATCCCCCTAGTGATGCATCCCAGCATCCTATTGGCCTTGGCTGCTGCCCTCCTACAAGTCTCAGAGTTGTTCATCTTGACATCCACCACCACCCCCAGGTCCCTCTCAGCCATCAAGACTTGTAGCATTTCCAGGGTGTACTCTTGGCCCGGGTTTCTGCCCCAGGTGAGTACCTGCATTTCCTGCATTGAACCTCAGCTTCCACTTTCTAGACCATCTTTCCAGAGCCTCCAGGTCCCCTCTGTAGGCCACCCTCCTCCTCCCCATCCACCACCGCCCCAGTTTCGAATCATCCGCAAAGAGACTCATCTCACCTCCTGATTCCTGTCCTTATGTCAGAGATGAGGCGTTAGAACAGAAGGGGCCCAAGGACCTGATCCTCATGGGGACCCCACTAATGACCCTCCTTGGGATGAGACTATCCCACCAACTACGACCCTCTGGATCTGGTCCTGGAGCCAATTGCTCATCCATCTGATCATCTGGTTCCCACCCCATTTCTCCCAGCTTATCCAACAGGCCCACGTGAGGAACAGAGTCAAATGCCTTGCTGAAGTCTAGGAAGAGGACGCCCACTAGTCTACCCAGGTCCAAGGCACTCATCACCCAGTCACAGAACTCACCAGGTTTGTTTGACATAATTTCCTGGGATGAATCCATGCTGTCCATCGTCCAGGCACCCTGACTTATCCAGGTCTCCCCTAGCCTCTCCTTGACAATGCCCTCCATCACCTTGCCCACTACCAATGTCAGGCTGACAGGCCTGTAGTTCCTGCCACCTCCCTTGATCCCCCTTGTGGATAGGCACTATATGTGCCACCTTCCAGTCCTGGGGCACCCACCCTGTCCTCAGAGAGATGGTGAAAGCTCCGCCAGGGTTTCTCCAGGACATCCGCAAGTTCCTTCAGCACTCTGGGATGTAATTTATCCGCCCCGTGCTTTCTCGCCTTAAGGGAGCTGAGGGCTTCCTCACCTCTCTGCTGTGATTTCACCTCCGTACCTCTTCTCCTGCTTAGCCTCCTCCTCCTGCCAGTGATGCCTCCCTCTCCCAGACCCACCGATTGGTAAGGGTCCCCCTCCTCAGTATCTCTGTCTCCTCCCATGTATGATGCAGCACCCCATTTTCCTTGGTGAAACTGAGGTGAAGTACTCATTTAGTACCTCAGCCTGCCCCCGGTCTTGTGCCCATCTCTCCCTGATTTAATCCTGCTAATCTGCCCCTTCCCCTTCGTTTTCCCAATGTATCTAAAGAACCCTTGTTCCTCTCCTAATTTCCCTGGCCAGGTTCTGCTCCTTCCTTGCCTTGGCCGCCCTCACCACCCTAGTGGCCCTTCTAGCCATCAGCCTCATACTCCCTCGATCCCTCACTCCTTGAGCACTTGAATTGCTTATAGGCTGCCTTCTTTCCCGCATCACCTCCTGGACCTCCCTGGTCCACCAGCAGGGTTTTTGGGCCCCACCCATTATTGCCTTACTCTTGCACAGGTGCTGGTAGCATCCTGCACCCCTCTCCTGATGATTTCCCACCTACTATCAAAGGCCCATGTCTGACCTAATCCCATCCAAATGCTCCTAAGGATCCTTCCCATTTCCTTAAAATCCGCCCCCCTGAAATCAGTTACTTCCGTCTTTGTGCAGCCTTCTACCCCTCCTCGGTCCAGGCAGAACCAGACCGTGGCATGGTTACTCCCCGCCAATGGGTCCCTTACCTCCAGGCCCCCAATCTGGTCACTGTCTGCCAGGACCACATCCAGTACCCGCGCCTCCCTGGTCTGTTCCCTCATCTGCTGAGTTAGGAACGCATCTTGAAAGACATCCAACAACCTCTGTTCCCTGGTCACAGAGGATGTCATAGTCTCCCAGTCTGTTCCTGGCATGTTTAAGTCCCCCAACACCACCACCGTTTCTCTGCCCAGTCTGCAGTGTCTCCCAACATCTGCCACCAGACTGTCCTCCAGCTCCTCCGCCAGGAGGGGGTCTATGCCCACTCTATTTTTTACTCTCTTGCCCCCTTGCTTTCAGGTGACCAAATCGCCTCCACGGTTCCTCCTCCTCCTCTACTCCCCCATGTCAATGCAGTTTTGACTATCATTGCTACCCTCCTCCCTTCCCTCCCCTCCCCTGTCCTTCCTGAACATAGTGTAACCCTCCAGGTTCAGGTCCCAGTCGTGTCCTGCAGTGGCCCAAGTCTCAGTGACCGCTGCACATCCACTGCTCCTCAGTTAGCATCACCTGGAGCTCAGGCATTTTATTGCCCAAGCTCCTGGCATTTAGCAGGACTACCTTCCACCCTTTCTCTATAGTTCCATTTCCCTGCTCGTGTTCCCATGGGGATTCTGTTTTCCTCTGGTCTGCACTCTTGCCAGTCGGCCTTTTCCCGAATCGTCCAGCTCCCCAAGGGTGGAGATGAGTCCTCCTTTATCGGCACCCTTGATAGCCTTTTCTCCCATCCCTCCCCTTCACAAGTTTAAACCCCACACCAGTGAACCCCTATTTTCAACTTAAGGATTCCCTCCCTCCAAATTGAGATGGAGTCTGTCTCTAGCATACAGCTCCTTATCCTCCCAGGTCTCCCCCCCAATCCCCCATCAACCCATACCCTCTGGCCTCACACCACTCCCTGAGCCACTGGTTTATCTCCCTAATCTTCCTTTTGTGTTCCCCACTAGCCCTTGGCACGGCAGGATTTCTGAGAAGGAAACTGTGCATCCTATGTCATGACAGACCCTGGCAAGCTCCCCTGAATCTTGCCTTTATCTCTAGCTCGCTATTTCCCTCAATGTCATTTGTACCCAGGTGGACCAGTATGTCCGGGGAACCCCCACAATCCTTTGCCAGCTGATATACCTCATGCTTAGCCCTGTGCACCGTTAGTCCAGGGAAGCATCTTGTTCTAACTGGCCAGGCTTCTCCCTCCCTATCCCATTTGATACCCCTGATCATAGAATCCCCCAACAGGAGCACTCTGACCACTCCTTTTCCTCCATTTCCCCTTCATTCATGTCCCTCATCCTTTCTACGGCCCCTCCACCCAGCCGGCTCCTTGTTCCTCCCCTATCTGGGTGCCACATGCCACCCTCCTTATTTACCATGGCCACCCCTCCCTCCAATCCTATGCCTCCTCCTCCCGAGTATCCTTCTGTACCTTGCTAATTCCCCTCACTGCTGACTGTCCTTCTCCCCATCTGCTAAACTAGCCTGGCTCGTCCTCCCTTCCTTCCTGTCTCCATTTAGTTCCTCCTTGCTCGTCCGTGCTCCCCTGGCCTAAACCCTCAGCTCCCTTTACTGAATCCTCCTTGTACTTCTGGTCCTTCTCCTTTACCTTTCCTCCCAACTGGTCCTTCTCCTTGCGCTTTCCTCCTTCTTACCCCTGCCCCTCCTTCTCTGATTCACTGCTCCCCCCATTTTCCTGCATTCCAGGTCCCCCCCTGTTCTTCCTGCTATCTGGCCCCTACCTCCTGCCCCCCACTCCCTTTCCGTCTCTAACCACTCCTGTCGTGGCTACATCACCCCCCTCATCCTCGAGCAGAAGAAGAGATTTGAAGCAGTTACTGAGTGTAAGGTCTGATCCACCTCCCCGCCTTGCTTCCTTCTGTCCAGCCCTGGCCATCTGCCTACTTCCCTGAGAATGTTGTCCCTCCGTCCCTCCTTTGTGAGGGTCCCCAGTTACCTGCCTGCTTCCTTGGTAGTGTCCTTTTGGACCCCCTCTGCCAGGGTCCCTATGTGACCTCTGAGTATTCTCCTGCACTCCTTTCCCAGCCCCACCTCCAGTGCTTGGTGCAACCCTGGAGATCCCCAGCCCCTTCCCCAACCATACCGCCCCTTCCCCAGCTGTCTCCTAATCCCACAACCTCCTCTAAGCTGTGGCCAGCTGGTAGCACACTGGCAAACCACCAAACTTCCAAGCCCAGTCCAGTATCATGGCTGGTTCACACCCTGTGCACCCCACCACCCTCCCAAAGATGCCGACCCTAATGACGTGTGGTTCCATCCCCTTCCAAATAGGTTTCCTTGGGTGAGCCACCAGGTTCTCCCCTAGTTCAAGATACACCCTACTGCCTAATCAGGTCACCCACTAATCTTAGAGACAGTCCCACTGTACACCAGTAACCCTGTTACTAGGTGCAGTACAACACATTAAAATTATAAGGGAAATGAACAACTCCCTAAGCTCCTCTCTCCCAGCCTTTAAATCCAACCCCCAGTGGCTAGAACTACATGAGCTGCACCTGCAGCCTTTTCCTCCAATTGCAGGGCAGCTGTTCCCCTATAAATTAGCAGAATTCTGGGAGGAGGGTGGGGAAGGCGGGTCTTGGGCAGACACCTGACTCGAGAGAGAGTGTATCAGCCCTGTGTCTCCCCTCCAAGCCCAGCAGCCAAAGAACCAGGCCCAAGCAAATCCCATCAATAGGTTTTAAATCAGAAGAAATAGACCTCCACCAACGCAGCCTGTTACACAGTGAAACATCCACAAAATGAGCCCACTTACAGCCACCAAACCAGTTTTCAAACTTCCAGCAGTCCCCAAAACAATACCCTGCTAGCCCCTTAGAAGTAAGAAAGAAAAGAACTAACCTTCTACCAAGTAAAATCCACAAGAACCCTGTGAAATCAACAAGCAGCAGCTACTGTCCTGGAACACAACTGATCCTGTCCTCTTCCAGTTCTTTCAAAGAAGACAAAGCAGCTAACACCTCAAACCTGATTCAGCTCTGCCTCCAGTCAATTGGCTGACTGAGACCTGGCCAGACCATTACCACCCTTCCCCACTATGCACCAATCTCTTGCAGCTAGTGGAGTCAGCAAAAGGAATCAAAATTCAACTCAAAGCTCCTAAAATATGTTTGCTGCCAAAGGAAACAGGTCTCCAATTAATCAGCTTCACTAACAACACATCAAAATAGGCTTGAAATTAACAGATATAGGTCTCCAACTAAATAACCATCTCCAAGCAAATCCCACCAAATAGGTTTTAAATCAGAAGAAATAGGCCTCCACCAGTGCAGCCTGTTACACAGTGAAACATCCACAAAATGACCCCACTTACAGCCACCTAACCAGTTTTCAAACTTCCAGCAGTCCCCAAAACAATACCCTGCTAGCCCCTTAGAAGTAAGAAAGAAAAGAACTAACCTTCTACCAAGTAAAATACACAAGAACCCTGTGAAAACAACAAGCAGCAGCTACTGTCCTGGAACACAACTGATCCTGTCCCCTTCCAGTTCTTTCAACATAATACAACATAAATCTTTCTCTGGGTGGAAGCACTGTGCATTTCTTTCTCAGGGTGTGACCCCACCACCACCACCACCACCACTGCTGAGTGAGAAAAGAACCCTGGAGCCACTGCCAACCTTTATGGCAGCTCACTGATGGTGTAAAGCAGTGGTGCCTTGCACCCTAAACCAACTGCAGAGGAGTTCCCCCCTACAGGGGCCTTACACATGTTTTTACAGACTCTGTTTCATGTGCTGTAAATGTTTTTGTGGCCAAAATCTGACCTACCAGACAGAGGATTTGTTACATAGATACATAGACAGTGTCAGCAGATAAGGGCCTATGGCCCACCCAGTCTGCCCATTTGAGCTTGTAAATTCAGTTTATGTTTTCCTAGAAGTCTGTTGCCCCTTACCCCTGACCTCCAGAATTCCTTTATGTCTATCCCATGCATTCTTAAATCCCATGATTGTCTCAGCCCCCACCACTTCCTCTGGCAGGGTGTTCCTCTGTCCACCACCCGTTCTGTGAAGAAATTCTTCCTCATGTTTCCTCTGAATCGTCTCTCCTCCAACTTCATCCCATGCCCTCTAGTCCTGGAACATCTTTTTAGCTTAAAAATAGTGTATTCCTGCCCTGTTCCTCCCTGTGAGATACTTGTATGTCTCTATCATATCCCTCTCTCTCCCTCTCTCCTTCGGGAGTACATGTTCACTTCCTTCAACCTGTCCTCATAGGACTTGTGATGCAATCCATGCACCATCTTTGTTGCCCTCCTCTGAACCTTCCTTTACCCTGTCTATGTCCTTACGTAGGTATGGTCTCCAGGAACTGCACACTGTACCCAGGTGGGGCCTCACTAGTGTCTTATATAGCGGAATTATGACCTCCTTTTCCTGCTGGTGATGCCCCGCCTATACATCCCAGCATCCTATTTGCTTTACCTGCTGCCTTGTCACACTGTTTCCTGCCTTGAGGTCATCAGAGATGATAACCCCAAGATCCTTTCCTGCTTGGTGCATGCTATATCCTCACCCCTAACTGATATATTGTGCCAGGGTTTGTGTGCCCATATGCATTATCTTGCACTTTTGCATTGAATTTCAACTGCCAACCCCTGACCATTCTTCAAGTTTCTGCAGGTCCTTCTCATTCTGTCTACACCCTCTGGTGTGTCTACTTGTTACAGAGCTTTGTGTCATCAGCAACAGTGAAATTCTGCCTTCTAGGTCCTGTGCAATGTCACTGATGAAGATGTTGAGATAGGACCAGTCCAGCACCTGATCCCTGTTGGTACCCCCTGGTCACTCTTCCCTCTGTGGAGTGACAGCCATTTACCACCACCCTCTGTGTCCTGCCACCAGCCAACTACCTACCCACCACATTACTGTCCTGCCCACACCCATATTCCCCAGTTTGTGTAATAGTCTTCTATGTGGCACAGTGTCAAAGGCCTTGCTGAAGTCCAGATAGGCCATGTCCACTGCCCTCCCCTGATCCACCTCTCTAGTCACCCAGTCAAAAAATTCAGCGAGGTTGGTCTGACATGACCTCCCCCTGGTGAAACCATGCTGCCTTGGGTCCTGTAGTCCATTGAAAACCAGATGTTCCACCAATCTCTCCTTCAGTAGTGCTTCCATGATCTTCCCCACTACCGAGGTGAGGCTGACTGGTCTGTAGTTCCCTGCTTCCTCTTTGTTCGCTTTTGTATAAGGGGACTACATCTGCAGTCCTCCAGTCTTTGGGTACCTCCTGTTTTCAGTGATCAGCTAAACAGGACAGCCAGAGGTTCAGCCACCACCTCTCTTAGTTCTTTAAGGACCTGGGGTGCACCCATCTGGCCCCATTGCTTTATCAACTCTTATTACTTCCAGTTCTCTTCAGGACTCTTTTCTTGTGTAAAGGACTTGTGTCCATTTCTGCACCATTCTCACCCCTTGTACTCCCTTCAGACCCATTACCCTGCTCTTCCTCAGTAAAGACTGAGCAGAAATACCTGTTCAATATGTCAGCTTTACTGTTGTCATCCTCCACGCCCCCCATCCTCCCCCTTCAGTCTCACTATCCCTCCCTTTGCCTTTCTTTTTTCACTTATGTACCTGTAAAAGGTTTTGTCCCCTCTACCCACTGATTTTGCAATGTGTTCTTCTGTCTGAGCTTTGGCTTCCCTTACTGAACCTCCCTGCCTCCCTTTGCTTCCTCCTGGTACTTCTCCCTATCCCCTTCTGCCTGTGTCTTTTGTATTGCCTGAATGCAATCTTTTTGGCTTTCACTTTCTTTGCTACTCTCTTTGGAAAACCATAATGGTCTCCTCTTCCTTTTCCTTTTGCTAACCTGCTTAATGCATAATTCTGTTGTTCCTGTAATCCCCATTTTAAATACGCCCACTGTTCCTCAACCCCTGATTCCTGTCCCATTCCTTAATGCCTCTTTCAAGTATCTCCCCATTTTCCCAAAGTCTGCCCCCTAAAATCCAGGATACGTGTTTTATGTGTGCTTGTTCTGCTCTTTTGTGATTTCAAACCACAATGACTGGTGGTCACTGTTCCCCAGGTGCTCCCCACTGTTACCCCATCTCACTGTCCCTGTTTGTGAGCACAAGGTCCAGTATTGCCTTCTGCCGAGTTGGTTCCATGACCAGTTGCTTGGAAGGCACCCTGAAGGGAGTCCAGGATAAATCTGCTCCTAGTTGATGCTGCTGCTGGGATGCTCCAGTCCACGTCTGGAATATTGAAGTCTCCAACCAGTACTACCTCACCCTTGTCTGCCATCCTTTGGATGGCTAGCATCAGCTCCCTATCTGTTTCTTCCTCCTGGCTGGTGGTCTATAGACCACACCTGTGCGGATGGCTGTTCCCATTTTCCTTTCCAGCTTAACCCACAGTATCTGTCCCCATTTTGTTCCTCCTGGATCTCTGTGGCCCTTATGTCATTTTTCACATACAGTGCCACTCCTCCTCCCTTCCTGCCTGCTCTGTCTCTTCTGAATATGTTGTAGCCAGGTATGGCCATCTACCAGTCGTGGTTATCATTACACCAGGTTTCAGTGGTGGCCACAATGTCCTGGTCTGACTGCACCATGACAGTCTCCAGATCTTCCATCTTGTTGCTAAGGCTCCTGGCATTTGCACATGGCTTTCATGATTTGACCTCCTAGACTGTTTCTCTGTTCTCTCCAGCCCCTTCCTTGGTTGTCCTTTATCCCTGGTTCTCCTTGCTGTCTGCCCTTCTGCTGAATTTTGCCCTTTTCTGCCTATCCATCTCTTGGGCACTAATCTCCATCTTTTGCACTGCTTTGCAGAGATAGCCACTCCTCTGGTTTACTGGTTCCATTGCTGGCTGTGGGGGTGAGGTAGGTACCCTCCTTGCTGGCCTGCCACCCCTTCTTCGGTTTAAATGCTTGTCAATGTAGCATTTAAACTTATCATTGAGTGCTTGGATTCCCCTCCAGGATGGATGCAGGCCGGCCAGGCTTGAACAAACCTCCATCCCTCAGGTGGATCCCCAGTCACCAATGAATCAAACCCTTTCTCCACAGCACCAGTTCTTCAACCATGAGTTAAAGTTCCTGGTGCATGCACTCCTATGCTCTCCCTTGCCTCTCGTAGGTAGTACTTCTGAGAAAGTGACAGAAGTAGCTACTTGGTTGAGACCCCTCCCCAATTTCCTAAACTCTTCCTGAACTTCCTTTGGCTCCCCATTTGCCAGGTCATTAGTACCTAGGTGGATAATGACATCCAGCTCACCCTCCCGTCTTGCCTTCCCAGTGATCCCCAGGATCTTCCTTCCATCCCTCCATGCTGTGGCACCTGGTAGGCACCTCACCTCCCTGCCTTCCCCCTCCTGTGTTCCTAGCTGGATCCCTCTTATGATGGTTCAAAATAAGATTCTTTCTATTAGCTTACATGTGACTAGTCATCTAAAAAGACTTGGTATAAAAAAAAACATTTGTTTTCCAGATTCAGTTCAGACAGATTTTTTTCACCCCAGTTCCACTCTGTTCACAAACCTGCAACACCTGTTACACTCCCTACTAGAAATCCTGTGCCAGACTAAGAAGAAACATGGAATGGATGATGTTTAATGTAAACCTAGCATACTCTGGAGGAAACACAAACTAGATTCTACATATGTGCTTTTAGGTTGCAAGTTTCTTGTAGTCATGCATACTCTTTTGTATAGATTTTAAAGACAGTTGTTACCTTAAGTGTGTGTAAGTCAGTAGTGTTGAGGTCTGAGTAGTTTTTGCTGGGTTTGAGGCTTGTAATTGTATGTCTGTTTACAGAAACCACACAAAATGGAATGTACTATATCTGCCATCTTGCATTTATGCTTCCTATGAATTATTCTTTCTTACCAACATTTAAATTACTTCTCCTCTTTCTACTCACTCCTACACAAAAAAAAAGTTCAAAGTATCTACTGCTGTGCTCACAGTGAGTTGAAGTAACAAGTCAAGTCCACTTTATTTATATAGCCCCTTTCAATGCCAAGGCACTGTACAGAACATAGCCACAATATAAAATATAGCAACATAAATTTAAAATTCAGTCTGGGAATGCCTGAGAAAACAAATATGGTTTCAACATTGCTTTAAAACTACTGATGGTCAGGCATTCTCTTAACCAATGAGATAGAGAATTCCACAGGGTTGGTGCTGCAAAAGAAAAAGCACGAAATCCAGATGTTTTCAAGTGAACCCTGGAAATCTCCAGCAATCCCTTGTCGGTGGATCAGAGAGGACGACCGGGGATGTAGGTAGTCCAGTATCTGTTCATGTAGGGCTTTAAAGGTAAGCAAGCTTACCTTATAGGTGATCCACTACTGAACCAGCAGCCAATGCAGTCCGTGCAGCACTGGCATAAAATGACTGAACCGAGAGGTACCAGACAATAGCCTAGCCACAGTGTTCTGCTCCAGCTGCAAGTGGCAGATATCAACCCCCAGACAGCCCTAGGTAGAGGGCATTGCAGTAATCAAGATGGGTGGTAATGAAGGCATGAACCAATGTTGGAAGGTCACCTGGGGGAACCAGGCATTTCACCCAGGTGATATTTCTCAGATGATAAAATGAGGACTTGACCACAGCTGACACCTGAGATTTCAGTGTCAAACCGTCATCAAAAATAATGCCCAGGTTTCACACCCGATCTGAGGTAATGAGCTGGACACCATCAAGCCACAGGCCAGACATGTGCCCAGCCCCAAAATCCACCCCCAGGTGACCTGGGTCCACAACCAGAACCTCATCCTTATCCAGATTTAGTCTTAACCAGCTGGAACCCATCCAGTCTTTGATCTCAGATAGGCAGTTATTTAGCATGGAGACCGCATCAACCTGTCCGGGCACAAAGGACGTATGCAGCTGAGTATCATCTGCATAGTAGTGAAAACTCAAACTGTATCACCTAATAATATTTCCCAATGGCAGCATATACACTGCAAACAACATGGGGGTGCCAATACGGAGCCCTATGGCACCCTGCAAGACAGATGGAGGGTGTCAGAGGAATAAATTCCGGTGACCACCCTCTGAGATCTGCCTGTGAGGAACAATTGAAAGCATTTGAGGACTGTACCTGACAGTCCACAAAGTAACCGCAGGGTCTCCAAAAGCACTCCATGGTCCACAGTGTCAAAAGCTGCTGAGAGATCGAGAAGGACCAAGATGGTACAAGCCTTTCGATCTCTCACCATTAGGAGATCATTTAATACCCAAACAAGGGCAGACTCCATGCTATGCCTCTTCCTGAAACCAGACTGAAGGGTTTTATAGACATTATGAGTTATAAGATGATCATCCAGATGCAATGCAACTACCTTCTCAATAACCTTCCCCACAAACGGAAGGTTAGAGACAGGTCGGTAGTTAGCTGGGTCATCAGGGTCCAAGGAGGGTTTTTTAAAGAGTGGTCAAATGACCGCTTCTTTCAGGGGGTCAGGAAAGAGCTCCCTCTCCAAGGATCTCCATACAATTTCAGCTAGGATCAGGCAGATAACATCTACACACCCCACTAAAAGGGGGGTAGGGCCTGGATTCAAACTGGATGATCTTCACAATGTCCATGAATTCCGGTTGGCCAAAGTCTGACCAGACAGACCGGGTGCTCACCACCTCCCATCGACCTCCGCAACTCCTCATAGAGAGAGCAGGGCCAATTCCGGACTTGATGCTGGCAACCTTATCTGCAAAGAACCGAGCTAGCTCATCACACTTATTTTGTGAAAAAGCTCTTCTGGGCTGGAGACAGATTGGATTGCACAATCTGTCAACAGTCTGGAAAAGTTGAGCCGGTCGATTCCGTGCGGCAGAAACCTCCCTGGACAGGAATTCTGCCTTCTTACAGGTGATTTCTAATTGATAGCCTTCATAATGTACTATCAATCTAAGCCTGTCAGTATCTAGGCTGGACTTCCACCATGCTTTCTCCAGTCTTCAGCCAGCTTGCTTCAACTCCTTCAAGAACCCATCATACCAAGGCGACCTTGGGTGAAGAGTGAGTGGTCTAACACGAACAGGAGCAATCAAGTCCAGGGCATCTCCCACTGCCTTATTATAGGCTAGTATGAGATCCCCTGGACCTGTGCTTTCACCCTGCAATCCAGATAGGTCCAGGACCACTGATAGACCATCCAGGGTAACTCCCCTTAAAGGGTGGTATCAGACCATCTTCAAAGGGGTAGATCCATTTGAGAGGGCACTGAAACTGAACCCTATGGTGTGATGGTCAGACCAACTGACTGGTTCCACCCCCAAATCAGAGATCTCCATCCTCAGGAAGAACAGCAGATCCAAGGAGTGACCTCCTACATGGGTAGAGGAGGTAATCACCTGTGTAAGGCCCAGCATTGTCATAAGCTGTAGGAGATTTTGACCAAACTACGAGAGTGCATTGTCGACCCAGGAATTGAAGTCACCCAGAATTATCCACCTGGGAGACTCCAATGCCACGTCCACTATGAAGTCCGCAATCTCCTGCAGGAATAAACCCCCATCATCTGGTGGACAGTAAATGAGGAGTATCGTGCAACCTACACCCTCTCCCATCATACACTCGAAGGATCTGGTGGTCCCCACTGGCACATCCATAAGGGCCAGTTTGGTTTTCAAAAAAATGGCTACACTCCCACCCCTTCGATCCAACCTCGGGTGGTGAATCACCAAGAACCCGGCTAAAACTGCAGAGGCCAATACTGGGCCTGTATTTTCATCCAGCCAGGTCTCGGTGATACATGCCAAATCCACCATTTTAACAAGATCAGCTATAATAGCCATCTTGTTTTTGATGGACTTGGCATTACATAACACCACCGGGTTGGATGAGATGCTGAGTAAGACCTTGACTCCTGTCCAGCATCAATTTCTGGACCCTTGGGTATGGGAACAAGACAGGGATTACCCTTGTCCTACACCATTTCGCCCAGGGTGTTGGCTGGTCTCCACAACCCCAATCTGTCCCCCTCTTTCCATTCCTCCACCAGACCCAATTCTCACCTCCTTCCTGCATCTTCTAACAATCCCCAAGGATTAGCAATGTTTATAGACCTCCACCGGTAAATAAGGGCAGTCAAGGGGGCACAATTCCCTGAGCCCGGTGGGGGAATATTGCCTAACCGTCACTTGGCATCCCCAGCACATTCTAAAAATAATACACCCAAATTAAAAACCCATCCAAACCAAATAATTATAATGCAAAAATGTTAAATAATAATAAACTAAAATTACACTCTACCCAAAAACACATAAACTTTGTGGTCACAAATTACAAGAGGACAAATCTACTGCAATATAAACTGTGAATTAATATGAAAAACACCTGGAAAGCTCTCACCAGTCCAGGCAATCACAAAAAAAGTCTTTTGGTTTAAAACCTACCCCATACATAGTTAGATCCAAACAAATTAAATTATAAATTAATATAGAGTATTCTCACCGCCCTAACAAATATAGACAATATTATGTAAAATTAAATACTGAGATTCAAAGCTCATATCAACGAGAAAAATGTGGAGTCATAGTTACTGATAGCAGGCAGAGTTTTAAAGCCAAACTTGAAGGGTCCCATTCAGTGTCTATCTTTGAAGATCCAATAATCCACCAGGCACAGACTCGCAGGATTAGATAAGGCTTGCAGAAAGAATTTGACCAGAACGATACTAGGGAAATCCAAGGGCAACTAGCCAGACCACCGGGTAAGCCACTGCTCCCCACCAAAACCACATACCTGGTGACTACAGGTATCTAGTAGGATCAGCCATCAGACTGACCCCCTAGATACCTTAGGACTACCCTACTCCCCCCCGCCGACAACCCAGCAGCCAGGTGCAGGTATCCTGCCCCAGATGCAAGCCTATCGAGGAAACAGCGCCCCACTAGATGGCCACGGTCCTCCCCCACCAGTTCTTTAATTGGGTATCTTCTCAAACTAAGTTAAAGATCAAGTTCAGATAACTAAGTCCAATATAAATCCACAAAGTTAGGTCCCTGGTGTAAACCAGAATAAACACACATTCCAGAAAAGATGCCACCAAAATGTGTCCTCCACTCCAGCTCGCTCCCAGGCCTCAGCACAATCCCAATTTGGGCCAGCATTCCAAAAACACCACTGAGGTGAGACTTTCTGAACAAAGCCCAGATCAACAAGTTCAACAAGGATCCAGATATCAACTGGGCCCCAAAACAGCAATTCCTTACTCCACCACATTCCTTGCCCCCACTTCTGAGGGTTTCAAAATACAGCCCGTCTATGCCAAGCTAATTTGACTCTAAAATCACTCGCTGACAAAATTACCATCTGGCCAAATTTCAGCTCAGGATCTAGCACACCCGCTATTCTCAGCAACAGCAGTGAATGAGTACCTTCGTGACAGATGGAATTCTTCAACCATGAAGTTTTAACAGTTTACTCAAACTGAACTTAAAAACGAATGAACAAACTTAATCACAACTTAATCAAAACAATAACATAGAACATTTATTAAAAAGTAATATTAAAATGGCAGTTTAAAAATGGCTATATTGCATTAAAACTACCAACAATCGGACAGCTGGCCCAGCATGGCTGCCATCACAAAGAAGAGAAGAGATGTTGTAACTGTAGCTTCCTATCCTGTATGGGATTTAGTTTGTTGTAAAAAGGAATTGTCAGCAATTTGAAAGCAGTTCTTCAGAAAAGTCTTACCCTAAAATACCAGACATTGACTGTAGTTAGGGGCTTCTTTTTCTAGTATACTGTGTGAAGATAAATTTATTATATCTGGGGGGTGGGTGGTTGTGGTAAATAAATGAGGAGTGTGGCACCAGTACATTCTAGTGGCCACTCTTTGAGGCCCTTTGAGGCCACCAGGATTTGGGGCTTAAGGACTTGTTCCAAACGATTCCAAAGCTGACTCTTTCTAAACATCAGTTCTTTAGAAAAGGCAAATTTTGGAACAGTTAGGGCTAGGAACTTATTTTTTAATGACATTTTGAATCATGTCAATATGGAACTTATTTGTTGATAAAGTTTCCATATATTGATACATATAGAATAAATGCTAGGACTGTGTAGTGTACAAGGAAATAGTACCATGGGGGGAATAATGAGGTAATAAGCTGAGTGGAATTATGACCTCATTATTCTCCTGAAATGGAGTTATAGAATCAGTCACACAAGTGAGTAGCCTTTCCTGTTATTCTTTGTTGTCTGATCTTGATTGGTACTACTTTGTCATTGGATAATATTTTCTGTAGTTCTTTTGCTTCTGACAACAAGTGTACCTATCCTAGATCATGCCTGAAAATAGGTGTATTTAAGTCCAGTGTATCTTACCTGGTTGTCAAAAAACAAATAAATAAATACCATGGCAACACTTCAGGTGATCATGCCTCGTCACATGATGGAATCACTCTTACACATGAGTAGTCTTTCTTGTTGATCCTTGTTGTCTGGTCCCGATTGTTACTTCTTTTTTCATTTGATAATGTTTTCTGCAGTTCTTCTGTAATTCTTCTGCTTATGATGGTTACAGTACCTCTCCCATGTCATGACTGAAAATAGGTGTATTTACACCTAGTGTATTGATAATGTTTTCTGCAGTTCTTCTGTAGTTCTTCTGCTTATGATGGTTACAGTACCTCTCCCATGTCATGACTGAAAATAGGTGTATTTACACCTAGTGTATCTTACTTGGTCATCAAAAACAAATAAATAACAAAATTTCATAAGTCCAGATCACTTTCCTAAAGTGTGTTTTATTTAAGATACAGTGGAGTCTTCTTATTGTGGCAGAACAGTAAACTAATACAACGAATTGGTAAGGTTAAATTCTATACGTTTGCACGTGGCCACATGGTCCTGCTGTTTATCTCAGGGTTTACAAAGAGGATCAGTTGGGTAATAAAATATTATTCATGAGGGTCTTTTGGAAGGGTGCCATCCTGTGATAGTGAAACTGCTGAAAAAAAATTTGATGCTGAAAAGAAATAGCAAATTAGAGGAATATCTGAGTATACAGAGAATACTGGCTGGGCAACTGTGCACAACCAGCCTGTGCTGCCACTGAGGGGTTCTGATTCCATTATACCTCGAGAGCAAAGCTCAAGATGTCACATGGAATCAGAGCCCTGAGGTGGTAGCTCAGGTTGGTTGGGCACAGTTGCTGAGCCAGTATTTTTATAGAGTAGAGTGACCCCTTGTTCTGCAGAAACAATAAAATAAAAATAAATACTTGAAATGATTTCAATAGACAGTTTCACTTTGTTGGCAATTTATTCAATAGCTATCAGAAGGAATAAACAGTTACATAAGTGGCAGCAAAGTCTAATGATTAAAACACCTTGTTGGATGCGATTTTGTTTTATCTTGAAATAAAATGTCTTATCTGATACGGAGAGAGTTCGGTTCAGATAAACCACCACCGCCACCATTCTGTCAGACAATTTACTGTTTGAAGTCTGAGATGTGCACACAGTAGTTTTTCCTTTAATTAAACTGCTGTCATGTGCACTCTCAAAAACAGCCAAGATGTTGTTGTACCACAGTATGGTATTACCACGTTCCATGAACTTTGAACTGTGGTAAAACAACATTTTGACTGCAATTGATTTCTATGCAGAATAACGGGTGACTATACACTGTACATTATTTGTTTATTGATAAAATGTGAGAACTGAGATTTTTCTAATGATGGGAATACAATGAAGGTCTAGTTTCCATCAAAAGCCTGTATAATCCTGTTAACAAACGACATGTTTTTATTTGAAAGAAAGATGTCCTATTGAGAAAGGTAACACAAAAAAAAAAACACGAGTACTGAGACACACTGGAGTTTTCTCTATAAAAGAGGACTTCAGTCTGAGTCAGGAAAGAAAGGGGGTCCAGTGTGTAGTGCAACTGGCTGACCAAAAGTATGACATTTGAAGAGGGAACTCTGACATGGTTCAAATTCTCCAAAGACAAGCGATTACTATTTCCATATCTTTACCTATAAGTTTGACCTAGCTATAGGAAAGCCAAGTTTGTGTTTTTTTTTGGTTTAACTCCTATTATTTTCAATGTTTTCTTCAGTAAGCACATTTGTTCTACCTTGGCCAATATGTAAATATATTGTATAAATAAAGTAGTTCTTATTTAGCACAGTATAAAGACTGGTTGCGCATTTAGTAAAAGGGGTACAGTTTGTGAATTTCTGGGGTAACCATCGTTCAAAAGAGGCATGCTAAATCTAGCTTAGGCAATTTGAAAAAACACTTTTCTTCCTGATATAGGAAAAGGAGTGGAGGGAAGTTTGATAATGCAGAACCCACACTTAACCTGGGAAAAGACAGCCAACTCAGTTAAGAAGGGGGATAAAACCTTTTATAGGTACATCAGAGAGTGCAGAAAGACAAAGGGAGGGATAGTGAGGCTGAATAGAATGAACGGTGGGTGGGCAGAGGGGGACAGTAAAAAAGCAAGGATACTGAATGAATATTTCTGCTCAGTATTCACAAAAGAGGAGGGGGAAGTGCCTAATCCAATTAACAGAAGCGCTCTTGACAGGGGGGTCGATCCCAGTCCTTTCACAGAAGAAAGGGTTCTGCAAGTACTCCTAAAACTGAAGGTGGACAAAGCAATGGGGTATGATGGAATTCACCCCAGAATTCTAAAAGAATTAAGGGGGGAACTAGTGAAACCACTGACTACTCTTTTTAACAAATCATGGGAGGATGGTGTGGTACCCGAGGACTGGAGGAAGGCGAATGTGAGTCCCCTTCACAAAAGTGGGACCAAGACAGAGGCAGGAAACTACAGACCTGTCAGTCTGACCTCTGTGGTAGGGAAAGTGATGGAGTCACTTCTGAAGGAAATAATAGTTGAGTACCTAGAGGCCAGTGGGGCACAGGACCCAAGGCAACATGGGTTCACAGCGGGAAGGTCATGTCAGATGAATCTAATAGATTTCTTTGACTGGGTGACCAAAGCAGTAGACCAGGGAGGAGCTGTGGACATGGCCTACCTAGACTTTAGCAAGGCATTTGACACAGTCCCACACAAAAGATTAATAGTCAAATTAACCAGCCTGGGAGTGGGTCCCAGGGTGGTAGCCTGCGTAAAACATTGGCTGGACAACAGAACACAGAAATTAATTGTAAATGGAGTCCACTCTGAAGAAAGAGGGGTTACTAGTGGGGTACCACGGGGTTCAGTACTGGGTCCAGTCCTTTTTAATGTCTTTATAAGTGACATTGCAGAGGGACTGGAAGGAAAGGTATGCCTCTGCAGATGACACAAAGATCTGCAACAGGGTTGATACACAAGAAGGCATGCAAAGGATGAGAAGGGACTTGGCAAGGTTGGAGGAATGGTCAGAAGTATGGCAGCTAGGATTCAATGCAAAGAAGTGCAAAATGATGCACCTGGGAAACAAGAACCCAGGGGAAGAATACACAATGGGGAGGTAGTAACAACAACAAAAAAGGAAAGGGACCTAGGGGTAATCATATCAGATGACCTTAAGGTTAGCAAGCAATGTGAGAAGGCAGTAGGGAGGGCTGGGGGTATACTGGAATGCATAGGGAGAGGCATCACCTGCAGAAAACAGGAAGTTGTTATCCCTCTGTACAGAAAGTTGGTGAGACCCCATCTGGAGTACTGCATCCAGTTCTGGAGACCCTATCTCTGCAAGGACATAGACAGGATAGAGGCAGTCCAGAGGAGGGCAACCAAAATGGTGCAGGGTCTGCAAGAGAAGCAGTACGAGGAGAGACTAAAGGAGCTTAATATGTATACCCTTGAGGAAAGAAGGGAGAGGGGGGACATGATAGAAACTTTTAAGTACCTCAGTGGAATCAACAAAGTCCAAGAGGGTAGCATCTTTCAGAAAAAGAGATGTGCAAGAACAAGGGGACACAATTTAAAGATGGGGGGGTGGTTCAGGGGCAATGTGAGGAAGTATTTTTTCACAGAGAGGGTAGTAGATGCATGGAACAGCCTTCCTGAGGAGGTTGTGGGGTCTAAAACTATGGTAGAATTCAAGAATGCATGGGACAAACATAAGGCAATTCTTGTGGGGGGGTAGGAAGAAATAGGCTGTTGGTTAACTAGGATCTGCGGCCTATCCTGTAGGTAGGGAAATGAGCAGACTAGGTGGGCCAAGCAGTCCTTATCTGCCGTCAAAGTCTATGTTTCTATGTTTCTAAGCAGTCAGAATTGGCTTGATCCAGGGGGATTGGTGGCTGGGCTCAGGGGGTCCAGGTGTCTGAAGGGGAACCACCTTTGCAGAGGGATGAGTGTGGTGCAAGGACATGATGAAGGGCAAACTGTCTGTGGCAGCCAGCTGTGAGGGGACACTGGCTGGGGCACAGAGGAGTCAATTTGTCACATCTGGTGGTGGCGGTGGGATCTGTGTGAAGCATGCAAATACCAGTCAGCACTTGGTGGTTACTTGAAGGATGATTATGTAGTGTACACAAATACCTAGAGTAAATCTTCAGAGACTGCACAACACACCTAACCAGTCACAAAAACAAAGTACACAAGAGAAAACAGTTTTCTTCTGTTGCATTTCACCTTTATTTTTGGGTGCAGTCAGTGGTCAGGATAATGACAGCAAAAGTGCCACTCAATCATAACAAGCTAAGATCAGAACAGCTGCGACAGTTGTGCACCATAAAGGACATTAACCATGAGTCACCTAGTAAAAAGCAGCTTATAGAAGCCATGCTTAAAAAAGGACCAGGCAGAAAAGGAAGTCCTCAGAATACAAGCCATGGTCGAGGATGAGTCCTTCCAACCAGCAGAGGATGCCCATGAGGAGGGGAAGCTGACTGAGGAGGACAACGCAAAGCAGACACAGTAGCAGCCAGAGCCAGTGCAGCAGCAGCAGTTACATAAAAAGCAGCAGCCGCCGCCAAAGCAGCCACAGGCACAGCAAAGACAGCAGCCACCACAGCAGAGGCAGCAGCAGCCAGTGCAAAAGGGCAAACCAAGAACAGTTGATGTGGAACTGGAAAAGCTGAGGCTGCAGTTTGAATGGGACAAGATGCAGAAGGAGGCAGAATTCCAGCTGAACAGGACGTGGATGGAGGCATAGTGAGCTAAAAAGGAGACAACCTGAGCTGAAAAAGAGGCAGCAGCACAGTGCAGGCATGAACTTGAGATGGCGCAATTACATCAGTAGCCATCTGGAATGGTAAGTTGAGTTGAGAATGGGGGTGTCAAGACATGGTCTAAACCAAATACTAAATATTTCCTCACTTTAAGGATTAGGTGCTTCAAATGCCTTCCTTTGCACAGTTGAGAAAATGTGTATACAGTCCAAATTGGACAAGGGAATGTGGGTTGTCAGTCTAACACATTTATTATCTGGAAAGGATCTTGATGCATTTTCCAGAATGAATGCACAAGACAGTTGGGACTATAATAAAGTTAAAGATGTGCTGTTAAAACATTAGACATTGACTGCTATGCATATAGATTGAAATTTAGTAGATTTAAGAAGCATAATGAAGAAAGTTACATTGAAATGTGGATACAGCCTTCCAGTTTGTTCAGAAGGTGTTGAAGACACATGAGGCTAGATCCACAAAGCTTTGCCACAGTGCAAACCCTGTTTGTGTGGTGTAAACTGGGCTTTGCACCAAGGTATTATTCACAAAAGCCCAGTTTGCACCCACATACTGGGTTTGCTAGAAGACAAAGTCTGGAGGGATCCACAATGCAAATGAGTGGCAGGGGACCTGCATATTGGCACAGTTCTATTCACCAAGGATTTTCTCCAAGCAAAGGCCATTTGTGAGGTTCCCTTGCATGCAGAAAATACTGCTGACTGAGACCAGGCAGTATTCCGTGCAACCCTTGTGGCTGCCAGAGGTACTGCCACTTGACATCCCTGTAAAATAAAAACCTACTGTTTCCCTGGCGGTCTAGTGTTCCTTCCCCATCCTGATCGGTGACCACCATGCCAAAAGTACAGAAATACAGTCTTTCCTGGTGGTAGTGATCCCCTTCCCCTTCCTGGTCCTCTGACCGCCGTCCCAATGGGTGTAATAAATATATCTCTGGTAGTCCAGTGGTCCCTCCCCCCTTCCCGGTCTGCTGCCACTATCCCATTGTGTTATAAACATGTATCCCTGGTAGTACGGTGGTCCCATCTCCCTTCCCCAATGTCCATTCATCATCCCGTCTTATACAAATTCTGTCCCTGACAATGTAGTAATTCCCCCGGTTTCTGATTGCCATCCTGTTTTATAAAAATAATTTCCTTGGTAGTCCAGTGGTCCCTTCCCCCTTCCCAGTACACCGATTGTCTGTCCATTATGAGAAGAAAGACCCTAGTGGCACAGTGGTCCCCCCAACCTATCCCCAATCCCCCGCCATACTTTAAAAAAGGACCCTGGTGGTCTAGCATTCCCCCCAATCCATCCCTGATCTGCCCCAATATGAAAAGGATAGATTTTCCATGTGTAGTGGACCCCCCACCCCAGCAGGTAGTGTCCTAATGTCCCACCACCCCACTCCCCTTGCATCCCAAAAACGAGTTGGCAGCCAGCACAGCCCTTCTCTCACCACCATGGCTGGCCACTGACTGAGCTGTCACCGAGTGGGTACTGTATACAGTACCGCCCATTGATTTTACAGCAGCTGTCAACCAAGAGGCAATACTGTATACAGTACCTGCTCAGTGACAGCTCAGTCAATGGCCAGCCATGGTGGTGAGAGGAGGGCTGTGCTGGTCATCAGATCGTATTCATAATGGAGGGAATGGGATGGTGAGACACTGCCTGCCAGGGTGGTGGGGGGTCCACTACACACAGAAAATCTATCCTCTTCATATGGGGCAGATCGGGGATGGGTTGTGGGGGACTACTAGACCACGAGGGTCCTTTTTAAAGTATGGTAGGAGGGATACACAGGTGGGGGGACCACTAGGCCACCAGGGTCCTTCTTCTCATAAATTATTTTTATACAACAGGGATGGCGATTGGACATCATGGGAGAGAGTGGGGAGGGATTATTACACTGCCCGGGACTTTATTTTTGTAAAACAGGATGGCGATAGGCTATCGGAGGAGGGGGAAGTGACCACTGGAATACCAAGAAGAATTATTTATTCTACTCGAGATGGTACTCGGTGATGGGGGGGACACTACCACCAGGGATACTGACATATTTTTTAACGGACGGTGACTCAGTCGCCACTGAAGCAACATGCTTATAGAGTCCCTGAGAGTGTGAAATGCCATATGCAGGAGAAGCTAAAAGAGATGCTGGACTTCCATGTAGTCCTTGGTCTTTGCCCATTGTTCTTGCCCCCCCAAAAAATACAGGATGACATGGTTTTGTGTGGATTACCAGAAGCTTAATGCTACTGTAAGCACCCTCTGGGAGCTTACTAGTTAGACTGGGAAACTAAGCAGTAGGAGCGGTGGTGCCAGTAGGTCTGGGAGGGAGCCTGCCTGCTGTCAGCAGGGGGACCCACCCCCTAGGGTATAACGAGTGGGGTTTTGGTGCCAAAAGGGGAGAGAGAGGAGAGGAGAGGAGAGGAGAGAGGAGAGGAGAGGAGAGGAGAGGAGAGATTGAGAAGGGGAGATCTAGTTGAGGATTGGGATCCACAAGTTCAGCCAGAGGACCGCTGGCGGGCTGGGGTGGTCTGGCCAACACGCCCTCCTCCTCAAAGATCCATGTTGAAAGTGCAGCAGTTTGAGCTGTGTGTGAGTGAAGGGGAGCCGTGGAGCACAAGTTTGGGTCATGTCCGTGTGGTTCAGGAGCCAGACCCCATAGAAGCAGAGGTATGGAGGCCCACTAAGTGATCTGTGGCATCTTGGTAGGGTAAGCACCAATGGGGGCCCTGTTCCAAGAAATCTCACCCATGAGTGAGCATCCTGAGAGCCAGTGAGTGTTTCTGTGATCAGGTCTGCTCTGGTAGATGGGGCCTGGGGCGCGGCCCAGAGGTGTCAGCCTGGATTGTTGAGGGTGCAGTGGTGGAAGTCTATCCCTTTTTCCCCTGGCTGGTGGTCACTGCAGTGTTTGGACTCTTGAAGGGTGCAGCCTGTGAAAGCAGGAAGAGTTCCATGTGGGGAGTGGCTGGTTGGGACCCTGGCACTTGGGTGGCCAGCTGTCTGGGTGCTCCATGTGACACAGCAGCCGTTCTCCAGGGTGAAAACATTCCTGACATTGGAATCGCTGCATGACAGGAAAGTGCCTTTGGTTTCTAGAAAGGCCAGGAATGTTCAGAATTAAAACAATACCTGTATCGCCGGCACCCACCAAGGCCTGGACACCTGTAACAGGTATTTCCAAATGTGTCACACACAATTCAAAATCCTCACCATATGTCCACCACAACAAAGGAAGAAGGACCGTCCACTTCAAATGAGAGCAAAAAATCCAGCTTCAATAAATCCAATATTAGGTGAGAAAAAACAAAACAGGATTTTGAATTGTGTGTGACACATTTGGAAATACCTGTTACAGGTGTCCAGGCCTTGGTGGGTGCCAGCGATGCAGGTATTGTTTTCATTTTGATATTCTTTGCCTGGCACCACCTGTTCCATTGTGCGATCACAGAATACTGTCTGCAATGTTCAGAATTACCTGGGGAGGCCAGACCAAGCACATGGTATCAGTGATTGGGTCTCAGGAAGGTATTTGGTGGTCTGTTCATGCTAAATTGAACACCCTTCTAAGAGTTCGACCTCTCAGTAAGAACATAACCACCTGTGTTTTGGAGGAACCCCTATGTAACAAGGCAAATAAGAAATGGGATTGGGACAATAGAAATGTCTTGTGCTGTCACAATTGACACCTCAGTTAAATATTGATGAGACTAAGAGAATAGAAAGTAAGCAAGTGCCAGTGTTAAGAAAGAATATGAAGGGAAGGATTATGAATTGAAAGTCTGCAAGTTTGGAATACCGATAACCATGACCTGTTTTGGGCCACTGTCTAGTGCTGCTGTCAGGAATGTAGTCTTTTTGGCTCAAGGGAATGTCTACAATGCAATAAATCAATCTTTTGGAACAGGAGATTGTTGCAGAAGTCATTGCCAGGTTCATTCCTGTAAAGTGTCCCCAACGTACTTACTACCCCCACACTTCATGGAGTGGTTTATCAAATTTCTTGTTTCATATCAAATCATTTTTGCACTTTTGATTCTGGAGTGGATATTGAGTTTAATTGATTCAAACTGTGCAGGTTTTGCCTGTTAATAATTATTGCCCCCTGCAGCTAGCCCACTTAAGTGAAGAGATGTACCTGCTCCCCTGCAATGCGAAGCCATCTCGCAGCAACTGTGAACCAGATAATTAGCATCTTTATTTTCTTGGACTGAGTTTTCTTGGTTGTACTGTGCCCCCTCCCACCAAGATGCCATCTGGATACCCCTAGACAATGGGAGGGGGGCTTACACTATCACAGTGTCCAATGCATATCCCAAGCAGCAGACAGAGGAAATACTGGAAGAGTTAGGGGGAGCAAAATACCCAACAACTATAGACTTAACAAAGGGTTACTGCCAGGTACATTTAAGTGCTGAAACAAGGGAGTGGTTCACATTTATCACTTCATTTGGCCTGTATGAATTTTTGGTCATGCCATTCAGAATGAAAAATGAACCAGCTACCTTTCAGAGGCTCATTGACTGCATGTTATCAGGGGCAGGTGCATTTGCTGTGGCTTACATGGATGATGTTGCTATATTTAGCCAAACCTGGGAGGGGCATTTGATATATATGAGAGAGATCCTCGAAAGACTACAAGCTGCAAAACTGACAGTCAAAGCTGAGAGGTGTCAGATGGACATGTTCAAAGCACCACACCTCGAACATTGAGTGGGGGGTGAACATCTGACTGGAATCTGTGAAGGTGGAGGCTATAAAAGCATGGCCCACACACAATCAAAAAATGAGTACAAGCATTCTGGAACTGCTGGATTTTACAGAAAATATGTGGCTAATTTCAGCATAGTTGTATCACCCCTTGCAGATCAAACCCAAAGGAGAATGCCTGAAAGGGTGCATTGGTCAGAATGCTGTGAGAAGGCCTTCTGTCAGTTAAAGCAGGTCTTATGTCAGGCACCAGAGCTAGCCAGCCCTGCCTGTGGTCTAGAATTCATAGTGAACACAGATGCGGCAGATTTTGGGGTGGGGTCTGTGCTGAGCCAAGTCAGTTCCAAAGGGGAAGCGCATCTTATTGTTTACCTGAGCCAAAACCTCCTGCCTTGGGAAGTGACATATGTCACTAGACAGAAGAAATGTCTGACCATAGCTTGGGCATTGCAAACATTGCAGCCATACTTGTAAGGCAGTGAATTTTCAGGGGTCATGAACCATGAACCATAAGCCATTAACATGGCTACAGCACATAAGTGGTGAGAACGCAGAAGCAGTTGCAATGGAGCTTACCACTGTAAGAATACAATATGCACATACAACATAAGAAGGGCTCACAAAATGCCAGTGCTAATGGACTGTCCCATCAGATGGCATAGCATGGCCAATGCAATTACAGTGTTGTGTTGTCACACAGTGCCAGCATGGGACTTGGAAGGAAGATGTGTCATAAATGTACACTAATGTTTTAATACAGTGAAGTGGCAGACTGGCTAAGGTGTCCCAGAAAATACCAACAAGTCAGCCAGGTCAAATTCTATAAGTTTGTGCATGTGACCAAATCAGCCTGCTTTTTATCTCAGGATTTACAAGGAGGGTCATTTGAGTAATAAACGTTATCTGTTCCTCGGGGTCTATTGGCAGGGTGCCACACTGAGACAGTTAAACTATTGATGAGCATTGATTCCAAAAGCATAGCAAATTGGAGGCCTATCTAAGTATATTTCTTTTTGATAAAATATGGAAACTGAGATTTTCCTAATGATGGAAATACAGTGAGGATCTGGTTTCCAGTAAAAGCCTATATTTACAAACAAAAAGTTTTATTCGTAAGAAACATGTCCTAATGATAAAGGTAAAAAAACAGAGGTGTACTGAAACACAATGGAGTTTTCTCTATAAAAGGAGAACCTCACTGTGAGCCAGGAAAGGAAGGGAGTCAGTGTGTGTAGTCCAACAGGCTGGCCGACAGTATCAGACTTGAAGTAAGGAACTCTGAAGTGGTCCAAGTTCTCTGAAGAGAAGAAATTGTACTTATTCCATATCTTTACCTGTAAGTTTGACTTAGCTATAGGAAAACTAAGTTTGCATTTTTATGGTTTAAGTCCTATTATTTTAAATTTTTTCTTCTGTAAGCACTTTTGTTCTATTTTGGCTAATGTGTAAATATATTGTGTAAATAAAGTAGTTCTTATCTAGTGAAGTATACAGACTGACTGTGCATTTCACTAAAAGGGGTACAGTCTGTGAACTTCTGGAGTAACCGTCATTCCAAAGAGGCATGCTTAGTCTAGTTTAAGCAGTTTGAAAAACACATTCCTTCCAAATACGGGGAAATGAGTGAAGGGAAATTTGGTATGACAGAACTTGCATTTCACCTGGTGTTCAAGCAGTTGGCCTTGGCTTGATCCAGGGGGCAGTGTGATTTCTGTCCTGTAGGTTCCCTGTTTTGTTACCCATAAATTGTTTTTATTTAGTTGTTTAACCAGATATAGCACACTAAGCTCAGAGCTTTTTTACAGGAGCGACCTGGGAGCACAAGGAGGTTAAGTGACTTGCTCAGGGTCACACAGTATGCAAGTAGAAGCTGTGGGATTCAAACCCAGGTCTGGTCTGCTAGATGTCACCAGATTTGCAGCTCAGAGCCTTAGACCACTGCGCTATACTGCCTCCAAATAAATAAATAAAGACTTTTTGCTTGGAACTTTCATCGTGTCTGCAATTGTTTGGCTATATTTATAGCAACAGAGCTACAATAGCTGAGGATTGCTGTGGTTTCATTGTCTTAAACACTACGGGTAACTTTAGACATTGGTCTGTTATCTTTGGTTACACGCTGGAGTGCACCTATCATGTTGGTTTGCAGCTTGCTTGATACAGAGGGACTGGTAACTGGGCTCAGACAGAAGGTCCAGGGGACACCACCTTTGCAGAGGGAAAAGTGTGAGCACAAGGGTACAGTCAGGGGTGAACACAGGTGAAGGTCTGCAGTGGCCAGCTGTGAGAGTGGCACTGGTTGGGGTTTGGATGGGTGGGTTTGTCACATCCACGCATCCCCTACTTGCCAGCGGTCAGTATGTGTAAATGTAGGATATGTGTTTAAGAGATCTTGAATGTGGGACATGAGTCTAAGAGATCTTGAATCGTTTTTACTGGAAAAACAAAACTGGCTGCATTTAAATTGTTAAAAATGGATTATGTTATTAAGGTACTCACTGGGACTTCATTGTGTTGCTCTGGTTAGTGACTATAAGTGAATAACAGTGATAGTGTGCTTCACTGGGACTGTATTAAACACCTACCAACAGCTGCTTATTACTTAAACACTTAGGTCATGAAGTATCAGTTACGTCATTGTCCTACAGAGTTAGATCTACGTGCTTAACAGGGCTCTTAAATGCATTTAATCATTCAAATTAACATTAGGGAGATACAAATAGAATTGGGACTTTACAAACTCATAAACCAAAGCAGGCTATGTGTTTAAGCAGTTCACTATGTGATTAAGTGGGCTTTACTATATAAGGATGATTGAGACAATATTTGCAATGCAGACATATCTTTATTTCATATATAATTAGCCTTAACTTGTTAACTGGTAATTCCTTGTAAAACAATTGTTAATTAGGTGCTAATTGATTTAATTAATAGTTAATTTAAATGTTATTGCTTTTTCTCACTGTGGTACAGTACATATATTTAATTGTTGTGGTATACAGCTTTAATTGCTGTTGCATTTACTGTAGCTTTAATTAATGTGGTATATACAGAATAATGAATGAGCAACTGTGTGTTATGGATTTTACTTTACACACTCAGGGTGTGTGATGACCCATAAACCTTGAGAACAAAGCTCGAGAGGTTTATGAGATCATCACACACTTTGGGTATGCAAAATAAATCCACAAAAACAAAGCTGTTTATCCTTTACTTTTTATAGTTACTGGTGCAGGGAGTTCTGCAACACAGAGACACACACATAGATGCACACAGACTCTCCCTGTCCAGTAAAGACAATGTTTTGTCTTGTTTTCTTTTTTTTTTCTTTAAAAAAAATTAAAGTGTTGAGCTGCAGTTAAGTCATGGTTCAGAAGTCAGGCATAGTCCCTCTGGTGATCTTGTTGGGTTGGACTCATGGTTTCCTGAATGCAACGTACAGCAGAATCGACCAACTACATTTTAAGAATTTAAACAGCAGGATCAATGAGATAAATTCTAAACAGAATAAATAATAAAGACAGAATAGCAGAAACTCTCCATTGCTGTAGCGGTTCATCGATAAGTGGAAATGGAGCCATCATGTGTTTGGAACTGTTCAGCCCACTCACTCAAATGCTGTAGCATGACAATTTTGACTGACAGAAGAGTTAAAGCAAATGATGTAATAACTGGGTGATCCGGTTATTATGGCGTTTGAAAAATAGATCCAGACCATGTATTAAAGGGAGTCACCAGTAATGATATGGATTTATCTGATATGTGTATGTACTGTATTTAATTACTATGTTGTATACTGGTAACTGATAAGTTTTTCTATGGGGAAAAAGACCATCCATGTATTACATAGCCATACACCTTAATAGACAATAATCATGACATAATGTATATTGGTGTGTATTGGCACATGAAAACAGTATAAGTAGGACTTACTTATGTAACCCTGACTCCAAGATTTCATTAAAAAATTATTTGCCAGCTTTACTGGTTCCAAAGTTAACCATTACTTAAATGTAATTTCTTTAAAACTGCTAATTTTAAAACCATTAGGTCTAAATACCTATTTTTTTTATTTTCCTCCATTACTTGAAGGGAGAATGAAATGTTTGCTATGAAAGTAAATGTATAAGATAAAGGTATAGAATGGTAAAAATTGCATCTTCATTTCATGTAATTTATTTTATCACATAGATACACTGGAATTTATATTCCTTTTACAGGTATGACCTGAGGTCCAATAATACAAACAATAACAAAGACAATACAATAATGAGTGAGATCTGATTCGTCTCTTGTCAAAAACTCTATGTAAAATAGCTAGGTATTATCATACATTCAAATGTAGCATGTGCAAACATTGGCTTCTTTAAAATGTGCAAGCACCAGCAGCTGCGAATGATTTTAAGGAGAACTGCACTGAACCTGTATGTCATTTTTCCTTTGAAAGGCCTATTTTTAAACACTGGTTTCAATTCTTCTACTGTTCCATCTCTATAGGTTTTTAGTTACCTTAGTGGGTGTTTCTGATTTACACACAGGTACCCTGTAGTAAGTGCTATTTTAAAACTGTATGATGTAGTTTATGTCCCTTGCTCAGCCCTTCCATTGCTGACACAATGCATTCATGTGCTATTACAGAATTATGTGGCTGAAAGAGACACAAAGCACATCATACGGTTCCAAAATGGCACTTAACATTACTGTGTAAATCAAAAACACCCCTGTGTTTACTAAAAGGCCTGTATAGAGGGAACAATAACAGAAATGGAACCAGTACTTCAAAACAGCTGCTACTGTGGAAAATGACTTAAAGGTTCAGTGCAGTTTTCCTTTAACAGGCCAATTTTTTACAATGTTTGGAAGTTCATTCCAAACAGTCACAGTGCAATAAGCTACTGCACACTGGCCAGCTACAGTGCACATCAATGGTATTTTTAATATGTGTGAAGTTGAGGAACATGAAGAAAAATTTGATTTATAATCAATCAGCTGATCAAACAAAGGAACAGGCATTCCAGACTTCCAAATTTTGTAGACAAATCAAGAAAGCACTAGATTAAAATTCAGTTGAACAGGAAGCCAACCAAGGTTATTTAATACTTCATAGTGGTGCATCCAGTTGGGTACCAGTAAGGCACATTTATCAATTTTAGCTGTTACAACTGAGTTTCTTGACAAGGTACAGGAAGGTGCCAAGTCTGTGACTACACTCCTGTAATTTAAAACTGGAAACAACTTTTGGGTAGCTATGGCCAAGTGAGATTTATTAGTCAAGCAATTCGTGATTCTGTAAACAGTACCAATTTTTGAATGGCTCTTGGAAGTACGATGATCTAAATGAAGGCCAGAGCTTAAAGTGGAGTCAGGTACTACCCCTAAATATTTAAAAGTCAAAACACAATCAACTTTAGAACCATCTATGGCAAACAAAGTCAAGCCTTCTGAGCAAGATTTTAGTTTTGGGGCTGTTCCAAGCAGTATCAAGTTTGTCTTAGTTTTATTTTAAGACAGGGTTATTTGAAATGAGCTATTGCTGTAGCTTACCAAACTCAGAAGTAGGAGTGGAGCTTATGCTTTACACAGAGCTACTGTGACAAAACAACACAGCATCATCTGCATATAGCAGAAGCTCAGAATAACACTGGACAAATGATCAGTAAATAATGAAAAAGGCATTGGGCCAAGTATGGATCCTTATAGAACCCATACTGAGCCTACATGCTGACAGATGTACAAGCTCCAGATTTAACATTTTGGTATTTCCAAGTCAAATGATCCAAGAACTAGGCTAACAAAGAATGCCCTAGCCCAAGCTGTTTCAAACAATTTACAATTGTTCTTTGTGCTGTGTCTGTGAACCTAATCAAGGCAGTCTGAATACCATACCCACTCCTGAACCCATGCTGATTTGTAGAGCTCAAGACGTGTTTTTCTGTACACTCATTTAATTTTTATCTATTTTATTTTTATTTTGAACAATATCGGAATTACAATCCTTTGAGTCAGAGACTCCTTTACAAAGGCTCCACATAAAAATAGTACACAGGTTTCAAATAAACATTAAATAGGAAACATAATTTCCTAACAGACATTTTATATAAAACAATGAACAAGGATACCATAATAGTAGAAATACATTGCTAGCAAGAAGTAGGATGCCACACAGGCACTGGAGAAGGTGCAACCCTGAAAAAGATAGATAGGTGGGACAGGAGTCCCTTGTCATGAGGTAGGTGGTAGTTGGCCAGCAAGTACAGAGAACAAAAGGGCAGGAAGAGAAAAAGGGGACCAGGGGACTGGTCATACTAAGTACAGTTATAGGTATGGAAGGCAAGGAGATGGTCCTGAAGGAGGGATTTGAAGCAACCAAGTTTATTTTCTAGGGTGATTAAGCTGGGTAGAGAGTTCAACCAGGAGGGGGCTCTATAATGGAAGGATCTCTGTCCCAAGGTGGTCCTGAAACATGGTACTAGGAGGGTAGGTTTGGATGAACTCTGGATGGCTACATTTGTGGGTGCCAGGTGGAGGAGAGAGGATAGACCAGGAGGGCAAGACCACTGGTTATCTTCCTGGCAAACAGACAGGTCTGGTACCTCAACCTCTCATCAAAGTTGAGCCAGTTGGTTAGATTGTATAGCATGCAGGTATGGGTGAGCATGTCATTACCCATGACTAGACAGCAGGCTTTATTTAATGAGACCTTAATTCTATGCAGGGCAGTGTTATCGTCTGACCCATAGACCAGGATCCTGTAGTCTATGAGGGTCAGGATGGAGGAAGAGACTGCAAGCAGAAGGGCATCAAGGGTGAGGCAGCTCCTGTGTTGATAAAGCAGGCCAATCCTAGCGTTGACTGCAGTGCTGGGGAGATGAATATGTTCATGGAAGGTGAGTGTGGAGTCAAGGGTGATCCCAAGGTATTTGAAGGTATTCACCTGCTCAAGGCAGTGGAGATGGTTGGTAAGAATTTGGAGTGGGGTTCCTTTGAATTTGCTTTGGTTGTGGATAAACAACATAACCTTGGTTGTTTCTGATTTAGTACCAACCTGTTGCTGACAAACCAGGATTCAACCTCACTAAAGGAACTCTGGAGGGATAGTTGAAGAGAGATGGGGTCTGTGTGAGAGGAGAAGAGGACTGCATCATCTGCATATAAGAAGACTTTCTCAGAGCAGGCCTTTGGTAGGGTATTAAGGAACAGACTAAACAGAATGGGCCCCAGGATGGAATCCTGGGGCACCCCAGATAGGACTGTGAGGCAGTTAGAGAGGGTGCCATTTATTTTGACATGCTGGGACCTAGTGGATAGGTAGTCCACAAACCATGTGGTAACCTCCTGGGAGAAGGCAGATAGTAGGAGGGTGTGATTAATAGTGTCAAAGGCTTTTGATAGGTCTATGAAGACTGAGCTAACCAGGTGCCTGTTATCAAGAGCAGAGTGGACAAAACTGGTGAATTCTAGTAAGGCAGTGGTGGTACTGTGGCCTCACCAGAATCCATGCTGCTCACCACAGAGAGCGTTATATTTAGTGAGGTAATCTATAAGCTGATCCGAGACAATTTTTCCAGTGCCTTCGGGGGAGGGGGGAGGATGGAGATAGGACGATAGTTCCCAGGGGAAGTACGGTCACCGCTTTTGTGAATAGGGGTAATGACAGCAGTTTTCCAGATGGAAGAGCACTTACCAAGGCATAGGGAGCAGTTAAGAAGACTGGTAAGGGTGGGCGGACCACATCCTAGACCAAGTGAAGGAGCGTGAGGTCCAGGGTGTCATTACTGTGGCAGGTGCCACTTAGGGTTTTAAGGAGGTAAGGTTTTGCTTCCTGCACAGAGAGAGCTCTGAAGTAAAAGGGTGGGTGAGGGTGTGAGGGGGCTGGGGACTGGGGGTGGGAAAGGAATCAAAGAAGTTGGGGGTAAGTACAGAACTGAGGTCAGAGAAGGAGCAGTTAAGGGTGTCGGCGATTACTATGCATTCAATGTTTCTGGATTTTAGACAGAGCCAAAATTATCAATATGGACATAATTAGTAAATTCTGATGTTGATTCTGACTTATGTATAAGTATTACAAATGAATGTTTCCATATGTCAGGGACTTGTACCAATAAAAAGGATGAGTTAAAAATAATGCTTATAGGGTAAGCTATTTCGGTTGTAACCACAGCTAATAATGTTGGGGCTAAACCATAAAAACCCAAGATTTATCTGGTTTATCTATTTCAGTGACTTTAATACTTCCAGTCCAGTCATGGCCTTTAGATACAATATGGCTCTATTCAAATTAGGCTTAGTAGGAAAAGCTGAGAATGTCCAGTTAAAACACCATGGTACTGTAAGTCTGAAGGTTAGTGATTAAGTTATTTCATTCAGTTACAGTTTTCAATGGGCATGTTAATTTATCACTTTTTTCATGCAAAAATTAATTCAAGTAGAAGGGTTAAGTAAAAATTTTATAGAACCACAGAGCTTCCAGAAGTTCTTGAGGCATCCACCTTTCTCCTCCAAATACATCTGGACCAGGTCCCTCTGTTCATGTAACACCTCTGTTCTTTTGTGTGAAAATGCTGCAGCAGATTGGACAGCCATACCCTCCACCACTAACATCAGTGTTGTCCTCTTCATGTGTCACTCTGTCTGGGAAAAACACACCCCACTCAGAAAATCCAGGGTCAGAACTCACCATAACCCACAATTGACCCTGAAATCATTGATCAATGCCAGTCCCATGATCTTGCCTAGTCACGTTTCAAATTATTTCACTCTCTTTCTGACTCTCATACAGTATTATTATGAACTCCTGTACAAAGGCTGCCGGGGCTACACAACTACAAATATTTCAAGGCCAACTTTCAGAACAACCTAAACACCCCCTCAAAGTTCTGGAAGGTAATTCACTCCCTTTTTGACCCTCCCACCAAATCCACCCCCCCCCCGGTCCTTCTTGTAAATAGTTTAACAGTATCTGACCACTCCTCTGTTGCTGCTCCCTTCAATGAGTCCATTCACCACATGAGCTCTCCCCTCCACACATCTCCATTCTTTCTCATATTCCCTCTCTTCTCCCTTCCACTGGTTTCTTCTTTCCCGTTACTACCCATGAAACACTGACTGCCCTCTATTCCCTCAACCTATGCACATCCAACACTGACAGACTGTATCCTAAACTACTTCATATCTCTGCTCCTGCCATCTACTCAACCTCTCCTTCTCCCTTAGTGCTGTCCCTCAGTCCTAGATGTTGGACAACATTTTTTCACTCCGTAAACAAGTTGACCCTTCCTCCACAAGTAACTTCTGGCCAACCTCCCTTCTCCCTTCCCTTACTAAGCTGCAGGAGAATATTGTCTACACTAGACTCTCCAATTTCCTGTCCTCTACTGAGCTCCTCTCCCCATTTCAGTCTGGATTCTGGAAGCATCACTCCACTGTCTTCTCCTTCCTGCATGTAACAGATTCTGTCTTCTCAGGGATGGATCAGGGGCACATCACAGCTGCCATTTTCCTTGATCTGGCCAAGGCCTTTGACTTGGTGTCCCACACTTTCCTTCTGCATAAGCTGAGTTCTGCTGGCATCTCAGCCCCTGCTGTTGACTGGTTCCATTCTTACCTCTTAGACCATCTGCAGTCAGTACATGTTGGTAGTGCCCTGTCACCTCTACTTCCCATCAAGGTGGGGTTCCCACAGCACTCCATCCGTGTGCCCATCCTGGTCTTCATCCTTCTTAATAACCTCCCTACAGCTTATGCCAGCTCGCCTATCCACATGTATGCAGATAACACAGTCATCTACATTTCTGGTTCCTCCACTACTACCATGAAAGGTCTGCTCCAGCAAAACTTCCACAATGTCCTGCACTGCTTCTAATCAAACCAGCTCTGGGTCAACACAAAAAAACTGTGACCATGACTTTTGGCAGCAGCCAAAAACTTGCCAAAATCCCAAATTTACCTATCTTGTCCACCTTAGATGGCACCCTTCCAGAAGTGGTTCAAGCCTCAGTGTGTGGCTGGACAGCAAACTTGACTTCTCTGCCCACATTTATGCCATCCATGCCAAGCTCTGCTCTAAACTTGCTGCCTTGTATCGCAATAAAGACTGTTTATCTCCGCAAGTATACTATGAGCTAGTCACCAAAATGGTGGACCCAGTCTTTGACTAAGCAGATGTGGTCTATGGTATCGCTCCTTCCACCTTCCTATCCAGACTGAACACCCTCTGTAACTTTTTCTGCCACTTTGCTACCAACTTCCCCTCATACTCACCATTGCTTGCTCTACTCCTCCTTATACATTCTTCCCCTACCCTCATGTCACCAGAACAACTGTGCCTCTTCCATATCCAAATACTGGTTTGGATCATTTTCCTCTTACCTCTACTCACTTCTCTCCCCATTTCCTCTGCTTCCTGCTCCCTCCGCACCAGAGATTCTCGCACCTTCAACATTCCTCATCTACACTCCTCTGCTGGGCAATCAGACTTTTTCTATCACCTTTCTTCACTCTGGAACCAACTCCCCTCCTTCTTCCACTTCACTGTCTCCACTGGCTGCCTTATGTACCAGATGAAACTCCTTCCCTTCCCCACTCCTGTTTTCCCCCATTTGACTGCTTCTCTTGCATTTGTCTCCAGCCCTAGTGACAGTATTGTTGTAATGCCTAATTTTGTTGCTAGCTCATTTTTGTGCTTTCTCCTGTTTTAAATAGTGTTCTCTTATTTAAAACAGAACCATTCTGGTGATGACAGAAGGAGCAAGACAGGGAACTGTAACAGTTAAGGCATAAGGAAGCAGGGAGGCAGTCAGAATAGCAGAGGCCGAAACAGAGGAAAAGATAGCCAACTCAGTTAAGAATGGGGATAAAATCATTTTATGGGTACAATAGGGAGCAAAAAAAGACCTAGGAAGGGATAGCGAGGCTTAATAAAGTGGAGAGGAGGTGGGCAGAGGGTGACAGTGAAAAGGCAGAGATTCTGAATGAATACTTTTGCTCAGTATTCACAAAAGAAGAGGAGGGGAAGTACCTAAACCAAACAATAGAAGCACTCTGGATAGGGGGGTCAATACCAGCCCATTCACATAAGAAAGGGTCCTGAAAGTACTCCTAAAACTCAAGGTGGACAAAGCAATGGGGCCTTGTGGGATTCATCCCAGAATTCTAAAAGAACTAAGAGGAAAACTAGTCACACCACTGACTACCCTTTTTAACAAATCATGGAAAGATGGTGTGGTACCTGAGGACTGGAGGAAGGTGAATGTTATTCCCCTCCACAAAAGTGGGAGCGAGGCAGAGGCAGGAAACTACAGACCTGTTAGTTTGACCTCAGTTATAGGGAAACTTATGGAATCACTTCTGAAAGAAAGAAAGAATTGTTGAGTACCTAGAGGTCAGCAGGGCACAGGTCCCAAGGCAGCATGGATTCACAGTGTGAAGGTCATGTCAGACAAATCCAATAGATTTCTTTGACTGGGTAACCAAAGTAGTAGACCAGGGAGGGGCTGTGTATGTGGTCTACCTAGATTTTATCAAGGCATTTGACACAGTCCCACACAAAAGATTAATAAACAAGTTAGCCATCCTGGGAGTGGGTCCCAGGGTGGCAGCCTGGCTAAACAATTGGCTGGATGACAGGGCACAGAGGGTAATAGCAGGGTACCACAGGGTGCAGTACTAGGACTGGTCCTCTTTAATATCTTTGTAGGTGACATTGCAGAGGAGCTGGAAGGAAAAGTATGCCTCTTTGTAGATGACACAAAGATCTGCAACAGGGTTGATATACAAGGGGGGTGTGGAAAGGATAAGAAGGGACTTGGCAAGGCTGGAGGAATGGTCAAAAGTATGGCAGCTTGGATTCAATGCAAAGAAGTGCAAAGTAATGTACCTGGGAAACAAAAACCAAGGGGAAGAGTACACAATGGGGGGAGGGAGGAGATACTAACAACAACAAAAATGGAACGGAACCTGGGGTAGTCATATCAGATGACCCAAAGGTGGGCAAGTAGTGTGAAAAGGCAGTAAGGAGGCTGGGGGAATACTGGGATGCATAGGGAGAGGCATCACCAGTAGAAAACAGGAAGTTGTTATCTCTCTGTACAGACAGTTGGTGATACCCCATCTGGAGTACTGCATGCAGTTCTGGAGATCCCATCTCCACAAGGATATTGACAGGATGGAGGCAGTCTAGAGGGGGGGGCAACTAAAATGGTGCAGGATCTGCACCAGAAGCCATATGAAGGGAGACTAAAGGAGCTTAATATGTATACCCTAGAGGAAAGGAGGGAGAGGGGAGACATGACAGAAACATTCAAGTACCTCAAGGGAATCAACAAAGTCCAAGAGTGTAGCATCTTTCAGAAAAAGAGATGTGCAAGAACAAGGGGGGCACAATTTAAAGATAGAGGGGGGACAGCTCAGGGGCAATGTGAGAAAGTATTTTTTCACAGAGAGGGTGGTGGACACATGGAACAGCCTTTCAGAGGAGGTAGTGGGGTCAAAAATGGTGGGGGAATTCAATGCATGGAACAGATATAAGGCAATTCTTTGGGGGGTAGGAGGAAGTAGGCTGTTGGTTAACTAGGATCTGCAGCTTATCCAAAAGGTAGGGAAATGGGCAGACTGGGTGGGGCAAGCGGTCCTTATCTGCTATCAAAGTCTATGTTTCTATGTTTCTATGATTACATTTTATTGTAGCTACGAACTGCATTAGGGCCCCTCTATACAAAGGGGATCTACGGCGCATCCTAGCGGAAAAGGGAGATGCACCACGCAACTCCAACAATGTGCTGCAGTGCGATATTCAGTGAAGGGAGATGGGCCACCCTAAAGCAAATGGGCCATGGCCCAAACATAATATATGCGGCCCAAGTAGAGGGGGCATTCCCATGAATACACTGCACATCTGCATATTCATTGGGAATATGCCCCACAATGGCCGAAAATGTGCTGCACAGAGATAGACAGCAAAAGGCTTGCCTACATCAGCCAGCTACCCACAGGCAGGCTGCTGAAGTGCAGGCTGGTGCACGGCAGCCTGCCTGCCATGGCAGTCTAGTGGCATTCCCTCCCCATCCCCGTACATAAAATACAGCCCACCCAATCCCTGTGCCATAGAGTAGGGCCCCCCTTGCTCGAGCACCGATCGATGGTGTGGAATCCCCCAACCCTATCCCACAGCATAGGGACACCCACCCATGCCCAATCCCAGATCCCAGTCCACCCTCAACCGGCCCCAATTCCCAAAGGCAAGGGGCACACACACCCCACCATGCCCTGACCCCAATGACTGCAGTTAATGGCACCCCCCCATTTCCGTAGTGAAGTGGCTCCCCACCACTGGTAGGCAGGACCCCCTCCTTGCACCCCCGTCCTCCTGTGCTGGCAACCGGCACAGCCCTCTGCTCACCACCAGGGCCAGCCGCCAACTGAACATCCCAGAAACTGCACTGCACAGAATACGTGCTCAACCAATGAGTGCATATTCAGAACAGTACAATTCCCAGACTGTGCAGTCAGCAGCTGGCCGTGGTGGTAAGCGGAGGACTGTGCCAGTTGCCAGCATGGGAGGGGGGAACAGGGAAGGGGTCCTGCCTACCGGGGAGTGGGGAGACACTACAGTAAGGAACAAGGGGGAAGGGGCTATTGTCAATGCTGGCTCTTGCTGTGTGATGGGGCAGGGAATCCTTATGCTTTGGCAACAGAGGAGGATACTTATGTCAGAGCTGCAAATCGTGCAGGGAGTGGGGGTCTTTGCACACCGGCGGAGGTCCTTCTGTGCCTATTACGTGAATGTGGATCAGGCGAGAGGGTGCTGAACTTGGCTTTCCAGGGTGTTTTACTGCAGTTGCAGCCTGTTTGTGGCTTGGGCGGGGGAACATAGCCTGGTGCATCCAGCTGGGTGCAGGCAGTCAGATGAGCACATAATAGGCATGCATGAGCAACGTTTGTGCCATGCATGCCTAATGGACTCATTTGCATACCCTGGCTGAATATCGCCTTTTGGGGATCAGTGCATCTGGGATGTGCTGGAGCATCCCCCATAGACAGTATTCAACCCATCCTGGGATGTGCTAGATGCATTGGCAGTTGCCCACCTTTTGCGCCATCCACATGGTCTGCAATATTCATATAGGATGCGCGATCCGCTTGGCTTGTGCATTTTGTTTGAATAGTGCAGTCAGTTGCGCCATGCATCTCCCCATGGCTGAATATAGGGGCCCAGTAATATATATTTTTCATCCCCTGTTCCCTTCCCCCAGGTCACACCTGGAAACAAGCCTTGGCTCAGTGTGACTTTCCCAGTCACCTGTTTTCAAATAAATCAAATAAATAAATAATAAAATTCTTCGCTTGCTGGTTTCTGAAAAAGTTAGTGGGCAGGATTCACAAAGCAGGTGCACTGAATGCAATTGAAATGTACTGGTGCAAATAGGATGCACCCACCAAAAGGTGAGAGATTCACAAAAGGATGCACCACGGGATGCCCTGCGTGCAACCCCACTGTGAATCACATGTGATGTGCATGGCACAAGGGGAGATGCCCTAGCACATCCATAATGTGCTAAACCACCCAGGGGAGCAGAACTGTGAATAAGGAGCAACCCAGCAGGGACCGAGGGAGCAATAGTGGAAATGCTGTGGGTTAAAGGAGAGAGGGACACATGCCCAAAGGGACAAGCCAGAGTGGCCAAGGGCCCAACAGTGGCCGCAGCAGATGAACAGCAGAAACAAAGCATACAGAACAACACCTGGCACCACACGACACAACCCACACAGGACTATGGCAGGCAGACAAGTCAGTCACACCATCGCCAGCAAGGTGCCACATACCTGCGAGGGATACCATGCAGCATGGTGGAGTGCAAAGGATCATGCCACTGCCACAGGTGTCCAGGGACATGGTTGTGTATGAACCAACACAGTGCCACACCAGTGCATCAGCTGGGTGGCACCCAGTGACACCACTGCGCCACAGAGGCATGCCAGACTCCCAACCACAGGTGACTGTATGCAGGTCCAAAGACAGATAATGCAGCAGCGCAACTGATGAATGCCACAGGCAACACACATAGGCCAGTGACACAGACATGTGCAGCAGGACAGTAGGCCCACCCACAAGCCACAGGCAACAAAGAGGGCACACAGTAGACTGGACATGGCAGGTCACTGGAGATAGCTGCCTATACAAAGACCTGTGCAGACAGGAGTATGGCAGCAAGGGGACAGTGGACAGCTGCAGACAATGACCAAATCCACAAACATAGAAAACTTAAGGACCACAGTCAACAGGTCAGAGAAACAACAATTTAATGTATGGACAACAACAAAAACAACAGGAAAAACTATGTACAATCAAAAAGAATACAAGAGAAGGGGAGCATCGGACTACATACAAAGCTGTAACTGGGGAAAGCAGGGGAGAAAAGTGGCAGTGGGAGTGGGCAGGGGATGGGAGGACTGTACAAAAACAAAGGGAGGTCTCGAACTACAAAAAAAGTCCAATTCATGGAACGGGGTGTACACGGTGATGGTGCACACGCCTCCATCCAGGTGTGCCTAGGCGATGTTGGACACTGGTCAGTGCCCTCAGCAGGCATTCCTACCACCGGAACAGGGGCTGCACAGCATCCTGCATGGCATGCCTCATTTGTTCCCCCTTGTCCACAAGATTGTCCTGCAGATGACCCCCATGGCAACAAACATGCACATCCTGGAACCTAGATTGCTAGAATCCTCCAGATTATGTCATCACTGGGCCTGTCGAAAGTTGTTTCTGCAGCGATACACAAGGGCGGCCACATGTTGGACCTGGTGTTCTCACTGGAGCTTCAGATAGATAATCACAAGATTAATTGGGTGGTGTGGTCCGATCATTGCACTGTGCAGTTCATGTTCAGGCCAGACTGGGCGAGAACCAGCCAGGCACAATGCACAATGCACCAGGCAGGCACTGGGTGCCATGCCAACTGTGCGCAGGAACCGGTTGGGCACATGACCCATGCATAAAGACATATGCCTGTGCAAGGAGCTAAAAGGCTAGCTGCATGCAAAACATGCACAAGGCAGTGGCCTGCACAAGCATGTAGGCCATGATAGGACACAAATGTGGTGCCACTGAGTGGCCACAGTGCACATGGCAAGCACACATGGAAGCTGCCGATGCAGGGACAATGTGCACCATTACACAGGCACAGGCTGCACCAGTACCAGCAGTGGGCCAGCACAACAGGTGACACACACATGCAGGCATGGTGTGCCAGCAACACCCACCCAGTCAGACACCCACGCCTCCTGAAAGACAATGGATGCACAAAAGGAACACCTACCTGCACCAGCATGGCCACCACCTGATGCATGTCCAGTGGCCCTCCGCTCCCTCAGTTCAATGGCCTCCGTGGCCCACCACCTGGCCTCCAGCCCTGCAGGAAACAGAAAACCAGAGAACGACATGAGGAGATGCAATGGTGGACAGTCCCCGACCCCCCTCCAACACCATAGTGGGCATGCAGTGAAGATGTCAATGAATAGTGCACCACTGTTGTATGGCCCCATGTTGTGCAGTAGTGCACAGCAACCAGGCTTCTGACCCCCAAGTGTGCATCTGCAGACATGCAAAGCAAATGGCAGTCCCACACCAGGCTGTACACAGTGTCCCTGCCCCACCCCCACACCACGGTGGACAGGACCCACCCATGTGACATGCAGTACACGGCACCACAGTGCAAGTGCAGCCATGTATGAGTCTGTGTGTGCAATAGTGACTGTGCTGTTGCGTGTCGCAGCAGCCCGAAACCCCATGCACATGACCTGCAAATGTACAACTGTGACATACCTGGTCTGGGCAGTACATCCCTATGTACACGCCCCCTCAAACGCTGCGACCGCACTCTGTACCTGCATTGCAGGTCATGGAACCTGTGCCTGTACTGCTCCCCTGAGCAGGGAATACCTGTGCAGCACACCAGCTGGCCAGTAACCCTGTCCCAGACTGCTGACCTGGGCTCATGCAGGTCCACTTGGCCAAACAGCCTGTCCTCCACCTGCATCACTATAGCCACAAGGTGGAGGAGCTCCAGCTCTGACCGGTTCATGGCCCTTGGTCCTGCTCCCCTTGCATGGGGCATATTTGCAGTGCAATGTGCACAGCCAGTGCTATCTTTGGGACCTATGCTATTGAATGGCCTAATTGCGCTACATGCACCACCAGGCCACATGTACAGCACCGCACATAGTGTGCTTAAGCTCGTTTGGTGGCAATGGCACTGACACATGCATGCACATTGAGCAATGACCTGTGGGAAAGTGGGGTCAGGGGTCATGGCAGGATCACGCATGTGCAAACCGTGCAAGTCACCATGCTGTTTGTGTCATGCAGCATCACGCATAGCAACAGTGATGCACAGTAGCCTACAGGTGCACAATGGTGATCACTGTGCCATCAGGGCACAAATATGTGGCAGATGAACAGTGGGCTTCGCACACATGGACGTGCATGTGTGTACAGATGGCACCGTGCACCGTATGCATGCCACATGTTGGTGATGCGACTGTCACTCTGATTGTGCATCCTCGATAATGCCTAGGGTGATGCATCAGCCTCAGGGACATGCCCCAAACACACCATGCATGCACGGATAATGCACCATCTGGAGATGCGGCCAATGCAGAAGATGCACCATGCTGATTGGGATGAGCTGAGGGCAATTATGCAATTCACAGACATTGCTCCCAAATCATCTCATTACCAAATTCAGAGGTATCTCACCTGTTTAGCATCTCATTATCACTACCCAAAGCCACATTTGCATGCCCTGAGCCATAAATGCTCATTACTCAGCACACAATGACCATAGGAGACTGAGTGGATTGTAAGCCTTGAAGGTAGGTTTTGTTTACATTTCCTGTGACTTTGTAGCTACTGCATTGCACAGTATGGGCCACAGACTGACTGGCAACATCCAGAATTGTTCAGGCACACCTAACACAGCTCGGTGTGTGTAACACACATTCCTCAGACCACCCTAGGCAAAGTGGGGGAGTTGACTGAAGGCTGCTTTAACTGCACATATATGGATGGCTGCAGAGGCCAGATGGCTGGTGAGATGGGTAGGAAACTGGCTTCAGAGAAGACAACAGAGGGTGGTGGTGGGTGGTGGGTGGGGAGTTCTCACACCCAAGGGCAGTGACGACTGGTGTTCCACAGGGCTCGGTGTTGGGACTAGTGTTGTTTGGGATATTCATTGCAGACATATCATGGAACATCAAGAGCAAGATCAGTCTGTTTGCTGATGATACCAAGGTAGGCACAGTGGTGGATGATCTAGGGGGGATGGCAGGGGTTGCAGGATGATCTGGCAAAGTTTGAAACCTGGTCAGACACCTGGCAACTGGGGTTTAATGCCAAAAAGTGCAAGGTGCTGCATTTTGGGACGAAGAACCCAAAGAGGAGTTACCAGCTGGGGGGAGTGCAGCTAGCCCAGACAGAGGAGGAGGAGGAGAAGGATCTGGGTGTGCTCATTACAGGGTCAATGAACAACTCAGCACAATGTAGGAAGGCAGCTGCAAAGGCCAACAACATGCTGGGTTGTATTGCAAGGAGTATATCCTCGAGCAGGGAGGAGGTGATTCTGCCACTGTATAGGTCATTAGTTAGACCACACCTGGAGTACTGCGTGCAGTACTGGTGCCCGTATCTGACGAGGGACATTAAGTTACTGGAGGGGGATGCAGCGCAGGGTGACAAAGATGATCAAGGGGCTGGAGGACTTATCATACGAGAGGAGGTTGAAGGAGTTGAACATGTACTCACTGGAGGAGAGGAGGGACGGGGTGACATGATTGAAACCTTTAAATACATGAAAGGAATAAACAAGACGGGTACAGAGGGGCTGTTCAAAGTAAGGGAGGGGAGGGCCACCAGGGGCCATGATATGAGACTGGAGGGAGGAAGGTTCAGGAGGGAGATGAGGAGACACTTTTTTACAGAGAGGGTGGTGGCTGGGTGGAATGTGTTACCTGCAGAAGTGGTATGCAGTAGAACAGTGGACTGCTTCAAAACGGGATGGGACAGGACAAGGGGAAGGTTAATGAAGGGGAAGGGTGGAAGGGAGGGGCAGCTGCAGAATAAGGGGTGCTAGCTGCACATTCGAGCAGACTTGATAGACCTCTAGGCCTTTATCCATTGACAAATTTCATATGTTTGTATGCAGTGTGTGGTTCTGTCCAGTCCACCTACCTGTGCTACATGCCATACATCACCCGTGGCATGCCCAGGGACATGCATCCATCTGTGGCACTGCACTTGGACAGGGCACACACAGCTCTGACATCCCTGACAGACAGTGACACTGTCTCTGACATGCTGTGCATGCTGATAAGTGTTTTGCGGGCAGTGTGCTGTTGCTCAGCAGCCCCTGTATGGTGGTACATGCCACTCAGGGCCCTGCAAATGCATGTCTAATCTATCTGTCTTCTATCCCACAGTAGCCAACATGTCTGGAGGTGACAGTGCTGTGGGTCACAGGCGGCCAAACTTTACCGTGGATGAGGAGAGAGCCCTAATTGAGGCGTACAACCACCGCAGGGATGTGCTGTCCAGCAAGGGTGGCAGCTGAGCCCTGCAGGATGAGGGCTAGGAGGCAGTGGCACGACACGTAAATGCCATTGGAAAGTACAACTGGACCCCCCCAGGAATGTCGCAAACATCTGAATGAAAGGAAGAGGAGGGCCAAAGACAAGCTGGCCCACACTGAGGAATCACTGAGCAGGACAGGTGGTGGTCCGCAGTCAGGGGTGCACCTCACCCCGAATAAGCTGTGGCCAGCATTAGCTGTGCTGATGTGCAGAGTGTCCCTGGTGGGGGCTTCCAGATGGGTGGAAGCCCATCACAGCACTGTGAGTATACATGGCCCTGACTCATATCTGGCCACATATGTGCATCATGGTTGCCATGACAGTCCATCTGTGTGTGACAGGCCACACGTGTGCCATTGGGCACTGCCCTGGAGGGCTGCAGCAGATTCATGGCCCCTGCTGTGCATGTCTGTGTTAGCCAAGCCATGTTCGGGGAACCATGTGTTATTGTGATGCCCATCATACTAGTGGTGCAAAGCCAATGTTGGATGGACATGGTACTGTACTGCCCCTCATGGTGCCCTGTGGGTGTGGACATGGACTAGGCCACTTCATTCATTGCAGGTGCATGGCTGTTGTGGTGGAATGGGTGTTGCCTGTACTGCCAGGGACTGTCTGGTGCAAACATGGCACACAGCTTTGCACACTGTACTTGTTTGTCTGCCACTATTGATTCCGGTGTATGTGATCATGTCTCTCTGTTTTCTTTTGCAGATCCATCACATCTTGCAGGTGCAGCCATGTCCACGGCCACACAGGATGCCCTAGTGGGCGATGATGTGGGCCCATCCCACAGGGCTGCAGGCACTATGGAAAACGGTGCCATCCCTGGCCTGTTCAACATGGCAGTGTCCCCGGTGGCATCTCCAGTAGTGGCAGGCCCCTCGATCCCAACAGCTGGTGGTGGCACTGCTGTTGGGCATGACACCACTTGGCTGGAGGAATTCCTGGGTCTTGCTGATGATGACCCAGAGGACGCAGTGGACATCGCTGATGCCCTGCTGGTGTTGGCCAGTGGCACTCAGGGGGCATACAGCGATGGGCCAGCTGATCCACATGCCACACAGATCATGGGGGACACGGTCGACAGTGGTGAAAGCAACACACAGGTGGCACCGGATGGCACTGGTGTACCCACTGCCAAGGCCACTCCCACAGGGTCCATACAGCCAGCCACTGTGGTGGAGGCTGTACCCGATGCACATGGTCTGCCTGTGGCAGCAGGGTTAGCCAGCATGTCACGACCAGGTGTCCTGGGATATACGCAGGAAGCATTGGGCCGAGACTCCACCTTACCTGGGCATACAGTGGTTGTGCATGCCCAGTCCCCACCCATTCCCCAGCCTGCCGGGGGGCAGCCACCAACTGTGGATGCGCATCAGCAGGCTGGTACACCACCCATCCATTGGTGATGTCACTGAGAGCCTTCACCCATCGATGAGATTGAGGGCTATGCACGCCTCCTGCGTAACACCATAGAGGGTCAGGCAGCCCTAAGGGTGGAATTCAGGGGCCTTCGGATGCTGTTGGCCCTTGAGCATGAGTCAGCAATTGCGTGGCATGCCCAGATGTTGGCAGATGCACGCCTTCTGCAGGGTGGGCATGACCGCGGCTCTGGAGAAGATTGCAACCGTGGCTGAGGCCGTGTGTGCATCTGGTGCATGACGTGGCCACTGGGCCTCCAGTTGGACACCTAGGGGTGCCTCACACATGCCCAGGCAGCGGCATCAGGTGGACTCATTGCTGCTGATGCCATCGCCACACCTCAATTTGCCAAGCATTTCTGGACCTGACATGGCTCACGGGACCACCACCCCAGTGAGCACCCGTTCGCAGTCTCACTGCAGTACCCCTTCGGGGTGATGGCTACAGCCCCTGTGGCCGGTGTTGCCAAGGCAGCAACCACCAGTCATGGGTGGGGACACCCACGTGTCCGTGGTGGCTGTGCTGCGTTCCTGTGACATTCAGGTCACCATTCAAATGGCCAATGTGCCTGCTCCTGTGTGTTCCACATGCCTGTCTGACACTGCCTAGGGTGGTGTGACTGTCCTGCACCTGTCCCAGTGTAGTTCCACCATGTGCACCCTGTGCAGTGCCACCTGCATGTCCGTGTGTGCCATCATCATGCCATGTGGCATGGGTATGATGAGTGAATGCGGTCCATGTCTGCTGTGCACATGTGCCAGCAGCAGTATGCTGATCCATGCCACCCCTGACACATACATGGTGGCACCCGGCTATGTAGGTTGTGGCCTGTGCATGTGTGGGTGTGTGTGCTGCATGGATAGTGGCATGGCTGTGTTCCACTGCAGCATTACCAGCGCTGCTTGGCTAGTGTTGTGTGTGTGTGTGTGTGTGTGTGTGTGTGTGTGTGTGTGTGTGTGTGTGTGTGGCTGTGTGATGCTGTAATTGTGGTCTCTTGTGACCTCCATGCAATACATACCTGTGTTACTCACCTGCGGTCTCCAAAGTGCTCCTCCACAATTGTGTCCCTGTACTGATGGGACCTCGCTGCCAGGTGTAGGTCGCGCTGCACCAGTTGTTGTCCAGCCCTATGCCCCTGCATGACTGCATCCTGATCCCCACCCTCTTCCTCCTCTTCCCCGGAACTGTCACCCTCAACAGCCTGGACTGCTATTCCACGGTCCATGGCCATGTTGTATAGTATCCAAAAGGCCAGGAATATGCCTCAGGCTTTCTCAGGGCTGTACTGTAGGCCTCCACTCGACCTATTCAGGCACTGGAAATGCATCTTCAGCATGCCAAAGATGCACTCGATGATGGCACTTGTGGTGGTGTGTGCCTCATTGTATCTCTCCTGCTCGTCTGTTCCAGGTCTTCAGATGGGGGTGAGTAGCTAGGGTTGGAGTTGGTATGCTGCATCACATGTGGGGTACAAGGGTTGCTGTTAGTCCACTGCTCACATGACCTCCCCCTGAACCATGGCGCTCTGCTGTGTATGGTGTGGGTACACCACTAGCCATGTTCGGCCATCCCTGCCATCCTGCCACTTCCTCCCAATTACTGTGCTCTGGTCCTGCTGCTGCTGTCTGGCCCTGGCTGCAAAGACCAATGCATTTCACACATGCTGTGTTTCCCATTGTCCACCCCAGTATGTACAGCAGCTGCACCTGCCTGTGTGTCTATGGTGCGCTGTGTCCTGCCGCATGTGCTTCCCGTGGCACTGCCTCACCTTTCCCTGCATTGTGCTTGTGCCACACCATCCCACTGTGTGCACACATGCACCACTATCCCCCTCCACTGCCCCAGTTGTGCTGTGCCCTCATCCCATGCCATGGTGTCCTGTTGTTCTGCAGGTCAGCATGTCCCACACATCTATTAGATGTCCACTTGGTACCTACTGCCTCAAATCTTCAGCAGAGGGCAGACTGATGCCAAATGAAGGCATCATGTGTGCTCTCAGGTTGTGTGGCACAGACATTGTTGATGCACCCTGTGGCATTGCACACCACCTGGCAGTTTATGGAATGGTAGCTCCTGCAGAAGATGTATGTCACTGCATCATCACCAGGTGGTGCATGGATTGCCACATGGGTGCAATCAATGGCCCCATGATGCCTGGCATGCATGTCATCCTGTGTAACTGCTGCATGGCTTCTGTCTGCTCTGCCTGTGTGCTTGGGAAGTGGATGTACTCTGAAGCATGTGGGACCAGTGTGGTGAAGAACTGTGTGAGGAAACGGGAGATGGATGCCTGAGAGATACCAGTGGTGTCCCCAGCTGGCCTCTGGAAGGTTCCCGTGATGAGCAAGCACATTACTGTTGTCACCTTGATCTCCACATCTATGGCATGATCTCTACCAGTGGGTGCCTGCATTTCATCATGGCACAGCTCACAAAGCTGCCTCAGAATGGCCCTGTTCAGGCGGTATCGGCCTACTATTTCTGTATCGGTGAGCTGTTCGAATGTCAGTCTGGCATGATACCACTGTGGGGCTGGCTTCCTACAGTGCCTTCCTCCACCACATTGCTGGTCTGCCTGTCTGCTCATCTCCATTAGCATGCCCACCATCAGGAATGGTGCTCCATCCATTTTAGCCTTTCAGCTGCCTCTCACATCCTGCTGACTCCTGCGATCCTGCTGCTGGCCTGCTGGGGGCTTGCACTTAAGTCTGCTTCTTTTATACTTATCTTTCCATGGCATATTTGGTACATGCACCATGAATGCTCCATTGTTGCGCCTTCATTTTGTACTGTGAATTGCTCTGCACTGAGTATGCATGTGTACGCCCCCTCGATTTGCACTGCATATCATTTACATGCATCCACAACTCATCCTGTTTGGGGCAGCGCATCTGGGTTGCACTGGGGCAGCCATGCTGTCTGTGAATGGATCCATGGTGCATTTTCAGCTTTGCACATCTGCTTTGTGAATCCTGCCCAGTATTTGCTGTCTTAATTTTAGACTTCACAGATTTCTTTTGCACTGATACAAATTCAAATCCTGCTGTGGCCTTCTTTTTTTTATAACTATTCCATGCCTTGTTTCTCACTTTCATTGATATTAACAAGTCAGCATCTATCCAACATGAGTCTTTCTCACTTATGCTTCTTTCCACATAAGGCTTCATTGGGGACTGGGGGTCCACCTGGAGTGATGCAAGCCTATACGGGCATGATGGGCTGCATCTGTCCAGGAGGGGAACCAGGATCCTAGGTGATAGGTTTAAATGCTTTATTGGCAAGCATTTAAACTAGCCAAGGGGGGAGGCATTAGAAAGGAGCAGGGAAATCCTAGCCCCCAAAAGAAATCACGGTAGTAAGTGCGGTAAACACCAACATAGAGGTGTCGATAGGGAGAAGGGCAGGGGTAAATGGAGAAAATGACAAAGGCAAGAAGGACAGGGATGGGGCAAAAAGGAGTAAGACCATCAGGAAATGGAAGGTAATGAGTGCCAATGCCTGTAGTCTGGGCAACAAGCTCCCTAGGCTGGTGGCCTTGATGGAAGAGGGATGCCTGGATATCGTAGTACTTACAGAAACATGGTACACAGAGAACCATGACTGGGATGTTAACATACACATAACATAACATAACATAACATAACATGTACATAACCTATGGGAGAGACAGGCAGGGGGGAAGAGGGGGAGGAGTAGCTCTCTATGTAAAAGAAGGGATAAAAGCAACTGAACAAAAGAGTAAACAGGGAGGAAAGGAGGCACTGTGGGTCACCTTGGAGACTGGAAAGGGCACCACAATCCGCACAGGGGTTGTGTACAGACCCCCATGTCAGGGGGAAGGAATGGACAAGGATATGATAGAAGGCATTCTTAGAATGGCAGAGAAAGGGGAGATACTGTTGATGGGAGACATGAATATGCCAGATGTTAACTGGAGCACATTTGCTGCAGCCACATCCAAGAGCAGGGCCATTCTTGATGCCCTACAGGTGGCAGGCCTCAGACAGCTAGTTTCGGAACCCACTCATGAGGGAGCAATCGTAGACCTCGTATTCTCAAACGTGTGTAGTGAGAGGATCTCAGATCTAGAAGTGGGTTGCCATCTGGGAACAAGTGACCATCAAACAGTGTGATTCACGTTAAACTCAGCTACAGAGTCAAGCCATACAAAAGTGAGGGTACTGGACTTTAGGAGGGCTGACTTTGGCAAGATGGGAGAGTGCCTCAGAAAAGCACAAGCAAACAGGCTAGAAGGAGGTGTGGAGCAACAATGGGGAATCATTAAAACTGCCATCACAGAGGCAACAAGCCTTTGTGTGAAGCAAATAAACAAATCAAAATGAAAGAAAAAGCAACTATGGTTCTCAAAAGAGGTGGCTGTGAAAGTCAGGAAGAAAAAGATAGCATTCCGGAAGTAAAAGGAAACACAGAAGGAGCAGGACAGAGAGCTTTACCAGTTAAGGCAGAAGGAAGCAGGGAGGGAAGTCAGAATAGCAAAGGCCCAAACTAAGGAAAAGATAGCCTACTCGTTTAAGAAGGGGGATAAAAACTTTTATAGCTACATCAGCGAGCATAGAAAGACAAAGGGAGGGATAGTGAGGCTGAATAGAATGAACGGTGGGTGGGCAGAGGGGGAGAGTGAAAAAGCAGGGATCCTGAACAAATATTTCTGCTCAATATTCACAAAAGAGGAGAGGGAAGTGCCTAATTCAATTAACAGAAGCACTCTTGATAGGGGGGTCGATCCCAGTCCTTTCACAGAAGAAAGGGTTCTGCAAGAACTCCTAAAACTGAAGGTGGACAAAGCAATGGGGCCTGATGGAATTCACCCCATTTTATTAAGGGGGGAACTAGTGAAACCACTGGCTACTCTTTTTAATAAATCATGGGAGGATGGTGTGGTACCCGAGGACTGGAGGAAGGCGGATGTGATTCCCCTTCACAAAAGTGGGACCAAGACAGAGGCAGGAAATTACAGACCTGTCAGTCTGACCTCTGTGGTAGAGAAAGTGATGGAGTCACTTCTGAAGGAAAGAATAGTTGAGTACCTAGAGGCCAGTGGGGCACAGGACCCAAGGCAGCATGGGTTCACAGCGAGAAGGTCATGTCAGATGAATCTAATAGATTTCTTTGACTGGGTGACCAAAGTAGTAGACCAGGGAGGGGCTGTGGACATGTCCTACCTAGACTTTAGCAAGGCATTTGACACAGTCCCACACAAAAAGATTAATAGTCAAATTAACCAGCCTGGGAGTGAGTCCCAGGGTGATAGCCTGGGTAAAACATTGGCTGGACAACAGGACACAGAAGGTAATTGTAAATGGAGTCCACTCTGAAGAAAGAGGGGTTACTAGTGGGGTACCACAGGGTTCAGTATTGGGTCAAGTCCTTTTTAATGTCTTCATAAGTGACATTCCAGAGGGACTGGAAGGAAAAGTATGCCTCTTTGCAGATGACACAAAAATCTGTAACAGGGTTGATACACGGAGGTGTGGAAAGGATGAGAAGGGACTTGGCAAGGTTGGAGGAATGGTCAGTAGTATGGCAGCTAGGATTCAATGCAAAGAAGTGCAAAATAATGCACCTGGGAAACAAGAACCCAGGGGAAGAATACACAATGGGGAGGTAGTAACAACAACAAAAAAGAAAAGGGACCTGGGGGTAATCATATCAGATGACCTTAAGGTTAGCAAGCAATGTGAGAAGGCAGTAGGGAGGGCTGGGGTTATACTGGGATGCATAGGGAGAGGCATCAACAGCAGAAAACAGGAAATTGTTATCCCTCTGTACAGACAGTTGGTGAGACCCCATCTGGAGTACTGCATCCAGTTCTGGAGACCCCATCTCCGCAAGGACATAGACAGGATAGAGGCAGTCCAGAGGAGGGCAACTAAAATGGTGTAGGGTCTGCAAGAGAAGCCGTATGAGGAGAGACTAAAGGAGCTTAACATGTATACCCTTGAGGAAAGAAGGGAGAGGGGAGACATGATAGAAACTTTTAAGTACCTCAGTGGAATCAACAAAGTCCAAGAGGGTAGTATCTTTCAGAAAAAGAGACGTGCAAGAACAAGGGGACACAATTTAAAGATGGGGGTGGTGGTTCATGGGCAATGTGAGGAAGTATTATTTCACAAAGAGGGTAGTGGATGCATGGAACAGCCTTCCTGAGGAGGTTGTGGGGTCTAAAACTGTGGGAGAATTCAAGAATGCATGGGACAGACATAAGGCAATTCTTGTGGGGGGTGGAAAGAAATAGGCTGTTGGTTAACTAGGATCTGCAGCCTATCCTGTAGGTAGGGAAATGGGCAGACTAGATGGGTCAAGCGGTCCTTATCTGCCATCAAAGTCTATGTTTCTATGTTTCTATGGAACATGCACATCTACAATAGCAGTAAATTCAGTAATAAAATTGTCCAAAACACATTTCATGTCTAGAATTAGATTTAAGTAAGATGATCCAATATTTGAGAAGTCACATAAAAACCCTGTCACATTTAACTCTAAATAGTCCTGAACTCCAAGACATTTGGTGGTGGTGGTGGGAGGGAGTTTATGGCCATTTTTCCAGATAGCAAACACTGGTTGAAGACCACTTATTACATCAGTCAACCACCCAGAAATGATGATATGGTCAGTACTATTTATTAATACCCAGTCAATTACTGAATATTTGTTAGATTTCAAATTCAGATGCGTCGGAGTATCAAGTAATTGTTGTAATCCAGCCTCTCATAAAGTGTTTTTATAAGCAAAAATGGCATCAGCAGTCTAATTCAAATTAAAGTCAGCCACTGCAATCAATTCACACCTCCCAGTTGCAGCCATTAATTCTACAAAATCTGTCAAACCCTTTTCAGCAATCCTTTGTGGTTGTAAATACAAACTACTTTCAATTTTTAGAACCACCAGAACTGATTTGTAAGAGTGATCCCTCACAGCTACAATCAAAAGAAGACTGGACATAAAATTCATTTGCCAATAATTTGTCTATGACATAAAACATTACCCCACCCCTTTTATTTATTTCATCCTTTCTAAAAATGAGGTAATCTGGCACAGCAATTTCTTTGTTAGTTATATTAGTATGTAACCAGGTTTCACTTATTGCTAATATTCTTTGCAAAAAAACATTAATGCCTCAGGTAGCATAACTTAATGCCACAAATGGAGGGAAATGTGGCATTAGGGTTTCTAGCCCTAACTCCCCAAGCAGAAAAAGACAAAAAACATTAGGGATTTGGGTCTCCAAAGTCTTGGCAAATCAGTGGTGGGGTCTTCCTTGGGGTTTTCAATGCTAATGCTTATCTCCCCCTGCCCATAGCCTCCAGTCCAAAGCACAAGGTACAGGTCCAAGCCAGTGCCTCATACTGATACACTCTTAAAAGGTAGAGAAGTATGTCTGGCCACATGTTGCCAACACAATTCACTGTAGCTTTCTTTATGCAAGGCCTGCAAGGCCCTGCATGAAGAAAGGAGATCATGTCTGATGTTGTCCGCTCAGGGAAAGGGGTGACCATTAGGATTGACAGCCCCAAGGAAGACCCCACCACTAATTCACCAAGCTTCTGTAGACCCAAAACCCTAATGTTTTTTCCTTTTGCTGCTTGGAAGATGGAGTGGGGTCTTAGGGCTGGAAAACCTAATGCCACATTTCCCTACTTTTGTGGCATTAATTTATCCTAACTGGTGCATTAACACAGTTTTTTTGGAAATAATTTCCTTTCTTTTGAGATAGAGAAGTCATATCCATGATATGGAACCTTTTTAAAAGAGCCTTTGCTACAAGGTATTGTAATATTAGATTCTAATAAATAAATAAAAATAAATATCCTTATTCACGCAGGTCCCTTTGGGACCTCTGCGAACAGATGCAGATGTGTAGAGCCCTTGGGTCTCTGTGTCATGGGAAGACTTGACTTCATCTGCCTACAGAAGTGCAAGGCCTGGCACATTCACTCTTTGCACATTCATTCTTTATTTTTTGTTAAATTTTGACCCAGAATTTTCAAGACAGTCATTTTATGACTGCCTTTATAAACATGACATGTAGCATTTATAGTATATTGGACAAAATCACCAGGCAGTTGACCTGAGGGGGGAGGAGGGGAGAGAAAGAAGCAGTACAAGGGGTCTGCAACCCCATCCACTGAATGGAGAACTGCATTAATTTCAAGGGACCTATGTGCTTCCAGCTAAGAAGAATAGCATAAGTGGCTACTACTAACAGTACCACAAGTTTTACCCCATCACTTTTGTTTTACTTTAGAACTATGGACAAAGTACACTGGCAACATTCATTTCAATTTCATACCACGTAGGTAATGATGTGCATCTTGACCACTGTGAAATATAGTAAGTTAAAAGGCAGTAAGCTATTAATCCTGGCCCAGCCCTGGCTGCTTTACAATGGAATAAGCTATGGTGGATGCAAAATTCAGAAAGAGTTTAAATCTGGATTCCTAAACATTTTTACATTTGCTTGCACTTGTGCAAAGCAAACATATTGCTACAATAGTGGTTTGAGAGGTGTGTCACTGTTGGGTTCAATGCAGGGCGGTCTGCAGTGGGCTTAACAGTGTCTGGCCAATAGTCTGTCAAGCTGATCATGACACTACTCTGTGCTTGCTGGGCAGAAATTTTGAACAGATGAGAGAAAAGAGATGCTTGCATCACATGGTGTCTCTTTGCTTTCATCCGCATGACGCTGCCCAGCAGCCAGCTAAGTGGTATCATGATCAGCCTTCACTGAAAAGGATAATATACAGTAAATCAAGCATTTTGCAAAAACCAATGCATACAGCTGCTTTTGCAGATGTTTCAATAATGATGCAGAAGTTTATATTCAGGTTGTGCTAGCTTCTGAAATAGATCGTATTCAGTAATGATGTCTCACAGAAATTTAAAAAAAAACATTTAGTAAGTCAAACTGAAAGCCCCAAAGGGCTTTATTGTTTGAGAGATTAATCATATTAAGGTTTAGTTCATTTCTAAAAAAAAGATAGCATTCAGTGAAAAAATATCATACACTTTTCAGAAACTGCTGATTTTGTAAGTCAAACTGAAAGTCTCAAAGGGCTTAAATATTATCATAAATTTGCTCAGCAGCTTCAGTCTGTAGTGACACATAGGTATTTAGTAGTATTCTGTCAAGGTAATCTCAACACAGCCATTAAGAAAACTGGACTGACAGTCTAAAATGATGTATTTTTTAGATTGCTCAACACAGTACTGAGGAATACAGGGAAAGAGAACAGAACAGTTTTGTTTCACCATTTTAAATGCCTGTTAACTTCGGCGCAATGAAAGCAGTATATATCACCCATCCACCCGCCCACATATACTGTAGCAGGCTCCCTGTAAACTCTGTTTCAAAGGCAATTATTCAATACTTAAGGTTCTTGCTGGAATTCCAAAAGATGTACTAAAGGATGTGTCTTAATGTACATTATAGCTAGTACAGGTAATAGCAGCAGAAAAGGAGAAGCTTGTAAAACAGGAAAACATTTCCATGCAGTTGAGAAACAGCTGACATGGTCAGTGAAGTGAACTATGTTTGCTCAAACATGCTCCCAGATAGCATGGATCAGATAGTTCCTTCCTTAGACCATCTTCCACTGCAGAAGATAATTGTGTGAGAAGTACATCTACTTTCATTGTCATATCCATTTTGGAAAAATGCACACAGAGTCCAGCACTCTGCTCTCACCCACCTGACATTGGGGTGGCCAATCTCTAGTGCCTGCTCAAACACCCCCCTTCCCGATCTAATACTGTGTGACACCAGGGTGCCCACTCTAGTGCCCCAGACAGTCCAGTTGACACTGGGATGCCCAGTACCCAGTGCTGGTACCATAAAAAAAGTCCCTCATTATCCTTTTTCTTTTTGTTTGTAACCCTGTAACAAAGAAACTGTCCATCACTGTCTAAAGCACAGCCAGCCTTCTCCCCCTCACCCACACCATCCTAACCCCCAATCAGCACCCACCACTCCACCCTATAATTACCTGCCAGAGTCCAATGCCATATTTCTCTCTAGACCAGAGTCTTCACTCCTCAACACCAGAAGGGGAACTGAGGAAATTGGGTAAGCACTGTTAATGTATTCCAATGCATTTTGAATGTTTTCTCATAACTTGGACATTTTTTTAATATGTTTCTCCCAAATTTTTAACTTGTCCTTTTCCGCACCCAACCTCATGAACAAGGTAGGTGAAATATTTCAAATGTGACCTGAAGTAATTTTGCAATTGCTCTACAAAATCACCTTTTTGGTGAGATTTGAGAATTTTCCTCTACCAGGTTCATACAATGGGATCATAACAAATGTATGTTAAAAATGTGGGGTTAAAATTAACAAAAAACAGAAAAGTTATGAATCCACATTGAGATTTTTCACAGTTTGCTCTTGACTTTAGTACTTTTCAATGTTTTGAACCCAAATGTTCAACATAGCCATTTTTCACACCACCTCATGAACATGATAGCTGTCATTTTTGAAATCCTGGCCAAAATATGTTTTCATACCTGTAACACATAATGACATTTTGGCCGGACTGGAACATTTTCAATAACTAGGTTGATGAGATGGGGTCATAAGAAGACTATGCTGAAAATTTGGGATCAAAATATTTAACAAACAACAAAGTTATGATGGAACTTTATAATTTTTCAATACTCACTCATAACTTTGGCAATTTTCTGTATTTTGACAGCAGATTTTCAACATAATCTTTTTTTATACCACTTCATGATTGTGATGAGTGTCATTATTTGAGCCGTGCCCAAAATGTGTTTTAGTAGTTGTGGTTCGATATGATATTTCATCCAGTATTTTATAAATTACACCCATCATGTTTGGAAGGGGGGTCATGAAATGACAGTTGAAATTTTGGGTTCAAAATGTCACAAAAAAAATAAGAAGTAATGTTGTTAGCAGAGACAGCTGTTGGCCCTGTAGAGACCACATTGCCTTCCCGTGCCAGTAACCTGAGTTCATGTGCGATCTTAGTGAACTGGCTGAATGGGCCAAGGTTGGGGGAAGGCATTGCTGCTTGTGACACTTGTCCCAGCCTGGAGAGGGACAGAGCAGTGCTTCAGCACACACTTGTACCTTGTGACAGAACAAGGAGCCTTCTCTCACAAGGGGTTGACATGCATGTTGAGGTTTCCCAACCATGACAATTTCACTATTATAACTCATTATTAATTTGTTTGCCTCTGTGCTATCTGTGCCCAACTACACACCAAATGCAAACATTCAACATTGAGAAAATGCTTGTTAATTTTTCTTACAAGTCATAGAATACATGGGTTACATCACAATGTTATTTGTGAATCAAGTGCAGCCTTGACTAGCAACAGTTTCAAATTAATTAATTTGCCTCAGATAAAATTTGTAGTCAGACGATACCAGTGACTGTCCCATTAAAGAACGATAAGTTGATCAGAACTGAATTTCTGTATAACAACGGCAAAGTGGCTCACATGATGATAAGACTCTAGGATGGACCCAGAGATCTGCAGTATGAGCCAGTAAGCATTTTTTTTTATCCATATTGTCTCCTTTACCCTGCCATCTAACTACCGATATACCCTGCTATCCAGGATATACCCTGTTCAGGCTCTGTGAGCCATCATGATGACATCAGAGAGTTTTTCACTTGGTTTGTCTCCCATTATATCCTCCCTCCTCCCTCCTCCCTCCTCCCTCATGTGTGAGCAGCACCATAATGGCCTTTCATGCACACCAAACCTCTGTGAGAAGATTAAGCTCCCTGTCTAACCTACAGGGGTTGCTTGTGTGTTGGAACCAACCACCATCGCTCCCTTAAAAGGCTTGCAGCCTTTCAGCAGCTGCCTACAGCCTGTCCTGCCCCGACATGGCAAATGACATTGACTCCTGGCCACTGGTCACCAGAACAACACCATGGCGTCCTGACGCTGAGTCATCGGTGAGGGAGTCAGTAAGCCTGACACAAAAACACCATTGAAGCTACTCAAGACAATCAAAAAAAATTGGACTGTTGAAATACACAAAAACTCATTTGGACTTGGTCGCCCTGTGGGATCCTGTAAGTGGAAATGCTGCTGAGCAATCCATATTGCCATCATCACGTTACTAATGTACTCTCTTCTGGAGCTTCAAGCAGAGCATATTGGGCAAGATATGTAAATGTTTGTAAGCTGAATTAGTAACAGTCACATAAATAATGAAATAGCAGCAAGCCCAGGACAGCATTAAAGAGCTAATGTATTGCCTAAAACTAATATTAGATTTCAAAAGCAGCCCTGCATTACCTTTTATATCTGAAGTACTTTTTCTTCCCCCTTTGTTTAATTAGAAGATTGTTTACCTGATGTTAGTAGGTGTGATGTGTGGAACTACTCTTAGCCTGGCAGCTGACATATCTTGTTCTACTGCCCCACACCACATCATCAGCTCTGTGGCCTCACTGACTGTGACATCACTGCTACTTTAGATCAGCAAGTGAGTGACTGCCAGGTCGTTCACCTGTGATGTCATTGTCAGTGAGATCATAATGCTGATGATGTAGTGTGGGGCAGTAGAGTTAGATATGTCAACTACCAGGCTAAGAGCTGTTCCAGACATCCGGGCACAATATTATCACAAAGAAGACTTTCTGATGAACAAAAGGAAAAATAAAAATACTTCAGAAATAAAAAGTTACAACTGACTACTATTTAAAATTTGTATCATTTTCCTGTCTGTCTGTTTTGGCTCCACTAGCTCTTTAACTGTCATGATCCCCTGCCAAAACAGCCACATGTTAAATTCAACTACATTACTGTAATCTGTAGCACTATGACCAGTTTTTGCTTGTTTGTTTGATTGTGTATAGACTGATTTGCACAGAACTGCTGAAGCACCTTGTCACTGTATAGGTAATGATTTTTCACTCCATGCTTGTAAAATTTTAGTCCTTCCTTGGGGTTTTGATGTATGAACTAATCTTAATCTCAACAGCAGCTCTTGATAATAACAAAGGAAAAACATCATACACACATGTCAGAATTCATTCTTTAAGTAAGATTTTATTTATATATGGTGGCCATTCCAGAGGCTCTGGGCACCATTACAGGTATTAAAAGCAGGGTTCACAAACAACATGCAAAACATATAGTACATAGGTTAATAAATAATTCAATAGTTATTAAATCAACTAAAACTTTCTGAAAATGCTTTCCTAAAAAGGTAGGTCTTCCGGCCCCTTTTAAATGTCTCTACCAATGGGGCCTCCCTCAAAGATTTTGGGAGCAAGTTCCAGAGGGCTGGGCCAGCCACCTCAAAGGAGCGATCTCCCAATGTTTTCAGCCTGGCCCTCAGAACCATCAGGAGGCCCATGGTGGAGGAGCAGATGGAAGATACCAGGATGGCTAGAGTAAGGAGGTCAGACAGGTAACCAGAGCCTGAGCGATATAGAGCCATATAGATGAGCAAGCCCACCTTGACAATGATCCTTCACCAGACAGGCAGCCAGTGCAGATCTCGCAGGAACAATGTTACATGACATGAACTGGGCAGGCCCATCAGCAACATGGCCACTGCATTCTGCACCAGCTGCAGTCAGTGGAGGTTCCCTCCAATGACCCCGAAATAAAGAGCATTACAGTAGTCCAGCCTGGATGTTACAGAGGCATATACTAGTGAAGGCTGGTCTTCTGGCAGAATCAAGGGTTTAATTTGGGTGATGTTCCTTAAGTGATAGAAGCCACTCTGGACCACAGATGACACCGGAGCTTCAAGTGTCAGCCTGTCATCAAGGATGATGCCCAGAGTTTTTTACTTTGGGGATACCATCAACAGTGTAAATCCCAGGACCAAATCTGTCACCCTCCAGAGGCACCACCATTATGCCAGTGACCAGGATCAATCACCAGTACCTCCATCTTGTTGGGGTTCAGCCTCAGCCAGTTAGAGGACATCCAGTCCTGAATATTCAGCACTTTGACGGTGCCATCTGTGCCAGGGGCAAATGCCATATACAGCTGTGTATCATCTGCACAGCAGTGGAAACCCAGAATGTACTGTCTGATGATCTCACCCAGGGACAGCATGTACACCGCAAACAGCATCGGTGATAGGATAGAGCCTTGAGGAACTCCACATGACAGGGGCTTTGAGGAGGAGAACTTCCCATGATCACTCATTGCCTTCTTTGAGAGAGATAGGACTCAAACCATTGAATGACAGTTCCAGTGAGTTCACCATACACTCTAAGGTGATCCAAAATCACAGTGTGATCCATGGTGTCAAATGCTGATGAGAGATCAAGAAGGGTGAGAATTGACCATTCTCCTCTATCTCTTGCCCTAAAGGAGGTCATTTTGCACCCGATCTAGCACCATCCCCATGCTATGCCTAGTTCTAAAACCAGATTGGAATGGCTCGTAGATGTCAGAGGCTGAGAGGTGTGCCTCAAGCTACAGAGCCACCACTTTCTTGACAAGTTTCCCTAAAAATGGAAGGCTGGAATAAGGTCTATAATTTGCCAAGACATCAGGGTTGAGCGATGGTTTCTTCAGAAGAGGCCTCACCAATGCCTCATTCTAGACATAGAGAAAAAGGCCCTCTGAGAACGAGCACTGGACTATCCTGGCAAACACTGGACCAATGGTCTCAGCACATCCCAGTAGGAGATGAGTCATGACAGGGTCCAGTTCACAAAATGTGAGCTGCAGTTTCAAAATCACCTCAACGACCTTAGCCACCTCCACCGGTCTAAACTCCCCCTAGACAATAGGAGTGCTTCTGCTCCAGCCAGACCGACCACTGCAGGACAAGTCTTGTCCCGCTGGGGAGATCCTGCTCCAAATAGAGGACACCCTGTCTGAGAAGAACAGAGCAAACTCTTCACACAATGTAATTGAAGAAGCCCTTTTCACTGTAAACAGACTGGATGCAGCAGTCTGTCCATAGTCCAAAACAGCTGAGCTGGTCTGTTCCTCCCAGCAGCAACCTCCCGGGACAGGAACTCTGCCTTCTTATGGCTGATTGCCACTTGATAGTCATTATAATGATTTCTCAAGACTGGTCTGTCCTCCATGTAGCAGGTCCTCCCTCAACAATGTTCCAACTTCCAACCCTTGGTCTTCATTTCCTTGAATTTAGCATTCCCAAATGCCTCAACAAAGAGGTGGGCTTTCACCAAAGTTTTGAATTTGTCCACAATGGAAGCCACTTTTGCCCACTGGAACAGGGCATTCTGCAGTCTAGGGGTCACCACTGAAAAGGCCCTATCATGAACTTCAAAGAGTTAGATATAGGCACATATGATGCCACCCATCATCACTGATGTTGCAGTAGCTACCCCTGTGTTGCAGTCTCAACAAGATCGAGGTGCCTGAGTGCATTCAACCCCTAATTAGGAGGTTAATTTCCAAAGTTAGAATGAAGTAGCACATTGTCTCTAACCAGGTAAAGGTTTATGTGGGCCTGGTGTAAGGGTAGTAAGTAAGTAAGTCTTCATTTGTTCAGCATCCAATCCTAGAGGCTCTGGGTGCTTTACAGGAGGTATAAAACATAGTAAAGTTATAGACATAAAATATACATGGAGTCAGCAAACAAACAACATTTTAAAACCAATGATGAATAAATAACAACAAAATCAGTGCTGAAGCTAGTTAAAAGCTTCTTTAAAAAGGCGAGCATTCAGACCCCTCTTAAAAACTTCCACTGATGGAACTTCCCTCAGATATCTGAGGAACAAGTTCCAGAAGACTGGGCCAGCGATCTCAAATGTTTGATCCCCCGAGATGTTCAGCCTGGTCCTCAGAACCACTATGAGGCCCTCAGTGAAGAAGTGGAGGGAGTGTAAGGGTCAGAAGGTCACTCAGGTAGCCAGGGCCCGAGCCATATAGTGCCTTATAGGTGAGAAAGCCCACCTTGAAGATGATCCTCCATCTGACACAAAAAAATGTTGTAGGTGCTGTATTGGTACTTTTAAGAACAGATCCAGAAACAAATGATTTGATACCTTTTATTGGACCAACATGGATGTTACACAAAAGAACAAAGTGCTCTAGTTTTTGGACCAACCAGGTCCTTCTTCAGAAGCTTTATGGCAGTTATTTTGAAAATCCCATACTATTAACACCAGATAATGTTGAAAAAACAGAAATAATTCTCATTGGTTTAACATATATATTTAAAACATAACATAGCAGTTCACGCAGGAGCGGGGTTATATGACATGACCTGGACAGGCCCAACTGCAAGCTGGCCACTGCATTCTGCATCAGCTGCAGTTGACAGAGGTTCCCTCCACTGACCCTGAAGTAAAGTGCATTACAATAATCCAGCCTTGATGTGATGAAGGCATGCACCAGCGCAGGCAGGTCACCAGGCAGAACTGGGGGCTTAATACAAGTGACATTCCTTAAGTGATAACAACCACTCTGGACGATGGAAGACACCTGAGCTTCAAGTGTCAGATCATCATCAAGGATGATGCCCTGATTTCTCACCCTTGTGGATGCCACCAATGGAGCAGGGTAAGGAATAACCTTGTTCCACCTACTGGGATGTAATACTTACCCACCTGCCCACAGGGTCAACCCACCTATGAACCAACTCAGTGCAATTACAGTCCCCACAAAGCATGCAACATATACTCTAAAATAATTGGTGCTTAGGCAGTGATTAGAAACAGGGGATTTTATGAAAAAGAAGAAGAAGAAGAAGAATTAGCATTTATATAGCACTTTTCATACACGTTAACCCAAAGCACTTTTCACCCACAGTGACTATAAATGTGTACTTTCAACTATTTCCCAGATCAACACCCACACACAGCCTTGGGCAATTACATGAACACAGGCAGGAGCAGTAAGTGTTAAGTCATGCTGGGTCAGGTGGTGCTCTGGGTAACCAAACTCAAACAATCAGTCACCCCATGACAAAGCTCCACCTGAGTGAAGTACCAGAACACCTGCACTTTGTGTTGTAAATTGAGTGCTTGTTTCACTTGTACTTATAACTTTTACAGCATGCCTTCATTAACTTGTGAAACAACTATTTAGTAAAAAATGGAAATGCTGAGCAAGACATTGTTTGCCTTTATGTTTCTCTTACTAGTGAACTATGGACATTGGAGTGCTGCTACTCTTGTATGTGACAATTGTACAAACCAGTTTTTATGGGAAGTGGAATTTTGGCCAAGATACTGAAGAAATTCTCCTACTCTTCTGGAGGGGGAGCTGCTGGACAACCAAGATGGTGGACTCTGCCAAGGAGAGCGAGGAGGGAGATGCAGAAGCAGGATCTGGGGTTCGAACCCCAACCACATGTATTACACAGCCAGACTTTGATATGGAATTTGCTAAAGAAATTGACATAGAAGCTAAAGCTGGAAATCTATCTATGCATCGCCCCGAAGATGAGTTACCAGACACGGATTTGCAAAATTCAGAAAATGAAACAGATAACCAGGATGCAATCCATAGGCACGAAAAGAAAATAATTATTTTGCTTACCATGTTGAAAGAAGAGAAAAAGAAGCTTGCAGCAGTAAAACAATGACTTCAGAGTTGCAACCAGAATCAGGACACCACTGACATGGCAGCTAGACAGCTCTCAGACTGGGAGATAATTGCAGTAGCTGTACAGGTGGAGCAGAGCAGCAGAACAAAAACGCTGGGTCCCAGAAAACCATTGCAAAAAAAAAAAAAGTGCTGAGAAATCCTTCCTGGTCCCCCAGAGAAAGCATTGAAATTGGCAGGCTGGATCCAAATGAATTCAGGTGAGTGGGTCCCAGATGATGCAAATCCCAAAGTGTACCAATATAAAACGGACATGCTACAAACAGCTAGCAATAGCACAACAGATGTGGACAAGCCACTGGAACCTGTGACTATGAAAAACCCAACTAGTTTCACCCAAGTGATCTTACAAGGTGCTACTTCAACTGATATAGCAACTATTTCAACCAAGTGGGAACTGGTGAGCCTTCTGACGAAATTACTGTTGACATTTATTTACTTATTTATTTCAAAAGTTTCACCGTGAGAGACATACTGAGCTGTAAACAACTCATTTCCAGAAGCATGCTGAGGGAGAGGGGAGAGGGAGAAATACATATCTATACAGTGTAAACATATTTACAGAGAATGTATACTCATATTAAGGCACACTTATATACAATATATCATGAATTAATATCGAGTAATATACATTGAATGTACAAAAGCATATACATAGGGGTTATTTTACAGAAAATGTAGCAACAGCAGTAAGTAACATTTGTCTACAAGAATGGGGGATGAACCAGGTTAGTGCAAGTGGCTAAGGGTAGTCTAGCAAAGGGTGAAGAGCAGAGAGGGGGAGAAAGGAGAAGGTAGAGCATAGAAGGAGACAAGGGAGGTCCAGAATTAGGTGGATAGGTAGAGGAGGTAGAGGAATGGGGGAGGGAGGAGGTGAGGGGAGATATGTAGTATGAAAGTCAGAGGGGTTGGGGAGAGAAGGGGGTGGAGAGCCACGAAGAGGAAGGTATGGGGGCATTTCTAATCATATAATTATTATGGACGTAAATAACACTGAGAACAATATTCTTGAAAATCCTAATACTGCAAATGGGAATAATGTTTCTGAGTCTCATATATCTAATAATACAGGGACAGGGGAGGTGTCTGGTCACTCTACAACTGTAGAATCTTGGTCAGAGGGATGAAGCCAAACCCCTGAAGCAAATGCTAGGCTCAGACAGTACTCAGATTTTTTCCAGGCCACAGGAGAACCACCACTCTGTAAAATGCTATTCATTTTTTCTATAAAAGGGTACTTGAATCACCACCAGATAGAGCATATATTGTTCAGTTTTGTTGAAAGAGTCTATGCAATACTTTGCCTCAGAAATGTATTCCATTATTCATATACAGTAGGGGATTCAAATTATGATGTTAGCTTCAAACACATAACCAGTCTGGACAGATTCTGGCAACAATATAATAGATTAAAAGATACACCTCTGTGGCCTCCGTTTTTGGCAGTCCTTCTTACCAGACCTACACTTAGAATTATCACAATAATGTTTAGAAATGAAAGTGTCAGTATTTCAGACATTTTACACTGGCTAAAACAATGCTGTAAAGTCCTAGACTGTCCAGAACCCATAATAGACTCTGAGCAGATATGGGCAGGGGTCTGGAAAATCAGGGTTAAATTGTTGCAAACTGATCAAGGAGTGTTATACTTAACAAACAGCATTTTTTAGGATGAGATAAAAGATATGCGCCCTGATTCTCAAACTCTTAGAATGATGCAAGTGGCACCTTGCGTCAAACATTGTGTCTGGAGCTATTCTCTTGGTTTATACTTAATTTTAATTAGCCCATCCCAAACTTGTGCAATTTGGACAAGAAAGATCCAAGATAGCTTGATAACCCTATCTACAATATGACAGAGGTATATCTCTTCAACAGGAAATGCAATTTGGAACACAAAACAAAAAATAATCCTTTCAAATCAAAATCAAATCACATTGAAAAGCACCTTTCCAAAAGTTCAAAGTGCTTGTACAATAATAAAAAGGAATATAACACATATAATCATAACACACACAATAATTTAAAATACATCCAAACACAGATCCATAAAATACTTTAAAAATCTATCCTAGTAAGTTATCACAGTACTTCTCAAAAACCTAGAGATAATCCAGAAAAGTCAAGCTGAACAGATGCATTTTTAATGCTGACTTAAAACTCTGGACAGTCAGGCACTCTTTCAAATGATGAGGTAGAGAACTGCAGAGGATCGAGACAGCAAAAACAAAGGAACGTGCTCCTGATGTTCTTAATCAAACCCTGGGAATCTCTAGCAATCCCTCATCAGTGGAGCAGAGAGAGCGAAGGGGGCAGTAGGGGCAAAGGAGATCTTGCAAGTAATGAGGTCCCTGCCTGTGTAGGGCTTTATAGGTCAATAAACCACGAAGAGGAAGGTATGGGGGCATTTCTAATCATATAATTATTATGGACGTAAATAACACTGAGAACAATATCCTTGAAAATCCTAATACTGCAAATGGGAATAATGTTTCTGAGTCTCATATATCTAATAATACAGGGACAGGGGAGGTGTCTGGTCACTCTACAACTGTGGAATCTTGGTCAGAGGGATGAAGCCTAACCCCTGAAGCAAATGCTAGGCTCAGACAGTACTCAGATTTTTTCCAGGCCACAGGAGAACCACCACTCTGTAAAATGCTATTCATTTTTTCTATAAAAGGGTACTTGAATCACCACCAGATAGAGAATATATTGTTCAGTTTTGTTGAAAGAGTCTATGCAATACTTTGCCTCAGAAATGTATACCCTTATTCATATACAGTAGGGGATTCAAATTATGATGTTAGCTTCAAACAAATAACCAGTCTGGACAGATTCTGGCAACAATATAATAGATTAAAAGATACACCTCTGTGGCCTCCTTTTTTGGCAGTCCCTCTTACCAGACCTACACTTAGAATTATCACAATAATGTTTAGAAATGAAAGTGTCAGTATTTCAGACATTTTACACTGGCTAAAACAATGCTGTAAAGTCCTAGACTGTCCAGAACCCATAATAGACTCTGAGCAGATATGGGCAGGGTCTGAAAAATCAGGGTTAAATTGTTGCAAACTGATCAAGGAGTGTTACACTTAACAAACAGCATTTTTAGGATGAGATAAAAGATATGCCCTGATTCTCAAACTCTTAGAATGATGCAAGTGGCACCTTGCGTCAAACATTGTGTCTGGAGCTATTCTCTTGATTTATACTTAATTTTAATTAGCCCATCCCAAACTTGTGCAATTTGGACAAGAAAGATCCAAGATAGCTTGATAACCCTATCTACAATATGACAGAGGTATATCTCTTCAACAGGAAATGCAATTTGGAACACAAAACAAAAAATAATCCTTTCAAATCAAAATCAAATCACATTTATTTGTTAAAAGCACCTTTCCAAAAAGTTCAAAGTGCTTGTACAATAATAAAAAAGGAATATAACACATATAATCATAACACACACAATAATTTAAAATACATCCAAACACAGATCCATAAAATACTTTAAAAATCTATCCTAGTAAGTTATCACAGTACTTCTCAAAAACCTAGAGATAATCCAGAAAAGTCAAGCTGAACAGATGCATTTTTAATGCTGACTTAAAACTCTGGACAGTCAGGCACTCTTTCAAACGACGAGGTAGAGAACTGCATAGGATCGGGACAGCAAAAACAAAGGAACGTGCTCCTGATGTTCTTAATCAAACCCTGGGAATCTCTAGCAATCCCTCATCGGTGGAGCAGAGAGAGCTAAGGGGGCAGTAGGGGCAAAGGAGATCTTGCAAGTAATGAGGTCCCTGCCTGTGTAGGGCTTTATAGGTCAATAAACCAACCTTGAAGGTGATCCAGCTCTCTACTGGCAGCCCTATGAAGATTGTCAGAAGAGGGTAGACAGTAGACTGTTTGAAGCCTTAGCAATACACAAGGACATACTTTTCAATCCCAAACTGAAATAATGCAGGAAGTTCACTGACATGTAAATACTACTTTTGGCACAGCCACAGGGAAAAAACCTGAAGACACACTTTAATATCCCTGACCAGTCCGGTGGCTATGAGGGTTGAGGCACTGGATGTCACACCTCGCACCATGCTGGTGACCTGGGTTCAGGAATGAGCCCAGGCTATTGGGGGTCAGCAGGGGAGGGAAAGGGATTGAGTATCCAGAGGACTGCTCTTCCTTCTCGGGGTGGATTTAGGGGGAAGCACCACTCTTGGGTGGCCCCTAACATTGGACAATGGTGGCATTCATGGGTGTTGGGGCTGAACTACGGTGTACATCAGCACGCTGCCACCTGACATCATTGCACATCCAAGTTCCACAGGGGAAGCTACATGAAAAAATCCCCGTGCAGACCAGGGAGGCGACGAGGACCCCAGTGGCTGGCTCCCACATCTATGACACCAGGCTACTTCCCTGGTGGCACGAGCTCCCCCCACTGCACAGACCCTCTAATCCCAGATAGGCCACCAAGGTAGGAGTAGCAGACCCTCCCTAGGGAGTGATCCAGGGGGGCTGGAATGTCCGGGTCGGGTGGGGCTGAGTGGGAGTGGCTTCAGGTGTGGTGTAGAGGAGCCATGTCATGAGGGTACCTCTGAGAGATGCTCTGGCTGGCGAGTGCCAAGACATAGAGTTGACAAAAAAAAAAAATTTTAACATCCCTACTTTGCCAGAAGAAGATCAGTAAGCCCTAACAAAACCCATTGTAGTGTAAGACAGTATAGATTCCTTAAACAAAAATACTGCTTAGATGGACTAAGCACAGAATTCCATCAAACTTTCAAAAAGCAACTGGCCGGCTGCCCCCTTAACAGAAGTTTATAACAATTGTCTCCAAAATGCCTCCTACAAAGAGGATTTAGACAGGGATGCCCACTTAGCCCTTTGTTATACATTTTTGGACTGGACCCCCTGTTAAGAAGTTTCCATTCAAAGCCCAATATTGAAGGTATCCCTTTAATGCCTAGTTCAACACCAGTGAAAATAATGGCTTATGTAGATGATGTTGTATTAATGCTGGCAAATGAGAAATCTGGACAGCAAGTTAAACACACTTTAGATGACTTTGCACTAACATTAGCATCTCAGGTTAACTATGGAAAAAGTTGTGACTTTCCTTTAGGAATTACTGCACAAAATCACCCATAGTCTATAGCTTCCATAACAATTGTACAAAATGACATGCAGATATTGGGTATCACATTTGGAACCCATAACATGGCAGATACTAATTGAAACTCATGTATTAACACTTCAGAAATTAAAGTAAATAACTGGAAAGGAAAGAAAATTTCTGAATTAAAAAGGGTATTATGATAAAGAACTTAATTCTGCCAATTGTTTCATGCGCGGCTACATTTTTCTGCCTCCACCAAGTTTGGAGGCTAGAATATATAATGTTTTTTTTCCAAGCCCTCTGGGGCAGTCGCTTGAACCCTGTTAAGTGAAATGTTATGTATAAATTGAAAAAACAGGGTGGACTGGGAATGATTAACCCTGTTGTGTTTTATTATTTTTTCTTTTCCTTATAACAAACATTAGCACTTATGGTCTGAAGCAATAGAACAATTGGTGATATATTATATCACAGACTGGGAATCACAGAATTTAAGGAATACTAGGAAACCCTTTTTTATACCAGATTACATTATTTGCACTTTTCAAAAAATAAAAACGTGGAAAATACCTTACAACACCATGCTCACAAGTACCAGAAAACAATTGTATGAAAACACTATGACCATGAATTTCGACTGTGACATAAGCATTCCACAATGCCCGACTACTAAGCAGAATATGGTATTAAGACTTCTTAATAATAACAGAATCCCTGCATTTGTTTGGGACATACTATGGCTCAGTGTCCATGGGAAACTGGGAGTAAGAAACACCCACAAACATAAACAGATCAGTAAAAGGTACTGCACTAGACAAGGATGTGAAACTGTATTAGAAACACAGGAGCATTTGTACTTCCAGTGTCCGAAAATTACAAACTTTTGGGCCTACAAAGCAGCACACTCGAAAGACCCTTTGTTTAACCAATGTGGACACAATAGACCAGAATGTAAACATGGCACCAGAAAAAAAAAGTTGAGGGAGGAAATACCATGAATAAAGAAACATTGCCAACAAGACAATTCTTTATTTTACATGACTCCATTACTAAATTCACCGACAGGAATACAACAAGAGACAATAAGGAAAATGTCACCTCATGCAGCTATAGGGGGGCCAAAATTAGAGATATCACAGATATTTTGCCAACTGTAGTAAAACACACTGACAAACCCAAACTAGCCCTGATACATGCAGGCTCAACCAACCTAGGCAGGGAAAGTATAGAAGATGTAATTAAAGAATTTCAAGATCTACACGGTAGACTGTACCATAGAAACTGTGAACTTATTTACTCGGAAGTACTCCCCATATCCAAAACTGGTAGGGAAAGACACAATAAGAACAAAAAGTTTAATAACTGGCTAAGAAGATAGTGTATGGAGAAAAATGTAGCATGTGTAAGACATGGGAGTTGTTTGAAGGAAATCACAAATTTTTCTGTCCAGATGGCTTGCATCTTAGCAGTAGCAAACTACTAGGATAAATATTCTATAACAGCATGACTAAAAATTGTAATGCACCAAAAACCTAAGAAAGTTGGGTGTTGGGAACATAAGAAAAAATTACTCACCTTAGTAATTGTGTTTCTTCTAATGGAGTCTTGCTGTATTCTGACATTATGCAGTTAGACCCAGCACTTGAACTGTTCTGGAGAGGAAAGAGTTAACTCTATGCCAGAGCATAGAATGTTGAGCTCGAGCTCGGTTCAGACCTCTGTCTGCTGCACTTTTAAGTGTAACCATCAGATTCTTATGAGCTAATCCTAACTAACTACACCTGCTAGGTGGAAATTGTAAAACTTCTAGCCAGAAAAGCAACCAAATGTTTTGGATCCCCCAAAAGACACAAGTTGAGAATTCCAAAACAAAAACTAGGTAGTGAACAGACATAACTGTAAAAAAACAATATAACATAACCCACTCCCCCTCTCTATATGGGGGGAGTACTAAGTGCATCTCTGAGGTGCAACACTGCACCTGCCAGCCCACTTCCCAAAAACCAGGTTTTGACAGGGGAGGCGAGGGGGAGGTCAGAATACAGCAAGACTCCATTAGAAGAAACACAATTACTAAGGTGAGTAATTTTTTCTTCAAACAACATGAAGTCTTGCTGTATTCTGACATTATGCAGACTGCCAAGCAGTACCTCCATGGATAAGGGACGAACTTATTTTGGGAATAGGCTCTGCAGTACTGCTGTACCAAACCTAGCATCACTCCTAGCCTGGATATCCAGGGAGTAATGCTTGGTGAATGTATGGACTGTTTTCCAGGTGGCTGCTTTGCATATTTCTAATAATGGTATATCTCTGGCAGCAGCCAGAGAAGCAGCTGTACCTCTAGTCGAATGATCCCTCAGGCCTGAAGAGGGCATTTTGCCTAGCTTTTCATAGCAGAATTGTATACAAGAGAGAATCTACCTGGTAATAGTTCTCTTGGTAGCGGGTTTACCCTTTCCCACTTCACCTTAAGTCAGAAACAACTGAGGACAGTCAAACCTAAGTGCCTTAGTGTGCTCAATGTAGTAGCTAAGTGCCCTCTTAACATCCAAGCTGTGTACCCTTTTCTCTCCTGAAGAAGAATGATCAGTGAAGAAGACAGGAAGAGACATGGACTGGTTCAGATGAAAATCTGAAACCACTTTGGGTAAGAACCTTCTGTTAGTTCTAAGGACTACCTAATCTCTATGGAATGAGATAAAATCAGGCTCCACTGACAGAGCTCGTAATTCACTGATATGCCTGGCAGAGGTAATAGCTACCAGGAACACAACTTTCCAAGTCAAGTACTTAAGTTCTGCTGAGGCCAAAGGATCAAAAGGAGTTGCATAAACTGAGCAATGCAAATATTAAGATCCCAAGCAGGAGTGGGATCCTTAAAAGGAGGATTGGTATGGAGCAATCCTTTAAAGAATTTACAGAAAACAGGTTGAGATGCCAGTGAGGAAGCCTTCCCCCCTGACAGAAATGCAGAAACAGCTGCCAAGTTGTACTTTCAGAGTAGCTGGTCTGAGGCCTAAGCCATTAAGATGAACCACATAATACAGAACTGTAGCCAAATTAGCAGCATCTGGAGATATTTGCTTATTGGAACACCAAATGCTGAATCTTTTCCATTTGGAATTATAAGTTTTTCTGGTGACAGGTTTTTGAGAGGCTTTGAGGATATCCAGAACCCCTTAAGACAGATGCAGTCTTGCATATTCTAACTCTTCAAGAGCCATGCCTTGAGGTTGAGAGACCGAAGGTTGGGGTACCAAATCCTTCCCGAGAGGAGGTTAACAGATTGTGATTCCTGGGAAGAGACAGGGGAATATGGACTGCTAGGGACAGCAATAGAGGATACCAAGGCTGCCTGGCCCAGTCTGGAGCAATCAGGATCACTTTGCAAGACTGTGACCTTATCTTGACCAGAACTTTGAATAATAGGGGACAAGGGGGAAAGGCATACAGACATTTCCCCTCCCAATCCAGAAGTAGAGCATCCAGGGGGCTGAGCCCAAGACTGGGGGTCTGCAACAGAAGAGAGAAAGTTGGTGATTGTCTGGGGCTGCAAAGAGATCTATTTCTGGAGTGCCCCTCCTTGAAAAAATCACTTTTAATACTAGGGGATCCAGGGACCATTCGTGATGGCCCTGAGATATCCTGCTCAGGGCATCTGCTAGCACATTGTCCTTCCCTGTGAGGTGGACTGCTGCCAGAGATGTCTGTAGGGAATAAGCCAGGGACCATCATTTCATGGCTTCTGTGCACAAGGCCATAGACCGAGTGCCTCCCCGCTTGTTGATGTACCACATGGTGGTGGTCTTGTCTGTCCTAACCTGAATCACCTTGTTCTGTACTGAATCCGAGAAAGCTTGTAGAGCCAGGTACACTGCCCTGAGCTCCAGAAGATCGATATGAAGTAGAGACTCCTGAGGGAACCGCACTTCTTGTGCTGTGAGGGCTCCCAGTGAGCTTCCCACCCCAGGAGAGAAGCATCTGTGGTCAGTACCACAGAATGAGTCTGGATGATGAATGAGACTCCTTGCATGAGGTTGTCCTGATCCAACTACCATTGGAGATCCTGGATTAGAGTCTAAGTCACTGGAATTAGTTTGGTTAGAGGATCTTTTTTCTGAGTCCAAAAAGCCCTCAAGTGGAACTGGATGTCCCTCATCTGAAATCTGGCCCATTGGACCACTGCAGTGGAAGCTGCCATGTAGCCCAGGAGTTGAAGAAAATGCCTTGCTGGGCGAGACACCAGAAAGTGAAAAGAAGAAGCCAGATCTGTAAAGGCCTTTACCCTTGCCAAGGGAAGAAAAGCCTTTGCTTGGACAGTGTCCAACTCTACCCCTATTAAGGTCAGGAGTTGCACTGGTTTGAGAACTGACTTTGGAAGATTGAGGTGGAAACCCAGAGAAGTGAGCAATTGTTGGGTCACTTGCAGGTTTGACTTGACTTGGTCTGGAGACTGCCCCATGATGAGCCAGTCATCCAGGCATGGAAATATGGAAATTTTTTGTCTCCATAAAAAGGCCACTACTACTGCTAGGCATTTTGTGAACACCCTTGGTGCTGATGTTAGTCCAAAGGGCATGGCTCTGAACTGATAATGGCCTGAAGGCAATTCGAACCTGAGGTATTTTCTGTGGGAGCACCTGATAGGAATGTGAAAGTAGGTATCTTTGAGGTCTAGAGAGGCTAACAAATCTTCTAGCCTCAGAGAGGGAAGAATTACTCCCAGAGTCACCATTCTGAATTTTGGTTTGACTAGGTGCTTGTTTAAGTATCTTAGGTCTAGGATGAGCTGCCACTCCCCTGTCTTTTTTGGGGTAAGGAAGTACCTGGAGTACAGGCCTTTGCCCCTGTGTATAGTAGGTACTCTCTCTACGGCTCTGAGAGCCAGCAGAGAGGAAACCTCTGCCTCTAGGACAATGGTTTCAGAGATGTTTGCAGGTGGAAAAGACCTGGCCCTCTGCTTTGGAAATTTTTTGAAGCTGAGAGCCAGTCCCTGGCTTACTACCTCCAGGACCCACTTGTGTGAGGTAACAGACTTCCAGGCCTGGAAGTAGTAAGCCAGCCTGCCTCTTACTGGAAAAGTGGAGTTGCCCCAGGCTGACACATCAGGGTGTCTGCTTGGCAGGAGCCTTGGACTGGGAGGAGGATGCAGCCCTGCTCATCCCACTTCTGCCTCTCCCTCTGAAGAACCCCCTCTGAGGAAAAGGAGAGGAGGCCTGTGCCTGGTAGAAATGCATGTGAAAAGGCCTACCCCTGCCCAAAGACTGCTGCTTTTGAGGAGTTGCCTGCCTTTCCTTGGCCTGTGCACTCCTATATGTGGTCCTGTACTCATCCATTTTTTTCATATAATTCTCTGTCTGCTCCCCAAACAGAGAATTATCCACCTCAGAGAAATGCATGGCCCTAGCCTGGGTGTCCTGTGAAAGGCTAGTACATCTGGGCCAAGCCCATCTCCAAAGAGACACAGATGTAGCCATGACTCATGATGATACATCACTGGAGTCTACAGCAGCATGAAATTGGATATAAGATGCCTCTATCCCATCTGCAGCCACCTCCTCCAGCTCCTTAGCTAGCTGGGAGGAAGCCTGTTTGGCCTGTTCCAGAACAGTATCCCATCTGGACGTCTAGTATCTGGCTGTGTAGGCCATGTAGTTAGCCTGCCTGAGTCCCAAGGAGGATGCCAAGTACTGCTTTTTAGCCATGGCATCCAACTTCCTAGAGCCTTTATCTGGGAGGTGTGAAGCCAAGGGTATGTTAGCCTTATCACAGGCTGCAGTCTGCACAACCCCAACATGGCTGCATTGCTGGTACAAGAACTCCGTACCTGAGCCTGACAGTATGTACCTCTTGTCCAGTCGCCTGTCCACAGGAGGTAAAGAATTTGGTGTTTTAAGAAGTTTTTGTGTCTGTTTCCCCAGGGATTTATGGAGGGAAATAGACAATCTTTTTGACTCTGGGATATCCATCATTTCCACAAAGTGAGACTCCTCTTGTTCCTCAGTAGTCTCAACCAGAGATAGCCGGAGGGTTTCTGCCACTTTTTTGTAAAACAAAAAGTGGGATGAGGACTCAGAAAGCCTAGGAGGGGAAGTACTGGAAGGCCTGTCTGGGGAGATGTCCGGTTCTATGGGCTCATCCAGACCTTCTACACCATCATCATCATTGTCATCATCATAGTCTTCATCCCCCTCCAGATCCGGTTCATAATACTCTTCTGGACAATAATCCAGAACCGGAGGAACCAATTGAACCGAGCGCCTACCGAGAGGTGCCGGATCGGTCGGAATCGGACAGAAAGATTCAACAATACTAATCACGCTGGCAATTTCTTCGGCAGTTGGATGATGCAGTTCTGGATCCTAACTGGTCAATTTCTCCTTTCTCTTTTTCTTAGCTGGAACCGACCCCTCAGGATCGGCTCTTCTTTTGCCCGAGGGAGTATTGCCTTGGTCAGAGGGCACTTCCTCAGGTTCGGTTGGAACCGAACCGGGCTGCCATCTGGGTCTTCAGACTTCTCGGCCTCCTTTTCCCTAAGCCTGCCCAATCTCTTCTCTAGGATAGCCTTAAGAACATTTCTACATATTTGGCAGTCTGAATCAAGGTGGTCAAACCCTAGACAGTAAACACAGGTGGCGTGGGGATCAGCCATAGCAAAGGCCTCCCCACACTCACTGCAGTGTTGAAACCCAGTGGGACCAGTTTTTCTTTTGGGTTTCTCAGATGTAGCCATCCTAACACTTACCCTTTATTCGGCTTAAGCCAGGCAAGACCCCTTATTGGTTACTAACCGTGTTACAGGTGTTGGGGAAAAAAACGACTGAAACATGTTTTTTTTAGAACCGATTAAGGACCGGTACCTCACATTAAACTGTAAATCAGATTAAAACAAAACTAGACAATCGGTTCCTACCGAACCGATTGAAACTTTTTTTACAATTTCCACACACAGAATAACACTCAGTCCACTACCTAAGCATTTACTGTACCACAGACAAGGATCTGAACCAAAGAAGAAGAATAAAGAAAATGCGGTATAAAAAACAAAGTTTTACTGTTACCAAACCGATAGCGATGGAGAGATCTCCGAAGCGACTGTTCAGTTAGGCGGAGTAAAGAATCTGACTGTTACACTTGAAAGTGCAGCAGACAGAGGTTTGAACCAAGCTGGAGCTCAACGTTCTATGCTCTGGCATAGAGTTAACTCTTTCCTCTCCGGAGCAGTTCAAGTGCTGTGGCTAACTGCATAATGTCAGAATACAGCAAGACTTCATGTTGTTTGAAAAAGGCAATAAATCAGGTAAAATACAATAGCATACTAGGGGGTCCTGAAAATACTCTTGGTAAATGCTAGATGTTTGAACACTGTAAAAAAGACAGAGCTTGAGATAATCAAGGAGGAAAAACAGCTAGACCTGGCTGCAGTAACAGAAACCTGGTGGAGTGGCACTCATGCTGTAATTGGAATATCCCAGGTTTCAAGGTTTTTTACAAGGATCAGGAAGGAAGGAGAGGTGGGGGTGTAGCCCTATACATAAGGGATAATATATCCTGTAGATCCCTAGACACACACATACAGACGCAGATTAAAAATGAGAATTTATGGGTGGAAGTGCTAAGTTTAAACCAGAAAAAAATTACTAGTGGGGGTATGCTATAGACCACCAGATACCCAAATGCAGGACCACATGAACCTGCTTCAAAACATTATAGAGACTATAAAAAATAAAGATGTATTAATCATGTGTGATTTTAACCTACCAGGAATCAACCGGGACCTGCTCATATCAGCAAACACCCAGGAACAAAGTTTCCTGGATTTTATGTCCTTAAATGGCTTAAATAAGGTAATAGACAAGCCAACCAGAGAAAACAACATATTAGGCCTGGCAATAACAAACAGGGTGGAAGGAATACAAAATATTGAAGCCCTGGAACCTCTGTTAAATCTCGACCACAATATGATAATGATGGATTTGAACGTTAGACCAAAAAAACAACAGGAAAAACAATAGTAAAAAACTACAGTAAAGCTGATTTTGCTGCAATTAGAAGGGAATTGGAACTGTGGGAATGAGACTATGGTAATCCTAAAACCATTGAACTTTGGCAAAGGATTAAAAGTAAAATCCATGAATTGAAGAATATATACATCCCTACTAAACCACTTTACAACAACGGGGTAAGGTCCCCCTGTGGTATACAGAAAACATTAAAGGGACACTGTCAACCTTTTTGCATCATATTATTTTTAGGTAAAACCCCACATTTTATGATTGCTTACTTTCTCTAAAATTCATTGATGTTGCTGGTTGTTTTATCTGCCTCCTTGCTTATTAGAACTGAAATATATGGTAATGTACAGCTATGCCCAGCTTTGTTTTGCTTCAAATCGTTGAACTACTCCTAGTGCACACTTCCTGAACATTAGAAACACCCTCAAAAAGTGCAGCCACTCATGATACAATAGTCTCCTCTACTTCCACTGCATGACTGGCTAAATTGTGTTTTGTGTGTAGTGTTGCAGTGAAATTGAATTTCGCCATGAGAAACGTTTCACAAAATTCACACATTTCGCCCATGAATTTCAAAAGTAATGAAAGTCTGTCAGCAAAATCACAAATTTCACCTGCAAATGCGGAATTTCACCTGTGAGAGGTGGAATTTTGCCAGAGAGTGGCAAAATTCCACTGGTCATGAGTGAAATGCCTGATTTCACGGGCGGAAATTCATGATTTCGCCAGCGGAATTTCACATTTCGCACCCGTGAAATATTTCACAAAATGCACAAATGTCACAAAATATTTCACAGAATGAAATTCCTGCATTTCGCACATCTCTATTTGTGTGTTCCTGAGTCCAGGAAAGATGCACTGGAAGATGGTCAGGAAATGTAAACAAACATGTTTTGGTGTGGTAACACCAGTATGGTTGACAGTCAGTTTTTCACTTTTTAACAGAAAAATAGATCTGAATCAAACTACCAGCTGCATTGGCAGTCTCTACAGAATGTGAACAATCATAAAATGTGTTTTTTTAACTAGGGATTTATTGAGGCCTAAGGGGGTTGACAGTGTTCCTTTAAGAGACAGCTAAGAAAAAAGAGAAAAGCGTATAATGCTATGAAAAGCGACAAAAACCAATACAACATTGATAATTATAAAAAAATGTTTAAAAGCAAGCAAACACATGATAATGTTAGAAAAAAGAAAAATTGAACTTTTGATTCTCTCACATGAAGGACAATGGAAAGTCTTTCTTTGCTTACACAAACAACAAGGCTGTAGATAGAACAGAGGGTCCTATTAAAGTTGGAGAAAATTATATTACAGGTCCAAGCAGACAAGCGAGAGTATTCAACACATACTTCTGTTCTGTGTACTCCAAACAAGTACTGCAGCAAGATTTAAGGCAGGAATTACAGTACAGGACAGGTTACCAAAACAAAATCCAGGGATGGAAAACATCACAATAACACGTGCAGATATAATAAATCAACTCTACTGTTGACTAAGTCCTGGAATACCTAATTAACACTTTAACTGCCATCATAAACACTCATGCCCCACTTACCCGATGTAGAGCCAAAAGTGCCCCATGGCTGACAAAAGATATAAGGAACCATATGTCCACATGTGATGCAGCCTGGAAAACGTATAAGAAGACTGGACTCCCCTCAGATTGGCATTCATGCAGACTGCTCAGAAATGCCTGCAAGTCTAAAATAACTAATGCAAAGAGGACTTATTACCACTCAATCCAAACAGAAAAATTCAGCAATCCCAAAGAATTCTGGGCCCAAATAAATTCCCTCCTCAAAGCCAAAACCTCCAACTGCCCAGACTTCATTTCTATGAAGGACAAAGTACTATCAGACCCAGGGTCAATAGAAGACGATCTTAATTTCATTACAGACCTCAGCAACTATATATTCCACTTCACTACAAACCAAGACAACCAACCCTCTCCAGTCACAAATCTCTCTAGGACTGTGTCCTCACAATTCCACATCAAACTAGTTACCTGAAAAGAGGTTCTCAGGCTACTTCAAAATCTCAAGGATCATGGCTCTCCCAGCCATGACTCACTTGAGCCTAGGTTCTTAACTTGGGGATCACCGGCTTTTGCAGTGCCAGTTAGAAATCTGATCAATAGATACTTTCTTAAAGAAATTGTACCCTCAAAATGGAAAACAGCACTAGTAATACCAATCTACAAAGGGGGATTGGCCACCCCTGTGGAAAATTACAAGCCAGTCTGGATTCTCTGCCACCTTACAAAGGTTCAGAAAAGAATTCCATACAACCAATTAAAAGACTACCTTGAACAGCACCAAGTCTTATCACCTTGCCAACACAGTTTTCGCAAACATTATAGCACTCTCTCTGCACTCATCAAAGTTACCTCAGACATTTACCATGCTTTTGATCTGGGCCTAGCCATGGGGGCTATCTTCATTGACCTCACCAAGGCTTTTGAATTGGTGAACCATGCGCTGCTGATACTGAAATTAGAATCCTTGGGTTTTGATCAGTCATCCACATCCTGGCTCCGAAACTATCTATCCTGCTGCACCCAAAGTGTCAAATGAGACAACGGTCAATCCCCATTCAGACAGATTACCTATGGAGTCCCCCAGGGATCGATCCTGGGCCCCCCTACTCTTCTTGCTATTCTTCAATGAGCTGCCAGGCTTCTGTGGAGAGGCGTCCATTCAGCTTTACATGGATGATGCCATATTATACCAATCCTCAGCTGACACCCAATGGCTCAATCAGCACCTGGAATCCGACTTCCACCAATTAGAAGCATGGTTCTTTGAAAATAACTTACTGCTAAACACCAAAGAAACTAAATCTATGTGCTTCCATCCCCTCTCCTATAAAATGTCTCTTACTCGCAGCTCTCCATCCACTCCAGCAATGGGGAACCCCTTGAATCGGTTGACTCATGTAAATACCTGAGCATCCTGCTTGATTTGAACCTCTCCTTTGAAGCCCATGTCAACAAAACCACCAAAACCTTATACCTAAAGACTGGTTTGCTATGCCATCTTTGGCCCCTGCTATCACATGCATCCTGCCTAAAAATTGCTACGCCTCACTCCTGCCTCTACTTTCATATGGGACTCCACTATTCCTATCACTCAAGGCCTCTCTCACAAACCAATTGAAGCAATTATATCACAAGATAGGGCAATTTGCTATCAGAGGAACCCCCTACCAGCACCATTGCACTGTATTCACATCTCTGGGCTTGCTACAACTTGAGCACAAAATCCAGTACTCCTCTTTATGCCAAATCTATAAGTTTGTACATTTCTACACTCCACCAAGCCTATCTGACATTATTGTACGAAAACAGTACAGGCTATCTCTGCTCTTCCTCTTTTCCACTGCTAGACATACCTAAGACACGTCTATCCTCGGGCAGAAGATTATTTGTGTATACTGCCCCCTCAGCTTGGGACTTCATCATCACATCTATCCTCTCCTGCACTACCCTCCCTCAGTTCAAACTTGCTCTGCATAACTACTTATCTGTGTCAGGAACCTGTACCTGCCTCACCTGACTACTAGGCTCCTGCTCTTACCCTTGTTTTCCTATAACTCCTAAGCTTATTTTTCTATCCCTCTACTACTACTGCACTGTAATTTCTACATATACACCTGGATTGCACATCAGTGTTCTTCAGTGCTAATTACCTAAACACCTGTACAGCCATCCTCAGGACTGTACCATATTTCAATCCTGTTGAAACCAAACTGTGTATTGCATTTTGGACACTGCCTTAAATCATATATTGTACTGTACACTCTAGGTATTACTTTTGTTTGTTGTATCATGTCCTTGAGACATTAGGTTGATTGTTATTTTGATTTTGTATAGTATTGTGTCTCTTTGTATGTTGTAAACTATTGTACTACTGTATGTATCCTCCCCTTGGTCACCCCTGAAAAAGGGACTGCATGGTCTCAGTTGGCTTACCTGGTTACCAAAATTCAAATAAATAAATAAACTAAGTAAAACAAACAATGCAAAATCAGCAGGACCAGATATGATTCACCCCAGATTAATAAAGGAGATAAGCTTTTGGTTAGTTGAACCCTTACTGAAACTTTTCAATATGTCTATTAAGTCAGGAGATGTACCAGAGGACTAGAAAACTGCTTTAGTAGTTCTGATTTTCAAGAAGGGCAATAAAGGCTCTGTATCAAACTATAGGTCCATTAGTTTAATTTCCATTCCAGGGAAAATTATGAAAGCAATTGTTAAAGATAAGCTAAAAAAAAGATCTGGACAGACTAGAATTCTGGGATGAGATACAATACGTATTTAAAGAAACATAGATTGTGCTTAACAAAACACCTTAGTTTTCTACAAAAAGGTCAGTCAGGGCCTCGACAATAACATACCAGTGGATGTGGTCTTCCTTGATTTTCAGAAGGCCTTTGATAAGGTTCCACATGGCATTCTGATTAAGAAATTAGTGGATAATAGCATCAACACTAAGCTGCTAAACTGAATAACAACTTGGTTAACTGGAAGGAGGCAGCGGGTGAGAATAAAGGGAGAGCTGTCAGAACAGGAGGAGGTGACTAGTGGAGTGCCACAGGGTTCAGTCCTGGGACCCAAACTGTTCTCCTTCTTAGTATCAGACAAGAATCCAGGAATTAAAAACTGGATTATAAAATTAGTGGATGATACTAAGGTAGGAACAGAGGAAGAAACTGAAGAACAGTCTAATAATCTTAGAAAAAACCTGAAGACATTGGAGGGTTGGGCCTTCAAAAATGGAATGTCATTTAACACTGAAAAATGTGTAGTAATGCACCTAGGTGCAAGAAATATCAAAAACACCTTAAATGGCATAAGGTTAAGAAGTGTGGAGTGCGAAAGAGAACTGGGAATAGTAATTAGCAATGATCTGGGATCCAGTCTGCAGTGTAATGAAGTGATTAAAATAATAGGATGTATAAAAAGGCCTTCATATTAAGACACAAAAATTGCATACTCCCTCTGTAGAAAGCGTATGTAAGAACCCAGCTGGACTACTGCAGCCCCCTTTGGAATCTTTACCTGAGAAGGAATATCGATAATTTGGAAAGGGTCCAACAGAGGGATACAAAAATCATCCAAGGACCAAGTGAGGTGCCCTATGAGCACAAATTGGGACAGCTAGGCTTATACCCACTGGAGTTAAGATGGAAGATAAGGGGCCTCTTGGAAATGAACAAAATGTTAGGGGATAATCAACTAATGAAAAACCTTGGTTTTGAGCTGAATAATAGAAATACAGCACTTAGAAGCCACTAGTATCAGATCAAACTAAACTATCTGAAAAGGAATGCTACAAGGCATTTCTATACACAAAGGGTTATATCAATATGGAATAAACTCCCTAGTGAAATAGTAAATGCAGACTCCTTCAGTCTGTTTAAAAATAGATTGGATCACCATCTACTACCTGTAAAGGTTACAAAATTACCCCGTTCTACGGAAGAATCACATCACTGGCACTCGCCTTCTGTTAGTCTGAAACACAAAGTATAGTATGAAGTATCCAACATACCAGGAACTGAAGCTAGGCATTTGCTCAGCTAAATGTTCACTTGGGAACATAAGCAGGAGGCTGGTAAGGACAGAGGTTTGGGTTTATATTCTGTTTTAACTGAAATATTTGAATAGTTTTGTACGTGAAATTAGTTCTGTGTGTTAAAAATTACTACTTTGAGTTAGAACTGTTACTTGGGCTGTGATATTGTAACTTTTGGGGCTTGGGAACACTTGTTTGGCAGTGATAATTAGAGTGAAATTTAAATGTGATGTTTGCCTGGTGTTGGTAAGAGACCTTCCACCCACCCTGTTTTGTAGGCTTTCTTAAATACTGAAAAGCCACTGGAGGTTGGGATTGAAGGGCTGTGTGTTTCTGTTTGTGACTGAAATTTGAAGCAACAGGAACTGGTGGGCCTGTGACATCATACGGTACCTGATGTCTGCATACACACAATGATAGTGGGACTGGACACACACTGGACTGCATGTGTTTGTGAGACTTGGGAACTTTATTGGTGGGGTTGAAATTGGGTTTGTAAATAACTGCAGTCAGTATAGAGAGAAACTGTATTCCAGGGAGAAGGGCCTGAGAAAAGTGATGTGTGCCATTATAAACAGAGGGGGACAAACAGGGTGGCCACATTCCACCATGGCAGGCATCTTCGGAAGGGTTGTAGGCTGCACAGGCTGTAGGATGGCAATAATTCTCAATTGGGCCTGGAGAGAGGGAGGCTGACCACTCTGTAGACAGCTATCTTGTATCAGGAGTGAAGTATATTGGTTAAGGAGTAAGCTGGGGGAGTTGGTGGGGGTGTCCAAGGATAAGTGGCTTGGATATGGGCAGCAGAAGGGTGGGGCTGAGGGGAGGCTGGGGCAACACTCTAAAATTACAGGCCGTTATGTTACAGTAAGCAGGAGAGGGGATATTAGGGACAGAGGACCCTTAAATAGGGATGTTGATGCTAAGGGGAAAGCGTACGGGGTGAACATTCTGAATACAAAGAGAGTGGAGGGGGAAGAGTCAGGAGGGGCTGTTGTGGGGAACCCTAGTAGAGCAGACATTGAGAAGGGAGGGGCTGTTGTGGGGAAGCCTAAAACAGCAGACTGTGGGAAGGGAGCTCCTAAGGAGAACAGAGCAAGAGGGGAGGAAGAGGGGCAGTTTAGAGGTGCAGTCAGGGGAAACTCGGGTTACTTGATGGAGGCTGGCATAGAGTGTCACAATAAATTTGAGCTACTAAGCAATCTAGAGGGGGAGGAAGGGGTTGGTGGAAATGAGGAAACTGATACAGAGGCCGGGGGGAGGGAGTCGGATACCCATAGGGCATCACAGACCGGCAATGGAAAGGACAGAAATAGTCCCAGGGGGAGAAGGGGAAACATAAATGTTAAGCAGATGGGGGAGATGCAACATATTGCAGACATGAGGGAGGAGAGCATGACTGGAGAGAAACTGGGAGACAAGGAGGTGGGGAAGGGTCCCCCTTCAGCAGGTGGGTCTGTACCAAGGATGGGGCCCTAGGTAAAGGGGACTCACAGGGAGCCTCTGGAGGTAGAGGTACTATTACAAGGGGGGAGGATGGCGGTGTGGGGGAAGGGGAAACCATCAGGGCCAGAATAAATGGTTGGGATAAGAGAGGGTTAAAGGGGACACCTATTCAGAGGGGGCTGAGTTAAGTGGGCAAAATAAAGAGGGAGGCAGAAAGGGGAGGGTGACAAGGGGGTCTCTAATAAGGCAGGAAGACTCCCATGGAATTGAGATCATGAATAAAGGGGATGGGGGCTGAGAGTGCATAGTGGAGGTAACCATAAGGATGATGGTGGTGTTAAGGTTCTGTTATTGGGAGACTCGATGATTAGGGGTATCCAGTGGGAGGGACAGGGGGGTGGATGCCATAGCCAGGTGAAGGTGGTGAGTATCTCTGGGCTGACAGTGCACAGAGCAAAGTTCATGGTGTATGAACTGGTTAGGGATTGTGGAGGGAAACCAGATTTCCCTGGTGCATTTGAGAACTAACAATCTAGAGGGAAATAGCATTTCGGAAATCCAAGCAAGGTTCCAAGAACTTGCCAGAGTCTGTTGGGATAATGGATGCAACATTTCCTTTTCGGAGATATTGCCAGTACCAAAGGCCTCAGTGGAGAAAAAAATGAAGATCACAGAGGTTAATGACTGGCTCAGGAAGTGGGGTGAAGAGAGTGGGTTGGGGGTGTTAGGGAACTGGAAAGGAGTTTGGGAGGATAAGGACTGTATGCCAAGGACAGGCTTCATCTTGCCCCATTAGGGAAGGAAGTCCTTAAACAGGGGATGGCTGACTACATTCAAGAAAGGTGGGGTTTAAACTTGTGAGGGGGGAGGGATAAGGGAGGGACTGACCAGAAGCCCTCTCCTCCAGATGAGGGGAGTAGCCTTCAAACCCAAGGTGGGGAGGCGGGAAACAGACTGGGGGTGGAGGTTTCAAGAGGAGCAGAGGGAGAATGGAAGTATAAGGAACCAGGGTGGGGTTCGACAAAGGGCATCAGGGATAAGGGGTGGGGGTTGGTGTTAGTAAATGCCAAGAGCTTGGGAAACAAGTTGCCAGAGTTCCAGGCCATGCTGTTCGAGGGGAAGGTGGATGTGGTGGCGGTCATGGAGACGTGGGTCAACAAAAACCATGACTGGGACCTAAACGTGTGGGGGTACACTGTGCTTAGGAAGGACAGAAAGGCGGGCAGAGGGGGTGGAGTGGCTATGTTCATTAGAGATGACATAGAAATTGCTAGGGTAGAAGAGGCAGAGGGAAATGTGGAGGCCTTATGGGTCACCTTACGATTCCCAGCAGGAGATAAGGTCAAGCTGGGTGTAGTATATAGACACCCCAGGATGGGTGATGTTCTGGAGGATGGTTTGCTGGACAACATCATTGCCCAGTGTGGACCAAAAGGGGAAGGAGTGGTGTTGATGGGAGACCTTAATATGCCAGGTACAAACTGGGGAACCATGTCCTCTAAGGTGGCCAAGGAGCAGAGGCTGCTGGACGGCTTCCAGGATGTGTTCTTAACATAGCATGTGATGGAGCCCACAAGAGTTAGGAGCAGGGACAGGATTGGTTGGCATAATTATAATTATTCTATAATTGAATCTATAGTAGGGAGCATAAAGTATTTTCATTCCTCATCATGTATAGTTTGTGTTTGTTCATTTGCTCTGCATAAGTTGTTGTCAATTAAATTATAGTAACTAAATAAAACTCATTGGCTAATCATGGATATGGACTCCCATTTGAAAATTGTATATTCTACACTTGCAGACTTAGATATTGAAGACAAGAGTGAATATGATCATTGTTATATAGGACATGCACGGACCCTGAAATTAACTGTAGAGGGATACAAACATATATTAGTGTGCCAGGATCATAATCATCCCTTACCAATCGACAAATATGTGGGGTGGTGCAACCCAGAACCAAAAACCACTGAAATGTGTAAGATTTTCAATTGCCTTAGACACCATAATAATGACACATCATCTGTAGTTGTAAGGATCTTTGCTCAAATAGGAATAGACCATTGCCCTCTACCTTTCACCCATAACCACATGCATCAGGAGGAATATGAAGAATACAATGTATATACCCATAAAAAATGAATATTACTGCTAAGCAAATTAGATAATGATATCATAGAAGCAGGTGGGATAGTGGGCTCGGAACATCATGAATTAACAGCCTTGTGCATAAGCACACCCATGCAGTTCTATCCTAACCTTACTGATCTGTTAGACTGGTTATCTTCTCCCGACAGTCATGGGGGGGGTGAAAAATGACATTCATGTACAGGGAGAAGGCCTGGAAAGCCAAACTCAGGAACCAGACAAAAACATGGGCAAAACAAATGGTGACCCCAACATGTCTTGTACACAAGGCCACCGCCATAATAAATCCCTGGCTGCAATTCACTCAACTAGCTTGCCCCCCCCATTTTGGTAGGTAAAACAGACAATTCTAACAAATCTGACAAAAGAATCCTTAAAAATATTTTATGCTTAATACATAAAAATATTAATAAATCACTTTTTAATTCCCCAACACCACCACCTGAAGAGGAATATGTTTGCATTTTGACCATTCAGACTATGAGTTGGAACATCCTGACTCTGATTCCGATGCTGAACATGATGAACACCCAAAATTGAGTGCAAACGGATCCATTACTTCCTCTAATCATTTCTCTTTACCAGCCCTAAATGTTACAACTCTATCCATTATCCCCTCAAATGGTCCTTGAGGCATTAGTAGCAAGTCCTGAATTAAATCATATCTTGATGGAGAGATTACAATTAGAACTGAAATATGATCTTGAAACTGAAGAAATATTACATCAGAACATGCCATGGAGACTGGCTGTGTATGATTTATATAATGGAAATAGAATACACTTACCCTGAGTATTAGCGATATATATATGACAATGACAGAACTCTTTTATCAACATAAAACCAGTCTCCCGGCTCACTGTTCTACTTTACAGCAAATATCTACCACCTCGCCTTCACAACAAACACATTAACATAGCCCTGTCGGGACTCAAACCACTAAATTCAAAACGCACATAGCGACCAATCTATCACAACCAAAATTCCACTCCCACACTTACTAACCTGCAAGGTGCCACTTCATCACCTTTGCAACCACTACTACTACTATCCAATATACACATCACACAGGGATCTAATACACCAATAACTACACCCATGCAGTCTTTAATCCCAGCCTCAAAAATTGAAAAACCTAAAGTAGTAAAAATAATAAAAGATCAAATTAACTTTAAAGAAAGCATTAATTACAATAACAAACATACTGTAAATATGCAAAACAATTACAGGAACTTGAAGTGGAATATGGGCAAGACATAATGATAGAAGTGCTCAAACATTGCACAGACCCAGTAAAATATCAGTTTTTTTAAAACCTGCTATGAGTCAGGAAAAAACAATTATACACTGTCTGCGAAGTACTTATGATTTGCAAGTTGAAGGGATAATTCAAAAGGCTAAAAGATTAGGGGCCAGATATTCAAAACTTTGCGTTGGGCAAAAAACGTTTGCACAGGTTTAGCGTGGCATTAGCGTGGGTCTGCTATATTCAAAGGCCAAATAGTGCAGGCAAACTGCATTAGCGCCCAGCAAAATCATAATGTATGCAAGGGCAAACGATCATGAATACAGGTGCAATGCTATATTCAGCGCATCTAGCGCCGCGCTACGTGGTTTTGAGCGACTTAGTGCGACACTTAGTGCAGTGCACATTACCACCCAGGAAAAGCTTGTCTTAACCCTGGGCAATCAGCTCTGCGCAGTGTTTGTGCAGCTTTTGCGCAGCTTTGCATGACCCTAACAAATAAATATGACACACAGACAAAGCCAAACATAGAGGAAACATGCTGCTAACTGATGGCATCACAATGATGCCATCATCTTCCACCAGTCCCAACCGTGCCAAGCAGTAAGTGATGACCCTGCTGCCAGTGGACAGCATGGCAATGTGGCCATACAGCACACATCTGCAGACCACTCTTCTGTGGACACCAACAGATGCCAGCACACACATGCAGCACTGTGGGCATGGAGAATGTTGAGAGGAGAGTGTATGGGTGGCCAGGCTGTGCCACAGACCAGGTGTGGCCACAAGGCTGGGACATATCATGCAGTGCACATGGGCCAGTATTGGGAATACCCCAACACCAGTGTGCCTTTCTGATAATATATGCCCCTCCCGGCCACATACTGCACAGCTGTACAACTGCCACAGCACACATAGCCAGACATGTATATGTCACTGTAAGCATCCCATGCCAGAGGTGCAGCATCTGTGGGTCACACAACAGTGTAACAGTAATGTTCACTTTCAGTAAACACCTGCAGGTTGGGCCTCTCACTGTGTATAGTGCAGTCATCATCACTGCCCTACACACCATAGGCATTGCTGTGTCCACACACTACTAGCCCTAGCCCCCTTGCTACTGTAGTGTCTGCTGTGCACTGTAGCAGGACCTACAGTGTGACAGTTGCATGCAGCGCCACCAACATCTGTGCCTATGCCATGTTGTCCTAGTACAGCTGCAGGCAGCAGCGCATGTGAAAGTACAGTGTTCAAAACTGTATAATATCCCCTAAACTGTCTGTGCAGATCTAACACATTTGCGCAGGTTTAGCGCAGGGCTAAACCGTTAGCCCGGTGCAAACTACATGCAAATCAGGGCATAATGAGATGCTAATTTGGATGTTTGCCTAGAGATTACATAAGTAGGCTCATTTGCATGTCACATTTGAATATGGCAAAGTTTAGTGCCGGGCAAATGTGTTTGCACCGGGTTAATGCTTTAGCCCTGCACTAAACCCACGCAAGTGTGTTAGCACTACGCAAACAGTTCGGGGAATATTTTACAGTTTTGCACACTGTACTTTCACATACGCTGCTGCCTGCAGCTGTACTGGGTCCACGCATTTGCTGTCACACACATTGGCCACATAGTTCACCTCTACCTACCTTCACATCGCTGTGCACTGTGTTGCTGTTGTGGTTTGCACTTCCTGGTTGCCATATTCAGAGCTGTCTTATTCCAGGGCTAAGTTTGCCCTGCACTCCCAGCCCAGTTTGCCCAGCCTCATTCTCATGCTATATTCAGAAGCTGTTTGCCCTGGGCTATTCCTTTTGAATAAGGCTTGCTATGTGCTCCAGGCTAAGTTTGCCCGCTGGGCAGTGCTAATTTAGCCCTGGGGCAAAGTTTTGAATATCTGACCCTTGGTCTCACAGCCAAAAAAAAAAAAGAGTTTTAAACTTAGCTATATAATTTACGGTGTGAATTCCCTGGATTAGAGGTTGATGATTTGAGATTTTACTTAAATCCTCAATTAAAGACACAGTTTGACCTACATGGTATCCAACACCTCCCCTGGGATAAGGTAACTAAAAAACTGGCTTTTTTGCATCAAGCCCAGAAGAGAACAGAACAAGGAAAGCAGCTCTTTCGGAAAGAAGAAGAAAACTGAAAGGACTGGTCACCTCCACCAAACAGTAACAAAAGCCCACTATTGCAGGGACAGTCACAGTCAGAACAGACAGGGAAACCTCCAAGATAAAAACAAAGGACCTACAGTATGGGTATGATGTACACCCCCATCAAAATCTCAATAGAGGTAAAGGAAGACCCTACTAGGGAAACAATAAAGGTACAGGAAATCCTACTCGTTGATACTGGCTCTTCCCACACAATACTTCCTAGCCAACATTTTCTTTTTAATTTCTCTAGGCACCATTTCAAAACATTATATACTATTTTAGGACATAAAGCCATATTAGGACCTTTAGTCCCTATAAAAATTAATGGGCATCCCACTGAGGCAATAATCACAAATATACCAACACACAGAGTCCTTGAAGTGTCAGATGCACACTGTCTAGGCTTTCTCAGTACATTTGTACAAACATCCCCAATTACTGCTTATTTACCAAAACAATATATATCCAAAATACAAAGCCCAGTGCAACAAACGATAAAAGAAAAGTATGCAGGTTTGGTACAAACACCACTGGTTCGTATCCATGGTACAACCCATCCAAGGCAAAAGCAATATCCCATTAAATCGCAAAATAAGCATGAACTCGATAGAACTGTTCAAGCAGTGTTATAAGATGGTATAATATGATCTTGTGTTTCCTCCACTAATTCCCCAGTACTACCAGTACCTAAAAAAGATGCCACCATTCGCTTAGTAGTGGATTACAGACAATTAAATAAACATAGTTTTGATAATGCAGTACAAAATAGTGACATGTTACAACAATGGCTTCCCATTAAGTTATATAAGACAATAGTAGATGTATCAAATGGCTTCTTCTCCATTCCCTTGCATAAAAAGGATCAATACAAAACAGCTTTTACAATAAATTATCAACAATATTGTTTCACTAGACTACCACAAGGATTCATAAATAGTCCAAATATATTTCAATCAATTATAAAAAAGGACCTCGCTGCCATACCAAATGTTAGAGTTTACATAGATGATATATATTTTAGCCATGATAATCCCGAAGAACATTTTCAAACACTGCAACAAGTAGCTACAATGTTAGCAACTAGAGGGTATAAAATTAATTGGGAAAAAAAACAAATAGTGCTCAAAAGGGTTAAATATTTAGGAAACCTAATGCAGGATGGGGTTTGCATAGCTGATGAATACCTACAGAAAGTGCAGCAAATAAAAGTGCCACAAACTAAAAATCAGTTACAAAGCATTCTAGAGTCATGCAATTTTGTATGGAATCATGTGCCCAATTATTCAATATTAACTAAACCTCTATGTCAAGCTCTAGAACACTTCACCTGGGATGATCAAAAAAGAAAAATTATTAGTTTAGCTACAACAAGCAATATTGCAACATTACTCTTTAACATCTTTGGATTTCTCTTACCTATTAAACATTCAAATAGATATAACCCATGACAGTTACTCAGCAGCACTAAAGCAAAACAAAAAATTGACATCTTATCATACAGACAATTTTTTGTATACTGAAAATACTTTACATAGAAACATAGAAACATAGACTTTGACAGCAGATAAGGACCACTTGGCCCACCCAGTCTGCCCATTTCCCTACCTACTGGATAAGCTGCAGATTCTAGTTAACCAACAGCCTATTTCCTGCAACCCCCCACTATAATTGCCTTATGTCTGTCCCATGCATGTTTGAATTCCTCCACTGTTTTAGACCCCACAACCTCTCCAGGAAGGCGGTTCCATGCGTCCACCACTCTCTCCGTGAAAAAGAATTTCCTCACATTACCCCTGAGCCGTCCCTCCTCTAACTTTAAATTGTGCCCCCTTGTTCTTACACATCTCTTTTTCTGAAAGATGCTACCCTCCTGGACTTTGTTGATTCCCTTGAGGTACTTAAAAGTTTCTATCATGTCCCCCTGTCCTTCCTTTCATCAAGGGTATACATATTAAACTCTCTCAGTCTCTCTTCATATGGTTTCTGGTGTAGACCCTGCACCATTTTAGTTGCCCTCCTCTGGACTGCTTCCATCCTGTCTATGTCCTTGCGTAGATGAGGTCTCCAAAACTGCACACAGTACTCAGATGGGGTCTCACCAACTGTCTGTATAGAGGGATAACCACTTCCTTTTTCTACTTGTGATGCCTCCTATGCATCCCAGTATCCCCCTGGCTTTCCCTACTGACTTCTCACATTGCATACCCACCTTCAGGTCATCTGATATGACTACACCCAGATCCCTTTCCATTATTGTTGTTGTTAGCACCTCCCCTGCTATTATGTACTCTTCTCCTGGATTTTTATTTCCCAGGTGCATTACTTTGCACTTCTTTGCATTGAATCTAAGTTGCCATATGTCTGACCATTCCTCCAACCTTGCCAAGTCCCTTCTCATCCTTTCTACCCCCTTGTGTATCAACTCTGTTACAGATCTTTGTGTCATCCACAAAGAGGCATACCTTTCCTTCCAGACCCTCTGCAATGTCACCTATAAAGACGTTAAAGAGGACTGGACCCAGTACTGAGCCCTGAGGTACTCCACTAGTAACCCCCCTTTCTTCAGAATGTGTTCCATTCACTATTACCTTCTGTGTCCTGTTGTGCAGCCAGTTTTCTACCAGACTACCACCCTGGGACCCCTCCCAGGCTGGCTAACTTGATTATTAATCTTTTGTGCGAGACTGTGTCAAATGCCTTGCTAAAGTCTAGGTAGGCCATAGCCATAGCCCCTCCCTGGTCTATTACTTTGGTCACCCAGTCAAAGAAATTAATTAAATTTGTCTGACATAACCTTCCTGCTGTGAATCCATGATGCTTTGGGTCCAGTGCCCCGCTGGCCTCTAGGTACTCAACAATTCTTTCTTTCAGAAGTGATTCCAACATTTTCCCCACCACTGAGGTCAAACTAACAGGTCTGTAGTTTCCTGCTTCTGCCTTGCTCCCACTTTTGTGAAGGGGAATCACATCTGCCCTCCTCCAGTCCTCAGGTACCACCCCATCTTCCCATGATTTGTTAAAAAGTGTGGTTAGTGGTGTCACTAGGTCCTCCTTAGCTCTTTTAGGATTCTAGGTGAATCCCATCAGGCCCCATTGTTTTGTCCACCTTGAGTTTTAGAAGTTCTTTCAGTACTCTTTCTTCTTTAAATGGACTGGTATCAACCCCACTATCCAGAGTGCTTCTACTGTTTGGTTTAGGTAACTCCTCTTCTTCTTTTGTGAATATTGAGCAAAAGTATTCATTCATTATCTCTGCCTTTTCACTGTCTCCCTCTGCCCACCTCCCTCTCCTTTATTAATCTTCCTATCCCTCCTTAACCTGTCTATGTTCCCTAATGTACCTATAAAGGTTTTATCCCCTTCTTAACTGAGTTGGCTATCCTTTCCTCGGTTTGGGCCTTTGCTTTTCTGACTGCCTTCCCACTTCTTTTCTGCTTTAATTGATACAGTTCCTGTCGTGCTCTGTCTGTGATTCCTTATACTTTTGAATGCAGCCTTTTCTCCTTAACCTTCCCTGACACTTCTTTTGAGAGCCATAGTGGTTTTTATTCCGCTTTGTTTTCTTTATTTGTTTCACACAAAGGCTTGTTGCCTCCATGATGGCAGTTTGATTTTCTCCATTGTTCTTCCACCCTCCTTTCTGGCCATTTGCTAATGCATTCCTCAGGTATTCACCCATTTTGCCAAAGTCAGCCCTTCTAAAGTCCAGTATCCTTGTATTTGTATGGCTTGTCTCCATGGTTGTGTTTATTGTGAAGCACACTGTGCAGTGGTCGCTTGTTCCCAGGTGTCTACTGACTTCTAAGTTTGTGATCCTCTCTCCATTTGAGAGTACCAGGTCTAGTATTGCTCCCTCCTGAGTGGTTTCCACCACTAGCTATCTAAGGCATGCTCCCTGTAGGGCATCGAGAATGACCCTGCTCTTGGATGTGGCTGCAGTCCATGTTGCCCAGTTAACATCTGGCATATTCAGGTCCCCCATCTACAGTATCTTCCCTTTTTCAGCCATTTTGAGAATGCCCTCTATCATTTTCTTGTCCATTTCCTCCCCTTGAGACGGGGGTCTGTATACAACCCCTGTGCGGATTGTGATGCCATTCCCTGTCTTCAATGTGACCCAGAGTTCCTCTTGTCCTCCCATTTACCTTTTAGTTCTGTTACTTTGATCCCTTCCCTTATGTAGAGAGCTACTCCACCTCCTCTTTTACCCTCCCTGTCCCTTCTGTAGATTGTGTACCCTGGTATGTTGACATCCCAGTCATGGTTCTCCATGTACCATGTTTCTGTGACTGCCACAATATCCAAGTGTTCCACTTACATCAGGGCTACTAGCTCTGGAAGCTTGTTTCCAAGACTATGGGCATTGGTACTCATTGCCCTCCATTTAATGTTGGCTTTATCCTTTTTTACCCCATCCCTGCTCTTATTGCCCTTGTCCATTTTTTCCATTTACCCTGTCCTGCCTCTGTCAAGCTCTGTGCCTCAGTGTTTACCCTACTACCTGCCATGCTTTGCGGGGGAGGCTTGAACTTTCCTGTTTCCTATCAGCACCTCCCCCCTTGGCTAGTTTAAAAGCTTGCCAAGGAAGCCTTTAAACCTGTCACCTAGGAGCGTGTTTCCCTTCCTGGACAGATGCAGACCATCATGCCAGTATAGACTTTCATCTCTCCAGGTGGACCCCCAGTCCCCAATGAAGCCAAAGCCCTGTGCTCTGCACCAGTTTTGCAACCATTCATTAAACCACATGGTGTGCAGTACCCTAGCCTCACCCTGCCATGGACTGGCAGCACCTCTGAGAAGGTTACCATGCTTGCTACCTGTCTGAGGCCCCTCCCCAACTCCACAAATTCATCCTGCACTGCACTGATCTCATGCCTAGCTAGGTCATTTGTCCGAGGTGGACAATGATATCTAGTTTCTTCTCCTGTGATGCTGCTTCTGCAATCCTGAGGATTCGCTTCCTGTCCCTCCAAGCCATGGCACCAGGCAGGCACCTTACTTCCCTCTCCTCTCCCTTCCCCAGGTCTACACCCCTAACAGTTGAGTCCCCTATCAGAAGCTGTTTCTTTCCCTTGTGTCGTCCCTTGCCACTCTTTTGTGGGTCTCCCTTGTGGATGTCCCCAGCATTCTTCTTGGTCTCCAATGAGGGTGTCATCATGGAGGAACCTTGATTTGCCAGACCGACATATGATTTGTGTAGAGGTGCAACTTGGGGGCTACGCCTCTGTTCCACCACCCTCACCCTCCCAGAACCTACTGTGGTCCATCTGCTCTTCACACATGGCAACCTCTGAGGCAGTGGTTGTGGAACTGGTGCTCTTTGGGTGGGGGAGTCCTCCTTAGTCCTTTCCAGTTCAGTCTGGAGGTGGGCAACCTCCTCCCTCAGAGCTGACAGTTGCCTGCAAATAGGGCAGCAACGCAGGTTCCAGAATGTTTCCCAGAAAATTGCTTCCCCACAGCCAGTGCATTGCACCACTCCCCATGTCCCTCTTCCTTATAATAATATACAATGAGTAATATACAAATTTTTTTTTTTTTGGTGTGTATACTTACGCTTTATGCACTGTGCTGGGTAATTAAGAATATGACAGTTTTGCTCCAAGACCTGTTGAGAAGTGATGTCAGAACCTTGGCTATAAAGAAATGCCATGCCTGGGGTGGGCGGGGTGGGGGTAGGTGTGTGGGTAGCCACAACCACTGGTGACTGTTAGAAACAATCAATTACACCACTGCTCCACCACCCTGGTGAATACTGCCCTTTATAGTAAGTCAACCAACACCACAATGTACTAGACCACTGCTCCTACACAAACCACTCTATTGAGTCCAGGATAAAACAAACTCACTGTTCAGCCAGCAGAACACTTCCAAAATATTGCACAAATATCCTTCCAAATCCTATGTGTCTAGCACAGAAATCAAGCAACTTCAGTTGTATTACAACCCCTCTGGTTATAAAATTACTACACTTTAATGGAATCCTGCAATTCTTAATGCCAATAAGAAAAGAATGAAACTTTCTGTAGAAAGTGTAGCTTACCTTCCTAGTCCCCTACAATATTATGTTTTACCAAGTTACCAGTTCCTCAAATGCGTTCTAGTTTGTTCTCTGCAGTATAGCCAGTTTTCAGCTTCCAAAAGGAACAGCAAGTCCTCTGACTGACTTTACTCTGTGTAGTATGCCTAAACAGAACAGTGATACAAGCCCCACCCAGAATCAATTGATTGACTAGTGACACCTGTGATGTAAGCTGGCCTTTCAGTGAAGACAATTTGCTATGTCTGCTTCTAATACACACACAAACCCTTTATCTGAAACCAGGGATAAACTCACTGCTTTGCCAGCAGGACACTTCCAAAATATTGCACAAATATCCTTCCAAATCCTATGTGTCTAGCACAGAAATCAAGCAACTTCAGTTGTATTACAACCCCTCTGGTTATAAAATTACTACACTTTAATGGAATCCTGCAATTCTTAATGCCAATAAGAAAATAATGAAACTTTCTGTAGAAAGTGTAGCTTACCTTCCTAGTCCCCTACAATATTATGTTTTACCAAGTTACCAGTTCCTCAAATGCATTCTAGTTTGTTCTCTGCAGTATAGCCAGTTTTTCAGCTTCCAAAAGGAACAGGCAGGTCCCAAACTTAATCAAACCATTAATAGCCCTCCACCAAATAATAAAATGTGTACCTCATTTACTGCAAGCCCCCAAAGTTACTGTGAACATATCAGATCCCAGCACCTTAGCTTTAATCAAGAATCAGTTTTAGCGCCCAACATAGCCCACACTTTGCATCTCAGTGTATTACTAAATGCTGAAAAGATCACCTTTGAAATAAACACACAAACATACATGCATCATATTGAAAATAAAGGCAACTCACTACATCTTAAATATATCCCTTGAGTGGATATTCCAGTTGAATGCAACATTTTATACATAGATGGTAGTGTGCAATACATTGATGGTAAGCATAGAGCTGGAATTGGACGTATACTTGGTCAAAAAATGTCAGATGGGAACCTGCTCATCTCCAAACAGAAATCAATACCTGTTAAGGCAAAATATGCACAATTCGCTGAGTTATTGGCACTTTAAAATGCCTTACAGCATAATCCTCATCATATTTTTTCAGATAGTAGTTATGTAGTATAAACCTATAATGCATGCCCAAATCATGTTGAGACTGTTCCTCAGATTGGGATGAAATTTGGGAAGCAAGCAACCACTCAAACCCTAAGCCTGGGTTTCCCACATCCGAGGGCATGGGAGATATGGCATACATTCCAAGCATGATCTTGGCAATTCAGCAGCTGATAAAATGGCAAAACTCGCATGCACCATTCCGCTGTCCCCCCAAGTCAGCCAAGCCACGATGGAGGTTCATTCTCAGACCCAGGTGACAGGCCACCAGCTGGGTGATGAGAATTCTCAGAAAATACAGGAATGGGAATCGGAAGACAAAATTCAAAAATCAACCAGAAATACTTATTTGGTTCAGGATGCATTCTGCAGGCAGGAACTGATCCAAATGGCACATGACAGCACAGGGCATGTTCACCTGGTATTAAAGCCACATCCAGAATAATAAGACAAAAATTTAATTGGCTGGCACTACTGAATGACGTAACAAAGTATGTACAAAAATGCACAACATGTCAGCAGTATGAAAATACATTACGCCTTCCGACTCCTAACCTGCAAGTAAGTTCTTATGTACCCTGGGAGAGAATGTACATCAATTTTGTGAGGCCATTACCTCCCAGTGAAAATAAAAAATATTTACTTGTTATTGTCGATCATTTTACTCAGTTTGTGAAAGCCTTTCCAACTAAGGCAGCCACAGCTAAGTTTGTGATAGAGTCATTAACACAAGAAATATTTCCTCACTGGGGAATACCTCAGCACATTCATTCAGACCAGGGTTCACATTTTAAAAATCATCATGTATGGTTCCTAATACTTGAATATGGTTTAAATTGGCATTATGGGACCACATATCATCAGCAGTCACAAGTTCTAGTTCAAAATGTCAACAAGCAGTTAAAACAGGCCTTGCAGATGGGGCAAAACAAATTCTGGACTAGAAATCTTCTCATGGCACTAATGCACTTGAGAAATAGACCATTAAAAAAGCAAGGTCAATCCCCCTATCAATTGTTAATTGGGGCTCAAATGCACATGCAAACATCACTAGATACCTCCACCAGACAGGAACCCCAAAAACTATGGGCACAAGTTACACCCCAGTAAACCCATACCAGACTTGAGACTGGGTTTGTTGAAAAAAGATAGCAACCATACCAATTGGACCAAAGTATACTAAACCAATGCAAATTAAACAAATTTTGAATAATGCTGTTCTGGTGGAACCTAAGGGAAAACCAAAATGGATAAGTGTCACTCAATTGAAAAAAAATTTATATTACAGATGAGTGGACCATTACCTAGTTCGCCACCTCCTTATGTTCTTATCAAAGAACTACCAGATGCCCCAAAACCCATGCATATTGCAAAGGAGAATCCCACCTGACAGAATGCTTTATAGAGCTGGATCCCTGAAAAAAATCTGTGATATAGAAGAAAAGAATGACTGCTTCAGGACTGGGAAACATTTTGCTATTCATGTACAGCCTATTATATTTGCAGGTTTACTGGCAATCATTTGGGTTTCTATTTATTACCCTGAGATTTACGTTAGCTAAATTACTGACTTTATATTTTTTATTTCAAAATATCGTATGATGTTTCTAAAAGTTGCATTAAAAAACATGCCATAAACCTTGGAAATATCATAAAAATAAAAATATCCCCCATGTACTAACTACTAAGAGCAAAAACATATTATTATATGGGTCTACATTAATACTGATCTATATACTGTCTCTTTTAGCCGCACTCTTTATATCATGACTAAATAAAAAAAACAGGAAGGATGAGAGTAAGTCATTCTTGCATAACAAAAATACTATTTACACAATACCTGAGAATCCTTTACCACCTATCCCGGCAAAATGGAAACAATCACATAAGCAACTGAAATGCTTACAAAACTTATTGTACTTTACTCTCTACTTCTACTGATGGTTGCAGCCTTTCTCTTTACTTGGCATATATATTACAGTCAGATATTCCCTTTACAAAATTCCAGACTTCATACACGTCTCCACTAACCAGAGACTCACAAACTTTCAACACCTCACTCCAAGCCACAAAGACAACTATATAAAACCAGCCAACACCACACTCCATTCCTGAAAATACTAGATGCACACATGTGGCAGTCGAACCAAGGCTTTATTGGTACAATCTCTCTATGGACATAAGGCACTATATGAACTCATTATCTCCCCACTATAATTTTCCATTAGCAAAGAAGATACAATTCCTGCGAAAATTCAAGGTCCAGTGTAATCAATGCCATCACAGTAATTATACTAAACCAGTAATGGAAGTCAATCTTACTGACTTCTGGTTCAATCTCACTAAGCAAGAAAATACAAGATGGATGAAGAAATTCACAGGTGTTCATTACTTTACCCAGGTATAACAAACTACTTCAGACAAACCACTTTTGTTGCAGAAGTGCCCCAACACTTACTTGCCATGTGGACATTTCCTCACTACGAGGGATATTGGAAAATGTGTTAAGAAAGATGGAAAATGTTACCAGCTCACTGCAAAGTACATTTTGTTTCAAGAAACCAAACAGGAAGAAGACGCTGCAAAAGCACAGGGCTCCTGGAATGACTTATGTAACCAAAGATTATCTTTAGCAAAGGAATTTCAAATAATAACAAGAGGTGTCAGTAATAGCCTGTGCATTACTGCAATCAAGCAACACCACAAAAACACTGCTACAGTCAAAGCCAAAGACATGGTCAGATATTTCCTGAAATTTATGTGATATTTCTAGAGAAATCTCTTACTTTCTGCATTTCCACAGTAGGGGCAGCAAAGAGAATCTCTTTAGAAATACTGTGAAATATCTGACCATGCCTTTGGCTCCAACTGTACTACTGACATTTTGGTGTGCTGAAGACTACAGCCTCTAACAAATGATACTGACTTTCAAAACACTTCCATCTCTGCTGCTGCTTTTCACAACACAACTTACTGCCATTTTATTAGTTAACTTTCTCAAGGATGGGAGCACACTTACCTGCACTATGTACTTTGCAACCAGACCATTTTTTGTACACAGCCACCACCCAACAAGGTTACCTGTGCTCCATGTGGGGAAGAAGAAATCAACAATTGTCCAGCATCTATTCTTAATATGCAGTTCCTGAAACAGACTGGTTCAATGAACTCAAAGACATTCAAAATGTTGGAAATCCAAATAAAATACCTGATAGAAAGCACCTGGGTCTGGCATGGGGTTTTATATCCTGCAAAAATAATACTCCTCCTTGCCAAGAAGATGTATATGATTACGGACAAGAGTAAGCCATTAAGAACTGTGGAAGAATACAACCAAAATTAAAAATTAAAATACTTAAACATTCTTTGACCTCCACATACACTGCCATTTCCAATATTACCTGGGAATATCAGAGAGCAATTGAATATTTGGGGGAAAATATAAAATATCTTTTTATTCACCTAAAGCATCAAATGGAAGAGCTAGTTTACCAACTAAATGTTGCAGAAGATGGGGAAGCTGCTAATCAGCACTTCAATGCTTTGTTACATGGTGACTGCCCGGGTCTTGAATGATCATGCAAGACTGATACATGTTTTGTTCCTGTTAAATATCAATTACAGGTTACTAAACTTAATTATAGTATTCACTGCTACCCAGGAACCTTACACTTATTCACTATCATACACTTGCCCAATGATCTGTTCATACTCACCCAACCTGTAGTATCTGTTCCACAGACTACTTTGGAAAACATCACTTTACAATGGTGCTGGCCTTTTGAAGGTCCACATAAAATATATTACCATTATAAAGCCCTGCCAGACAATTTACTTAAAGACAGCAGAATGCTTGGAAGACTTAATACCCCAATTTTAATTTCTGGCCATATGTGGAAAAAATGAAAATGCTACCTGCATAATGTACTATAACTGCACCATTACAGACATGAATGAAGCTCCAGTCACTCATTTACACACTTATGGCACCCCACAGCAAATACAGATTCGCTTAGCCTTAGACAGATTGGGAACAACCTTGCAAACCTTACATTTGTTAAAAGGACAACTGAAATGGCAACATTTACAATTTACAAGCGAACTGCAAAAAAACAGCGCAGCAACTAACACAAATTGTGGCATTTATGGCCACTTATTCAGAAACAGAATTTGATAATTGAAAAAACAAATTTAACCATGCACTGAGTTCTTTATTCAGTAACATGGGGGATTGGAGTTTAAATCATTTTGATTGGCTGTCTTCCATCTTATCCTGGTTACTATCACCTCTCAACTTGATAATTATAATATTGTTAATAGCTACTGTGCTTTTATTATTGTGCTGTTGCAAGTAACATTTACTCTCAGCTTTCATGAGTGTTCTTCTCTTGCAGAAAATGCATTCAGGCCATTTCTCAGCATCAATACTGACTTGCCTAAGACACCATACAATATGGCCCGGGCTACATAGGAGGCACTGAACAATGTCAGCCAACACTTTCTTTTTATTCCCTGTATCACCTCAGCTAGTAAAATGCTTCCTCTGTGATAAATCCTTCTCAACATATCTGCGAATGAGGGAATATCTTACAACTTATATTCTCCGTTGTCATCCTGAACTACATAACTGCATTTCCCTCAACTGTAATGGACTTTCATGCTATATGCCGAGACTCTTACAAACATATCCTTTGCATAAACCAAAGAATAAACATTTTAATTCTCAACTATATTTTTGTAAAACCAGAGGAAATTGCAGTACCTGCAATCTGTTCGGGATCCAGGAAGGGCTTTCCATCTCATCAGAAAATATCCAATCACCAGAACAAAGCATTGAGAATATTTTGACAGAGCAAAGGAATAGTAATGAAGTATATGCAAATAAAACATGAGAGTTCTAAGGTTCAGTTTTGTCAGTAATTTTGCTAGTATGCTAAGGATATTTTTGCTTATACCAGTAATTTTGCTAAGGTTATTTTTGCTTATACCAGTAATTCTGTTACTTTGCAACTTTGCTAGTTTGCTAAGGATGTTGATGTATGATTTATTATTTGTATCAGTAATTTTGCTTCTTGGCATAGTTGCTACTTTGTTAATATTTTTTAGGACAAAATGTAAACAACAGAAACAATCTTTACACTTGGTGAGTCACACTTAGATCAGCTAAAGTACCAACCGCAAGCCATATCCTAAGCCTCAGTACAATTATAAATAAAAATTGCTGTTCATAAGTAGCAAACTTATTTTGATAGTAAAGAATCATCAGACTAATATTTTGACTATATAAGCCAGCTTTAGCAATACCAAGGTAAGAGACTCTTCTCCTGAAGCTCAGCTGGGCATTTTGGACCAGCTGCTGCAGAGAAGGCTCCAGAACCTCTAACTGAGACATCAGGTTTGGCTGAGGGTGGTAAGAATAGCTTTTATCCTTGACTTAGGAGCTAGGATAGGATTGCTTGGCATAACAGAGTTTTATCTAACTCTAAAAATTGATTAGCGTTTTCTCATAAAAGTGCTAAAACTTTGTGAAAATGCATAGCTCTTGCCTCACTGTGTTTAACAAACACAGCACTTCTATAAAATCTATATCAATAATTTCTGTACAGTTAGTATCGTCCCAAGAAAAAAACTGCTAATCAATTATTTAAAACCCTGCATAATTATAATAATTACTCTATAATTGTGTCTATAGTAGGTAGAGATGCAGCAAAAAAAATGTTGCTGGTGAAATCAGCAATTTCAACACCCAAAATGTTTTGCGAAATTACAGAGAAATTTTGCGATTTCACCCACTGCAAATGTTAGCTGGTGGTGTCTAGTGGTCCCCCCCCGCCACTCAGTAGCCCACATTTTAAAATTAATTCTGAATTTTTCCCATGTGTCTAGTGCTCCCCCAGCCGATCACTGGCCCAAAGTGAATAAAAGCCCACCCCCGTTTACTCATTATTTTCAGGAATCCCATGGACACCAATCCTAAAAAAAAAAAAATAATTACCCACTCCCTGGTGTCTAGTGGGCCCCCAACCCTGTCATCAGATAGCACCCACCCCACCCCCACTACCCCAATTGGGCCAACAGGACAGCCCTCCACTCACCTCCACTGCCGGCTGCACAACTGAGCACTTCAGTGAATGAGCACATACTTGTACAAGGACGTGCTCATTCATTGAAGCGCTCAGTCAGGCTGCCAGCTGTGGAGGTGAGTGGAGGGCTGTGCCAGTGGGCCCAACTCAGGGTACTGGGGTAGCGGGGTGGGGTGCTATCTGATGACAGGGAGGGGTCACTAGAAACCAGAGAGTGGGGAATGAATTTCATTTTAGGACTGGGGACCGGGGATCTGGAAAATAATGAATAAGGGGCTTGTTTTATTCACTTTTGGCCAGTGATGGGCTGGGGGACTACTAGACACCAGCGGAATTAATTTAGACATTTTGGGTTGATGAGCTGCTGGGTTGGGGAACCACTATTTTGCCTGCAGGTGGTGAAATTACGCCTGGTAGTGATGTACCATGTGCCTCAAGGCAAAATTTTGCTCACTCCAGAGGGGAAATTTTGCTTTTTGCCTTGCAAAATGTTTTGCATAATGCCCGAATAACATGAAATACTTTGTTGGGTGAAATTTTCCAATTTTTCACAACACTAATAGTAGGGAGCATATTTTCACTCCTCAACACGTATAGTTTTTGCTTGTTGATTTGCTCTGCATAAGTTGTTGTCAATGAAATTATAGTAACTAAATAAAACCCATTGCCTAATTATGTATATGGACTCCCATTTGAAAATTGTAGATCATACACATGCAGACTTAGATATTGAAGACAGAGGTGAATATGATTATTGTTCTATAGGACATGCTGGGAGCCTGAAATTAACTATAGAGGGATACGAACACATATCAGTGTGCCAAGGTCATAATTGCCTCATACCAATCCACAAATCTGTGGGGTGGTGCAACCCAAAACCCAAAACCACCAAGATGTGTAAGATTTCCAATTGCTCTAGACACCATAATAATGACACACCTTGTGTAGTAGTAAGGATCTTTGCAAAAATGGGAATAGACCATTGCCCTCTGCCTTTCACCCATAACCACATGCATCAGGGGGACTATGAAGAATACAATGTGTATACTCATTAAACCAAATATTACTGATAAGCAAATTATATAATGACATCATAGAAGCAGAAGGGATAGCGGGCCCGGGACATCACAAGTTACCAGCCCTGTGCATAAGTACCGCTATGTGGCTCTATCCTAATCTAACTGAACTGTTAGACAGGTTATCTTCTCCCCACAGTCATGAGGGGATGAAAACTGACACTCATGTATGCAGAGAGGGCCTAGAGAGCCAAACCCAGGAACAGGACAAAAACCTGGACAAAACATGGCATAAAAAGTAAATACAGATTTCCTATTAAATATCATTTTGGTATGCATTTCAATGGGCTTACACAACTTAGTGAGGAGTTATGCTTGTGCAACCTTGTTGATAGTCTCAATGTATTTGAATGCATGTGCTGTTGATTGTAATAGGAATACTTTGGACATCTGACTCTCTGTTCCACAGGGAACTACCACCCTGTCAGGGTACCATGAAGGCAAAGGGAATCCTTTTGAGGAGGGTTCCATCCCTAGAGGTGCTGTAGGAACAAATTCCTTTAGGTTAAAGGTACCTTAGAAAGAAGACCCCAGGGGAGAGAGAGGCACTGATGGTTACTATCCTCTCCCCCCAGTACCATTGTATAACCCTTAAGATAGTACTAGGGAGCTCCCTGTGCTTTGTTGTGTACCCAGCCATGGAAATGGGGGTTTGCCCTATGACACTGCACATGGCTTGCTGGCGGTGGTGCATCTAAACAGATGAAACAGCAATGCTCTGTTGCAAACTTTAATCCCATGCATGTGCTGTTGCTTGTAATAGGAATTCTTTGGCCATTCACACTCTTTGCTCCACGGGGAACTACCACACTGTAGGGGTACCAGGAAGGCAAAGGAACTCTTGAGGAGGGTTCCACCCCTAGAGGTGCCACAGAAATGGGTCTGCTACACAATACTGACAGTCACTCCCCTACTTACAACAGACCGACACCATCTGGCCGACAATCATTTGCACAACAATAGAAATTTGCCCACCATGGAGGTGATTTTATGTTTTGGGGAGCTTAGCCCCTCGCACCCCCACTGCAGGGGGCTTTGACCCCCACACCCCCCATACTTACTTACTTAATACTTTATTACTTAATATTGCAACCAGGCACAAGAGTACAGGTTGAAGTTCTATACAGCATAAAAGGATAAACTTTATATATTGCAGTTATAGAACATAAAATTATATAGTTTTAAAACAAGAAGAGAATAAAAATATAACATTTATTTCACCACATTAAAATATTGTACAAAGATTTACTGTAAGTTTGGGTTCTTACTACAGGTTTTTCCCACATCTCCTTACTTCACAAATTATACCCAGATATATTCTCTGATACAAGTAAACAATGCTATTTATGGTCAGGCTTACAAATCACAAACCTCTTTAGTCATTTTTTTCTCCTTTAGTATCTAACCTATTAAGCCCATATTTAATCAAGGCTTCCCTATAACTCACATTCCACCCAACAATTGCTCTTAGTGCCTGTTTTTGTACTTTCCAATTCTTCAGATTCACTTTTGATGAGGCCACTGTGCCACACACCAACTCTATATTCAACTACCAGTCTGACCACTGTAGTAAAATAATAAACCAAATCTGATTAATTTAAACCTGCACGTCTCATAATAGTTAAAGTATAACCTACTATTTGCATTCTTTACTATGCTGAAAAACCTATTCTGACCAAGAAAAATCATTCTGAAAAATAAATCCCAAATATTTCACTTTGCTTACTACTTCTACCTCCTCACTCCCAAAAGACAATCCTTTTAGCTCAGTCAATTTATTCTGTTTATCAAAACGTATCTCTTTGGTTTTTGTAGGATTGATTTGCATAAAATTCTTCTCTAATCACATTTCTATGTAATCTAAATCACTTTGCATAGTACTATCTTTAACATTTTCCCAAATATCCAATACTGCAGTGTCATCTACATACTTTATACATGGGTCCTTCTTTTCTAGATCATTTATCATAATCAGAAATAATAATGGCCCCGATCTAGATCCCTGAGGGACTCCACCACACATACCCACAACCTCAGATTTCATGCCTTCCATTTCAATCAATTGTGATCTTCCCTGCAAAAAAAATGGCCACCCAATTTACTATACACTCTGGCACATGTAAACTTTGCAATTTTTGTATTACCGTCCCATGATCAATAAGAACAAAAGCTTTTCTATAATCTACCAAAACAGCCCTTACATTATTTCCTTTATCCCAAGCTTTCATACTTAGTTCCAAAAATTTTAAAACAGCATCAATAGTTGAACAACCCCTCAAGGAACCAAACTGATTTTTGTCCAAAACTCACTCCACAACCTCCACAATCCATCTACAAATAAACATTTCACATACTTACAAAACCGTACATGTTAAAGCAATTGGTCTAAAATCTGTTGACATATTTTTAGGTGTCACAATTTTAGGATGGGGAACAACCTTTGCCTGCTTCCACTACCTTTGTTATTTCTTTTGTAGGCATCACTTGATCTAAAGCTTCATTAACTATGGATGTCACCATCTCCCATGTAGCACCTACATTCCCATCCCCAAATTTTACTTTCTGTACTTTACCAGCTATCACATCCAAAGTTCGATTCTTACCCTCCCTGATAATCTTTCTACATTTAAACACCATTTTCTCTTCTATTAACCTTCTACACCCCTCTGAACTATTTGCTAGCAGTACAACTTTGCAGTCTGATAACCCAATAGATGGCTCAATTGTTGGTCTACAAACAAAATTCAGTTAAATTTGTTATAACAATATCTAACACATTTTGTCCCCTTGTAGGTTCTTCAAGTATTTGTTTTAAACCACCTTCACTTATTATTTTTCCAAATGGCAGTCTATGTGCATCCCCCATAATAACAAGACCATGCTTATCATGTTTTCCCTGAATTTTGTCTAAACATCATATTATATGATTTTTCATCTGCTGTTTATTATTTGTAGGGGGTGATAAAGTCCAGCTACAATTAATGGTCTACATTGCCTTGGAAGATTTGGTACATTCAGTTCCACCCACATCATTTCAAACCCATCAACTTCCAAATCTAATAATCTTCTATAAGGAATACTATCAAGGATATGTATTTATTTATTTTATTTAACATATCATAGGAATTACAACCCTTCGAGTTGTAGACTCTTTTACAAAGGCTCCGCGTCAAACATAATCATACATACAATGAGACAGTACAGCAGTGAGGCATCACAGTTTAAACAAAGGTACTTACATATAATAGTCAGGGTGGCTGTTGACCTATATATGTAAGGGTATTGATGTAAATATAAGTGGTATAGTTACAGAGTAAGTGCAGCCTCTGGGTCATTGTCTTATAGCAGAAACAGTGATCAGTAATGAAGAAGTCCTATACAGTTGGTCCTATACAGTTGGTTGCTATATCAGAGAGGACCAGCCTAGGGCAGCTCTGTGAGGCCCAGTTAGGAGGATTAGCAATTACACTGGCATTGTCACAAAGAGACAATGCAGTTTTTTAAGGTGGTCTTAAAGTGCCGTAATTTGGGAATGGAGGTTATGGCTGGGGGGAGTTCATTGTACCAAACAGGGGCTCTATAAGGGAATGATCACTGAGCTAGGGAGGTTCTGACCCTGGGCATGGACCACAGGTGTTTGTTGGCAGAATTAGTCACTGCAGTGGGGAAGCATGAGAGTAGGGAGGCAGAGACCCCCAGTGGGGTCAGCCCCAGGTGTTTTTTTGGGTGAGGAGACAGGTTTGGTATTGTAGTCTTTCTTCCAGGGTGAAAATGCTGGTGAGGGCATAGATGGTGCAAGTATGGGAGCATTTGTCTGCTCCTAGGAGGAGTTGGCACACTTTATTAATAGCTATGTGAATTTTGTTTAGGGTGGTATTGTCTGCGGCTGAGTAGATGGGGAGCCCATAGTCGATGAGAGAGAGGACAGAAGAGGTGACAGCCAGATTGAGGGCCTCTGGTTTCAAGCAGTCCTTGTGCCAGTAAAGAAGGCCAATGCGAGAATTAATGGCTGAGGATAGGATGTTAATGTGGGCATGGAAGGACAGGGAGGTGTCAAAGGTAAGGCTGAGATGTTTATAGGTAAGTACTTGTTCCAGAGGGAGGTGAGCATGGGAGAGGATTTCTAGTTCAACGTCCTTGGCCTTGCTTTGCTGGTGGGCAAAGAGCATGGCCTTTGTTTTTTTGATGTTGACCACAAGGCTGCAGTCAGTGAACCAGCTTTCAATCTGTTTGAATGAATCTTAGAGGGAGGACTGTAGAACGGCTGAGCTGAGGTGCGTGGCATAGAGAACTGCATTATCAGTGTATAGCAGTAAGTTACCAGAGCAGGATTTGGGTAGCACATTTAAGTAGATACTGAAGAGTAGAGGGCCCAATATGGAACCCTTGGGGACCCCCAAGTAGACAGGCAGGGTGGAAGATAGGGTGACATTTATCTTGACACATTGGGATCTAGCAGTAAGGTAGCTATTGAACCAGGAGAGGGGTCCATGCAATAGACCACTGAGGTGGAGTGTGTCCAGGAGGAGAGGGTGGAAGGCCATATCAAAGGCCTTAGAGAGGTCCACAAAGATGGCTCCAGCAAGATGTTTATGGTCAAGGGCAGAGTGAATGAAATTTGAGAATTCGATGAGAGCAGTGGTTGTGCTATGGCCCGATCTAAAGCCAAGTTACTCACTACATATTAAATTGTGGGCAAGCAGCTACCCGGTGAGTTGGTTGGCAACGATTTTTTCAAGGGCTTTTGAGATAGGGGAGGATGGAGATGTGCTGATAATTGTTGGGGTTGGTGTTATCTCCATTTTTTTAGTATTGGGGTAATTGTAGCAGTCTTCCAGGCTGTTGGGAACTGCCCCAGACATAGGGAGCAGTTAAGGAGTTCAGTCTGGGGGGACAGAACAGTGTGAAGAACTCGGTAAAGGATTTTCATGTCAAAAGAGTCTTTGCAATAGTTGGAGCCACTGAGAGCTTTGGAGAGGTAGGTTTTGGCTTCCCATTTTGTAATGACCCTAAGGTAGAAAGGGGAGCACAGGAGGTTGGGTTTAGAGGTAGCCAGGATAGGGTCAAAGAAGTCACTCGGGAGGACTGCGCTAAGATCGGAAAAGGTGGAGTTAAGGCAGTTAGCAATGGCCTGGGGTCGGTGGAGGTGGCATTATTGATGCAGAGCTGGGAGGGTGGGATTTACCATTAAGTTCTTTAATGTTGTCCCAAAATTTCCATGCACTCCCCCAGGAGGGAGCCATGGTATCTTTATAATACTCAGCCTTGGCCTTGCATTTGGTCCAGGTGCACCTATTGCGTGCAGCTTTGTAGGCTATGGTACCTTTAGCCTAAAGGAATTTGCTCCCACAGGGTGTCTTTTGGGAGACTGACAGTCACTCACTTGACTTACAATAGCCTAACACTATTTGGCCAACAATCACTTGCCTGACATTAAAGATTTGCCCACGGTGGAGGTGGAAAGCAAAATACTGACCTAGAAAGCTGGAGAAGCACAAACCAAGCAAAAAGACCAAAGCATAATGGGGGTAGAAGACAAATACTGAAGAAAAGGAGGGTAGAGCCCCAGCACATCCTCTAGTTGCAGCAAATAAACTGTGCTTCTGAGTGAGACTGGAGGGAGCTGAGTTATATAGCTCAGGCAGGGGGGGGACAGCTGGTTACTGCCGCCCACTGAACAACAGGCATAGCCTTTGATAAATATTGTCTGTTTATGACATTGTTATTCATTCTTCATACTGAATAAAGTGAAACCACTAAAAATTGAAAACTGCTTCTAAATAGAGGGTCTTTGGAAACATCTGGTTATGGTTAGGGGGTACTTAGGCATGCCTTGTCAAGGTCAGGAAGTCCTCAGTGTCAGAAAGGTTGTGGGCCCCTGGTCTAGTCTATTAAATTCTTTCCCAGACTATGATACAAAAGGATGCAGGTGCAAGGCAAGCCCTGATTTACTTGTGGTTCTCCCATATCAGGGGATCACCCTCAGTGTACAGGACAGAGGGGGATACAGTTGCAGGGAGTCCTTCTTTGACTGGTTTCACACTCCTTTTCTCTGTAGACCTCTGGTGTCGGTTGGCAAATAGCTGTTTCTCCAGTCCTAGTCAGTCCTCCCCTGATCTCCACATGCAGCAGAGGATCTTCCAAGGTGATAAAGATACTGTGTTTATAGGGAGGGGTTTTGACAGTAGAAGAACAAGGTGATTCTGTTACTGTAGAGAGCCATAGCGAGGCATCATCAGGAGTACTGTGCCAAGTTCTGGAGCTCTCACCTGAGGACAGACATTAACAGACTAGAGTTGGTACAGTGAAGGGTCACCTAGATGCTACAGGGCCAGCAGGGCTGATCCTATGAGGTGTAGCTGAAGGCCCTAAACATGCATTCACTGGAGGCCATGCTGGAGCAGGGGGACATGACTGAAACAAATAAGTTTCTTAGGGGTCTAAACAAGGTCACTAGAACAGACCAATTTGTAAGAAACAGGGATGCAGTCACTAGGGGGCATGACTGGAGGTAGGTGGTGGATGAATTCAGGAGAAACATGAGGAAGTTCAACTCCGCTGAGAGGGTGGTGCAGCCATGGAACTGACTGCCAGCAGAGGTGGGGGGGACAGCTACACTGAGCAGGTTTAAACATGGTTGGGACAGGACTAGAGGACTCATAGTCCACAAGGGAGGCAGAAAGTAAGGACAGGGATGGGGCAAAAATGGGTAAGGCCATCAAGAAATGGAGGGTAATGAGTACTAACACCCATAGTCTGGGCAACAAGCTCCCTGAACTGGTGGAAGAGGGATGCCTGGATATCGTAGCAGTCACAGAAATATGATACACAGACAACCATGACTGGGATGTTAACATACCAGGGTACACAACCTACAGGAGAGACAGGGAGGGCAGAAGAGGGGGGGAGAGTAGGATAAAAGCAACTGAACAAAAGAGTAAACAGGGAGGAGGAGAGGAGGCACTGTGGGTCACCTTAGAGGCTGGAAATGGCACCACAATCAGCACAGGGGTTGTATACAGACCCCCATGTCAGGGGGAAGGAATGGACAAGGATATGATAGAAGGCATACTTAGGATGGCAGAGAAAGGGGAGATACTGTTGATGGGGGACCTTAATATGGCAGATGTTAACTAGAGCACCTTTGCTGCAGCCACATCCAAAAGCAGGGCTATTCTTGATGCCCTTCAGGTGGCATGCCTCAGACAGCTAGTTTTGGAACCTACTCATGAGGGAGTATTCTTAGACCTCGTACTCTCAAATGGGGACAGTGAAAGGATCTCAGATCTAGAAGTGGGTAGCCATTTGGGAACAACTGACCACCAAACAGTGTGGTTCATGATAAACTCAGCTACAGAGTCAAGCCATACAAAAGTGAGGGTTCTGGACTTCAGGAGGGTTGACTTTGGCAAGATGGGAGAGTGCCTTAGAAAAGCGCTAGCAAACAGGCTAGAAGGAGGGGTGCAGCAACAATGGGGAAATATCAAAACTGCCATCACAGAGGCAACAAGCCTTTGTGTGAAGCAAATAAACAAATGAAAATGAAAGAAAAAGCCACTATGGTTCTCAAAAGAAGTGGCGGTGAAGGTTAGGAAGAAAAAGATAGCATTTAGGAAGTATAAGGAAACACAGAAGGAGCAGGACAGAGAACTGTACCAGTTAAGGCAGAAGGAAGCAGGGAGCGTAGTCAGAATAGCAAAGGCACAAAATGAGGAAAAGATAGCCAACTCAGTTAAGAAGGGGGATAAAACTTTTTATAGGTATATCAGGGAGCGTAGAAAGACAAAGAGAGGGATAGTGAGGCTGAATAGAATGGATGGTGGGTGGGCAGAAAGTGACAGTGAAAAAGCAGGGATACTGAATGAATACTTCTGTTCAGTATTCACAAAGAGAAGTGGGGGCGTGCCTAATCCAATTAACAGAAGCACTCTGGAGAGGGGGGTCGATCCCAGTCCTTTCACAGAAGAAAGGGTTCTGAAAGAGCTTCTAAAACTGAAGGTGGACAAAGCAATGGGGCCAGATGGAATTCAGCCCAGAATTCTAAAAGAATTAAGCAGAGAACTAGTGACACCACTGACTACCCTTTATTACAAATCATGGGAGGATGTTGTGGTACCTAAGGACTGGAAGAAGGCTGATGTGATTCCCCTTCACAAAAGTGGGAGCAAGACAGAGGCAGGAAACTACAGACCCGTCAGTTTGACCTCTGTGGTAGGGAAAGTGATGGAATCACTTCTGAAGGAAAGAATTGTTGAATACCTAGAGGCCAGTGGGGCACAGGACCCAAGGCAGCATGGGTTCACAGCGGGAAGGTCATGTCAGATGAATCTAATTGATTTCTTTGACTGGGTGACCAAAATAGTAGATCAGGGAGGGGCTGTGGACATGGCCTACCTAGACTTTAGCAAGGCATTTGACACAGTCCCACACAAAAGATTAGTAGTCAAATTAACCAGCCTTGGAGTGGGTCCCAGGGTGGTAGCCTGGGTAAAACATTGGCTGAACAACAGGACACAGAAGGTAATTGTAAATGGAGTCCACTCTGAAGAAAGAGGGGTTACTAGTGAGGTACCGCAGGGTTCAGTACTGGGTCCAGTCCTTTTTAATGTCTTTATAAGTGACATTGCAAAGGGACTGGAAGGAAAAGTATGCATCTTTGCAGATGACACAAAAATCTGCAACAGGGTTGATACACAAGGAGGTGTGGAAAGGATGAGAAGGAACTTGGCAAGGTTGGAGGAATGGTCAGAAGTATGGCAGCTTGGATTCAGTGCAAAGAAGTGCAAAGCAATGCACCTGGGAAACAGAAACCCAGGGGAAGATTACACAATGGGGGGGGGTAGTAACAACAACAAAAAAGGAAAGGGACCTGGGGGTAATCATATCAGATGACCTTAAGGTTGGCAAGCAATGTGAGAAGGCGGTAGGGAGGGCTGAGGGGATACTGGGATGTATAGGGAAAGGCATCACCAGCAGAAAACAGGAAGTTGTTATCCCCCTGTACAGACAGTTGGTGAGACCCCATCTGGAGTACTGCATCCAGTTCTGGAGACCCCATCTCTGTAAGGACACAGACAGGATGGAGGCAGTTCAGAGGAGGGCAACTAAAATGGTGCAGGGTCTGCAAGAGAAGCCATACGAGGAGAGGCTAAAGGAGCTTAATATGTATACCCTTGAGGAAAGGAGGGAGAGGGGGGACATGATAGAAACATTTAAGTACCTCAGTGGAATCAACAAAGTCCCAGAGGGTAGTATCTTTCAGAAAAAGAGATGTGCAAGAACAAGGGGACACAATTTGAAGATTGAGGGGGGACGGCTCAGGGGCAATGTGAGGAAGTATTTTTTTCACAGAGAGGGTGGTGGACACATGGAACAGCCTTCCTGAGGAGGTTGTGGGGTCTAAAACTGTGGGAGAATTGAAGAATGCATGGGACAGACATAAGGCAATTTTTGTGGGGGGGTAGGAAGAAATAGGATGTTGGTTAAACAGGATCTGCAGTTTATCCTCTAGGTAGGAAAATGGGCAGACTAGGTGGGCCAAGCGGTCCTTATCTGCTGTCAAAGTCTATGTTTCTATGTTTCTAAAGTGTTTGAGGGGTCCAATAATAGTGGGGAGGGATACAGCATGCCAAGGCAGTAGGTGTTTTGGGTGAGGTAGCATAGTAAAGGCAGATTCAATCTACTCAGGTCATCTACAATCAAACTCTAAGTTTCTTATGCAAACAGGGCAGTTCAGCCTGTGAATCCTGATCCTACCTGACCAGCACACTATGTCCTGGCATCCAGTTCCTAGTGTGTTGCGGTCACCAGGCGGTGGTACTGGTTGAGGTGTTTCCCAGACTAGCTGCAATCACAGTTTGGCAGACTCTGGCTGCAGCACAGCAAAGTCACTCAAAAATTAACTGCAGTTTGCTCTAAACTAGCACATAATTACCTCCTTCTGGACAGCAGGACTTCTGCTTCTGTCCTTGTAGTAAACACCAACACACATCAGTTGCTTCTTATCAGGCTTTATTCTTCACATCAATTCATCTCAATTTCTGCACACAGGTAGCATTCCTGTCTTGAACACAGGAAACGGGAAAATACATTATCATGTTTTCCCTAATGGAACTATCTTTAAATGTCACTATTATTACACAGTGAACATTAACTAGGGAACAAATAACAATTACAATATGCAGATATGCAGACCACTTTATAACATCCCTCCTTTTCTAAAATCTGTCTAAAGATTTAACCTGTCTGATGCCCTCATGATCTTTTCTGACTTACGAAGCACAGGTACCGCCGGATCACCTCAAGGTGATACCTCTTCTTCTCCCTCATCTTCTGTAGCTTGATCCTGCTCAGAGACTGTCTGTGAAACATTCCTGGGTGTCTCATCCCTACCCATTACTCCCATATTGTCTACTGCCACAGTCGTCCTTGGTACCTCTGGTGCGACTTCCCAGTCCTCTGTGCTCTCCTGCTGTATATTCCCTTCCACTCCCTCAAAAGGGGAGGGTATTTCTGCCAATACCCCATGGATATAGTCAATATGCCTTTGTACTACTTTCCCCAATGCCAATTCCACCTTAAAGGGCACTGGACCTATCTGTGCACCCAAAACCCCTGGCACCCAACGAGTTTTGTCTCTAAATCCTGCAACCCAAAAAGAATTTCCCACTTCCAAGGAACTCGAGTCTGTCACATAACCTCTGGCCCCCTGCATTTCTGCCTGACTCTGACACACTTTGGTCCCCAAAACTGAGTGGATCAAATCTGAATGAGAGCAACGTGTCCTGCCAAACAATAGCTCTGCTGGTGACATCCCTGTCGCTGCATGTGGTGTAACCCATTATTGCAACAAAAACCTTGCTATATGCATTAGCGCAGATCCTGAACCCAACCACCGCAACCCTTCTTTCACTGTTTGTACCACCCTTTTAGCTAAACCATTAGAGGCTGGGTGGTAAGGTGCAGTCTGAATGTGTAGGGCTCAATTGCATTCCAAAAATTCTTGAAACCCCCTTGACCTAAAGATGGGCCAATTGTCTGACACTAAAATTTCTGGTAACCCATAAATGGAAAATACTTGCCTAAACAGGGCCACAGTGGCCTCTGTGGTGACTGAAGATATTACCCACACCTACAGCCACTTGGAATATTCATCCACCAGAACTAATAACATTTTCTCTAGAAAAGGCCCTGCAAAATCAGCATGCACCCGTACCCAGGGTTTATCTGGCCACCCCCACAGGCGCACAGGTAATGGGGCTGGTGCATGGTGTGTCGCCTGACGAGCTGTATATTTGTTCACCAATTCCTCTATTTCCTTGTCCACACCAGAACACCAAATCACACCATGTGCCACCCCCTGCATTCTAGAAATGTCAAAATGTGTGCCATTTAATTGCCCCAAAACCTTAGCCCTCAACTGAGGTGAACTACCATTCTGCTTCCCCACATCAGAAAGCCGGCATGTATTCCCAGCTTGAAACACCACTGCAAAAATGATTCTAATGCCTCCTCCTCCAACACCCACCTGGGCCATCCATTCTGTTCCCATCCCAAAAGCAGATGCCAGTTTTGGGTCCTGACAGGTCTCCCTATGATTTGCCATCACTGTGGTCCCTGCTAATAAATCCAATGATAGGATCATGTCTCTGGGCTCCGAAAACCTGCTTTGGGTAATCTGGCAAAGCTAGCCTGCTAAAAGCATCAGCACTGGAATACAACCCTCCAGCCTGATATTTAGTTTCATACTGGTAGGCAGACAAGATCAGTGCCCACTACTGCATACGGCTGGACACCAATAGAGGCACTGATTTACATTCACCAAAAAGACTCACCAGGGGCTTATAATCCATGAGTACTGTGAATTAGCATCCATACAAATACTGGTGACATTTCTGTATTACAAATATTATTGCCAATGCTTCTTTGTCTAACTGGGAAAAGTTCTTTTCTACAGGTGCCAGTGTGAATGATGTAAGCCCAATGGGCCTCTAAAATCCATCCTATAATACATGTGAGGGGACAGTCCCCACACCATATTGGGACACATCACAGGCCAAGACCATCAGTAACTTGAGATCAAAATGCATCAGCAGTTGAGAAGACTGCAACAACTTTTTTGAAGTCAAGAATGCCGCCTCCTGAGCCTTCCCCCATTTCCATGGAACCCGCTTGTGCATAAGAAAATGAATGGTGCTAACACTGTTGATATCTTGGGCAGGAATCAGTGGTAATAATTTAAAAGTCCCAAATACATCTTCAGTTCAGACACTGACCTTGGCACAGGGGCTTCTGCAGTTGCACTTCCCTTATCCCCTACAGGGTGCAGGCCCTGCGCATCAGTTATATGACCCAAAAACTGAAAAGACTTAACTAAGAATGAGCATTTGTCCCTTTGGAGCTTTAATCCTGTCTGCTGCAGTCTCTGAAACATAGTCCATAAAGTGTCCAGATGTGACTCCTGGTCTGGTCCCGTTAGGAGTATGTCATCCAGATACACCAGAACATTTGGTATGCCCTATAATACTCCCTCAATTGCTCACTGAAAAAATCCCTGGGCTGACCTCACCCCAAAAGGTAGATGGGATTACCCAAACAACTCCCGATGTATATTGATTGTCGACAGTTCCTTGACTGCTGTAACTCCCTATACCTAGGTCTTCCAGGGGGTGATATACACTGCCTGCAGCTGGTGCAGAATGTGGCAGCTGGGCTGTTGACTGGGTCATCTAAACCCAGTCATATTACACCTATGCTGTGCAAACTTCGCTGGCTGCCAGTTTGGTGGCGGATCACCTTCAAGGTCAGTTTGTTGACCTATAAAGCCCTACACGGACAAGGACTGGGCTATCTGCAAGAGCTCTTGTATCCATACTGCCCCCTCCGACCACTCCATTCTGCTGACGAGGGATTGCTAGAGGTTCCCAGGGTTTGGTTGAAGGCATCTGGGTCCTGGGCTTTTATGTTTGCAGCCCCCACCCTGTGGAATTCCCTACCTCGTCGGATATGAGAGTGCCTGACTGTGGAAGCTTTAAAACTGCTCTGAAAACATGTCTGTTTGAACTTGCTTTCTGCAATTCAGTTTAAGGTTTGTTATTTGTACTGGGAATACAGTCTATCTGTTTTATTAATTAAAGTTTAATTGTTAGGGCGCTATGATCTTCTGGAATAATGCCTTTTATGAATAAAGAGAATTGAATTGAAACAATGATATTCCTCATCTAGCAGTAACTGCTGAGCTGCATGGCTCAGGTCCAGTTTGGAAAATAACACCCCCAGACTAATGACGCATACAAATCTTCAATTTTAGGAACTGGGTAAGAGTCCAATTTAGCCACTCTGTTCACTGTGATCTAGTAGTCCATGTAAATCTTCACTGACACATCACTCTTGACTATGGGCACAATGTGGGTCACCCACTTTGAAAACTGAATAGGTTCCAGATCCCTTTCCACTCCAGATGGAGCAGTTCTTCTACCACTTTACCACGGAGAGCATATGGCACAACACAGGGTCAAAAAAATTGGGGTTGAGCCTCCAGGCTCTCCAAAATCTGGCCAGTCATTCCCTGCAAAGTCCCCAGTCCTGGTGAAAATACAGATGCTGCCTGCTCCAACACCTCTTCTACTGTTACAGGCTGGATCAAGCATATCCCCTGCCAGTCCAGTTTCAACTCTCACATCTAGTTACATCCCATCAGGCACGGACCCTCTCCCTGCACCACCAATAAGGGTACTGACTTCTGCTGTGACCCATAAGTCACTTGGACCAGCATCTATCCCACCAGTGGAATCAGTTCACCTGTATATGTCCAAAGTTGCACCCCTGCTGATTGTAGAACCAGGGCTTCTGCAGGGGCCCACAAAGTAAAAAAAAGCTTCTCCACCAACACTGAAAATGATGCCCCCTGTGTCAACCCTCATATCCATAAAACAGATGTGCATTGTCACTTGCACACAAATAGGAAGGGAATGATGATTAGCAACCATATAAATGAACTCCATCACCCTCAGCCTCTGTCTCTTTCTCTTCTACAAAATTGGTTTGTCCCCGGAGATTTGTAGATTGAGATGACTGGTCCTGGGGCATACTCCCAGAGCAACAAAGATGGGCCACATGGCCTGGTGTCAGCAGCGCCAGCATGCCTCCTCTGAAAACCTGCAAGTCTCTGAGTTGTGTGCACCACTACAACAGAAACATTGATCATCTGTGTCTCTATGAGCAGAGCTTCACTGTAGATCCCCATGTGCAGAGCACGATTTTGATGATGGTAAGGCAGCTCAGTAAGGCTGCTCCACCTGATACACCATGGCAGCCGCTTCCACCACAGAGCTCCACAACTCTTGAGCCTGTCGAGCTGCAGCCTCCATGGCTAGGGCAATATTGACTGCCCTATTGAAATCAAGCACAGTCTCTGCCAACAAATGGCATTGACTGCTTTCATCCTGCACTCCACACTCCAACCAGTCCCAGAGCATACAATCCAAAGTGTCTCCAAATTCACAAAACTCTGCCAGACACCGCAACTCAGACACATATTCTGAAGTCGTCTCCCCGGCTGACGCATCCTGCTACAAAACTTAAATGACTGCACAATAGCTGAAGATCAAGGGATGATGTGGTTTTCAACCAATGTACACAGTTCCCACAGTGTTTTAGTCCCTGGCCGCTGTGAAGCCACTAACTTACAGATCAAAGTTAAGTCTTTTGGCCACAAACAGTGAGGAATATAGAGCATTGCTGATCCTCATCTGTGATTTTATTTGCATTAAATAAATGTTCCAAACGCTCCATATATTTGGACCAGTCATTTGTGCCATCCAACTCTGCCATAGCCACAAATATTGCCATTCTGGGCCTGGATTATCCTCACTGCCAATGTAGTAAACACCAACATACCTCAGTTGCTTCTGATCAATCATTATTCTTAACATCAACTCAGCTCAGTTTCTGCATGCAATCAGAATTCCTGTCTTGAACACAGGAAACAGAAAAAGACAGTATCATGTTTTCACTAAAGGGACTATCTCTAAATATCACTATTATTACACAGTGAATACTATTTAGGGAACAAATAACAATTACAATATGCAGACCACTTTATAACACTCCTGTTTCGCTCTTTTTTTTTTGCGCTGGCAGATGCATGATCAGTCTCTGCAGCAGCACACCAGCTCTGCTCCTTTTTATGTTTGCTTGCACGAATGTGCAAGAAGAAAAAATTACTCATCTTAGTAATGTTGTTTCTTCTAATGGAGTCTTGCTGTATTACGAACACATGAACATACGAAATTTGCCAGCAGATAAAGGCCTAGAGGTCTATCAAGTCTGCTCGAATGTGCAGCTAGCATCCCTTATTCTGCAGCTGCCCCTCCCTTCCACCCTTCCCTTCATTAACCCTCCCCTTGTCCTGTCCCATCCCCTTTGAAGCAGTCCACTGTTCTACTGCATACCACTTCTGCAGGTAACGCATTCCACCCAGCCACCACCCTCTCTGTAAAAAGTGTCTCCTCATGCCCTCCTGAACCTTCCTCCCTCAGTCTCACATCATGGCCCCTGGTGGCCTCCCTCCCTACTTTGAACAGCCCCTCTGTACCCATCTTGTTTATTCCTTTCATGTATTTAAGGTTTCAATCATGTCATCCCTGTCCTCCTCTCCTCCAGTGAGTACATGTTCAACTCCTTCAACCTCCTCTCGTATGATAAGTCCCCAGCCCCTTGATCATCTTTGTCACCCCTGCAGCATACCCCTCCAGTAACTTAATGTCCCTCTTCTGATATGGGTGCCAGTACTGTCACGCAGTACTCCAGGTGTGGTCTAACCAATGACCTATATAGTGGCAGAATCACCTCCTCCTCCTCGAGGATATACCTTGCAATACAACCCAGCATTTTGTTGGCCTTGCAGCTGCCTTCCTACATTGTGCTGAGTTGTTCATTGACCCTGTAATGAGCACACCCAGATCCTTCTCCTCCTCTGTCTGGGCTAGCTGCACTTCCCCCAGCTGGTAACTCCTCCATGGGTTCTTCATCCCAAAATGCAGCACCTTGCACTTTTTGGCATTAAACCCAGTTGCCAGGTGTCTGACCAGGTTTCAAGCTTTGCCAGATCATCCTGCAACCCCTGCCATCCCCCTAGGTCATCCACCACCGCGCCTACCTTGGTATCATCAGCAAACAGACTGATCTTGCTCTTGATGTCCCATGATATGTCTGCAATGAATATCCCAAACAACACTGGTCCCAACACGAGCCCTGTGGAACACCGCTCGTCACTGCCCATGGGTGTGAGGCTCCCACCCCACCACCCTCTGTTGCCTTCCTGAAGCCAGTTCCTACCCAGCTCACCAGCTTTGCACCCCCCCTGTGCCTACTAACTTCCTTCCCAGCCTTCCATGTGGCACTGAGGTCGAATGCCTTACTGAAGTCCAGATACAGGACATCCACTGCATGGCCCCTGTCCAGTTGCCTAGTTACCCAGTCATAGAACTCCACCAGGTTGGTTTGGCAGGATCTGCCACGTAGAAGCCATGCTGTCTGCTGTCCTGTAGTCCTTTGGCCTCTGGGAGGGCCACCAGCCTCTCCTTCAGGATAGTCTCCATTAGCTTACCCACGATGGATGTGAGGCTCACTGGTCTGTAGTTTCCCGGTTCATCCTTGGGGCCACTCTTGTGGAGGGGCACCACATGAGCCATCCTCCAGTCCTGAGGTACACACCCCGAATGTAGTGAGGCATTAAATAGGTCTGTCAAAGGTCCTGCAAGGACCTCTGCCAGCTCCTTCAGTACCCTGGGGTGGATGCCATCTGGGCCTGGCACCTTGTCCACCCTCAGTGCCTTCAAACCCTCTCGAACTCTGCCTCCATGATTTCCCCATCTGTCACCACTTCCTCCCTGCTTCTGCCATTTCTCCCACCTTGGGTGTCACCCCTCTTCTCTTTAGTAAATACTGAGCAGAAGTACTCATTTAGTGCTTCTGCCTTATCGCACCCTGCTTCCACCCAACCCCCCTCTTTCCTTATCCTTACTATGTGGTCCCATAGCCTTTTTCTCCCTAATGTACTTAAAGAAGTCCTTTTCCCCTTCTTAATGCCTTGTGCCAGCCTGAGTTCCGTAGATGCTTTGGCTCCCTTACTGCCTTGTCACCTCCTTGATTCTGTCAAGTACTCCTCCCTGTCCTACCCCTCCCTGTTTTCTTGTACTTCCTAAAGGCAGCTCTTTTCCTCCTTACCTTTCCATGACCTCCTTGCTCAACCAGCTCGGTTTCTTAGCCCTAGCCTTCTTGCTCTGGGCTTTGCAACAGGTTTTGGTTGCCTCCACTATCCCCAGCTTTATGAGCTCCCACCTCTGGTTAGTGTCCATACTAGATTGAATTCTGGCCAGGTACCCTTTTACCACTTCCCCCATCCTCCCAAAGTCGGCCCTCCTGAAGTCCAGCACTCTTGTGCCAGATTCCACTCTTTCCTTGCCCATATCCAATGTGAGCCATACTGAGTGGTGGTCACTCCGTGACAGCGGTTCCTCCACTGTAAGTTCTCTCACAAAGTCCCCATTTGCCAGCACAAGATCAAGGGTATTCCCTAACCTGGTTGGTTCACTGACCATTTGCAGCAGGAAGCTGTCCTGGAAGGCATCCAGCAGTACCTGCTCCCTTCTGTTCCTGGTTGTTGGGGTGTTCCAGTCCACTCCTGGCATGTTGAAGTCCCCCACAATCACCACACTACCCTTCTCTGAGGTCCTCCTGATCTGTCCCACTAGTTCCCTGTCTAACTCCTCTGTCTGAGATGGTGGCCTGTACACTCTCCCATTCTAAGAATCCTATTCTTGGAATCCTGGATTTGCATCCAAAGTGACTCCGTACTACCCTTCTCCCCTTCCTCCCTTACACACTTCAGTCCTTCCTTCACATATAGTGCCACCCCCTCCTTTCCCAATCACCCTGTCCCTACGAAATAACCTGGACCCTGGTACAGACAGGTCCCAGTCATTGTATTGGGTGGCCCATGTTTCTGTGATGGCTGCAATGTCCACCTCTCCCTCTGCCATGAGAACCTGTAACTCTGCAGTTTTCCTCCCAAGGCTCCTAGCATTAAGGGTAACCACCTTCCACCCTTTTCCCTCCTCCCATCCTGCCCTCCTTTCCTAGCATCACCAATAGTACTTGCCATTTGTCCTTTGTCACTGTTATGGGGGTAGCTCATATGGTTTCCCAACCTGTGGTCTCTGCATATCTCTTCCCCAACTGCCATCCCCCACTCCTAGTTTAAATTCCCAACTTCCTCTATGTACTCCTCCATCCTCTGTTTCAACACTTTCTTTCCCTCCTCACTCAAGTGTAGTCTGTCCTAGGCATAGAGACTACTGTCCTCCCAGGTCCCTCCCCCCCCCAACAGCCCATACCCTTTAGCACAACACCAGGTTCTTAGCCATCCATTAAATTCCTCTATTCTCAGCTTTCTTGTTGTGCTTGCCTTTGGCACTGGAAGTATCTCTGAAAAGTTACTGATCTTCCTGCCCCCTCACATAATGTGCTAGTTCCTCAAACCTCCTCTGGACTATATCTACTGTCTTGTCAGCCAGGTCGTTTGTCCCAAGATGTATAATTAAATGAGGCTTGTCCCTACCCCTTCTAGCATATTTCAGAACAGATTGTCCCACCCTTTCGCTGTAATTCCTGGCATGGTCTCACCCAAATGTACTATGCCTCTCCCCTGCTACCCCACCTGACTCCTCTTAGTATTGAGTCCCCAGCACTAAGATTCCACCTCTTACTCCTGCTTGCTTCCATTCATCTCCCTCTCTCATTTCCAGCTCCTCTTCTTCCTCCTGCACATTATTTCCCCCTTTTACCCCGTTGCAATTCTCCCAGCAGAACTTCCCCCCGCTCCAGTTTGGTCCAGGCATTTATCAATTACTCCTCTAATTTGATCATTTCCCTCCTCCATCTTCTTCCTCTCTAGTAGTGCAAAACTATTTTCTGAAGGCCCTTCACAAATGCCCGCTCCCTCTCTCTTCATAGTAACCTGTTCTCTCCTTTCCACTCCATGACTTTTGCCACTTCTTCGCCTCCCCTCACAAGTCCCTATCTCCTCCTTCCATTTGTCTTTTGTCTCCTGACCTGGTTTCCCCGGCAATCATTCTTCCTGGCCTGGGCCCCTTTGTCTCTGCTTCCCTTCTTCTGACACTCTCCTCACCACTGTTGGCTTAAATCGCCCTCCCTCATCTCCCCTTCTTCCTCCCTCAAGTATTGGGCTAAACCCACCCCCAATCTGCCTTACCTGTCTTAGTTCCTCCTGCAGACCCTCAATCTCCTTTCTAAGTTTTTCTATATGGTTGCACACTAAACATCCTCCCACACTCCAGGCAATTTTTAGAAAGATTGGTGCACCACAGTTGTTGCAGCCTACCACCTAACCATTGCTGTCATTGCCCACCAGCAACCCCCACCCTTCCAGATGCAGGATACCAAACACTCCCCCAAGTCTCCCCTCGCCCCCCTCTATCAGTGCAAAACATTTTCTTTATTTCCCTTACCTCCTTTGTTGCATACGTTTAGATATATTGAGCAACTGCTTTTTATATTCCTATCCTTCCTATCCACACTCAAAAAGAGACTTTAAGTAGCCATTGCACAACCTTCTTTAAACTCCTACTCCTCCTTTCCCCAATGCAATATCAATGTGAAGAAGTAATAATGAAAGCTCCTAGATTTGCATTTACTTCCCTTCCACTGAGATAGCAGTCACCTCTTCACTTGCTGCTGTTGCTTTCCTGGATGTCTGCTTCTGCTATGACAGGTGCATATCCTTTGCCCATTTGAGGAAGTGATGTCAGAACCCCTGGTATAAAGGAAATAATGGACCGGGGTGGGTGGGGTGAGGGGTTTGGGGGAGTGGGACCAGCCCAAGTCTTCCAGAAACAATCAGGTAGCTGAGACCTCTGGTCAGACCATTAGCACCCTTCCCCCACTCTGCACTAAAACTTTGCAGCTAGTGAAGCCAGCAACAATGAATCACAATTCTACTCAAAGACCCCAAAATAGGTTTGCTACCCAAAGAAACAGGACTCCAATTCAAACAGCTTCACCAACAACACATCAAAATAGGCTTGGAATTAAAAGATATAGGTCTCCAATTCAAAGAAACAGACCCAGTTAAATCACACCAATTATGTTTTAAAACAGAAGAAACAGGCCTCTACAAATGCAGCCTGCCACACAGTGAATCAAACAAATGAGCCCACTTATAGCTACCAAAACAGGCTTCAAAATTCCAATAGCCCCAAACAATACCCTGCTAGCCCCTTAGTAGTAAGAAATAAAAGACATATTGCAGTGATGTCCAACCTTTGAACTGCCTCGGAGATGAAAGAGTTAACTTTCCATGCCAGGCATGGAACGCTGACCTCGAGCTCGGTTGAGACTCAGTCTGTTGCTGTTTGAAGTTAAACCGTCAGATCTTTATGAGCTATACTCACTGGGTGTCCTGTGTGGAAACTGTAAACTTACACTAGCCAACTGGCTACTAAATATAATGAACAGATTTTTTGGTCCCAAAACAAAGACTCAAGTCAGGAAACCCAAAAAATAAAACACCACACCCACCCACCCAGACTAAAGGGGTGAGAGAATAAGGGGGGCACCTCCCGAGTGCCAACACTGCTACTGCCCACCCACATCCCAAAAACCAAGGTTCTGAGAGGGGAGGCGGGGGGAAGGTCAGAATACAGCAAGACTCCATTAGAAGAAACAACATTACTAAGGTGAGTAATTTTTCTTCAAACAACATGAGTCTTGCTGTATTCTGACATATTACTGAACTACTCAAGCAGTACCTCCATGGAGGAGGGACAGAACCTACTTAGAAATAGACTCTGAAGCACTGCTGTGCAGAAACCGAGCATCACTCCTAGCCTGGATATCCAGAGGTAATGCTTGGTAAAGTGTGTTGTTTTTCCAGGTGGCTGTTGACAAATCTCTAAGATAGGAATATCCCTGGCAGCAGCTAGGGAAGCAGCTGTACCTCTGGTAGAGTGAGCCCTCAGGCCTGAGGGTGGAGTCCTACCTAGTTTTTCATAGCAAAATTGAATGCAAGAGACAATCCACCTTGCAATAGATCTCTTAGTGGCAGGTTTTCCCTTACCAACCTCACCATAAGTGAGGAACAGTTGGAGGGAGTCAAACCTGTGACCCTTGGTGCGCTCTATGTAGCAGCTAAGGGCCCTTTTCACATCCAAACTGTGCAGCCTCCTCTCCCCAGAGGAGGAATGGTTAGTGAAGAAAACAAGAAGAACATAGACTGGTTAAGGTGGAAATCTGAAACCACCTTAGGCAAAACTTCTTTTAGTCCTGAGGACCACCTTATCTCTATGGAAAGAGATAAAATCAGGCTCCACTGACAGGACCTGTAACTCACTTATGCGTCTGGCAGAAGTGATGGCCACCTAGAAAACAGTTTTCCAAGTTAAGTACTTAAGCTCTGCTGAGGACAAGGGCTCAAAAGGGGGTTGCATAAGCTGAGCAATGCAAACATTAAGGACCCAAGCAGGGGAGGGATCCCTGAATGGAGGATTGGTATGAAGCAATCCCTTGAAAATTTTAGAAAATACAGGATGGGCTGAAAGGGAAGAGTGCTTGCCTGCTGAAAGGAAGGCAGAAACAGCTGCCAGATGCACTCTTAGTGTAGCTGGTCTGAGTACCAAGCTATTAAGATGAACCATATAGTTAAGGACTGTGGGCAGGCCAGCAGACTCTGGAGAAATATGCTTCCCAGAGCACCACATGGAAAATCTTTTCCACTTGGAGTTGTAAGTGTTTCTGGTGGAAGGCTTCTGAGAAGCCTTTAGGATATCCATAACACCTTGAGAGAGGTGCAAATCATCAAACTCTAACTCTTCAAGAGCCAGGCCTTGAGATAGAGAGATTTGAGATTCGGATACCAAACCCTCCCCTGAGCACATGATAACAGGTTGTAATTCCTGGGAAGAGACAGGGGAAGGTGGACTGCTAAGGACAACAAGAGAGGGTACCAGGGCTGTCTGGCCCAGTCTGGAGCAATCAGAATCACCTTGCAGGGTTGAGACCTGTTTTGACTAACACCTTGAACAGGAGAGGGAAGGGGGGAAAAGCATACAGGAACTTCCCTTCCCAATTGAGAACTAGGGCATCCAGGGGGACTGAGCCCAACACTGGAGGCCTGCAGCAAAAGAGAGGAAGTTAGTGATTGTCTGGGGCTGCAAAAAGATCTATCTGTGGGGTGCCCCATCTGGAGAAGATCACCTTTAAAACCAGGGGATCCAGGGACCATTCGTGATGGCCCTGAGATATCTTGCTGAAAGCATCTGCCAGGACATTGTCCTTGCCTGGAAGGTGTACTGCTGTAAGAGAGGTCTTCAGGGAATAGGCCAGAGACCATAACTTCATTGCCTCTGTGCACAAGGCCGTAGACTGAGTGCCCCCTTGCTTGTTGATATACCACATTGTTGTGGTATTGTCTGTCCTGATCTGAATTACTTTGTTCTGAACAGACTTGGAAAAAGCTTGAAGAGCTAGAAACACTGCTCTGAGTTCTAATAGACTGATGTGAAGCAGAGATTCCTGAGGAGACCACAACCCTTGGGTGGTCAGGTCTCCCAAGTGTGCTCCCCACCCCAAGAGGGAGGCATCTGTAGTAAGGATTAAAGAATGAGACTGAGTGACAAAAGGAACTCCCTGTCTTAGATTGTCCAGATCCAGCCACCACTGTAACGCCTGGATCAGGGTTCGAGTCACTGCAATTAGTCTGGTCAGAGGGTCCCTTTTCTGAGACCAGAAGGCTCTCAAGTGGAACTGAATATCTCTCATTTGAAATCTTGCTCCCTGCACCACTGCTGTAGAGGCAGCCATGTGTCCCAGGAGCTGCAGAAAATGCCTTGCTGGTCAAGACACCTGGAGGGTGAATGAAGAGGCCAGTGAGATAAGGGTCCTTGCCCTGTCCAGGGGAAGGAAGGCTCTTGCTTTTTCTGTATCCAGCTCTGCCCCTATGAAGGTGAGGAGCTGCACAGGCTCTAGAACTGACTTTGAAAGATTCAGAAGGAAACCTAGAGAAGTGAGCAGTTGCTGAGTTATCTATAGGTGTAACTTGACTTGGTCTGGAGACTGGCCTACTATGAGCCAGTCGTCCAGGTAAGGAAAGATGGAGATCCTTTTTCTCCTTAGAAAGGCAACTACTACTGCCAGGCATTTTGTGAACACCCTTGGAGCAGAAGTTAGGCCGAAGGGCATTGCTCTGAACTGGTAATGGCCTGAGGGCAGCTCGAACCTGAAGTACTTTCGGTGGGAGCTTCTGATGAGAATATGGAAATAGGCATCCTTGAGGTCCAGGGAGACTAGCCAGTCCCCTGGCCTTAGAGAGGGTAGAATTATTCCCAGAGTCACCATTTTGGACTTTGGCTTTAAAACGTACTTGTTTAAATATCTGAGATCCAGGATGGGCTGCCATTCTCTTGTCTTTTTGGGGGTTAGGAAGTACCTGGAGTACAATCCTTTCCCTTTGTGTAGGGGTGGGACCCTCTCTATGGCTCTGAGAGCCAAGAAGGAAGAGACCTCTGCCTCTAGGGCAAATGCCTCTGAAGGATTTGCAGGTGGAAAGGATCTGGTTCTCATCTTTGGAAAATTTTTGAAGCTGAGAACCAGTCCCTGGCTTACTACTTCCAGGACCCATTTGTCTGATGTTAAAGACATCCAGTCCTGGACAAAGTAAGCCTACAGGTGGTGGAGAATCGGCCTGGCAAACCCATCAGGGTGCCTGTTTGGCAGGGGCTTTAGGCTGAGGGTGGAAGCAGGCCTGCTTGTACCCGTCTGCCTCTCCCTAAAGAACCCCTATGAGCATCAGAAGAGGCCTGGGCTTGGTAGAAAGGCCTATGAAAAGCCTGCCCCTGCCCTGGAATGCTGCCTTTGGGAGTGGCTTGCCTTTCCTGGCCTGAGCACTCCTGTAGGTGATCCTGTATTCATCCATTTTCTTCATGTAGTTCTCTGTTTGCTCCCAAACAGAGAATTACCTAACAGGAAAATCCATGGCCTTAGTCTGGGTATCCTGAGACAGGCTAGTACATCTGAGCCAAGCCATCTCCTACGAAGGGCCACAGATGTAGCCATGACTCTAGATGAAACATCATTGAAGTCCACTGCAGCATGGAATTGCACCTTGGATGCCTCAATACCATCCATAGCCACCTGCTCCAGCTCATTGGCAAGCCGGCCAGGGACCTGTTTAGCTAAAGCCATTACAGTGTCCCATCTAGATTTCTGATATCTAGCTGTATAGGCCATATAATTAGCCTGCCTGAGTCCCAAGGATACTGCCATGCACCGTTTCTTCGCCATGGCATCAATCCTCCTGGAGTCCTTATCTGGGGGGTGTGAAGCCAAGGGTATATTTGCCTTATCACAGGCAGCAGCCTGCACTACCCCAACATGGCTGCATTGATAGGTAAGGAACTCCATATCTGAGCCTGAGAGAGTATACCTCTTGTCTATTCTCTTGTCCACAGGAGGTATAGAATTAGGAGTCTTTAAAATTTTTATTGTCTGTTTCCCAAAGGATTTATGAAGGGGAATAGACAGCCTCCTGGACTCTGGGATATCCATCAATTCAACATAGTCAGGCTCCTCCTGGGTGTCCACAGCTTCTTCCATAGGAAGCTGAAGAGTTTCAGCCACCTTTTTGTAGAACATAAAATGGGAAGGGGATTAAGAAAGCCTAGGAGGAGAAACCCCTGAAGGTCTGTCTGGGGAGATGTCCGGGTCAATAGGCACATCCAGACTTTCGTAATCACCATCACTATCCTCATACTCTCCTTCCTCCTCCTCCTCCGGTTCATAAAAGTCTTCTAAATTATAATTTGGAACTGGGGGAACCAACCAAACCGAGCCCCTTCCTGATGGTGCCGGTTTGGTCGGAACCGGAGTTAGCAACTGAACAATCCTTATCGCTTTGGCTATTTCATCAGCGGTCGGAGAAAGAATTTGTGGCTCCACACCGGCTGATTTATCCCTTCTTTTTCTTTTAACCGGAACCGACTCCTCAGAGTCGGTTCTCCTTTTGACCAAAGGAGTTTCGCCCTGGTCAGAGGGCACTCCTTCTGGTTCGGTTGGAGCCGAACCGGGCTGGCCACCCGGGTCAGCGGACTTCTTGGCCTCCCTTTCCCTGAGCCTACCAACTCTCTTTTCCAGGGTAGCTGCAGGAAAATTCTTGCAGATCTGGCAGTCTGAATCAAGGTGGTCAAACCCCAGACAATAAACACAGGTGGTGTGGGGATCAGCCTTAGCAAAAGCTTCCCCACACACACTACAGTGTTGAAACCCAGAGGGCTCGGTTTTTCTTTTGGGTTTCTCAGACATGGCCAGTCCTAATCAAAACTTACCCTTTTTTCAGCAATCCGCCAGGCAAGACACCCTTATCGGTTCCTGACTGTGTTATGGGTCGTGGAAAAAACCGTAATGAAATCCGTTTTTTTAGAACTGATAAGGACCGGTTACCACACTCTAAAAGTAGAATAAACTTTTTTGAACAACCTGATCGGTTCAAACCTAACCAATCCCAAGTTTACAAGTTCCACATAGAAGAACAAGAAAATAAACCTATTTAGTACTCACGATACCACAGACAGAGACTGAACCGACAGGTTAACGGATTAATTCGGTCGAAAACCGAATAAAACGGTACTTTAACCGACAAACTTGAACTGAGCAAAGGAGAAATCTCCAGAGCGACTGTTCAGTGAGGCGGAGTAAAGAATCTGATGGTTTAACTTCAAACAGCAACAGAGTCTCAACCGAGCTCGAGCTCAGCGTTCCATTCCTGGCATGGAAAGTTAACTCTTTCATCTCTGGGGCAGTTCAAGGTTAGACATCACTGCAATATGTCAGAATACAGCAAGACTTCATGTTGTTTGAAACATAGTGCCATCATCTGAGTTTTTCAGAGGTGTGTCAGCCTCTTCCAATTCAGTCAGTGTGTTTGCAGGGGCGGTCGCAGAGCGCCAATCACTGCTCCAGCTGTCTATGACAGCTGAAAATGCAATGGCATACAGTTGAAAGGAGAGCTCTGCTTGAGTGAGCAGAGCTCTCCCCACCACACACACACAGTGCGACGCAGGCATGCTGCGTGCTTCATGCGCCTCCTCCACACTGTACGTCCGATGGGGTGCCCAATCCCCATCAGCTGCATGCCCCCTCACCCCCCAAAGCATCCAGGTGTCACGCTGGGAGCCCATCCCAGCATGGCAAAATGATGTTATGGCCGACAGGGGTGCCCAATCCCCTGTCAGCTCCTGCCCCACACCAACATCCTTTCAGCTGCCACACTGGGAGCCCACCCCAGCGTGGCAAATGTCCCACATCATCTTAATTAAAAAAAAAACCTGTAAATAAAAAAACGGTCCCTCGTAGTCTCCCTGCCCCCACCCGCACCCACCCACTGCACATCCTGCCTCCCCACACCCCCTCACCCCATACTTTCCTCCAGAGCTCGGAGCGACAATCTTCAGTGGACCAGGAACACGTCTACACTCTTCAAAGCCAACCGTGAACTGAGGTAATGCCGGTAAGCTGTATAATGGAATAGATTGGGTTTTTTCAACTTTATTGCATATCTCAGGCATTTTTTGGAATTTTTGCACCAATTTTCAACATAGGGTTTTTGGGACCCCTTCTCATGAATGCTGTCACTGTCGTGGTGTTACTCGGGCCTGAAGGGTGATTTCACAGCCACTGCGTGAAATCACCTTTCCAAAATGATTAACAAAACGACACTGCCAGTGTTCATAAGGTGGGCTCTCACAAAGCCTATTTTGAAAATTTGGTGGAAAAATTCCTAAAAATGACTGTTTTATGGACATGCGTTGCGTAGTTCCTACACACGCTCGTAAGTTCACAAATTTTCAATATTTTCACTCCAGATTTTCAACATTGCCATTTTACCACACCTTCTTATGAGCAGTACAGCTGTCATTTTTCACATCTCACCCAAAATGTGTTTCTGCCCATTTAGCGCACAATGGCACAGTCTGTGTGCGAAATCAATGTACGGGACACATTAAGAAAATCACAGTGACACTGTTCATGAGCAGAGGTCTTAAAATAGCTTTGTTGAAAATTTGGTGAAAAAATTCCTAAAACTGACTGTTTTACGAGTGTGCATTGCGCAGTTCCTACGCACGCTCATACGTTTGTAAAATGTCAATATTTTCACTCCAGCTTTTCAACATTGCCATTTTACCACACCTCCTTATGAGCAGTACAGCTGTCATTTTTCACATCTCATCCAAAATGTGTTTCCACCCATGTAGTGCACAATGGCGCAGTCGGTGTGAGAAATCAATGTACGGGACACATTAAGAAAATCACAGTGACACTGTTCATGAGCAGAGGTCTTAAACAGCTATGTTGAAAATTTGCTGAAAAAATTCCTAAAAATGACTGTTTTCCAAGCGTGCGTTGCAGAATTCCTATGCACGCTCGCAAGTTCGCAAATTTTCAGTATTTTCACTCCAGATTTTCAACATTGCCATTTTACCACACCTCCTTATGAGCAGTACAGTTGTCATTTTTCACATCTCACCCACAACTTGCTTCTGCCCATGTAGCACACAATGGCGCAGTCGGTGTGCAAAATCAATGTATGGGTCACGTTAAGAAAATCTCAGTGACACTGGTCATGAGCGGAGGTGTTAAAATGGCTATGTTGAAAATGTGGTGAAAAATTCCCAAAAATTACTGTTTTAGGAGCGCACGTTGAGCAGTTCCTATGCACGCTGGCAAGTTTGCGAATTTATAATATTTGAACACCAGATTTTCAACAGTGCCATTTTACCGCACTTCCTTATGAGCAGTGCAGCTACCATTTTTCATATCTCGCCCAAAATGCATTTCCGCACATGTAGCGCACAATGGTACAGTCGGTGTGTGAAAACAATGTTTGGGACAGATTAAGAAAATTACAGTGACACTGGTCATGAGCAGAGGTCTTAAAATGACTATGTTGAAAATTTGGTGACAAAACTCCATAAAATGACTGTGTTCTGAGTGAGCATTGCGAGTTTCCCGCACCCTCGTGAAGTTCATGAATTTGTAATATTTTCAGTCCAGATTTTCACCAGTGGCATTTTTCCACACCTCCTTATGAACAGTACAGCTGTCATTTTCCACAACATGGCCGAAATGTGTTTTCACACTTTCAGCACAGAAATGTGTGGTCGCTGTGGGAAATCATTGTTCGGGACAGATAAAGAAAATCACATTGACACTGTTCATGATCGGAGGTCCCAAAATGTCTGTGTTAACAATCTGCTATAAAAAAATCCCCAAACTAGTTACATTACGGTGTGCATTGCAAGTTTCTCATACGCTCATGACTTCACCAGTTTTTAAGATTTTCACAGCAGATTTTCAACATTGCCATTTTACCTCCCCATGAACAGTACCCGCTGTCATTTTTCACATCCTGTTAGGAATGTGTTTTGCACCTGTGGTGCCGATGCCATAATTCGCTGTGCAAAAGCAGTTTTCGGCTAACAAACTGATATTGCCACTATTCATGAGGTGGGGTCACAAAAAGCATGTTGAAAATTTGGAGTGAAAATACCAGCGAATGCCTGAGGCATTAGGGTTTCCGACCATAACGCCCCACCCTGTAGAGAATGACAGGCATCAGGGGTGTGACTTGGGATTCTTGCCTGTCATGCTCATACCATTCCACCCCACCACACCCTGCAGCCAGTGAGAGGCATCAAGGTGTGCCTCGGACTCTTGACCCAAACTTCACCCCATTCTCCTATACGCACCCATCTCACCGTATTTCCTGATGGAATGGGGTGCGCATAAAACCAAAGACCCAAGGCACACTGTGACACTTGTCAATGTCTGCAGGGTAGGGTGTGAGTGAAATAGCGTGGTCAGTATGCCTGATGACCCAAAGGCACACCCCAATCCCTGTCACTCTCTGCAGGGTGGTGGTGGGGTTAGCTTCAGTTCAATACTTCGTTGCCATTCCTATTATGCAGCTCTGTAACTTCTACACTACCAAAGCCAATGCCAGCAAGCAAACATTCGGCATTGACAAATGCTTGTTACATTTAGCTGCAGACTGAATCAGGTCTTGAACAGTTCCTGCTGTTCACTAGATAATGGCAGTCCTCTAATGGCGGTTACAGCAGTCAGTCACTTTTAGCAGGTCTAGCGATCTTTCACTAGGCAGGTGATTTGATGCTTCAAAGACACCTGAACTAATCAAGTCACAAGTCCATAAGCCCTTATGGGTCTGTCTTCAGGCAGTTGCTCCTGATTGGTTGGCCAGTCACCCTATTATCCCATCACCATGTCAGCTTGTGTCAAAGGTGACTAAGATGACTACCAAATTTGCAGCCCACAGGCACTCGCAAAAATGTATTTACACAAAAATTGGCTTGCAAGCAGCATCTTGGGTCCCAAAACAGTCCTTCACGGGTGGGCTTGCATGTCCATTTTAATTGGGGTAACAGTTGAGAGGCTCATAATTTAGTCAGTAGCGCTGAGGTGGTGACTCTGTCAGCAGTGGCTGACACCTTTGATGTGGGAACTACAGGGAGCCTTAAAGTTCAAGTCTCCATGAGTGGGTTACACACTGTATACTGTAGATGTTTATGGACAGAAAAATGCTCATGGTCCATCTAGACTGCCAAGTTTCTGCCTAGGCATGTTTAGCACAAAAAAGCTGACAAAGCAGCAGACTGCTACTTTTTATTTTTGATATAGTTTTATTTTTCCATTTGCTCATTAGAAGGCTTTCTATCTTACAATATTAGGTGGGCTGTGAACAGCAGTATTTTACCTTTGGACTATCATATCACTTATTTTGACATCACAGTTATCCTATCTGGCAACAGATGACTGGCTCTTCCTGGGCAATTGTGATGTCATAGTCAGTAAGGTCACAATGCTGAGGAGGTATGAGGAGGAAGAGGAGGAATAAAACTAGATATGTCAGCCTTCAAGCAAAATATTGTTCCACACAGCACACTGAGTACTTTTAGGAAGAACATCTTGTAATTAGCGAAACGGAAATATATTACTTCATATATAAAAAGTACAGTACTAATTGACAACTTTAAAAGTTAGCAGTAATTTGGGGCAGTATACTGCCTCTGGAAGTAATGTCTTTCTATGAAAAAAAAAGCTTCAAATTATTAGATTTGCAACAAGTATATTATAGTATATGGTTAGGGCTTACTATGAATAGAAAGCAGTGACTTTCAAAATCTTATTGTAGGACAGTTCAAAGGTCAAAAAAGTTGTTGTACTATCGTTCTGATGTCACATCGGTAGTACAACAACTTTTCTGACTTGCCCTACCACCTGATTGGCTGATTCAGACTGGGAATTCAAAAAAACGCGGGAGAAAATGGCGGCATCAGCGAGCGGTCAGGCGAGCAGCTCATAAGTACAGTTTGCACACAGACTATATTGTTAGCTCCATGTGCCCAAACTGTCAGTTTTCCATTTTTTTTCTTTTTTTAAAATCTACTGGCACAGTTACAGATGCAAAAGCAGAGTGGGACTTGCAGCGAGGAGTTGGGAGAAACGCTAAATTCTGGGGCAGGACCGCATTGCGGAGTACTGCAATCTTTAGGTAGGGAACTGCAGACAGTGACAAAATGCCAAGTTTTGATTCAGGGAATGTGAACACAAGGTATGAACCTTGTTAAATGTTGAGGAACCATATACTATATAAAATAGTGGATGGTTAACTATCCATAACTAAAGGCGTGTTTCCATCTCGGGAGTCGATGGTGTCATAGAAACCTTTCGCGCTTCACTTTTGAGGTTTCTGTGACACCACTGACTCCCTCGATGGAAACACAGCCTTGTTGTGGATGGTGAACCATCCACTATTCTATATTTAATATATTGCTTTGTGGTCAACTGGAGATAGGCAAATGCTTTTTATATAGACATGTCAAAATGTGCTACAAAGTCTGGAAAGAAAAAGTTAAAAAAGAATTACATGTATTCTGTGTTAAGGGTCTGGGTAGGTCAAGGCAGTACCCAGTTTGGTGTTATTTGGATCTGTCACTGGCCTTTAAAAAGCAGGGGCCAGATATTCAAAGCTTTGCCCGGTGGACAAAGTGATTGCAACCTGTTTGCCCAGGGTTTGCGTTCATGCACAATATTCATAGGGAGCTGTGGCATGCACTAAAAAGGGTTAGTGAGTGCAACAAAATAATATATACTGTGGACAATGAGAGGGGCGTGGACAGGAATACCAGCACAGTGCAATATTCAGTACATTTGTGCTGCACAAAAGGGTCAGCCGTCCGACATAAGCGATGACAGGGAGCCCATGTCCCCTGTACTGTAAAGGGAGTGTGCATGCTGTAGACAGCACCTGCTCTCCCTGTACAGTACAGGGGCTGCTTCCTGTCATTGCATATGGCAGCTGGCTGAGGTGATGAGAGGAGGTCTGTGCCAGTCACCATATGGGCTCACATGACACCGGCATTTCTGGTAAGGGGGTTGGCAAGGTGGAGTGGTCAGTGCCTGCAGTGTGGGGGGCTGCTAGGTGCCATGGAAAGAGTAGGTTGGTGTGTGGACAGGGATCAGTGGGTGGGGGTGCCACTAGACACCAGAGAATATGAGGTATCACATAGGGCCAGTGATTGGAGGGTGGCGGGGACCACAGGACACCAGGACAATTGTTTCCTTTACCTGTACAGTGATTGGAGGGTGAGGAGGACTGCAAGGCACCAGGGATGTATGGTGTACACACAGGGCTGGTGATTGGAGGGTGTGAGGGACTACTAAGCACCAAAGATATGTGATGTACACATGGGGCTGGGGACCAGAGAGTGTGAGGGATCACTAGGAACCAGGTTTTTTTTAATTAAATTGCTTTATTATGGTTTATAATACAACAACAAACAATTATAAACAAGCAGAACATAAACGATCATGCAACAAATACAAACTATTTACAAAGTACCCAAGTGAGTGCAAACCAACTTCATAAAGTAGAGAAGCACATTAAAGGATGGATTAACAACCAAAGAAAAAAGGGAATACCAGAAGGCACTAATGAAAGGGGAGCCCACTTTCATAAAGTTATATCTGTCAGCATGATATGTTACACCCAGAAAATAATAAAGATAGTGGGCAGGATTCACAAACCCTATGAAAGTCCCACAGCTGTGGGAAAACGTCGGTGCAAGAGGGTTGCCATTTGCGGAGCCACAGCAGTCCCGCAGCAGCGGGTATTCACAAAGGTGGGCGGATTACAGCGGGCACCACGACATATGACTGCATTCGGGTGGTGTTGTCCGGAATATCACCGCAGCTGTGGAATGATGTTACGACCAGTGGGAGCAGCCATAACACCCTCCACAATAGCTGCAGCTATGACTCGCACTCACCGCTGCTGCGGGGATTTCAGTCCGCCATGGGGGTTGTGGAGTGGGACTTAGTTCCTGAATGGTTTGTGAATCCTGCCCAGATCCAGAATCAAAACAAGTTCAAGGTTTGGAGGTAAGGGGAAGAGTGCATAACATATATAATTTAGACCACTTCTTCTCATAGGCTGGCATAGTATTTCAAATACTGGCTATCATCCTCTGTGTACGAAGATTATTCAGCAATTCAGTAAGCCATTCTGCATAGGACACCGACACTTGGTCCTTCCAATGCTGAAGAATTAGTCTTGTAACCGACATAGTTATCAGTGCCATATGGTACTGTAGTACACAGGGAAGAAAGAGATTTACCCATTTTAGTGAGTTTTTGGGGAGTGCAATAAAGATTATGAAGATGATGTAAAGGAGATTGGACAAAACAGGCCCACTCACCCAAAGTTTCTTAAATAAATAAGTCTTTTTTACTTGTAACATCCAGTACATTGTATATCTTCCTACGTTTTGGGTCTACCCTTTCATCAGAGAATCTGGTTGTATATCTATTATTCAGTAAAGTAAATAAATCCCCCAAGTGAGTTTTCAAACAATTATATCAGTTGATTTTATAAATCCTTACTCCAAGGAACTTAAAAAAGGTACTTACTTCAATTATTATTTCTAAATTCCACACATATTTTCTGTACATTCAAAGTTTTAGATATCCAAAATATAAATTCATATGACATATTTTCAATTAATTAGTCCTTGCTTATTATCCTATAAATGTTTGCATGTTAATATGGTCAAGATTCACCTTAAAAGCTCCCAATGTTTATGTCCATTTTTTGTATTTTTCTTTTTTATTCTGTAAGTTAAATTTAAAACAAAGGTCAAATAGTTTCTTTGCTTTTGTCTATTAAATGTCACTGCTGTATGTGCTTTAATTTGCACAAATTATTACCTTAAAAAATACATGTTTTCAGGTTAGCATTTAGAGCAATATCAGCATGTTCCTCCGGTTTTAATTTCTGCTAAGACTGATAAAAAAGATAAGTATCAGATTTAAGCATCGATGCCACTAATCCCTTTGTTATAAGGCTTAATCAGGTATCTATTTTTTTACCTTTTAAATTGCCTTTCCTTCTTATGGACTTTGATAGATGTTTACATTTTAGGTAGTTTTGTGCAAATGCACTACCTGCAAATTCTGCCAAGCAGTTTATCAGTTCCCATGCTCTATAAAAGCAGTTATTTCACTTTATATATAATCAGCAGTATTATATTTATGTCTTTACCTCACAGTGTTCATGTCCACTCAGCTCCATACTTCTGAGGAGACTGGAGACATGCATGAGCCAAAAAGCAACCTCTTTTGTAGTGGAGCTGTTCTGCAATTCAGCAACATGTTGTGCTAGGCTCAGTAACGTCACCTGACCCTGGGTGTGTTAACCAGTGTCAGAACACTCACCTGGGTGCCGGGCCCACTTGCTTGTGACACCATGCAACAGGTGTCCAGAACTAAATGTAATGTTTAACTTTGCATTTCTTTAAAAAACTTTACTTCATATACACTGTTGGTGAGGGCCTTTTCCTCAATGCAGACAGAGGCAGATACCTATCCATGTAACTGCCATACCAGTTCAGGCTTCCTTCATAAGAGTGAAATTTCTGAATGGCACTAGAATTGGACACCCCATACGACACCCCTAGTCCCACACTAAGACATGTAGAGGGTCACTTTCTTTCTATGCCATATTTTTTGGTTAAATCACTCATGTAGCATCACTAACAATTTAGATGGCAAAATTTCTAATGGGTGGGGGGGCCTATATATAGGATCAAACCTCTGAGATCAATATAAACCCCAAACGCTATTGATTTTGAATATCATACAATCTGCCCATTAAATAAAATAGAATATGGGATGGAAGGGCTAAAAATGTTTTTCTTTTCAAAAGATTTTATTATTATAATATGGCCTGCCAATCAATTTCTTCATTCATACCATATTTTGGGTCTGTTGCCTGAAATATATCTAGATAAAATGCCTCTCATAATAGTAGTTTTTGGTAAAAGTCTCCCCTTCCTCAACTCATTTCCACTTTCTCTTTTCCAAAAAAAAAATACACAAACTAGGTAATTGGTGTCCTTGTTCCTGAAAATGCTTTGCTATTGATGAATTTTCCTCTGTTTATCTCACATGGCCCTTATGCTCACCCATTCTGTTTTAATTGGTATTTTGTTTTCCCTATATAAATTATGTTGCATGGACATTTAATCCCATAGACTACCCCAGTACTCTGACATGTAATAAAGCTGTTGATTGTGATATCTTCATTTTTACTAACATTTCTGATCTATTTGATCCTATATGTGTTAATGCAGTGCACACACCATCCACACAGATAACTGTCTTTCAAATCCTCCCTTGTAAAAAAATGTTTCTCTTTTTCACTGACACCACGTGGTCCATGTGTACAAGTCTATCTTGAAGGGACCTGGATTTCTTTGCAACAACAAGTGCCCCATTGTGGAATGCTTTCTCTCACATATTAGTAAATTGCAAAGGTTCTGTGTGATAATGGTGATTGCAGAAAGGTAATCACCATTAGGGCAAATGTACATTGGCGAAAATCAGTTTCGCCAATGTACACTCATGCCGCAAACTGAAAGGGTACCCAAAACATAGTTTTTTGGGGGGGTTTTGCAGGGGGCTGTGCTCCCTGCTCCCTCTCCACAGGGGACTTCACCCACTGCACCCCTGCTAAGGAATTTTCAACTCCAGGGGGGTGCATGTTGGGAGGGGAATGAAAATAAAACAAAAAAATGAACAAGGACCTGCATAAAAATACAGACACAGCCAACACCGAACCTGGCACCCTCCCAACCCTAGCCTGCCATGATCCCACCATGCCACATGGCCAGCTCAGCACCCCTTTGCCACACTACACTTCACAAACCCTCCCTCCCCTTCTGCCCATCGCACAGCGTGCCCGCTCCCCCCCCGTGCGTGTATACATATAGCAACAGGATGTCAGTATACCCATATTAGCACCCCTTTCCAGTAGCCCTATGAACAGGCATCGCTATTGAGCTGCCCTTTTTGTAAGCACTCAATAGCAGACGCCCTTAACATGGGATATCGATTGCAAAATGTGCCAATGTTTTGGGTTTTTTTCTGTCTTTCTGATATCATAAAAGACATCATTGTACTTAACTGTTACCAAAATCTTTTTATCTACAGTTTCTGGTTTCTTTACCCCTGTTATTAATGTTTTTTTTCTTTCTTTTTACATACATTTCCTTCTTGCCTCCTACAGCACTTTTGATGGTACCCCCTTTCCCTGAATCTGTTTTCCATCTCCCCCAAGGTTGTCAGATAGTCTGTTTTTAATGTACTATTTCCTTTTACCCTCAGACATTAACTATAAGGTATCACATTTACTAAAGCTCTTGGGTGGACACATTGGGCCTGCAGAATCTTATTTCTATCTGCTTCTTTATGAAACAGCTTTGTGCACCAACCTCCATTGTGTTTAAAGATCTGTAGGTCCCAAAAAATATATTACCTGTTCATTAAAATGCATTGTAAATTTCAAACATTCTATGCTCAAATTTAAATATTTATAAAACTCCTTTAATTCATTTTCTGTACCCTGCCATATTACCAAAATATCATCTAAAAAGCACTTCTCTTTAAATGGATTATTTTGAGAGATAAATTTCTTTTCAAACTCGTTCATAAAGATATTAACATACAGTGGGGCCACACTTGACCCCATCACCGTTCCCCTGACTTATATGAAAAAAATCCTTTTCGAACCTAAAATAATTCTAGAGTTAAAACAGTTTCTGCTAACTTCAATAATTCGTCATTTGTTGGCTTTATCTACTTCCTGCCTTCTTCCAACATAATTTTTCAAAGCTTCCAAACCCAAACTATGAAGTACTGATGTGTAAAGGTCTTTTACATCGAAAGACACTAGCAACTGACCTTCCAACATTGTTTCCTGATCCTTATTTAAATTTTCCAAAATGTTAATCACATCAGTGCCAGCCCTTAAAAATGATTCCGTGTTCTCTATCAGGTCTCTAATATGTCTATCCACAAAGATGGATCGTGGTTCCAGAACTAAACCCACCCACTGTAGGACCATCTGGAGGGTTTAGTGGATCCTTGTGTATTTTGGGCAAAGTATAGAAAATTGGAATCAATGGGAATTCTTTTAACAGTGCTTCTCTCTCTCTCCAGTCAGTAATGGAACCCTCTTCCAAAGCTCTCTCAAGTATTCCTCCTATTAAACGTTTTATATTATTTGTCAGATCCTTTTAAATTTTTAGTTATCTTTCTCATTCAACATGTCCCAGCATCTATTTGCATGTTTCTCATAATCTTCCACCACTATAGCTCCACGTTTATTGGCCTTTTTAATTACAATACTCTTATCATTTTCCAAATTCCTTAATGCCACAAATTTATCTGCTGATAAATTAAATGTTGTGTATCTATCCATACTTTTTTCTCATTTTATTATGGACTCAATGTCTTTATTGACCAGAGTGATACAAGTTTCGATGATATGGGAAATAGCCCCAGGGGTTAAGAACTTTGATTTTAAGTGTAATCTCTGGCTAAGTTTTTTTCCTTTTTTTCAATTTCTATTACATTAATTACTTCAGGTGGATTGTTATCAAAACAGTACCTCTGCCTCAATTTTCTGTAAAATCTGTTTAGTTTTAACTTAATCTCAAAATCATTGACTTTATCATGAGGGCAAAAAAACAGTTCTCTTCCCAAAATGTTTATCTATCTCTACTTCTGTTATCTGTTTCTTAGACAAATTAAAAATCAGATCTTTTGATGAGACCTCATGGTTACTTGTGGAATGTTTTCTTTCTCTTTTTCCTTTCTCTTTCCTCCTGGCCCTGTATTGCTCTCTGTTCTTCCTATACCCGAGCCTCCTTCCTCTGGGCTTGCTGGATCTCTTTCTTTATCTGTGTGTATTGATAACTCCTTTGTCCTCTCCAGGCCCCCTCCTCCTGCCTCACCCCCTGTAACCCCCTCTTCATAAAAACAATTATTTCTTCCTGCACTATTTCAATTACCCTTCGTGCCACTACCTGATGACTATAATATGCTACCAGAGTCCAAATTATAAACAAAACTATTACAAGGTTTGTTCTGCCTGTCTTTAAACCATTTATAGACTTTATTATCCTTAAAATCATTTAAATCTTATTTCAGCTTATGAATCGTGGTTGCTTTAATTTCTGTTTCAAATGTATCTAATTGATGGTTTACTTTCCTCAAAAAATCAACAAATTCTTCTATTGAAAATGTTTTTACTTGCTTCTGTAGATTGTCTATCTCTATTTCAATTCTGCCTATTTCTTTGGTCAGTGCTTCCACCAGTATGAGCATGAAATCTCTACTGCACCTAGTTTATGCTTCATCCCATTTCTGTTCTAATTCATTGTTTGTGAACCCTAAATTAGGTTCCACCAAAATTCTAAGCCCTCTAGGTATCCATTTTTGCTTCAAGTATTCTGTAAGTGCAAGAGCATGCCATTCAAGTTTTAAATATTTTTGTTTATTAAATTTTAAACCATTTGTGATAATTTTAGGTGTAACTGAGCCTGTAAATTGTCTTTTTGTTTTATGCCTCTCTATTATCTGTAATTTCTCAGAGTCAGTGATCACCTCTGGGATCGATCTATTATCTATAAGTTTATCCAGTTCTTCAAACTGAATCATATTTATTTTATTTGAAAAATAGATTTCATGTTATGTTATTTATTTATTTATTGAAGGAATCAGAATTACAAACTTTGATTCAGGGACTTCTTTGCAGAGGCTTCACATCAGATATACATACATTACAAGAAATGACAAGATATACAATAATAAACATACAGAGAGCACACCAGATTACATACATTGCAAGTTTGGAAAGAGTATATACAATAAGAGGCATATAGTGAAGACAAGTTATAGTTCAAGGGTGGAGTGGACCAACCCATGTCAAATTATTATAAGTCCAGCATGTACAATAACAATATATAGAAATCAAAAGGTTATAGTCACAGGCAAGAGGGAGAAGGACTAAGTACAGTTGCAGTTGGAGTAGGAGAGAATTTCAGCATGGAGTAGAGTTTTAAACAGGCCTAGTCACTGGTCCAGGGTGATGGCCAATGGCATTTCATTCAACCAGAGGGGGGGCCCTGTAGTAAAAGGAGTGTTGGCCCAGAGAGGTCCTGCAGTGGAGTGCAGAAAGGTGGGCTAGCAGGGAACTCTGTGTAGACTGTGGCTGAGTGGAGGGCTGAACAAGGTGGCAGAGACCTGGGGGGGTGATGTTTAGGGAGAGCTTCCTAGCAAGGAGGCAGGTCTGGTATCTGAGTCTACCTTCAAAGTTAAGCCAGTTGGTACATCTATAGAGCTCACAGGTGTGTGTCCAATGGTTGCATCCAGTGACTAACCGGCAGGCTTTATTTAGGGAGATCATGATTCAACGCAGGACAGTGGGGTCAGCTGTGCCATAGATAACAATCCCATAGTCAATAAGGGAGAGCACCGATGATGTCACAGAAAGACCTAGGGTGTCAGGAGGCAGACACTCCCTGTGCCTATATAGGAGACCTAGTCTGGAACTGATAGCTGAGCTGAGCAGATTGATGTGATCACGGTACATGAGAAAGGAGTCAAGGGTGATGCCCAGGAATTTAACGATGGGCACAAGGTTGAGGGGGGAACACTGGAAGTTAATGATATTGAGGGGACAATTTTTAAGCTTATTTTGTCTGTGGGTGAAAAGTATGGCCTTGGTCTTTTTGTAATTCAGGATAAGATGGTGCTCTGAGAACTAGGCCTTGGCTTCAGAAAAGGAGCATTGCAGGGAGGATTGAAGGAAGTGGGGGTCTGAGTGGCTGTCAAACATAACCACATCATTGGCATACAGAAGCATTTGTCCTGAGCAGGCCTTTGGGAGAGTATTCAAGTACATGCTAATCAGGAGGGGTTCCAATATTGAGCCATGGGGAACTCCCAAAAGTACCGGTTTACTGGCCAAGGGTGTGGAATTTAACTTGATCCTCTGGGTTCTGTCACTGAGGTAGCTTTTAAACCATGCAGTAGCATCCAGGGACAGACCCATGCAATGCAGGGATTGGATTAGGAGTGTATGGCTGACAGAGTCAAATGCCTTGGTTAAGTCAATATAGGCAGATCCAACTAGGTGCCCTCAATCAAGGGCTTTGCTTATGAAAGTGGTGTATTCAAGAAGGACAGTTGTAGTATTGTGGCCATTCCTGATACTGTGCTGTTTGGGGCAGAGAAGGTCAAGTTTAGTGAGATAGTCCAAGAGATGATCTGACACTATATTTTCTAGTGCCTTGGAGGGGGGGAAGAATGGAGATGGGGCGGTAGTTGCCTGGAGAGGTGTGGTCCCCACTTTTTAATATTGTTGTGATGACAGCTGCTTTCCAGCATGAGGGGAATTGTCCATGACAGGGGGACTGGTTTAGAATGTCAGTGAGTGGGGAGATAATGGAGTCTAAGTTAATGTTTCAAACTATTCTCTCTTAGAATGATTGGGGGGGACAGTATATGAGAACTGAGTGTGGAAAACCAATTATAGATATTTTAGAAAAATTTAGAAATTACTCCAACAAACGTCCTTCTTTAAAGTAACTTCTGTCTGATATATTAGAATACCTGGAGATGATGAAAGTGGGTGTCCTCACAGAGCACTCAGATTCAGTGCCATAAAAATCTTTTTACATATAATTCAAAATATTCATATGAAATCCATAGCTTTAAAGGATTTAGCTTTTAACTTGCACAGTGTCCTTTTGGTAAACAGTATATATTGAATGACATAAACAGTCTGTATCCCCTTTTTGCTTTTTGATGAATGCCTTCACCGTGTGTTCTTGCAGCTTTAAAAAAAAAATTTTTCTCTGTTATTATGGTCAACCAAACAGTTCCATATGTGAATGTCCCTCTGATTAGACACTCTGCCAAGTGTTTTCAATCAAGAAAACAGAGTTCTGGTACAGCCAAACTCCATGGGAAATAAAAACAAAACCATAGTAACTGCTTCTTTATCAGGGAGAGGACCAATCCAATCAAGGCTAAATACAATGCAAAGGAGATTGGACAAAACAGGCCCACTCACCCAAAGTTTCTTAAATAAATCATTTTTTTTTATTTGTAACATCCAGAACATCATATATCTTCCTGCGTTTTGGGTCTACCCCTTCATCAGAGAATCTGGTTGTATATCTATTATTTGGTAAAGTAAATAAATCCCCCAAGTGAGTTTTCAAACAATTATATCAATTGATTTTATAAATCCTTATTCCAAGTAACTTAAACAAAAAGCTACTTGCCGCAAATATTTTTTCTAAACTCCACAACTATTTTCTGTACATTCTAAGTTTCAAATATCTAAACTATAAATTCATGTGACCTACTTTCAATTAATTAGTCATTGCTTATTATCCTATAAATATTTGTCTGTTAATATATTCAGGACCCACCTTAAAAGCTCTCAATGTTTGCTATGTCCACCCAATTATGAAGAATAAAAAATTGGGTTAGAGGTAATTTATCTTGAAGTGAGATAGCGAAAAAGATGTTGCCATATTTTGGATCAGTTAAAGGAAATGTCTGGTAAGGTGCTGTGCCAAAAATGACAGGAGCCATCCTGAGCTTTGACGAATTCCACTAGGTGGGCCTGATATATTTTAGAGACAGAATGGGAAAGAAGAGCCAGTTTTTGAACAGAAGAAGAAAAAGAGGCACATGTTGCTGGCCATTGGAGGGTGCACATATAAGAAGCTATGGCATGTTTAAATTTAAAAAAATGTAAAAGCAAAAACATTAGTGAGCCCAAAAAGTTCATAGGATTTGTATGAGTTCAGTGGGTAAGAGTACCCTTAATGGACTCACCACCAAATAATTATTGGTGGAATTCAAATTTAATTTCACCCACATGTAGGTCCAAATTTGTTTTAAAGGAGTCCAATGTGGAACTTTATACTGCTTACACAGGTTGACTATTCCAAATATTAACCACTCTTTGTGTGTGCCACTTATTTCTCTTTAGAGTATTATTATGGGTACCTTTAAATTTTAATGAATGCGATCTAGTGTTAACCAGTGACTGATTCCTGTTTAGGACTATTGTTTCCAGGATAGCATCACTGTTCAGTAGCTTGGGCAAATGACATACTGTAAAGTACCCCTCCTGGAGTAATGCTGCCATTGGAAGCTTATCCAAGAATGGTAACCAGCTTGGTGAAATATTTTTACCTGCAGTTTTGAAAATTTGGGTTTCCAGCTACAGGTTGGTGAGTATCTTTAGTAAAGTTTATAGATGACACCATAGACATTTGTTTGTGCCCTAACAGTGATGCTCCTACCACTGAATGCCATAGTGTGGTAGGGAGTAAGGCATATTTCACATGGAGAATCAATTTAGGGGTTAAGCCATACACATGAATAAATTCCTGTTCAATTTTGAGCCATAATGGATTGTAGGAGAGGAGATCATCTGTTACCTCTGGATGGAACCAGTACTAATATTTGCTGGCATGAGAAGCCAAATAATATAGCCGAATGTCTGGAAGTTGCAGTCCACCTAAAGAATTGAGATGTCAACTTACTATAAGCATGAGTGGGTTTCTGGGCCCAAAAAGATGTAGAGATTATTGAATAAACTATTTTGAACCAGGATAAAGAAATAAAAACTAGCAACATACTGTATGCAGGGGATAGAAAATCCTAGGGAGAATATTCATTTTAATTATATTAATATTACCTAAAAAGTAAAGAACAGAGTAGTCCACCACTCTTTAACTGAAGCAAGTAAAACATCCAAATTAAGTCTTTTGAGTTGATTCGGATCTGTTGTTAAATGTACCCCAAGATATTTAAGGGTATGGGTGCCCAGACAAAACCAAATTGCGAATCATCAGCTCATGTGACATGTACGGTTAGTGGCATTATAGCTGTCTTGTCAGTACTTAATTTAGAATCTGACAGTGAACTGAACTGCTTAATTGTGTCAAGAATAGCCAGGATAGCTGTAACAGGGTGGGTAATATGAAGTAAAATATCATCTGCATAGGCAGATAGTTGATTTTATTTATTTATTTATTTATTTATTTAAGAGATTTACCAGATAAGCATTCTGAGCAGGGACCGCTCATTTCCAGATGCGACCTGGGGTTACATAGGTCAAAGAATAGATACAGTAAAATCACAGTACATCAGTGTTACATAGGTCTAGAGTAGCTAACAGTAGTCACAGTACACAGTGTGGGTAGACAGCAGACAGCAGGTACAAAGACATTAATATATATGTCAGCTAAATCTGCAGGTGGCAGTTACATACATCTGAGTAGTGGGACTTCAGGCGTGGTTTGAGAGCCCAGTGGGAGTCTGAGAGCCTGATGTCTGCAGGCAGCTCATTCCATAGTTTTGGTAGTCAATGCATGAAGGCCATTTGGCCCTTGGAGGTGCGCATGAAAGGGACATGGAGTTGTTTTGGATCAGAAGCTCTGAGGGGGTAGGCAGGGGGTGGTTGGGTTGATAGAGCACAGCTGAGGTAGAGGGTATTTGACCAGTATTTGTAAATAAGATTAGTACAATGTATTTTATGCCAAGACTCTAAAGATGGGAAGGAGAGGGTGCTGTACAGGTCACAGTGATGGGTGGAGGGAGGGCAGTCGAGTGCGTAATGACAGAATGAGTGATAGAGAGGGTCCAGTCTGGCCAAGGTAGATGGAGGGGCAGCGCTGTAGACCATGTCACCTTAGTCAAAAATGGGGAGGATCATTTTGAGGACTAGCTCCCTCCTAACAGAGGTGGGAAGGGAGCCTTTGTGCCGGTACAGTGCTCCTAATTTAGGGTGGATTTTTTTCTGTAGTGATTCGATGTGGGCATGAAAATCAAGGTGTTGATCGAGTCAGGCCCCTAGGCACCTAAAGGAGGTGCAGGAATCTAGGTTGGAGCCATCCAGGGTGTAGAAGACAGGGTGGGGCAGCCAGCCGGGATAGCTTGGGATGGGTGCCGAATGTTATGGAGACGGTTTTCTTGGCATTTAGGATAAGCTGGTTGGACCTGAGCCAAGTTTGTACAGCATCGAAATCCCATTGAAGAGATACAATTGTGTCATTGGTAGAAGGCCAGAGGTGTACAGTACTGTATCATCCGCGTACATTTCTAACGCTGAGTTGGTGCAGACTTGAGGCAGATCGTTTAAGAAAATAGAGAAAAGTAGGGGACCCAGGACCGAGCCCTGGGGGACCCCCATGTTCACTGGTAGTGGGGAGGAGATGTGGTGACCAGTTTTTACAGCCTGCACTCTGCCTGATAGATAGGCTTGGAACCAGTTAGAGGTGGGCTGGGAGAGGCCTGCTTGTTGCAATTTTGAGAGAAGTTTAGAGTGGGACACAGTATCAAAGGCTTTGGCCAAGTCAATAAAAATAGCAGAGGTGACGAGGCCCTTGTCCATACCCAACGAGATGTCGTTAGTGAGCCTTAGCAAAGCTGTGATGGTGGAATGATTTTTGTGAAAACCTGACTGGAATAGAGTGAAGAAAGAGGTGGAGTCGAGGAACTGTGATAGTTAGGTGAGTAGTGCAGCTTGGTCAGTGCCGGTAAGAGAGAGATTGGTCGGTAGTTGCCCGGCTCAGATGGGTCGCCCCCTTAGGTAGGGGATGATTACAGCTTCCTTCCAGGCAGCTGGAATTTTTGCCGTGGTGAAGGAGAGGTTTAGTAGGTCAGCTGGGGGGGGGCTATTGCAGGGGCTGATAGGAAGAGGAGTTTGGTGTCCAGACCTTGCGGGCACTTGCCTTTGTTTGGGTTGAGGGAGCATAGAGCAGAAAAAACCTCAGTTGGGGAGACCGGCCGAAAGGAGAAGGTGGGCATGCTTGAGGATGGTGGGGGTATGGCAGGGTGGTTGTTGGTGGCTGCACAAGGCAGTTGGTTGTCTAGGAGAGATTTGGCACTAGTAGAGAAGAAGGAGTTGAAAGTGGATGCAACTTCGCTGGGGGTTGATATGATGTTGCCCTAAAGGTTTAGGGTAGGGGAGGGTGACTGGGCCGGGGGAGAGAACAGGGTTTTGATGGTTTTCCAGAATTTGGAGGGATGACTAGGATTTTTGGTGAGGGCGTCACAGAAATAGTAGTTTTTTGCCTGTCTTATGGCTTTAGTGCAATTGTTTCGGAGGGTGCGGTAATGTTGCAGAGATGTGGGGGAATGTAGTCTCCTGTGATTTTTCCAGGCCTGATCCCTTGCTATACATTTGCTAATTATGTCAGCAGATATCCAGGGGAGGTGGTAATCCCTAACTCTTTTCTTCCTTAGTGGGGCGTGATAGTCCCATAAGTAAGGAGCTGCTTTCTGAACCTATCAAAAGCGTCGTCGATTGAGGATGCTAGATTGATAAAAGACCAGTCAGCAAGCATTATATCATTTAAGAGTGATTGGAGACACAGGAATTTGTAAGCTCTAGTAAGGATCATCCTAGGAGGGAGGTGGTTAGTTGGTCTGTGCACTTTCCTAGACATGTAGATCATGTAGTGATCACTCAAGGAGTCTGGAAGGATGCCAACCATGATTATTCTGTGTGGGTGTGAGGTGAGAGCCCAGTCCAGGAGGGAGTGGTTGCTTGTTGCGTGATTTAGACGAGTGGGCTGTTCTATTAGTTGGGAAAGGTTGAGGGCTTTGACACTGCTGCGTATTTCCGTGCTGGCAGGTGCAAGCCAGTTATGATTTACGTCGCCTAGGATGTGGAGTTCGCCTGTGGCAGTCAAGGTTTTTAGGGCAGCTAGATGATTGATGATGGTATCACCAGGAGTAGCCGGGGCAGAATAGATGCCAGCAACATATACCAGGGAGGAGTGCAGCAGCAGGAGTTTAATCAGCTTAGTTTCAATCTGGGGAGGCGGGCTTCTGATTTGGACAGGGGTGTAATTAAGACTGGTTGACATATACATGGCTATGCCTCCACCTTTCTTAGGGCCTAGGCGGTCCTGCCTGATTACAGTATACCCCAGGATGGCTATTGAGGCATCCGTATGGTGAGGTTTGAGCCAAGTCTCAGATATAATGCAGATGTCTGGCTTGAGAGTTTGAATGGTGACTTGCAGCTCAGATATTTTTTTTAGTAGGCTGAGGATATTCAGATGGAGTAGGCTAAGTCCCTTTGGAGGAAGCGCATGGTTGTGATTGGATATTGGGCCAGGGTTAGTTTCAATGTCCCCAGACATAAGAAGCAGCAGGGTGAGATATCTAGTAGCATTTCGCCATGTAAGTCTTGGTTTGAGGCAGGATCTGAGCAGGTGTGCGGCTTGGGGAGGGATGCCAGCACCTAGGTTAATTAGGACTGGTAATCTCACAGAGAAGGACAGGAGAATGATTGAGGGGCTTATGAACCATGAGGGGGTGGTTTTGTAGAATTGCCAGCCCTTGGGGATTGGCAGGGGAGGGGGAGAGGGTGAGGGCAAGAGAAAAATGCAAGGAACAGGGTTGTATAAAGGCAGGTTTTCAGGGGGTAGTGAGGTGAGGGGCGTAACCATGGCAAGCACTGCTAGTAGAAAAAAGTACATGTTTGAAGTAGAGGAATACTAGAACAGAGGGATAGGATTGTGTTAGTGGCCTCTGCTGGTGAGAGGTGATAACCTGCAAACCTGAAACTAGGCTGATAGGTTTTGGCAGCATCACCTGACCTTCCAGCAGCCTATAAATGTGAGAGCTGACCAAGGGTGGTGGTGGGGGCGGCGGGGCCAGAACCACAGCAGCGCAGTACAGTGCGCGCCTCAGGGGCTATGCTGAAGAAGGCGCCAAAATTCAAAAAGTTGAACAAAGGAGCTGAGTCCAGGCTCCCTGAGATCATCGTACCTTCTGGCTTCGGGGGGTGGGGTGGGGGTTCCGCAGACCAGTCCTGGGAGAGCGCAGGCTTTCACAACCACGAGGAGGCTTAGGGGAGAGCAAACTCCATTACCTCGCGACCCGCTTCTGGCTTCGGGGCTGGGGTTCCGTGAGACCAGTCCTGGGAGAGCAAATGCAGGCTCAAGCGATCACAAGGAGGGTTAGGGAGAGCAAACTTTCCATTACCCTCGCGACCCACTTCTGGCTTCGGGAGGTGGGGTAGGGGTTCCGCAGACCAGTCCTGGGAGAGCGCAGCAGGCTCTCGCGACCACGAGGAGGCTTAGGGGGAGAGCAAAACTTCCATTACCCTTGCGACCCACTTCTGGCTTTGGGGGTGGGGGTTCCGCAGACCAGTCCTGGGAGAGCGCAACAGGCTCTCGCAACCACGAGGAGGGTTAGGGGAGAGCAAAACTTCCATTACCCTCGCGACCCGCTTCTGGCTTCGGGGGATGGGGTGGGGGTTCCACAGACCAGTCCTGGGAGAGTGCAGCAGGCTCTCATGACCACGAGGAGGCTTAGGGGGAGAGCAAAACTTCCATTACCCTCGCAACCCGCTGTAGAAGGAGAAAGGCGAGAGGTTAGATATATGTGTGTGCAGCAGGAGGGGCGGAGCAGCTTTGCAGGTAAGAACAATGTACAGGAGGGTATCAGATTGCAAATTCTACAAACGATTGAGGGTTTGCTTGAGCAGCTTTCAAGAGATGCATTTCTGCTGTTTAAAGTGGCCACTGAGTAGGTGGAGTGCTTTGTGCTGAAGCAAGAGACTCGGTTTAGCGGTTAGAAAAAGCTATCAGCGCTTTCAGCTTGAGAAATTACCCCCCTGGCTATGTGCAGCAGCTTGTTACTATGCTTGTCCCACTCTCGGCACTTTCAGCTTGAGAAATTGCCCCCCCTGGCTATGTGCAGCAGCTTGTTACTATGCTTGTCCCGCTCTCGGCGCTTTCAACTTGAGAAATTGCCCCCCTGGCTATGTGCAACAGCTTGTTACCAAGCTTGCCCTGCTTTCGGCACTTTCAGCTTGAGAAATTGCCCCCCTGGCTAATCGCAGCAGCTTGTTACTATGCTTGTCCCGCTCTCGGCGCTTTCAGCTTGAGAAATTGCCCCCCTGGCTATGTGCAGCAGCTTGTTACTATGCTTGTCCCAGCTTTAGAGCCTAAAATCATTTGGCTAAGTTCTGTGCCTTGTTGCTATGCTTTACATTATATTTCACGGTTACAATTATCATCCGGTTATAAGTCCCTCAGTTATACAGTCCAGCTTAGTAAAATTACATGCAAGTGAGCATTAAAGGGGAGGACTCCATACGTTAACCAAGCAGATATATTACTTAAAGCAGCTAAAACAGATGCAAGACACTTTCAGGATTTGTAGAAAAAAAGGACAAAAAACTATCTATAGTGCTACGCTGACTGAACTGCCTTTAAGAACCACGGCAGAGCAGTACAGCGTGCGCCTCAGGGGCTATGCTGAAGAAGGTGGCAAAATTCAAAAAGTTGAACAAAGGAGCTGAGTCCAGGCTCTCTGCGATCGTCGTACCTTCTGGCTTCGGGGGGTGGGGTGGGGGTTCCGCAGACCAGTCCTGGGAGATCGCAGCAGGCTCTCGCGACCACGAGGAGGCTTAGGGGGAGAGCAGAACTTCCATTACCCTCGCAACCCGCTTCTGGCTTCGGGGGGTTGGGGGGTTCCGAAGACCAGTCCTGGGAGAGTGCAGCAGGCTCTCACGACCACGAGGAGGCTTAGGGGGAGAGCAAAACTTCCATTACACTCGCGACCCACTGTGGAAGGAGAAAGGCGAGAGGTTAGATATATGTGTGCAGCAGGAGGGGCGGAGCAGCTTTGCAGGTAAGAGCAATGTACAGGAGGGTATCAGATTGCAAATTCTACAGACGATTGAGGGTTTGCTTGAGCAGCTTTCAAGAGATGTGTTTCTGCTGTTTAAAGTGGCCACCGAGTAGGCGGAGTGCTTTGTCGACTCGGTTCAGCGGTTAGAAAAAGCTCTCAGCGCTTTCAGCTTGAGAAATTACCCCCCTGGCTATGTGCTGCAGCTTGTTACTATGCTTGTCCCACTCTTGGCGCTTTCAGCTTGAGAAATTGCCCCCTGGCTATGTGCAGCTGCTTGTTACTATGCTTATCCCGCTCTCGGCACTTTCAGCTTGAGAAATTGCCCCCCTGGCTATGTGCAGCAGCTTGTTACTATGCTTGTCCCAGTTTTAGAGCCTAAAATCATTTGGCTAAGTTCTGTGCCTTGTTGCTATGCTTTACATTATATTTCACGGTTACAATTATCATCCGGTTATAAGTCCCTCAGTTATACAGTCCAGCTTAGTAAAATTACATGCAAGTGAGCATTAAAGGGGAGGACTCCATATGATAACCAAGCAGATATATTACTTAAAGCAGCTAAAACAGATGCAAGACACTTTCAGGATCTGTAGGGAAAAAAAGGACAAAAAACTATCTATAGTGCTACGCTGACTATACTGTCTTTAAGAAACATGGCAGAGCAGTACAACGCACGTCTCAGGGGCTATGCTGAAGAAGGCACCAAAATTCAAAAAGTTGAACAAAGGAGCTGAGTCCAGGCTCCCTGCGATCATCATACCTTCTGGCTCGGGAGGTGGGGGTGGTTCAGAGACCAGTCCTGGGAGAGCGCAGCAGGCTCACACACCACAGGAGGCTTAGGGGAGGGCCAAACTTCCATTTCCCTCGTGACCCACTTCTGGCTTCAGGGGGTGAGGTGAGGGTTCTGTAGACCAGTCCTGGGAGAGTGCAGCAGGCTCTCATGACCATGAGGAGGCTTGGGGGAGAGCAAAACTTCCATTACCCTCGTGACCCACTTCTGGCTTCAGGGGTTGAGGTGAGGGTTCTGTAGACCAGTCCTGGGAGAGTGCAGCAGGCTCTCATGACCATGAGGAGGCTTGGGGGAGAGCAAAACTTCCATTACCCTCGCGACCCACTTCTGGCTTCGGGGGGTGGGATGGGGGTTCCGCAGACCAGTCCTGGGAGAGCGCAGCAGGCTCTCACGACCACGAGGAGGCTTAGGGGGAGAGCAAAACTTCCATTACCCTCGCAACCCACTTCTGGCTTTGGAGGGTGGGGTGGGGGTTCCAGAGACCAGTCCTGGGAGAGCGCAGCAGGCTCTCGCGACCACGAGGAGGCTTGGGGGAGAGCAAAACTTCCAACTAGATGAACCTAGGGGGATTCCCGTGATGAGTGGATTATTCTTTAATTTCCATAAAAGGGGTTCCAAATATGAGTTAAACAAAAGAGGAAGTAAGGGACACCCTTACTGAGTCCCACAACATAAGGCAAATAAGGGGGAAAATATACCATTACAGTATATTTAGTTGTTTAACCAGGAGTAGCACACTGAGCAGAAAGCTTTTTTACAGGAGTGACCTGGGAGCACAGGGAAGTTAAGTGACTTGCTCAGGGTCACACAGTATGCAATGTGGGATTCAAACCCAGGTCTGGTCTGCTGGATGTCACCAGATTTGCAGCTCAGAGCCTTAAACCACTGTGCTATACTGCCTCTTCTTGGGCAGGTATACAGCACCTGAAGTCACCTCAGGAATTGTGAAGGGAAACCAAATCTGCCCAGGACAGCAAATAAAAATGGCCATGAGACCCTGGCAAATGCTTTTTTGGCATCTAGGGAGACCAGGGCCACTGATCTCCCCAGATCCCAAGACACTGAATTATGTGGGCAAGTTTACACAGATGGTCAGCCACAGATCTAGAAGGCATAAATCCCACTTGCTCTGGACCAATTAATGAATGCCATACATTATTAATCTGAGTAGCAAGGATTTTACACAGAATATTTAAGTCTTGATTCATTAGTGAGATTGGGTGATAGTTGGATGCTTAGAGTCTCTACCAGGTATTGGAACAAGAACTATCAAGGCTTCTGCAAATGAGGGATCCAAGATACCATTATCTAAGATGTCCATAAAAACTTGTAAGCAAATAAGTAGGGGCCAAATCCTGCACAAAAGTTTTATAAAAGTTTGTAGTAAAACCGCCCAGGCCAGGAACTTTATTCGGTGTTAATGAGGATATGGCTGCGTTAACTTCCACCAGAGAGATAGGTTGGCTGAGTTCCTTTTGTTGGGCATCAGACAGAACCGGTAAAGGAATCGAGTCAAGATACTCTTTTAAGGGCAACCAGGGATGCAGATGCAGTGATAAGACCACATAAAGATTTATAATAGGTGAAAAATTCAAAGGCAATCTCTCTAGGATAGGTCTTGAGAGAATTATCTAATAGGGAACAGACAGGTGGGATAAGTCTGGAGGTTTTCTGTATACACAATCTTAAGGCCATTAGCTTCCCAGCATTTCCCATGATCAATATATTTTGACTTAGTTTTAAAGATGGCATATTCTGCTTGTTCCCTCAGCAAATCCGCATATTGATCCCACAGTACTTCTAATTCTACTTTGGAGGCTGCTGTAGAGGAGAGGTTCAGAGATTTCTCAAGAAGTCTAATCTTACCAAGGAGGGCTGACATTTTTTCATGGGGGAGCTTTTTTTCCTCTTAGTAGCTAGTCCAATAAGTCCCCTTCCCCAGAGAAATGCTTTACAAAAGGCCCATTCCATAGCTCCACATATAAGGATACTCCAGTTGTCTTTTCAAAGGAATTTAAAAGTTGCTAAATACTTCAACAATCAAGGTATCTTTTTTTTTTTAGTTATTCTTTTTCTCCCCCAGAGTCCTCTGCTATACCTCTGATGCCCCCCCCCTGCATTGGCACCGGGTATGAGACCCCCTCCCCTTAACCCCATGACTTACCCTTCGTGGCAGGGGGTGGGGAATGACTCGACCCACTGGTCCAGATATAGTATCAGGGAGGTGCCTTCCCGAGCCGACACGGAGGGGACAATCATCATTCATGCAGAGGACTCCCCTTTTTCACTGTGTTTTGTTCTTCCCCCAAGAGGCTGTGGTATGCAATGGTGCCAGCAGTGTTAGCGTGCATGTTCCCATGCACACCCTCACCAAGCGCCTGCCTCAGTCCCTCCCCACATTCTTAGAGCTGACATGCCACCTTCCAGCCTCTGCTAGGGGGCAGGCAATCGCTGGGCTCTGCTAACCCCCCTCCCTGGAGAAGGAGAGCAGTCCTGGGGATGCTCAAGCCTTCTCCTTCCTGCCAACCCCCAGTGACCCATGTCTGTTCCTGAACACGTGCCAACGGCGCAACGCGTGGAAAGGCGTCCAGTGCCTCAGCCCTCAGCACCACCAGGCTAGCTATAAAGGTATCTTTTAGGACTTGATTATTTAGCTTCAAGGCAGAGTCTCTGTCACCATCCAGGTTAAAAGAATAAAGTAACCAAACTAAGGAGTGATCTGGCAGGATTTGCGGAGCAATAGCAGAAGTGTAGAGACCTGCTAATGTAGACTGACTAACTTATGAAAAGCCAAGTCTAGAATGGGACTTGTGGACGGGGAGAAAAATGTAAAAAGTTTAGATATAGGATTAAGAATTCTCCAAGGATCACAAAGGCTGGGGGAATCCATCATGTCCGAAAGGGAACACTGCATCGGAGACAGACCTACTGATGGCTTACAGGTTCTGTCCATATCACATGTTAAGGTGATATTCCAATCCCCTCCTAAAATGGGCAAAGGGAGCAAGAGCAGCAGCTTGGGACATGAAAAAGGAGGGAGAGTAAGCATAAGAGCTGTAAATACACACAGGTAGTACTGCAGTTTGTCCTAAAATGCCCTGCTGAAAAACATAACAACCTTCTGGGTCCATAAGACTAGTGGTGAGTGTGAAAGATGCTGACCTGGCAAACAAAATATCCATCCCCCCCTTGCTTAGTACTGTCGCCTGCTCCGTAAACTTGCCCTCCATAGTCTCATCTAAAAAGGGGGCATTCAGAGGACAATTAATGAGTTTCTTGAAGCTATGCTACCTGAATTCCAAAATGGGCCAAATGCTTAATAATCTGATAGTGTTTAGTTTTGTCCTTTGCCTCCTTAACAATCCAAGAGGTGAACTTCAAACTACCTAACATAATGTGGATTAATCAACAAAAAGTATCGCCCATACAGTAGCTGATCCATAATAATAAGAGAAATGTTGGGTTGCACTCATTTATATTCCACCCTCCCACGAAAAACACAGAAACAGATATTATAGAGAACCAATACAAACTAAGAAAAAACAGGGCAACATTCACTGGTGCCTATACCTTCCCCCGGTCCCAGGACCACACTTCTGCAGTTGGGTCCATGCTAGGGTAACAGAGAGGCTCTATGCCCCCAGTACAACCATGTGTAGCCTAACATCCAAATATCAAAAAGCTACCTGCAACTGGTGTCAAAAAAGGTCAAGGCTTAACATAAGTATGTAGGTTGGTTAGCCATGGGACTCCACTATATACCCTTCTGAGAGCTCTAGTAAAATTAAAAAGGAGACAGTCGATGGGACCCCGGAATATGAGCACAGCACAAACTGTACCATAGGCAATAGTTTCTAAGCCAGTTTAAAGGTAAAGCTCTTTTAAGGAAGCCGATTCCGAACTTAAAGTAAGGGATGTCTAGAAATAAAGTGATTATTGCCTACAAGAAAAAAAGAGAAAGTGTAAAAACTAAGTAGGAAAATTAGGCTAAAGAAAGTCAAATAAAATGTTATAGCTGACTTAAACACCGTTAGGGCAAAACATACTCTTTTCAAAACATAATTGCAACACTCTGCACAGGTAGTAAAAAAACAAAGCTGACACAAAATTTAATTAATTATTACAGGTATAAACTCCATTGTGATCCCATCATCTGACTCACAACAATGCAATTAGTAAAAACTCCTTGCAAATTATGTACTAAAAAAGGCATGGAACCTAGCAGCATGGAAGAATCACAGAGCACAAAATTAAGCAGTTAAAAATAATACTGATAGTAGGTCACTGCTCTTAGAAGAAAAAGAAATTAAAGCTTGAGAGGAAGAGAAAGAGAAAGAGAAAGAGAACAGCCTGCCTCTCTTCCAGAGCACTTACAGTATGTGTCCCATGCTGGAAAGATTGTGTCTTCCTGAAAAAGAAAAGGGAGAAAAGAAACAACCAACTAGACTGAACTTTAGCAATAAATATGCAGAGCTTGCAGAAAACAAAGGGTTCAAGTCTTCAAATTACACTGCCCATCAAGTTTGTATTTGGCATGTCCAAACTAAATAACGCCTAAACAGCTCCAACAAAACAATCATAACCGAAGCTAGAAATTCAGACTGGTAACAGTTCCAAATCAGCAGTTTGAGTCTGCCTTCAGGTAAGGTGAGAGGGTCCAAGATGATTTAGTGCACTGCTGCATGTTGAGATGGGAATAGACTCGGGAAGTATTTAGGCAGATCCACCTGTGCTTCAGCCGCTGTTTGAAACCGTTCTTTGCCAGCCGGTGTAGTAACAAATAAAGTAGCTGGGCAATGAAGCCTGAAGCAAATGCCAGCAGCAAACAGCTTTCTCTTAATGTCCCGGTAGGCTTGTTGCTTGAGGCAGGCACTGGGGCTCAAATCACTAAAAATAAACATGCGAGCACTCTCCCATCATTCTGGTTTTTGCTCCCTGATTCTGGTCAAAATATGCAACTTGTCCCAAAAGTTGAGGAGATAGAAAATGATGATGCGTAGCTTATCACCCGGGTTCGGGATAGGTTTTAGTGACCAATGTGCCCACTCTATTATGTATGTAGGTCCAAAAGGCAAGGGGCCAACCAACTTTTCTAATAAGTTTTATGCAAACTGTATAGGATCCATGCCTTCAACACATTCTGGGCCCCTGAAATAATAAGATTGTTTCTCCTACTGCGGGTCTTCTGATCATGAAGCTTTTCTTCTAGATGGGTGAGCTTACGATGAAGGTCAACTATTTCAGGGCTAATACGGTTGGCCTGATCCTCCAAGGATCCAAGAATGATATTCGGCCTACAGAGTCAGTAATTCTTTGACTCAGGATCTCCAAGATAAGTATTACTGTTTTAAAGTTGGCTACCAACTTGAATAGCTCCTCCTTGATGGTGTTAAGGTCCCGAGAGAGATGATCAGTAGACAGCAAATCGGCTTCCGGAGCCACAGGAGTGGGGTGGAGAAAGATCCTCTTATGGGCACTTAAAGGCAGGGGAGCACTATGAGACAGCCTCCGGTACAAGTGAAGTTTCCATTGCTTGTGTTTCAGTCACCATTACACCACCAAAATCCTTCTAGAGAGCAAGATCAGCCCCACGAATGCTAAGGTAGCAATTAGGGTGCCGTGTAGAGCTGGATGTAGACAAAAAACAACTTTAATTAAGTGCCTCTGAAAGCTGTTCAGAGAGCGTACGCTCTTTAGCCTTCCATCACATGACCCAGGCACCAGTGATCTATGGTGTACACACAGGGCTGACAATTGAGGGTGGGGGAACTGCCAGGCACCAGGGAAAGTTTTAGAATGATACAGAATAGGTAATACCTGATTTTTATGGAGCCAGCAATCGGGGTGGGGGCAGAGCCAGTCATAGATGCAAACCTGTTGCCACTTCCCATGCAAATGTGCCCAAAATGGGCATACTAATGGCCTGTTAGCACCTTGCATGCCCAATGGGCTTATCTGCATGGTGCCATCTAAATATTGCACTGGAAACTACTGGCGCCATTAGGTCTAGAGGCACTGTTCCCTGAACTGCCAGGCATCCATGTTGCGGAAATGTTACTCAGCTTAGCACTGTGCTGACATTCCCCTATATTCAGTTGGATAGTGCTGGTGTGGTATCCGATCGAATATAGCATCCTCAGGGTCACAGGCAATGGGCAAATGCAGCGCAAACCTTTGCGCTCTGCTTTGCCTATTTTGGAACATGTAGCCCCAGGCGTTTACTTTTAATAAATAGACAACTGACTATTTTATTTATGTATTTTGATGTGTTAATAATTACTTTCTATCTTTCATAATAAAATATGTGTTAGTGCAGTGAAACAAGTGGGTTTTCTCCTTTGCTTTTCACTCTGCTAGTAAAAAAGAATTCAGCTGAATTCTGGTACTCTGATATAAGAAACTGCAAACTACTTACAATCCCAATGTAGTTCAGTAAGAAACTATTAGATGTTTCTTTTTCTATATTTTTTTCAATTGATACTTCTTTCAAAAGCAAACTTTGCCTTTTATATGTTTGCACTATTGTGATACATCTGTATGATTTTACAATTTTTAAAACAGCAACTGGCCTCTCTTTTTTTCTTTCAGAGTAAAATCTGGTTATGAAGAAAATGACACCTGCTAAACTATAAAAAATGACTAAAATCACATATTTCTATTAAACATATAGGGCTGGATTTTCAAAGCCCTGATGCAAGCTGCGACAATGGCAGTTTGCACCGAGTGCGGTGCGCCCGGGACCCTGCACCTGAATTTCTAATTTACAGGGTCCTGGCACCTAAATCCAGCGGCTTGCTGCAAAGGGGATGCTGCGCCTTATGTATGGCGCACCAACCCGGAATGCCACAATAGCTGCGGGGAGTCCGCAGCACCCATGGACAGGGGCTGGCAACCGGTCACTGCCCCCAACACCACCACGCCACCAACGCTGCAACACACTCCGTACCCCAGGCTAGTGTTTCAGGTGGTACCTATTCAGCACTCCCACCCTCCCGCACTTCATCTGGTGACCGCATGCCCTCCACACGCCACCTCGGCTATCCACCGAATGGGCTGTCCATGCACATACTGTATACTGTATACAGTATACCCACTGACAACTCATGCAGTGGCTGGCTGTGGTGGCATGTGGAGGGCAGTGCCTGTTGCCAGATCAGGGTACAGGAGAGGGGTGGAAATACTGAGATGGGTACCACCTGGGGGGGCTGGCAGGATGCACAGATGTGGGTGTCAGGGACTGTGACAGGGGTGAGGGGGGACCACCGGACCACCAGGGATCACCCACCAGGGATGGATTGGGGCAGGCCACACAGTGGCACGTATAGGATGACCCCCCCAGGAGCTATCTATGTCCCCTTAGACCAGCCCCATGCTGGTCTAAGGGTACTTAGTGCTCGGTTCTAGGGGGGTCTTTCAAAATCCGGATCCCAGGACTGCGGCAGTGTCGGTCTGCCGCAAGCCCCCAGAGCCATGCCGCAGCCACTTTTGTGGTGCAAGAATGGTGCTAGCACACTTTGGTGCAGGCAGTCTGCTGGGTGACACAGGCTGCCTTTCAAATTTGCACTTGGTGCAGCCCTTGGCGCAAGGTGCCCTTGCATCAGACCCGTTCGACGCAAGCACCTTGTGTCAATCTAAGGCCACTGAAAATCTGGCCCATAATATTTTTGGTGCTAGAAAGTGTTATTTCTCTATACAAATCTGAAAATAGGTTTGCAGTTTCCCATTGAAATACACTGCCAGCCTTGCCAATAGAACTTTTTTGACATTGTAATACAAGAATTCCCTTGGATTGTTTTTTTTAACTAGTACTTGGCAAAATACAAATCAAATGATTAAAAGGTAATTAAAGAAACAAATAAATGCAAACAAAATGATGACAAAGCATCTAAATGGCCCAAACCTTCATTCTTTAAGACATCTTTATTAAGCACATGCTCTTTAAGCATTACATATCGGTAATAGTCTAGATTCCTTTACCGCAGTCCACAGAAAATTATTTCTGGTTGACTTCATCTGCCGAAACTTATTCTGCAGTTTACATAGAAATGCTATTCACAATTCTACAAAATTAAAAAGAAAAATTCAGAAAAGCAGCTCTGAAGTGGAATTACCATTCTGCTTAAATTCCACCAGCAGAATAATTGTCTGTGATTTATGTAAACCACAGAATAATTTTCCAGAACTGTAGAAAAGAAATCCATAATGTAAACTGTGGATTTGTAATCCACAAAAAAAGACAAATCCACTTTCTAAACATTTCAATTCCGCTGCTGACGAAATTCCACGGAATTAGGCAGAATTTTTTGAAATTCTGTGGAATTCTGCTCTGTTCAAATTTGAAAAGTCCACACAACACTACCTATTTCCAAAGCCTAGGGGTGCCATAGGGTTCCACACAGGACTTGTTGCTGTTTAACTTATTTATACAGTATATAATCTACCCCCCCCCAGTCTGCACTGACGCCAACTCCAACATACACCTTTATGCCGACAATAACATAACACAAAGCAGTAACTGCCAACAATCTCAACATCCTTCTTCAACCAGCATTTATCAAGATGTGAAGGTGGATGCTCACATATAAATTCCATCTAAATTTGTATTACTGGTATGTGTTAAGATTTAGTTATATATAAAGTCCCATGGCCACAGGGCCACATCAATAAAGCATTATTTGTATGCTCAGGAGTTACCCTATCTAAATAGTCTTAAAATGAAATTGTTATCTGGATTAAGGAGTGGTGGTAAACAAATGAGATTTCAACATATGTTTCTTCAGGAACTGGATCACATCAGGAAGGATTAGACAGGCCAATACTATTTTGAGCATTCCATTTGGCTGCGTTTCATGCTAATACTGAATTACATCCAAGAATTTATTTCAAAAGTTCATTAATCATTGCCCAGCCACTAAGCTTCCCACACTGCCATACCTTGAAATGCTTCTACCCAAACAAATCAACTGATGATACAGGCAGTTTAGCCTCCCCATCTCATCTTTTCTTAAAGACCGAGCTGAGGGAACAATTAAGCTCCCATTACACTGGTGATCAGAGAGTTGACTCTTCCTTCAGCTTCAAATCTATACTGTTGAAACAAGTAGAGGATCTATTATGGCAACTGGATACCAAAAAAAGCGCAGGGACAGACTCTCTGGACCCCTACTTTCTAAAGATTGCATGCCATGTACTTGTAGTCCCCCTAACACACCTCTTTAACCTATCCCTAAACTCTGGCTCTATTCCCACACTGTGGAAGACAGCCCAAGTGGTTCCCCTTCTAAAATCAGGGGACCCTATGGATCTTAATAATTACAGGCCCATTTCCATTCTACCAGTGCTATCCAAGATGCTGGAGAAATTAGTGAGTAATCGGTTAAGGGAGTATCTTGACAATGCTAACCTCCTAAACCCAGCTCATTCTGGATTCAGGGCCAAGCATAGCACTATCACTGCACTAGCCAAGGTCACAAATGACTGGCAATCCGAATTAGATAAAAAGAATAATGTCTGTGCAGTATTCCTGGACCTGAGCAAAGCATTCGATACTGTGGACCACGAGGCTACTACTTTCATCCCTGTACTCATTGGCCTAGATCCATCCTCCTTAAGTGGTTCTGATGCTATCTCACCGGTAGGTCACAGCAGGTAAAAGCTGAAGGTGATCTATCCCCATTAAAACCACTGTCAAGAGGAGTCCCCAAGGTTCTATTCTGGGTCCTATCCTTTTGCCATTTATATAAATAACATTGATTCAACCCTTACCAATTCCTCTGTACACCTCTTTGCTGATGACACTGTTCTGTATCAGCAACCCTTCCATGTTCACAGCTGCTGGGCGAAATCCTACCCAAGATTCTCCTTGCTACAATATCAGCTACTAGAAAAAGCTTCTGTGAAATGCAAAGAAAATTAAAGCAGTGATGTTCACAAATCAAAGCTCCACCAGCACATCCTCTCCAATCATTCTCCCCAGCTATGCACTATACTGGAGAAAATCTGGAGTATGTAGAAAACTTCAAATACCTAGGTGTGTGGATTGACAACAGACTTGACTTCACTTATCATTTAGAAGAACTGTTAAAAAGCTTGCCAAAGGCTTGGTCTTCTCTATAGATTAAAACCCTTCCTAAACAGAGACTCAAAGATGAGGTTAGTCCAGGCCATTTTTCTATCAGTTGTTGACTATGCAGACTTCCTTTATAGTCACTGCCCCATCTCCTACCATCACAAGTTGGATACCTTATATCATAGAGCAATAAGGTTCATTACAGATCTGCCATCTAATACTCATCATTGCTCTCTTTAAGCTGCAGTTGGGTAGGTTTCCCTTCACCTCAGAAGGAACAGAAATGCAGCACTATGGATTTACAGAGCATTGTCAAAAAAACTTCCAAACTATATCCTGGACTGCTTCACCCAGACCTCTCCTAGCTCCTATGCCCTAAGAAGCAACATCATCCTGCTCAAATTGCCCAAATTCAACACCAGGCTAGGGAGGGCAGCAATCAGCTATTCTCTAGCTATAGCATGGAACACCCTACAAAAATCCCTAAAACTGTCCAATATCATTCCATTTGCATCCTTTAAACAGCATTGTAAAGTCTTCTTCAAAGAGAAATGCAATTGTTACCACTAGAGCTAGCATTGTCATCTCACAATCTCCCTTCCAAACCATATATGGCATATTCCTTCCAGACAGACACCCCATCTTATGGCACCCAGTAATACCTTCACCATCCTAGTATTACATTATGTTGAGTGTCTGCCATGCCCCCCCACTGGGATATGTATATACTGTACATACTGTAAATATTAGCTTAACTTTCCTGTAACTGATTTTTATCATGTGAATTTACTGTACATCACTGTGTTTATAAACATTATTTTCCCCTGTATGTATAATTGTCTTACATAAGTGTATGATGTACCTGTTGTGTATCATCTATTGAACCTTGACCTTATCAGGTCCATCTTGTAAATGAGCCTTGCTCAATGATGTTCGCCTGAATAAATAAAGATTTGATGATGATGATGATGATGATATCTCACAAAAAGACTAGGAGGTAATATGGTCCAGTGGTTAGGTCACTTACTTGAGAACTTGGGGATCATAGATTCAAACCTCAGAAGAGCCAAATACTCAGTGTGTGACCTTAGACAAGTCACTTATGTTCCCAGTGCTCCAGTCCGCCAAGCTGTGGAAATGAGTAGAAGTATATGAACATACATATGAGCATATGATTGAGCCATCAGAAAAATGCCTTGTGGGCTATCATGTCTGCTTCAGTTTGCAGACCACTCAGTGTCTACTGAGGGATCTGCCCCCTCTTCCTGAAAGCAGGATCTGAAGGATCTGCCCCCCCCACACCGAAAGCAGGATCTGGAAATGAGATGTTGCATCTTTGATGGACTACCCATGAAGAGCAAAACTGTAAAATGTTGACTCTTTTCTGGAGATGTGGCACACATGATGATTCTGGACCAGTTAAATTAAGTAGCACTCAGAAAGCACCACACACTGAGACAAAAACTGATGAGCAAAAGCTAGCATGGCTTGAAAAGCCGACTAACAATATAGTCAGTGTTTCGAGACATGTGACAAAGGGCCTGAGTGCCTCAGTGTGCTGGGGATCTTGCTAGTCGGTGCCAGTTCTCTACAATAATGTACGTTTTTATTCTCATCACTTTGTCTCAATGTATGGTGCTTTCTGACTGTGCCCCTTTCTCAAATGACTGTCTCCTGTTTCGGGGCAGGCTACCACTGTAGTACACCATGGTTGATTTTTGAGCACACATGTTCTTGCTGTTGTTCTCTTCTGAACCAATTAGACTTACTACCCAAATCAGCAGAATTATTTGCTAATCCACCCCGAAGACTCTCTGCTGTGACTGCCATTTTTGTCAGGACTGGCTGAACCTAAGAGCACCCAGATTGTCTCTCTGAAGAACATCTGTGCTCCACATGTGGTACTGATAAGTCACCCCCCACCTATTTTTGTTGCTCTTCTAGTCCTACCTGATGTCCGCCACAGAACTTTCACTGGGAGTATCATATATTGAGCTAGGCTGTATGTTTGTATTGCTTGTGTTTGTTTGGAATATGCAGTCCAGAGCCTTCATGACTGGGTGCTATCACCGTGCTATACAAAATAAACTTGCTTTGCCAGGGTTTCCATGGGTCTCAAAAGGTCAACAGGCAAGAAGGGGCAGGAGACAGATTAACTGTCTGGCCAGGGAGTAGTCCGGAACATCAGGGGAAAGGCTCATAGGGAACTGGACTCATTGTCATGGCAGTTATCACATGATAAAGGGACAGGCCTATTTCCTACATTTTTTGTCCCACCCCTCACTATATAAAAATATAGATACATAGAAAACTTGTTGATCTATCCAGTTTGGACATGTCCTTCTTAACCACTGAGACTGAGATCTCTAATGGTCCCACATCTTCCCTGTACCATCCTTTTCTTTCCCAAAAGTAACCCCCACAAAGCCCATGTGCCTATCCCAACCCTGCTTGAACCCAGCTGTCATTTTTTTTCACAGGCCTCTTCATTGTGCAGCCTGTTCCACTTTTGTGCTACTCTTTCAGTGAACAAGTGTTTTCTTACATTCTTTTTGGGCCACTCCTTTACCAGTTTCATTGTGTTACCCCAAGTACTTGTATTTACACTGAAGATAAACTGCCAACCTTGATAATCCCCTGCATTACATTAAATGTCTTTATCATGTCCCCATCCCCCTTTTGGTTCCCAGTCAGTAACTGTTCAGGTCTTTGAGCCTTTCTTCATACAACCTCACTTGCTAGCCTAAGCCCTTAGGCTGCCGACAGAATTAGAATGTATAGGAATTTTGGACTGATATATCAGTATGCAGCACAGCAAGGGTGAAATCATCTTGGTGGCCTTCTCTATACTGACTTCACCATGCCCATGTCCATCTTCAGGTACTGATTCTAGAATTGCACACAGTACTCTTGGTGGTGTCTTTCTAGGGATCTATATCATCTCTTTAAGTCTACTGTGAATTCCTCAGACTATACATGCCAGCATTCTGTTGGCCTTACTCACTGCCTTATTTTACTGAATAAATTGTTTCAGATGATTAGATATTATAACCCCTAGATCCCATTCCTCCCTAGTCTGTTTAATCCTCATCACATCTATCCAATATTAAGTTCTGGTTTGTTTGACTCTGAAATTCATGATTTTACATTTCTTTGCATTGAACTTCTGCTGCCACATCCTGGGTACCTCTCCAGATCCTCTTCTATATGCCTTCTCTGGAGTCCACTCCCCACAAATGTTTGTGTACCTTAAAAAGGCATAGCTTGTCCTGAACATGTTCTCCAATGTCACATAAAAGTCTTAAGAAATACAGGTTCCAGGACCAGTCCCTATGATACCCCCTTGTAACCTCCTTAACTCCTGAGAATTCCCAATTTAGTACTACCCTTTGAGGAGGGTAGTACTAGGGGCTCCTACCTAATGTCTAGCACAGGTAGTCAGTGGTGGCAAACACGGGGGTGACCAGGTCGTTGCCCCCACACTTTTTCCAAGGGGCCACTGATGTATTTTGCCCCCCCCCACCCCCACACACACACTTTTGGATGCCAATTTTTTTTTCCTTTTTTTAAATACATTCACACACTGTGGAGCAGTGTTCATTCTTACTTAGTACATGCAAAACAGGAGACACTGATATTTGTGCTAAATGTGCCACCAGAGCCACGGTAAGAAAGATGATCATGGACAGCTACTGGCTATCACACTTCAGTAATCTGCCAATCTGCCTGCCTGCCATGCAACTGGTAATGGAAACGGAAAATTTATTGGTTCTCCCAGTTATGGAGTATTTCTGTGGTGAATGGGGCAGAATGCAGTTGTCACCATGATAATACTGGTGGAGAACCAGTAAAACAATTTCTCTACTCAAGCTAATGAAAAAGGTGTGAGTCGCCACTTTCAGTGGGAGCTCAGCAAGTTCTTCGACTGATTCAGTCATTGAGGTTGAGCCGAGTGGTTCTCACCTGTCTCTACGGTTGTCTTGCTGCATAAATAAAGAATTGTAAATTGTGCTTTTTCCCAAAAAAAACTCTGCTGTATTAATTAGGAATATGGAATCCTAATCTTAACAGTTGAGCTTGCTGTGTGCCAGGTGAGTAGTTTCTACCAGTGTCGTCAAGAGATATGTCGGGTGGACCCTGTAATGGTGCTGAGCTAAGGAGGAAACCAAAAAAGCATTAAAGTCAAAGGCTGATCTGTTCCTAATGAGTTTTGCAGTTTGTTACTTTTTTTTTTTTTATTTAAACATTTACATTTGTCACATACAGCAATGACTTGATCAGTCATAAACATGTACACTGTGGATACCTGCTTGACTAGAGATTAACTTTACTCTTTCTCCTTTTTATGTTGGCTTGTGCTTGCACACGAGTCAACATATTGCAGTAGTAGCAGATTTGGTGGTGCGGTCACTGTGGGCAAATGCAGGGCACACATCAGTAGGTGCGTCCCTCATTCCCCAATAAGGCAGCATGCAGGCGCCACACCAGCAATATGGAATGTGGCCACCAGATCTAAGAAAAGGTCAGCTGCAATGAGAAGCAAGCTTTTCATTGCAGCAGCACAATAACACACCTCCCGACATAAACATGGTGGCACTGACTGCTGCCACCCGACTTCATGGGTGCCCAATCCCCCTGTCGCATGCCCTGACCCACTTCATTTGCCAACGGGGGAGCCCATTCCACGTCAGTTCCCCCAAGTGTGGCCGAAGGGTGCCCAATCTCCTTGGCATGATGCACCCCCCAACAGTCTTTCCTTGCCGATTGGGGCCCAGTCCCCATTGGCTACAGTCCTCCCTTCCTGTTTATTTTTGTTTATAGGGGAGCCCACTCCCATCAGCATAATGTCTCCCCCATCTGTTGTGTGGCAAAGGGACTGCCCAATCCCCTCGCCCTTCCACCCCCCCTTCATATGTGCCGATGGGGGTGCCCAAACCCCGCCAGCTACAGCACCCCAAAACAATCAGGTAGCATGCTGGGAGCCCACCCCAGTGTGCCAAATGTCCCTGAAAAAAAAACTGTCCCGCGATGTTTCCTTTTTTTTTTCACCTGTAAAACAGAAAACGGTCCATCATGGTCTCCCTGCCCCCTCCCCCAACCCGAGCCCACCCTCCACACACCCTGCTTCCCCACATCCCCCCTCACCCCATACTTACCTCTGGAGTCTGCACGACGATCTTCGGTGGACCGGGAACTTGTTTGCACTCTTCAAAGCCGTCCGCAAACTGAAGAAATGCCGTTAAGCTGTATAATGGCATAAATAGTTTTTTTTTCAAATTTGGTGCATATCTTGGGCATTTTGGGGAATTTTGACACCAAATTTTCAACATGGGGTTATTGGGACACCTCCTCTTGAATTCTGTCACTGTCATGGTGTTATTCGGTCCAGAAAGGTGATTTCGCAGTCACTGCGTGGAATCACATTTGGACCAATTAATGAAATGACAGTGCCACTGTTCATGAGAGGGGCTCTCAAAAAGCCTATGTTGCAAATTTGGTGGAAGAAATCCAAAAAATGGCTGTTTTATGGGCGTGTGTTACGTAGTTTCCACGCACTCTCATAACTTTGTGAATTTGTAATATTTTTACTCCAGATTTTCAAAATTGGCATTTTTCCACACCTCCTTATGAACAGTGCAGCTGTCATTTTACATATCCTGGCCAAAATGTGTTTTCGCACGTCCGGCACAGAACAGCGCTGTCGCTGCATAAAATCAGTTTTCGGGACAGTTTGAGGAAATGATGGTGACACTGTTCATGAGCATAGGTCCTAGAATGCCTATGTTGGAAATTTGGTGACGAAAGTCTATAAAATGACTGTGTTACAAGCGTGCGTTGCGCATTTCCCACGCACCCTTGTAACTTCACAAATTTGCAGTATTTTCATGCCAGATTTTCAAAACTGGCATTTTTTCACACCTCCTTATGAACAGTACAGCTGTCATTTTTCCCAACCTGCCCAAAATGTGTTTTCGCACCTGTGGCGAACAATGACATGGTCGCTGTGGGAAATCAACTTTTGGGACAAATTAACAAAATCACAGTGCCACTGTTAATGAGGGGAGGTCCCAAAATGCCTATGTTATAAATGTGGCTAAAAAAATCCTAAAAATAATTGGGCTATAGACGTGTGTTGCGCAGTTTCTATGCATGCTCATGTCTTCACCAGTTTTTCGTATTTTCACTCCAGATTTTCAATGTTGCCATTTTTTTACACCTCCTCATGAACAATACAGTTGTCATTTTTTACATACTGCCCAAAATGTGTTTTTGGACCTGTGTCACCAAATGGCATAGCCACTGTGCAAAACCACCTTTCAGCTAACAAACTGATATTGCCGCTCTTCATGAGGTGGGGTCACAAAAAGTCCATGTTGAAAATTTGGAGTGAAAATACCAACACACGCCTATGGCATTAGGGTTTCCAACTGTAACACCCCACTCTGTGCAGACTGACAAGCATCAGAGGTGTGACTTGGGATCATCGGCTGTAATGCTCCCTATTCCATCCCCAACCCCACCCCTACCCTGCAGCCAGTGGCAGACATTGTGGTGTACCTTGGAGTGTTCGGCCACAAAGTTCACCCCATTCTCCTATACTGCACCCTCCTCAGTGTATTTCCTTAAGGAATGGGGTAAGCATAATGCGCAAAGACCCCAAAGCACACCATGACACTTGTCAGTGTCTACAGGGTAGGGTGAGGTAAAATGCCATGAGCGTTATAACTGACGACCCAAAGACACACCTCAATGCCTGTCGGTCTCTGCAGGGTGGGGGTGGGGTTAGTATCTCTTCAATACTTCACTGCTATTTCTATTATGCATCTCTAACTCCTGCACTACCAATGCCAATGCCAGCGAGACAACATTCGGTATTGACAAATGCTTGCTTTGTGCTTGGGATTTACATGAGGTTAGACTTAGTCTAAAACAAGTGTTGCCCATGCCACTAGTGTCTCCTGTCAGCAGCAAATTTCCATTGATTGGCTTGCACTCACGCACAAAGTTTGTCACGGCTCCTTTCAGCGTTCAGCCACAGACAAACTGAGCAAAAGAATGATTTGCACCTTCCAGTTCAGCAGTTTCAGTGCCATAGCAGGACTTCAGGTAGTCGGAACCTTTTTTTTTTTCTTGAACAGACACTGGCTTGGCTCTGTTGCTTTCTTTTTTTTTTTTTTTTACTGGTGTTATTTTTCTCAGGAGCTACACCCCCGCACTCCGCCCGTTCCTCGGGCGCCATCCCCAGACATGAAGCCCCTCCCTTGAGCACCCAGCGACTCCGTTCGCGGCAGGGTGGTGGGGAGTGACTCAACCCACCCGAACGGGTCCATGACGGGGAACGACGAAGTGCTGCCAGGCTCCATTTTTTCCCCAAAATTTACTCCCGGCGGGCATGGCGTGCACTGATGCCAGCGACTGAGTGCGTGCACGCTCCCGTGTGCGCACTAGTCAAGCATCTGCCACGTCCCGCCTCCCCCCTGTCTCTGAGGCTGCATGCTGTTGATCCCCAGCCTCCGCTAGGGGTCAGGCAAGCACCGGCCGCCTGAATCCCCCCAACCCGGAGATGGAGAGCAGTCCTCCGGACGCTCAATCCATCTCCTCCCTGCCGACCCCCGACAACCCGTGCTCGTTCCCGAACATGGGTCGCCGGTGTGGCGCGAGGTGTAGCGACCAGCGCCTCAACCCTCAGTGCCACTGGGCCGGCCCTGTTGCTTTCTTGAGCTTTGGAAGCACACCGGCTGGCCCAGGGAATCATGTAGCGGCCGTGCACACTAATTGGTGGTATTTGGTAATGTGGACCTGTGGACGGTACTCATTCTTCATTCTATTTTAGCTTTGTCAGCTAAATTGTTCTTCTTTTATTTTACTGCAGGCCTGCTCTACACTCCACAGTCCAACGTCCACAGTGGCAAAGCGGACAGCAGGTCCTTTAATTTTTAATGCCTGTACTGTTCACTGTGTGTGAGGTCTGGGAAACTCAATGGGCCCGCTTTGTGCATTTGGGGGAAGTGGAGTGGCATAGTGTATGCTTGCGTGTGTGGGCTTTGGGAGGGTCCTCTGTATTCGGGAGGCAGAGGGTAAAGAGACCAGAGTGGCACAGTGTGTGTTAGCTTGTGTGTGTGTGCATGTGTGTGTGCGTGCGTGCATGCGTCTGTGTGTGTGTGTGTGTGTATAATTGTGAGATCTGAAAACCCTGAAAACCCTGAGGCCCATTGTGTATAGGAGGACTGTTAACCATAAGTGAGTAGGTTGGGGGAGGTAGTAATAGTGAAGCCCACCCCAGCAGAGAAACTGATGGTCATCACCGCATGGGAGGTCTGGGGGCCCTGAAGGGACTAGTGTGTGTATTAGCAGGAGGAACGGGTCACAGTTTATGCATGTGTTAGCTTGGGGGTGGTCATGTGAATTGGGGGTGGGAGGATGGGAAAGGATGCAGAGTGGCACAGTGAGAGAATGTGTGTGAGGTTTGGAAACACTGAGGCCTGTGTGCATAAGGGGCATAGGAACTTTCAGTGACCTAGGAGTAGTGGCAGAGCTAAAAGGGGGCTGGGGGGCAGTCACCCATCCTGACTGTCCTAGTGTGAGTAGTGGTGTCCTTCCATCGTCTTTATTCACTGCTTAGTGCTCACTGTGGAGCCCATGGCTGACTGAATGGCCCACCTCCTACCCTTCCCCTGGCTCCCAAAAATATTCAAGGTAAGAATTTAATCTGATTAATTAAGAATAAATTCTAGCCATGACATAAATTATTTTTATGAAATTAGCAACATGTGACATCAAAAAAACACCAAATTGCTGCAAAAATTGTAAGCTTTTCTGGGGTCTAGACAGCTTCCAGACCCCTGGCCTTCTACTGAATTTGTTTTGGCCCCCCCAAATTGAAGCCACCTGAGCCGCCCTGCAGGTAATTAACATTTTCCTACTACTAGGACCTCAGCTTTTTGATCAGCCTCCCATGTTGCACGGAGTCAGATGCCTCAGTGTAATTCAGGCACAGTACATCTGTAGTCTGACCTCTATCTATGGCCCTAATCACCCAATGTAAAAAGAAAATGATTAGATTTGCTTAGCAAGATCTTTCCTCCACAAATCAATGTTTGTGACTTGACTTGCCAGCCCTTTTTCTCCAGGAAATCCACCAGCTTTTACTTGATAATTGTGTAGCAGCCTCTTGACTCACCTTTGGCTGTTCCAGGGCCCTCAAGGTCCTCATAGCAATTGCCTTTGAGACAGCCGGCCTGGGTAAGGATAGATGGATGTCGAGTGGCATGGTGCCTCCACCTGAGGAAGTGGTATGGATATGGAATACCTGTAGGCAGACAGCAGGTTACCAACCCCCAAGAAAATATATTAGCTGCCCCAAAACAGTTCCCCACACACTCTGACAACATCCCCCTTCTTTACAAAAACATTCTATAGCAGCAATTATCAAAAACAACAGTATTTAAATTGTAAGGAAAGGGGAAAAAAGGGGAGAATAAAATAGCAACAACAATAACATCTGGCAAAACGATTCTCCCCCAAACAATCCCCACCTCCCACCTGCGGGTGCACCCATCTTTCCCTTGGCAGCTTCCCAGAAAGTCTATACAGTCGTTTTGGTGGGTACCTCACCATGTCGTAGAAATCATTGAGGGAATCTTTCATTGGGGCCCAAACTGCAACAGATGCAAAACTCTACTTTCCTGCCTGGGTGCAGCTTTAATCTCGGTGCAGTCCTGTCCAGGACTCAACCCCCTTAATTCTGACCAGCTAGACAGCTAAATAAAAATTCCCCAAAGCTGCAGCCTGGGGTACTTACAGTTTGGTGGGTTCACAGGGGGGTTGGCAGAAACTTGGCTCATGGTACCATGCTGGTGGCAAGAGTTGTGGTGCACCAGAGCAGCACATAGCCAAAGAACCGACGAATGCTGGACTTCACCTGCCAGGCCTTTCCAATCTTTGCATCTGGAGCCTTTGTATGCGGTGTTCACCTGGCAGGCCTCTCGTCATCTTCCTCTTCGATGGTCTCCTCTTCAGTCTGGATACCAAGGCAGCTGTTGGTTCCTCAGACTGGTCACTGGCACTCACTTCTCTCTGATAGAGCACAGGAGCTGGGAGTTGACTCAGTCTCTATTCCCAGCAAGGACAGTTACTACAGACTGCAGCAGAAGCTGTCTCTAATGCACATGCCCCACCAAGGGGGGACACAACTTGCAGGTCACTGTTACTTTCCGCTGCAGACACTGTGGCGTTAAGCTGTGACCTTTATAGTCTCTGCTTTCCAGCTGCCAAACTCCACTGGCTCTCTCTGCACTGCAGGACAGTTCACTCTCTATCTCTGGCAGCAGATCTCAACAGTCTCTCCACTCTAGCTGAGGAGTCTTTTGCGGTCTCAGGTTCAAATCTTAGCAGCAGCTCTCCAATTCTCAGCAGCAACTTCCAACTTCTCAGCAAGCAGCAAATTCACTCAGCCACAGGTTCAGATCTCACCCTGGGAATCTCACACAGTCTACTTTGATTCCCAGGGGCTAACTACTTCTCCAGGCATTCTGCAGCTTGTTCAATACTCGGGCCAGACAAGGCCTTTGGACAAACAGGCAGGCCTTCAGGGCTAGCAAGCCCTTTGCAGACTCTCTACTCTGCACTCTCTGGCTCAGCAACCAGAAATCCCTCTTTAGCAGGCAAAACAGTCCCTTTTATCAGTTTTCCAGCAGCCCTTTCTCATTGGCTGAAGCAGTTGTCCAGCTGAACAAATTAATATTCACGTGGCACACTAGACGCCCTATTGGTCCTTCATTTGGGCACCACATATTGTCCCTCCTGTTACTCCCAGAAGTCCTTTTTTCCAGTCCCAGGATCCCGCTGCAGAAGACTGCTCTCTGATTGGCTGTGCAGAGGTTAAAGGCAACAAGAATGGCTGCCATAAACTCAGATCAATACAGTGTCCCATCTTGTCAGTCTTTGTGCATCCAAACTATTTAATTACATTATTAATTCTCCCCAAGGTTTGGAGGTAACCACTCTACCTTTTAATCCCCATGCAGAATTTAATATTTTAATGTAATTCCCTGTCTGTTGTTGCTGCCGATTTATAGTCCCCCCCAGGGAGTGCACAGGCTCATTAATATTTATAGGTGCCAACCTCATTATTATTCATGACTAGTCCCCATAGCACTCATTGGCGCTCTTAAAATAAAACTTTTTAGCACTGCTCAGGTGCCTCCTCCATGTGTCCAGGCCCCATTTTGCCCATCTAGGGGTCCAGGAGCACTGGAGAGGCATTTGTCTTGCTGCAGCGGCACTGAGAAAACAAACATGCGCTGTCACGCATGCATAGACCACTGGCTCGCACATTTGCGGTGTGGCAGCTCGGTGGTTCCACTGCACTTGCTCTCCTAGCACCAAAGTAACAAGGAAGCAAGAGGGGCCAGACTGAGACATAGGCACACCATTGGACTTGGACCAGGGAGTGGTTAACAGAATGGGGGAGCAGGTAAACTGAAGCAAGCCAGGTAAGCTCAGAATGGGGGGCTTACAATTGTTTTCAGGAACTTGCTAGCTGACCAGCTGGTAATTACCTGGGTCATCACTAATTCCATTCTTATGTAACAGCATCACATTGACCACTCTCCAGTCATTCAGTACTTTTTGTTTCCAGTGAGTGGTTTGATAGTGGTTCTACAAGCACTTGCGCAATCTCTTTAAAACGCTTGGGTGTAGGCCGTCTGGACCCAGGTGTTTGTCTACTTTTTGTGACCCCAGCCATTTCATGACCCTTTCCTCCTCTATAATTCCCATATACATGCCCCAACTCCCTCCCTACCTGACCCTAATCCCACACTGTAGGAGCGGCCCCTTATCCTCTGCATAAAGACTGAACTGAAATTTTTTGTCCAATATGTCTGCTTTGCCCAATATGTCCAATATGTCTGCTTTGTCCTTCCATTCTTCTCCCCTCATTAGTCTGACAGTTCCATCCTTCATTTTCTGCTTCTCCCTAATATGTCAGAAGAAAGCCTTGTCCCATGTTTTACCCCCTCTGCAATTCTATGCTCAGTTTCTGCTTTTGCCTTTCTCACCTTCCTGTTGACTTCTTTCTGTTTTTCTAGGTACACTGCCCTGTCTTAGAAACATAGAAACATAGATTTTGTCAACAGAAAAGGGCTTCAAGGCCCATCTAGTCTACCCTAACCCTATCTACCCTATGTGGTGGCAAGGGGTCCTCTGCCTCTCACAGCTTGCCTTCAGTTTTCTACTGATCATTTGATCATAAAGCATTTAATGGCCTCATGTAGTTCCTCAATGTCTCACCTACATCACATGTGTACCAAATAGGCTCTCTTCAGTTCCTTTTCTTCCCCACCTTCCTTCTACAAAGGTTAGTTACCTCTACCAACCCCTCCTATATTATATTCCTTTTTTCCACAGCTTCAGCTAGTTCCACCCCTTCTAATTTATGGTTAAGTATTTCCCTTGTACTGACAGTAGCCCCCAAGGAGCTCCTGCTCCCCATAGGTCCACTAGGCCTGTTAATAGTACCTTGGTGTGCCCTTTAAGAGCTCTGAGTCAGTCAGCCACTGACTGAGTGTTCTGGGGGGTGGAGCCAACAGCCTGTGACTAATAAGCCCAGGAGCTGAACTGAAGCTAGGAAAGAGGGGCTGCAGTATCTCCCAGTGTGAACTGAAGTTTCCTGCTAAGGTGACTCCTACAAAATCCTTGGGAATTGTGGTGACAGATGCTTACATCAGCACTCCCTGAGGGGTTAATCCCCACCTATGGGATTGTTTGTGAGGGACCCACATTTTGCTGGGAAAACAATAAAGGAGGCTAGAGATTATCAGAAAAAAATGTAAGGTGAAATGTAATTGTTTAAGGTTGAGACTTGTTCTGTTCGGTACCCAGTGCCTTCCCTCCAATAAAGCTAAAAATGTTAGAAGTAAATGTTTCATGTAAACTGAGACTACCTTGCTGACATGTGGTTCCGACATGGTGGAGGGTGAAGTATGCCAAGGCCTTTAATGCCCTGGACCCCAGGCAGTTGCTTGTTCCTCTTGAACCCATTTAAATTTGAAGGATTAACTGTTTATACCTCTGAGGAGGAAAAGTAAGGGCAGGGCCAGGCTTGGATTAGCAAGTCAATCCACTGGCCCCAATGGGTACTGGGTCTGTGGAAAGGAGTTAGTGTTCTCTGGGCAGTTATCAACAAGGAACCAAGACCTCAGGAACCCCAACCATTTGGTGCCCTAGCAGCCCTTATGTCTATGGAGTGACAGACTTGTGACTGTAAAAAATGAGTAATGCTTCTATATGGATAAGTCACTCAAAGTACTGAAGAACTTGAAATTTTCAATGTCAAATAATTTTCACTATTTTCGCTGAAACACCAATTTGCGTGAAAATAAATTTGCACTAACTAGCACTTGTAGTATTGTTTTCCATTATAGTGAATGTGGTGATTGTGACTTAGTGCTAAAATAAATTTACTCAATTATGGTTGCATTTGCATTTGTGCTAATTGTACTTTGCGTGAAAATAACTAGTTCTACAATATTTGCTATGAGAGAACCTGTCCCAGGCTGTGAAAGAACCCTGAATGGTTGGTAAGAGAACCCTAAATTTGATTTGAAGACTAACTTTAATTGCTGATGAAATGTTTCCTTACCCCAGGGTTGCCTGCAGCCTCAACCTAAATAATCTTTTTGAACCTGCTTGAATAACATCCCAAGCACTACATTCAGACTTTTCCCACCTGGACACTGCACTTGTAGCCACTTATGACTTGAATATCTAGAAATTCCTTGTGCCATGTCTTGCACCAGTGTATAAATAATATACTCATGAGCTCAAGTTCAGTAAATTGCTATTGTTGGACCTTGTTCACTGGGCAATCAACTATTTTTGGAGGAATGTTGTTTGCTAACCCTTTTGATTTACTGCCAGGCACTGAGCTGAAGAACGTCCACTTTCCTGGGAGGTCACTCCAGACTTAGGGTCAAGTAAAGGGTTTGATGTGAGTTCCCATCCCTGAAAACTAACTGATGCCATCTAGACCCCTAGGCCAGGGAGGGGCTTACATTCCAAAATCAACTCTTTTAAAATCCAATACTCTGGTCCTGGAGTTGGTATGGTCTGCCTCTTGAGTGCTGCTGAACTACCTCCTCCCTCTAGTCCATCAACACTAGCCTTCTCCAACTGTCTTGCACCTAACTGTTCCTGTTATGATGCACCTTAATTTCCTTCATCTTGCTCCTTAAAATTTGTCCCTCTTCGGAATTTACCCAATGCCTCTATCAACTCTACTGCCTCTACTGACCCTAGCCCCTCCTAGGTGCTAGTTCTCATACCTTTCTCCCTTTCCCTACTCTCTTCCCCTTTTTTCCTAGCCTTTACACTCCCCTTGCAGGATTCTTAGCATCCTGATGGGGTCCTATAATGCCTAGGCTTGCCACCTTTTTTTCCCCATCTACCTCTTTGGCCTTCCAGGTCTCCTTGCAGGGTCCTCAGCATCCTGGAGGGTTCCTTGGATCGGGCCTCATCCCCTCCCAGGTGTTATTTCTCATTCCATCCCTCTCACAATCCCTCTACTTTACAATGCCTAACCGTAGGAGGGTTTACAATTGCCTGAACTTCCCTGCCCCCTTGCAGGGTTCATCGCATCCTGAAGAATTCCCTTTTTGGGTCAGGCCTTATTTCCTCCTCCTAGGTGTTAATCACTCTTACTTCCTCTCTCTCTCTCTCTCCTTCTCTAATCCCTACTCCAGTCTCCTGTCCCCTTGCAGGGTTCCCTGCATTCTGAAGGGGTCTTTCCTGGACACGACTCTGCACTATCTGTCATCTCATCCTCTCTCTCCTTCACCCCTTATTTTATGTGAGCACTTGTTCACTTATTACCATTGCACTTATTAATTGTTCTCACAAATTATATATGTATGTAACACTGTTTGTAATAACTGCCTTAATTAATTATATGCTATGCTGATCTTTGTAACTTGAATGTAAAATGTTTCATCCCCATTGTACCCCTTCCCCCCAGGTCACACCTAGAGACGAACAACCTGTTGCACAGCCTGTCTACCTGCTGAAACATTTCAATAAATAAATAAATACCTGTGTAGTGACTGTTGATGACTGTTCACAAATGGACCCTTTACAGTAATCCCTGTAATAGACTTCCTGTTTTTAAAGACCAGGTCTAGGATTGCTTGCTCCCTTGTTAGTTCTCCAGCACATTGGAACAAGAAACTGTTCAGGAATGCCTCCACCAGTTTCTGGCTCTTGATGCTTACTGCTACTGATACACTCCAATCAACATCTGGCATGTTGAAACCCACCAGAATCACTCACCCAGATGTGCTGCTTTTCTGATCTCTTTTCCTAATACAATGTGTTCTGCCTCCTTTTGACTAGGTGGCCTGTAAATCATCTCCATCCTTATGGTCATGCCTTTTCTTACTGCCAACTGTACCCACAGTTTCTCTGTGGTGATGCTCCCTGTCAGATATCTGTCCACAGTAATACTGATGCCTTCCCTGATGTATGGAACTGCCCCACCTCCCCTACCCTTTCTCCTACTCTGCTTGTAAAAGGTATAGTCTAGGACTGTTAGATCACAGTCAAAGTGCTGCATTGCTCAGGTTTCCATCATGCCAACCAGATTTAACTGGGTCTCTGCCTCCAGTGCTTGTAGATCACATAGTTGTCCTGGCATCTGGCATGTAATAATGTGGAGGAGTAATGTACCTAGGAGACAGCCGCATAGTGAGAAGAGGGCTCTCCCCCTCAACAAGGAGAGTCCATGTGGCTCTTCAATCCTTCCCTTCTGACCTGCCAACCTCCACTAAGAGATTAGGATTTGAACCCATGTCACTAGCACGTTAAGGCAGGCTCTCATTTTTGCTAATATTTCTGTGGTACATGAAAATGTTAGGAGCCTAGTAAATAAAATTGAAGAATATAGGGTTTAGGCAACAGAATTTTGACATGATATTATAGCACTTTCTGAAACATGGCTTCATGATGGAATAGGGAATGATGAAATTCAATTAATGGATTATAATGTAATTAGAAAAGACAAAGGAAAGAGGGATGTGGGGTATTACTTTACATTAAACTCAGCTTAGGCCCTCAACAGACCTAATTAACAATCAATCACAAGGGAATAGATGGTCTGATGAATAACATTTGCTCTATGAAGCTAATTGTAGGGTTTTTTTATGCACCTCCAAAGACAAAAATTGAAGACATTTGATTATTTAGCAGAGATTATGCTGGACAAAATAGGAAATCATCACGTTTTAATATCAGGGGATTTCAATGCAAACTGGTTACAATCTAGAGGGAAAATATTAAAGAATAGGTTTGCAACATTGGGACTGGAGCAGATAATAAAAAATCCAACAAGAACTACAAAAAATGAAGCCTCTGGCTTCATATTGGACTCAATATTCATTTCACAAGATATAGAGATTTTGAATCAGGGAATATTGCCATTAAACATAAGTGATCATAACCCAGTAACATGTTTGACTGACTTAAGAACTTGGTCAAAAACAAAAGCAACATCTTATTGGGTGAGAGATTACACTGGGTTTAATGAAACAGATTTTAAACATAGTCTGAAGAATTATAATTGGTAAAGGGTCTTTCTTATTCTGGATATTGAATTGGCAGTTCAAGAGTTTAATGAGTCATTATTATTGTGTATACAACAACACGTCCCAAAAGTAAAAAGACAATTAAGAAGAAAGAATTACCTTGGGTAACAGAAAATTTTAAAAAGCAAATACAGAATAAGAGATAGGGTGTGGAAAAAATCACTAATAAATAAATATCCTGAGATTTGGGAAAAGTTAAAAAATTGGAGAAACAAATGTAAAAGAGATATTAAAAAAGCGAAAACCCAATATCATCTAGTAAGATTGAATAAGGCACAAGACTCAAGGAAGTTTTGGAGTTATATTTCAGATCTAAAAACTCCTATAAGATCAATGCAGAAAATTAACTTAAGGGGGGGATAATAGAAGATCAGAAAGAGGTAGTAAATAAATTTAATCTGTATTTTTTGGATCTGCCTAATTTAAACATGACCAAACCAAAAGAAAAGACTTCAAAAATCTCTATAAGTGAAAGTGAAAAAAAAAATATGAAAGTAAACAATAAAAGGAAATTGAAAACTAAGTTTGGCTTTAAAATAATTACAGTAAAGGAAGTTGAAAAGGAATTAAAACATTTGAATATTTCAAAATCAGGGGGATTGGACAAAATTAAAGCCAGATTTTTGAGGTGTGGTGCTGATATTATCACTCCTGTAGTGACCTATCTTTTCAACTGGAGTATTCAGTGCTCAACATTTTCAGAGGTTTGGAAGGTGAGTAAAATTATACCCATTTTCAAGGGAGGAGACAGCGTAGCTGCCTCCAACTACAGACCGATAGCCCTACTACCAATAATGTCAAAAATACTGGAAAAGCTTGTTCATACACAGCTAAGCCAATATTTGGAAGTAATCAGTTACTAAGTTCCAATATGGATTTCAAAAAGGTAAATCCATGAACACCACCCTATTAGACTTCAATAGCTTGATAATAACATATTTGAATCAAGGTAGGAGCACAGGGGCGGCGTTTGTGGATCTTAGCAAGGCATTTGATCTTGTCCAGCATAAGATTTTACTTGAAGGTTTATGTGAATTGGGTGTTCAGGAGGGACCCCTTAGATGGATAAAGTACTATTTGTCAGACCAGAAACAATGTGTGGTTTTGGGGAGAACAATTTCAGACCAGGGAGAAGTCCTTCATGGGGTCCCACAAGGATCAATTTTGGGTCCCCTCACGTTCAACGTATATGTGAATAACTTACCAAGCCAAATAAAACATTGTGACATCAGAATGTATGCTGATGACACAGTAATAGTAGCATCAGCAGACAGTCTCAAACAAGTGACCCATAAACTGCAACAAGATGTAAATTTAATGGAAGTATGGTTTAATAATTCTGGCTTACTTTTAAACTCCAAAAAGACACAATATCTTTAAAGGATATAGAACAAGAGGGGAACTAAAATTGCAAATAAAATTGGGGATAAACACTCAGATCGAAAATGTTGATACATATAGATATTTAGGTGTATAGGTGGATTCTAGCTTAACCTATACAGAGCACATTTTTTCACAAGTTAAAAAAGCGACTCAAAGATTAGGGATGTTGAGAAGGGTGGCAGGAAGCTTATCCCAAAAAACAAGGGAAAAAGTGGCAGGACAGTTATTGGTCCCAGTCTTGGAATATGTATCAGCATTATATATGCATGCTAATAAAACAGCATTAAGTAAAATAAATCAAGTTTACTATAAAATGAGTAAATTTATAACTGGTAGCAGGCATGGAGTGCATCATTGTGACTTGTACAATAAATTAGGTTGGTTAAATCCAAAAGAAAAAAGAGATTACATTTGGTATGTATATTGTTATCAAATTTTAAAAGGAACACCAAAACACTGTTTATTGGACTATATCTCAACCAAATGTAATAGTGAACTGCAAATTCATACTAGATCTTTTAGTCAGAAAATTCCATTGAACAGATCATACAATAGATTTGGTGACATTATGTTGCAGAATACTGTTGCACATTTTTGGAACAACTTGCCTCATAAATTGAAGTCTATTGACAACCTATTAGCATTTAAGAAGAAAATGTGGGAAGGCTTGAACTTGACTTGTACTTGTTTTAAGTAATTGTTATAGGAAATGTTTTATGTATTGTACTATTGTATTGTTTGTTTTGTTTGCACTACATGACTTTGTTGAAAATGGGACGTTGTCCCAACAAATGTAATTCCTGTATAAAAATAAAATTTTATCAAATCAAATCATTTATCAAGATTTATTTTTACTACTTTTTTTTTTTTTGCCTGGGACAGCCCAGCTGAGACATGTGTAATTTCCAGTGGGCTCATACTGCTACCCATTTCAACTTCTGGATAGACTGGAGCACTGGGAGGTTCATTGACTTGATCATGGTCATGCAGTGAGTATTTGACTCTGGTTTGGGTTGAACCTGTAATCTCCTGGTTGCAAAGCTGGAGCTCTAACCATTAGACCACACTGCCTGTACACATGGAGTTAGGTTTAACCCCATGTATGCTCTATCTATATCCATCACCCTCATAGTAACCCCCTCCTGTCTATATCACTGTCTTGTACTACTACTGCTATTATCAATACTACTACTGCCACTACTGCTGCTACTACTACTGATATTATTAATACTACCGCTGCTACTATACTGCTGCTGGTACAACTACTGCTATTATCAATACTACTACTGCCACTATTGCTACTACTACTACTACCATGACTACTACTACTGTTACTGTTACTACTATTACCACTACTCTAACTCCTATTAACACTACTACTGCTGCTACTACAACTGCTGCTTATTCTATACTACTGCTACTGCTTCTACTACTAACAGTGCCCCTACTACTGCTGCTACTTCTACTGCTACTGTTTCTACAACTACATCACTGCTATAACTGACACCACTACTGCTATTGCTTCTACTACTAATAGTGCCCCTACTACTGCTGCTACTCCTACTGCTACTGCTTCTACAACTACACCACTGCTATAACTGACACCACTACTGCTACTGCTTCTACTACTAATAGTGCCCCTACTACTGCTGCTACTGCTTCTACAACTACAGCACTGCTATGACTGACACCACTACTGCTACTGCTTCTACTACTAATAGTGCCCCTACTACTGCTGCTACTGCTTCTACAACTACACCACTGCTATGACTGACACCACTACTGCTATTGCTTCTACTACTAATAGTGCCCCTACTACTGCTGCTACTGCTTCTACAACTACACCACTGCTATGACTGACACCACTACTGCTACTGCTTCTACTACTAATAGTGCCCCTACTACTGCTGCTACTGCTTCTACAACTACAGCACTGCTATGACTGACACCACTACTGCTATTGCTTCTACTACTAATAGTGCCCCTATTACTGCTGCTACTCCTACTGCTACTGCTTCTACGACTACACCACTGCTATAACTGACACCACTACTGCTACTGCTTCTACTACTAATAGTGCCCCTACTACTGCTGCTACTGCTTCTACAACTACAGCACTGCTATGACTGATACTACTACTGCTACTGCTTCTACTACTGCACAAAATAACTTTATTGGCATGACAAGACATAGAGGTCTTACCAAAGTTTATACATCAAATTATTCTTAAGACAGAAACATACTGCAATGCACTTTAATACATCTATATTCTACTTTGAAGTTGGTTGCAGGATGTTATACAGGTTGCAGCTATTTCTGCTACATTGCTTCTTTCCCACAGCATTGAACAAAGTTTAGCTTCATCATTCATCAACTGGAAAAAAATACTGGAATGCAATTGGTGGAAGGCCTTACCCATCATGCAATCTCAATACACAACTATACATAAAGAGCACGTCAACTCTAGTGTCAAGTAATCAAGCAGGTATATCCCTACACCATCTTTTGCCTTTGTGTGTCTGTCTCAATTCAAATTCAAAATAACTTTATTACCATGACAAGATATACAAGTATTGCCAATGTTTATACATAAAAACAATTCATATGACATAAACATACTAAAATATATTCCCAGGCCAGAAGCCCTGTCATCACAAACAGGACTAGTTGGTATAGCCCAGCTCAGCACACCCAGAGGCATGGATGCCAGCCGTACTCTGCTTTATGGGCCTAAGAAGAACAGGACTCAGTATGGCACTACCGGGAGTGGTGGAGGGCCACCCTGTAAGGGAGGTCACTGGAATCCATGAGGATTGGCTCCTGCCATGAGAATCAATTTGAAACAGAGCACAGTTCAGAAAAAGTGCACATTTGAAAGTAAGCCTTGCATTAAGGATGTCCTGCGAAGTATTAGAAAACCCAATGTAATGTAGTGTATTTACCCCAGCAGGTAGCTGAAGTCATAGGTTATCAGGAGAAGGGGGTCTGGCAAGACTTGGAGTTTGCAAGTGCCCGTGTGAGATGCAAGCATGGGAGCCTGTTTCTTTGAGCCACTAGGACTACTGTATCAGTGCACTGTTGGATGAAGGCAGGCATGGCTGGACCTACTAATTAATTAGTAGTAATGCCATAAAGCTGACTTGCTTTATTTAGTATTGTCTTATTGGGGCATAGTAAGACATGTGCAGGCACAGATTTGTCACCAAGGAGTTCTTACTCAAGCTGGGAGAGTGCCACTGAACAACTGATAATGGGACCACCAGGTTCCAGGGACCCCATTTGAAGGTTAGGGTCTGTGATGAAAACTTTGAATTGTGCCTGGACAAGCTCCAGTAAAGGCTAAATATTAATGTCCCATAGCTCAAAGGGCGTAACCTGGCAACATCAACCATGGGAGTAGTGCAGAGTAGATAGCCAATGGACAGTGGTGGGGATGGAGTTCAGAGTTGCAGTTTTGTTTTTCTTATTCTGTTTATCTCCTCCAGACAACACCCTTCAGACAAGTGCCCTAACATCATCACCAGGACCTCTACTGGGACTTACCACCAGCCATCTTCCCGCAGGACTTACCCACTGGGTTACGCAACCCCTACCGTGATCTTGATCCAGTTCAGAGCAGCATGCCCAACTAGTCAGGTGAGAGGCCTGTGAGTGCTTATTGCCATTCTACCACCAGCTTTTTCTCCCATTTTCCATGTGCTCCTGGGAGGCATGACATGCAATGATGTCAGGGCGCACACTATGCACGCCCACACGACATGCGCCAACATCTGCCACACCTCCTTGACCTTCGGGCCTGGGTTGTCTTTTTCACAGCTTCTGCCAGGGGCTAGACAAGTGCCAGGCTCTTCCCACCCTCCCCCCTGAGGAGGAAAACAGTCCTACTGATGCTTGATCCTCCCCCTGGCTGACCCTCAGATGCCCCAAGTTCACTTTCAAACCTGACTCATTGATGTTGCAAGCAGCAGTGCTACCGCTGCATAGGTGGGCTGGCCAGAGCTTCAGTTTTCAATGTGATGTGTACAGTATGATTCAGCTAGTACTGTAACTGAATGTGAAAGAGATAAATTGGCATGGGAGTGCCTTAGTGCTTGTGCACCAAATAGGCAGCTTAACAAAAGCACCCAGTTTGATCCCAGCTCCAAAACTGGACTCAGCTTGTGTGTGGTCTCCTGTTTATTGGTGTCCCAGTGTATGGCAATGGTGCCCCTGCACCAGTGCCCCAGACTCGTGGTGGCAAAGATAAATGGTACAGGTTCTATGGTGTAAGCCTGGTGCTCCTCTGAGGCACTAGGTCAATACCACAAATTCAACAACAGGGCAGTCAAAAATCGCAAGCACAAAACGGCATGGACAAGCACAGCACCTGACCAAAACAGCCACAGCAACAACAACACCAATGGTAGCAGTCCAGAAACACACCGACCACTACCATGGCTAATCAGCTGCATGGGCGGGGGGAGGGGACTAAGGGACTGGGAGAAACTTGAGCGGGTTACATCAGGTGAGGGGACAAAAAAAAAAAAAAAAAAATATATATATATATATATATATATATATATATATATATAAAACTTGGTGGATGGGTGGAAAATACAACAATTAGGAGATCAGGAATAGAACCCTGGTTTCCAGGATGATTCCCTGCCCCAGCTGCTTGGGGCCTTAGCCCCCTCCACCATGGAAGCAGCTCAGCAGGGCAACACATTGCCAGATACTTCTCTTTTCCTCCACTGTGGTGAAACAGCTACATGGTAGCGGTAACTGCCTTGTGCTATGCTAACCCTGTAGCTGTCTAGGCAGACGCTATTCTGGAAGTGTGATTTTAACAGCACCATTCTGGAAATGCCATATTCACCCACCACCCTTCTCTGACAATAGATACCACTGTGGTGATCGCTGAACTGGTAGTCCACGCTCTACTAATGGACCTAGGGTTTCTTCATTCTGCGTGGTAAAGGGAACTGTCACTCTACCAGCAGCGCCAGTGACACCCTCAGCAGGTGAGATGGCGAGGGGCCGCTTAAGGTTCAAATGGGGGTGGGCTGAAGGAATCACCCAACAAGGAGAGGCAGGAGTCGTACACAGAGGTTGGATGAAGCAAAGACTTTTATTAAACAGAAGGGGAAGGAGGATATGGTAGTACAAGAAAATACCAACAGCAAACATAATAGGGATTATGGACAGCATTGTGGATAACGACTAACATACAACTATATCTAAACTCTGTGTCATTCTCTATAAGGCTTACAAACAAATGCAAGCTTATACCACTTTATCATACTATAATTACTTCGGCTTAAGGCCACTCTATAATATTCTGATCACTCTGAGATACCCTACTAAGAGGCCTATGTATCAAGAGTATAACTTACTACTTTATCATACTATGTAACAAGCATTCGACACACAACCATTAAACAGTATCGCACACTCAGAGTCTATTAGATACAGGTGTCTATAGTCTTTGTGCATGGATAAGCTTGCTCTGTCGTCGAGCAGAAACTGGGTTGCAGGATAAAACACATGGGAAACACTTGTCTGATTGGGCTAACAACTAAGGGATAGCAGAGAGGATTTTGTACAGGCCATGAGTCTCTCGGCCACACCCCACCTTTCTAGGGTTGCCAGACTTGTTAAGAACAAAGCAACAATTCTCTCGGCTCAGAACCCACTGAGGGCCACCAGAACTGAGACACACCAAACCCGGCCACAGCCCTCTTCCGGACTGCCGGGGTAAGGCGAAGAAGAAGAAGATGCTGACCAACAGGCCCAAAGTCCTCTTCTGGACTGCCGGGACATGAGGAAGAAGAAGAAAGTGCTGACCAACCAGCCCAAAGTCCTCTTCTGGGCTGCTGGGACATGAAGAAGATTCTGAAGAAAGGAAGTCTGTGAATCAGAAGCACCAATGGGGTTCTGGGCACCAAGGTCGGATGAGCCAAGGACTACGTAAAATAAGAAACAGGATGATGATGATGCAAAACACTGTGGCAGAATATCTGGATAGCACTTCGATATGGACACCAAAACAAGAAAACGGACAGTACCTTTGTACCAGGCCAGGCCGTACTTTGGAGAAACTTTGAAGAGCAGAAAACAATAAACAGGATGTTGCAAATGACTGCGATATGGTTCCTTGAATATCTGCTGCTGTCTGCTTTGAGGATGCACTGGAGACAACTTCTGGAGTACTTTGAAGAAGATTGATCTGGATACCAATGGTGAACAGATTCTAGAAAGCTCTGGAAGACTGATTCAAACACCTTGCAACTTGGAAGGCTGGCAACAAATCAATACTTTCTGGCATATTCACTGCTTGTAGCAATAGTTGCATGCAAAATAAAGTCTCAGTTCTTGTTGCAGTGGTCTCTTATTCAGTCTTAATGTTCAAATCACAGTAAATACACAGGCAATTCACTTTTCTGTTAGAACCCTAGCACTAGTGGACCTAACTAATGGAGGTCCCTCTGACTAAATCGGGTTCTTCCTGTTACTGTGACTCAGTATGGCTAGCTAGACTCCTTAAACAACTGGGGTCAATAATGCTGCTGGGCCCCTATAACACCTGGGGAATCTAAATGGCTAGCAGTGGGCCTAACTTGCCCCTTTAAATGGCAGAGCATGTGGTGGTGGGCCTGACTTGCCCCTTTTAAGAATTGGTGGGCCTGACTTGCCCTTTTAAGAACTGGTGGGCTACCCTTGCCCTTTGAAGAACTGGTGGGCCTGACTTGCCCCTTTACACAGTGGTTGGCCTAACTTGCCCCATTGAGAACTGGTGGGCCTGACTTGCCCCTTTACACAGCGGTGGGCTTAGCTTGGCCCTTTAAGAACTGATGGGCTTGACTTGCCCTACACAGTGGTGGGCCTAACTTGTCCCTTTAAGAACTGGTGGGCTACCCTTGCCCCTTTAAGAACTGGGCTTGACTTTGTCTGGGCCCCTTTAAGATCTCTGGGCCTTTTCTGGGTGAGCTCCCTTTCAATGCTGGGCCACCCTATAGCTGTGCCCCTTTTAAATTGTGGACCTACTGGACTGTGTCCTTTTCAAATACACTGGGAACCCTTTCTGGTCACTGGGCTTTTCCTGGGTGAGCCCCTGAAAACACTCTGGGCTTCTCTGCACTAAGCCCTTTTATGCATTGGCCCCTCTTGTAACCCTGAGCCTTTTCAAACACACAGGTCTTTTTCTTGAATAAGCCCCTTCAAATACACTCTAGACTTCTCTGGAATCAGCCCCTTTAAATATGCTGAGCTTCCATGTAACCTTGGCCCCTTTAAATGTCTCTAGGCTGGCTTTACCTGAACTGTCACTCTGCACTGCCCAGCCACGCCTCTTTCATAAATATTCATGCCCTTCCTGAGGCTTTCCTTTTGCTGTCCCCTCCTCTGTGGGCGTCGCTACGCCCCAAAGGCTTAAATTATTTAATTGAGGAGCCCCTGGCCCTCCACTTCATGGCGCTCAGGCTTTTTTCCTTTGCGCCTGGTGCAAACTATTTAAAATAAATACATTTACTTTTCTTTCTATTTCAGGGTGGTCAACACATGCAGTGCACTGCCACCGACTCACCCAACCACCGGGAAGTAGGAGCTGAAGACGGGAGGTAGGAGGTGCAGTCAGGAGAGGGAGAAAGCTTTCAGGCAGATGCAGGATGACCGGGGACATCACGGAGGTCCTGGGACAGCATACCACGATGTGGCAGCATGATCGCTACCGCCAGGGAAGCGAACACTTGATTTTTAAATTAAAAATAATAAAATGGGGCACCAAACCCTCCCGGGGACACAACGGGATGTTTCTAGACTTCACCGGCAAGCTCAAAACGGCACTGTAGACCGAACAAGCTTGCAAGTACATTTTCTTCAGTGACTGGAGGCAGGAGGCACACAGCAAAGCCCTCAGGGCCCACTTCAGCCCTCCTGGCAAGCTCTTCTCATTCCTCCTCGCTTTCTGTGTCCTCACTCCTTCACAGTCACCACGATTATCCCTAACAGTAAATTATTTTTTAAACTGCAGCACTCTGTATTCTGGTTCTGGAAGACATAACAGGTGCCACACAGTGAGCAGTCCATTAGCTCAGCTCAACTTTCCATTAGCTGTAGCATGGCAGAAAGGCTTATTTCATGCATTATATCTAAGCTATTTACAATGTTCTTGACAGGCTTTGTACAGAATTTTGTGTTGGTATTTTAAACTGGGCACCTGGGCATTTCTTGGGCACCTGTTTACTGTACTGAGACACCTATAAACTGGCACTTTTCTATTCTTTTTTTTCTGTGGTGCCCCCAGCTCTGGGGTACTACAGTTTCAGGCCCACCAAATGATACATGTCCTCATGTACTGTATCCCCCAAAATGTCTTTCTGTAACGTCTTATTGCATTCAGATGAGTTTACTATACTTCTCCCTAGATGAGGAACATCTCTAAAACTTTAGATTGACCATACAACTCTTTCGTAACTCTATTTCTATGTGAACTTTAAGAGTTTCATTGCAGTTCAATTACCTAAGATCTATAGATTCTATAAAATGTACTTGAGAATGGGCTATCACAGTTAAATTTTTCTTAACCTCTAAGGTAACTTTAATACTCTAAAGAACATAAACTAAACTAATGTGACCATGTTGGGATTGCTTTTAACAGGACTATCCAGAAAAGGATGGGGCTACTTGAAGAGCTTCTATGTGTCTTTTCGAGGGAACACCAAAATTGGACCTCTGTGACCTACGGATCTGGGGAACCACGTTATCATCAGAAACACACTCTACATCCTGGAAATCTACAGGCCTATGTTTTACTGTGGGCTTAGTAACTGGACGGTAGGACGGGTTCATATGGGATGCATGAACTCAGGGATCAGCACACCACTGAATTGAGGACCCTGTGTCAGTGGGTCCTTCCATGGCATGCTCCTGTCTCTCCTTTGGTGCTAAGTCAGTCTTTTCTTCCACAGTTCCTTGAAGTATACAGGGTTTGAGTTGGCTTCGATGTACCAACTTTTCAACTCCCTTCCTATTTTCTGCCTCGATCTTGTACACTTCGAGGTCAGGATATGGAATTGCTACAATAACATAAGGCTCAGGTTCCCATTCCACAAGCGGATTGTTCCCATGATGGGTTCTTTTCAACATAACCTGTTCTCCCACAGACAATGAGAGGCTTTTGGATTTGATATCTTTCTCTTCCTTTGGTCCCCAAGGGTAAGCACATTCTTCTTGTTTGGTCATCATCTCAGGTTCTGTTTGGCCGACAGCCATTTTACTCTTGGACTGTACTCCACGGGCGAGACAATCTGACTTTCTCTGAGACTGGGCATCGTTTTGCTGGACGTACTCGGCTTCAGGTGATACCTTAAGTGGCTGTACAGTATTTGTTTTCTCTGCCAGTCCTCAACCATGCAATGGAGCTTTTCAACTTCTTGGCGGAGCTGTTGTCTCTTTCTTTTATTGTGGAGGAGCCATGTGGTTTGTTCTGTGGTGTCCCTTTCTTGCTGCTGGAGAGTTTCCCTGAGGAATTTACATTCTTGCTCCAGTTCCATTCTATCATGTAGAAGTTCATCAGCTTGCTGTTCTGGTTGGCTTCTCTAGTGCACTTTCATTGCTGCATTACTGTGATCAATTCTTTCAATTTCTCTCCGGGTGTCTTCATATAGCTGGTGCCTTGCCCTTTCAGTCTCTGGTCTGTCAGTTTCCCTAAAGCCTCACTGTTGCTCATGTCCATCAACATCATGTCTTCTGCATATGGGTCTCCTCTGACATCAAACATATCCATCAGGCATCTTCTTCCTCTTTTCGGATGTCTTGTAAAGAGCCCTCTCTTCCAGCTGTCTTTAAAGTCCTGCACCTCCTGACAGACTTCAGTCACTTTATGGGTAAGAGTTGTGATCTTCTCCATCCATTCCTGGTTTGGGTTCTGTTTCACTTTCTGGTGAAGCACTTGAGGCTGAGACCAGTGAGTACAGGTCTTGCTGGAGTCCGAGAAATGGCTCTGATAACTCCCCAACAGTGCTCCCTCATACTTGGACCTTGGGTGAAGTAGCCTTGCTGAGCATGCCTCCGGCAGCTGCAAATCCTCCCATACCAAGCGTTCAATGGGGTATTCCAGCCATGCCGCACTCTGAGGCATCATCTTCTGGTGTCAGGCTGCCACTTCATCTCCCATCCTTCTGGATCCCTATATCCTTACGGCCTTTTCTTTAAAATCCCTGGAATTGAGCATTGGGATCTTGCCAATGTAGCAAATGGAGCTCTCTTTTTAGGGACTCACTATTCACTCCCTCTGTGAACTTCTCCGTTAAGGTTCAAGCAGGGTCCTAGACCTCCCTTTGGTCGATCTTCCCAATGGCTTTCAGTGCCTCCTGCAGACTTGAGGCATACTCCTGTGGTGTTTCTTGGGGCCATTGAGTGCTTGACAAGAACTGCAACTTAAGGTGGGAGATAGTTTGCGTGTCAAATGTGTACTGCAAGCGACAAAAGATCTGGTCAACAGTGGCTCTCATCCTTTCCGGCCAGGACTGGACCTCATCATGGGCAACTCCTCTCAACTGCCTGATCAGTATCTCTATCTTTTGATCTTCCAGAATCTGATACCCCCGGAACATGGACTGCATCCTAGAGCAAAACTCTTCCAACCTGCTGCAGTCTTCACTATCCTGCTCCCCAGCATACAGCGGAAGCCAGGGTGCTCCTACGTAATATGGCACGGATAAAGGTGACCAGTGCACCTGACATGGACCTTCTCTAACTCCTCTCCACAGTCCACTACTGTCTTCCATTCCCAGTGACATCTTGCTTTGTGTCTTCTCTGGCTTTGGACTCCTCTGAACATTTTCTATATCCTGACAACTACGCCAAGTTTTTTGTGGTGGTCGCTGAACTGGTAGTCCATGCTCTACTGATGGACCTGAGGTTTCTTCATTCTGCTTGGTGATGGGAACTGTCACACTACCAGCAGCACCAGTGACACCATCAGCAGGTGGGATGGCGAGGGGCCACTTAAGGTTCGAATGGGGGTGGGTTGATAGAATCACCCAACAAGGAGAGGCAGGATTTATACACAGAAGTCCGATAAAGCAAAGACCATTTATTAGACAGGAGGGGAAGGAAGACATGGTCATACAAGAAAATACCAACAGCAAACATAGGTAATAGGGATTATGGAAAGTATTGTGGACAGCAACTAACATACAACTATATCTAAACTCTATGTTATTCTTCTCTATAAGTTCAAGAACAAGATAGTAACTGCACCAAGGATAAGCAGTGCACAGCTATGAATAGCAAATATAATTAAGTACCTTAGGTTTTGCAGGCACCTACTTAAAGGCCACAGGGTGCATGTAAAGCACTTCCTATTTAGTACAACATCAAAAGATATTCCACACTTTAGGATCTTCTGCTCATAGTTCCTTCTTTTAATATGAATATTTCAGTGCAGCAGTAATAAATCCAGATGCAATCCAACACATTCGATTTCATAAACAACAAAGTGGAAAATGATGATGTCCCACACAGGGACATCATCATTTTCCACTTGTTTTTTTATGAAATAGAATGTGTTGGACTTCATCTGGATTTATTACTGCTGCACTGAAATATTCTTATTAAAAGAAGGAACTATAAGCAGAAGATCCTAAAGTGTGGAATATCTTTTGATGTTGTACTAAATAGGAAGTGCTTTACATGCACCCTGTGGCCTTTAAGTAGGTGCCAGCAAAACCTAAGGTACTTATTTATATCTTCTCTATAAGGAATACAAACAAATGCAAGCTTATACCACTTTATCACACTATAAGTACTTCGGCTTAAGGCCACTCTATAATATTCTGATCACTCTAAGATACCCTACTAAGAGGCCTACGCATCAAGAGTATAACTTATTACTATATCATACCATGTAACAAGCATTCAATGTACAACCATCAAACAGTATCACACTATCAGAGTCTATTAGATGCAGGTGTCTGTCGTCTTCGTGCATGGATAAGCTTTCTCTGTCATCGAGCGGAAACTGGGTTGCAGGATAAAACACAAGGGAAACACTTGGCAGACTGGACTAACAATGAAGGGACTTCAGAGAGGATTGTGTACAGTCCATGAGTCTCTGGGCCACACCCCATGTCTCTAGGGCTGCCAAACTTGTTAAGAACAAAGCAACAATTCTCTCAGCTCAGAACTCACTGAAGGCCGCCAGAATTGAGACACACTAAACCCGGCCACAGCTCTCTTCTGGACTGCTTGGGTAAGATGAAGAAGAAGATGCTGACCAACAGGCCCCAAGTCCTATTCTGGACTGCCGGGACACGGGGAAGATGAAGAAAGTGCTGACCAACTGGCCCAAAGTCCTCTTCTGGACTGCTGGGACACGGCGAAGATTCTGAAGAAAGGAAGCCTGTGAATCAGAAGCACCAACAGGGTTCTGGGCACCAAGGCCGGACGAGCCAAGAACTATGTAAAATAAGAAACAGGATCATGATGCAAAACACTGTGGCAGAATATCTGGATAGCACTTCAATACGGACGACAAAACAAGAAAACAGATGGTACCTTTGTACCAGGCCGGGCCATTCTTGGGGAAACTTTAAAGAGTGGAAAACAATAAACAGGACATTGCAAATGACTGTGGCATGGTTCCTTGAAGATCTGCTGCTGTCTGCTTCAAGGATGCACGGGAGGCAACTTCTGGAGTACTTTGAAGAAGATTGATCTGGATACCAATGGTGAACAGATTCTGGAAAGCTCTGGAAGACTGATTCAGACACCTTGCAGCCTGGAAGGCTGGCAACAAAGCAAAACTTTCTGGCACATTCATGCTTGTAGCAATAGTCACATGCAAAATAAAGTCTCAGTTCTTGTTGCAGTGGTCTCTTATTCAGTTTTAATGGTCAAATCACAGCAAATATACAGGAAATTCACTTTTCTGTTAGAACCCTAGCACTGGTGGACCTAACTAACGGAGGTCCCTCTGACTAAATCTGGTTCTTCCTGTTACTGCGACTCTGTATGGCTAGCTAGACTCCTTAAACATCTGGGGCACTAATGCTGATGGGCCCCTATAACACCTGGGGAATCTGAATGGCTAGCAGTAGGCCTAACTTGCCCTTTTAAATGGCAGAGCACGTAGGGGTGGGCCCAACTTTCCCCTTTTAGAACTGGTGGGCCTGACTTGCCCCTTTAAGAACCGGTGGGCTACCCTTGCCCCTTGAAGAACTGGTGGAGCTTACTTGCCCCTTTACACAGTGGTGGGCCTAACTTGCCCCTTTAAGAACTAGTGGGCCTAGTTTGCCCCTTTATGAACTGGTGGGCTTAACTTGCCCCTTTACACAGTGGTGGGCCTAACTTGCCCCTTTAAGAACTGGTGGGCCTGACTTGCCCCTCTACATAGTGGTGGGCCTAACTTGCCCCTTTAAGAACTGGTGGACTACCCTTGCCCCTTTAAGAACTGGACTTGGCTTTGTCTGGGCCCCTTTAAGAGAGCTGGGCCTTTTCTGGGAGGGCTCCCTTTCAATAGTGGGCCAACTTGTAGCTGTGCCCGTTTTTAAATCGTGGACCTACTGGACTGGGTCCTTTTCAAATACACTGGGGACCCTTTCTGGTCACTGGGCTTTTCCTGGGTGAGCCCCTGAAAACACTCTGGGCTTCTCTGCACTAAGCACTTTTATGTACTGGCCCTTCTTGTAACACTGGTCCTTTTCAAACACACAGGTCCTTCTCTTGAATAAGCCCTGCAAATACACCTTGGGCTTCTCTGGAATCATTCCCTTTAAATATGCTGGGCTTTCTTGTAACCATGGCCCCTTTAAATGTCTCTAGGCTGGCTTGAGTTGAACTGTCACTCTGCACTGCCCATCCACGCCTCTTTCATAAAAATGCATGCCCTTTCTGAGGCTTCCCTTTTGCTGTCCCCTCCCCTGTGGGCGTCACTATGCCCCGAAGGCTTAAATTATTTAATTGAGGCGCCTCTGGCCCACCCCTTCACAGTGCCCAGCAGTTTTTCCTTTGCACCTGGTGCAAATTATTTAAAATAAATAAATTCACTTTTCTTTCTATTTCAGGGTGGTCAGCACGTTGCAGTGTGCTGCCACCGACTCATCCAACCACCAGGAATCAGGAGCTGAAGACGGGAGGAGGAAGGTGTGGTCAGGAGATGGAGGGAGCTTTCAGGCAGGTGCAGGACAACCGGGGTCCTCACAGAGGTCCTGGTACAGCATGCCACGATGCGGCAGCGCGAACGCTACCACTGGGGAACCGGACACTTGATTTTTAAATAAAAAATAATAAAATGGGGCACCAAGCCCACCCGGGGACAAAACGGGACATTTCTGGACTTCACCAGCAGCTCAAAACGGCACCGCAGACAGAACAAGCTTGCAAGTACATTTTCTTCAGTGACTGGAGGCAGAAGGCACACAGCAAAGCCCTCAGGCACAGCTTCAGCCTTCCTGGCAAGCCATTCTCGTCCCTCCTCGCTTTCTGTGTCCTCACTCCTCCACAGTCACCACGATTCTCCCTAACAGTAAATTATTTTTTAAACTGCAACACTCTGTATTCTGGTTCTGGAAGGCATCGCAGGTGCCACACAGTAAGCATTCCATTAGCTCAACTCAACATTCCATTAGCTGTAGCATGGCAGAAAGGCTTATTTTGTGCATTATATCTAAGCTATTTACAATATTCTTGACAGGCTTTGTACAGAGTTTTGTGTTGGCATTTTAAACTGGGCACAGGGGCATTTCTTGGGCACCTGTTTACTGTACTGAGGCACCTATAAACTGGCACTTTCTATTCTTTATTTTTCTGTGGTGCCTCCAACTCTGGGGCACTACACCACCACATACCCTCAGCACACGGGGGCCCTGGCCCATACAATGTGGGGGTTTATTCAGGATTTGAGGACTAGTAGGGTTAGTGCATTATGCACTGGGTAACCCAAGACCTCCCACACTGTTTAAACTTTATTTGGTGCAGATCAGTAAAGAAACTGTTGAGATATGGACCCCAAATGTTTTGCTGCCTTTTAAAAAGAAGTTACTTGTGCCTACAGTTTATTTTCACAGCTGATCGGACTACAGGTGGACTGTTTGGGAGAGAAGCAGATGGTTCATATAACAGAAAATTAGGATGGCGTCATGTGATTGGCCCTGGAGTCCTAGAAGCCTGTCCTGATATGCAAAGGAACAGGGTTGGAAAAGGGCCTGCTTATTGATCATGTGTGTGAGAGGCAACCCACATGAAGAAGGTGCAGCACAAAGATTCAGGAAGTGACAACAAGATCGAGGAAGACAGCCCCGGCAGAACGGGAGTGATAAACATCAACAAACTATAGAACCAAAGTATGCCCTCTGACCCACCCCTGTAGACAATGGAAATCCACCATCAGCTGCCGCTGCAGCACCAGCACCACAGGAGTCTTTGGCCATTCTGATTGGTCCCTACCCTTCCCCAGCTACAGTTGTCCAGAAGAGGGAACCACCAACTGCGATCCCTACCAGCATTCAAGGTGCAATCACAATTAGGGCATCCCACCATGAATCCACCCTCTGGGGATTCATCTCCTGTACTGTACCATCTAATTTAATTCAAAGCAAGTCAGAAAAGAGATCAGGTCATGAAACAAAGTAAAGGTTATTTATCAGTAATTGCTGCAAACCGCTGGTGTGCGTGTGGTATGGACAATTTAATCTGAACTTTTTGCAAACTTGAACAGAAACAAAAAAAAAGTCTGAAAGACATGGAAACAGATACAGGTCTGAGTACAGGGCTGGCAGAGTGATTCCACCATCAGCAGATGATGGCCATCTGCATGCAGTAGGAGGGAAAAGCTTTAGAAAAGTTTCTTGAGAGCCAAGCCACAGGTTGCGGTGGGGGGGGGGGCACTAGCATATGTGTCACCCTCAACATACTGTAACCAGTTCTTTGGACACACCAGCAAAGTGTAGACAATCACAGTTTTAAAGTGTGGTATGACTATGCCTTCTTGGGTCCTGAATTATTGACTGTACCCTGTTCCCCATGAGGGATGCTTGGACAATGGGTCCCTCAACAAATTATCCTCAATCCAGTAGCCATTCTTGACCAGCCAGTCTGTGATTAGCTGCCTAAAGTAACAGATCCCTTCGTCCAGACCCAGCAAGAAGCAATTGGCTGGCAATATAGCCTAGAGGTTAGAGGAATGAGGTGTGAACAAGCTTGGTACATCCAGCAGACCAGACCTGAGTTTGATCCTCACAATCTCCACTTGCATACTGTGTGACTCTGAGCAAGTCACTTAACCACCCAGTGCTCCCAGGTCACCCCTGAAAACAGGCAATTGTGCCTAGTGGGCCTTACCCGGTTACCAAAGATAAACATAAAAATAAAAAAATACAGGCCTTAGATGAAGGCCAGCACTGTGGCAGAGGAGTACATCTAAGAGGATCACCCAGGATCTTGGCAGTGACTGCTGTGGTGCAGGAGGTGAAGTTCAACCAATCCACCAGTGATGGGGTATGATCTCGGAGGAGGTCAAGGTGATTCTTAGCTGACGTTGTGGTGAGAGTGGTTTCAGGTGTGCCAGTCAGTGACAACAGGCAGTGGTCAGAGGTGAGTCTGGGTGGCAGTTCAGAGCGGTTCAGTCACTCACCGTGCCTAAAGTCCATCGCTAATTTCATGGTTCCACCTGCGGTTATGGCTACTCACCCTGCCTGCCCACAGGCCAGTCCCCAGTCAGCCTTGCCTGACCTGCAGAAGAAGCCAGACAACAGCCAGGCTGTCAAAGCAGATGAAGAGCCTGAGGTTCAGTCAGAACCAGTAGTTGAGAGTGTGTGGCTTGGCCACTGACAAGATGGCAGCTTAATCCTGTCAGCTACCTTTCCCCCAGCCTGAATCTATACTCATCTCAGTTGATTTTGCCATCCAAACCTCTACAGCCATATATTTGACAGCACAGACACCAGTGTACCGGTCAGTGTGTTTTATGTTCAGATCTGATCCTCCATGGTGCCATTTGTCAGTTCTTATTCAGCTCCTTACGTCTGCTGCAGTTGCCTGCTGGAAAATGGCGCTCTTGAGTGCAGCTCCTCCAGAGGCCTCCAGTGACTTAACAGAAATAAGAACAATGTTTAACCAGCTACTCCTAGATATGGGAGACATAAAAGCGACAACCCAATGAACAACAGCAGAGGACATCGCCTCACTCTCCCAGAGGGTCAACTTCACAAAACAGCTAGCTGCAAAACAACAGGCCTATATTGAGTGCATCGTAACACCTTTGCAGGACCAGGACCAAATTATCTGCTTCCTCTGTGAAAAACTGGATGACATGGAGAACCATGGAAGATGGATGAATTTGAAGAGTATGGCTTTCCTAAGGTCATCCATGGCTGTGACACCAATAACTTTCTTCAAAATGCCCTGCACATCCTGCTAAAACAACACTGGCCCATGCAACTTGAACTTGAGTGCTCCCACAGATCTTTGGCACCCCCTCCCAAACCCAGACAGAAACTGCAGCCCACACTTGTCAAATTCTTACATTTACAAATTAAAGAGAGAGTGATGCAACCAGCCAAAGAACAGGGCTCTCCGTCATGGCAGGGCCAAAAGATCCAGATATTCCCAGACTTCTCGTAAGCATTGACAGGCGCAGGGCCTACACAGTGGCAAGAAAAGCTCTTCAGAAAATAGGAACACCTTACAGCTTAAGGTACCCTGTCACCTTATTCATAGCCAGAAATGGAGTCTTTCACTCCTTCAAGCACACCGGCAGCAGCAGAGAAGTTTATTCTTCAATCTAGTCAGGAACTCTTCTCGCCAAGGCCCTGACTCAGCAATGGGCATACCCGATGGACACAACCCCAGCTCCAGATAACACTAATCCCCAGACAACTGCTGATGGCTCAGTACATGACTACCAGGACCCAGAGGATGAGCAGTGGCAGGCAACCTACATATAGATGACCAGGCCAGAGGAATGGTGGCAAAAAGAACAAAAATCACCACCAAAAGCTAGGTTGCTCACCCCAACCCAACAGGTGCAGGAAGGAGACAGAGCCCTCTTCTTGTAGCTCAGTCAATCCTATAGCAAACAACCACTATGCCCACCTCCTCAAGCTTGAGGATCATCTGCAACCACCAGGCCCTCTGCTTTAAAAACCCTCCTCGAAAAAGAAACTCCAGCCTTCTCCAAAGTCGGACCCACTAGCTCCTCAGCAGATCCTGATAAAGTCTCTCTAAGAAAACTCCATTGCCACAGTCAACACTGCCAATTCAAGAAGCCTCTTACCTGCGTTTGTATGCTGTGGTGGCAGCACCACCACCAGCAGAGACCTTAACAGCTTTTGTGATGTCTGTGCAGTATGAATTGGGCTGAAACCTTTATATGCAATCCCTTAATTGGGTTGAACTTTGTTTCTACCGAACACCCTTCTGAGTGATCCGTAGTGACCAAATCAGAACCAATCTTTGCTTCATAGATTGAACCCAGATGCAGTCCATTTATTTATTTTTATTTATTTTATTTTAGTCTTTGGTAACCCGGTAAGGTCCACTAGGCATAAGTACCTGTTTTCAGGGGTGATCTGGGAGCAGTGGGCAGTAAAAGTGACTTGGTCAGAGTCACACAGTATGCAAGTGGAGGTTGAGAGAATCAAACTCAGGTCTGGTCTGCTGGATGTACCAAGCTTGTACACACCTCATTCCTCTAACTTCTAGGCTATACTGCCAGGGGGCACACATCCACTTGGCATTGACAGTGTATCCTTTTACATGCTCAATCCATCATAATCTGCTTAAACTCAATGCACTGTTTTCTCACAAGCTGATATAGTTGCCCTTTTAAATGTACTGTGGGTATGCTTATCAATTGTCACTAAATACTTGCAGTAACTAGGGACACATGGCCCCTCCTGCTGTCATTCTTTCCTTTTTCTTATGCAGGCTGGAAAGGAGGTAAAGGGGAAGGAGGGAACAACATAAACATGGAAGCAGAGCACATTTGGACACGGAGGCCCCCACTCCCCCCAGCTCATGCCCCCATATTTGGAAGGAAACACCACACACAGATTCTTGGGTTTAAAAAGTCCGCAGCATAACTTTACTTAGCATTCCATAATTTTCATCACAATATATTTATCACAATACTTTTGAAGGTTCCAGGTTTTACATAACTATATATATATATATATATATATATATATATATATTATTAGAGGCAAAATTGCTATGCATTAGTTGTTACAGTTGTTGGAAAACTCCCCTTCATCTGCACCAGACAGGCGCGATTGGGATCGTGGGTCCAATTCGTTCCCCATTCTCCTATACTTCTGCTGCTTTACACATGTCATGGGGTGAGAGTTAGGGCTGATTTATCCTAATGCGCACCCCAATGCCGTTGGGGTGTGGGGGTCCAAGAGGGGTTTTCAACCCAACAGCAATTTCTCACTTTTGTCGCTGTGGAACAACCCTAACTAATGCATTAAACGGAGTTTTTTGCCTCTATATATATATATATATATATATATATATATACACACACACACACACACACACTGCGTGAACATTTTACATCAAATATTTACACAAGTAGGAAACCACAATCCCCCAATACCAGTACACCGAATTTATACCCAATAAATACTATGCTATCACCCATTTTGTGCCCTAGCGGGGGCCTCAGATCCCGGCACAGACAACATACACCCCCATGTCCAAGGGGGTGTCTTGGCCTCCCGGAGGGGCCCTTCCACCTCAGCCACACATGCTGAAGTGAATGAACTTCTTCCAGATCCCTTACCCTGCCCATGCCTGACAGGGTGGGAACCCCCTCCACCTGTTCCTGCCTCTCCAACCTTCAGCCACACAGCTTAAGGCCAGCAGGGAACGAGGGGTACCGCACTCTCCAGGCCTCACTGAGGTGCCCCCTAACATGCCACAGGGGGGACACGGCTAAACCTTGCTTGTGTCACCCCCCCCAACCAGGTCATATTACGAACTACCACTGTGTTACCCTTTATAAACAGAGGTTTCCAACACGGTCTGAATGGTTTCGTTAAACCGACCTACCCCTACATCAGATAGATGTACCCCATCTGTGTGACATAACCCAGGGCAGGAAGTTTCAATCTCCTCATGAATGATGGTTATGCCACCTGTCCAGCAGACAAACTTACCCACCTCGTTATTGAGCTTTACCTTAGCCCGGTCAATGGCCTTGGGCACACGGGCATGGCGCCAGACCAGGTGCGGCAGTATGACTGACCATACTAGCCTGCACCGGGGCAGCAGTGTCCTTAGAGTGACCCAATCCCATTTTATCCACAGGATCAGTTCCAGTGTGGCCTGAGACCCCATGTTATTTCCCCCTTCGTGCACCACCAAGATGTCAGGCACACCAAACTTCTTTTTGGTGCATTGGATGCAGGGCATCAGTTGTTCCCGTCTCATGCCCCGCATCCCAATCCATAAGATAATGGCATCTTCCTTTGGTATCCTCAAATTCGTCCCATATGTCCTCTCCTCCTCACTCTTCTGGGCCCAAAATACATAAGAAGATCCCAATATCCACACCTGCTTATGCCATCGTTTTCCTACAGGCACAAGGGGAAGGAAGAAAACAGATATTAGTATTTTGTCTGTAGTGGTCTGATATAGCCCTTGTACCTTCTGGACCGCCATCTTCCAATTTCCTTAATCTGGTCCTCACCCAGGCCCAAACTGGCCTCCGTGCTTGCTGGACCTATCCTGAAAGAGTGGGTGCCGAACTTACCTGGGTCCTGCCCACAAGCTTCCAGGCATGCTTTATAAACCCAGCCGAACAGGTATCTCAGCAGAGGCACCCCATCTGTGTGAATCAGCAGCTGGTCCTCCCCTGGGGGCCGTACTGTTAGGAATTCCGCCACTGCCCACACTGGGAAGATATCGGCATACCACGCAGCCTGCAGGGTGACCTGTGCCCCCCTACCTCTTTGGTCTGTCTTCGCCCTGCAGAGCCAGATAGTTAGTCTACCCTCCAGCAGCACTACATCCTGACTCTTGAGGCCACCGAGCCAATCAGCCTTGTTGGCCGCCATCAATTCACTTAACCGAAAAGCCCCGAAAAAGGCCAGACAGAAAGCAGCCCTGAAAAGCAGGCACTCATGTTTATCCCTTGTGAGGTTATCCAGGCTGTGCACCAGTGCCCTTAACCCCTGCTGGGAAATTGGCTGTCTAGTGTCACCAACTGGGGGGAGTCTGTCTCGCCCAACCCTCTATGAACTTTGTTATGGCAAACTGCTGTGATATGTTCCCATGCCCCAGCAGGTTGTGAAAAAATGCAATCTCCACCAGCACTGACCCTGTCGATACTCCTGATGCCCTTTTTTCCTTTAGGTCCCATAGAAAACCCAGCAGGGTCCCTGCCACCCCAGTCCAGGAGTCCGCTATTTCCCGCTCCCCGTAGTAATCCAAAAATCGAGACACTCCTCGGCTATACATGCCCCAAGTCCCAGGGGCAACTGACTTGGATATTACATAGAAACATAGAAGTTGATGGCAGATAAGGACCGCAAGACCCATCCAGTCTGCTCATTTCTTTTTCTACCTTATAAATGTGCCATCGGCCTTTGCTCTGTCAGTGGCCTATCTATTCATAGTCATTTGTATTGCTCCCTTATGCCTATCCCATGCCTGTTTGAAGCCCTGCACTGTATTCATAGCCACCACTTCTTGTGGTAAGCCATTCCATGCATCCACCACCTTTCTGTAAAAAGAATTTCCTCACATTCCCCTTAATCAGCCTCCCTCTAATCTCATGCTGTGTCCTCTTGTCCTGCTATTTTCTTATATTTAAACACGTTAGACTCTTTCACCTTGTTTATGCCCTTAGGTGTTTGAATGCCTCGATCATATCACCTCTCTCCCTCCTTTGCTCAAGGGTATACATATTGAGCTCTGTTAATCTGTCCTCATATGTCTTCTGATGCAGTCCCTGCACCATTTTGGCTGCCCTTCTCTGACTGCCTCAATTTGGTTAATGTCCTTGTGAAGGTGTGGCCTCCAGTACTGCATGCAGTACTCCAGATGGGAGCCTAACCAGTGTCTTGTACAGAGGGATTAATACCTCCTCTTACGACTTGTGATACCCCTACTAATATACCCAACACCCCTAGCCTTACCTACTGCTTTAGAGGTCTGCTTGATGATTTTAGGTCATCAGTGATGATGATGCCCAAGTCTCTTTCTTCCTTTGTGACTGCTAGCAACTCCTCCCAGCCTATAGGTGGCTTCAGGGTTTCTCTCCCTATGCACGATTTTGCACTTCTTTGCATTAAATCCCAGTTGCCACTCTTCTGACCATTCTGCTAGTTTATCCAGATCTCTTCTCATTCTGCCCACCCCATCTGGATCATCTACTCTGTTGCAGATCTTGGTGTCATCTGCAAACAGACAAGCCTTCACCTCTAGTCCATCTGCAAGGTCACTAATGAAGATGTTGAAGAGGACTGGCCCAGGACTGATCCCTGAGGTACCCACTTGTGACTTGCATCTCTTCTGACTGTATACCATTTACCACCACTCTCTGTTTTCTGCCCGACAACCAGTTTGCCACCCAGTTGACCAAATTCTGATCCCACCCGTGCCTCACCAGCTTATTTATCAATCTTCTATGTGAACAGTGTCAAAAGCTTTGTTGAAGTCAAGGTAGGCGACATCAACTGCTCCCCTTGGTCCACCACTCTGGTTACCCAGTCAAAGAAATCTATGAGATTAGTTTGAGAGGACCTTCCTTTGTAAACCCATGCTGTCTTGGATCCTGTGCCCCTATGGATTCCAGGTGTTGCACTATCCTTTCCTTAAGGATTGCCTCCATAATCTTGCCCACTACTGAGGTAAGACTGACCGTCTGTAGTTCCCCTCCTCCCTGCTACCACTCTTGTGGAGCGGGATCACATGAGCCCTTCTCCAGTCTTCTGGACTCTGCTGTGCTCAGAGACTCACTAAACAATTCTGCTAATGGCTCTGCTAGTTCCTCCTTTAGCTCCTTAAGTACCCTGGGATGTATGCCATCAGGTCCCATTGCCTTATCCACATCTGAGCTTAGCAAGCTCTTGTAGGACCCTTTCTTTTGTGAAGGGAGTAGTGCTCATCTCCTCCCCTGTGTCCATGATGCTGAGCTGTGGGCCCTGCCTACCTTCTCTTCAGTAAATACTGAGCAAAAGTATCTATTTAGGATAGATGCCTTTACAGGGTCTCCTCCTCACATGCCCCTTTTCTCCATTAAGCTTAGCAATACCCCTCTGGACTTTCTCCTTTCACTAATGTATCTATAGAAAGTCTTGTCACCTTCTTTTACTGTTCGTGCTAGTGTTTCCTCAGTTTGGGACTTTGCCTGCCTTACTGCCTTACCTGCTTCCCTTAGGGCAGTTTGGTATGCCTCCCTATCTTCATCCCTATCATATCATTTACTTGCCAAATTCCACCCAGCTGTCCTTCAACCAGGCAAGGAGGGCCAGGGGGTCTTCCTTGGCCTCGGGAGCCAGCATCCTGAACCTGTGCCACTGGAAACGAGCGTGTGAGTTAGCAATTTTGTTATCCACTCCTGGCACATGCTTTGCCCTGAACATGATATTCAATCTCAAACTTGCAGGACAAACTTTCTCAGCAAAGAGCATACCTTGTCACAGTTTGCAGACTGCTGGTTGATCACTTGTACCACCCCCCAAGTTGTCAGACCAAAAGATCACCAACTTATTTTCCAGCCTCTTACCCCAGACCTCAATGGTGACCATGATGGAAAAGAACTCCAAGAAGGTCAGGCTCTTAGTCAGCCCCAACGTCGTGCCATGACTGAGGCCACAAAGTGGCACATCATTCACCCTGGCAGTATATCCTGAACCCCAGCCCCCCTGAAGCATCCGTAAAAACTTTTAGCTCCTGGTTGCTTACAGCCGGTGTCTGCCACAAGACAACCCCATTAAAGGATGACAAAAATTCCACCCAGGTCACCAAGTACGCTTTCATGCCTTTGCTCACCCAGATGAAGTAGTGTGGCGAGTGGACTCCAAACATGGCCCTGGCCAACTGCCTGGAGAAGGGGCGCCCCATGGGGATGACCTTATAGGCAAAGCTCAGATGCCTGTGCAGCTCCTGTAGCTTCCTTAAGGTGACCTTCTTCACCCTCTTGACCTCCATGGATAAACCCAATAGCTTCTGCACCTTCTCTATTGGCAGCCTTGAGACTCTGGCTATGGCATCCAGCTCAGTCCCCAGGAATGTGAGTCTGATGCATGGTCCTTCTGTTTTTTCTTGAGCTAAGGGCACCTTGAACTCCCAGACTATGCCCCTAAACTGCGATAAAGCCTTCCCACCGGTGTCCAAGTCTCTTGGCCCAATGAAAAGGAAGTCATCCAAATAGTACATAGTGGACTCCAACCCCACGGAGGAGCAAGCTACCCAATTAAAGAAGGTGCTGAACTTCTCAAAGATCGAACAGGAGACTGAACAGACCATCAGCATGCACTTGTCCACATAATATTGCTCCCCTACCTTCATGCCCCAGAGGCAGAAGTCATCTGGGTGCACTGGGATTAGGCAAAAAGCTGATTCAATATCTGCCTTTGCCATAAGGGTCCCCGGACCACAGTCTTGCACCCACCGTACTGCTATGTCAAATGACATATATGCTACAGAGGTTTGCTCTGGATCTATCTGATCATTAACTGAATCTCCCTGAGGGTAAGAGAGGTGGTGAATGAGGTGTAACTCCCCAGGGTTCTTCTTTGGTAACAGGCCCAGCAGAAAGACTCAAGTTGTCCAGGGGAGGTACGGGAAATGGCCCCGCTTATTCTCCTGGGCCCACCTCCTTCATATCTTTCCCCCCAATATATCTGGATTTCCCATGGCTGATTTTTAGGTTGTTCGCTTCACGTGCTACCCTTGAGCCCTAATATGGTATCTTGAAACCTTTACAAAACCCCTCCCACAATTCCCACACCACTTCTCTATTTAGGTAGCATCTTAGCCAGGGTAGCAGAGCCCCCACCCTAATTGGAGAAAGGGCTTTTTCCAGCTCCATTCGAGGTGGAGACACTGCCAGAGCTGCTGCCCTCGCTTTTTCTGTTGCATTTTGTCCCTGGATGTGCACCCACACAGCTTTGGCAAAGATGCTTGCATCCGCAGTTGTTCTGAAAGGGGCATACTCCCTTGTTATACCGCCAGCAGCTACCTTCATTTTATGTCACTCCCTCCCTTTGTACTTTCCCGCAGAGGGAGATCCAAGGACCGGCAGCCCACTGTTGGTCCGCGGCCTGAGTAAGGGCCACCTAGGATACATCTACTCCAGACATAAAAAGGTCTGCATGGTGCCCCACTTTAACATGGGGTCCGAAGCCACCCTCTTCCTGAATTTCCATCATACCTGCGCCAAGCGTCACCCCCAAAGGAATAGTAGGACTTCAATATGTAATCCTGGTATTTTATCAACCCCATTGCCCCCCCCCCGACTCCTTCTCTAACACTGTCATGGCCAGAATGTTGAATGATGCTATCCATGTCAATATATCTTTTTTTACCTTGCTCTCTTTCTTTTCCTTTTTTTCCTTCTTCTTCCCTTCCCCATCTTTCTCCCCTTCTTTAATCTCCTCTTCTCCGTATAACAGAGAAAAGATATCGATGTACTCTTTCTTCCAAACCTTCTCCTTCAGGGACAATGGCATGTTGGCCGCCAGTGACCCTGGGTCACATGAAGTGGTCCCAGACCTCAGCTCTTGTACCTCTGTCATCAGCAGCTTCACTGTGACTGCTAGGTCATCACCAGGTACACTAGCTGAGGGGGTTGCTGCTGCTGCCACTATGGACACCTCATTCCCCCCTCCAAGCTGCACCACCACTGGGCTGCTATTCTGTCCCTGCGTTAACACTTCCTGTCTGATCCCCAGCTGCTCTCTCAATGGAGGGATCGTGGGTCCAGCTGAGCCTTCGTCTACCCATACTTCTGGCCCCGGGGAACCCTGAGTGGCTCCTTAGTACAAAGGTTAGCTACTGCTCCCAGCATGTCCATGAACATGCCCTGGAGAACTGCCATGTTCATTGATACCTTATCAACCCTGCCTGCTAGCTCCTTACCCCAGGCAGGGGTATCTCCATGGGTTTCTAACTCCTGCCCTTTCTCTACCTCTTGCCCTATCTCGCGCTTTTCCCCCAAACACTCCATCCCCTACCTTCCCGGTCAGGCTTGCTACTGATTGATGACCAACAACTTCCTCCCCCCCAAATGACCAATCCCCCCAAGGAACAAATAGAGTACTCACCCAAAGGATTGCTGGACTCTGGATCTGCTGCAAACCATTTGGAAACCTGGGTTGTCGCTGCTGCATTCCTCTTCTGGGCTCTGGCTGTAGAGATGGCCTTTTGGGGACCAGCTGCGGGGATGGGCAGGCCGGTTGGGGGCAAGGGAGCTGGGGAGCTGCAAGACAAGGGAGGTCACAAAGTAGAGCTGCCCTGGAAAACAGAAGCAGCAGCCAAACCAGGTCCAAAAGGCAGGAAGCAGGCAGGAGTAGGCGGTGGGCCCCCGAAGGGAAGGCACAAGGAACTGGAAGCTGGGTCAGCAGGACACCTGCCTGAAGCATAAGCATGCTCTGAACCCACTGAGGTGAAAAAGGAGGAAGGAAGCCGTCTCTGCCTGCCCTTAACCCAGCCACCCCTGACTCCAGGCCTCTGGACTGAGCTCACACCCCTGGCAGTGCCACCTGGTAAAGGCCCAATAGGCTGCCCAAATTTCTGGCCGGGCTGGCCCCCGTGAAGCACCTGCTTAAGCCATGCTGCCCCCCATTATCCTCAGCCAGAGCCCTGGACTGCAAGAGGATCTCCTCGGGATTTCCCGGGGAGGACGCCATGCTGGAAGGCCTGCTGCAAACGATGGGACCACTGCCACATAATAGGCTGGAAAGCAGGGGATGCACAAAATTGGAACCTGAGCTCTGCCATGACAAACAAAGCAACAGAACAAAATTAAAAAATCCTTCCGAAAAATTGGGCAAATTCTGTGAAGGTGGGCAATCCGCAGGAAGGCCAATGAATGCAGACGGGCCACACGGGAAAGGCCGCAGGCTGTTGCTGGCACGCAGTTACCCGGAACAATCTTTTTCAATGCAGGCAGGCTGACATGACTGGAGGAGAAGAGACTGGAACCAAGAGACTAGGACCTTTTTACCCCACTAATGCCCCCCTACCTCCCGTCCAATCCCCCCTGTCGCACACAGCACCCCTCCCTTCCTGGCCATGCATCAGCACTCTTCGCCCAGGGAGGGAGGGCATCCAAAGTGGGGGCAGCGTGGTTGGGAGGAGGCCTCCTGTTTCTTGCCTTCTTCCCTGATATGCCTGAGTTCTATTCTGATCATTTCTTCCTCACCGTTGCACAGACAGTGGTTGATCGGTTCACCAAATGCCAGCTCAAGGGTAGGAGCAGCTCGATTCCTGCACTTACAACCTGTCAGTGTCCTTGCAAACACTCCACTACTGCTCGTTATGTCCCCCCCGGTTTATTATACAACCCAGTTTCACATACCCTTTCTCTCCCTTTCCCTTTCTGTCTTTATTAGCCTACAGGTTTTTCATGCTGTGGTTTGGGGGAAACAGTGGGATGCGGTCCTGTTAGCCTCTGCCTCAATACACCCTGAGTGATAATGGCTAACCACAGAAGTCTCAATGATGCATAGAGGGTACCAGCTTACCTACTCCATGACCAGCCCCGCTGGAGACCACACTCCATTCAGGTCGCTGTACTCTCTCTAATATACACTGCAGGATGCAAGTGCTAGACATGCCCACTGCCAGTTCAAAGGTTGTGGGCAGCATGCTACCTATATTTACAATGTCTGTGTCTCCACTCCACCATACTACCACTCGAGGGTCCCACTCTTCATGGATTAGAATTAGCCTGTCACTAGACAGGCCTTCCCCCTATTTCTCTCCTTCCAAAAGTATTGTATATGCTACATGCTGAGTTCTAGTACAAAGGTCACTGTTTTATGCAGGTCTTGCTGTTTTATCACATATATCAAATGGCTAATGTAGAGGTTCTCTTCTTGCTGCAATTTTTTTATTTTGTTTAAGGTGCACTTTTTGACTCTTTAGTGTCCAGAAGCATTGTTTTTAGACTGTGTTTATTACTATCGTAATACTACTGCCATCTACTGTACACGTATGGGCTGGGGGAGGGGCCATGAAACTTCATGAACCTGGACCTCTTGTTTGGACTCACCTACTTACAAGGAGTCTGTGGCTTACAGGTAGATGGTTCCGAGCTGTGGTTCTGCTCCTATACTCTATAACTCTTACCCATATGTCAGAGAGCAAGCATTGCCATGAGCTATATACAAGTCATTCCTGGAGAGGTGACCAGCATCTCCTCACCAGCTGTTTCTGTTACAATACTTCCCTTCCATTTTGTTAGGGATTCCTCACACAGACTCATCCTGGGGACATGGTACCTCACCCAATCACCTGTCCTCCATTCTGGACCTCATTTAAAAGTTCGTACCCTGGTCACTTGGGAGAGGACACCTGGGAAATACACTCCTCAGTTAGTCATAATGTTCAACTTTTTAAATGGTAATGACTGATACTAACTTTATTACATAGAATATCCCGGCCTCAACTTCTAGATTGAACAGAAAAAGGTCCGTTCCCATCTTAAAAAGTTGGGTCCTCAGGTGGCATTTCACTAGGAAACCAAACCGATCGTGTCCATGGCTAGAAAATTGAAAAGGGAATGGGTGTGGTGAGAAATCCACATCTCCTCCCAATCAGATAAGTGATGTGTTTTCATTTTATGGCACAAATCCATGCCTTGGAAGACTTAGGAGGTCCACATAGATGGTGATGGAAGGTAGGTCCTAGGGAAATTTGTGACTCCACAAAGTCTGCTGATTCTGTTGAATGTGTATGCCCCCACCAAGGATTCCCCTAGCTTTTTCCAGCTATTGGAAAAGTTAATCTCCAAGGTCATAACCCCTTTCTCTCTACTCTTGATGGAAATCAATTTCAACCTCACTTGGGACCCCCTCATTGACTGGTCAGCCTCAACTGCGAAGCCTCATCAGAAAGCTTGTGATACTCTAAAACAAACAATTCAAAACCATGCCCTGACAGATGGTTGGCATTTTGCTAGCCATACAGTGAGAAGTTATACTTACCACTCCCTGATCCATCAGTCATTTACCACCTGGACTTCTGGCTCTCCTCCCCTGTTATCACACAATCCACTCTGAGTTTCACCATACACACTATTGTGATATCAGATCATGCTTTAGTTGTGATAAACATTTTCTGGGATCCTGCCACTCCGAAGTCATCCACTTGAAGACTAGACCATCTGCTATTCAGTGACCCCAAATTCTTACTCTGGCCCTTCTTTGTAATTAATGAATTCCTGACCCACAATGATAATGGCCAGGTCTCACACTATGCATTATGGGAAACTCTAAAGGCCTATGTCAGAGGGCATATCATTGGTTATGTGTCCAATGATCCCAAGACAGGGAAGCCAAAACTAAGCAACTGGAGACAGAGCTTCACTCTGCAGAAATGGCACTAAAGGCTGACCCACAGGCCAACCCATCCAAGGTAGTCCATCACCACATGGTAGGCTGAAAAGCAGGGGATGCACAAAGATAATATTACTATAATCAAAAATAGGGAGTATTGCTTGCCCAATAATGTGTTTGCAAATTGCAATCCAATCATGACAAGCAATGTCTGGCATGCATTAAGTGTCCCTGGCATTGATGTACTTTTGAAACAGTTTTAGCAATGCTGTTTAAAAGTTAATGAAGAATCCAAAATGAGACCAAGGTACTTAAACTCAGTGACAAGTTCCAGTGGGTGGTTTTTCAAAAGGATTGTAAAGGACGAATCTGCCAAAGACAGATAATGCTGCAACCTGATCAGTATTGATTGAGTCTTCTTGCTATTTTGCTTAGCAAGTTATCAAAGAACAATTTCAGTACTTTATCAAAGTCACCCTGAAGGACTGTGGCAAGAGAAGGAGGAGATTTGTGAGCATAGAAAAGGGCCATGTCATCGGCATAAAGTGTGGCAGAGCAAAGATTAACAAGACATTATAGTAAATATACAAAAAGATTAAATAAAATAGGAGCAAGTATAGACCCTTGTGAAACTCCCATAAAAACAGGGAGAGGAGATGAGAGATAGCCACTCCAGGAAACAGATTGAATTCTACCATGTAAGTAAGATGAAAACCAGTTAGTTACATTTGAAGAAAACCAATAAGAAGACAGATGAGTTGACAGCAAAGAGTGACTGATCACTTTGAAAGCTTTTACAGGTCAATAAAAACAGATCCCACAAGACACCCCGTGTCTAAAGCCCTAGAAAAGGACTCATGAAAGTCAATCAATGTTGTTTGGGTAGTAAATGTAGGCCTGAAACCTGACTGAAACTAGAAATAACCTGGTAGTTAACTAAATAATCATTAATCTGTGATAAAACAAATTTTTACATTAATTCTGAAGCAAAGATACTGGATGATAATTATCTACCAAAGTTTTATCCCCCCTCCCCCCTTATGGGGAGGCATGACTAAGGAGTGTTTTCAAGTTGTAGGAAAAGTTTGGGTGGTAAGTGATGAACTGAATAGGAGAAGCCAAAATGTCAGCGCTGCATTTGAGTAAGAAATTAATTAAGTTATAAATCCCCTGAGCAGTGTTCTCTCTCGGGGAGCATAACAATGTAAATACTTCTTTAGTCTTTATAGACCTAAAATAAAATCTACGTCTTGAGAGAGTGAACACTGCAAGAGGGTCACATTTCAGAGCCATTCCCCCTTCAACAGGGCATGAAGGGTATTGCACCATCCCCCCCCTCCTGTTCCTACTAGCTACAGAGCCCCTTGATATTGCCATTAGAAAGCACACAGATCTGGCCAGTATCCCCATTGCCATAGGGACCACAGTGCCCTAATCTATGAAGGTGATGTCCTGATTCTCCTACCAGATGGTAAAAGATCACTTCTCTGACTCCAACCACTCCTGAACCTTTTTTTCAGAGATTTCTGGTCTCTGTATTAATCATGGCAAATCAGAAATCCTCCCCCTGAATCTAGCCAGCTCTCATTAAACTCTGTGAAGATACCATGGCTATGGTCAGATGGATGAATCACATACCTTTGTGACAGATTTACACCGGGACTTGCCCCCAAATCCAAAGACCTCTGTAAAGTGAATTTTGCCCCACTTGTAGAGGCCCTGCTCCTAGACTTCACTTGCTGGAAACTTCTAAACATGTCCCTACCTGGGAAAATAGCTGCTGTAAAGATGGTAGCATTGCCCAAATTGCTGCACATCCTATCTCATCTCCCAATAGAAATTCCTAAAGTGTTGTTTTCTAAGATAGATACTATGATGGGAAACTTTGTATGGGAGGGAAAGCCACCTCAATTTAGCAGATCAAAACTGAGACAACACTGGTCCAGAGGGGGCTGGGGGTTCTCAAACGTTACAGATTACCACAAAGCCTTCATTCAGCCTCAACCCATTAAGTGGTTTCTTTCCTCCTCAGCTGACATTCCCTTATGGGTCACCATGGAAGGAACCTCTCTCTCCACTCTTGACCCTGAGGGGCTGCTATACTTGACCAAATCTAGAACAGCAGTTCAGTACCCCACCAAATCCATCTCAATTAAATATTAGAAACAAATCTTAACCATGTTACACTTGCCAGCACCGCCAATATTATATTCCCCTTTGGAACAATTAAATGTTCTGCATCGAGCATAAACTGATCCCAGTTGGTTGATGGAATGCCAGTGGTATAGGGACAGTACTGGATCTTTGCATAGCAGATCAACCCGGTATCCGCTCCTATACTGATTTTTCCACCAAATTTGCCCTCCTCAAACTGAAATTTTGGCTCTACCTTCAATTTTGGTCCCTGTTCTCACCAAGGCTCACAAAATTGACCAACAAACTCTCAGATCACCCTCTGGCAACAGGACTTCACACCCCTAGAGGTTTCGCTGGCTCCATCCATAGAAGCCTATAGGACAGGGTTCTACCATCTACTGCAAAATCACAGACCCAGTGACAGGATGAGCTCACTATTTCCATCTCAGACTACCAGTGATGTATAACCTGGTACCATGCTCATTTCTGCTGCTGCGACATCAAAGCATAATTAATGCAGTTAAAATCTTCTACCGCAGGCACAGAACCCTCCAGCTACTAAAGGGATCCACCATTCAGATAAATATTGGAGGTGTAATTAACAAGAAGACCCCCATAACACGACCTTTGGTCTTGCCCCCAGATTGCAAATTTCTGGAGCTCCATACAAACTTTTCTGTTGCAAACTGGAACTCTCATTGGACCTTGTTGACACCCCCCTAGTCTTGCTATTAATCATATCCATATATATCCCCGAAAAGGAGCCCCATTGTCAAATGGGTAATAGCAGCAACTATAGCAGCCAAATGCATGCTCCTATAGCAGTGAAGAACCCCTGATATACTTGCTCTTAATGAGTGGTTTCAGGCCATGGGGCAAATGGCCTCTCTAGAATGATTTTCTCTCTTGGAAATTGGCAAAATTGAGCATTATCATGGCTCCTTGACTCCTTTTCATAACTACAAAATGAGTACACATACTCCAGCCACCTCAGGGACTACCAGATATACTGAACCGATCTCCCCAATCCCTAACAATTACACTTGGAGAAGAGTACTATGTCTTTATGTGTAGCTGCTTGTATTATTAGTTCTGTTGGCTTAGAAATTAATTAATTAATTAATTTATTTATTGAAATGTTTCACCAGGAAGGCACACCGAGCAACAAGTCGCTCATCTCCCATTGTGTCCTGGGGGAAGGGGTACATTAGGAATGAGACATTAAACATTCGAGTTATAAGTTCAACATTAACATACAGTTGTAAGGCAAATGTTACAAACAGTGTTACAACAGTGTTGCACATGATAGGTAAAAAGTGTACAAATATAAATGCTAGGTTAATAAATAACAAGTGCTTACGTGAAAGAAAAGGGTGAAAAGAGAGGCAGTGGTGAGGTGGGTGGGGAGGGGGAAAAGTCGTGTCCCTAAAGACCACTTCAGGATGCGAGGAACCCTGAAAGGGGGCTGGTGGAACCAGAGGGAATGGGATAAGGAAGTGTCCCAGACAGATCCCTTCAGGATGGTGGGGGAAGGGAGTAGATGAGAGATACAAGCCCCTTTGGGGGGTAGGAAAGGGACCCATTGAGACTATTCAGAGCCCCTTACATTCTGGGAGAGATCAAGGGAGGCCAATAACAGGTAACAATTTGGGGGAAGGGGAGGATAGCTAGGAATATGGTTGGATGCGCACAGGGTAAAATGAAGGTGATGGTAGAGGGGTAGGGTTTGTCCAGGGCTTAGAGGAGGGAGTTAGGGAGGGGCACGGCAGAAGCAGCTAAGAGCAAGGTAATTATTGAGGTCAGAGCTGTTGGAGTAGGCAGAAGATGAGTGCCGGATTTGTGGAGGGAGGGAATTCCAGATTTTTAGGAGGCAGTAAGAGTAATTGGATTGGCCTATTTGGGTGGATCTGCAGGGGACTACAAGGGTGCGAGAGTCAGTTGATCTAAAGGAATGAGAGGGTGGGGGGGTGTTGTAAAGGAGGAGGTGAGGTAGGAAGGGAGCTCACCCAACCAGTGCTTGGAGGTGAATTTAACACAGTGGGAGAGCCGCCTATTTGCAAGAGAGGGAAAGGATGGGACACGATAAAGATCGCAGTGGTGGGTGCAAGGGGGGCATCCAAGGTGAAGTGACACAAGGAATTGAAGAGGGTGTCCAGTCTGGCCAGGGAGGACTTAGGGGCAGCACCATAGACTATGTTACAGTAGTCAAAAATGGGCAGTATCATCTTCTGAACAAGTTCACACCTAGCCACAGGAAGGATAAAACTACAGTTCCTAAACAGGGCACTAAGCTTGGGGCATAGTTTTTTCTGGATGGCATCAATATGTTCAGAGAAGTTTAGGTGTTGGCCCAACCAAACACCTAAGTACCTGAAGGGAGATGTGTCCTTAATAAATTCCCATCAAAGGTGTGGAAAATGGGTAGGGTGGGAAGCCTTGAGAGTCTCTGCTTTGTGCCAAAGGTCATGGAGACAGTCTTCTTGGCACTGAGGAGAAGTTGATGGTTAGCAAACCAGAGCTAAACCTTGTCAAAGTCTTGCTGTAAGCTGGTTGTAACCTCATCAGGACAGGAGCCAGAGCATACAGGACTGTATCATCGGCATACATATGTATAGTGGAGGATGGGGAACAAACAGAGGTAAGGTCATTTAAGAAGATGGAGAATATGAGGGGCCCTAATACAGAGCCCTGAGGGACTCCAGTGCCAATTGGGAGGGGAGGGGAAGTGGCATCCAAAATCTTAACTGATTGGGTTCTGCCAATAAGGTAGACATTAAACCAGTTTGTGGCTGAGGGAGATAAGTTAGCTGCCGGGAGTGAGTCGAGAAGAAGGGAGTGAAAGACAGTATTGAAGGCCTTGTCTGGGTCAACAAAACTGGCAGAGGTAATTTGACCATTGTCCATCCTGGTTAGGATGGAGTCTGTGAGCCGTAGGAGAGAGGTGGTGATTGAGTGTTTTTTCCTGAAACTGGACTGGAAAGGTGTGAAAAACGTGTCAAATAGAAAAGAGGTGAGTTGGTAGAGGACAATTTGTTCTTGCGGCTTAGCAAGAGTAGGGAGGAGAGAAATTGGGCAATAGTTGCCAGGGGATGATGGGTCACTCCCTTTGGGTAGAGGAAGGACCACTGCATGTTTCCATGAAGATGTAACCGAGGTAGTAGAGAATGACAGATTTAGGATTATTGAGAGTGGGTAGGCAATGGCTGAAGCACAGAGGGAGAGGAGTTTTGGGTAAAGGCCGACAAGGGAGGCACCTTTAGAGGGGTTGATGGGGAGGAGGGCAATTAGGCATCATTTGGGATTACAGTAGGAAAAGAGAAGGGAGGTGGAGGCTGATAACAGGGCACACCCGGTAGTTGGGTGGGGAGGACATAAGCAGGAGGAGGGATCCAGTAGCTCAGTGGCACAGGGAGTGGCTAGTAGGAATTAAATTCCGCAGCTACTGCTGGTGGGTCAGACACTAGTGAGCTATTTACTTTAAGTACTGGGGAGGGCGGGTGAGATGAGTGGATAAATAGGGTGCGGACCACCTTCCAGAGCTTTGAAGGGGCATTTTTGTTGGTGATGAAGGCAGATTTGAAATATTCGGACTTGGATAACCTTGTAGCCCTGGTGCAAGCATTTTGGAGCATGTGGTAGTGGTCAAAGGCATTAAAGTTTGCAAGAAAGATTTCATTGCAGTAGGCAAGAGCCTTTTCAACTAAGGGGAAAGATATTATGGAGACCAGTCAGAAGTGGCACGGTTACTCAGGAGAAATGCCGCTGCTTAGACTAGCAGGTAGGACCCCCTCCAACACATACAAACCTGCTGCCTTGGGAGCTCCAAAATGCTGCCGCTTAGACTAGCAGGTACGAGTCACCCTCCACTTCCAGCTGAGGCACTCTGTCTCAGTAGGAGTGAACAGCAGATTTGAACCTGGTGCCTTTCTGCCAGCATACCAGTGCTGATTTGTTTTCTTACTCGCTGCTGTCTGCATTCCACAGCATCCTTTAGTGTTGCAGTGTACTTACACTAAGAATTTGTGCCAGATTTATAGTTAAAAAATTCATAGTTTACAAAAAAGAAAAAAGTGTGGTTAAGGCAGGTCCTGCATTTCAGGGATTAAATTGTGCTCTTATAGCCCTGCTTTCATCAAGTTTAGCCTGCTTTACTTACTCAGTGAACCAGGAGCATAGGTGCTCCACCCAGCATAGAGTGCTGTCTATATAACTTTATTTCATGTCTCAGGGGCTTGTTTTTGTATTAACTGTTGACTACTTAAGTAATTCATGCTTTGGAGATTTTAGGAGTTCTGTTTGTAGTTTTATAAATATAGTCACAGCCTGTTTTGTAAGCTTTATTGACTGCTGAGTCTACCAGACTCCATGCTGCTGATCTAACCTTATTGGGACATTAATCTGATTGTGACTGTCTTGTGTATAATAGTACTTCTACTCCTGTTGATATTGATTGTAATTAACCTGTCACAGTATCCTTGACTGGGTCAGTATGTCTATATTGACTGTTAATTGTGAAATAACATGTATGTATTTTGTTATGTTTATAGATGTATGTAATTAATTCTGGGTCGCCCCTGAAAAAGGGACTGTTTCAGTCTCAGTGGGCCCACCTGGTCACCATAATTTAAATAAAATAAAAATAAAAGGTTCAAGGTCAAGAGACTTGAAAGAGCACAGTTGTATGGTTTTGTGTGGTGATTTAGTTCTGTGGACTTTCCTATGTATATTGGGTTATGGTCACTGAGAGAATCAGAAAGGATGCCAGAGGTGATGACGCAGTGGGGGGGGGGGAGTTAGGGCCCAGTCGAGTAGGAAGTGTTGTTGTGTCTTGTGGTTTGGGTGGGTCGATTTGGAGATCAGTTGGGACAGATTTAGGGCTACAATTTCATTTTTAGTTTTGGTAGTTTTAGGTGACAGCCAATTTATATTGAAATCACCTAGGATGAATAGTTCCCCAGAGCGAGCAAGGGAAGTGATGGAGGTAAGGATGTCTAGCGTGACCGAAGGATGGACATTTGGGTGGCAGTAAATGCCAACTACAAAGATTGGGAGAGTGAAGGGGAGGTCACATGGATAGCTAGCACATCATGGGTCTCAGGATTGGAGGATGAGTAGATGATAGAATACTGAATGAAGGCTAGGATGTAAAGGGCCACACCACCACTACCCCTGCCAGCAAGGTCTTGCCTTAGCAGTGAGTAGCCAGGAATGAAGATCGAGTGGTCAGAGATAATGCTTTTCAGCCAAGTTTCTGAGATGATTAGAATGTTTGGTCTTAGAGTGCACATCATTGTCTGAATCTGCATCTAATTATTACTGAATTATTATCTAATTATTATCTGAATCTAATTATTGCTGTCTTTTCTTGTACTGTGTTATAATGAAAATAGGCTACAGTTTACTGTTTACTTTAGTTTGTGTTCTTATATACGCTGTTCTGTTGTTCTTGTTCTGTTTGTAACTCACCTATTTCTTTGATTTGAAAAGTTCGGTAAAAATTTTAAGGTAAAAAAAACAGTACTTGAAACAAGGCTGGAGCCAGCACCTGATGTGTAAATTGAGGAGTATATGGAAGAAGAGGAAACTGCAGTTATGTCTGCTTGTCTGTCTTTAAAACCACCTAGTCCCCTCCCAACGTACTGAGACACCAGGGATCCCTACACAGTCACCTGTCAAATTACCTAAAAGACTAAAACAGAGCCCCACATGGATGAGAGAAAAACTGAAGAACAGATAGTAATTTTGGAGGCCATGAAATGTGGTGAGGACTGTGGTTGCGCCCAGGTCAAGGAGCTGTGGGAAGGCTGAAAAATTATGCCATGGATACTATGCTATCAAGTGATGGATCAAGCAAAATACAGGTACTGTTATCCATATAAGCCAGGATGGGTGTGGGAGATTGTTGAAAGCAACCATGAGAAAATCTTACTAACCATAACTAAGAAAGACATGGCCACAATTGACCGAGAATATTACCTCTAGTACAAAGAGCAGATTGATTGCAAAACTCAGTCTAAAAGCACCACTTGAGAACAGGACGAGGCATCCAGATGCACAAAGTACTGTACACAGACTTAAATGACCGTCAACTAGGCTACCAGGCTGAATGAGGTAAAAGTGACAAAACCCCACCAATTGCATTATTCGTAGGCAGTACTTTAACAATAAAATGTAAAGTCAGTTGGATTCCTGTTTTAACCAAGTCAATTACAAAAGGGTTGGAGGGGCAAAAGTTTACATCAAGGAGTGCCACAGTTAGTACAACATGCTCAAAAATCAAAGTGTGTGCCTTCTCCCCTATGTAAGGGGGTAGAATTAATTTGGCTATGCCTCAATGGGAACAATAAAATATGAAGCCAGATGGATTTCTGTTCTAACCAAGTCAATTACAAAAGTGTTGTAGGGCAACAGTTTGCATCAAGGAGTACCCCAGTTTGCAACATTCTCAAAAATCTGTGTGTGTGTGTGTGTGTCTTCTCACCTATGTACGGGGGAGAGTGAATTTGGCTACTCCTCAAAGGGAGCAACTTGTCACCTTAGTTCTAGGGGCTATGGCTTGTCTGGTGGCTGAACATTGCAGCACAGCTCACAGAACTACCTCAAAGTTTTAAATCTTTTATTGCTCTTCAGGTTCTCCTAAGGGAGACCCATCAAGAAATGGGCAGATACTCTCACAATGACTGACAAAGTAATGGACTTCATGTTCACATATTTAAAATCTAGTTTTGTATTTTTGAAAAAAAAAAAAAAGAAAATATTTTAGGAGAATCTTGTGTGATGAGTTTGTTTTATTTCAGTTTTCCAGCAGGTGGAGTTGGGCTCCACCATCATGTCCCTGGAGGAAGAAGAAGGAAGGAGGAGGAAAGGCTGAGGACACCAAGAAAGTGAAGATTGCTTCAGGGTGCTTGAGTTTGTCCTGGCTCTTAGACTCTTAACTGCTGGTTTTAAGTGTGCTGACCAATAGGAAATATTGAAAGTAATGTGGTTAAAGGTATCAGGAAACTTACAGTGCATCATACGTTTGTGCCCAGCATCTGCTATACAATAGGACTCATTTTATGTAGGCCCATATTGGTACATTTCTAAGGCCTCTTGAGTGCTCCAGCCTACGCAGGCCACAGTTAGAGGGAGAATTTGCACAATCTCCCTCGACAGGATGCCAGGAGATCAGCACCACCAAGCAAATGAGATGGCATTGGTATAGATCATCTTTGTAGGGGACCACAATGTTTTGGGGAAAGGAGAGTGTAACCAGCCTCTTTCTTCACTCAGCTCAAGGCTAAGTTACTAAAGGGCTCATGAAGGGTTAAGCCTGACACTGAGAGTTGTCCTCTAGGAGATAGTGCTTGGAGACAGAATAACTGGATGTTTGTGTACAGAATGTTCTGGTTCAACTAGAAGCGGGAAACTCTGCCATGAATATTCATGGTCCTGTCCTTCCTTAATTCGCTATGAAAAGGTGAGGCAAGCCTGGGAAAAGACAGAACCACGGGTTCTAGTGAGATCAGAATCCAGAGGGAGAATGGATGAGTTCATCAGGGGACCAGTGGGTACAGGAATGGTGGCAGGGTCTCTGAGTCCAGGTGCCACTGGTCCCCTGTGGATGTCTCCAGAACCTCACCAGCAGCCATAGCCAGGAGCATGGGCATCCCAGGAGTGGCCTTGAGGACTGCAGAAGGACAGAAACCAGCATGGCAACACCAGGAGTAGTAACATAAAAAGTTTATAGAAACATAGAAAGGTGATGGCAGAAGGAGACCAAAGGTCCATCAAGTCTGCCCATTTGATTGCATGGACCCCTGTAGGGCAATGCCTGCTAGCATTGAACTCTAACTCAAGATGAGTCCCCATCCTTGATCCTGTGTTGCATGCATGTCCTGTCCCAACCACGTTTGAAGGAGGTGATTGTTTTGGCCTGTACTACCTCGGCAGGTAAACTATTAATAGGTGCCATCACACTCTTGGAGAAAAAGAACTTCCTGGCATCATGTCTGAACCTCCCCCCTTGAGTTTCTGATTGTGCCCTCTAGTATAAGAGTTGTGGATTTAGTAAACAGTTCTGAGTATGGCACTTTATTGATGCCTTTCAGGTACTTAAATGTCTCGATCATGTCCCCCCTCTCTTGTCTGGCCTCCAGCGAGAATAATTTCAGCTCTTACAGAGATTCCTTATATGGCAGGTCATGTAGTTCTGTTATCATCTTTGTTGCCCTTCTCTGGACCGTCTCCAGTCTGTTGATGTCCTTCTTTAGGTGTGGTTCCAAAACTGGGACCGGTACTTCAGCTGTGGTGTCACCACAGATCTGTAAAGAGGCAGTATGTTTCTGCTGCTGCTGTCAAAGTTTCTGCTGATACACCCCAACATTCTGCTGGCCATGCTACATACAGCATTACACTGACTGGTTGCCTTAAGGGATTCATTAATTAATACTCCTAGGTCCCTTTCCTCTGATGAGGAATTAAGTTGCACTTCGTTCAACCAATATTCTGTTCTAGGATTGTTTTTGCCCAAAATAGTAGTAGATCATCCTTAAGGCGATGTCACTGGGATCTGTGAGGATCCACTCCTGTAATGAAGCACAGCATGAAAGAAACAGAAACACAGAATTTGACAGCAGATAAGGACTAATAGAGGGGAAAAAAGGGCAGACTGGGTGGGTCTATCTATTAAACTAAGCCACCGATCCTTGCACTATCTCTGACCTTATCTCCTCTTTTGTACTGCTGGGGTTCCCCTATGACTATCCCATGCAGTTTTGAACTCCCCCACTAACATTGCCCCACCACCTCTGCAGGGAGACTGTTCCATGCCTCCATCACCCTTTCTGTGAAGAAGTACTTTATCACATTATCCCTTAGTCTACCCCTACCAATCTCATGTCATGCCCTCTTATTATGGGGTAGCTCCTTTTTTGAAAGATGCTACCCTCTGGAACCTTGTTTATTCCCTTTAGGAACTTGAAGGTCTCTATCATGTCTACTCTGTCTCTCTGCTTCTCCAGGGTATACATATTGAGTGCTTCCAGCTTCTCTTTATATGACATTTGGTGCAGGCCTTGCACCATCTTTGTTGCCCTTTTTTGAATTGCCTGTACTCTATGTCCTTATGGAGATGCGGTCTCCAGAACTCGGCACAGTACTCCAAATGTGGTCTCACCAAAGACTTATATCGTGGCATCACCACCCCCTTTCTTCTGCTTGTGATACCTCTCCCTATGCACACCAGCATCCCACTGGCTTTTCTCACTACTTTGGTGCATTGTTTGGCTACCTTAAGATTGTCAGATATGATAACCTCCAGGTCTCTTTCCTATTCGGTGGCTGATAGCAATTCAACACCCATCTGCAAAGAGAGCACCGTTCAGAAATAGGACACATTTGTAAGTAAACCTTGCATTAAAGACCTAGTGTATTTAGTAACGTTTGTGTCATGCATAATACTGGAGTCATTTGTTTTTGATGTCCAGTAGCTTTTTGTACTTTAAATAAAAATGTAATTTAAGATGTCTGTGTTTTTTACTTCTGTCCATTTTAGTCCATTTACCAGTCTCCAGTCAGGCAGAGGTAGCATGCACTCAGTTGCCCCCAACAGGTTGTTACATAATGAGAAGAAAGTCACTCTGTAGACTATGGCTGCTCTGGCTGGAGCTATTCTGACAAGGTATGCCACATGCACACATGCCACCTGGTTCATCTGAAGTGTGGTATAAATTCTTTCCAATAAAGCAGTATTATTGTTAGTCTGCGGAATTTCTTTTTTAAAATTTCTTCCACAGAAGGAACAGTTATCCACAAAGAGACTCATTTTCTCTCTTTCTATCTCTCATTTATTCTCTCATTTTTTATTTATTTATTGAAATGTTTCACCAGGAATTCACACTGAGCAACAAGTCGCTCGTCTCCCGGTGTGACATGGGGGGAAGGGGTACAATAGGAGTGAGACATTAAACAGTCAAGTTACAAGACCAATATTAACATACTGTTGTAAGGCAGGTGTTATAAACAGTGTTACAGCAGTGTTGCACATAACATGTAGAAAGAGTGGACAATAATAAATGCCGGGTTAATAAGTTAACAAGTGCTTACATGAAAGAAAAGGGGGAAAGGGGAGGGAGGGGTGAGGTGGAGTGGGGGAAGGGGAAGAGTCATGTCCCTGGAGAGTCCCTTAGGATGCGAGGAACCCTGCAAGGGGACTAGTGGGACCAGAGAGAAGAGGATATGGCAGTGTCTCAGAGAGACCCCTTTAGGATGGTGGGGGAAGGGAGTAGATCAGAGATACATGCTCCTTGGTGGGGTAGGAGAGGGATCCATGGACAGCATTCGGGGTATTTTACATTCTGTGAGTGATCAAGGGAGGCCAGTAAGGGGGAGCAATTTGGGGGAAGGAGGGCTAGAGATTTGGTGGGGTGGGTGTGTACAGGGTAAAATGAAGGTGAGGGTAGAGAGGTAGGGTTTGTCCAGGGCTCAGAGGAGGGAATTAGGGAGGGACATGGTAGGAGCAGCTAGGTGCAAGGTAATTATTGAGGGCAGCGCTGATGGAGAAGGCAGAGAATGAGTGCCAGATTTGAGGTGGGAGGGAATTCCAAATTTTTGGGTGGCGGTGAGAGTAATCAGATTGGCTGATTTGGGTGGATCTGTGAGGGACAACCAGGGTACGGGACTTGGTTGATCTAAGGGAATGGGAGGGTTGGGGGTGTTATAAAGCAGGAGGTGAGGTAGGAAGGGAGCTCACCCAACCAGTGCTTGAAGGTGAATTAAGCACAGTGGAACAGTTGCCTATTTGTAAGACAGGGGAGACAGGGGAAGGATAGGACATGATAAAGATCGCAGTGATGGGTGTGAGGGAGGGCATCCAGGGCAAAGTGGCACAAGGAATTGAGGATGGTGTCCAGTCTGGCCAGGGAGGACATAGTGGCAGCACCATAGACTATGTCACAGTAGTCAAAATTAGGTAGTATTATCTTCTGAACAACTTATCGCCTAGCCGCAGGAGGGTTGTAACTATGGTTCCTAAATAGGGCACCAAACTTGGGGCGCAGTTTTTTCTGGATGGCATCAATATGTCCAGAGAAGTTTAGGTGTTGGTTCAGCCAAACACCTAAGTACCTGAAGGAGGATGTGTCCTCAAGTAAAGTCCCATTAAGGGTGTGGAAAGTGGGTAGGGAGGGAAGCCTACAGAGTCTCTGCCTTGTGCCAAAGGTCATGGAAACAGTCTTGTTGGCATTGAGGAAAAGTTGATAGTTAGCAAACCAGAACTGAACCTGGTTGAAGTCTTGCTGTAACCTGGTTGTAACCTCATCAGGATAGGAGCCAGATGCATACAGGACTGTATCATCAGCATAGATATATATAGCGGAGGATGGGGAGCAAACAGAGGTACTGTACGGTCATTTAAGAAGATGAAGAATAGGAGGGGCCCTAATAGCAAGCCCTGGGGGACTCCAGTGCTAATTGGGAGGAGAGGGGAAGTGGCGTCCAAGATCTTAACTGATTGAGTTCTGCCAATAAAGTAGGCCTTGAACCAGTTTGTGGTGGAGGGAGATTGGCCAGCTGCCACGAGTGAGTCGAGGAGACTCATTCATTCTCTTATTCTCTCGATCTCGCGTTCTCTCTTTCTTTCTTTCTTTCTCCAGGAAAGGATACTGAGCAAGACTGCTCATTTCCAGATGGGTCCTGGGGCAGGGGGGAAAGGCAAACAATAACAATAAACATAGAAATGAACAGTTCACATACAATACGATAGATGCAGCACTAGATTAGCAATAAGACATAGAATATATGAAACGTGCAGTTTACAGTTAGCATACTAAAAAAACAGATGACAGCATAAAAATATCAATATCTATAGGACAATATGTATCTTGCAGTGAGTGATGACCCACTGCAGCAATTTCACTGGGATGTTCTAGGAACGTAGCTGTGAGGCAAACCTGGGCATGGTGTGGTGAGAGTAGGCTTAGGGTTTAACTTAGGTAGGCTTAGGGTGAAGCAGAAGACATGGTGTGGTGAAAGAAGGCTTGAGGTGTAGTGGAAGGTATGTACAGGAACACGGTTGACAGCCTGAGAGGACGACTGGACCTGGGCTTACAGGAAGGTGAGATAGGGGTAGTCAGAAAGTGGGTAGATCAGGGTTGAGCCACCATGTGGTGAGACATTAGACTGAAAGTGTAGCTGAAAGTAAGGAGGGGTACAGAAAAATTGTTAGTCTTGGAGGTGGAAAGGGCCTGGGGTTAGAGATAGGTGAGTTAGGGGCAGGCCCAGATGGGGGAGGTGTAGACATGGAGTACAGATAAAAGGGATGCTTGACTCAGTGCATCTTGGATGGGAGAGGGAGGGCATTCCACAGTTTCAGGCAGCAGTATGAGAAGGTGGACTGACCTGCAGTGGTGAACCTTTGGGGGAGAGCCAGGGATCTATGATTAGTGTTGCAGAGGGAGTAGAAGGGAAGGGTGGGGTAGAGAGAGTAGAGGTGAGATAGGTGGGTAGTGTCCCAAACCAGAATTTTGCCACAAAGCTAACAGAATAGATGAGGTATCTGTATTCAAGAGATAGGAGGGAGAGGGCTTTGTAGAGATCACAATGATTGGTCCTTGGAAGAGAGGATAGAGTGAAATGACAGAAGGAGTGAAAGAGAGTGTCCAGTCTGGCAAGGGAGGACTTGGGAGCAGCACTGTAGACTATGTAAGCGTAGTCAAAATTTAGGAGGATCATTTTCTGCACAATCGCACAGTGACCAGGTAATGAAATGCAAACACAGTTTCTGTATAATCCAATATGCTTGGGGTGCAGTTTCTTTTGGATTGCATTCACATGTACAGAAAAGTCCAGGTGCTGGTCTTGCCAGACCCCAAGGTACATAAAGGAAGTGACATTCTCTAAAGTCTTCCCATCCAGAGCATGGACAATAGTGGGGGGGGGTCTAGAGATCCTCTGCCTTATGCCAAAGGTCATGGAGACAGCCTTTTTGGCATTTAGAAACAGCTGGTTTGAGTGGAACCAATGCTGCACCTTGTTGAAATCCTGCTGAAGTCTTTCTGCCACCTCTGATTGGGAACAACCTGAGGTGTAAAGGATGGTGTCATCCGCATTAATATGTATGGCTGCTGATGAGCAGACCACAAGTAGGTCATTTAAGAAGATAGAAAATAGGTTTGGGCTAAGTACCGAGCACTGTGGGACTCCAGTATTGATGGAGAGGGGAAAGGGAGTCATCTGTCTTGACAGTTTGTGACCTACCTTCTACATAGGATCAGAACCAGGTGGTGGCTGAAGAGGATAGAACAGTGACATTTAGTTTGCGTTGGAGGAGGGGGGGTGAAACTATGTTAAAGGCCTCAGATAAGTTGACAAGTATTGCGGAAGCGATCTGCCCCAAGTCCATACTGATGAGTATGGAGTCAGTGAGCCGAAGCAGCGAGGTAGTAGTAGAGTGTGACTTTTAGACACTAGACTGGAAAGGGGTGAAAAAGGCTGAGGAGTGAAGGTAGGGGGAGAGTTGGGAAAGCACAATGTGCTCCTGTGACTTAGCTAGAATGTGGAGTAGGGAGACTGAGTGATGGTTACCAGGATTAGTGGATTCACCACCCTTAGGGAGAGGGATAACTGTTGAGAGTTTCCAAGCTGCAGGGACAGAGACATGGGAGAATGATAGGTTTAGGAGTGCATCAGGAGGGGAGGAGATAGTGTGGGTGGAGAGATAAAGGAGCTTGGAATCGAGCTTATCAGGGCTCTTGCCTCTGCAAAGGTTTTATGGCTAGAAGAGCCTTGAGGGCTTCAGTTGGAGAGATGGGTGAGAATGTGACTCTACTGTAGTCCCCCAAAGGGGGGACTAAGGTAGAGTTGGAGGGGGGTGAGTCAGTGGGGGTAATGGTGGAAGAGGAGGATCGGAGAGTGGGAAGGAGTGATGAGGCACAGGAGGTGAAAAAGACATTAAATGTTGCAGTCAAGGGGGGGCTCTGTCAGAGTGGAAGTACCTACCTTGAAGAGAGGCATGGGGGAGGGGTTGAGCAGGAGGTGAGAAGAGGGATGGAAATACAACCTACCAAAATTTGGAAGGGTGGCTTATACTGGAGTTAAAGGAGGTGGAGAAGTATTTGGCTTTGGCATATCTGATGGCACTGATGCATGCATTCCTAAGGTAGCAGTATCTAAGAAGCTCTGCATGGAAGCCGGAAGACACATGGCCTTTCCAGGCTTGATCATGAGCACACGTGCAGGCTAGCAGATCAGACGTGAGCCAAGGGACATGGGATCCTCCTACCCTTGTGTATGAGAGGAGGCATGCAATTTCCAAATTCACAGGAATTTGGAACGGAAGTAGCTGAGAGCCTCATCATTTGAGGATGCAGAGGAGATAGGTAACCAGTCCATATGACCTAGTTCAGCTAAGATGGGGGCCAGATTTAGGGAATGAAAAGAATGGGAAACAATAGGAGCTAACCACTGTAAACCAGATCCAGCACATCACTCTCTAAGGAAACTCCAGAGGCTGAAGCGCTAGGTCTGGTTCACAGTGGCTGGCTCCTATTGTTATACTCTGTTATGTTGAATGTGGAGTGGCTGTAATACATAACTGCAAATTCTAGCTTTGGAAAACTATCAGATTGTTAGTCACTCATTTCTCATTGTGTGTGGGTTAGTACTGGTTCTGTTGTTGATTGTTGGGGGTAGCACACTACCCTGCACCTACTCACCATTTTGGGCACAGCTTCTCTGATTAATTTCATGAACTACAGAGGCCAAGGGACAGAGAGTGGGCTAACCCAGTCGATGCAGAAGGCGAACAAAGGGGAATGCAATGGGGGAGGATTCAGGGGGCTAACCATGCTACCACTAAGGAGCAGTTGAGACCTGAGGCCGAAGGGTTGAGTGTGGTCAAGAAAAGGGGAAGGATGGGAACAGGATCTGAGCATGGTTTCAGGTCATGGGGGGGGGGTTGGGGAAGCTTGGGATAAAGGGAGGGAGGATAAGAACAGGTTCTCAGTGCTAGTAAGCCTGGAGCAGCAAAAGGAGGGAGGGGCAGTCATAGAGAAGGTGGGGAGCTGGGTAGAAGTGATGGCGGAGAGCTAGTAGAGAGACAAAAAGCAGGGTCAACACAGGAGAGGGCAACAGGAGTAGGGGAGGAGGTGAGGTAGAAGGGCAGGAGACTCAGGAAAGTGTGGGGACACACAAAAGGTATGGAAAGGTGGGGGACAGCCAGTCAGGGTAGCAGTAGGAGGAGGGAGAGGGGATCACCTGTAGGAGAAGGAAAAGATCAGAGAAGGCACTGGTGGCCAGTGGCAGGGAGTGGGCTAATGCAGAGCAAAGGGGAGGGGACTGAATCAGGAAGTTGGTGGGGGGGTGTAGATAGGGAATGGTAGGGCATGGACACAGCTAGCATGGGCAGCAGTAAGGGGGAGCAAGGGGGGTCCAGGGCAAGGGTTCAACAGGGGTCAAGTGGGCAAGGGGGCCTACAGGGATGGAACCAGGGGAAGGGGACCAAGAATGGATGCAGAGGAATGAGATGCATCAGGAAGGTGGGCAGGATAAAGAAGGGAGGGTCATCATCCTGGGGAACTCAATAGCAAAGGGTATAAGATGGGGAAGCAGAGGTGCCAGAAAGATCCGCATATGGATGGAGTGTATGCCAGACATGACAGTGGGGAAAGTGAAGCAGTATATTAAGAGGTGTGTGCGGAGGCTAGTGGGAAAACCTCATAACATAGTGCACCTGGGCACTAATGATCTGGAAAGCAAAAGGACAGAAGAGGTGTAGGAGAGATTCAAGGATGTGGGAAGGTCGTGTAGTAGAGAGGGGAGGACAGTGGCATTCTCTGAGATTCTCCCAGTACCAAGGGCTACCACAGCCAGGAAACAAAGAATTTCAGAGTTCAATGAATGGCTGGGGCTATGGTGTGAGTCCATGGGATATGGACTGGTGGGGGATGGGGAAGGACATGGGAGATCAAAGACCTATATGCACCAGATAGGCTGCACTTGAGTAGGGTAGGCTCGGGGGTCCTAAAGAAAAATCTGAAAGAGTTCACTGCAGATAGGTATAATTTAAACTAGGTGAGGGGTGGGGGGGGCAGTAAACAGTGCCAACAGGCAAAGAAGTCCATCATGCTTCCTTCCATAGATAGGCAGGAGGAAAAGACACAAAAGTCAAAAAGGGGAGGGCATAGGTCCAAAGTTTCAACAACTGGAATGCTGGTCACTGCGGCCAAGCGGGGCGAGGGGTTCCGAGGGGGGGGGGGGCTCTTGGAAAATGATGAACCTTTTAAGTGACACTACACACAGGCTGGTTTGCTTATGAGGACCTTGACCAGGACAACTGACTCAGGCTGCATGGGGATGGGGGTAGATTCCATGCTAAAAGAGAAAAACAGACTGAGTTAGTGCCAGATTTTATTCAGTCTGAAGATGGTCCCCTAGGAGTGCGAGCAAACTTACCATGCACTGTGCTCTTTCACTTCCCTTTAACTGGCTGTACACAGGGCCAAACTCGAGTCTCACAGCTGCTCCTTGACCTCCTCCACCTCGCTATAAAGACCCCACTCCTTGAAGGATGGTTCCACGTCGGACTCCAACATTGCGGCGACTGGGCAAATTTTTTATTATTTTGCTGTCAAATTCAGAGACCGGACAGTGCCGACTGCTCATCCTCGACATTAGCCTGCTGATCTGCCCATGCTCTAATATGTCTGCAGGATGCAAGGATCATTCTGCGGCTGCCCAGTGAGCAAGAGACCAGGAATGAGCGCTGGGAGTGCGTGCTTTCATTCTTCTGTGCATGCACGGACCGGGAAGCTGGGGTTTAGCGGGTTTGGCCAAGGGTGAGCGGGTCAGTGGATTTTAAGGCTCAAAATCAGATCGGACCCACAAAATGCGGGTCACTTGGTGGGATATGGGAGGGGTTAGGGGTGAGGGTATGGGTAAGGAGTTCACACTGGAGGGTGGTCTCACTGAATGCGAGAAGCCTAGGCAATAAGACAGTAGAACTGCAGGCTTTGATGGCTGAAGGTGAGGTGGACATAGCCACCATAACTGAAACATGGGTCACCCACTACCAGGACTGGGATTTAGTGATCCCTGGGTACAAACTGTATCATAGGAACCAAGACAAAGGGAAAGAAGATAGAGTGGCTGTCTATGTTAAGGAGGGGATGTTGTGCAACAGAGAGCAAGGTGATGAGGGCAGGGTCGAAGCCTTATGGGTCCATCTACAGAACTCAAATGGTAAGAAGGTGAGCTAGGAGGTTGTGTATAGGCCTCCCTCCTAATGTGCAGAGACTGATAGGGAACTGGGGGAGCAAATAAGGAGGCTTAGCAGTAAAGGCAGCGCAGTGGTGGTGGGGGGCTTCAATCTGCCAGGGGTGTATTGGAACACCCAACTACCTCAAGTGCCAGAAAGAAAGTCCTCCTAGAGGCCTTCCAGGACAGTTTCCTTATGCAGAAAGTAAAAGACCCCACCAGGGAAGGGAACATTCTGGACTTGGTACTGATGGACGGAGATCTTTTCCAAGACACAGAGGTGGAGGACCCCCTAGCAAGAAGTGACCACAGCACAGTGTGGTTCTCCCTCAGACTGGGGAGGTAGGTAGCCAATACAAAAACAAGAGTTATGGATCTTAAAAGGGCAGACTTTGGCAGGATGGAAATCATTTTGGAAGGGCACCTAGAAAACATCAGACCAGACATGGATGCCGAGCAGAAATGGAATATCATAAAGAATGGTCTGGCAGAGGCCACTAGCTCTTGCACAAAGTGCCAAAGCAAAAGGACCAGGACCAAAAAAATGAGCTGGTCATTGAGAGAGATAGTGGAGAAGGTGAGGAAAGAGAGTGGCCCTTAAAATGTACAAGAGATCTAACCAGGATGTGGACAGGGAGGAATATGTTAAGAAATCTGGAGAGGTGAGCAGAGTTGTAAGGGCAGCCAAGGCTTCAAAAGAACTAAGACTGGTGCAGGGGATCAGGAAAGAGGAAAAGGATTTCTTCAGGTATGTAAGAGAGAAGAGAAAGTGCAAGTACCAGATTGCAAGGATTAGGAAGGATGGTGGGTGGGCAGATAAGGGGTCAGAGCAGGCAGAAGTACTAAACGAGTACTTCTGCTCAGTGTTTAACAGGGAGAGGGATAGGCCTATGCCTCAGGGGAAGAGTGGAGTGTGAATAGGGGGAGATGAGATAATGGATGTGGAAATCCCAGTGGACAGGGTGTTGGAGGGCCTTAGAGCACGGTGGATAAAGCACTGGGACCAGACAGAGTGTATCCTAGGGTACTGAAGAAGTTGGCAGAGATCCTGGTAGGACCACTGGTGGATTCATTCTACACTTCCCTGAATACTGGACATGTGCCCAGGGACTGGAGGATGGCACATGTGGTGCCCCTCCATAACAGTGGGTCCAGGGACGAACCAAGAAACTACAGACCGTGAGCCTTACAGCCATTGTGGGGAAGCTAATGGAGTCTATCTTTAAGGAAAGGCTTGTGAGTTTCCTGGAGGAGAATGGTCTACAGGATGACAGGCAGCATGGGTTTGTATCTGGCAGATATTGTCAGATCAACCTAGTTGAGTTTTTGACTGGGTGATGTAGTCACTGGATAGGGGCCATGCGGTGGATGTCCTTTACCTGGACATCAGCAATGCTTATGACTTGGTGCCACACAGAAGGCCGACCAACAAGTTAAATAGTCTGTGAGCTGGGAGAAAATGGATTGGGTGGATTAAGAGCTGGTTGCACGGCAGGCAGTAGAGGGTGGTAGTCGGAGGAGAGCTCTTAGCACCCAGGGCTGTAACCAGCAGGATCCCGCAAGGTTCAGTGCTAGGACTGGTACAATTTAACATCTTCATTGCCAACATATCAAACAGGATAAGGAGCAAGATCAACCTTTTTGCAGATGACACTAAGATGTGTGCACAGGTGGATAGTGAGGAGGGGGAAAAGTACTACAAGAAGATTTGGTGAGACTTTAGTGCTGATCAGTCTCATGGCAGCTGGAATTCAATGCTAAAAAGGGCAAGGTCTTGCACTTGGGGGCAAAAAAAACAACAAAACAGCTACTGGTTGGGGGGAGTACAGTTAACCACCTTGGCTGAGGAGAAAGATCTGGGGGTGCTGGTAACAGGGTACATGAAACACTTGGTGCAGTGTCAGAAGGCATCTGCAAAGGTGAAGAAAATGCTGTAATGTATCATCAGGGGAATCACCTCCAAGAGGGAGGAAATCATTCTGCTCCTGTACAGTCCCTTGTGAGACCGCACTTGGAATACTGCATGCAGTTTTGGTGCTCCTATTTGAAAAGAAATATCAAACTACTGAAGGGAGTCCAGCGTAGAGCAACAAAGATGATCCTGGGGATGGGAGAACAAAACATCTGAGGAGAGACTGCAGGATCTCAACATGTACACACCAGAGGATAGAAGGGAGAGAGGGGTTATGACTGAGACATTCAAGTACCTAAATAGCATAAACAGAGTTAATTCTGAAGATTTGTTTAAGTTAAAAGGAGGGAGGGACACCAGGGGACACAGTCTGAAACTGGAGGGAGAAAGATTCAAGAGGGAGATGAGGAAGCATTATTTCACAGAAAGGATGGTGGCAGGTTGGAATGCGCTGCCAGAAGAAGTGATATCACTGCGGACAGTGGGCAGCTTCAAGAAGGGGTGGGATAGCACCAAAGGGAGGGTCAAAACTGTGGGGAAAATGGGAGATAGAAGTCGGAGAAGGGGAAATATATCAGTAGGGCAAGGGGAGGGGGGCAGCTGCAGTTTAATAAATAGCATGCTGCACACTCAAGCAGACTAGATAGACTGAAAGGCCTGTATCTTTAGGCAGCTTTGTATGTTCGTATGTAACTAACGTAAAAAAAAAATGTAACATATGCCAATTTATAAAACTGCATCAGTGGCATAGTGCAAATAACAGCACAAACATACGAATTTGCCACCAGAAAAAGGCCATAACGGTTAATCTAGTCTGCTTGAGTGTGCAGCTTAGTTAGTTTCCTGGAGCTGCCCCTCTCCCCTACTCCCCCTGGAGTCCTCTCCGACTTAATCTTCTTCACTCTGTCCCACTCCCCCCTTGAAACTGACCACAGTCTTTGCTGCTACCACCTGCTGCAGCAACTTATACCACCCCTTCACCACTCTTTCAAAAAAAGTGCCTCCTCATTTCCTTCCTGAATCTACCCCCCATCAATTTCAGGCTGTGCCCCCATGTTGTACCCTCCCTTCTTAACTTCAGGATGCCCTCAGTACCAATTTTGTTAATGCCCTTTAGGTACTTGAATGTCTCATATCCCCTCTCTCCCTTCTGTCCTCCAGGGAGTACTTGTTCAGCTCCCTCAGCCTCTCCTCATACATTTTTTCTCCCATACCCCTAATCATTCTGGTTGCCCTCTGCTGGACCCCTGCCAGTAATTGGATTGCCCTCTTCAGGTAAGAGCACCAGAACTGAACACAGTGTGGTCTCACCAGTGATGTACAGTGGCAGAATAGCCTCTTCCCTCCTCAAGGTGATTCCCCTAGCGATGCAGCCCAGCATTTTATTTGCTTTGGCTGCTACCTCACGGCACTGTGCTGTGTGTTTCATATCACCCCTGACCATTACACCCAGGTCCTTTTCCTCCTCTGACACTGTCCCCTGTACTCCCCCCAGCCAGTATCTGGCCTTTGGGTTACTGGCTCCCATCTGTATTACCTCACATTTCTTTGCAATAAAACCCAACTGGCAGATGCCTGACCACTCCTCCGGCTTAGCCAGGTCCTCCCTTAAGTCCTGTCTCCCCTCCTCTGTGTCCACCCTCCCACAGAGCTAAGTATCATCAGCAAAAAAGGCAGATCTTACTTTTGACTTCCTCTGCAATGACCCCAATAAATATGTAACAGCATGTATGCATTTTGGCAAAATATGCCAAGTGAAGGCTGAACCATCCTATGAGCACAGGTAAACTGTGAAAAGGTGGTGGCCATTCAAATCACTGAATATCTGACTAAGCATAACATCTTATGCCCAGAGCAGCACGGTTTCTGTGCTGGTCACAGTACCAGCACTGCACTAATTGAGTTTTCCAATTTCCTACACTCCTTGCTGGTGCAGTGTTCATTGACCTCTCAAAGGCTTTCAACACTGTCTCCCACCTTCTTCTGCTGGATGACCTCTGCCACACTGGCTTCTCTGCTGGCCCCCTCACATGGTGCATGCGCTATCTATCCGCTCTCTCACAGTGTGTAAAAATCAATGGGACACTCTCTGAAACCCATCCCATCCATTCAGGGGTACCCCAGAGCTCCATACTGGACCCCCTTCTCTTCTCACTCTATCTAAATACCCTGCCCATTGCATGCTCTGGCAAAATTCTTATGTATCCAGATGATGCTGTCATTTTTGCCACCCACCGCAATACCATCTCCCTCCAGGACTCCCTCCTACAACAATCCTACAATGATGCCGAAGCCTGGATTAAGGAGCACAGACTCATCATTAATCTTAAATAAAAAAAACTATGCTCTTTGCCCACCCCCAAAACAAAGCCTGCAACCACCCACTCCCTATCCTCCCTAGTACCAAACAACCGCTTGAACAAGTCAGCTCCTACAAATACCTTGAGGTTACCTTTGACTCAGCCCTCACATTTCACACCCACATTGATGCCCTTGCATCCGTCACTAATACACGGCTTGGCATCCTCTTCTGCTATAGTAACTGCCACTCCCCTGATGCTCTCCGACTTGCTGTCATGTCTTCAGTACTCTCCCTTGTAGACTATGGCCTGCCAGTCTATGGTGCTGCTGACACGACTGCCCTCAGCAAAATTCGGCCTCACCCTAAATAAGGCCTGCAGACTGATTACTGGTGCCCCCAGGCTCACACATACATGTCAACTCTATGACGAGGCTAAACTCCTTAACCTGGAAAAATGGCTATGCTATCAAACCTGCCTCCTCACAAAAAAAACCCTACTTGGGCTCTCTTCTCCTGGGGTGACAGCCTCCATCCACCATACCCCACACAATCGCAACCCGAACCTCCAACAAGACCACTGTACTGGTCCCCAGATCCAGGACCACCCATGGTCAGAGGTCTTTCTGCTACAGAGCCCCATCCTGGTTTAACTCTCTCCCTGCTCCCACCTCCAATGCCCCCACAATCTCCAACTTCAAAACCGCCCTTTTGAGCCAACTCTTTAACACTCACAGCAGCTCCTGTCTCTAAATATGGCCTCGATCACTCCACACTTGACAATGCCCACTGGGCGGCACTCCACCTCACCCCCCCACCCTCTCCCCCTGTGTACCATACCTCTGCTTTAACCAGCCTGTGCCAGCTGTATCAATGTAATTGTCACAAAATTGTAAATGTATGAAATCAATATGTGTAACACTAATTTCAGTTACTTGCATTCTGTAACCTAAATTTGTTATGTTTGTCCTCAATGTGACGAGGTACCTTTGGAAATGAGCCTCTGGCTCAAAGGTTGTAAACTGATTTACAGATAAATAAATAAATAAATAAACTGACATCTATTCACAACTAGCACACTTGCTTTCTTTTGTTGTTCTTGTTATGATTGCATTATGGACACTGCTGTATGTTTTATGTGGCATTACAGTGACAAACTTATTATGACTAATATAAGGTGCTATATCCCTGCATGATCACCATTTGAAACACTGGACTATGTATAGAATGCTGTCCCCATGTGCTGTCCTCACACAGACTCAACTGTCAATAACGGTCATATCACCATGCAGTCCACACAACTTGTGACAGCTCACAAACCTGACAGAAGACAACATAGTATCCTGATTGAAGCTGCACTCTCAATATAAAAGCTAGTATCTTATATTTATAACAAAGTCAATGACTGAGCAGTTTAACTTTTTATTTTTGGGAAGAGTGACCTGCAGGTTGGCGTGACAAGCTATGCAGTTTCCATTCTATGTGGCAGCTTTGCCCTCTGTTCATCACTTCCTGTCACAGAACAACAAATGGCAATGCCCATCTTCCAACAGTTCCAGCAGATACAAATATCTGAAAAAAGTAAAACTAATTAATTAGTTGTGCATAACGTCAGTGTGAATCCTCATATACAGTGTATCACCGGATGGGAAAAACAATAACAAAGAAATGGACTAACGGCTCAGACTATCCACTAGCTCTTTGAGGATGTCCTGTGAAGTATTAGGAAGCCCCAGATAATGAAGTGTATTCCCCCTGGCAGGTAGCTAATGTCATGGGTCATAAGAGGGAGAGGGCCTGGCAAGAGTTGGGGTAGGTAAGTCCTTACATGAGGGATTTGGCATGGGAGCCTGTTTCTTTGGATCACTAGGGCTATCAGTGCACTTTTGGAGGGAGGCAGGCATGACCAGACCAACTAATAAATATATCAGTAGTAGTGTTATTAAACTATAAAATTATGGATACCATCATAATGCAAAGCATCATGGGATGTATATGCAAACCACCATGAAATTTTAGACTGGTTCAGCTTCAAGCAAGACTGCATGGTGCCGAAATGCCTCTCACACAGTTTGCAAAGGGTGCAAACAGAAAGACACAGACACGTGTTTCGTCCTAGCAGGACTAATCAATGTGGCTTGTCTGTATCACACTCCAGGGGAAATGAACCTGCTGTAAGTTGGTCTTACGGGTTATTATGTTGACTTGCTTTATTTATTGTTCACCTATGTGGGTACAGAAACACACATGCAGGCACAGATTCGCCCCAAGGAAGTGCTCGACCAATGTAGGAAAATGCCACCACATTAACGGTCCTGGGAATGCCAGGGCCCCAGGGACTCCATAGGAAAGTTAGGGACTGTGATGAAAACATTAAGTTGTGTTTGGACCAGATTTAGTAAAAGCTAAATATTAGTGCCCATTAGCTCAAGGGTGGTAATCTGGTAACAGCAACCTTGGGAGAAGAGCAGTGAGGATAGGCCTGGGAAGTGGTGGAGATGGCGATCAGAGCCCCAGTTCAAAAGATGATGTGTACAATGTGCTGCAGCCAGAACTATATTTTAAGAACGGAACATGAATGAGTTGAAGTGGCAAGGGAATGCCTTAGTGCCTGTCTACCACCTAGGTAACTTAATAAATGCACCCAGTTTTATCCCAGCTTCAGGACTGGACTCAGTTTTTGTGTGTTGTCTCCTGTTTATTGGTGCCCTAATGTATGTTAACGGATCCCCTACACCACTGCCCCATACCCATGGTGGCAAAGGTAAATGGTGCAGGAACAGGTCCTAAGGTGTAAGGCAGGTGCTCGTCTGTTGAGAGATGCCACTATACACCTATAGACATGGGGTGCTGGCCCTTACATACAGTACATATATAGGTGCCAGTGTTTCTCAGTTGGTAGCACATCCACCCTATGCCAGAAAGATGTGGGTTCTAGTCCCACACCTGGAGTAGGCTCATAACATAAAATGCTGGCAACCAAGTGCAGTACTAAGGGGATGCTGTACTGTATGGGTATACAGTCATTCACATGAGATCTTGAACCAAGATCCCATCTGCCTATTCTGGTGGTTGTTCAGGTGGATCTTAAAAATCCTATGACGCTTCTTATATTAAATGAAATCGAACATAAATTATTTACACGTTGAACAACAAACAATATCAGCTAATCTTTCTTTCTTTACTCTGCTCTCTCTCCCTTCTCTTAATGCTAGGCACCTTTCCCATTGTGTCTCTCTTTTATCCAAATTTTGGTTCAGCACCCTTCCCTCCTATCTTATATCCCTTCTTTACCCTCCTCCTTCTTCCTCCGACCCTCTCCACAATAACACTACGCTCTTTCACTATTCCTTCTAGAAAGTCTATCATTGCCCAAACTGCTTTCTCTTACCACTTTCCTAAATGCTGGTCCTCCCTTCCCCTTTCTATTTGTTCTGCCTCTTCTTCTTCCTCCCTAAAGACACTTCTTTCTGATTTTTGTCATCCTTCCTGCAACTGCCCTTGACCCTTCCTTCTGTTAATACTCAATGCATTTTATTTTGTATATTCCCTTCAACTGCTATTCTGCAGAAAGTATTTATGATTCTGTGTGTAATTACAACATTATTGTATTTTACTTTTTATAGTTAGATATTTCCTTTTCCCTTTTCCCCCAGGACACTTCTGGAAATGAGCTGTTTTCAGCTCAGTATGTATTTCCTGGTTAATCTTTTAAATAAATAAAATAAAGGAAAAGAAAAATTTGGAAACAAACTAGATCATGAATCAGCAAGTGCAGATTCACTGCACATGGGTAAACATAACCCACATACCTCCTACACATTAAATAATAAAACCCTGTGTGTCACTAACAATGAAAACAATCTGGGGTTTCTAATTTCTGAGAATTTATCATGCACACATCAACCGAATGCCACTATTTGCAAATCTGATGAAGTCATTTGGTCTATTAAATTAAATATTAATTCAAAACAACCTGATGTCCTAATGCCTCCGTTTAGAGCTTATGTTAGACCACACTTGGAATATGCAGCACAGGTTTTGCATCGCTACAAAAAAGTCAGATAGTAAAACACTCAAAATTGTTCAGAGGAAATTTACTAAAAACATTCTCTGACCTAAAAATAAAACATATCTTGAATGTTTAGAAACACTTAAGTTAATGCCTTTAGAGACAAGAATAATTCGGGTGATCTGCTTTTAATGTATGATGTCATTAATGATCTTTATCTCTTGTGCGAGCTAGGTTTTGAATTTCTAGATAAAGGATATGACATCAGAGGTCATCCACTACAAGCAGTAGGCAGAACTTTTAATTCCAAGTCAAGAAAATATTTTTTCACTTTAAGAATGATTGGCCCATGGAACAGATTACCACTGGAAATTGTCATTAGCAAGACTAAGGTGGAATTCCAGCTTAGATTATAAAAATTTATAGAATGGGCCGAGAAAATCCTTAATTTTGATTGGTTATTACCTGTGCATCAAATGTGTTTGATGCATAGGTAATAAAAAGTGCCACAAATCAGAACTGCAGTTCAAAAGAAAAATCAGTGTGCCGGTGGAACATTAGTTTTTAAAAAGCCACAATTGTTTTTTCTCTTGTTAATGAGGTGCATCCCCGACTCATGGCTGCTCACAGAAACTACAGTATTGAGCCGCTCGCTCTTCAGTTTTTCCCATTAATGGCAGAAAAAAAATGGACAGTAGTAAAATCTGAGCAAGTGCTAAAACAAACCCATTCCATGCTGCTGTTGCTTTTTGGAGTCCCTGTTTGATCCTGCTGTGCTTTCTTTGGGGGGGGGGTGGCACTGGGCACCAAATCCCAACTATTAAGGTATGTGGTCATTAGAAACAGATTGCAATCTTTTTTTTAAATATGCAAAAAAACGATGCAAGTATCGCTTTGAAACTTTATGCACACAGCTAAAAGAAAATGTGCTGCAACTGGAGACAGAGGAGCTGATAAAGTAGATACCTTAAAAGTTGGATTTGGTGCCTGGTGTCATCCTCACATTAAAAAAACACAGCAGGATCAGATCGTGCTCCAAGAAACAGCAGCAGCATGAAATGGGTTTGTTTTAGCACTTACTCAGATTTTGCTACAGTCTGGGTTTTTTTCTGCCCTTAACTAGAAAAAACTGAAGAGCGAGTGGCTCCATAGTTTCAGTGATCAGCCACAAGTCAGGGATATGCCATATTAATGAGAGGAAAAACAATGGCAGCTGCAATCCATTTCTAATGACCACATGTAAAACTAAAATCAATGCATATAAGAAAATCAGTGCATCTCTCAAGTCAGCATAATTAATTAGTGGGCCCAACTTCAACCAGACAGCAATACTTACAGATTTACATTTACTTTAGAAGTCTCTCTCTCTCTCTCCCTCCGATACCCTGCCTGCAGGTAACCTTACTTCGCCGATGATAACTGAATAAGCATTCCTTCAGCCTACAGAAAACAGTTTACAGAGGGAAAGAAGCACCATGTAAGCCACAAAAAAATAGGAACATGCATAATGTTTACATTTGGAAAAAAATGTTTCAAATGTATCTGTTGACATTGTGCCTCTACTTCACTAAGTCCCTGCCCGCTCCTGTGCAGTTCCTGCCCACACCTGAAATGCTGCCTCTGTGCCTTGTCCACTTTAAAAACAGCAACATTAAAAAAAAAGTAAGACATAGTTCTCTCTCCTGTCCTGTCTGTCTCACTCCAGGGAAGAGAAAATCCATACCAATGATGGGGGGGGGGCATGGGTAGTGCTCCTAAAATCATGCTGGTAATAAAATCAAGCCATTACTATTGATGCCACCAAATGACAAGTGTTGTACAGCATGATGTCATTATCTATTGGGCAGAAGGACTATTTTATCATAAATTCTCAAAAGAAACTTTGTTTTTCTACATAGAAACATGATTTTTCTTACTGTAAAACTTCAGAAAGAAAAGTAGCCCATTTTATATGTGCAATAAGACACTACAGGTGTGCATGGAACAGATATCACTACACTTCCAGGTGCTGAAGGCATTTGGTCTGTGGCCTTGTGCCTCACTACGCCCCTGGGCGTGTGGTAATATCTGTTCTATGCACATCCCATTGTGTCTTATTGCTTAAACATTCTTTCAGGTGGAGACCTTAATTATTATTTTTAATAGTACAGGAGCATTTATGGGCATTATTGCCCCCTCACTCCTCAGTGAACCTTAGTATGAAGTGCTAACAAATAGGTGTAAACATGAAAAATAAAAGGAAAATAGAAAAACAATATCCAGTGCATGACAAAAACAAAAAAACAGAACAGAAAAGACATGTGAAAGTCAAAGAATAATTCAAAGGAGAGAAATCCAGGACATATTTTTCCAAAAAATATTCTATTGTCTATCTGGGAATTGACCAATTCCCTGTTATACACAGTATAATCAGTAAAGAATGTAAAATGTTATACTCCAATTCCACCATAGAGGTGTGACATTGCTGTAACAACAGATGGCATCTAATCTGCCAGATGAATAGTTTTATGACAGAGAACCAAAGAGCAAAAGTGCTCTAGTTATGCTTCTGGCAAATGTTCTACGTACTGAATAGAGAGAAAGAGAGGTGCTTTCCAGGGTGCCACTGCTCTGTTACAGAATTCTTTTATATACTGTATGGACATTCTAGAAAAAGATGTTCTTGAATCTTTAATCTAGGATTTTATGTTTTTGGTATTTCAGACACCCTAATGGCACTAAGCCAAGAAACATCCCACATATGAAGTGGGATCCTAGTATCCATAAGCATGAGAAGAGTAGTTTTTGGCAGGCTATTCATGGGGTCTGGAAATGCAGTAGATATAATATGAGAGTACAACTCTTTCCTAGACACCTGAGATAATTCTGAATATGTACTATTCCACTGATGAATTTTGAGGACCACCCCCTTAACATATTCAGGGTGACTAGAGATATCTGTCATTCTGGACCAATGCAATTTACCCTGACATCACTGGGCCATAAAAGGTGCAAACCCACTCTGCCAACTGTACTCCCCAGTATACTGACAATTCTTGTAATAGGTCCCCAATGTTAAGCCATAAAAAATATTACAAAAGAAAGCTGTTGGATTAATCATCCAAGGTCCCCCCTCCTTAATGGGCAAATATGTTATATTCCTGTTTATCTGATTAAATCTACTTCCCCACAACCTTTGGAAGAAAGTACAATAAAGACCCGTCTCTAGGGAAGTAGGGGGTGGAAAAACATAACAAAGAAACAGAAAAATGGGCAAAATAAGCAAGCAATAACACACAACAAGGTGTGGGCTATCTCCTGAAAAGAGTACACCCAGTTGTGTTATAAGGCATGAGGCGCTTGTGCCGAGTGCCTTATGCATATGGGCGTGCTCTTATCAGGAGATAACCCATACCTCAGAGTGTGTTATTGCACTTATATAATGGGGCCCCCCAACTGATTATTTAGTGCATTTCCAACTAACCGTTTAAAAAAAAAGTCAAAAAATGAAGTCTGGAGACTTCCAGTGATGTCACAGAGCCTGCAGCAGCATGAGTCTCCAGCTCCAGACCCCAGAGATTAAAATCTCACTGCAAAAACTATCAATTCATCCTAAAACTAATAAAGATGTCAGGCAGGGGGGAAAGAGAAGAAGAAAGACCAAAGCATACCCTGAGAAACTTTTCCAAAACACAGGATGGCCGAGGATGTCCCGGGACCAAACAGGCCTCAGCTGCTCGCCATCTCCGGCTAGTTCACAACACCTGGACTATGACACAGATGGAGAGATAGAGACTCTCTCTCCTGAGGTTGACTTGAAGTTTTATTACAAGAAATACAGGAATCCAGAGCTGAAAATAAAAAAGGAGTTTAAAGTTCTAAATCAGAAACTCTCAAAAATGGAATCCGAATACAGCAAGTGGAAGATAGGATCTCGGCGGCTGAGGATGGAACAACCCAGCTCTCATGGATCCTGGAGACTCTTCTAGTCCACACTGCCAATTTACAAGCAAAGTGTTTAGATCTAGAAGGTCGGTCTCATAGAGACAACCTTCACTTATACAGACTCCCCGAGGGCTCCAAGATTGCACCTATGACTTCTTTTATAGAAAACCTCCTGAAAGATGTATTGGAATTACCCCCAACATACCAGCTTTCTATCAAGCTCTTCATCTGAGACCCCAGAATCCTAAAGCCCATCCCCGTTCGGTGGTTTTCAAGTTAGCCTCATACAAGTTGAAGAAAGATATTTTAAAAAGAGCATGGGCCAAGAAAAAACTGTCATATTTAAATAATCACTTATTTTTAGATCATGACGTTCCCACGGAGGTCCAACAACAGAAAATGGACTATCTGCCTTTACTCAAAGTCCTGAAGGAGAAATCAATTTGTTTCCAGACTTCTTACTCCGCTCAGCTGCACATCTTCTGGGAAGACAGGGTGTAACTGTACAGCATGCCGGAGGAAGCCAGGACTGCACGAAACAAGACTTCAATATTCCTGAAGCACAGAACCCAAAAAGCAAGCCATGAGAGGGCGGATGGCAGATGGTGCAGCACAGGAAGGGGTCCGGAGGGGGGTTGATGTCCCCCACTAACACACTTTCTCAAGTCCATGTTGTACTCTAAAAACAAGCAAAGGATGGATTGCTGGGCTGAATTTCCTCATGCAGCTTTTATTCAGTATCCAATTTGGACCAGAATGGGGAAGGAGAAACAGAAGGTAGTGTAATTGCACTGTCAGTGGCTCAGTAGGTAGCACACTTGCCTCTGAGGCCAGGAGATCAGAGGGCTGTGGGTTCAGTTTCCATATCTGGCACTTGGGTTAATATCCCAGTACTGACACTGTAGTGCAGCATGACCAGGGTGCTGCACTTCTGAGGTGCCATCTTTCGGATGAGATGTTAAACCGAGGTCCCATCTGCCTGGATTGTTGGTAGTTCAGGTGGATGTTAAAGATTCCATGGCACTTATTGAAAAGAGTAGGGGAATTTTTATTTAAACCAAATACAATTCAATAATACATCATTCAAACACTTAGATAAACATTTTATCCTCTAATATACAATAAAAAAGACAACAAATTACAATACAATAGAGCAGCATACCAAAAAAAGGAAAATAAAAAGTGCAATAACAAATGCCATTTCCCATCTGAATAACACCCCTCCTACTAAAAAAATAGAGGAGCATTTTATTATAATCAGACAAAATCTAATTCATTGAAAATATAATAGTGAAACATAATAATATAGCTAAAAGAAAAACTTTGTTATTTATACATGCCTATGTCTTAAACAACCATTTTTTTCTTCCCCATTTTATATAAAAAGAAAAACAAACCATAAACTCCCTTAATACTGAGCATATTAGAAATCTAATTTCTATTCCTATATTATCATTTAATGAAAGGAATTGACTCCAAAGAGCTTTCCATTTAGTAACTGAGAAAACCTTAAGCTCACCTTTTTTCAAAGTTTCCAAATCTGTTAACACAATGTGGACAAGAACCTCATCTGAGATTTCCTGTTGTTGTAATACCAAATGACACCTACTTAACCACAACCAATATAGAAAATATAAATGTATTATTCTTAAAGTATTTAGACAATCTACTGTTATATTTAAAGAAAAAATACCATAATATAAAGCTTCCAGCATAGGTGGAATCATAACCCAACTTTTCCATCTATTTTTTAAAGCATCCCAACATCTCACAGCATAAGGGCACTGAAAATACAAATGGGTCATTGTTTCTAATTTTGCCACGCAATCTACCCTAGGGCAGTATCGTTCCTGCAAGGCCTTATGCTTCTGATTACTTTTAACATTTATTGTATTATGAATTCCTAGCCAGGCTGTATCCCACATATACGAAGGGATCCTGTCATTTGTAATATACAAAGAAATTTGATCCTGTTGAGAAACTGAAAATTCAGAGAAAGGGTTTTCTAAAAAATATGAGCTAATAACCTCCGCATATAGCTGTTTCCTTGTTTATCCTTTTACTTGTTCATATCCGATATTCCATAACTTAATTTTATCAAACACCCCTTCCCAACTTCCCACCAACCTTGGACATCTCTTATTCTTATGTAAAAACTTAGCAGCTTTCCATTCACCTAAAACCCCTTCTAATACTGGCAGTCCCCAAAAGGCCCATAATTTCTTCCCATCTTTTAACAAAGGAACCAAATTATTATATAAAAAAAAATAGTAAAAAAAAAATAAAACCGGATTAATCATTCCTCTAAATAGGATTTTATCTACTACCCCAAAAACAGCTAAAAAACACTTGTAATACTCTAGTTTCTAACGGTTTTGGTAAAGAAAAAACTACACTAATATACAGAAAAACTGGAAGTAAAAAATTCTTAATGAAATATACTCTTTTTTGTTTAGCAGCCTTCCATCTAATCCAAATTGCAACTTTAGCTACCGCATTATTTAATGCTCATTCCCAATTATAACCTGCCATGTCCATACCCCCTAAATAAATTCCCAAAATTTTACAAGGTTCCTGTGCCACAATAAATTCATCAATCGATTCCTTCACCATAGAAAACCCTCTTAAACTAAGAATCTTAGTTTTATGTAAATTCAAAACTGAGCCTCTAACTTTCCCAATTTCCTGTATCAACTCACAGGCAATCTGGACTGATGACTTGTCTTTCAAAATTAGACATATGTCATCAGCATATGCTATTATTTTACAGCTAATTCCAGATCCCTGGTCCACCATTTGGATCAGTAGGGAACGTAACAGAATTTTTAATAATGGATCCAAAACGAATACATATAATAAGGGACTAAGGGGACATCCCTGTCTTACCCCTCTATGAATTAAAAACGGGCAACCTTTCCACCCATTTTCATATGGAAATACATAGGCCAAAGCATAACATAATTTTAACCATTCTATAAATTCATCAGGTAAACCAAATGCTGTTAAACATGCCCACAAAAAAGGGTGCGTAACGGCATCAAAAGCTTTAGCTTGGTCTAAGCTTACGAGATATCCCTCTGAGTCTACAGATTCTTTTTCTATACCACACTGTCCCATAACTTCTCTTAATACCAATAAAGCAACAGAAATGCGATGCCCAGGAACATCACAGAATTGCACTGGGCAGATTAATATATGCATAACCTCCGATAACCTATTCCCTAATAACTTTGCAAAAATTTTAAAATCTGCATTAAGCAAAGATAGAGGTCTCCAATTCTTAATTTCTGCATGGTTTCCTTATTTATACAAAAAAATCAACAGCCCTTCGTACATTAGTGTGGGCAAAATATGTTCTTCTAAAAAATAATTATATACCGAGAGCATAGTGGAAGGTATAATTTTCCACAGAATCTTATAAAGTTCACTCGATAACCCATCTGAGCCAGGTGAAACATCTGAATGTAAAGAATTAATGACCCATTCCATTTCCTGAACTGAAAATAACTTCACCAAAGAGTTGCAGTATGAACTAAACAACTGAGGAAGACAAGCCATATGCAAAATTTGGGCCATCTGACTTACAGGTTCCAGAGACACACCAAAAACAGATTTAACATATTCCTCCACTACCTCCATAATCCCTAAATTATCCTCCTGTAAAACGTCTGCAGAATTTATAAGAGTATTAAATCTACGTTTCTCCTGTCTCTGTTTATTTGCTGCAAATGGATTAATTTGCTTCGATTTCCGCTGTGTTCTGTTCCAAAAATGTGTTCCTTTTGTAATGAAATAATTCTTGAATATTGATAGTCTCCCATTTCCTGTCTTATTCGACTAATTCGTTTTCTTAAATCTAACCCCTCTGTTACTTGTTGTGTTAATCAGGTCCCTGATTCTTTCCTTAAATTCATATAGATTACACTCTGACTTTGCGATTGATATAAACTTGTTGTTTTAAAAAAACTATTCAGACACTCTTTGAAATCCACCCACCATAAACTTATATTGTCATATAAAACCACAGTGGTTAGTTTATCCTGTACTATGATATGTAAATCTTGTAATACATCCTCTTTTGTTAATAAGGAGGTACAGTATTTAATCTCCACAACCCTTTCCCTGCCACTCGCTTTTGGAAGGATTCAAATCACAAACCAAGCAAACAGTGGTCCGAAGTTTCTATTGGTATCACTAATGTAGTTTCCCCCTGAGAGGACTTCTGAATATACATGAAATCTATACAAGAAGAAAGTGTTCGTTTAAAAAAAGTTGGTATCCTTTTTTTTAATGTAAAGAAGGCATCTATTAAACCTGCTTGAGCCACCAACTGTTTCAGAAAGGTTTTATCACAATATTGTTTGCCACCACTATGTTTTTCCAAAAAAATAATATTAAAATTCCCTCCAAAAATGAGTTGCTTGTTTGTATATAAATATGGCCGTATTTTTTCAATAAATCAATTCTAAGGCCTTTCGTTTGGGGATTATAAATATTTATTAATCGAAAATGTATTTTATTAAATGTAATATCTAACAAAAAAGCCCTCCCAGGTTCGATATCTACTATTTTATGTACAAAAACATTTATTGAAGAAAAACAAATACCCACTCCACTACATGATTCCACTCCCGGAGACCAATATGAAGTACCCCATCCCCAATCTCGGGTTGCCTGTGCTACCTCATTATCTAAATGCAATCTGGTATCCTGCAGAAAAAAATTATCATACTTCAAGGAATGTAATATACCGAAAGTCGTAAGACGTTGTCTCCCTATCTTAATACTGTTCACGTTAAGACTTGCTATTGAAAGCACCATTTAATCATGGAGGGGTTTTATGATTTTCCCACTGGATCTGGTCACTCTCTTATTAGAGTCAGATATTCGACCAGGCCTAGCTGGCAAACCTTCCTCCCTTTCTTGTATTACTCCCATGACTTCCATATTCATAGGACTTTCCTGCTCCATACGCCCCCCAAGTTGTAAGAGGAATAAATCTGTTTGAAATGGGGACTACTGAAAGTGGGAGAGTGGAAACATTGCCCTTCCCCCCCTTTTTTTCACCATTGTAAAGGACCCTTTTACTTGAATATGCTTATCTACACTTTGAGCATATACAGGAGTCTCTACAACTAAATCATCAAAATGTAGGCTACAAGGTGGTTCTTTAAATAATGCAGAGTAAGACCTTATCAGGGAACCTTGTGGTGTAACATAAAGAGTTTCTTTGTTCTCCAGCCGCCCCGCCCACAGGCTGTGAGGTGCTTTTATCCATCGTATCAATTAAACCTGTCTGTTTTCCTAAAGGTAGGAGGCTACTGGCCTCCGGAATAATATGTCTTGTACTTATTCCTCCCCGGACCCCTCTCCCTTGACGTCTACCTCTTATTCCCAAATCTGTTTCTGCTTCAAGATGCTCTATATAGGGAAGTCTAGCTTTATATAAAAAGTGCTCCTGATCAGAAGCTTCATCTCAGTCATGCATTGCCCAAGGACATTCTTCAAAAGAATGTTCTATATTTCCACATAAATTACGAACAGGAGACTCTTCACAATCTGCTGCAGTATGACCCAAAACCCCACAGATGAAACAGTTAATTTTATCACAATCATTATTTAAATGCTCCAATGAGCCTCATTTGTAACAACTTTTTGGTTGTCCAGCATAACAAATAATGCCTCTGTCTCTGCCCAAATAAAAAGAATTTGGTAAATGTTGAATCCCATTGTCATTATGTGACAGTTGCACCCTAAAAGTCCAACCCCCAGTCAAGAATCCATTTTCATCCATAATCAGTTTGGGATGTTCGATAACCGTACATCTCTGCTCAAGCCAGTAGGAGATATTAGCTACATTAACTCCCTCATTCCGAAAGAGTAAAGTCACTGTTTTTATCATAGGTTTTGTGACTGGAATTACCAAAAAATCTCTCCATATTTCCAAATCTTTTACTTCATAATATAATTTCCAGAATGCATCCAGTAACTTCATAGAACAAAAACTAACATCATAGTTGAGGTCCTCTGATGCGTGTATAAACGCATAGACATCTGATGGAGAAAAACCCAAACTGTCAATTAATAGGGTTTTCCCTACCCACACTCTGTCAGATACCACAGGTGCTTTACCCTGATATCTTAGTCTAACTAAGAACTGTTGCTTGGCTTCCATAACAGGTTTCCTAAATAGACCTGCATAAGTTTTTTTTCCCTGCTGCATTATTCTGCTTTGCTTTATTACTTCGTGTTGAAGAGGGCATTTCTTTTTGTATTGAAGCATCTATCGAACCCTTGACCTGAAGAGCATTTGTTCTTTCCCCAGTACTAGAGTTCAAACTCACCCTTGGTTGATCTTGGTTTTTGGCAAAACTTCTCGATGTGATTTCAGTGGCATCTGTCGCAGTTCTATTGTCGGCTGCCTCCCCCTCATACAATGCCTGTGCAGTGGGGAGAATTCAGGTGTTTGAAAAAGTTGAAACAGCCATCTCCTCATTATCCAATGACTCGACAATCTGTAACTTTTGCAAGTTATCTGGAGATCCTGGAAGCGGAATCTCTGGATCTGGAATCCAAATATTATTCTGTCGAATCCACCCTGCTCTTTGTAGAACTTCACCTGTCATCCACGATTCTTCATCCTCTGCATTATCTCGCCTAGACACGTCTTGTTGCTTACTCTGAATTCCTGGTAAGTTAGGGGAACTTGACAAATCTTCCATATTTTTGGTAGGCAGTCTTTTATTTCCAGAAGATGAGGGGCTTGCCAGGGATCTTTTCTGTTTTTTTTTCTTCTTCCAAACGTTTCTTGCAAAGTCCAAAATCTCTTTCTGCTACTGAAATTAATTCCAGTAGTTGTGACTTTTTTAATTCCAATTCTTCATTTAACAATTCTTCATCATTCTCTTCAGTCATAGAAATCCTTGATGTCAGGACTTGTTCTCCTACCTCCGGAACAATCTCTTGGTCTGAAGTCAGCTTAACATCCATATTAGCAGTAGGTGTTTCAAACAGGAGCTCCATAGCTCCAGAGACAGAACCTCCTTCCTCCTCAGTCTCCAACGAACTGTGAGCCTCCATCCACCTGCAGCACAATCAGCGCACCTGCAGAGGAGTAGGGGAATTTTCCTGATGTCCTGGCCAAATTTTCCTCATTCACTAAAAATACCACCAACAGCTTAATCTGGTTCAAGGTCAGTTGGCATTCATCTGCATCCCCCTCCCCTGGGTCATGCCTGAAAATAGACAGGATTTGTCTAGTGCACTTACGCAGTCAACAAAAAATAAATAAATAAATAATTGCCTATAGTTTTTCCCTTCCCCACAACCTGAACGTGATTCCTCAAGCTGCGGCCTGAAACGGCAATCTCGGCGGGGGACACTCCTGATTTCATCTCACTTACCATTCAATATAATGAGGCTTTGAACTTGCTGAGGCCTACAGAAGTACACTTACCTATTTTATCATTTGCTTTCCTGTGCACTTAACTACAAAGCAATTAAGTACCAGTTGAACCTTATGACTACTATAGGGATAGGAAAGTGAAGCTCCCTATTTTTATGGAGCTAAAATATTAACATTTATAAACAGGCACTCAAACTTTGGTCTCAACACTTGAAACAATGGACCAGGAATGGGTTAATGGGATTTGAACAGAAGATCCTTGTTATTTTATTTTTCCTCCCTTTTTTTTCTCATTGAGATGTGGAGGGGTAGAATTTCATTTAAATAAGATGACAGCTTTAGTATTATCAATACCCCCTTCAATGACTTTCTTGTTTAACCTCAAAGAGTGCAAAATAAATGAGAGACACTTCTGTGTTTTTTTAAGTTGGTTAATTAGAAATATTCAAAAGTTTTCTGTTTACTACGGTTCCTTAACAGGGGTCAGAGATAAAAGGAACAACAATTGGATTCTCTGACCTAAAAATCAATTTACAAGTAAGTAAAAAGGGGGAGAGAGAGAGAAATCACATTCCTTTAAACTGATTTCTCGCCTGCTGTGGGCCGAGTGTCTACAATCCTTTTGGGCTACTTTTAGTCACAGCTATTATTACTATCAGCTCCAGAAGTGTACTGCCTATATGGGGTGATATGTTTACCCTTCTACCTACCCCTAGGCCTTAAGGAGGTACAGAGGTCTGAATTGATTAATGACCTCCTACCTTGGAAGTTACTCAATGTTTTCTCTAGTTGGGCTCTGTTGGCCAAATCATAACCTATTTTTTTGTTTAAGGGCACATGTAATTCCTAGAGGACAGCACTATTATCATACTGTAAATTGAAACATACCAGTAACAAATGGCTAATGATAATCTTAACAACACTGCCGTACATTTTCACTGGCCAGGTGTGGCATATCTCTCCTGTCTTTAATCATGGCTGATGGTTACACTGTTTGTACTTACAATGTACATGGGTTAACTAACCTTGTCAAGCATAGCAAAATATTAACTTATATCAGATGTTTAAAAGCTGATATTACACAACTACAGGAGACCCACCTCTCCAACTTTGAACACCAGAAATTGGAGAAATTCGGCTTCTCACATGTACCTGTAGTTACATCTTCTTACAAAGGGGGCAGAAGGTGTGGAACGGCTATATCGATTCCATCAAAACTTCCTCTCAAATATCTGGATAAAATGGCGGATAAGGAGGAGAGATATGCCATCATCAAAGGCCATCTTCAGGGAAATTTAATGACAGTAGCTTCAGTATACTTCCCCCCTAATTGTAGTTTCAAGACGTACCAGTCCTTTGTTTTAACTTTATCTTAATGGGGAGAAGGTCAGTTAATATGTGGTGGTGACTTTAACTTAATTTTTGACCCTAAGCTTGACAGTACCTCCCAAATTTCACGAAAGGAACACAAGACTGCCAGGGAAGTGCATAAATTGCTGAGTGAACTAGGCCTAATTGACATGTGGTGCTATTTAAACGGAAGTACTAGGAATTACACTTATTTTTCCCCCAAGTCCATTCCATCTATTCAAGATTAGATTATTTTTTCTGTTCTAAGGAACACCTGTCCTCAGTAGTTAAATCTTGGACTGGAGATTTGATACTGTCAGACGATGCACCCATTCTTTTAAAACTCAAATTACATAATTTTCAAAAATCTACTATCTGGAGGCTAAATCTTTCATTAATAAGAAATAAAGAGGTTTTGCAACAGATAGAAGAAACAGTGCAACAGACATTAACACACAATGATAACCCTGAAATTAAACCCTCCATACTGTGGGATACTATTAAATCTGTAATTAGAGGAAAAATTTATAGAAATATCAGCCAGGGCTAAAAAACTGCAGGAACAAAAGCGAGAAAAATTAACCCAAAATATACAAACGCTTGAAGAACAGCAGAAGAATAAGTTTTGTAAAGCCCGGGCAAAGGAACTGATCTCTTTAAAGAAAGAGCTTAACAATTCATTAGACTATCATGCAGAACAAAAACTGATTTTTCTTAAACAATCATATTATGATGGAGGCCCAAAGTATTTGTGGCTACTGGCAGGCCGTCTGAGAGCTCAGAAAGCAAAAGCCTGTATTCACAAACTATGACACCCCAAGTCACACAGGATCTGTTATTCAATAGCAGATACAGAGCACTCAATTTATAATGGATACTGTTACAATGGATAATTGGTTATTGTGGACAAAAATTGATTTCCCAAACCAAAGATATCAAATCCAATGCATTTTCTTCTGGTTATAATGGACAGAAACTCTGCTTGTAATGGACACTTTAAAGGTTTTATAGGTATTTTTAGTGCATTGTTTTGGGGGCGGAGGGCTGCAGAGCTGGTGAAGAGATTTGGCAAATGTAGAATTTAGGTGAAAGAGCTACAGAGACTAAATTTCTTACAAAATAATTCTCCACAAGCTGCATAAACTTTCATTATATGATTACACTAAAAAGGAAGTGATTTTATTTTTTAATAAAACACTTACAGTACAGTTGCCTTTGTTCTTCCTGTTTTGAAACCCCAACATCCAGCCACTAGAGTTACTATCTTCTTCTTACCTTCTGCGATAAACTTAATAAAAAAAATCAGGTTTCCTGACAGTTAAATAACTCTAAAAACACAAAGTGCAGAAATATAAATGCTAGGCAGGATTCTGAGTAAGTTATGAAGTTTTACAATAGGGTAGTAATAACTCTGAGCCCTGTTCACACACAGGTGCACCTAACACATACAGTAGGCTCCACCTCCCCTGGATATAATGGACACTGGATATAACGGACAAATATCATGTGCACAGATGCATCCGTTATAACAGGCTCACACTGTATAAAGCTTTTAGAGATTATTTTTCATATTTATACACTGCCCCATCCTGCCCCTCGGAAGACAAAATCAGAAACTACTTAGGGTCTCTGGCTCTACCATCTCTGTTACAAGAGCAACTTGTATCCCTCTTATCACCTGTCACTACAAAAGAAATATAACAGGAGATAGGCTGCAGAGGATGGGTAAATGTCCAGGTTTGGATGACCTCCCCAATGAATTTTATAAAACTTTCAGAGACTTACTGTCCCCAATACTTCATAGAACTTTTGCCTTTGTTTGCAATCCTAAAGGTACCATTCCCCCCTCCTGGAATAATGCTATAATTTTAGTTATTCTGAAGTCTGGCAAAGGCCCCCTAAATTGTGCCTCATATCGCCCTATTTCTGTATTGAACACTGACTATAAAATTATGGCTTCCATACTAGTGGACATTTGAAACATCTTCTTCCATCTCTAATTCACCAAGATCTGTCTGGTTTTATAATTGGAAGACAGGCAGAATTTAACATCCAGTGGAATATCTATGTGATTGACCATATTCAGAAACACCAACAACAGGCTTTATTATTAAGTCTCAATGCCAAAAAAGCTTTTGATAAAGTTTATTGGTGTTTTCTCAGAGGGGTCATTGACAGCTTCAGAATCCCTCCTCAATTTACTGAAATTATTTTTCATTTTTATGAAGAACCCAGGGGATATATCAGATCTAATGGGCACATTTCTGATCCCTTTCTCCTACAAAGGGGAACCCGCCAAGGCTGCCCACTTTCCTCTTTATTATTTGCATTATATATTGAACCCCTAGCAGAATATATAAGGCAGTTCCAGATGATTGGTGGAGTCCAAATGGGGGGAACTGAACATAAACTTGCCCTTTATGCAGATGATATTTTGGTATATCTTACAAATCCCTCCATTTCCATCCCAGCTTTATTTCAAGCCCTCAAAAACGTATCTGAACTCTCTGGATACACATTAAACACCCAAAACACAGAAATCTTTTCCTTAAATTATACTCCCCCATATCTCACAGAAAAGTTTCCAATGAAATGGAATCTCCCTTCATTAAAATACCTAGGTATTAACCTCCCTACAGATCTAACTCAATTATTTTCCCTGAATTATACTCCATTAATTTCCTGATTAAAGCGGGATCTGAAATGGTGGCATTTGCTTCCCCTCTCCTTTTACAGTAGGGTACAACTTATAAAATGAATGCTGTCCCCCAATTACTATACTGTTTCCAAAGTGTCCCAAGCACAGTCCCTGTTAAGGAACTATTAAACTGACAAAAATACTTCTAAATTTTACATGGCAATACAAACGCCCACGACTCAGACACTCAATTTTGATACAACCCAAAAGCATAGGTGGGGTAGCCTTCTCACATCTTCCAAGGTACTGGGCTGCCGTTCAGATGAAGTTGGCCTGACTGATCAGACATCCATCCTATGTCACTCACTGGAAGCAAACAGATTTAACTAGGCCACTACCAACCCCTTACAGGCAGCCATTTTTCAGCTTTTGATGCTGAAAGGACTACAGCCTTTGGTTCCCCAGAGACATGGTCTATTCTCAAGGGATGGAGACGAGGATCTCACAATAAACAAATTAGAGTACAACTATGGAAATACACTTGGTTGGTGCAACAACCACAATACCTACCTGCCAAACAAGACATATGGTATCAAAGACAAGCTTTGAGAGGTCTGAGGGTTCCCGGCAGTTGCATAGACAAAACACTGTAATTTCATTTGAACAAGCCCAAACCCAATTTGGATGGCAGGACCAAGATATGATAAGATACTATCAAATAAGAGATTATATAAATGTACAGCTTAGAAATAAGGATTGTCAAATATTAACGCAGGAACAAATTCTACCTATAGATAAAATGTGATCCTCGCAGGCAGGAGAACGAGCTATATCTCTTGTATATAAGATATTATTAGATAATAGTTGCTCTAGGCAAGTAGATTCTCTAAGACTAAGATGGACACAGGAATTAGGGACTGAAGATACACAGGAGAGTTGGAGGAGGTGCTGCAAGGGGACATGGACCACTACTCTCTCCCCATTGTGGAGATAATTTGTCTGGAAGGTACGTACCAGATATTTCCTGGTGCCATCCTTAATAGTAAAGTTGTCCCCAGGCTCCACAGCCTCATGCTGGAGGCAATGTGGGGAAAAGAACAAGTCACATAGCCATATCTTTCACTCTTGCATAAAACTACATCATTTCTGGCTAGAACTGGTTAGCATATGACTAACATCCTGGCAATAACAGAAACATTAACACAACAACAACTGATTCTTGGCTCCCCACAGACAAACCTTAAGGGTAATGAGTCCCTTTACCTCTGGGATATATTGCTAGTGGCCGCCTATAAGGCCCTTACAGAAAAGTGGCTGCAGCCTGATCCTCCTTTGCTGGAGGACTGGAAAGCAATAATTTCACATATACAAAACTTTGAATGAATTACTTTTGGTTTACGAAATAAGACTGATGCTTATATAAACAGATGGACTGGGAATTGTAGCACTGGGGATGAGTCTCTCAATGGATTTGCTTGTAATCTTTCTTTAACTTCATCTATTTCCTCCTGCCCCCCCCCAAAAAAAAATATGGTCTACAGAAACAGTTATCATAATGATTTAATTCCTTTCCATTTAGGTACGTAATGACACATAAATTTATCATAATAGATAAATGGCAGTTTCTTTTGAGTATTACTGGAACTTTAGTTATAATGTTAGGATGCAACAACAAATGGCTCCACCTGTGGTGATATATATATATATATGGGGTATACAATGGTGAGCTGTCAGATAAACAATTTATCTACACAAGTGCTGTTTGACCTTGGCACCTCACGAGTATGTAGCCACGAGTGAGGTGTCCAAGGTCAAACAGCACAAGTGTAGATTAATCATTTATCTGACAGCTCACCATTGTATATTTCATTTATGCAATAGGGATACTTTTGATCAGTGCAGGAACATTTGGTTTTGACTATTTATCTTTATTTGAAATGATAATTTCTCGGAGTTTTGGTTAACTTTCCTAGAGTATGTCCAGCTAGCATAGTGGTTGCTATTAAATGAAACACCACTCATTTTGTAGAAAACTTCTTGCTGAACAAATGTCATGCTCACAGTATTATGCTACCTTTTTCATTTTAAAGTTATTCACATTTGTTTGTCAAAAAAGGGAAAATAAAATTGAATTTTATGCTGTTTTTTGCTAATTATAAAAAAAAACTAAAATGTATCTATAAATGAAACACCACTCATTTTGTAGATATTTTTGTGCTTAACATTTCTCGTGTCACAGTACCATGCTATCATTTTTGATTTTAAAGTTATTCACATTTGTTTGTCAAAAAAGTGAACAAAAATTAAGTTTTCTTCTGCTCTTTGCTAATTGTAAAAAATCTATAAGGTATCTATACATGAAACACCACTCATTTTGTAGATAATTTTGTGCTGAGCAATTTTCGTGCTTACAGTACCATGCTATCTTTTTTTCATTTTAAAGTTTTTCCCATTTGAATGTGGTTAGTACTGCTTCTGAGGCCGAACATTCTAAATGAATTCTAAAGAGATTTGTGACATAGTAACTGTGTGTATAAATGGTCACTGTATGTATAAATGTATTTATACATACAGTGACTCAAATAAATAGAGAATAATGCATAGGTAGGGGTTGATATGCGGTTTTACACACCAAGCTGTGCGATATTAGAGAGAAACCTCGAGGAAGCCTCTAGAGGTTTCACTAATATCATACAATCGAGGTGTGTGTTTAAAAACTGCATATCAACCCCTACAAATGTTTTATTTTTATAATAACCTGTGCAAAAATAATAAATATGGTACCTTATGGTTGTGTGTTCAAGTCGGTAAAGCGGATCAACTTTCGTAGCAATGGAAAAAAACGTTCATTTAATTTATTTAAAAAAAAATGCATTAGAAGCAATCCTCCAGCTTCAGTGTCTGTTGTTGCGTCATCTCGATGGGTCGGGGTCATTCCAGTCTGAAGTGAAAGTTCATGCAGCCTAGGGAACCAGTAAGGGGTAATGGGGAAAGTGCGTTTTTAGTGGAGCATTTTTCGAGCTCGTAAGTACTTAATTTTTCCCTGTCACTGCTGCAGGCAGCAACGAAATGTTTCTCCATTGAAAGTTTACTTTTAATTTAGGATTAGGCGTTGAGCTCTGTTTAATTTCTTTTAAAATGGGGTCAGTGCTGTGAGTGTGAGTTTACGGTTGGAGAACCCTCTCGTGCTGCCTCAGTCTGTTCGATTGGTCTGGACTGCTTCGGGCTTCTCAGCGCGAGACTGTAAAAGTCGTATCAACCTGCAGGTTGATACGAGTTTTTTCGCATCAACCTGCGGGTTGATATGACTTTTTACAGTAATCGAAAATGGGTTAATAACGGGGGTCACCAGTCATTATACTCATTTATCACACTGAATATATATCCACCCCATTGCATAGATAGATAGATAGATAGATAGATAGATAGATAGGTAATAGTATTTAAATTAACAACATGTGCCCTTTAGGTTTAGGTTTTGTTTACCTTGTTTTAATATGAATGAGTGTTTTTTAATCTATTAAGAAGTTGAACAACTAATAGATTGTTTCTATTTGATTTACTGTTATGGAGTCTTATTGTTTTTACTGTATTTGTTTATTTGTACTACTTGTTTTAATATAAGACTTGAAATGTTTAATCTGTTTTATTTTGTAAGGCGCCTTGGTTTTATGAAAGGTGCCATGAAAATAAAGTTTTATTATTTATTATTATTATTATTGTCTTATAATATGTTTATTGTACTAAGGCGATATCATAACCAGATGGAACATGAAGTGTATATGCTATTTTCTCAAAAAAGATTGAAGTATAAAAAAAAAGGAAGTTTGAATAGGTCAAATAGTAAAAAATAGTATTGTGTTTCTGAAAAAGTTTTGTTGCTTGGATTTTGACATTTTTACCAGACTGAGCACTTAGGACCAACTTCCGGTTTTGCGGTCGAGTTGGGATAGCACTGTGAACTTTCAAGATCGCAGTCCGGTTTTGTTTTCAGTGGTCATAGGGCAATGATATGGTGTTGTTTTGCAGTCACAGTGGGCAGATTAGTGCCTGTTGGCTATGTTATCCTCTGATAAGGACATGGCTCTGAAGGGCTATTAGCCAATCAGATTTGTTGATTTGAAATGCCCATTTTATAAACAATTTTAGCATGCATACCCGCCTCTTATTGGAGAGCTGCCAAGACTTCCATGCAGCTACTTTATTTTTCCTTCCTCCAATTTCAGGTCCCAGTCATATTTTGCATCATTCCCACTGCCAAAATAAACACCCATAACATTGACTGGATCTGGTATAATGCCAATCCCCATGACAGAAGAAGGCCTGGCATCACTTCCCTGGCCTAGAAAGCAACCAATGCACTTATTTTCATTTATTTTTGATCCTGACATGAAGGAAACATTCTGAAGCAAGATAAGCCTGATAGCAAGATGGGACCAATAAGCACAAGTCATCAGTGTAGGCTAATCATCTTGGGGGTGGACAAACCCTCTGACGTTATTATTGGCTAATGATTGTCATATGCGTGAGCTTCCATAGATGGGATCAGTTCTCAAAATATCGAGCAAGGGACTCAAAGGGCATCCCTGTCACACCCATGATGTACTGGGATACCATCCCCCATCCATCCATTTACATTTGGGTATACCGCGGCCCCCTCATAATTGCCTCAAAGAGGGTCAATACTATCAAGGACAGGCTGGTGCATTCAGAATGAAAGAATGTCCCAAATAGGACAGGACAACTTTTATTAGGACCATTAACTCCAGGTATGCACCCCTGTGGCAGATGTTGCCATTGCAACAATACGTCGAAAAAAACTGAGTTTAAACATCCTAATGGGAACAAGACATATAACATCAACGGCCACATGACCTGTGACACTGACTACGTCATCTACCTCTTAATCTGTCCATGCTCCAAACATTATGTTGGTATGGCCACCAGACCTCTGAAATTGCACTTATCCAAACATAAGAGTAACATTAGGTTAAAGAATCAAGCATCCCCCTGTAGCCATCCATTTTGCAGAAGCAGGTCATAACCCCTCTACTTTGAAATGTTGGGGAACTGAACATGTGCATGCTCCTGAAAGAGGGGGAAACTGGACAAAAGTAGTAGAACACAGGGAGATGTTTTGGATTTATATCTTGAATATAACTTGTGACAGATTTAGCCTCAATGGGGAGATAGCTGGTAAACCTTCCTTACAGTTCAAACCATTAGACACATATAACGTCACAACCCCCTCCCCTTCCCTTAGCCTGTGATAGTCACACAAAACCATTAATACAAGTAAAAGTTTTTCTGAAATTTCCCCCTACACATATTCCCCCTTCCCCCATCCCACTACCCTGTCTTTCCCACTCTCCCTTTCTAGGTGGCTGCTAGCAACATATTATCAGACCCTGTATATGAATTTGCAATATTGTGCTACTCTGTAACCAGGGTAGCATTTGGCCCTCCCACTTGACCTCCGACAGCACTTGATGACCTTCGTATGTGAACTTAAATTGATACTGAGTTTACCTAAAAACATACCTGTACAATGAATAGGGACATGAGATGTAGATGGGAATTTTTTCATTGGTTATATAAATGTTTTATAAAACTACAATAAACTAGTCATACTCTGCATGGCAACTGACCAACTGTACTGTCCATGAAACCCTCAGGGATTCTTCACCTTCTATGGGAATACACTTCCCAGCTTTAATCATATGATATAAACCTGAAACACTACAGCAGCTGATGTAAAAAGGTTTTTTATTTATATCAAACTTACATCGCCCCTTTAAGATAGGACTTCAGCCAGAACATGGCATTCAACCAGTAGTAATGACATGCTGACTTGGCTACTGTTCAGAAGCCCAAATTCTATGCTTACACTTAGGCGAGAAGCGATCCACAGCAGCCAGAAAGAGAATAAAATAAAGTACGGGACAGGTGGGTCAAAAGTCACTCTAGTGTTGTATTAAAAACATGGGACCTTGGGGTGGAAAGCACTACACTGTGTTGGTATACACATTGTGGTGTTTACTGCTGCTAGGCAACGTTGCCTAACTCGTGATTGGGTCCCACTGCATGTTGACTCATCTGGGTCATGCAGCATAGTCTTCGCCCCTTGGTCCATTGCTATAAAAATTAACAGCCTTTGAAAAACAGTGCAGCAGAGACACTACATGTTGGAACAGAACACATGGGCCCAGATATTCAAACTGCACCAGGCTGTGGCGCAAGCCTGGGTGCAACTCAACTTGGCTGCGCAGGGGTGTGGACTGGGCAATATTCAACAGAGCTGCGCCATGGCTCAGCAGCATTGAATATCGCACCCTGGCCACCCACAGTGCGCATGGCACAGTGGCACTGCACCAGTGCCATGGCCAGAGTGGAGCATGGGGATGCGCTAGTGCAAGTTCCATTGTGCAAGGCGCAGCAACCGCGATATTCAAAAGTTGACATGCAAATGGGGCAATAATGTATGCAAGGCACACATGGGGCCATTTGCATGTCATTATGTCCCCATTTGCATGCAGGTGTGCCGATCCCCGATGACTTGCGCCTGGTGCCCTGCCAGGCAGCAGCCGTCAGGGACCTACGCCCCCTGCAGTGCGGCAATGTGCCCCACAGCCCGATCGCGGGCTTCAGTAAACAAAGATTAACCCTATATCCCTGGTGGTCCAGTGGACCGCTGCCCGCCTGATCACGGGCTAAGTTAAAAAAGTAACCTATATCCCTGGTGGTCCAGTGGACCTGTCTGCCCGATCGTGGGCTGAAGTAAAACTAAAATAAAACTATTATCCCTGGTGGTCCAGTGGACCCCCCCCCTCCGCCCACTGATTCCCACCACCCTCTCCCCGGTCAGCAGCGGGTGGCAGCCCACCTGCCTGCTGCCCACCACCCACCAACTAGAGACCATCAGTAGGGCTGTGCGCCCATTGGTCCACAGTGTGAGCCAATGGGCGTGCAGCCCTACCATAATCACATTCCAAATATGTGAATGGATCCAGTCACATATCTGGAATGTAGTATGGTATGGGCTGCATGCTATTGGCTCATGCAGTGGACCAATGGGCGTACAGCCCTCACCGATGGTGTCAGTTGGTGGGCGGCGGCCTGCAGTGCTGGTGTGCTGCCACCCGCTGCTGACGGGGGGGAGAGCGGGGTGGTGGAGATCAGTGGGCAGGTGGGGAGGGGGTCCACTGGACCACCAGGGATAATAGTTTACTTTTAGTTTTACTTCAGCCCACGATCGGGCGGACAGGTCCACTGGACCACCAGGGATAATAGGTTTCTCTTAATTTTAATTCAGCCCATGATCAGGCAGACAGGTCCACTGGACCACCAGGGATAATAGCTTTCTCTTATTTTTAATTCAGCCCGCGATCAGGCAGACAGGTCCACTGGACCACCAGGGATAATAGGTTTCTCTTAATTTTAATTCAGCCTCTGATCGGGCAGACAGGTCCACTGGACCACCAGAGATAGAGGTTTCTTTTTTAACTTAGCCCACAATTGGGCAGGCAGCGGTCCACTGGACCACCAGGGATATAGGAGTTATCATTTTATGCACACTGAAGCCCGCGATCGGGCGGGCAGTGGTCCTCTGGACCACCAGGGATTTAGGATTAATCCTTTCTTTTCTGATGCCTGCAATCGGGCATGGCGGGGAGTGCCACCACGGAGGTGCAGCTGGAGGCTCGGGTGGCCACCCACAGGTGGCAGCTGCCGTGTTGCGCCCTGCAATGTGGCAGCTCACCTGTGGGTGGCCAGCACTTGCTCCTTTTTTTTTTTGGATCAACTTTGTGCTGGCGTAGGTAGGGATTGTGCATGCATGGCTCCGCACATCCCGGGCTGAATATCGGGCTATGCAGAGTATGCATGGGCATGTCCCCCCTACCTGTGCCTGCATACATTACTGATGCACTCCAGTGCATCGGGATTTGTGCCGCACACTTTCCCCTTTTGAATATCGCGCCGGGGCGCATCAGTGGGTTGTGCATGGTGCAACACTGTTGCGCCATACACAACCCTTTTGATTATCTGGGCCATGGTGCCTAAGCTTCTGGTAAGGTTTCTTTACACTACTAATCACCTTTGCTAATTGGAGCTATGTTCATTTGAAACTGTACAATGCAGTAAAATATAATGCTAAGCACTACCACAAATGTTTAACTGAAACACTAGCCAGCTTATGGTGATGCATTTACTAACAAGCAATTGTCAATGCCGAATGTTGCTTGCTTCTATGTGCTGTTTAGGTATCTGGAAGTCATTGGAGTGCAAATATTGAAAATTGCAAACTTACGAGCGTGCGAAGGAATTGCGCAATGCACGCTCGTAAAACAGTCATTGTTAGGAAATTTTTCATGAAATTTTCAACATAGCCATTTTAAGACCTTTGCTCATGAACAGTGTCACTGTGATTTTGTTAATGTGTCCCATACATTGAGTTTGCACACCGACTGTGCCATTGTGCGCTACATGGGCGGAAACACATTTTGGGCAAGATGTGAAAAATGACAGCTACACTGCTCATAAGGAGGTGTGGTAAAATGGCAATGTTGAAAATCTGGAGTAAATATTGAAAATTCTGTAAACCTCACGAGCGTGTGTGGGAACTGTGCAGCGCACTACTGTAAAACAGTCATTTTAGGAATTCTTTCACCAAATTTTCAACATAGCCATTTTAAGATCTCTGCTCATGAACAGTGACACTGTGATTTTCTTAATGTGTCCCATACACTGAGTTCGCACACCGACTGCGCCATTGTGCGCTACATGGGCGGAAACATGTTTTGGGCAGGATGTGAAAAATGACAGCTGTACTGCTCATGAGGAGGTGTGGTAAAATGGCAATGTTGAAAATCTGGAGTGAAAATATTTAAAATTTGTGAACTTACGAGCCTGCGTAGGAACTGCGCAACGCACGCTCGTAAAACAGTCATTTTTAGGAATTTGTTCACCAAATTTTCAACATAGCCATTTTAAGACCTCTGCTCATGAACAGTGTCACTGTGATTTTCTTAATTTGTCCCATACATTGATTTCAAGACAACGACCGCGCCCATTCTGGCGCCATAAGGCGGAAACACATTTTGGGTGAGATGAAAAATGACAGCTGTACTGCTCATAAGAAGGTGTGGTAAAATGGCAATGTTGAAAATCTGGAGTGAAAATATTGAAATTACGAACTCACGAGCCTTGAGGAACTGCGCAACGACGTCAGAAACAGTAGTTTTTGAATTTGGATCACTTAACATGGGTTTTAGATTCTTCATGACGATGTCACTGTCATGTTATTCAGCTCAAGGGTGATTTCGTGCAGTGACTGTGAAATCACCCTTTGGGCCTGAATACTGCCATGACAGTGACATCATTGCGAGAAGGGATCCCAAAACCCCATGTTGAAAATTTGGTGCAAAATTCCCAAAATGCCTGAGATATGCAATAGTTGAACCCCCCATCTAGCCCATTATACAGCTTACCGGCATTTCCTCAGTTCGGCGTCGGCTTTGAAGAGTGCAGACGTGTTCCCAGTCCACCGAAGATCGTCGGCGCGGTGGAGGAAGCACTATGGGGTGAGGGGTGGAGAAACTGGGTGCGCAGTGGGTGGGTGCGGGTTGTGGGAGAGGGGCGGGAGAGGCACCGCGGGACCATTTTTGTTTTATCGTTAAAAAAAAAAAAGACATTGTGGGACGTTTTCCATGCTGGGGTGGGCTTCCAGCGTGCACAGGATGGGGGCTATTCAACGATGGGATTAGCACCTCAAGGTTAAAAGTGATTGCTTGCCACGCTGGGGTGGGCTCCCAGCGTGGCACCAGCTACGTGGGATGACAGCAGCTCAGACGGGCGGGATTGGGCACCCCTGGCTACACAGGACTCTGGCGGGCACGCCTGCATGTGGGGGAAGCTCACGCTTATCGGTGCTCACTGAGCGTAGCTCCCCTTCAACTGCTGTGCCACTGCATTTTGGAGGCGTGTCATAGACAGCTCCAAAATGCATTGGCTTACAGGGGCCGCGCCTGCCAGCTCACTGACTGAATTGGAGGAGGAGGTGACACAGCTCCGAAATCTCCGATGATGGCACTATGTTTCTTGCACATGCGTGCAAGCAACATAAAAACTGTACAGAGTATAACATTGTGTTACCACATAACTGCAAGCATTACTAAGTAAGCTGTCAGCAATACTAAATAAGCTGTAGTCTTTGGAGGTTAACACTGAATACTGTTGTAATTTGAACTGTTGTAAACTACAAAAACAAACCAGTCTCTCTTTCATCACCTTTAGACTAGCGCCACCTGTGTCCTGTTGTAAGGAGATAATAATTAATGATTGTCACTCAATTTAAAAGAGAACAGTTTTATTACTTGCTAACTCTAAACTTTTTCTTGATACTGTCCACAGAAAGGATACTTATAGAATGAAAATAGTACTGGATGAGTGTGGTTACAAGTAAAAAGTTAACATGTTAAGTGAGTAACGTGGTGAAAACTGGTGTACAGGACAGTCCAAGAGTGACTTAAGGAGGTCTACATTGTCTACCTGTTTATGCAGTAGTTATTATATGAACTACTGAATATATATACAAGATATTTAGAACAGCTTCACCATTCAAAAAAAATGTGTTTTAACTTAACCGCTTGAAACAGGTGGCGTTCTCCCTCTAGTGGCATGAATCAACTAATACCAAAAAATGTTTTTATAAAAAATAATTATAAAATGTGTATGATATGAAAATAAATATTATACTCAATTTGTAAATATGTTTATGCATAGATCTCATCCCTGAGGAAGCCTAACAAGGCGAAATGTTGGGCAACTGGGATCTTTTGAGACAAAAAAAGAAAGAAGAATAAAACAAAAAACTTTTGACACTATTAAGGTGTGGCTGGCATTTCTTTTCCCTTGCATGCCCCTCATAACAGGACCTTATCTAGTCAATAAAACAAAGCAGAAAACCATACTTCTGCATAACAAAAAATAAATTTGGATGAGATAACCTATTAAAGTCCTTCTCTTGGTCCAATGATAGAACTATGCCAGTAAGGCTTCCTTTGTTCTTTTTTTTATCATCAAAGATTTCTCTTAAGAATACTAGTTGGTCCTGAATTTTCCTCCTTACTTTAGTGCAAGCTTGCATTGGGTCTATAATGGGGTCCAATATAGAACTTAACCTAGTTCCTAGGATTTTCATAAGAATTTTAAAGCCCACATTCAGCAGACCTATCTGTCTCCAATTCTGAAGGTCCTGTTTTTCTCTTTTTTAAACAAGCAAAAAACCTTACTGCAGTCTTCATACTGTGTGACAAAGCATTATGCTTAATAATGATTAAATGCATCAGCGAAATCAATACTAATTTGGTTTTATATGACTTTATATAATTCTCCTGTGACGTCATCCATTCCTGGGGCTGTACCAGATGTTAAAAATTTTATTACTGACATAATTTCTTCAGTGGAGACAGATCCAAAAAAGTTTTTCCAAGCATTTGATACCTGAGGACTGTTTACAGCATCCCAAAAAGCTTTGTTAGTAGGTTCTGCTCCTGTATCACATTGTATGGCTCCTCTAACACACCTATTCATTTCCTGCAAAATGTGCAACGTTGTGTAGAACTTTCTCAGTGGGTATCCAACGGGAGGCCATGACTCTGCTCTGGACCCAGTTAGCACAACCCTTAAACAGTGAACTAGAGGGCTGTCTGCCTTGCATACCACAACTTTGTTGAGCAAGAAGAGATGTGGCTCTATCACATTGATGGACCTTCATGCTAGATTTTACTTTTGAAATATGGGCACTCAAATTTACCCAATGCTGATATGCACATGATAATAATTTGTACAACTGGTGTCTAAGTGACAAATACTTTTGGTAAGCCACTCTTGCCAAATCTATACCAATCTCCTGGAAGAGTTTTTTGAGATCTGACATGGTGTCCTCCCAAAAGGCCAGACTAGAACATAATTTAACAGTGGCCCTATCTGACAAGAACTGGAACAAAGAGTCTCAAACTGCAATGTCATTAATTTTCCAAAGGGCCATGTCACCTATCTTCGACTCCTGCTTTCCCATCTGGCAGCCTAATTAAGCATGAGCTGAAGTCTGTGCTGGGATTATTTCAGCTAAGCTCACTGGAAGTGTTTGTGATGCAAAAAAAGTAGTTAATGCAAGAAGCTAGGGCTCCCTTGAAAAAGGTGCCCCCCCCCCCGCACTTTTTTTTATGGGTATGTCTGTAAGGGATCCATGACATGGCATTGATAACTTTGCGTCAACATGACACAGCAGCGATGGATTTATGTTGACCATAAGTTGCGGTCGGCATGAATCCATCGAGAAACCATCTGTTTTCTTTGGGGGACTTCACCACCGAACCCCCTCATGAGGGGAGTCTGCCCTCCACACACCCACCCCCTCATAACTAACGATTATCATCTCCAGGTCACAGTTGATTCAGGGAAGGGGGCAACCCCAGTGAAAGCAGTGCTGGGGTCCCACGGATACATTACAGTGGCAACGGCAACTTGCTGATGTAATGTACTTCGCTGAGAAAATGTCACTGCAGCGATGGTATATTGTCTGTAAGCATCCATGAGCCCTGTTGTGGTTATTATGGAACATAAAAAATGGGCATCACAATAGGTTTTATTTTCTGGGTATTTCAAGGTTTGTCATATGGAAACATTAGAATGATCCTCTTAAACATGCATAAAAAGGGCTCTGTTTTCCTAAAAAAATCTGTCCATTTAGATTTTGACTGAGGCAGGGCAGAAACATCAATCAGCCTAAACTGTTGGTCAGAAATAGTGGTGTCAAGGATTAACAACAACTCAGGAACCACGTCATATATTTCTGAGCCAGAGAGTTAGGTATTTCCTAAAGAAATACCAGTACCAGGTCAATTGCCTCTCCTGCCTGATCTGTGAAATATCTGTATATTTATCTACCTGAGTTCTGTTTTTTAATCTGCTTCCTTATTTCCTTGTAACCTCCCCGGTCACACCTGAAAATAGGCATCTGTTTTGTCTAGTGTGCTTACCTGGTTAACAAAAACTAAACAAATAAATACCACGCAACAAAGACAGCGTGGCATTAACTGTGCTGTGTATAGCATGCCTGCATTCACAATGACAGAGGTATAACAGTGGTAGGGAATTACCACTACCCCTTTCACTGTATGATTTCACTAAGGAGGGTCAAGTTGCTGTGTACTGGGGTTCCTGGTCAAGCCACTCCTGTGGTGGAATGGCTATGGCACCAGCACACGGCGGGATCAGAGACCTGGGACCATGGCAAAGCCTCCCGCAGAAAGCAAGGAATCCCATTGTTTGGTATGGCATACACTGTTTGTGTTGTGTTCGGTGTTGTTTCCGACCTTATTTCAGTGCACACCCTTTTGCTTGTGGCATTGGTTGCTGTGCAGTTTTTGTGTTTGGCAACATGACTCAGTGCCACAAATACCTACCCTGAGCATGATTCCTTCCAGAAGGACCAAAAAGAGACACCCCATAATCTCTGGGACTACTGTATATCTGAAATGGATCATAACCAAGTATCCTGTAAAAAAAATACTGAAAACTGTTAAGACTGTAGAAAAGAAAAGGCTAGTAATTGTCTCTTCTGGATTTTATGCTGTTAACAGTAAGGGAAGAAATGCTAGGAAACTCTCAGCCAGGAAAAGCAGCAGGAAAAGTAGCCCAGCCTCGATTATCATGAAGACAGATTATTGGAGTGCAGTTTTCTTCTTTTTGAGTCCCAGCATCCACTTTTCTTTGATGTCATACATTTTGGGCCATTGCCTTCATTCACTGAAGAAAGATTTTTTTTATAACGAAGAAATAGAGGAGGCATCCATATCTTCTTCCTCATCTCCAATCTCCCCAGTTTTTCTTAACTCTCAAAAGTTCATATCTATTTTGAAGTTTTATGGTGTCCTGTTGAAGTAGGTTTGTCTTAGGTTGTGAGTTTTTCAATTTATGTTTCCATTGAACCATTGTCAGGCTCTTTACTGGGGACTGTGGGGGGCATATTGGCAATGGGATTTTATTTATTTTTATTTATTTAGTTTGTGTTGACTGGGTAAGTGCACTAGACAAATGCTGTCTATTTTCAGACACGACCCAGGGGAGGGGGATACAGATGAATGCCAACTGACCTTGAACCAGATTAAGATGTTGGTGGTATTTTTAGTGAATGAAGGAAATTTGGCCAGGACACCAGGGAAATTCCCCTACTGTTTGGCCAGTAGGGGGACAGGCTGTCGGCAAGATGGCCACTTGCAGCAGGACAGTGGAAGCAGAGGACATCCTTGCAGGGGGAGAGCTTGCCTCAGCTCCCTCTGTTATTGAGCCTGAGGCTATTTTGGAAAGTATTTTGGATTTGGAATCTGACTATGAATTTCACGAAGCAGCTGTCTCTATAGAGAGCATAGAGAAGTCTATGGATACAGGATTTACTTCTATTTTGTTGCAAAATAAGAATTTGGGCATTGGAGTTCATGGTTTGCTCGAGGAACATGGTCTACCTCATTCTGGAGGTATGCTGATGAGAAAGCAGCTGCAGTGTGCTGCGGCACTCCCTGTCATTAGCGACGCGTGAGCTGTCAGGATTCCAGCTGAGGAACAGCTTGCTACAAACTCTGCTGAGCGTGATGAGTTACCTCTCCTACTCCCTGAGAACACTAAATCTGCTGATTTGGACATAGTTTCTTTCAAGGCTGGCAGTGAAATTGTTGTTGAAAATGAGTGCCTAAAGCCTGAAGATTCTGTTTTGCAGGACCGCATTGTGGAGCCTTCTGTGAGTTTTACTAAGCCGACTGGCGTGGTTTCAGTCGCTAGCTCCTCTGATTTTGGACATAATTTAACAACCCCACTGAATAAAGAGACTGGCTTTGTGTTTAAGAATCCAGGAGGGAATATCCCTGCAGTCCCTTCAGCAATCATTTATCAGTCTAAAGCGGAGTCTCTAATGGGGGTTTCTGAATTTCTTTTTAGACATTCGCTCTAAACATCCAGCGGTGACAAATGCAGCACCTATGTTAGGTAATCCTCCTAAACTCCAAATAAAAACTTATTTACTCCCTCCTAATTTATTAGGGGGTCCCTGGATGCCGGGGAAAGCCCTAGTGGGTGCAGGCTGGAGGCAATCCCCAACTGGTATTTGGTTACCAGACTCGGAGGGGGGTCCAGCCTGACCTTTTCTCAAGATTCTCCTTCCTGGGAGCCTGGATTGAAAATTAAAAAGTGACCCAGTAGTGGGGTTGCAAGAGATCACTCCCAAGGAACTTTTACCTCAAGTTTCTCCTATACTACCCAAAGCTATTCATTTGCAATCTAAAGTTCCTAACAATGACTGTACACTGCAGACTACAGCCGCTTCATCTCATCCAGAGGCCTCTGATCCCCCTCCACATAAATCCTTGATGTCAGAACTTTTCTCTTCTGTAAAAAGGGAGGCCGCCCCTCGCAGAAATGCTGTGCGGATTCATTATAAAGGAGGGCTGAAAATTAGGCCTGACAGATATTACATGGGAAAAACTCTACTTAAAGACTCTCTTCACTTTTCCCCAAAAGATGTCTTCACTTTCATTAATATCTCTGGCGAGGATAATTTTGATGTTAGCTTTTTGGACTACTCATGCTTTAGATCTCTTTTGGGAAAGGTATGGCCAGATTAAGTTTTCTCCCACATGGGCCCCTTTTCTAGTTATTCCCCTTACCAAACCATTAATCAAGTTTGTAACTGTGATGTTCCAGAATGAGGGGGTCCATGTGGAGGATATTACTTTTTGGGTATCCCAAAAATGTGATGTTTTAAGTTCTCCAGAACCTATTTTGGATTCAGAGCAATTTTGGACTGGGGGTTGGAAGTATAAAATCAAGCTGAAACAAACAGATTCTGGTATTGTGCATATCCTTAACTCTTTTTTTGATGGGTAGGGATAGAGGGGTATGTTTTTATGGTGGGCAACCAAGGGCATGTTATAAGTGCGGCTCTAGGATGCACTTATCCAGTGTCTGCGACCAACCATGCTGCCATAATTGTGGTGAAATTGGGCATGGCACTATGCAATGCACAAACCTTACAAGGTGCGACCTCTGTGAGGAACATAGACATGTTTTTAGGGATTGTCCTTGGTCTGCAAAGAACAAGGCTTCTTGCATCAGCCCTGAGCTTTTGATTCAGCAGGTGCAGGATGCTGCTGGCCCTATCCCCCCTCCCCCCCCCCGGAGATTGTTCAACAAACTAATCAGACTTCTCTTCTATGGGGCTTTCTACCCCACAGCCTCTAGTGAAGTTGCCTACTGTAGCTCCCATGCGTCTTAAGAAAGAAGAGGCCTGTAATGACTCCAGGTAAATCCAGAAATGTCCGGTGTGTTATACAGATCCGGTGGACTCTGAGAAACCTCTTGGTGGTGGGCCCTCCTCCCTCTACCCAGAAGGAGATCCTCCAGGAACCTGCAACCAAAATCTCCTCCCTTCTATCTCTGTAGAATCTAGTAACTCCTATGCGGCCTTGTTCACCCTTTGGGGAGACTGAAATGGATGTAGGATTTGATTCCAAAATCTTCTTTATCCACAGTTTCCCATTCTGTGGATAATTATAAAGAGAAAAAAAGAAAAATGGAAAAATAATAGCTAGGGTCTTCTGTTGTTTGCTATGCTGTTAACTTGGGGTCCTTGAATTCTCATAGTTTATTGAATGTTATCAAACGGCAGGCTTTATTTCAATATCTTCATGATTGCAATCTTTCAGTCAGTTTTGTTCAAGAAACTTGGATGTATTCCATTGAGCAATTATCCACTTTTAAAAGAGATTGGCCCTGGGGTCCCTCCTACTGGTCCTTTGGTACAGATAGTGCGGATGGGTTAGGTATATTATTTAATTCTTTTGATTTTACACTCCATAACCTCATTGATCTCATTCCAGGTACAGTTCTCATTTTAGATGGGAAATGGCACAATATCTGTTATAGATTTATTAACATTTATAAACCCTAATCAAAAGCCGAGAGAGTGGCCTACATGAAGGCAGTGCAACCATATTTGGTCACTTCTGTTCATATACTATGGGGTGGGGATTTTAACTGTAGCCTGATTTCACCCCAGAAAAATAAAAAAAACTATTGTGATTCAAACGCTTTAGCTTCCATAATTCAGACTGCTGGTTTACTGAACTGTATGTCCTTTCTATCCCTGGGTCCTAGGTTTTCATTTCTAAAGGGGAAATTGCATTCTCTTATTGATTATTTGTTGGTTTCTACTTGTTGGTAAAAGATTTTCAGATACGCCCTATTGAGTTTTCTGACCGTCTATTGTTAATCTGTTTTCTTCAACCTGAACACCTGATTCCAAAACCACAGGTACAGTGGAAATTGAATACCTCCATTTTGGATTCCCCTCCAATAATGTCAAGTGTCAAATTGCTTCTTCAGGCCCATCTCTCTGTGGCCTTTTTGTATACAGACAAGGGAGCCTGGTGGTCTGGTACCAAATTAGCTCTTAGGAGTTGGTTTAAAAAACAAGGAGTGGTGGCTAAAAATCAGAATTTTTTAAAATATTTATCTCTGCATCAACAACTTCAGAGATTAATGTCACTTATATATATTACAAAACTAAATTACTCACAACAAATTTCTGTGCTGAAAAATTATATGAAAACATATCAGTATGATAGGGCGAAAACGTTGCAAGCCATTTTTTCTAATGGCACAAGGAAATCTCCTATTTGCGACCCCTTTGAGGCTCGCAAACTGCTGAAAGAATCTTCTATTATTGATTATTTACTTACTTCGGATGGCACTAAAGCAATCACAAAAAAAACAAATTAGGAATGTTATTAGTCAACATTATCGGCTATTGGAACCTAAGGCACCAATTTCAGAGGTAACAATTTCAAATTTCTTAAATTCCTGCAGTTTTCCCTCGGTATCAATGGAGGGTTTTAGTGCATTAGAACCTATTACCTGTATGGAAATATGGGAGGTTATTCAGAAACTGAAGCCTAATGTATCACCTGGGATAGATGGCCTTCCCAACCGGCTATATAAAAGTTTCTTGCGTGAATTTTGTGAATGTTTAGTGATTTTATTTCAGTATTTTTGGGATACTAATTCCATGTTTCCATCTTTCACAACAGGGTTACTGATACACTTATTCAAAACTGGGGATAGACATGATATTAAAAATTGGAGACCTATTACTCTCCTAAACTCTGACTATAAAATATTTGCTAACATTTTAAATAATCGACTCAAACATTATGCAAAGCTGGCTATTTCTCCGTATCAGTTTGGTGGCATTCCTGAGCGGAGGATTCAATCAGCTTTGATGATACTATGAGATGTCATTGACCATCTGTCTCTTGTTGGTAAATCTGGATGTATCCTTGCAGCAGATTTTGAGAAGGCTCTTGATAGGGTTCATCTCCCTTATCTTTTCTCTGTTATGCATGTTTATGGGATCCCTTGAAAATTGGTTCAGTTAATTGAATTGCTTTATCAGCACACTAAAGTTCACCCAATTTTGCAAAGGGGCGCTGCTTCAAGCATACACATAAAAACAGGAGTCAGGCAAGGATGCCCCCTGAGTCCCCTTTTGTATATTTTTTCTTTAGACCCCTGCTGCAATTTTTGGTTAACCCCCCCCCCCAGATGGGTAGGATTGGGGGAGAGTTGCTTTCTTCTCAGCTTCATTTACAAACTTATGCTGATGATCTACATCTTTATTTCTCTAACCAGACTCAAATTCAGGTGTTTTTACAGGCATTTCAGTTTTTTTCAGTGGTTTCAAACGCAAAGTTAAATTTGCAGAAAACCTGAGGATTATTCATTGGGGCACTTAGTCCTATTGAGGTAATTCAGGAGAATATTAGTATTTCTAGAATCCCTTTGAAAATTTTAGGTATTCTCTTTGGTCCCCAAAATCTACCAATAGAAAATTGGGATTTAGCTTTAAGAACAGCAGAGGGGAAGATGAATAGATGGAAACAGTGGACATTCTCTAAACTAAAATGGATACAGATCCTAAAACAATATATTATACCCTGCTTACAGTATACTGCTATGATTTTCCCTGTGCCATCACAGCTAGAAACTAAGCTTTATAGTATACTTTTTCAAATGTTGTGGGGAAATCGCCTAAATCCAATAAAAAGGCATCATACTTATTTGGGGAAGAGTCTGGGAGGGTTAGGAATGATAGATCCAACTGTGTTTATGTTTTCTCTTTTTTTATAAATTCTATTAAATGTATTTTGGATCAGGAAGAGAGTGTTCAAAAGATATGGGGAGTCAGGGTTTTGAGTTCTTATTTCAAAGCCTGGCATAATTTAGCTCCAAAATTAAATTCTCATTTGCATATACTGGAATATTTTAGACCAGCAGTGCAAAAATTATTCCGTTGGCAAATCTCTAAAAACATGATTCAGACTAATAATATGCAATCTATGTATAAATTATTAATGTCATCCATTCACCCACAAACTCCTTGTTTTAAGAATTGTCCCCTGGCAAGGAATCCCAAGGTGTTGGCCCAACTCAATAATTCCAGATTACCTGTACAGTACATCAATGGGAAACTCAATGGCTTATCATGTATGGTCGGCTTAATGTGAGGGGGAATGCAAAATACAAAGCTAAAGAGGAAAGAAATTGTCCTTATTCAGACTGTATTAATATTGAAGAAACTATGGTTCATTTTTTCTTACAGTGTTCATATGCAAAGGGATTGTGGGTTTATTTAGCAAATTTGTGGAGATTAAAATGGCTGCCCTGGATTACCTATGATATATTAGTTTTAGGGATCTACCCCCCTAGTTATAATTATTATCATCCTAGCACCTTATATTTATTTTTTGGTTGTTTAAGTTTTTTTTTTTATGGCAGGTAAGATGTCAATGGGTGCTGTATCAGAAGAGGATGACTTATGTTTGTCTTGCTTGTTTAGTGTCAAATGAACTTTTTAGAATCTATGCTAAAGAAGCTCAAGTGTGCACCTCACTCGAAGTTATGAAATGGTGGAAAGGTTTTACACATTTCATTAAATTTAAGTAATTTTGTTCTATGGATAAATTGAAGAATTGACATGTAAGAGGTTCTCTTTTCTTTTACAAAGTATGACAAGTTTATGATACTCTGTATTACTGTGTTGTGATTTATGTTTCTAATTACAATAAAAACTCCCTTACTCTTTTCAATAAGTGCCAAGGGATCTTTAACATCCACCTGAACTACCACCAATCCAGGCAGATAGGATCTCGGTTTAACGTCTCATCCGAAAGACAGCACCTCAGAAGTGCAGCACCCCGACGGTGAGGGGAGAGCAAATCACTTCATACTCCATACCTGCTGTAAATGGACATTTTATCCATTGTCATGATTCACTCTTTGTACGGGAAAATTAATAAAGTTTGAATTGAAAAAAAAAAAGAAGTGCAGCACCCCTCTCATGCTGCAGTACAGTGTCAGTACTGGGATATTAACCCAAGTGCCAGATATGGGAACTGATCCCACAGCCCTCTGATCTCCCGGCCTCAGAGATGAGTGTGCTACCTACTGAGCCACTGACACTATAGCCATAGTGGTTTGTTGTTGTATGGATGTGCTGGGGTGGTCTGTGGATGTGCCAAGGTCATCCAGTATGTCCATTACCTTTCCCCAGCTCTACATCAGGCTGTTCCTGAGATGTGGGTGTGTGCTGCAGATTGCCCTTAACAGGTGCTATGAGCACTCCTGAGTCCTCATCAGGTAATGACTCTGGGTTAGGAAATGTCTAATTGTTTGAGGAGTTTGGTCCACCAGTGCCATGTCAGGCTACCTCAGGGAGACATCAAAGTGCGATACCAACAACAGATTTTTTTTCTGCCCCTGTGTAAAAAGGTCCTCCTGATTTAGTTATTCCCATCTATTGTGTGCTGCCCTTGGACAGGTTTTAAAAGAGTGAGCACTCTCTGTGCACAAATTGTACCTCAGGACGTTTTCACAGTTCAGGCTCCCATAAGCAAACCCATAATAAAGGCCACATCTGAGACGATCAAATGCAATACTGAGATGACAGGGAAATCCAGATTTATAACAAGCCTTTGGCTGGCCTGGGAAGGAAAGAATACCTCAGTCCCAGCATATAAAAACTTTTCAGGAGATGTTGTACTCCAGAATCCATTTGCTGAAGTTGGACTTTAAACTTCTAGCCCTGAGTCCCAAATGATTCTGAATCAAAAATGGGTTCTGGACGCCTGTGGATGTCACATTTCTGTTGAAGACAGAAACATACATCAGTGACACTGATGCCCTCATTCCAAAAAAGTACAGTAAAGTTTTATTGTAGGTTTAGTAAGAGTAATGGCAAAGAAGAGGAATCAAATGGGGGAGTTCCTGCCCTTAAAATATTTTTTCCAGAATATGTCAAGAAGCTGTGGTGTTTTGAAGCTGATGTCAAATACAGACTCTCTTGAGATGTGAATCAAGGTGTTGATCTCCTGGGCAAAAAAATGTAATTGAAATTTTAAGTGGGTTATGTGCCACAAACACCCTGTTAGACACAGGGTCTGGGTCTTCCCAAAATTTCAGCCAAACTGCATTCTAGCATTTGGTCGCTGCATAATGAGTTCTAAACAAATTAGCCATAGTAAACATTGACCATGGCTAATCTTCAGGAGTCTTCACATCTGGAGTAACAGCATCTGGTTGTGGGTCTGAGACAGTGTTGGCACGGGGACTTGCATTAGCATGGGCCTGACCTTCACGAACCATAGGTAAGTTCACAATAGGCCCTACCCTCAACTGGGCCTCTTTGCACCACAGTCTGGCTTGCTTCATTCCCTTGTAGGTTTAGTCTTGTGTCAGTAATATGTGTTTGCAGATTTTCAGCTGAGCCACAGGTATCAGGGCCTTCAGCTACAGGTAATACTGAAAGCTCAGAATTACTACCAGGTGTTTCCCCACTCTTCCCTCCAAACAGCTTTAGGAGGTAATGAACAGTCTTTAATTTGTATACTGGCACTCCAGTCACTTTCCATATAGGGCACCGTCTGTAAACAAGAAGCAGTCTTACCAGGAAGTTGTAGGATGTTCACCCCTCTCAGGGACTCCAGTCAAAGTTGCATGATCCTCCAGAAAGCACAGGATCCCCAGGCACATTAAGCAGTACAGTGTCAGGTGTGGGTAGTTTTGGACTGGTGTTGCAACAAAGTCCAACTCCAGTGCTCCTGTAGTTACCAAGAGAAAGTTTTTGGGAGGGGTGACAGTAAAAAGGGTACTAGTAGGAAGAGAGAGTGGATGATCCAGAACAAGGGGTTAGTCAGGAATGGCTCTTTCCATGACATGACTGTCCTGAGAGAACCAGGCTGACATGACCTGAGGCTCTGCCAGTATGGAAGTCACTTTACAAGCTGGAGCAGGTGTGGCACTCTGGGAACCAGCAGTCACTGCAGCTTTGATGTGTGATTGGCTAATAACTGTAATTTGGATGGACTCAGGGGCTTCTTTTAATTCACACATGTCTGAGTGCTGTAATGTCTGAAGCGCTAGGGCCAGGCCAGCTTACCAGCTCATGTTGGCTGCCAAGTGTCTCCAGCTGGCTGCCAGAGGGTATTTTCTGGACACCAAGAGCCCTTGTCAGAAGTCAGTGGCATTGGGAAGAGTTGTCTTCTTGTCAAAGGCTGTGCTGAGGCTACCACGGGGCCACACAAATCTATTTCTTTCATGGGATTTGACACTGTCAGAACAGGGGCTGACAAAGCATCTGTTACTATCTGGCCACTCCCCAGCTGATTCAGGGAACACTTTGATCTTCCTGTTGCTGCAGCCAGTAAGACAGCATCCTCATCTGCCAGCATCTGCAAAAGGAGAAGAGCTTTCTTCCCCAGGGTTCTGGCCATCAGGACATCATCTGCAAGTTCAGCATTTACCATATGCTGGGCTGGAACATGAACACCTACTTCAGGTACAGACTCAGTAACTGACACACTGCCCATGTTTATCATAGTTTCTTTTATATATAAACTAGATATCTCTGGTTTAGAACCTTCCACCTCCACTTCCATACCAACTGGAATATCCCCTTGGCTAACAGGGATATCCGTAAAACTTGCAGAAACAACAGGAATCACAAGATCTGCAGCATCAGCAGCATTTCCACCTTCACCACCTCCTCTTCCAGGTTCTGCCATCTTATCAGACAGCATGATGGACAGAGATTTCCCCTACTGGCAGAGTAGGGGAATTTTTTTTTTGGTGAACAAGAAAAACAGTCAACATTGGTACAATCTCTTATGCATAAATTAAAATAATTATAAGTAACATAAAAAAGATTGTTGATTCAAAGAAACAATATAACTATATCAAAAATAAAAACATGTCATATGGAATTAGCTCATGCTGTAAGAAGCTCATAATCAATCAATGTGACATTACTTCTGAGAAAACAGTGGCCTTGGCCAGTCAAACAATTCTTTATAAAACACTGATTTAATATTAGAAGCAATATTAAATAGCAATTCATTTTGAGTTTGACTTTTCTGTTGCAAAGAAAATTGACAGTGATTTAACCAGCTATGCTGTTTAAAACAAGAAAACATTACCTCAGTTGTCTCAGGTTCTCACTTATCTCACTCAGAGGTACAGTGACTATGAAGGCTTCAGTTAACTCTATTTTGGGAGTACTGTATTTGACTTCCAAAAATAAAGCAAAAACTTCCAAAATGAAGCAGGAAGAAGTCACTGACTTTCAGTTGTAAAACCAAAAATTAGATGACTTCCAAAATTGCAGGCCTGGATGTCAGAAATGACTGATTTTTCTGAAAGAAACTGTATTTTACCACTTAAATATTACATTAGGGACAAGGAACATTGTTTAACCAGGAGTAACACACTAAGCTGAAGCTTGTTTCCAGATGTTACCTGGGAACACAAGGAAGTTAAGTGATCTCCTTAGGATCACACAGTATGCACCTAGACGGCTGTGGGATTCAAACCCAGGTCTCTAGATCTGCAGCTTAGAGACTTAACCCACTGTGCTATACTGCCTCCATTAAAGAACAGCTGACACCTTTAGGACAACTTTAATAAAACATAACATTTACACATAGTTCAGCTTGTATTTCACATTCATTCTTTATTTCTCCTCCCCATTATTTATTACTGAGGTCATTTGCATGAAAACAGAGTCTTTGGCCCTGAAGAGTTCATCTACAGTATTTCTGTTGCTTCCTCCTTACCTGAGGTCATAATGCACGCTTGTGACATCACCGTTACTCCCATGGCAACAGACTGTGATGTCACAAGACAGGATTATGACTTGAGGTAGGGAATAAGCTATAGGTGCAGATGAATTCTAAGGGATAAAGATCAGGTAGTCATGCAAATTTCCTCTGTAATAAATAATAGGAAGGATAAATGTATAGACCATATATGGAATACAAGCTGACTTTGACCTAAATATTATGTTTCTCAAAGTTTTTTCTGTGGCATCAGCTACTCTTTAACATCCATAAATTTGTCCTTCCTGGAATATTGACTTCCAAAGGTGGGATTCTGGAAGTATTTTGACTTCCAAAAAATTGGAATCACTTCTAGATTTCGACTCCTGGAAGTTTTAGACATTCACTGAAAATAAATTAAGTGAACCCCTGGTCACTATGTACTAGAACATGGTAATCTAAGTTGCTAAAACACCTTATGGACCAAACAATTGCTACTAAACTCCAAAATCCTAATACTGTATATATGAACAATTGGAGAACAGAAGAGGCATTGTTTCTAATTGATTAATACAACCAGGCCTTGAACAAAAGTGTTCATTTAACTGTTAATGCTTATGATTAACTTTAAACATTCAGTTTTGTGTGACAGCTTAATGATAATGAGTTCCACATTTTAGGTGGAATTCATTTATTTTGTAATAACCAAAGCAGACTGGAATGTAAATCAGAGGGGATATGATCAACCATAGTTGGCTCTGAAAAGTTAGATTCTGCAATGTGTAAATATTGTAATTTCCTGGGAGTATCTCTTAAATCAATGTAAGTCACTCCCCATGATTTGAGTTTGCAAAAGGCTTCTTTTATGTAAGGAAGTAAAACAGCACAAGCTCTTAATTGTTTTAATTTGCCATGCTTCCATAGGTTGACCCAAGTCTGACAGGAAGGAGCCAGGAAAACCAGGGTCTGACAGCAGAAAACATGAGGGGCCTAAAATTGCTGTCAAAAAACATACAGTAATAAAAAGTCATAGGATGAATCATAGCGATTCCACCTTGTTTAAGGGGATAATATGTCATATTTATTTTTATGGGATTTAAACGGCTGTCCTAAAAGGCCTGAAAAAAAAAACACTTAAAATTGAGGTTTCCAAGCTACAGGGGGTGGAAAAACCTGACTAGTATATACAAAATAGGAATAAGGAAGGTTTTGATAAAGTATACCCTTTTCTTGTTACTCAGACTGTGTTTATTCCATAGTGCTACCACTTACTTTGCAATGTCTAATTTAAATTCCCATTTTTCTGTAGATAGATATATTGCCTGAGCCAAACCTGACTCCCAGAACAGTGAGGGGTTCCTGTTGAAGACAGATGGCACTAGCATTGTTAAGAAGTGGAGTTGCTTCTCCTAAGTCCCTCCCAACATATTTTTGAATATTGAGGAAGCCAACTGAAAATAAAGCAAAAAGGCTGATTTGTTTTAAAGAACAAATGACAGAACTCCTGTCTTTAGCTAAAATGCAGTCATCATCTGCATAAGAAGTGTTTTTTGCACAGTATGTTGTCAGATGATTGCAGGGATAAAATATGAGAGCCCAAAGCAATTTTTCTTAAAAGGGAATCAAGGCAAAGGATTTACAGAAGGGGATGAGGGAGCAACTGTAATGTACCCCTATACCAAGCAGGCATGGCTGATCTGACCATAAACAAGAGGCGTAACTGAAGCCTAACAGTATAAACTCTTAATTTGGGTAATAAATTTATCTGGAAATCCACAATTGAATTTGGGAACAGAATTTATCTGGAAATCTGTAACTGCCCACTAAGTACCATAGATAATCATATGCCAAGTCAAAAGCTTTTAACAGCTCTAAGGACAGTAAAAACCTTGAATCGGGTCCCTATTCCCCCTTTCCACTAACTCCCATAATAAAATCAACTGATAATGTATGGAGCAACCAGGGACTGAACAGACCAGTGATATGGACTCCAAGTGCTGAAGGACTTTATTAAATCAGAAAGTCACAATTTTATAGATTATTTTAATGTCTGCATTAAGGAGACTGATAGGTCTTCAGTTATTTAAATCTGTTCTTTCTACTTTTTTGTCTAAAAAATACTACTATACTCTCTTCCATTCCTGCTGTTGATGGGTTCTGAAGCATGACATGAAAGACCTGCACTAATTCCATGAGAAGAGCAGGCAGCACAAGTTTAAAAAAAATCACTCATCAAGCAGAACATCCCTGGGGCTGTCCCATTTCTCAAGGATTGCATCACTGCTAGAACTTTACTAGCTGAAACATCTGCTAAGTTCCAGGATGATATGAGGAGGAACTTGTAGTAAAGAAGCTGGGGTGGGGGCCTCTTTACTAGAAGGAGATGTAAATCCAGGGCCAAATCATTTGTGCAAATGACTAGAAGTTGCTTTTAACATGCCAGTTGTCTTTAAATTATTCCATTTCCATTAGCATTGCCGAAAAATGTTTTTTGATTTATTCTATTAGTACAGACTTCAAAAGGGCATAAAATAAATGCCTTTCCTCGAGTTCTGAACTTCTGTTTTTTTTCTTGTAACGTTCTAAATCTATGCAAGTGACAGGAAATCATTGTTTCCTTATTTGTGAGATTTGAGAGCTGAAATTATCTCCATTTTCTTGGGCCAAAGATTGAACGTGCAGTAGATGGGTCCTGTCTGTTAAATACTGAAAATAGGCTAATCGTTCATGTTTTTTTACTCCACGTTTGAAAAAAGGATTTCAAATCTGTCTTAGTATCCTCCCACCAATGCAAGGGATTGTCATAACAAACTAAAACAGATTTGTGTAATGCTGCCTGAATCTTTTTATTATCTACTAAAGCAGAATTCAGTTTCCAATACCCAGGCCCCACTGTATTTGTAGTGGTACATCCTATAGTAACTGAAATTACTCTATGATCAGAAAATTCTGCAGGTTTAGTGGAGGAAGACTGTATGTGTATGGTATGGAGATAAAAAATATATGAGTGGCTAAATTCCCTCGAAAATATGTAGGGTCCCATTTTTATTGACTTTAAAGTATGCATCTGATAATTTTGCATCAGAAACCATTTTTAATAAATAAGTCATATCACAAAATATTTTTTTGTTCATTTGTTTGTTTGTGCCTCTCAGTCCGAGGTGTTCAAGCCACCTCCTAAAATTACAGTGGAGGAGGTATAGAGATAGGGCTGAATCTGTTGCATAAGATCAATTTTATTACTTTTTATCTGTGGGGTATAAACATTGATTAAACAATATTTTGTTCCCTGTATTTTTATACCCAAAATTAAAGCTTGACCAGGACATAAATCAATGAGATGTAGTACTTCAATGTCATGGGAGTGGAACAAAAAAGTCACCCCTGCATAAGGATTCGGGCCAATGGACCAAAATGAGGGACCTTTAATCCAGGCTTTCTGTGCTGTGTGAATCTCATGAAGAGTGTGAAGCCTGGTATCCTGCAAAAAGGTAACAAAGCCATTCAACAGACCAGAAAAATGAAAAAGCAGCAAGAAGGCCTGTTTTGGTTCTTAATACTGCTAATATTCACAGTAGAGAAAGTAATGTCAGTAATGGACATTGCTGCTAAAAAAAGCTCGGACTACATACCCCTACATGAACATCATTTTGACTTTCCACCCCTTCCTTTTTATGTTGATTGCGCGCATGCGCAAGAAACATATTGCGGCAGCTTTCAGCAGAAGCAGGTTGTGGAGGCATGGCACTGTTGTGGACAATGCCTCCACAGCCTTTAAAGGTTTGTCCCACTTCCCCCAATGCCATGGCATACTGCTGCTGACACTAGTTCAGCCAGCATGCCACAACCTTGTAAAAAATTAGCCGCTGCAATAAGGGGCCGCCTTGTCATTGCAGTGTCAGCCATTTGCTGCAATGAGGGAGTGACCCGTCATTACAGGCTGGGATCTTGACACACTGATATTGTTTGTGAACATGGCAGCGGTTTGCCACTGTGTTCACAAACAATATTAACTCCCTCCCATTTATTTGCCAACGGGGGCCCCAATCCCCATCGCTTCAGTGCCCCATCGTTTATGTTGGCACACGCGGAGCCCACCCCCATCGCATAATGTCAGCCCCCCTTGTTGTGTGCCATGAGGGGTGCCCAATCCCCGCTGGCTACAGCTGCCCCCCAAAAGAAAGATTCTGGTGGCATGCTGGGAGCCCACCACAGCATGCCACATGCCCCTGTAAAATAAAAACGGTCCCACGATGTCTTTTAACCTGTAAAAGGAAACTGTCCGTGGTCTCCCTGCCCCTCCCCGCAACTCCGCCTCCCACTCACTGCGCACCTGCCTCCCACCCCTGCCCCACCCCATACTTACTCTCAGGAGTCTGGTGCGATGATCTTCGTGGACCAGGAGCACGCCTGCACTCTTCAAAGGCGACCACTTAACTGACGAAATGCTGGTAAGCTGTATAATGGAATAAATGGAGATTTCCAACTTTAATGCATATCTCAGTAATTTTTTGGAATTTTGGCACCAAATTTTCAACATGGGGTTTTTGGGACCCTTCCTCATGAATTTTGGCACTGTCATGACGTTAATCAGCCCAGAAAGGTTATTTCACGGTCACTATGCAGAATCACCTTTCGGGGCCGATTAATGAAACAATAGTGCTAGTGTTCATGAGGTGGGCTCTCAAAAAGTTTATGTTGCAAATTTGGTGGAACAAATCCAAAAAGTGACTGTTTTATGAGCAAGCATTTCACAGTTGCTACATACGCTTGTAACTTCACGAATCTGCAATATTTTCATGCCAGATTTTCAACATTCACATTTTTTCACATCTCCTTGTGAACAGTGCAGCTGTCATTGTTCACATTCTGGCCGAAAAGTGCTGTCGCACTTCCAGCACAGAATAGCGCGGTCGCTGTGGGAAATCAGTGTTCATGACAGATTAAGAAAATGACAGTGACACTGTTCATGAGTACAGGTCCTAAAATGCCTATGTTGAAAATCTGGTGACGATACCCCAAAAAATGACTGTTTTACGAGCATGCGTTGAGCAGTTTGCACGCCCGCTCATAACTTCGCAAATTTATATTTTCACTCCAGATTTTCAACATTGCCATTTTCCCACACCTATTTATGAACAGTAAGCTGTCATTTTTCCCATCCTGGCCAAAATGTGTTTTCGCACTTCCAGCGCAGAATAGAGCGGTTGCTGTGGGAAATCAGTGTTCAGGACAGATTAAGAAAATGACAGTGATACTGTTCATGAGCAGAGGTCCTGAAATGCCTATGTTGAAAATTTGGTGATGATATCCCATCAAATGACTGTGTTACAAGTGTGCATTGCGCACTTTCCACGTACCCTTGTAACTTCACAGATTTGTAATATTGTCACGCCAGATTTTCAACAGTGGCATTTTTTCACACCTCCTTATGAGCAGTACAGCTGTCATTTTTCACATCCTAACCGAAATGTGTTTTCACAGTTCCGGCACAGAATAACACGGTCACTGTGGGAAATCAGTGTTCAGGACAGAGTAAGAAAATGACAGTGACAATGTTCACGAGCAGAGTTCCTAAAATCCCTATGTTGAAAATTTGGTGATGAAACTCCATAACATGACTGTGTTACAAGTGTGCATTGAACTGTTTCCACACCCTTGTAACTTTGCAAATTTGCAATATTTTCACGCCACATTTTCAACAGTGGCATTTTTTCACACCTCCTTATGAACAGCTGTCATTTTTCACATCCTGGCTAAAATATGCTTTTGCACTCCTGCCAGAGAATAGCACGGTCGCAGTGGGAAATCAGTGTTTGGGACAGATTGAGATCGAGCGAGTGGGGGGGGGTGACCCAGCTCAACTGAGCTCTGTCAGGATTGCTGCGGATTTGTTTGTGGGCAGAAAAAGGTCCCAACGCAAGAGCCCAGTACAAAAGGGCAGCCTGCAGCACTGGGAGAAACAGAACGAAAGAGTGAGTGAGGGAGGGGGAGTGAGCGATCTCACCGGAACTCTCTCAGGACTACTGCGGATTTCTTTGTGGGCAGAAAAAGGTGCCAATGCAGGCAGAAGCCCCGTACAAAAGGGCAGCTTGCAGCGCCAGGACAAACATAATGAGCACGTGAGAGAGGAAGACTGAGCTACCTCAACGGAGCTCTATCAGGACAGCTGCGGATTTCTTTGTGGACAGACAAAGGTGGCAATGCAGCCACGAGCCCCGTACAAAAGTGCAGCCTGCGGCGCCAAGAGAAACAGAACAAGCGAGTGACAGAGCGGTAGTGAGCGAGCTCAACGGAGCTCTATCATGACTGCTGTGGATTTCTTTGTGGGCAGAAAAAGGTGGCAACACAGGCAGGAGCCCAATACAAAAGGCCAGCTTGCAGTGCCAGCAGAAATGAAATGAGTGAGTGAGAGAGGGGGAGTGAGCGAACTCAATGGAGCTGTGTCGGGACTGCTTCAGATTTCTTTGTGGCCAGAAAAAGCCACCAACGCAAGCAGGAACCCAGTACAAAAGGGCAGCCTGCAGCAGCGGGAGGCACAGAATGAGCGAGTGAGGGAGGGGGAGTGAGTGAGCTCAACGGAGCTCTGTTGGGACTGCTGCAGATTTGTTTGTGGGCAAAAAAGGCAGCAATGCACACAGGGGCCCAGTACAAAAGGGCAGCCTGCAGTGGTGGGAAAACCAGAATGAACGAATGAGAGAGTGGGAGTGAGCGAGCTCAACGGAGCTCTATTGTAACTGCTGCAAATTTATTTGTGGGCAGAAGAAGGCACAACGCAGGCAGGAGCCCAGTAGAATAGGGCAGCCTGCAGCGCTTGCAGAAACTAGTGAGCGAGTGAGAGAAGGGGAGTGAGAGAGCTCAACAGAGCTCTGTCAGGACTGCTGCAGATTTCTTTGCAGGCAGAAAAAGGCACCAACAGATGCAGGAGCCCAGTACAGAAGAGCAGCCTGCAGCGCCAGGAAAAACAGAATGAATGAGTGAGACAGGGGGAGTGAGCGACCTCAACAGAGCTCTGTCGGGACAGCTGTGGATTTCTTAGTGGGCAGAACAAGGTGCCAATGCAGGCAGGAGCCCAGTACAAAAGGGCAGCCTGCAGCACCGGTAGAAACAGACTGAGCGAGTGACAGAGGGGCAGTGAGCGAGCTCAAAAGACCAACGCACTCAACAATCGGCATTGACAAATGCTTGTTTGTCTTTGTTTTCCTCTTTTTTTCCCTGAACCATCAGAGATGTGACCTTCCATCACTGATGAAGGCTCATACTGAGAAGAAGAAACTGATGGGCATCAGCGTCATCTTTCTTCCCCCCCCCCCCGTGCTTGTGACTGTAGGACGCTGAGTCCATGCTTCTATTTATTTATTGACTTTTTTGATTAAGACCTTTGAGCTAGCTAGCTCATTTACAAAGGATCCACATTGGTAGAAAACAGACAGTAGACAAATACAGACAGGTTACAGTTACAGTTACAGTTACAGTGGGGTGTCAGTGTGGTTCAGTTGGTAGCACATCCCCCTCTGGACCAGAAGGCCGTGGGTTCTCATCCCACACCAGGATTGCACTTGCACCTAAAACTCTGGCATCCAAGTACAGTATTACGGGGGTGCTGTACTGCTGGGGTGTGCCATCTTTGAGATGAGACATTAAACCGAGGTCCCTTCTACTCATCCTGGTGCTGTCTGGGTGGGTGTCCAGGTGGAAGTAAAAGAACCCAGGGCACTCTTTGCAAAGAGTAGGGGACATTCCCAGTGTCCTGGCCAACATTCCCCTTCCCATAAACTGGTTCATACAATTGTCCAGGCTATGTGTGGGTGTTGCCACTGGCTGCCACTACACATTCAGTCACTTCACTACCAATCTAGCATTGCTTGTAAAACACTCTGGGATACACTGTGTATGAAAAGCACTATATAAATGCTGTTGCTTCTTCTTCAATCTGAGATACAATATTCAGGGATTCAGAGGTAATCTAAAAATGAAACACAGCAGCAGTTAAGAGCAAGAGTTACGTCATCCAGGGAATTACAACAATGTGCGGACAGAGCTGTCAGAAAGTAGGATAACCTTGACTGGATAGGAGACAGGGATAGCATAGAGTGAGATGGGTTCAGAAAGTAGGGAGGTGAGAGAGTAGAAGTTAGAATGGTGACGGATCTACCCAAGGGTTTTGTTGTTAAGAGGGTAGTGAGAGTGAAAGATCCACCATGGGGTTTTGTTAGAGATGGTTAGGAGTGTAGGTGGACTTAAGATGGATGGGTGAGGGAGGGGATGGGGAAATAGGAAAGGATCCTGATGGTGGGGGTACATAGGATTAGTATAGGGATAGAGATAGCCCAATTGGACAGAGAGGTGAGTTAACAGGAGTTCACAGTTATTAATGATAGAAGGGAAATTCAGGGGAGGAAGGGGGAAGGAGGTAAGTGCGCTGTTAGAGGATACTACGGAGTGAACCTAGTGGCCGCTAGGGAGTAGTGGTGCAGTCGCACGTACTGAAGGCAACCAGGTGCACCTACAATTTTCTTCATCTTGTCACTGTAACTGGGTCACTGTATGCACTTTCAGTTATTACCCCTGTCTTGTGGGCTCAAGCAAGGTTAAGGAGCTTGGGTTCAGGTTCTGATGGAAAAGGGGGGTATTTCCCAAAGGTAAAGTAAACAGCGCAGTGCCTTCACCCAGAGTAAATTATAGTGGGCATATGTTTGTGTGATACAACTCCCTGGGATGTTGTACCTACCCACCTCACCTCACAGTCACCCCACACATGGAAAACCAACCTTTGTTACAGTATTTCAAAATACATGTAATTAAAGACTATAGCTAATAATATGCTCACCAAAAATGTGCTCACGAGTCAGTTGTAAAAAGGTTAACCACCAGTTTATTATCATGGGATAGGTATAGGGAAAGGGAAAAAAGGGGTGCAGAGGATAACAGCAATTATTTATTAGTTATTTGCTTCCCTGTGTCTCCCCTCCCAGTGTGAGCATATGGGGAGTCTCAGAGAAACTATTGGGGTTGTTTCAGGGGTGTGTTAATGTTATTGGTTTTAGTATGTGTAGAAGGCCTGTCCCCATGGTCGCACGCTATTCGTCTTCCGCTCTTCGTGCCCTCCACCCTTTCTCCTCCTTTCCATTACAGCTATTGACATTCCAATGCTGTAGAGCATTAGGTATTGTGCGAGGGAGGAGGAGGGGAGGTGGGGGGTGTGAACAGCAGAGATCGAATGAGCAGGGCCATCATATTGGGGTAGTGAGATCCAGAAGATGCCCTGGGGCAAAATGGAATCTGGAACGAGGTCCTTCCTGTCTGGTTTCCATACCGATGGGTACCACCAGTATTGGTGGGCAGGTGATCTGTGCAGCTCCAGGAGCCCATCCTACCCAGGCAGTGTCGTGCAATGCCAGGTCCATAAAGAACAAGACTGCAGTTATTACATATCTTGTTGGGTCAGTGGATCTGGCATGCATTACTGAGACCTGGCTGGATGAGAATGCAGGCCCTATATTAGAAGCCGCAGTTCCAGCTGGGTACTCGGTGTTACACCACCCAAGGTTGGACCACCGGGGGGGGGTCGCGGTCTGTTTCAAGGCCGAACTGGGCCTCACAAGTGTGCCAGTAGAGGGGGCTGAGTCATTTGAGTGTACTGTAGTGTCAGGTGTGGGTTGCAGAATCGCTCTCATCTTTCTGCAGGAAGTAGCAGACTTTGCGATCGACATGGTATTTGAGTCACCCAGGCTGATGGTCCTGGGCAAGTTCAACACCTGGGTCGATGACGAACTCTCACAGTTTGGACAACACTTCCTCCAATTGATGACATCTTTGGGCCTTACACAAGTTGTTACTTCTGCCACTCATAAAGTTGGTCACTCTTTGGACTTAGTCTTCCTCCTGCGGATCGAAGCTTTCGACTTGGGGGTGGAACCTGTCAGTTAGTCCGATCATTACACTGTGGAGTTCAGTTTTTTCACCCCCCTTTATAGGCCTACCCCTGTGGAGATGGTTAGGTACTGCTCTTTGCGAGATGTAAGCTCTGAGGGCCTGGCAGTGGTGCTTGACCTATCAGAGCTTTCTGGAGTAAGCAATGATCCAGATGCCTTGGTTTTGGCCTATAATAAGGCCATTTCCTAGGCTCTGGATTTAATTGCTCCCATCCGTGTTCATCCTCTCCCCCTTCACCCTTGGTCACCATGGTTTGATGGGACTTTGAGGGAGATGTGGCGATATGGACGAGATTAGAGCATTGATGGCAGAGATCCGCCCTCGATGCCGACAATCTTAGCTTGATGGAACATTATCAACTCTTATCATTCCACAATCTCCCATAAGAAGGCAGAATTCCTGTCTGGGAAGATTGCGGCTGCTCAGAACCAAGCAGCTCAGCTCTTTCGAACCGTCGACAGACTGTGCAACCCAGCCTGTCTGCAGGTTCGAAGAGCCTTTTCACAAGTTGAGTGTGATGAGCTTGCTCGCTTCTTTGCGGCTAAGGTGGCCGACATCAGGGCGGCACTCCAGCCTGCACCCTCTATGGGAGAAGCTGTGGATCATCACTTGTTCACAGTCCCTAGACTCTTCTGGAGTTCCTTTGGCCAGCTAGAGTTCATTGATGTCATGAGATTGTCCAGGTTATGCGTCCCACATGCTGTAGTTTGGATCCTGGCCCAACTTCCCTGATAAAGGGTTTTTATGATACTATCGGCCCAGTCCTAGCACAGATAGTCTGGTGCTCCTAGGAGATGGGTGAGTTTCCTAGCTCCCTGAAGGAGGCGGTGGTAATGTCCCTCCTGAAGAAAGCTTCTCTGGACCCAGACTGCCATGTTAACTACAGACCGATCTCTAACCTCCCCTTTGTGGGAAAGGTTATTGAGAAAGTAGTGGCCATACAACTGGAGAATCATTTGACCATCCATGACATCTATGAACCACTCCAATTTGATTTTCGAGAGAGGCATATTACTGAGGCAGCGCTGGTTTGGGTGCTCAATGATCTCCTGATGGTGAGAGATCGAAAAAGCTGTTCCATCTTGGTCCTTCTCGATCTCTCTTCAGCTTTTGACACTGTGGACCATGGGGTACTTCTCGAACACTTGAGGTTCATCTGCGACCTGTCTGCTACAGTCCTCAGGTGGTTTAGATCTTTCCTCTCAGGCAGAACTCAGAGGGTGGTGTCGGGGATTAATTCTTCCCGCCCAGTCTCTCTGTCTTCTGGGGTTCCTCAGGGTTTGGTGTTGTCCCCCATGTTGTTCGCAGTGTACATGCTACCCCTCGGAGACATTGTAAGAAGGTATGGGCTGAGGTTTCACTGCTATGCTGATGATACCCAGCTCTACCTATCTTTTGCACCTGACCAGGATAGCGCTCTCTCGGTATTTGACAACTGCCTCTCTGAAATCCAGTGCTGAATGAATTCAAGCTGGCTGAGGTTGAACTCAGAGAAGACTGAGGTGATGGTTGTGGACCCAGGACGCAGGATAGAGGGGACAGGAGTTGGTTTACCCTTAGGACTTTTTCTGGGGGGTGTCCAGCTCCCTACCTCTGAACAGGTGTGGAACCTGGTGGTGATTTTTGACAATGAGCTGACCCTACGATCGCAGGTATCAGCAGTTGTCAAATCATCCTTTTACCATCTGAGGAACATCTCCAGGATTAAGCACTTTGTTCCATCCGGTGATTTGCCTACATTGGTCCACGCCTTTGTGACCTTGAGTCTTGATTACTGTAACTCCCTTTATCTAGGGCTTCCTGGGGTTGATATCCACCACTTACAGCTAGTGCAGAACGCTGCAGCCTGGTTATTGACAGGTACTCCTCGTAGCTGTCATATTTCTCCAGTTCTGCACAATCTGCACTGGCTGCCAATACAGTGGTGGATTACCTTTAAAGTTGGTCTTTTGACTTACAAAGCCCTACACGGACTGGGCCCAGACTACCTGAAAGAGCTTCTGGTACCTTACTGCCCTAGGTGATCGCTCCGATCAGCGGACGAGGGGTTGCTAGAGATTCTGAGGGTTTCTTTAAAATCTTCTGGGGCTTGTGCTTTTATGTATGCAGCCCCTGCCCTCTGGAATATTCTACCCCATCTGCTTCAGCAGTGTGCGCCCGTGGTGGAATTTAAAAAGGCCTTAAAGACCTATTTATGGTCAAAGGTTTCTTCTTAATGATGATATGTTACTGTATTTTATGAACTCAGCAGTTTTAGATTTATGTTATTTCTGTAAGGTGCCTTGGTTTTAAGAAAGGCGCGGTACAAATGAAGATTTATTATTATTATTATTAACAAGCAATGATATTGTCAGCATACAGAAACATACACAGTGCCCATCTACCAGCAGCACACACTAGCCTCCCCCCAACTGGTACCAGTTTACCCCAGTTCATTAAATGGGAGCTCCCACTATTTTCACTGGGTACCCAGCCATTGGAATGGTGCAGGCCCCAATGACGTTGTAGCTGGTTGGCCGCCATTGGTGCACTTTAAACAAATTATTTTTAAATCAAACCCCACAGACCATGCAATTGCAGAAATGGCTATCTAAGTGGCAAACTTGTAATTTGCAAATCCTGTCCCAAAGACCAAAAACAGAAACTTTGGTGAAACAACTATTTCCAGTTCCCAACTGCAGGGCAAGCCTTGAGGTTATTCACAGTTCTGTAGATTCACTTAGTTCAGGGCCTGAGCAATCGGCAGGTACTGTACAGTCAGTTGAGCCAGGGGCTTTGAGCTGTATGAACATGGTGGTGGCTTGCTTGGTTGTGGCAGGATCTAGCAGTTTGTCACCTTTGGAGACATTGCAGGCTCTGGCAGCTTGTCACCTTCTTTCTGAGCTGTGGCAGCAAGCTGGCAAGACCAGTACTGGGGACCAGAACCACACACATCCAACCCTCAAGGGGAGACTATAGGTAATGCCTAGCTGTGACCCTACCTGGCCAGTTCCTCAGACCATCTTCTGATGGCTTTAACTCCTTTTCTGGAGATCAGGAAAACACACAGTCTCTTTCTTCCTTCTGCAGGAGCAGGTCTGGATCACCTCCCAGGGCTGGGGTGGCAAATCAGTCTCGCAGGTATTTTTAAACTGCAGGATCCAAACTAAAAGCATCTTTCTCACTTCAAAACTGGCTTTCTAGATATTGGAAAACTGATCGGGGCTTTCCCTGGGCATTTGGCTGTGTATGCCCCAGGTAGGCCACCAAACTCTCCTCAGAGCTCGCAGCAGAACCTCCTCTCCCTCTTGAGGATCCTAGACAACTGCTCAAAGCTGTATCTTATCCCCAGGTTTCAGAGGCTCAGACCAGGGTCCCAGTTGGTCAATCAGGCTGTCAATCCATAAAATTAGTTTGTATAATGTTCACGCGATACCTAATTGGCTGGCTGAAATGGTGCCAAAGCACTGCCCTTGCTTCTTCCCTGGAGCCATTGCTCAGTCCTTTAGGGCTCCTCGAACTCTGATTGGTTGTTTGGCAAGGTCAGGAGTTGCAAATATGGTGGCTGTGGTTTTATGTGATAACCGCAATCGCGAAAGGGTGAGCGCCATTACGGCGAATGTACATCGCCAGAAACAACAACAGTGATGTACTGTACATTCTCAGTGCCAAAAATAAATTTAGTTTTTTTATGCGGGGGGCACTCTCCCCCTCAACTAAAATAACTAACTCGGGAGGGTGCATGTCAGAGAAGGGACAGAACCGGGATGCAGAGGGGGAGAAAAAGGCACGACACAGCACTAAAATATTGTGCTCGCCCCAAGCCCTGAACCCTCCTCACTCAAGCCAGCCTCCCTATCCACTGTACCACTAGGCTGACTTGGTGGCTGCCCCTCTCACCACCCCTCACATAACTCACAGATAACCTTCCGGTATCCTGTCACCATCCTCTCACCCTGGCCTTTCCTGTCACTACTCTTGCAGGGTAGCCCACAACAGAGGTGCTGAGATTAAGTCACTCATATTTGAGTTGCTCAATCTCAGTCGCCCTTTTGATTGTATATCCGTGGCTGAAGTCCAGTTTATATACAGTCCCAGCTTTCAGTTTATTCTGCAGCCAGACTACATAGTTTTTAGTTTATTCACCCCCATCGGTTTATAGGGGCCCCTCTGTCTTGTTGTCTGGAGCCAAGTGAAAGGGGATTCCCCTGCCTGTAACTTGTGCTGAAACACTATTCGCCAGGTGGCCAGCAGAGCTCCCTTACATTTAGCAGCCACGGCAGCTATTAAGGTGACAGGTGCCCCTTAAATACATAGCACTTATAAGCACTCTTATTCAACACTAAATTTTGTTTTACCCCCAAGGGCCTCTGGACCCCCCTTTACTATTTTATACTCATGAGTGCCGGGGTACACGCAGAGCACTGTCAGGAAGCCGCCAGAGCAGCTTTTACATACTGAGCACCACAGGACTCACACAGAGTATCGCCAACCTGCTAACTTGCACACTCAAGCTGCATGCGGATTCAGTAAACCACCAAGCAGGGAGTTTCAGTTTTACTTAGCTCCTCTGGTCCCCAAAAGATTTAGACACAACGGGGCTGGCAGGAGCACACAGAGACACCTGCAATGGACTGGGACTGTTGGGATGAGTGGACAGAAAGCAGCAAGGTAAGCCACACCTGTTGGGGGGGTGCACTCCCCCATGTCTTAAAAACTTGGCATTGCATCAAATCCATATCAAGGTATATGCCTTTGTGTACCACATGCATTTGTAAGTCAGTGGGAGCTCCTGGAAAGTCATAGGTGAGCTTTAACAATAACTTGGTGGGTCTTTCAGAGTAACAAGGTGGAACTGACACTTCTTCAGCATCAGGGTGCACACTCCCCATTTCAATGACCAGCAATGAAGCATCCTCAGGCAAAGTGGACACCACAACTTCCTCTGGCAGTTCAGCTACTTCTTCAGGTTCTACAAGCTCTCCACTTTCTTCCACTGGCACTTCCTCAGATTCAGGCCCGTCATTAAAGGGTACATCTACATTTGGCACAGTGTCTACAATTTGAATTGAATTTTGAGTTGGTGTTAGAAGCTCTGCAGTGGGCATATCTGTCACATTACTTGTTTCATTTGTGCCTTGAAACAATTGGGCAAGTTCTGGTGTAGGATAACAGGCTGTGGGATAAAGTACTGTACTTCTCCCTCCGACTCAGAATCAGAACTCTGTGTCATTGTGGAGGGGCTTTGCCCCTGCACCCCTCTTACTAATATAACCAACTCTGAGGTCGTAGCACCTCGGGTAGAGGGGGGGAATGTAACTGTCACCATTATAGCGATCAAGCGCAATTACCGTTGCCATTTTTGTTTTTGCCACAGTTGCCCTCACCCTCATTCCACTTGCCAAATTTGATTCGCCCATTTGACGTGCTACCGAATTCTGTTGAACTGCCTGATTCTTAAGATCTGCCAAGCAGTTTCAGATTGCTTCACCATTTGTTTAACTTGGCGTCTGCATGTAGAAGATCTTGTAACAGGAGGTTCTGACATTTGTTTCCAGAACTAGTGATCATCTGTTCAATGGGCAGCAATTGGTTGCAGTGGACTGTCCAGTATCCACTGATCTCTCCTTCAAGACAAATTTTATATACAGGCATGTCATGCACTTTCTTGATCACAACATAGGGGGTGCTGCCCCATCTGTCAGTGAGTTTGTGTTTTCCAGGTGTTCCTAAATTGCTCAATAACACACGGTCTCCCAGCAGCAATTGATGAGCTTTCAATCATTTGTCATATCTTTCTTTGTTCACTCTGTTCCTTTTAGCTGCGGTATCTGCGGCCAATTTGTATACAGAATTTAACTGTTCATTTAACCTTTGCACATATTGTAGGTAGGTCTCTGGCCTAGCTCCATTGACAGAGACACCAAAACACAGATCTACAGAGAGTCTGGCTTCCCAGCCGAACATTAGGCTGTAATGAGGGAATTCTGCAGCACTGTTCTTTGTGCAGTCATATGCATGGACCAAGGCACTTACTTGCTGGCTCCATTAACTTTTGTCTTTTGGGTTCAAGGTACCCAACATGTCTAGAAGTGTCCTGTTGGACCTTTCAGGCTGCAGATCACCTTGAGGATGAAATAGGTTTGTGTGGGATTTGCTAATGCCCCATAGAGACAACAGTTCATTTATTAAGCAACTTTCGAAGTCTCTCCCCTGGTCGGAATGGGATTCTCTGGGGGGCTCTGTAATGGATAAAAAACTTCTCCATGAGGATCTTGGCAACTGTGGAGGATTTCTGATCATTTGAAGCATCAGCTTGTGCATATCTTGTAAAATGGTCCGTGACTACAAGAATATTCTTAAGTCCAGTTCTAAACTCAGAAAGTCTATGCACACCAACTCTGTGGGGCACTTGTCACAATATTAACTAGAGGGGCAGCCCTCAGGTAAAGCTTTTCTTTGGACGCATCTGCTGCAGGTTTTACAGTACTACTCCACATCACTCCTCATATGTGCCCAATAGAAATGAGCGTGAGCCAAGTCCAACATGCGCTCGCTCCCCAAATGTCCCATGTCATCGTGCAATGCATGAAGTACCACCTTTTTGAATTTTGTTGGCAGGACCAATTTTAGACAAGGAAAACCTTGTGAGTTTTGGATTTCTCAGTACAACAAATTGTCCTTAAGTTTAAGTTTGAGCCACTCTTGCAGCAACAATTTCACACTGAGATCATTTGTGACTACTTGAGTGGCATCACTCATTTTCTGCAGGGTGTTGACAATGGGCCCCATTTTCAAAACGTTAGCATGGCACAAACCAGGTTTGTGGTGTGCTAACCTGGAATAATTATACCAGCTGTCGGGGGCATACCCATATTACAAAAACACATATGGGTAGGTACTTTTCAGCTAACAACAACGTCATAGAAATATTGTGCTGCACCTGTGCAAATGAGGGGTCCCCATGCATATGCGGGACAGTACAATATTGAAAGTGTTCAGAAGTGCTAAACAGCCACCAGCAGTTTAACACTTCTGAAACCCAGCCCTTAACAGTGCACAGACCCTTCTGCCCATTGCCAATGGCTGGGTACCCTGCTGGTGCAGTGGTTCCCTCCCTAGCCCTGATATGTGTAATTAAAAAAAAAAGCCCCGTTGCCCTGGTAGTCTAGTGCTCACCCCCACACACACACAATCTCTGTTAAAATAGAAGAAACTCCAATGCTGCCCTGGTAGTCTAGTGGTTCTCCCAGAGCCCTGATCTCTATTACAATAAATGTAAATCCCCAGTGTACCCTGATAGTCTAGTATCCCCAGAGCCCCAGTCTCCATTAAAATAAAAGTAAATTCCCCCAATACCTTGGTAATCTAGTGGTCCCCCCCCAGGCCCCAATCTCTGTTAGAATACATGTAAAACCCCCAATACCCTGGTAGTCTAGTGGTCACCCCACATTGGTAGGCATAACCCACCACCCTGCATGTCCATCTTGACCCTAGCCGGTGACTGGCACAGACCTCACCACACTGCCATGGCCAGCTGCCGATGGAACTGTACCAGAGTGTGTACAGTATGTAGTATGCGCTCATTAGTTGACCAGTTGACCAATAAGTGCGAACTATATACTGTGCGTGTTCTGGTATAGTTTAGTCAGCAGTTGGCAGTGATGGTGTGAGGAGGGCTGTGCCAATCCGGCAGCTCGGGTCGGGATGGGGGGTGTGGAGGGTGGGTCACTGCCTGACCGAAGTGGGAGTGGGGAGCACTAGACTACAGGGCACTGGAGGGATTTACATTTATTCTAACAGAGATCGGGGCATGGGGGACCACTAGACTACCAGGTATCAGGGGTTACATTTACTCTAACATAGATCAGAGCTCAGGGGGCCACTAGACTACCAGGGCATCAGGGGGTTTACATTTATTTTAACAGAGATCGGAGCTCTGGGGGCACTGGGGTGGGAACACTAGACTTCCTGGGCAGACTTGGGGGATTTAGATTTATTTTAACAGAGATCAGGGCTCGGGGAAGGGGACCATTGCTGAGATGTATCAGATGTGGTTTCCATAGTTGCAACAAGGGGGTGCGGGGGAATATTGCTGGTGATAATCTACTATTCTCTCTCTGTTCCTTAAGGTTTTTTCTGCACAGCAAACCATACTAATGATAATTTAGCAGTCTCTTCCCTATTCTGCAGGGTTTCTACTCCACAGTAACCCCTGCTGGTGATAATCTAACTGTCTCTCCCCTGTTCTATAAGGTTTCTGTTCCACAGTGACCACTACTTGTGATACTCTTTTGGCACTAGTCAGACATGGTCTTCTTTCCACACCCTCGATGGGAGTAACTGGAGGATTCTTCCTCTGCTAAGTATCTTGGCGTCTGGCTCGACAAGCATCTCAGCTTTTCTGTACACATGGATGCAATTGCCGAAAAACATCACCCCAAGCTTGGTGAGTTCTGCCAAAACTGTAGCTGCATCCCCCGGCGTATGTGCCACACTGTGGTACATAAAATGATCCTCCCAGTTTTTAATTCATGTGATGTAGTCTTCAGTGCTGCTCCCAAAACCCCCCTTGCCAGACTGGACACCCTCTACAGCTCCTACTGCCACTTTACACTTGATGCTCCCCCTCTCTCCCATCACTGAGACCTCTATAACTCCCTTTCCTTCTTCTCCCTTAACAATAGGGATGCTCCCACTGTATCTGCTTCGCAGCAAAATATTGGTTTGGTTCCCTCCCCTCCTATCACTCCTTCTCATTTTCGCCACTCCCCCCCATTCACTCCCTCCGTAGTTATGACTCCCACTCTAATTATTCCAAGAAGATCCACTTCTAAAGGTCAATCTGCATTCTCCTACCACCTGCCCAAATTATTGAATTCCATCCCCCTGCCTCTCCGTCATGCCCCCTCCCCTGCTGCTCTCTCCTCTCTTCTTCACAAACTCTCTCCACATCTGCACTTGCAACTAATTTCTACCCTTCTTCCTTCTCCTCATGACTAACCTCCTTATCCCACTTACCTAACTCCATCTATATCGTCCCCTGTATCTTCTGCCCTCTTTATGGGCATCTCAAATTTTTAAGTTGCATTTCCTCCTAAACAAACCCTTCAGTGAATTTATGCTTGTACCAGTATCATGTCTCTGTATGTTGTCAACCAATTAATTGTACCGTTATTCCAGCTTACTGATTGCTATACAGTTGTTATCTATTACCTGTATATATATATTTATAGTTGTATTTCCCCATCTCCCCTGGTTGTTATGTATCATCTGTATTACTCCTTTAATTACCCTGTTGTTCTGTAATACATTTGGACTTCAGCGTGATAGTTGCTGCCGTGATCACCCTGAAGGGAGGGTCATGGAGTGTCATGGATGCAACTAACACAATCACCTTTACCAGGTGAGTAAACACTCATTGTGTTATGTTGCCATCCATGACACTCCAGACTTTACCTCTTAGCTTACTATAAGAAGCCGTTCCACCATTCCTTCAGGGCAGGACAGGGCAATCGGAAGGCAAACTGTTTTGGCACGCTGCGGATAAAACTTTACTGGCAAAGTCAGTTCTTTGTCTATATAATGTCTCAAGTCTGTAGTGTCTTGCAAAAGTATGAAGGGAAGACCAAGTTGCTGCTCTGCGAATGTCTTCCTTGGACACATTAGCTCTTTCTGCCCAAGAGGTGGCCACTGCCCTTGTGGAGTGGGCTTTTATTCCATCTGGTGGAGTGAGGTCTTTTGATTTGTATGCCTCTTGCATTGTCCTCTTTAGCCATCTGGCGATGGTGGTCTTGGAGGCTGCCATCCCTTGATTGTGGCCTTGAGCCTCTCTGATCTGTGAATTAGCTGTGTCCTTGTAATGTACTGTTGTAATGCGCTACCTACATCCAACAGATGGTGGACTCTCAATTCCCCCTGTTGTGGTTGCGCATAGAAGGTCGGCAGTTCCATAGCCTGCTCCCTATGGTATAAGGACATGACCTTAGGTCAGAAAACTGGTACTGTTTTCAAGAACACACCTTCTGCTGTGAAAATGGTGTAGGGCTCTTTGCAAGATAGGGCCCCTAACTCACTAATTCTATGAGCAGAGCAAATGGCTACGAGGAAACAAGTCTTCAGGCCCAGCCAGTAAAGCTGTGACTGCTGCATGGGTTCGAATGGAGCTCCCCCTAGGGACTCCAGAACCATCGTAAGATCCCTGGGGGCCACTGGTGTTTGTACATGAGGATGGAAGGTTTCTGCTGCCCGGAGAAATTGGATGGCATCTGAATGCGCCCCGGGCTGCGTAGGCCCGACTTTGCCCCTGGCAGCTTCTATGGCTGACAGCTGGACTCTTAGGGAAGAAGTAGACAGGCCTTTGTCCAGGCCCTGCTGTAGAAACAGCAGAATTGTAGACAGGTCCACCTGCATTGGGTCGACTTGCACGGATTTGCACCACCTTACAAAAATTTCCCACTGTCTGCCATAAGTAGCAGTGGTAAATGGTTTCCTGGACTGCAGGATGGTCGATATGACTGACTCGTGGTACCCTGCAGTCAACAATCTCTGCCTCTCAGGAGCCAGGCCAACAGTTTTAGGGTGTGGGGGGATGGGTGAATCATCGGACCTTGGAACAGCATGTCTGCTCGATAAGGGAGGGACTATCTGTCCAGGCTCATGGCTACTGCTGATGCAAACCAGGTCCTCCGTGGCCAGTAAGAAGTGACGAGGATGATCAGGCTCTGTGATAGTCTGATCTTTGCTAGCACTTGGGGGATCAATGGGATCAGTGGGAAGACACACGAGCGATCCTGATCCCAAGCCTGAGATAGGGCATCTGCTGCTAGTGCTTGCTTCTCCTTGTATCTGGAGACGTACATTTTGACTTGGGCATTCGATTTGGATGCCATTAGATCTATTGGAATGTGACCCCACCTCCTTTGTATCAGATTGAACAAATCCGGGTGCAGTTGCCACTCCTCTGAGTGTACCTGCTGCCTGCTGAGCCAGTCTGCCCTGATGTTCAATAGTCCCGCCAGGTGAACGGCGTGAATATGGGTGAGATTGGATTGAGCCCAGTTGAGCACCTTGGATGCTTCCCTGATCATGGTTCTGCTGCGTGTTCCTCCTTGCTTGGCTATGTAAGCCATGGTTACCTTGTTGTCGGACTTTACCAGGACTGACCGACCGATGATGCTGTCCCTGAATGCTTTCAGGGCATGGAGCACTGCCCTTATCTCTAGGACGCTGATAGACAACCTGGCTTCCACCATTGTCCATCTGCCTGTGCTGTGGAGGTGTTCATGCATGCTCCCCAGCCTGCCAGACTGGCATCGGTCTCTATTGATGCCTGATATGACAACTCCAGCGGGAACCCCTCAGGAGGTGTGGGCTATGTGTCCACCTTCATAGTGAGTCTCTGATTGGCTTTGGTAGGCATACCCTCTTGCTAAAGTCATCCTCCGATGGTGAACCCTGCTGCAGAACGCAGTTTTGTAGGGGGCGCATGTTCCACCTTGCCCAGGGCACTAGGTCGATGCATGATGCCATGCACCCAAGGACTTGTGCTGCCTGACCCATTGTCAGTTTGGTGTTTGACAGGAGTGCCTGAACTTGCGTGATTGCTGAATTTATTCGATTGCATGATGGCCTTGCCATTCCCTTAGCTGTGTTGATTTCTGCTCTGAGGTGCTCTATGTACTGAGATGGTCGCAGTGAGCTCTTGCTCTGATTGACCACCCAGCTGTGCTGTGCAAGGGCAGTCAGTACTAAGTCTGTGTCTTTTTGAGACTGTGTACTGGTGTGTGATCTTATCAACCTGTCGTCCAGGTAAGGGATGATGTCTACTCCCTGCTCTCGTAATCGGGCCCGCCAAGACGATGGACACCTTCGTGAACACCCTCGGTGTTGATGTGAGGCCGAATGGTAGGGCCTGATACTGGAAGTGTTGACCCAGTATGTGGAAACAGAGGAATCGTTGGTGGCTGGGCCTAATTGGAATATGCGTGTATGCGTCTTTCAGAGCCACTGAAGTGAGGTAGTCGCCTACCTGACTGTTCTGCAGTGTACATCTGAGAGTTTCCATCTTGAACTTCAGGGTAGTTATGAACTTGTTCAAGAACTTTAGATCTAGTATTGGTCCGACATCGCTGTTTTTCTTTGGGACTAGAAAGAAAATGGAGTAAACTCCCATGCCCAGCTCGGTGTCCGCTGAATTGCCCTGTTCTGGACCAAGTCTTGAAGGACATCCTGTACCTGGTGTGCCGTGGCTCTTCTCTTTGAAATGGGAGAGAGTACCACTCTGTCTCTGCAAGACTTCTTTGAAAATTCAATAGCATATCCGCGGGAAATGATCTCCAGAACCCACTTGTCGGAAGTAGTTTGTTGCCACTGTTAGAGGAACAACGTTAGTCTTTGCCCCGCTGGTGTGTAGGTGTGCCGCAAGCTGGGCATTGGGGTGGCATGTGGGTGGTAGTCAATATTGTTTAGGTTTGCTACTTCTGCCTCTGCTTCCGAACCGAGGGTTCCTTCCTCTGAAGGTGGAGTAACTGCCTTGCAAGGGACTTCTGAAGCTATTACTGTGTCCTCTTCCCCAAAAGGAATTGTTTGTGTAACTCTGCTTTCTGTTTTGCTGAAATCTACCATTCCCTTGAAACTTGTGCAGGGCAGATAGTGGGTATAAGGTTCTTTGTTTGTCCTTGGTGAGATCCTTACCCTTCGCTTTTTGCTTGAGGAACTCGTTAAGGCCTTCACCGAACACATTGCCTCCCTTCAGGGAAAAATTCTGCAGAAGTGCTTTTGACTCGTTATCTGCTTCCTAAAGTTTTAACCACAAGGTCCATCTGGCTCTGTTTGTAAGTGCATTTCTGTACAGGAAAATAATCTGGAGTCTTGTTTATGCTTTAAAGACCTTTCTTTATTTTACAGCATCACCCCTACGTTTCGCTTCTTTAAGCTTGATCACGGGGCTCTTTTTTTATATATCTGTTTCAAAACAATATAACAATATGTTTTAGACCATAATTGCTCTATGCTTCAAACACTTTTAAATTTATCAATGAATTTAATGAGGCAAATATCTACCTTATTCAGTGTGTCTATGAACACCATAAAACATGAATAATCATGGTAAAAATGTTTCTTCCTCCTAGACAGACAAATATTTATAATTTTATATTACGGTAAAAAAACATATTTGTACCATATTGTATTTCTTTTCATTTTCTAATAATACTGTTGAACACCAAACCACATATATACATTTACGTTTTTAAAGTGCCTTGTATATAATGAGTTCTATTGTTAATTATCTTATAACATCTCAAGGCTTCATTCACTTAAACTAATGTTGAAACCAAATAACAAGCCAAAAACGTAACCACAGTGCTTACACTTGAAAACCCTTTATAACTAGCGGCACTTAGAAAGTCTCAAAAGCCTCTTAAACTTTCATTTATTATGTTGTTTTGAGTTTAAAACCAATCTGTAAAGAAACATAACATTCAGTACCTTCAATATATTTACTTTTTAGCCTTATGTTCAAATGTTTAATAAACGTATTGATAAATTTGTTACTCACTTGTTTAAACTTTGTTATATTTCACTCGTCAGATATAACAACTGTTGATACCAAAAACCTTTTAATACTTTTGTAACGCGACTAAGTTTCTCACGTAATGGCGCCAAACGCCAACTTACTTTATGTTATATGAGGCTTTCCAAGAGACGCCACCTCTTAAACAGCTCGAGTTTCCACGGAGTGACGTATAGGACTCACTCAAACTCTCGCTATCATAGAGCTGCTAACAACTGAACACACATTCCATACGCGTTTTTTAATATAAATTATAAATATTTGTCTGTCTAGGAGGAAGAAACATTTTTACCATGATTATTCATGTTTTATGGTGTTCATAGACACACTGAATAAGGTAGATATTTGCCTCATTAAATTCATTGATAAATTTAAAAGTGTTTGAAGCAAAGAGCAATTATGGTCTAAAACATATTGTTATATTGTTTTGAAACAGATATATAAAAAAAGAGCCCCGTGATCAAGCTTAAAGAAGCGAAACGTAGGGGTGATGCTGTAAAATAAAGAAAGGTCTTTAAAGCATAAACAAGACTCCGGATTATTTTCCTGTACAGAAATTCACTGGACACCCTTTCAGAGCTGTAAACATACATTATAAAGATATTATCATTTCCCAGATTTCATTGTTATAAAGATTCTGTTTGTAAGTGCCCCTGTCCTGGCTTCCAACTTTAGGGTGTCCACACCATATCTCCCAGGTATTTTGCTGTATCTAGGGTGCATTCCAAGAGCTCAGCCTCCCTGGTCTTGGGATCAAATTTTTCCATTAGTTCTTCCAGCCAGTGAATCTGTGCCCTGGCCGAATAAACCGCTGCCACTGCAGCTCTGGACGCCATGCCTGAAAACTCAAATAGCTACTTTAACACTTCTTCCACTTTTTTCAGTGGGGTCTTTCAGGGAGATGGTGCCACATGGCAGCACTGTTTTCTTGCTTAGTGCTGCAATTTGTGGATCTATGCTAGGCGCAGTGCACCACAGTTTGGCTTTGTCCTGTTGTATCGGGTACATTCTGCCCAAATTTCTTTTCTCAGACAGGCGACCTGGCTCTGTGGATTCCCATTCTTTAGAAAATATATCATCAATGGCTGGACAGCTAGGGAAGGTGTCCTGAACCTTCTGATTTTTTTGGATCATGGGATCCAGTTTTGATTCTGGTTTTGGTGCTTCTGTTTTGAACCCCATTGTGGACTTGATGGCCCTCATTAGGCTTGGGACCAGGTCAAAGGAGCAAAGTTTTTCTGTCAAGGAGGACAAACCGAATATGATGTCCATGTCCTCATCCCTCGAATCTCCGTCCTCGATGATATCTGCTGGCATTTCTCCGTGGTCCTCATCCCCTAGATTGGGTGGTGCTGGACCTTCATCATTGTTTGGAGAAGGGGGGGGTTTCCAGGGGTCGGTACTGGGATGGGAGCAGAGGGAGGCCTTGTCGTAGTCAGGGATTCCAACTTTTCCATAACTTTAAGCATAAAATTTTGTTGACTCTCCATCATAGCAACTGTTGTCTGTTGTGTGTGGATGAAGAGAGCCCCAGGATCCATCTAGGTGGGAGCGCTCGGTCCCTGGTTGTCTGATTCTGTGCCAGGGATATAATCCACTGCTGAATCTTCCTCCTCATGAATGCAGGCAGGGCATAGTGGACCCGGATTGTGGGGCAGCAGGACGGCACTACAAGAAGTGCATTTCTTTGCCTTCACCATCTGTGGATGAGAGAAGGACAGAAAGAGAAGAGAAAAAAGGCAGCGTTAAAATAATTGCACCCAATAGGGTGCAATTATCTGAGATAATGCCATTAATGTCTCTGTCACCCAATATTTTGGCCCAATACAACAGGTTCAGGACAACGCATTTCGCGAACCCCATAAAAGAACACACACTAACGATTGTGTCCGTTAAATAAAGGGGATAAAATTGGATGAAAGACTAGGGAATAGTGAGGAATAAGCACCTTGCCATAGAAAAACATTGCTTCATGAAGAAGTGGGGGCACTCCATTTAGGGTAGTGAGCGAACAGCAAGGAATTCATCCTACACAAAATGGTGGCTGATGAAACTGCATACCTATAAAAATGGGGAACCTCTCCATCTAAGATGGTGGGCCAACAGGAAGGAATTCGTCCTAATCAAAATGGTGGCTGAATTCCTAAAACAAAGTGGTGGCTGAGTACCTGAGGCCTGTACTGAAACGAAAGCCTGTTCTGCCCACTGTTCAGTGGCCTGTCTGTATGAGCTCTCCAACTGTTTGATTAATCTGGCTCTGTAAATCTCTACCTTTTGTAGAGTGAGGGGAGCACAGTGGAAGTAGCATGCTGTAAGCCCCCCCCCCAAGTTAGATGAGGTATCAAGGGAATAAAGTGGAATCCACCCACTAGCAGGCTGCTGCCACGAGAGGCCTTGCATGACGGAGAGGAGCAATTCAAAAATGCAAGATAAAACAGTTTTTTGTATTTTTTCTTCCCTCCAAGTGATCGCTGAGCTAGGGACCGCATCGTGGTTCGAATAGTGCTCTCTGCGCTGCCCGCTAGATAGGGAGCATTACTAAGGGCATGGATACGGTGCTGCGTGGCCTCCGCTTCTGAGGAGAGGGCCACGGAGCTTGCACCCGTATCCATAGGTGGTTTGCCAGATCCCCACTGGACTTGAGTCCAATACTCCCCGCTCTTAATTTCTTTGCCGTAAGGCCCTCGGCCAGAGAGGAGACGAAACACTGACCGAGATGCACATAGAGCTATGATTATTTTACATTTAAAAGTTCCTGTGGTCGGATAAAAAACGAGGAGCCATCTCGCTTTGGATCTCCAAGCTGCTATGATAGATAGTTTTTTAAAATTGCTGAGCACACTAGTCGCACTTTCTGAAAAATAGCAATTTATTGATAGAGCAAGCGACTTGTAATTACCAGCTCACAGATAATCAGAAACATCCAGTTTTTTTAAACAAGACAATGAAATAAGATATTATATATACATCTCTATAATAAAATAGTAAAAGGCTATGATTAGCAAATTAGCCCCAACTAATTCCCTGCTGATTCAAACTGACTACAACAGGCAGCTAATAAATTAGTCACAGACAAAACTCAGCAGAAAATGAGGGCCTAACAGCCATAGGCCAAAGAATGTAGCCCAGCTCATTAGCTACTCAAACTGTAACAATTGCAGCAATCTTCCTCATCAGCAGGATCAGACTCTCATCTCATCAACAATGCCTAATAAATAATTCCTCAGAAATGCAGTGGTTTTGTTTTAGAGTTCTTTTGGCCTACCTTAAATGAACAAGGAACTCCTGGTGTGCTTAGCCTCTCAGATGCAAAGGTTGAACTGGAGAAAGGGGACTCATGGGACCAAGGTGCACTGCAAAATTTGATCTGGGTCACATGTGCATCACTAGCCTATCAGGTGGGTTGGAAAAGCAAGAGGTAATGTCTGGAGTGTCATGGATGGCAACATAATGCAATGAACTGTTGTCAGCAAATGTCACTGCGGAGTAAAAGTCCTACAAAACAAGCATTTGTCAATGCCGAACATTGGTTGCTTATTAAAAACCAGCAGACTTTTTTTTCAGAACGTCACCGAGTATAAATTGTGACTAACTGTACACGCACTGTAAACAAATAGCATTACACACCTTTAACTGCCTTCAACCCCCTTCAACCTGCCAATTAACGTGCACCTCATGGAACTCAGCTCTGCACTTCTGGGTTACTGTGACTATTTCCAAAGATGAACTCCAGAAATTTGTTTTAACCAGCATTTCCATTTACAGATATTGAGGTTCTGCCTAAGGCAGATTTAGATAATACACCCTTTCTCATGCACAACTGAAACAGCAGCAGGACAACTCCTGGAAATCAGTCATATTTTGAAGTCAGCATTTAAATGTTATGAGCAAGTCTAAAAACACTGGATCACACCAATGTTATTTTTACCACCTTGCATGCAAACGCTACAAATTCAAAACATTTGAAAATAGAAAGCAGTTCCTCACTTTTGGCTAGATCAAAACTCTTCAGACTTTCCAACTCACTTCCTCAAATAAGCATTTGTTAATGCTGAATGTGTCCTTGCATGGTATATGTAGAGGGGTGTATTGTGTTAGAGGGGGATGGGTAATGGAGGGTGCAGAGCAGACAGCATGCAGAGGGAGGGAGCAGGAGAGTGTAACTGGATGCCGAGATTGGGAATGGAGGGTGTGGGGTGGACAGCACGCAGAAGGAGGGAGCGGGAGGGTTTAACTGGATGCTGGGATGGGGAACAGAGGGTGTAGGTCGGGCAGCACACAGAGGGAGGGAGCAGGAGGGCTTAATTGGATGCCGGAATGGAGGGTACAGGGTGGACAGCACACAGAGGGAGGGAGCAGGAGGGTTTAATTGGATGCCGGGATGAAGAATGGAGGACGCAGGGAAGGACAGCACAAAGTTACACACGTGTGTGGGAAAATGTCAATGAACCTGTGTAACATGGCCATTTTTAGGAATTTTTCCACTAAATGTTCAACATGGGCTTTTTGGTACCCCACCTCATGAAAACTGGCAGTGTCATTTCCTTAATCTGTCCTGAAAAGAAAGGTGATTTCGCACAGTGACTGTGCAATTCTGTGCCAGAGATGCGAAAACATGTTTCAGGCAGGATGTGAAAAATGATAGCTGTACTGTTCATGAGGTGATGTGATCAAAGTGTATGTTGAAAATTCAGAGTAAAAATACTAAAAATTGGCAAAGTTATGTGCCTGCGTAGAAACTACTCAAAGCACGCTCGTATCACAGCCATTTTTAGGTATTTTTGCATCAAATGTTCAACATGTCCTTTTTGAGACCCCACCTCATGAATACTGGCACTGTCATTGCATTACTGGGTTCCAAAAGGTGATTTCATGCAGCAACCATGGCATTCCATGCCACTGCTGCGTAAACATGTTTTAGGCAGGATGTGAGAAATGACAGCTGTACTGTTCATGAGGTGGTGTGAAAAAATCGCTATATTGAAAATTTGGAGTGAAAATATTAACAACTGCCAAAGTTACGTGCATGTGTAGCAAAATTTTAACAACCGCACGTAACTCCGGCGTTTTAGAGCGCATCAAATTATCATGGGCTTTTAGACCCTTTAATATTTGCACTGTCATTTTATTAACCTGTCCCGAAAGGTGATTTCATGCAGTGACTGCAAAATCACCTTTCAGGATGCATTAACGAGATGACAGTGAGTGTTCATGAGGTGGGGTCCCAAAAAGGCTATGTTGAAAATTTGGTGTAAAAATTCAAAAAAATGGCCGAGATATCAAAATAAGTTCAAAACGCTATTGACAGTCTTATACAGCACTTACCTTGATTCTTCAGTTGCAGTTCGGCTTTGAAGAGTGCAGACATGTCCCGCTCCACAGAATATGACACCTGCCAACCTCATGAAGTAAATATGGGGTAAGGGGGTGGGCGGAGGGGAAGGCAGAGCGAGGGTCGGATGGGGAAGGGGGAGGAGATGAGGGACCATTTTCTTTTTTCCAGTTAAAAAAAAGGCATTTGGGGACCATTTTCTTTTTTATTACAGGTACCTTTGTAAATTACTTTTGGGGACTCTCTGAGTGGGCTCTCCAATGTCCCAGACTATTGGGGGGGTACAGATATTATGGGGACACTGGGAGGAGCTCCCAGTGTCCCAGACTATTGGGTGGGGGTACAGATATGGGGACTCTGGGAGTGGGCTCCCCAGTGTCCCAGACAGCAAATGGGCAGGAGGAAATAACTGGGACACTGGAAGTTGGCTCCACAGCGTCCCTTAGTGGTGGTGCAGGTGGGTGGGGGGGTTTGTATTGCTGACACGGGGATTGGGCACCCCAATGTTAGCTTTAAGAGAAAGCTGCACCATGGCTAATGTTGAAGTCTTTGGGGTTGGGGGGCACAGGAGAGAGGACCGGGAAGGAAAGCTGCACTGTGGCTACTGTTGAAGCCTTTGGGGCGGGCAGAAGAGCAAGGACGTCATTACGGGGGCATGCTCCCATCACCACCACCATCATCTCCGGCTCACCCTCAACTGTCATGCACGCACTCCTCTCTGCTGACATGGGCTTCATGCAAATCAAAAGACCAAAGCCCTCTCTGATTAGAGCGGCTTCAGTCCTTTGAAGTGCATGACCGTTCAGCCCAACTAGCAGAGGACTGTGTCAGGACCACACCGAGTGGTCATTGGTGCTGACTGCTGAGCCCATTGCAAGCCCCTGGTTTTGTGTAATGCAATGGGCTTGGCTGCAACACTCCCACCCCCAAATCTCGTATTGCAACAATACGCTGGTTTGTGCACGTGTACAACCAACATACTGTAAAAAGGAAGAGCCTGTTACATTAGTTTCAGCAGGGGTCACAATGTCCCTGATCACAGGTTGAAGCACAGCAATGTGCAGACAGAGGAAGAAGGAAGTTGACCAGAATCAAGGTTAATGCATCACTTTGCATGTTCCTGCACTGCTCCCCTAGCAAGCCAGTGAACAATGGGGTGGAGAAACTAAGAAAAAGACCCCAACATCCGAGGCAAAGGACACCCATATATCTGAGACCTCTATGCCCATCACAGTGCCACCTAGTGAAACCAGAGAACTCAGGATTAAATCCCCTCTGCCTCAGGGGAAAACCACAGCTCCATGGGAGGGCATTCACTAGCATGTGAGATAAAGCATAGTAAGGTGTGCCTGGGGATTCCAGAATGATTCAAGTGTCAGAGACAGTAAAGGGGCATAAAATGTAAGAAAAGAAAAAAAAAAGTGTTTTCGCAGATCATCATAAGTGGTGTGCAGACCCACTGGTGGATCTAGAGGGAAGTAGAGGGAGCAGTCACCCCCCCAAGCACACTTAACTTACTTGCTGGCATTCTTCACTTCCTTAGTCGCCAATTCCAAAACTATACCTACTGCATAACTTATATTTTTTATTAAAAATATACTAAAAATGGTAATACCAGATTACATGAAGGATTTAAAGAGCTGCTGACGCATCAGAGAAAACTTTTTTTTTGTAAACATTGTTTATTAAGAGGCAATAAAATATAACACATTCATAAACATAAAATATTTCTAGCATTACATCCACTGTATGAAACTAACTCACAAATGACAGTATTATACATAATGTAAAAAGGCATGGTACTGCATTATAACTCATCTTAAAAGTATTATTATCCTCTATGGTAGTGAAGGTTTTGTGACACTGTTCTTTGTACCATCATCATAAGTGTTATACATTGAAACATATCTTGTAGACCATAGATCAGGGGTTCTACAGCCACCTTTACCCATCTGTGTATGTGAGGATGCAATCCTCTGAGATCTACTAGGGGTACTCTCATAGTATTACCCCTGCTAGCCCTGTACTAGGCCTGATTCAATAGCAGACACTAAGGGTACCCAGGTTTTTTTGACAATGTCAAGGTGCCCATTTACTGACAGCTGGCATCTTTCAAGTCTTATGCTCATAAATAAGTTATTTAACCAGTGAGATGTACTAGAGGAAGTAGAGCTATCCCAGTGTTGGGCTTTGGTTTTCCTAGCATTGACCAGTGCCAATTTCCAGAGGCGACAGAGTGGATAGGGAGGCCACCCACTCAATGGACATGTTGCTGAATGATCAACTCCCAGTATGAACTCGGCAGGGGTATGTGCCAGTGGGGCTGCCAGCACTCTTTGCATGACAGAGTGTACTTCCCTCCAAAAGGGCGAGACTTTAGGGCATACCAAGGCCATGTGCAGGAAATCACCTGTTTGTGTCATGCACTTTGGGCATTTATCAGATTTTGTTGGTGTAAACCTGTGCAACCTTTTGGGTGCATAGTAGGTTTGATAAACAAAATTTAACTGTATTCTCCTTAACTTATTAGATACTGAGCAATCATGAATATTTTTCACCATCTTGTCCCACATTACATCACTTACTTGGATTTGCAAGTCTTCACTCCATTTCTTTCTAGCCCTAACTTCTGGTTCAGGACGGGCACCCAGAAAAAGGCGATGAAGAGATGAAATAATGGAAACACCTGACTGTGGCCCGTACAATATCTCCTCTAGAGGGGACAGCGACTGGTCCACACCTACAACCAAAGACTGCAAATTAGTATACTGTACGAATTCATCATCAGGGAGGTCCCACTGCTTCACTAGTTGCTGACAGGGTAGTAGTGTCCCCCCATAATATACATCTCCCATGGTTCGAACACCCCTTTTCTGCCATCTATGCAAAGCTTGATGCAAGAACACATCGTAACCTCTGCACCCCTTAAATCCCTTAGAGAGGTTAACGCCTTAAGTGATGTGGAGGATCTGTGGCCTATAAATTTATGCACACCCGCCCAAAGACTGGCCAGGGTATGAATGGAGGGGTTCTTACGTTCGCCTGGAGTGGTCAGTGTTTTCAATGAGGAGGGCAGTAGTCCCTGGAGCACTCCACCTACTATATGATCATCCTCCATCTGTAGCCAAGCAGGCTTGGCAAGGGAATCAGGTTTGCTCAGGAGAGCAATCTGAGCAGCCCAATAATAATATTTGAAGTTAGGTAGTGCCAGACCCCCCGTTTAATAGGAAGCTGAAGAATTGCTTTTTTTTATTCTAGCCACTTTCCCGTTCCACACAAATCTGTTTAAAATTTAATCCAGATGTTTGAAAATGCATTCAGGCATTCTTATGAGCAAGTTTTGAAAAAAAAGTACACGCATCTAGGTAATACATTTATCTTAACTGAGTTGACTCGCCCTATCAAACTTATTGGGAACCCCTCCCATTTATCACAATCTTTTCTAATTCCATTGAGGAAGTTTGTGTAATTTTCTTTATATAATTTTGCAGGGGTTTTTGGGATCATGATCCCCAAGTATTTTATCGAATCCACTGTCCGCATTTTAATAGGGAGCTCTACCCCAACCCTGGATTTATTCTCTCCCAACACCATCAGTTAACTCTTGGTCCAGTTTAATTTATGTCTTGAGAGGTCCCGGTATTCAGCAAGGATACAGTGAAGTTTGGGGATACTTTTAGGGGGGTTCCTCAAATAAAGTAGAAGATCATCTGCAAAAAGAGCAAGCTTTTGATGTGCTCCCTTTGCAACCATCCTCTCAACATCAGGGTCTCCATGAATTATTGCAGTGAGTGGCTCCAAAGATAGGACATATAGCAGTGGGGACAGGGGGCAACCTTGCCTAGTTCCCCTGGACAGCTGGAGAGGTTTGGTCAGCTTGCCATTCAACAGTATTTGTGCACTAGGGGCACTATATAAAGATGAGATCCATTGGATGACAGTATCCCTCATTCCAAATTTCTTCAGCATGGTGAATAATTATCTCCATTCTACTCTGTAAAATGCCTTTTCAGCATCAAGGCCCAGGATGCCCGAGGCCTTCTCTTCCCTAGTCCTACCCACCTTCACACTATATTAAGGGTCCACCTCATGTTAAGTTTGCATTCTCTACCCTTGATAAACCCAGTCTGGTCACTGTGTATTATTTTGGGGAGGATTTTTTTCTAGTCTGACAGCTTGCAGTTTGGCCATAATCTTACAGGCAGATGTTAGGAGGGATACAGGCCTGTATGAGACACATTTTTCAGGCTCTTTTCCTGGCTTGGGCAAAGTAGTAATGGTGGCAGATCTCATAGAGGGGGGAATGGTACCTTTGTCAAAAGCCTCTACTATCATATGTGTTATGGAAGATTTCAGCTCTTCCTTAAACATTTTGTAAAAGTCTATGGGGTACCCATCTGGGTTTGGGTCCTTCCCCCCTGACAGCTAACCAATGGCAGTTTGTATTTCCTTCCAGTGAATAGGGGATTCCAGCAGGTTGTTGTCCTCAACTGATATTTGGGGGAGATTTGTCCTATAAAGGAACCCCTCTATCTGATCTTTCTCCGGGTTATCCTCAGATCTGCATAAGTCCTCGTAAACATTTCTAAAGCATTCCCCTATGTTCTTGTCTTCTTCAAAGGTCCCTCCATCTTCATCAATAATCTTAGCTACATTCCTAGCATTGGTTCTATTTTTAAGCTGCCATGCTAGCCATTTCCCCCCATTGTCCCCATCAAAATATATACCTGTCTGTGTTAATAAAATAGCCCTTTCTATATTGGCTGTGCCCTCCGCATTGTATTTCCACTTAAGTGCCTGTAACTCCTGATACATAGTTGGGGTGGGGGCAGTGTTGTAGGCCTTTTCCATAGTGTGAATTGAGGCGTCAGGTTCTGATACCTCTCTGGTTGAGCATTTCTTTTTATGTGCAGAATAGGATATAATCCCCCTCTAAGCACCGCCTTGAGAGCATCCTATCTAATCTGATATGGGGTATCACCTTGAAGGTTATCACTCAAAAAATTCTTAATCAGGGTTCTCACAAGGGCAGGAAAGTGGGGGGGCCTTCAGTAACAATGGGTCCAGTTTCCAGGTTCCTGTTGCGCTCCCTACCCCCTCTATTGCTAAGGTAGAAATAACATGGACGTGATCAGATATTAGGATTGAGCCATAAGGAACTGAATTCAAGGCAAGGGGTAGCTCTTGGGAGGTCAAAGTTTAATGGAAAGTGACTTTTTTCAAGACAACAGATAATTATTCAGTGAACCAGTAGCAAGGTAGTTTTCTTTAGACTTCGGCTCCATCTCGTGACCTGCTGTTAGGTGACCCCCGAGGGGATCTTACAGATTCTCTCATGAAGCACTCAGCTTCAGTGGGAGAGTTGAAGATTTTGAGTGGTTTCCCAAGGGCCATAACCTTCAATTTGGCCAGATAAAGGAGGTCAAAGTCCCAGCCCCGGAAGTGGAGGGTAGTTTTAACCCCCACAAATTTCTGTCTTCTGATCTGCACATCATGGGAGAAATCCTAGAAGATAGATACATTGTTATTTTCAGTCATGATTGGGCCCCTTGCCCTGGCTGCCCGGAGCATTTTCTCTTTGTCTGGGAAGCGCATGCATTTTATTAAATAATGCCTGGGTCTGTCGCTGGGTTTTGGGGGGTTCCTGTGCGATGTGCCCTCGGCATTTCAAAATCTTGAGCTCCGTCTTCCATCTTCAGGTGCTTGGTTAGCCATTTCTGTACCGCACAACCCCCTTCTCTACCCTCCAACCCCGAGGGCAGACCCACAATATGAATATTTGATCTTCTAGCCTGATTTTCAAGATCTTCAGCTTTATCTAGCAGTGTGGCTACCTTTTGCTGCTCAATCTTTTTGTCCCTTTTTGTCCCTTGATAAATCAGTCACTGCATCCTCTAAATCCAATATTATTTTTTTTTGCTCATCAAGTCTGTTCCCATGTTTCCATGAGCAATGGAGGTCTCGGCTAAGGCTGTGAGCACATTTTGCATATGTGAGATTTGGGCCAAAATATTCGTAAAATCATTTCTCATTTCATGCTGTAGGTTCACGATCATACCCGAAAGTGCAGTATTAGCCACCACCTCGGATGCTTCTCTGCCTCCCTTTGCTGAATCCATGCTAGCAGCTTGGGATCACATGCAGGCCTCTGTCCCTCCTGAATAAATCTTATCTTGAGGCTCAAAACATAAAGTTGTTTGCTTTTTTGTGGATTTAGATGTAGCCATACTTTACTGCTATCGAATGTGATGTTTTTTCCAGAAAAATAATGTGGTAGATATATTTAAAATCTTTGCCCAAGTTGATGCCTGCTGTAGCTCCTCTAAAACATGTCTTTCATAGCTGGTAGTCAGGCCACCCCACCCCCACCCACCCCTTGCGCCTCAGTAAAACTGAAAAACACAATATTTAGGTACAATTCAGCTTGCATTCCATATACATTCTATAGATTTGTCCTGCACATTATTTATTACTGAGGAAATTTGCATAAACACATGATCTTTATACCTCAGAGTTCATCTACCTTTATTACTTACTCCCTACAATCTGTTGCCATGGGAGTAACTGTGATGTCACAATCAATGCATTATGACTTCAGGTAAGGAGAAAGCAACAAAAATAGAGGAACTCTTCAAGAGCAAAGATCCTGTTTTTTATGTAAATTACATCAGTACTAAATAAAGAGGAGGAGAAACACAGAACTACTGTGAAATACAAGCCGAACTGTGTTTAAATATTATGTTTTGTTAAAGTTCTTCTGAAGGAGTCAGCTGCTCTTTAAAACCAATTCAAACAAGCATTTGTCAATGCCGAATGTTTGCTTGCTGGCATTGGCATTGGTAGTGTAGAAGTTACAGATCTCCATAATAGGAATGGCAATGAAGTATTGAACTGAAGCCAACCCCACCACCATCCTGCAGAGAGTGACAGGCATTGGGGTCTGCCTTTGGGTCGTCAAGCATAATGGCCACGCCATTTCACCACACCCTACCCTGCAGACATTGACAAGTGTCACGGTGTGCCTTGGGGTCTTTGGTCCTTATGCACACCCCATTCCATCAGGAAATATGGTGAGATGGGTGTGGTATAGGAGAATGGGGTGAACTTTGGGGCCGAAGAGTCCAAGGCATACCTCGATGCCCCTCACTGGCTGCAGGATGTGGAATGGTATGAGCATTACAGGCAAGAATCCCAAGTCACACCCCTGATGACTGTCATTCTCTACAGGGTGGGGCATTATGGTTGGAAACCCTAACAGCTCAGGCATTCGTTGGTATTTTCACTCCAAATTTTCAACATGTTGTTTTTGAGACCCCCACCTCATGAACAGTGGCAATATCAGTTTGTTAGCTGAAAGCTGCTTATGCACAGTGACTACGGCATTTAGCACCACAGGTACAAAAACACATTCCGAACAGGATGTGAAAAATGACAGCTGTACTGTTCATGGGGAGGTGGAAAAAATGGCAATGTTGCAAATCTGCAGTAAAAATATTTAAAAACTGGTGAAGTCACGAGCGTGCATAGAAACTGTGCAACGCACACCCGTAATGTAATTAGTTTGGGGATTTTTTACAGCAGATTGTCAACTCAGGCATTTTGGGACCTCCGATCATTAACAGTGTCACTGTGATTTTCTTTATCTGTCCCGAACAATGATTTCCCACAGCGACCACGCATCTCTGCGCTGAAAGTGTGAAAACACATTTTGGCCATGTTGTGAAAAATGACAGCTGTACTGTTTATAAGGAAGTGTGGAAAAATGCCACTGGTGAAAATCTGGACTGAAAATATTACAAAGTCATGAACTTACGAGGGTGCGTGGAAACTGCGCAGTGCTGACTCGTAACACAGTCATTTTACGGACTTTTGTCACCAAATTTTCAACATAGCCATTTTAAGACCTCTGCTCATGAACAGTGTAACTGTGATTTTCTTAATCTGTCCCAAACGTTGCTTTCGCACACTGACTGCACTATTGTGCGCTACATGTGCGGAAACACATTTTGGGCGACATGAAAAATGGCAGCTGTACAGTTCATAAGGAAGTGTAATAAAATGGCAATGTGGAAAATCTGGAGTGAAAATATAGAAAATTCACAAACTTACAAGCGTATGAGGAACTGGCGCAGCAATTCAACAGAAACAGTCATTTTTAGGAATTTTTTTTCACAATTTTCAACATAGCCATTTTAAGACCTCTGCTCATGGACAGTGTCACTGTAATTTTCTTTAATGTGTCCCATACATTGATTTTATGCACTGACTGCACCATTGTGCGCCACATGGGCGAAACACGCTTTGGGCAAGATGAAAAATGACAGCTGTACTGCTCATAAGAAGGTGTGGTAAAATGGCAATGTTGAAAATCTGGATGAAAATATTGAAAATTCGCGAACTTCTGGCGTGTGCATAGGAACTGCATAGCGCCGCTTGTAAAACAGTCATTTTTAGGAATTTTTCCACCAAAATTTCAATATAGGCTTTTTGAGAGCCCACCTTATGAACAGTGGCAGTGTCGTTTTGTTACTCAGTCCCAAAAGGTGATTTCGTGCAGTGACCACGAAATCACCCTTCGGGCCCGAATAATGCCATGACAGTGCAATAATTCATGAGGAGGGGTCCCAAAAACCCCATGTTGAAAATTTAGGCCCAAAATTCCCAAAAATGCCTGAGATATGCAACAAAGTTGAAAAAAACCCTATCTATCCCATTGTACAGCTTACCGGCATTTCCTCAGTTCGCGGTCGGTTTTGAAGAGTTCAGACGTGTTCCCAGTCCACCGAAGATCATCGCGCCGAGCTCCGGAGGTAAGTATGGGGTGAGGGGGGGGTATGGGGAGGCAGGGTGCACAGTGGGTGGGTGCGGGTTGTGGGGGGGCAGCAAGACTACGAGGGACCGTTCTTGAGTTTCAGGTTTTTTTTTTATGACTACGACGCGGGATGTTTGCCACGCTGGGGTGGGCTCCCAGCATGGCAGAAGGACGGCTGGTTGGGGGAGGATGTGGAGCCGATGGGGGATTGGGCACCCCCGTCGGCCATAGCATCTGTTGCCACACCCTGTACTCGGGGGGGGAGACAGTGGAGCCGATGGGATTAGGCACCCCGTCAGCTATATGACCGGGGAGACAGTGGAGCCGACGGGGATTTGCAGCACCCCGTCACATACTGTCACCCAGCCGCTGGGTGGGCACCAATGCATATGGAACTGTGTTTGGGGGCGCAGCACAGCCGATGGGGATTGGGCACCCCCGTCGGCTATACAGTGTGTGCGTGGGGGGGGCAGCATGCAGCATGTGCGTGTGTGTGTGTGTGTGTGTAGGGGGAGCGCGCATGAGCAGGCGATATCTTAACGCTGCTCACTGAAGTGTAGCTCCCCCTTTCAACTGTACTACACTGCATTTTGGAGCTGTCATAGACAGCTCCAGGAGGCATTGGAGAACTGCAGCCGCGCCTGCAAACACACTGATTGAATTGGAAGAGTGCTGACACACCTCCGAAAACTCAGATGATGGCACTATGTTTCTTGCACATGCGTGCAAGCAAACATAAAAAATGTGCATACCAAGTCCAAACCCCTCACCCCATTATAAAATCTTAGATCTGGTACTGGGTTGATCGATCTGTGACTGTGCCTTGAACTGGTGTTGGCATGGCCCAGGGTATTGCTGTGTCCAGGGATAAGTGATGATAAGCTCACCAGGTCCCTTACAAACAATCATGGTACTGCATAAGGTTCTTCAACTGCATGAGAGTTGAGTCACGCTATAGCGTGCTCAGTTGAGGCCCAGTTCCAGTATTTGAGGGGACTGATGAGGGTTTCATCTAGATAAACTTTGGTTTTGTACCTTTAGTTGCATTCAAAGTATTTTGTTTCCTACCCCCACCCCAAACAACCCCTGAAGAGCTTCAGAAGATAATAAAATGACTGTCATTCAAGCGCTATGGGAGGAAACTGCCACTGCCCCTCTCAGCAGTCTAGCATTCTATAAAAAGATATGGATGTCAAACATATTTTCCTGCTGCATCCTAGGAAGTGCTTTTCTGGCCAAATCCAGGTTAATGAATACTAGAAAGCAGGACTGAATGGCTGAATTCAAACAAAGGTGCTATTCACGCTTCCCCTTGAGTGTGCTGAAGTTAAGATACAGCATCAGCTCAGCTGTAAACTGGTTTGGGGGCACTGACCTCCCAGGACAGAACAAGTGAACAACTATGTAGCAGCACTCAAACAAAGGAATCTACCTGCCTGCCTTGGCTCAGCCTGGCTCAGGCTGTGACCTTTCACCTTGTCAGCTGAGCACCAGCTGTACGCCTCAGGGACATGTTACAGCTTTTTTTCTCTGCTGCTGAAATCATTAACACAGGGATGTGACCTCTTGTGTCCATCACTGATGAGTTATCTCTCCTATGCTATCTTTATCTGAGATGTGTGGGCGGGGGGGGCTGGAGGGAAGAGTTACCCTTGAGGGAGTCATCACAGTTGACGTATACCATACACACTCACTGAAGACCCCTTGGTAAAGAGAAAACTTTGACAAATTATACAAATGGTTTAACTTAACTTTCATCTACTCTGTATTTCTCCCATTTTCCCTTTTAATAGAGAAATGGGAAAGAAAAGATAATGATACCCTTCATTGATCAAGGTACAGGATTCTGTTGAGATGAAAATCACCTTTACAAGGATAACCTGGTCAAGAGGTGACATTATAATCTAATTAAGAGATAGTGAACATCAGGTCAGAGACACCAGATGGTTCACTTGCTCGACTTCGCACACAGTACCCTCAGTAATGTACATGTACAAACAACAAACACACCCAGCTCCATCCTCCCCCTCATCTCTACGCAAGGTACGCCCACAGTAATTTATACACATGCACAAACAGCAAACACACCTGAATACCCCTACCCACAAATCTCCATACACAGTCCCCCCACACTCATTGCTGTACATGTACAAAGAGAAGACACACTCAGATCCTTCATGCACATGTTGCCATGCACAGTACTCCCCACGCTCATTGATGTACCTGTACAAAGAGCAAACACACTCAGATCCCCCATGTGTATGTCACCATGCACAGTACTCCCCACGCTCATTGATGTACCTGTACAAAGAGCAAACACACTCAGATCCCCCACATGTATGTCACCATGCACAGTACCCTACACTTATTGATTTATGTATACAACCAACGAACATGCACAGAGTCCCCCTATACGTACATCGCCATGCACAGTACCCCCACACTCACTGATGTACATGAATAAACAGTAAACACATGATGCTACCCACACCCACTCGTCTCCAACCACAGTACCACCACACTCACTGATGTACATTTACAAACAGCAAACACACTCAGATATCCCACCCACTCTTCTCAATGCACATTATCCCCACACTCATTAATGTATATGAACAAACAGCAAACACACCCAGACACCCCATCTGCTCGCCTCCATGCACTGTGCTAGCACACTCATTGATGTACAATAAACACATCAAGACACCCACACCAGCTCATGTCCATGCATTGTACCTGCAGACTCATTGATGTACATGAACAAACAGAAAATATAGTGATAAACAGTACCCACATATTCAGTGATTTACATGAACAAACAGAAAACATGCAGTGATACTCCCACTCACTAATCTCCAAGCACAGTACCCCCATGCTTATTAATGTACATGAACAAACAACAAACATACTAAGATACCCCATCCACAAGTCTCCATATACAGCACCCCCACACTATTTGATGTACATGCACAAACAGCAAACGTTCCTTGATACCCCAACAACTTATCTTTACACACAGTATCCCCCCCCCCCGCTCCATTCCATCAGGTCCCATCACCTTTTTAGGCACCAACAGCATAGTTGTAAGTGCCTGTTGTGGACATGTGTACTCTTTTTTGCACTTACTCAAGTTCAAAGTACCTTCAGTGTGAGTGATTCAGCTGCATAATGTCATTAATGATGTCAGTGATTGGGCTTTTAGGTCCTGGCATAGAGTTTCAGATCTACACAAGCCTGGGTCCGATACACAGTGCAGAAATTTTTTTTCTTTCTCACTGCAAGTTGTGTAGTATTAGAGAAATTATAAGATGCCCTTGCTGACATTAGTGATAGAGTTTCAGCAAAGTTCGAAGTTCTGTATTGCTGATAACTTGAAATGCTCCTGCTGAGACTTTCAAGTTTGAATGCAACTTGAGAAGCATTACTTCAAATTGACAGAATGGTGCATTACTAAATCCACTGCAACTGTTGGGGGGGTGCACTCAGTGTTGGATGTGCTTTGCCACAGCTTATGTTTCCTTTCAGTAAGCTTTAGTGCTACGGTACAGTTACAGACTAGTAAACAGTAGTAGGAAGGGGGTCTGGGTTTGATACCCAGATGGGACAGGTTTTCTTTCTTACACAGTTACTGTAGTATGAGAGAAATTGTTTGTTGTTTTTTTACGTTAAACTTTTTAAAGATTTTTTGTAGGTTTCTAGCATATACGACAATATTGAGAATCTCAAAAATGTGCCCTAACCTTCCTAAAAAACTAATTTTCTCAGCCATAGTACATTCTTAAAACATAAGGGTTTCTGTTTTGGAGGCTGTGTCACTGTGACGTTCGGAAACAATATGTCCTACTTTGGTGGGGAACCCGACTGTCTCACAAAAACTTTACAAGCTTCACAATTTGGCTAAAATAGTACAAAATCCCATTTCTGGAGCTTATGAACAGCAGTGAAATATGATCTCTGAGGTTGTTTTAGGTCAGGGATGCCAAGTAACAGCCCCAACATCAAAGTACATGGAAAATGATGAACGTATGTTGTATTATTAGTTAGTGACACATTTTCATCTTTTTGTAAATTTTCAGCATATTCAACAATCTTGAGAAATTTAAAAACTATGCTCTATCTCTCCTAAAAGCTAATTTTGTCAGCTATAATACACTACAACAAGCATTTGTCAATGCCGAACGTTCACTTGCAGGTATTTGCAGTGGTATTTGGCACTTGGACATGGCTTAAAAAAATCAGTGACAAAGAAGTAAAATGAGGGAGACAGTTTCACAAGTGGTTCTATTGCCTGAAGCAGGCAGCATAACAGTATTGGTGTAAAATACTTTGTCTGCAGAAGAGCAAGTCTGTAACTCTGTTACCCACTGTTCAGTCACAGAAACAAATTGTAGGAGGGACAGAAACATGCTAAGGCAAAGTCTTAGACATCTCTGAATATACATATATATATATATATATATTCCTCCCTCCCTCTCCCCTCTCTCCCTCTCTCCCTCCTCCCCTCCCTCCCTCCTCTCTCCTGTCCCCTCAAGCCCCTCTTCTACAGGTGCTTTTCAGGCTTGGCCGTGCTCTGCCACAGGAAAGCTCAGAGTTGAAAGGCAGAGGGGTAAGTGCATTAGGTGGGGGCAAGACCTGGAGGATGTTGGCTACACCAGAGAGGAGTATTAAAAATATAAGTAAAAAAAAGGAACAGTTGATTTGATCAGGGCAATACAGTGTATTTGGGACTGAAGGACAAGAGGGCATACAGGGGTGGTGGGAAGGGGGCAGGTATCAGTTAACAAGGAAGCATTTGTTTTTATTTACTCATGGAGAGTGGTAAATGTATGGAAGAAGGTGCCAGATGATGTGATGTAAGTCAAGAGTGCTGAAAGTTTAAACTCAAGCTGTGTCACTTTCTCCTGTAATATATACTCTTTCAGTTGCCCCCCTTTATGAGGGATCACCCTCATTCTACCTTCAAGTATTACTGTGTCCCACATAAACAAGTATGCACTGTATATGAGCAAGTTGCCGGTGTCATTTTTTTTTTCTACTGGCATAAGCTCAGTCTGTTCAGTTCTCTTGCTTGGATAGTATCCCCATTATGTACATGCAAACCACTGCAAAGTGATTTGCTGCTGCCTGGTTATTTTTCTGTGCACTTTACTCATGTGTTAGGAGAGATATGAGACACCACCCCATTTGATCACTCTGTAGCAAAGAATGAGCTGTGTAGTAGGAAAGGAAAGGAAGAAAGTTAAGAAATGTGGTTTTATATACAATGGCTTGGACAGTTTTCTAACAAAATGCCATGGCTCGTATGCAGTATATGGGTCCCAAAACAGTGGACAAGATTTCATCTATTGAGATTTCAAACAGTGACGTCCTTACATACAATTAGAGTTGGGCTAGATATAATATACTGCTCGTGGTGGGAAGGGGCTTAGGGGGCTTTGCTGCCCAAAACTAAATGATCGGATGTATGTGTAGGAGGAGGGTTCGGAGGTGCCATAGCCCCCTGATCTGTGGAAATCTCATCCACCATTTTGACGGGACCCATAAACTGCACCAACTCCAATGTCACTTTGAATATTGCTTGTTAGGATCACTGATGACCTTTTCATATGGTCCCCATCCTGAAAATATTGATTCAAAGGACACAAGAGTTTGTCATCTGGCCTTAGCTTATAATTTGCCAAGGGGTGCAACAATTACACACAGTTCAATGAATGTCATGCAGGGGGCACTCTCTCTCTAAAGGAGTGCTTCAATTTAATTAGACATTAAGGAGCTGCTGACACCTCAAACAAAACTTTACAAAACATAATATTTAGGTACAATTCAACTTGCATTCTAAATATATTCTATAGATTTCTCCTCCTCATCTTTTATTACTAAGGAACTTTGCATATGTACACGATCTTTATCTGTTAGGGTTCATCTGCTTCTAAAGCTTGCTCCGTACTTCAAGTCATAATCCCCTGTTGTGACATCACAATCTCTTGCCATGACAGTAACTGTGATGCCACAAGCAGTGAAGTATGACCTCAGGTGGGGAGAAAGTAACAGGAATATATGAACTCTTCAAGAACAGAGATCCTGTTTTCATGCAAATGACCTCAGTAATGAATAAAGGGGAAGAAACATACAGAACCAATGTGAAATATAAACTAATCTGTGTCTAAATATGTTTTGTTTGCATTATCCTGAAGGCGTGAACTGCTCTTTAACACTGAATACAAACACAGGAGAGGGAATGTGGTGCCTCCTTCCAGGCTATAGTAAGTGTGACAGAGACTCAGGAAGGCCATACTGTGCATAGTGTCACCAAAGTTAGGGAGCAAGAAAAAAGGGCTACACTTTCCACTGGCAAAAGTATTATTTAAAACTATATAAAAAGGGGTTCTACTTTCACGTGTGACATATTCTGCCTTAAATTATGTTTATGCTGCCATCCTGTATTTAGAAAATACAACAAGGTGATATGAGGCAAACTTGTGTTGCTGTTGACCAGAACTAACAAATGATCTACAGGGCTATATAATTATTATTTTCTCTCTCTCTCTCTCTCCCTCTCCTTCCTCCCTCCTCCCTCCCTCCCAGAGTGATATCTCTATCTATCATATCTAACTATTTATCTATCTTTAATATCTAACTATACTATACTATCTATCTCTCTATAATATATATCTATAATAGCTATCTGCCTAGTTATCTAGCCACACACATACTGTACATGCAAAAAAATGGGTTTCTAAAATTGCCCCACTGGACTGTGTTTACCTATGTTGTTGTCTCAACATAATAGCGTCAGGTAAAGATCCAGCACTCTTCACAAAAAAATTAATAACAACCTCACTTCCTGACTGCCATCAGAAACATGGCCGCCACCTTACTCACAAAACCATTCAACTGGGCCCAAGGTTATCTTCTGGTCATAATCTTCTTACACACATATACAAATAATAAAATGAAGTGTTGCAGTGCTTATAGTTTTAATTTCTGGTGGTTTCTTGCTGATTATAAAAAAATCTCCCTCCTACCCTTAACTTGTTACCAAGAAAAACTCTGCTGCCTACACTGCTACAAATAACATAGAAGCTTTGGCTCCATGTCAGGCTCTGTTTAATGTGTGTGTGTGTGTGTGTGTGTGTGTGTGTGCACGGCGCGTGCACGTGTGTGTGTGTGTGTGTTGGGGGTAAACATTATACCAGTAGAAGTAAGCAGATATTTAAATTATTTTATTTCATAGTAATCCTTCTATCTATAAAATGAATATATAATGAATGATAAAAAAAAACAGGTTGTGGAATGGGGAAATTATATAAAAACGGAGGAAAGGTGTGAAATGGGTAAGTGTGATGGGCTGGGGAAAATAGAAGGCTTAAGGGGTAATATAAAATATATATCTCATTGGGCATAATATTTGAGAATAAAATGCCGGGCAAATGCTCGAATGTACTGGAACTATTTTGGTGGGGTGGCTGAGCTTGTTTTACAATAATAAAAAAAAAAACCTTAACATGTTCAAAGTTATTTTATTTTTGTGGGTTATTTTTACCTAAAGAAAGCTTGAACCCACTTCATTATCACAAGAAGACACTCCAAAGTGTGCACTGCAGTGGGATTATGACACTTCCCAGGTGGCTGAGGGCACTTGATGATGCATCATGCCTCAAACCGCACCCAAAGAGTTCCATTATCTCACCACAATGCACATCTTGGAATGTCTTAATTCTTCAAAAATTAACCCCAAATGTAACCTTAGACATGGGCGATGTTAGGAAACTTCACATTCTGAAATTATTCACTATGTTTCTCAGCTTTGTATTATACAAAATGACACTCTGCATATCCCTTTACTTGGCAAAAGGATTTCACTTCACCAGGCAAATGCATAGTAGCAAACCGCTGTAATGGTGCAACTACATGTAATTGTTTTCCAACTTTGCCTGATTAAAGGAACACTTCAGCAGGTGAAGACTCCACATAGTTGCACTTTGCTGGCAAAGTGCCATTTTGTGTAATACTGGTTTCCATTTTTTTCCCATTTAAGAACATTCCATCCACATAGACCATTTTACTGATCCACATCACAGCATCAGTACCTCCGCCCATGACCAAACCTGTAGCACCCCCCTTCCGCCTCCCTCATTCACAATAAACTTATAAACAAATTGTTATAACCCTTCTCTCCCTTCTAGTCACCTATTTCCACTACCCCCACCCAGCTGAACAGGTGAAATAAAAGTTAAAGACCTGTACCCCACCACTCTCTGCCATCCCCACTCACTAGTCACCCAAAGGATACACATTGTAAACCTGTAAAGAGAGAAAACTGTCCTTCACCATGGTGACTAGCCGCCCTGTTTAAATGACCAGGTTTTCCATTAATGAACTAGTGTTGTACCCTAAAGTAACACGTGACTGTCAGACCACAGAGACCAATAAACTGTTACTATAGGACATGTCACAAATGAATTCATTCATGGCAGAACTGCCATATAGGGAGGCTGTTCACCATGGCAATGAGCAGTTGTCTCTTTCACTTGTTTACTAAGTGTATCCTTTGTTGTGAGCATAGGGGAAGGATGGTGGAGTGCCACCGGAAGGTATGGTGGGGATCTTCAACTGTGCACACTGCATATACTAAGATGTGACATGATGGTGGTGGGGGGAAAAATGGTCTACATGGGTGGGTGGACTTCTTCTGTAATTTTCTTTTTTAAAGAAGGAAAACTTTGTTACTATCTGATGGGATGGTGTTGGGGAATGCTGTCCTGCTAATTTTGTTGAGGTAGTTGTAATCCACAACATCCCTTTTTAAGAACAAGCTTTTTCTTATAGTGAGTTCTGTAATATCATGAGTGCTTCAAAGCACAGTTCCAGAGCTCCTGATGTCACAGAATCCAGGACGTATTAAAATCATCTGTTCTTCACACTTACGGGGTCTGTAATTTTGCATGCTATAATGGGCACCTCTGCACCTCATTTTTTATTGAGTGTGTCTTTATCTGTGCAGAGACAGAAGGGGGAAGGTAATCTGAGTGCAAGGCAACTATGTTTTGATGAAGTGGGGAACAAGTAATGGAACTACAGAAATAATTAAAACGTTGTTACAGGTGAAACAACTGTTCATTACTGTATTTAACCACTATAGCAGTTGATATAAATATATAGTGGCAATTACATAACCATAATTGATTTTGAAAGGCACGCGTGGCATTCACATTGTCCTCTGTTTGTGTGTTAAAAAAAGATAAGTATGTTACATTTGTTTTGGAGTGATACGAACCTGTGAAGTTTATTGAAGCCATTACATTATAGGGGCCAGCACTGTATCAGGTTGATGTAATTTAATACGCTGCAAATACTAATAATCATAAGAAAAATGTGCTGAAAAGAATATCTAAAAGGTAAGATTAAGGCTTGTTGATTTCAGAGTCTCAGGCCCCACTGAGGAAGCCAATTTGTGTCGCCGGTCAACCCGGAGCTGCATATGCAGGCTGAGCTGTGTGGAGTTGGTACAACTGGGCTCCGGGAACTGGGGCAAGGCGAGAGCAGAACCACTGGAACTGAAGGCATCCTTGGCAGAGTTGCACGTGGGTCCTGGCTGCAGGGCTAGTCGGGTCAGTTGCCTGCTGATTGCCAGTCGGTTTTACATGGTTTTACAGATTCACTCTGCTGCCCGGACTCATTGACGATGATGAGTTTGATGGCTGAAGATCTCGTCTCTCCGAAGCCATCCAAGTCGGCCTTCCTGGAGTTCGCAGCAGTAGCCCTCGACCATGGCTAATCCTACTCTGCGGCGCTTGGCTTGCGCTCAGGCAGACACCCACAGCATAACAAAGGACCCTGCCTGCCCGGCGGCTCCTGCTTGTACATCCAGTCTCTGGGCTACACCTATGTAGGCACCCTTCAGCACGGACACCCATATCTGTCCTATCAACCTGCACCCACCAGGTGCCTGGCGGCCTGGGACCCCCACAGCAGGCTGGAGGAACTCAGTGAGTCCCGCAAGGAATAGTCCTTTCGGCTCCTTTTATTATTCAATGTATGTCTGTAGTCTGGGCCAGGCTGGTGGTGGTGGGTACTGATGGGGGGGGGGCGTGCACTTGCTTTTCTGTGTAGTGATAACCTTGCAGGACCCGCTTCCTATGCCCTAATCCATCAACGTGTGCACTGCATTTCAGCTCAAAGCTGCACGTACTGATCCTGTATATCCTCTCACCCTCTGCAGCTCTGAGTGAAGGAAACGGTCGCCTTTCTATTGACTCGAATCTCGATATAAAAGGACAGTTTCCCCAGTGACAGGAAGCGGGAGGGTGATGTTAAGCAGCGGTGGTTTTCTTTGAACAGAAGACCAGGTCAGCCTAAGTGCTGTCATAGAGGGCTTGGACATCTGTTGGTGCTATAGGGCCGCGCCTGCCACATGGACCATTGCATTGGACAGGAGGGTCGCACACCTCCAAGAAGTCCTACTGTTGCAATACGTTCCTTGCGCATGCGGGCAAGCGAACGTAAAAAGAAGACAACATAATGACAGGGAAGAATACTAGATGGCAGGAGTCAGCGATAGCAGGTACAGTGTGCAGCAGCCAGGTAAGGTGAGTTTGCAGGGACAGTTAGAAAGAAGGGAGAGATGAAATGGTCAGTATAGCTGGGGGGGAGCTGGGTTTATGTAACAGCCTTTTTTATATAACATATTTCTAAATAGTGTATGCGATTTAAATATTCACTGGAGACTTCAGAACTCTTTTTCAGACAAAAAATACTTGCAAACTTTGTATCTGAGATGTCTATAGATAAAATATGCTTTCGTCCAGCTCCTCAACCCTCAGAAGGCAGTATAGTGCAGTGTTTAAGGGCACTGAGCTGCAAACCTGGGTTTGAATCCCACAGCCCCACTTGCATACTGTGTGACCCTGACTGAGCAAGTCACGTAACTTCCATGTGCTCCCAGGTCACACCTGAAAACAAGCTTCAGCTTAGTGTGGCTTTCCTGGTTAAATAATTTCCTCCCCTTTCCTCCTTCTCTTTCCACCACCAGGCCAGCTTGGTTTATAAAATATTAACACAAATTTTGGCCTCAAGGTTGCAATCAGTTATCATTGGCATCTTTCATACAAATCACATCGGATTTATCAAAAATAGATACGGACAGGATAATATCAGAAGACTTCTGAAGGTTTTCTGGGAATGCAAAGAATTCGTTTAACCCAATGAAACGAGGTAACATCCCAGCTTTCACACTCTGAATGAACTTGGTGCACTTGTTAAGCAGAACAAAGCATGAAGCAAAAAACAAAATTGACTCCAATATCCTGAAAACAGGTATACTGGTGCCACACCAGCACTTCAAGAATCATTCAAGGACCAGTACAGAATAGCCTAAAATGAGACGGTTTTAATAAATAAATAAAATTGCAGCATAGTTTAGCATTGGATACACTCCTCTTATTTACTTCCTTTACATTTTTCTATTTTCAAAATGTTCCACCACACTTCTTCATTTGTATTAGTTCTTTGTCATAAGGCCACAGCCATCCAATAATGAATTTAATAATTTCCCACGTTTGTATAACGTGCCATCACTCCATAAAGTGCTATATAGTGCAAGTAAAAAAGAAGGAGCGACCAGTGTCTGTTTTCGAATACAAATGACATTAAGTAGGACAAAGTGTTGAATTTCCATGTGAGTTTAAAGCACCAAACATCCACGGAGTGCTAACAGACCAAAGTCAGAAACAGTCTGTGGGACAGGGGGTTCCAAACAGTACGCACTTCTTAGCAAATATTCTCAATGTCCCAATCAAAGCAGCACATCCACTTCCAGCTTACTTTGCCCAATATCAGCAGTTCGCAAGTATAGGTCATTTGCTCGCATAAAAACTAACGGCTCCCTCTGCCTTCAGCATTCTCTAGTGAAGCCTAGTTGAGGACCCTCATGGTATAATGCTGATGTAACATTAATTGCTGGCAACACAAATGTTTGTTTGGATCCAGAAAGGGACAGATAAGAAATTTTTACTCATCATTGTCAAATCCATATCAGAAAAACGGGAGCGGCAGTACATCCAGAAAATCTGATGTTTAAATAAATCCAGCAGCAAAATAGAATAACATTACATGCATCAGTCTGATGAAGGGGCTTCCCGGAACGCCACCACCTGCAATATTTGCCTTGCAAGCCATGTTAGCCAGTTGGCCGTTGCTCTCGACATTTTGCATTAAGTTTTTTGTCTCTATTTGTATTTTCCATGCACATAATGTTGTTCTAGTTTGCCGCTGGATTTATCTAAACATCATATTTTCTGGATGTACTGCCACTTTGTGCTCTGTGGGACTTGTTGTATTAACAACTGGAGGGGCTCCCATTTTCCTTACATGGATTCCACAATGATAAGTAAAAAAAATGTTATCTGTCCCTTTCTGGATCCAAACAAACATTTGTGTTGCCAGCACTAGGCTTCACTAGAATATGCTGAAAGCAGAGGGAGCCGTTAGTTTTTATGTGAGCAAATGACCTATACTTGCGAACTGCTGATATTGGGCAAAGTAAGCAGGAAGTGGATGTGTTGCTTTGATTGGGACATTGTTCGTATTTATTTATTTATTGTACAATCGGACTTACAACCTTTGAGCCAGAGGCTCGTTTACAAAGGTACCTCATCACAGAGAGGACATACATACAGAATACATTGTATTCAATACAATCATATATAATAACAAAGCTGCAGTCGCACTGATCGCGGTATGGTCCCTCTCACCCTCTGCAGCTCTGAGTGAAGGAAATGGTCGCCTTTTTATTGACTCGAATCTCGATATAAAAGGACAGTTTCCCCGGTGACAGGAAGTGGGAGGGCGACATTAAGCAGCGGTGGTTTTCTTTGAACAGAAGACCAGGTCAGCCTAAGTGCTGTCATAGAGCGCTTGGACATCTATTGGTGTTATAGGGCCGCGCCTGCCACATGGACCATTGCATTGGACAGGAGGGTCGCACACCTCCAAGAAGTTCTACTGCTGCAATACGTTCCTTGCGCATGCGCGCAAGCGAATGTAAAAACATAAGGGTTTCTATTCCAGATATGGTGTCATCATGACTTTTAGAAATACTATGTTATGACATGATCACACCAAAAGCGCACAAACATGCTGGCTAAAAATAGCACAGAAATCCCTTTTCTGATGCCCATAGGGCAGCAGTGAAATATGATATCTGAGGTTGTTACAGGACAGGGATGTCAAGTGTCCCAACATCAAAGTACATAAAACATGATTATACAATGGAGTATGAAAATCCTGTAACCTCATTGGTCAAAACACATCACATGACCATGGTATATCCTGCAATAACCCACGGCTGAAAAATGGCATTTATAAAAAAACATGCTTAAACACATTTAAAATTTATTTTACACATGGGTCCATTGTATAATCACAGTAAGGCACTCCAGGGTGCGGGTTATTAGGGGATTTACCCACTTCTTGTGTGGTTAAGTCACTCGGCTGCGCCTCATGACACACCACACAAGGCATGGGTGAATCCCCCAATAACCCACACCCTGTTGTGCCTTATTGCTTAAAGAACTTGTGTTGTATTATTAGTTTGTGACATTTTACATGATTTTTGTAGGTTTCCAGCATACATAACAAGCTAGAAAAAATCTCAGAAATGTGCCACATCCTTCCTAATTCTTATTTTCACAACCATAGTATATTAAACATAACATTTTATGTTGTTGATGTAGTGTCACTATGACTTTCAGAAACAATATTGTATGGCATGGCAGAGAGCTCAATTGTCACACAAAATTTGTACAGACATCAAAAGTTTGGGTAAAAATGTCAACAAATCATGTTTGTAGTGCCCATGGACAGCAGTGACATAAGATACTGAAGATTGTTCTAGGTCGGGGATGCCAAACAAAACTTCCTCAATATTAAAGCATATCACAAACAATGGAACCAGTGTTGTATTATTGAGTTTGTGAAACATTTTCATCTTTTCAGAAAACCTTGAGCAGGATTCACTAAAAATTGCAAAGTGTAGTGCAAAAGTTTGCATTGTGCCTTGTGATTGCTCAGGTGTTAAAAATGCTATTATACAATGTCAAGAAATAATGCTGGCCTCTGATTGGTCAGACTGGGACTGGACCCGTGATGTTATCCCAGTACAACATCACGGGTCTAGTCCCAGCACACAAAAGACCTCAGAAATTGTAATAGAAATCCCTCCATCACGCACCCAATCCGGCTTGGCAGCCCACTTCAATAACTCTCACTGGGCAGGCACCTTCAGTGACCCAACTCGTTTACCACTAGCTGCTAGCAATCACAAGCACATACAGTGCCAACAACCTCTTACTCCTCACTCCCACAATATAGCCCCAAAAAAACAGAAAAAAATATTTTAAATAAAAAAACGCCATCATGTGAAATGGCATTTCGATTCACCCCCTGCAGTGGCATGAGCACTTTGAAAGAGTCCCGCTCGTTGCTCACAAGTGAAACCGCTCACTTCCCAGTACGTGTTTCTGACTTTCTGCCTCCTCCCCCCCCAAAAAATAAAATAATTTAAACACATTTTACCTGTCCTAGGGTAAGAAGCAGGACTGAAGCAGCCATCATCATTCTCTGAGCTGTACCAGATATACTTCACAGCCTTGCAGTCCCACCCGCTCAGAAATGTAAGCGCTATCACAGAAGTTGCTCCATGTCTACTCGTAACCCGCCACACTGATCACATGCTTGCCTTACCAGATATATATATCGCAGCCAGACAGTGGAGTGGCAGGCAATCATGCTGATCAAACACAAAAAGACTGGCACTAAATGTTCTACCCCCATACTAACAGCTGACAGGTGTACTTAAAGTAAGCAAATATATGGCCAGTGGGGGGGGGAGTACTTGCCACAGTTCACAGAGAAGGCCAAACTGAATCTGCAGCTTTGAAGCTGCATAGACAGAAATAGACCATTTAAAAAAAGTGGAGGACAAGGTTACAAACCATAGGAGATCCACCTAGTGGGCAAAACAAACAGCACTACTTTTCTTCTAAGTATTCCTACACAGTGAAACAAATATGAAAAAAATTAAAAATAATAATTTTCGGTCGCCGGCACAGTGGTTGGATTTCCGCTCGTGACGCCAGCGACTCAGGTTTGGGAACAAGCCCTGGAGCTGGAGGCTGGCCGGGAGAGACTTGGCGTCCGGGACTGCTCGTCCTCTCTGGAGGGGTCCAGAGCTCGGGTCTTGTCTGGCCCCGGGTGGAGACCGGAGGTACAGCAAGTCCGACGCTTAACAAAGGGGTGACGTGCCAGACGTTGGCGCTTCAGCGTCTTGATGTCCGGGGACATGGCACGCCGAGAGAACATCAGAAAAAAAAACGTGAAGCCCCGGAGACAGCATTCTAATGAAACACAGATGTATCGGGGTGTAAAGGCCTCCACCCTGTACCTGCCTGGGGGGTACAACCATGGCTCCATGGGGGACGGACTGCACCGGTCACCAGGTAGGTGAGCGAGGTCTGAAAAGGCTGTAGGTGGCTCCCGAAGAGGGGGAGAGCTGCGAGGAGAGGGGAGTTAAAAAAAAATAATAATAATTTTAAAAGTACTTTTTTTTTTTCCTTTTAGACAGGAGTCATTGTATAATAGCAATAATGCACTCCAGGGTGTGTGTTGTGCTGAGATAATGTCACGCCTGGGGTACCAGATGCACTCGGCCTGCGGCCTCATGCCCAACCACCCCAGGCGTGACGTTATCCCAGCACAACACACACCCTGTTGTGCATTACTGCTTAATTCACAGACGGATAGCATATGGCGTTATCTGACTGTGAATAGGGCAAGATACAGGTAGCGGTAACCCCAGTACCACTACCTCTAATACTACCAGTGCAGCCCCAACCTCCAGCCACGGGAATACCCCTACATGTAATAGCACCGGTGCGCTAACTCAATATTCACAAAGGCAGCCATACAAATGAGCCCACTGGGGAAACATGGCACTAGTGGGCCATTTGCATGCCCATTATGGGACTATTTGCATGGGCTGCGGCAGGTGTGGCACGCCCCCTGTAAGAAATAAAGTGCAACCCTGGCAGTCTACTGTGCCCTCCCCCCATGATCTTATTGCCATCTTGTAATAAGAAAATTATCCCTGTCTGACCAGTGGTGCCCTCCCTCCTCCCCATGCTCCAATTGCCATCTCATATTAATGAAATGTTATCCCTGGCAGTCCAGTGGTACCCTCCCTACTCCCCATGCTCCAGTCACCATCCCTTATTAATTAAATGTTATCCTTGGCATTCCAGTGGTGCCCTTCCCTCACCCCCCCATCCACCAATAGCCATCTGGTACATGAAAATAATAGTCCTTGGTACTCTAGTGGCCCTCCCCCGATGTTCCGATCACTAGTCCCATTGTAAAATAATATATCCCTGGTAGTCTAGTGGCCCTCCCCCAATGTTCTAATTGCCGGTCCCATAGTATAAAGAAAGATCCCATTCCCTGGTAATCCAGTTCCCCCCTTCCCAAGTTCTCCATTTGCCATCCCGTAGTAGAAAAATATCTCATCTCTGGTAGTGTAGCTATCACTGTCAATGAGCCATACTGTATACAGTACGTGCTCATTGAGACCTCAGCAATTTATGACAAAGCCACAACCTGGTTATGCTGATGAAACTACTCAACCAATGCCCAACCACAGAGGAAATGCACATTACAGTAGTACAGCATCATTTTTGATATTTCAGGTAAATAAGGCAAGGAACATTACACTGAGGGTGATATGGACAGCTCCAGTTTACACTCCAAAAATCTGCAGAAATTTATCACCCACAAGCAGTCATGCCACCCACTATGCACAGAAGGTCACATACAAGCAACAAGTAGAATAAGTGCCCAAGTTAAATTTAGAACAGAGTTTCTTGTAAAGCAGCACAATAGTGTATGGCAAGCCCCTGTTCTGCATGAAAATCAGTGGTTCTCAAAATGTTGTTCTGCTGCAGTTCAAAAGGTCATGGAACATGATTATACCCTACTGCAGCAGAACAACATCTTGAGATCCTCTAGAGGTTCCAGAAGTGTACCTACATGCACGCGCTACACACTCACTGTGCAGCTTAAACCACAGGATCAACCAGATAAGCAGCATCTTCAGCGACAGAAACACAAGAAGAGGAAGCAGCCCACACACAAACAAACATGAAACAGGCAGGATCAACCATAAAGTAAGACAGCATAACCGACCACATAATTTTATTTAAAAAAAAAAAAACACTGTAAAATCAAACAGATACTTTAATATACGAACAGCAACAACCACAAACTCAATGCCTGCAGCACATTAGTGCGGGTCTGAGACTCGGCAGACGCAGGACAACCACATACCAGTAAACGCTAGGGAAAACAAAATGTGTCCATTACAAACAAAATATAATGCAGGAGCAACCAGATATTCACAATTACTCACAAATAAACAAGATGCCTCTTCATTACACACTTCTCGCTTAGCGAGAGAAACAGACGCCATGTTGTTGTTTTTTTTAAAGTCCTCCCTAACAAAACTCTCAACCAATGGAAGACCACATTACACATGTACACACAGCTGCTACCTAACAACCACACCACAGACCCTAGCAACCAGCCTTTCATCCCTCATTGAAATGCAGCAGCTAAACTTCTTTATTCTACTAAAAAATAAAGTCTAAAATATTTTTAGGGGAACCATACACTATAAAAAATAGTGGATGGGCTACCATATGCCCAACTAGCCAAGTGTGCCACCTTGGGGTTCTGATTACCTCGGCCCTCTCGAGCTTCGCTCTCAAGGTCTGAGGTGATCAGAACCCCTCTGTGGTGCAATAGGCTGGTTGAGCATGGTAGCCCACCCTCTATTCTCTGTGTAGTTTAAATGTACTAGGGGCAAATCCTAACTTACATAAAAGCACTCTCTTTTATACTACTGAAATATGATAGCGGCGCCGGTTCAGCCAGAGGGTGGTTTACAGTAGAGCATTGTGAAAGGTGTATGCTAAAACAGTAAATAATTCGACTGCTTACAGCTTAAAACCAGGGCACAATGCCCATCTTTAATAAAATACAGTATAACACTGGCTTGCTTAAAGAGCAGCCTGTTATTTAAAAGACTGTGCTCAAGCTGCAACTGCAAAATAGAATGAGCAGACTGACGGAGTATACAGGAGTATATTGGAGACTGGAGCATGAAGTCATTATGGCTAAGTTTAAAAAGCGGAACTACTGGAATTGTAACTAAGCATGTAACGGTGAGGAAACATCAATCTTAGCAACCCACTGTAAAACTGTTACGTTTTGTACTAGACTCTGTTACAATTACTGCAAAAACCCGATGCTTTGGCATTATCGTGATACAAATTTTGTATACAATGCTAAATTTCTGTACAGTAGGTCCCTTTTTGTACTCATAGCTACCGATTTGGAAATAGTCTCCAGTTAGCCACTAGTAATTTTTTTTTAAGTCTATATTCACACACACCTAAGAAGCCTCTGCCCCTACCCCCTACACTTTCTGGCTCCAGAAACTTATGTTGTAAGCAGCAGTCAGATTGCCAGCAGAACTGGGCCAGCGATGCCTGATTTATGATTCCAAACAGTTGCTGCACCAGTTGCGTTAACTCATGACACTGCCCTAACACTAAAGAGGAGCCTAGCCTGTGGCTTCTTTCTGCCATTTCATTGTTGGATTGCCAGCAATCACACCAGCGGGTCAGAGGGCAGAAGGTATCATACTGGTCGGAGACAAAGAGAGACAGGTGACTGTTCTGATGCACTACTCACTGAAAAAAGTACTAGTTCTTCTTCTTCAGCCTCTCTCCTCTGCTGTGCTCTTTGAACATGTTCACTACACTAGCTCTCCAAAATCAGGATTTAAACATGGCCTGGCTGAGCTAGCCAAATACCCATCCCCATACAGCAGACATCAAAGAAGCCTTTGATGCAGACCGGAATGAGCTCCACGCTCCACCCTGTTGCTGCTACGTGACCCTTCTCCCACCTCCCACTGCTCAAGCAAACAAACGAGGATGCCATACAGCCATGCGGCTGCTGGCGGAACTTGTTTTCTGCCACAGCCAGTTTATTTTGTTGCCCCTTTTGTGTGTTTATGTACGCCATGACATATGTAGCGTATCTCTGCCCTCACCCTTGAAAACAACTGGTCAATGCCCCAAGAATCAGCTTCTATAATATGGAATTGCCAGGTATTAAAGGAAAACTACACCCTCATCTTCTAAATTTTATTTTTTTCAATGTCAACAGAAAACTCTTTCAATGTAGCAGTTAGGGATATATGTGATTGCTTTTGTTTGTTTTCACTGTTCATACTAGTCACTGTAACTATCCTAAGGATCTCAATTTTCTGGTTGTTGAAATCTCATTGTTACCTGAGAGCTGTATTAGCATATGAGAACACAATATGTCAGCACCCTTTAGACTCCACAGTATGCCTGTCTGCTTAGTTAGAGTTCAATAAAACAAATTGTAGCAAGGTGTGAAATACCACCTTTACTGTCAGCTAGCTTTGCATACTGTCTGAATTGTACAGCAATTTTTTTTCCCTTTAGTTTGGGTGAGGTACTACCCTACCAGCAAAATAAATGTATTTTTGGATTGGGTAGCTGGTCTGGTTGTTGAGTGGGTAACAGTTCATCTACTTAAAGCATTAAATGAGAAATCCCTGCTGATGTTTCTGTGTTGCCTCCTGTGATCACATGATTAGCCCTCAACCATTGAATTCCATCAGGTGAACAGTGATGAACCATGCTCCATCCCATTATGCACAATGCCCGCCACCACAGTCCTCCAATCACAGTGCACATTCTGGGGTATGTAGTATGAGCTGTGGTGTGTGAGCGCAGTAAAGAGAAATACAGAGATTACACAGCTGGGTAGGCTGTGCAGTGTGCAGCCATTTGCTCTGACTGGTAAAACTTAGAAATCTTGCAGTCCTTGCAGAATAAAATAAAAGAGAATAATTGCAGACTTGTGGCTTTCATTGCCTTGACTGCCTCCAGTTACCACACAGTAATTGAGCATCCAGTTCAGCACATCCTGATCAAGTGCAGCAGGGCCACCCACACAGCCACAAGTCAGGAGGAAGTGCTGCCGTAGGTGTCCAATGCCAACATTTTACTCCACAGACTCTGAAATCAAAGGGGAAAGGAAAGGGAATTGTGCTGGGGAAGTAAAAGCAACAAAGCCTTTTTTTAATTTTGCCATATCACTCACTGCTGCCTACACCAGGGGAATTTGGAACAGCCAACCTGACCAAAGATACATGGGGAGGGGGTCGGGGAAATGAAAACAAAGAATTAAAATAAATGAACGTAGGCAGGCTTGGCTGGGCTCTGTTAGTAGAGCACAGCAAGATGAGCTTTCTTTATTATTCCTATTTGCCTGCCTAGCACAAAACAAATCAGAGTCATTAGCTACATTCCAGGCAGCACAGCAAGTTCAAGTTGAGGAAAGCAGCCGGTCCAGTCGCTCGCACTTATTTTATGACTGCACTATACTGCAGCAGTTCTTTCTGAGCCTTTGTGAACGGTCCAGCGTTTCCCAAGAGGTGGAGTAATTTAAGAAAAATGTTTTATTTTATTTTATTTTATTGTTCTTGTCAGGGACTTGCTCAAAGCATCAGACTCCAGACACCTTAGGAAGGAGACTTGGTTTACATGATGCAGTGTGTATAGCACCCACCTTAACTCATCACCTCCTGGGCAGCCATTTTTTGTCAGGTAAACAATGGCTAGTTTGAACTTCAAATGGAGCTACTGGAGGTAATGAGTGTGTGTGACTGTGTGTGTGTGTGTGTGTGTGTACATTTACTGCCAGCAATAGCATTCATCTTAAGACCAATGTTAATGCTCTGACATTTATTAATGTGACATAACCTGTCAGACTGCATCTCTATAGCTCTTCGTGAAAGAGCCTTTCATGGCCATATGAAGCATTCATCTTAGGGCCTCTGTTAGATGCCCTAACATTAATTTGGCATAGCCAGCTGGACTCTCCTACACACTAATTGAAACAGATAGTGTGGCACACTCTCCCTTCTGGGCTGTAACAGACTTCAGAAAGTTGTCTGCATCTTATTTCTCCTTGCTGCCACTGCCTGGGTCCCCCAGGACATTAGCTCTTCCCTGCTCTGGGATGGGAAATCAACACAGTTCTGATCTGGTAGGGTGCTTCTCAGCTGACGGATGCCAGACAGAGTTCCCTCATTGCCAGTGAAAATGTATGTATGTACGTATTTATTTATTTCAGGTTCAGATTAATACATTAATAAATAATGCAGTTACCTTTGCAAATAAGCCACAGTTACTGATTCTATAAGAATTGATTGTTTACTGCAAAACTCAGGTTTTACAATACCAGGATACATACAGTATAAAAGAGAAAATAAACACTTACAGAAAAACAAATAAACTGTCTTGAACAACAGATCTTAGAAGGGAAAATGCAGTACTATAGTGTAATCTGCTCTAAGACAATATCTTGCCTCCCAGCTGTGCTCAGAGAGAACTTGATACCTAAGCATTTCCTTATCCCCCACACAAAGCTAGCTGGAATGCAGGCTCTGCTCTTACCACGAAGGTTTTTTAAGGCAAAAGGCTCCTCATTGTAATTCAATCTCTGAATTTATAGCCTAAGACTGAATCCCTCTGATGAGTTATTTTCTAACACACCAAACACTTTAAGTTATGTAACAAGTTTGTGTTCAATTGTTCCAATCAGCTTAAAACATATGTGTGTCCAACTAGGTCAGTTCTGCATCTACTTTTTATTTAAATGCTCCAAACACCTTAAAGTGTGCGTGCGTGTGTGTCTCCAACTCATGCTTCTCTGAGACTTATTATCTTGTGCAACAGCATCACCTGCTAGTGATGTAGAGTTCTCAGTGTTTTTAGTTAGCATGACAGGCAGAAACACTCTGATGAGAACATGAAAAATAGATAATAGTTTCACAAACATAAGCAATTAACTAATCAGTTCCCATTTCTGTCAGTATTTCTATCACAGATAGCCTTTTGCAGCTGTTATAAGGCATCCATTTTAGCGCTGTTGTGTCATGAGGCAGAGGGGTAGGAAAAGCAAATGTGCTCTGAGCAAGCTTGGTGCTGTTTCCAAATACTGTACCAATGGATGGATTTCATAAGGACAGTTGCAACTGCTGATACAGAGATGTTTAATTTTTCCATAGAGCTTTGTCTCCCAGTGGGTAGGGATGTACCCTGTTCAGGCCTAGGGGATCCATGGCCATCATATAGATAGCTACCAGGTTTTAATCATACATATTCTCCCTAATTTCTCAGAAATGCACAATGCCTTTTGTCAACCATGCACACACAGCTTCCCACTGTGGCAGGAACAAGCTTCCTGGCCAAGCCACAGGGATTGTTGTGGTGATGGAACCCCCCCCAGTGCCATGTCATAATGGCGATTGCAAAAGAGCGATCACCATAAGAGCAAGTGTACGTTGCCGAAAGCACAACTTGTGGGCTACAACACATCCGGCAAGTTAAAATAGTATTTATGAGGTGGGGGGGCCATTCCCCCCCTTCACCCCCATGATTTAATATAACCAACTCCAGGGGGTTGCATGTCAGGGAAGGGGAGACAGTCTTAAAAAAAAAAACATTATGGCAGCAGTAAAATATTACCCGGTCCCCAGCCCCAAACCCAGTACCAGCTGTATCAAAGCTAGCCACCCTCACCGCCACACCACATAGCTCATTCAGTGGCAGCATGGCACACTACCCCACACAAACCTTCTTCCCTATTACTCCCCTTCTCTTCCCTATCCATCCCCTTCCAGTTGTCCTCCCTCCCTCATCCGTACTCTCACTTTTGCATTCCGCTGCTACTCTTACAGGGTAGCCCAACAGGGTAGTGCTGTAAATGAGTCACTTTTTTAACAGTCACTCATTTACTATCACTATCATCAGTGGATACCATCTCTGCCAACCCTTCCAGGTCAAAATGCTCTGCTGGGCTGCAACTGTCTCAGCCTGACCTACCTTCAGATTCAAAGATTAATGTTTGGTTATCTAACAGCAGCCCTAAGACAAATGTCTTATAGTGCCATAAAGGCTGTCTGCTTCTCTGTGTGCTGTGGAGTGTCTAGCTAGCTATGCCAAATTAATTAATGTCAGGATATCCAACAGTGGCCCTAAGACAAATGCCTTATAGTGCCATAAAGGCTGTCTGCTTCTCTGTGTGCTGTGAAGCGTCTGGCTGGCTATGCCAAATTAATTAATGTCAGGATGTCTAACAGTGGCCCTAAGACAAATGCCTTATAGTGCCATAAAGGCTGTCTGCTTCTCTGTGTGCTGTGAAGCGTCTGGCTGGCTATGTAGGTAATTAATGTCAGGATGTCTAACAGTGGCCCTAAGACAAATGCCTTATAGTGCCATAAAGGCTGTCTGCTTCTCTGTGTGCTGTGGAGCGTCTTGCTGGCTATGCCAAATTAATTAATGTCAGAATGTCTAACAGTGGCCCTAAGATGAATGCCTTATACAGCCATAACGGGCTATTTCAATAAGTGATACAGAGACCCAGTCTGATTCTGACTGGCTATGTCCTATTAATAAATGTCTGAGCATCAAACAGTGGCCCTACTCATTTAAGCATAAACGGCTCTCTTTGTGTTTTACTAACTACTGTAGACACTCAGGCTAGCACTGTCAAATTAATAAAAGTAAGTGCATATCATAATGGCCCAATAGATGAATGCCTTATTAAACTGTAAAAGGAAAGGCTATATTTTTGAAAACGTAGCAGGCTTGCTCAGAGCAACTGTGCTCATGTTATCTTCCTCAAGACTACCCCTTGTCAGTAGTTTGCTCTGTTTACATAGTCAAAAAAACAAACTCTTTCACATTTGTTATGGTCAGGGTAGGGTGTTAGGGTAGTAGAAAAACAGATTAGTAACTACCCAACTACCTGTTTTCCATTAGGATATTTTTAAGGGAATTTGGGGTAGTTTGGAGGTAGCTGCAGGTAGCATTTAGGGTAGGGTATTTCACTACACACCCATGCCTAATTTCAGCAACCATAAAATGCAGCCCCCCCCCCCCGGGATAGTTGCAGGGGACTAGCATGAACAATGTAGATAAGGTAAAGCAAACACTTATATCCCCAATAGCTACAGAAAAGAATTGTCTGTTGACATGGAAACAAAACAAATTTACAGGCTATGATGGTGTACTTTCACTTTAAGAAACCAGCTGGCAAAGTTCACTTCCAGTTCAGTGTTTTGAAAATAAGTGGCAGGACGATCCATAAAATGAAGTTTATTTAAAGCCACACGTGGGCCTGACAAGAGCATCAGCAAAACAGAAAGTCTGTGATTTGGTTATAAATCCACGAAGAGCTACAGTACAAATGTGCTCCTGGCAGCTGTGGATCTATGACAGCTGGTGCAAGGCAACCAAAACATTTCTGGAGTCTTTGGATCTCCATAATAACAAAATGAATCTGTGGTTAACCTCGTCTATCACTATGCTAAACCAAAACACGTATTCTTACACAGAGCACCATCTGTACCTGATTGTGTGAGAGAAGACAAAAAGAATCTCAGGCAGGGCTAGTCAGGTAATTATATCCCAGATGTGAACAGTTCACAGACACAGACAAGGCCCTTCCCTGTGTTTAACATTCCATCTCAAGGGGCACTTAACAGGCCATCAGTGCAGTGGAATGGCATTTGGATTGACTGCTAGATAGGCATGATGCAATTTTCTGTTTGTGTTTGGCATTAGGCACTAAATAACACAGACAGAATGTGCATGATTGACAGACAGTGACAAAGGAAAGGAGGAAAATAATTTGGTTTAATGTGCCTTTCAAACAAAATGAATTGCAAAGCACTTTACAATTCAGAAGAGGGATGGGAGCAAGTGTTGCTGGCTGCCATTTCAGATACATAAGGGATTCATAAAGAGAAATTACAGAGCTTATGAGACACTACGGGCTAGTGGTGGTCATAGAATTCAAACCTAAATCTCCAGAATCATAGCACTGTACTCTAACCACTAGGCCAATACAACTCTGTGAGATATAAGTAAAGTAGTAGGGGTCAAGAAAGAATACAAGGACCTGACATCATTACAGTGTACTCAGAAGCCTTAGGAGTCACCCTAGTAAGCCTTGTGACTTTCAAATATTACACTGGGGACTCCTAAGGTGAATGATGCACTCCGGTGTTTGTCCACTGCTGGAGTCTCCCTATGTGTTTTTAATAATAAACTGGAGGACTCCAAAGGTAAATAATACACACTGGCACTTACCTATTGCTGGAGTCCCCCTGAGCCTAAAATATTACACTGGAGGACTCCGAAGGTAAATGATGCGTTCTTGCACTTGCTCACTGCTCTCAGTTTCTTTTTAATATTACACCAGAGGATTCCTAAGGTAAATGACTCACTCTGGAGCTTACCTATTGCTGGAATACCCCTTTGCCTTTTTATTATTACACCAGTGGACTATAACAGTAAATGATGTATGCAGGTGATAAACCCACTGCTGAAATCTACCTGTGTCTCTAATATTACACCAGAAGAGTCGTTAGGTAAATGATGCATGCCAGCGCTTAACCACAGCATCAGCCCCTGTGTCTTTCTAATATACAGGGGGACTCCTAAGGTAACAGCTGCTGGAGTTGCCCTATGTCTCTAATATTACACCAGGGGACTCAGAGGGTAAATGATGCATACTGGCACTTATCCAGTGCTGGAGTTCTCCCATGTCTTTCTAATATTACACTGGGGGAAGGAGATTCCTAAGGTAAATGACATATGCCAGTGCTTACCCTCTGCTGGAGTCCCCCTGTCTTTCTAATGTTACACCTGGAGACTCCAGGGGTAAATGATGTAGACGCTTTCCCTCTGCTGGATTTCCCCCTTTCTTTCTAATATTACACCAAGGGATTCCTAAGGTAAATGATACATACCAGCACTTACCCAGTGCTGGAGTTCCTCTATACGAACATACAAGATTGCCAGCAGATATAGGTCTTTTGGTCTATCTAGTCTGCTTGAGTGTGCAGCACTTCAGTCTATTCGACTGCAGCTGCCCCCCTCCTACTTTTTTCTTCATGCCCACCCCCCTTCCCCTCACAAATTTGTACCCCTCCTTTTCAGACTGTCACATCCCATCTTGAAGCTCACTACAGTCCACAATGATACAACTTCCTCTGGCAGCGCATTCCACCCTGCAACAACCCTTTCTGTGAAATAGTGTCTCCTCAGTTCCCTCCTGAACATGCCCCCTTCCAACTTCAGAGAGTGTCCTCTGGTTTTCCTTCCACCTTTTAGACTGAACAATCTCCCGGTGTCTACTCTGTCCATACCCTTCAGGTATTTGAAGATCTCAATCATATTCCCTCTCTCTCTTTCATCCTCCAGGGTATACATATTGAGCTCCCTCAGTCTCTCTGCATAAGGTTTAGCCCCCAACCCCAAGATCATTTTTGTTACCCTGCGCTGTACCCTTTCCAGTAGTTTGATGTCCTTTTTTAAGTCGGGGCACCAGAACTGCACGCAGTACTCCAAGTGACCGGTACAGGGCAGGATGACCTCCCCATGCCTACAAATAATCCCCATTGCTATGCATGCCAGCATCCTGTTGGCCTTTGCCGCTGGCTTCCTGCACTAGGCTGTGTGGTTCATTTCCCCAGTTACCAGAACCCCAGATCCTTCTCCTCTTTGGTCTTGGATAACTGCCCCCCCCAACCAGTAACTGTATTCTGGGTTCCTGGCTCCTAAGTGCATCATTTTGCACTTCTTGGTATTGAATCCAAGCTACCAAGTGTGAGACCATTCTTCCAGTTGTGCCAAAATCCTCCTAGAGTTCTTTGCCACCCTCTCCTCCCCTCCCACCCACCTTTGCACAGATCTTGGTGTCATCAGCAAAGAGACTGATCTTGCTCTTGATCCCTACTGCAATGTCGGCAATGAAAATGTTAAACAGAACTGGTCCCAGCACCAAGCCCTGTGGGACATCACTTATTACTGCCCTGTGTTCCAATGCCTCACCAACCCCCCACTACTACCTTCTGCTGTCTATCCTGTAGACAGTTCTTGACCCATCTAACCAGTGTCCTCCCTGCTCCCAGACTGCTCAACTTGCTGGTCAACCTATCATGTGGCACTAAATCAAAGATCATGCTGAAATCCAGGTAGAGGATGACCACCGCATGACCCCGGTCCAGTGTCCACGCCACCTAGTCAAAAAAGTCTACCAAGTTCATCTGGCAGGATCTGCCTGAGACAAACCCATGCTGCCTGCCATCCTGGAGATCATTATCCTCAAGAAATTTTACAAGGCTTTCCTTGTGGACAGACTCCATCAGTCTTCCCACAATTGCTGTTAGATTTACCAGTCTGTAGTTCCCTGGTTCATCCTTGGGCCCACTCTTATAGAGAGGCAGCATATGCACCACCCTCCAATCCCTGGGCATGCATCCCATTTCCAGACAGGTGTTGATCAGGTCCACCAATGGCCCTGCCAGGACTACTGCCAACTCTCTCAGCACTCTGGAATGAACTTCGCCTGGCCCACATGACTTGTCTACCCTCGGGGCCTTAAGGCCCTCCATCACCCTTTCCACCATTATTTCCCCATCCGTGGTTTCCTCCACCCCCCACCCTAGCCCTTCCCCTCAGATACAGACCCATCTCTCTTTTTCTGGTGAACACTGAACAGAAGTACTCGTTGAGTACTTCTGCCTGCTCATCCCCCTTTTCTACCCAAACACTGCCTTTCTTGATCCTAACAATTTGATCCTTGTTCTTCCTCTTCTCCCGTATTCATCTGAAGAAATTGGCTACCTCTTTCCCCAGATTGATTGAGAACCACACTGTGCAGTGATCACCACCCACCAGTGGTTCCTGTACCCAAACATCCCTGACTTGCTCCTCATCCTTCAGCACGAGGTCTAGAATGTTCCCCTCCTTCGTTAGCTCTGTTACCCTCTGGGTCAGTAAGACATCCTGGAAGACTTCCAGGAGGATCTGCTCCCTGGCACATGAGGTAGCTGGAATGTTGTCCAATCCACCCAGTAGATTATAGTCACCCACCACCACAGTGCTCCCTTTGCCACTAAGTCTTCTTAACTGCTCTGCCAGCTCTCTAGCAATCTCTTCCTTCTGGGATGGAGGCCTGTCTACAACCGCCAATCTGACCTTAGTCCCTCTCAGGTTGTGTCGTTGCAACCAAATGACTTCTGACCTGCTTTCCTCCCCCTCTTCCCCATTACATCTGATCTCTTCCCTAACATATATGGCCACCCCCCCCTTCCCTTTTTCTCTGTCCCTCCAGAATAATTTGAAACCTGGAATGGCTAGGTCACAGTCATGGTGTTGGGATGCTCACGTCTCAGTAATGGCGGCTATGTCCACCTCCCCCTCTGCCATCAACATCTGCAACTCAGCCATCTTGTTCCCCAGGCTCCCAGCATTTAGTGATACTACCCTCCACCCTGATCCTATCCTTGTTGCGCCCTTACCCCCGCCACCACCACCATCCTCTGCCCTACTTAAGCTTGGCTCCATCCTTCCTACGGGGGGAGGTCCAATGGACTCCCTCTCCTGGTGACTTCCACCTCCAGTGCCCCCCCACCTAGTTTAAATTATACCTCTGTCTGATAAATTCCCCCAGCCTCTGCTTCAAAACCTGTGAACCTTACTTACTAAGATGAAGCCTATCATCAGAGTACAGATCTGTGCAATCCCTCTTGCTGCCCCACTCCCCCACCAGTCCATACCCCTTTGTCCCACACCATTCCCTCAGCCAATTATTGAAGTCTGTCATTCTCTGCTTCCTGGCTGAGCTCACTCTTGATACTGGTAGGACTTTGGAGAAGGCTACCGGCCTTCCCCATTCACTGCATAGTTTCCCTAATTCCCTGAAGCTGTCCTGTACCTCCTCTATCCTTCTCTCTTCCAGATTATTCATTCCCATGTGCATGACAATGCTTAGTTTTACCCCTACCTTCCTCACACATCTGCCAATATGCTGACCCACGCTTCCCACTGTCACGCCACCCAGTTGCTGCTTTTTCTGGCACTCTGTCCCCCCCATCTTATACCCTTAAGTATTGAGTCCCCCAAAATTATGACCCTCTCACTCTTATCCTATTCACCCTCATGATGCCTGGTACACTCTTGCCCCCCAAATTTCTCTCCCCTTTCATCCCTGTGTTTCTGAACCCTTTTGCCTCCACTAATCTTTGCCCGATCTTCTCCCCCTAACAACTTTGGCCAGTCTGTCAGCATCCACTTTGGAACTATTCTCCCTCTGCACTCCCTCCCTTTCTCCCGCACCTGCTACACTAACCCCCTCCATATCACCCCATATGCTGCTGCCTCCCTGTGTGATCCCTGAAGTGTGCTCCTCCCCTGCGTGGTTTTCCCTTCTCTCCTTTGCGGCATCCTTACCCGGGCTGACTGCTGACTCCCCCATCTCCTTATCTACCTGCTCCTTTCTCCCCACTATAATTTCTGTTGCTCCAACACCTACCTTCTGCCCTGCCTTGCCTGTGCTGCTTCCTGGGCTACCACTAGTGTCTTTCAACTCTCTGTTGCATCCCTTCTGCCCTGTGGTGCCCTCCCCCCTTACCTTCACCATAGCTTCTCTTCCCTCCTCTTCCTGCTCCTCCATGCTAGTTAGACCTGAGACTTTGTTCATAATGCTAGTCTCCTTTTTCTGAGTGACTCCATCCTTCCCTCCCTCCCTGTGGCTTATATCCCTGCCCTGACCCTGTTCTAGCCTTGCCCCTGAGCATGACCCTCCTCCAGTCATTGTTCTTTGGCCCTAGTTGCTCCTGATTGTGAGGCCCTCCTAATGCCCCACCTAGCTTACCCTTTTGTTTGCCTGCTGCAAGATCTGCTGGATGCCTCCTCAGGTCCCCCTCCTTTAGGTAATGTCCCCCATCCTGGCCCTCCCATTCCCCAACTCCATCCTCAACCATCCAATCTCCTCTCTAAGCTGTCTCACTTGCCAACACACCATACAGCCCCTACCCTCCATGTAATACCCAGGAATATTGGTGCTCCACATCCATTACAACCTACAACCCTTTCCACCTCCTGCCCTGGGTGACTGCCCATTTACACCCATCCTCCCCATGGCCGGTTCTTGCCCCACTCCCTAGGAACCTCCCCTCCACTATGGCCTTCCCATATCTGTTGTTGGCCCTTCCATTGTAGGCTCTGCTGGATCTAGCAGCATGGCCTGCTGTCTTCCCTGCTGATACCCTGCAGATGCCACTCGAGATGCCACACTCCTGCGTCTTGGCACTCACGCATTGGGGTCGCTCACGTGAGGGGTCGCTTGGTCCCCTAGGAGTGATGCAGTGACTGCCGCCACCCAGTTGGCTCTGCTGAGTCACATGACCACTGTGTTTGGTCCTCCGAGACCCACCCACAGCCTCCCACTAGCAGCATCCTCCCACCACCCAGTCCAAATCCCATGCACACAAATCAATCCAGCATTCCCCCTCACCAGTGAATCAATAATAAAATAATAACCAGCAGTGAAAATGCTACGTAGGTGATACTTATCTCCCTTAAGCTCCTCACTTGTTCTGTGTCATCCGCACTCTGCAGACTACTAAAATGGCGCCCAGGACTAAATACTCAGTGACTGTGGCTGCCCGGTTGGCTCTGCTGAGTCACATGACCTCTGCATTCAGTCCTCCGAGACCCACCCACAGCCTCCCACTAGCAACTTCCTCCCACCACCCAGTCCCAAAACCCACACACACAAATCAATCCAGCATCCCCCCCCCGCCACACCAGTGAATCAACAGTAAAGTGAATAACCAGTAATGAAAATGCCACGTAGGTGATACTTATCTCCCCTAAGCTCCTCACTTGCTCTGCACCATCTGCACTCTTTCCAATATTATGCTAGGGGACTCCTAAGGTAACTAATGTATGCCAGTGGGTTCCACCCTCAGAACACGCTGGCTGTTGTGCACCCGGTCATTAGGGCACCAAACCCGAAAGTCGTTGATCGGGTTTCATGCGGAGGGCTGTGCCCCCTGACCCCCTGTGTGGGAGGCTGCGCCCCTCATGCCCCCTTACTTGGGATTCTAACTTGGGGGGGCAGACCTCGGGGAAGGGGCAATGACATTCAGGTTTGGTGCCCTAATGATGGGGCACACAGCATACATAAAAAATCAATAAAAGCAGTAAAAGTAAAATTTTGTATAATCTTTTTTTTCTTTTTCGTTGTATAGTCACAATAGTCCACTCCAGGGTGTGGGTTGTTGTGGGATTTATCCACTGCTGGTGTGGTTTTAGTCAATCAGTCTGTGTATTCTTGACACACCACACAGGGCTTTGGTAAATACCACTACAACACTCACGCTGTCATGGATAATTGCTTAATTACACTGGTGGCTCCTAAAAAAAAGAGATATATACCATCACTTACTTACTACTAAAATCCCTGTGACTTTTTAAGATTACACTGGGGGACTCCTAAGGTACAAAATGAACTCTGGTGTTTAGACACTGCTGTAGTCTCTCTGTGTCTTCTTAATATTTACACTGGATGACTCCTAATGTAAATGAAACGCATTAGTGCTTACCTATTACTGGAGTGCCCCCGTGTCTTTTTAATGTTACACCATAGTACTCCAAAGGTAAATGATACACGCTGGTGATAAACTCACTGCTGGAATCTCCCTCTGCCTTTCTAATATTACAATGGAGGACTGCCATGGTAAATGGTGCATTCCATCGCCTACCCACTGCTGAAGCCGCCTCTGTGTCTTTCTAATATTTATTTATTGAATTTTGTTGACCTGGTAGGCCCACTGGGACTAGAAGTCCCTTTTTCAGGGGCGACTGGGGGGAAGGGGGATACAGATGGTAAGCAACTGAAATTGAACCAGATTAAGCTGTTGGTGGTGTTTATAGTGAATTATAGGGGGACTCCAAAGGTAAATGATTTAGCAAGCACTTAGCAGCTTCTGGAGTTCCCCCCCATCTTTCCAATTATTTCTTTTAGTACCCCCACCCCACCAGAGTCAGTAGCTCACAAACTTGGGTTCACAATAAAAGCACCCTCCTGTTCTATCTCCAGGATATGCATGCCAGCGAGCAGAGCCAGGATGAAACTGAGTGACTTGTCCTGATTGAAAAAGGGAATTTGTTTTAAAGAGGCACCACCATGGCAAGGATCTCCCTCGTGGTGCTGGAATGTGGATGCCCTATGAAAAATGATAGATTGAAAGTTAATAGATGAAAATATTCTTACCTTTATTCTGTCTTCTCGCTGCTTCCTCTCTTTCCCTTGTCTTCACCCTGGACTGGCTATCCAGTGGTGGTTTCTCCTTCTGTTTCTCTTTCTCTTTCTTTTTTTTTTTCCTTTATCCCCCAGACAGCATTAAGTCTGTGCCCTCAGATCCCATGGAAGTGGGTCCGGTGGAAGGGCTGTAATGTGTAGTGACTTCCCTATTTGGAGATCAAATAGAAAATAAAATGTCTCCTGCTGGGAGACATCTCATCTCAAAATCATGACCTAGAAAACAAGGGTTTGTTTTCTTACTGCTCGTAGTCCAGCCTCCCGTTGTTTTAGCAGAAGGGATACTGTAGACAGAGTTCAGCTCTGCTTCTTGGAGCTTGCTATTTAAATAGGGAGAGAAAGCATGCAAGGAGCCCAGCACTTCTAGCCGGCAGACAGCTGATTGCAAAAGTCTTGTGGCGGTAAGGAAAATGCTGAGTCCTGGCCAGCCTTCACTCCAAACAGAAGCAGGATTAAAAGCACATATTTCGGTTCAACAAAGGAGCTTATTTAATAAAATACAGATCCCCCCTCCAACCACCAGGCTTCAAAACACTGCAGCAAGCAGCGCAAGAGTGAAATATGGAACCATGTGCTCCACTCTTTCTGGGCCAGCACTGCAGATGAGCCCTGGAGCTGCATATAATTCATAGATCTGGTGTCTCCTCAGGCCAGCAGGGAAGGCTGAGTCCTGAGATTGAAAAGGACCAGTATGGAAGGACAACGCCACTTGCATACTGTGTGACTCTGAGTAAGTCATTTAACTGCCCAGTGCTCCCAGGTCGCCCCTGAAAAGAGGCACTTGTGCCTAGTGGGCCTTACCCAGTTACAAAAACACTAAAAAAAAACAGTCTTAGAAGGTCTGCTGCTGCCTGTCCAAATCTGAGGTGTCCTTTCCACATGGCTACCTGGCAGTGTAAAAGGCAATAGGCCAAGCCAGCCAAGTGTAAATAAAAATAATTGTTTAATGTTGCATTTTAAGCACAAGTACCCACTAGGTGATGGGGGGAAATGATTGTTGTAATACATGTTTAAATGTCTTTTATGATTTAATATCCTACCATGAGTGTCCATTGTTTTGTATGAAGTCAAGTAGAAACCTTATCTTAAAGGGAGCCCTGCTTCTTAGAATCCAGCCGGCTTTAAAATGAGGTCTTTTATACTTGTGTGTCAGAAGTGAGGCAGATCAGGAGACCCAGAAGGGAGGGGTATATAAGCCCTGTGGAAATGAAGCTACTCAGACTGTCTTTGGTCTGGGTAAGGGAAAGACACCACTGCTAATCAGGTGTCTGAAGCACTAAGAGAAACAGTTAAATTAGAGCTAAATTAACTGGCACACATGGGGGCCGGAACCTCTACAGACAGGCCAGAAATAAATATACAAATCAGATTAGGCAAACAAAACTAGCCTTTTTTACGTTCGCTTGCGCGCATGCACAAGGAACGTATTGGGAGAGTAGCACACTTGGAGGTGTGCCTCTTCCACCCAATGCACTGCTCAGTTGAGCAGGCGTGGAGGTCCTGCACCAATGGGTGCAGCAGCTCAGTATGACAGCGGTGGTCTTCGCTTCAGAAAACCACCGCTGCCATACTGCGCCGCCTTCTGCGCGTCGCTACCTCCCCGCCCGTCCGTCCATGCCGCCCACAAAGTTGCATACGCTGGGAGCCCACTCCGCATGGCAAATATTGTTTGCCGACGGGGTGCCCAATCCCCCATTGGCTCCATGACCCCCAAAGTTACATTGTGCCACGCTGGGAGCTCCACCCAGCATGGCAAACTGTTTGCTTGATTGCCGATGGCGGTGCCCAATCCACGGTCGGCTCCTGGCCCTCCCTCGCGAGAGTTGCCGACGGGGTGCCCAATCCTCGCCGGCCTCGGCCCCCCACACACATCTTCTGCCACGTTGGGAGCCCACCCCAGCGTGGCAAACGTCCCTTGTAGTCTTTTTTCTTTTAACCTGTAAACAAAACGGTCCCGTGGCGCATCTCCCAGCCCTCCCACAACCCGCACTCACCCACTGCGCACCCTGCCTCACACTCCCCACCCCATATTTACCTCTGGACTCTGGCGCTGACGATCTTCGATGGACCCGAGAACGCGTCTGCACTCTTCAAAGCCGACCATGAACTGAGGAAATGCCGGTGCTGTATAATGGGCTAGATGGAAGGTTTCAACTTATTGTCATATCTCAGTCATTTTTGAATTTTGCACCAATTTTCAACATGGGGTTTGGGACCCCTTCTCATGAATGATGACCACTGTCATGGCGTTATTCGGCCCGGCGGGTGATTTCCAGGCACTGCGCACTCACTGCATGAAATCACCCTTCAGCCTCAGATAACACCATGACAGTGACATCGCTTCATGAGAAGGGGTCCCAAAACCCCATATTGAGAATTCCAGCAAAATTCCAAAATGACTGTTTTATTTAGCCGCAGCATTGCGCAGTTCCTAACAAAGAGGCTCGTAAGTTCATAATTCTTCAATATTTTCACTCCAGATTTTCAACATTGCCATTTTATCATACCTTCTTATGAGTTGTACAGCTGTCATTTTTCACATCTCACCCAAAATGTGTTTCCGCCATGTAGCGCACAATGGCGCAGTCGGTGTGCGAAATCAATGTATGGAACACATTAAGAAAATCACAGTGACACTGATCATGAGCAGAGGTCTTAAAATGGCTGTTGAAAATTTGGTGAAAAAATCCTAAAAATGACTGTTTTATGAGTTCATGCTATGCGAGTTCCTACGCACGCCAGTAGTTTGCGAATTTTCAATATTTTCACTCCAGATTTTCAACATTGCCATTTTACCACACCTCCTTATGAGCAGTGCAGCTGTCATTTTTCACATCTTGCCCAAAACTTGTTTCCCTACATGTAGCGACAATGGCGCAGTCGGTGTCGAACTCAGTGTATGGGACACATTAAGAAAATCACAGTGTCACTGTTCATGAGCAGAGATCTTAAAATGGCAATGTTGAAAATTTGGTGAAAAAATTCTAAAATGACTGTTTTATGAGTTCATGCTATGCGCAGTTCCTACGCACGCTCGTAAGTTTGCGAATTTTCAATATTTTCACTCCAGATTTTCAACATTGCCATTTTACCACACCTCCTTATGAGCAGTACAGCTGTCATTTTTCACATCCTGCCCAAAACGTCTTTCCCCCATGTAGTGCACAATGGCGCAGTCCGTGCGAAATCAATGTATGGGACACAGTAAGAAAATCACAGTGACACTGTTCATTAGCACAGGTTTTAAAATGGCAATGTTGAAAATTTGGTGAAACAATTCCTAAAAATTACTGTTTTACGAGCGCTGCAGAATTCCCATGCACGTCAGAAGCTTAATAATTTTCAATATTTCCACTCCAGATTTTCAACATTGGCATTTTACCACACTTCCTTATGAGCAGTACAGCTGTCATTTTTCACATCCTGCCCAAAGCGTGTTTCCGCCTATGTAGCACACAATGGGGGTAACAAACAGGTCATGCTGACAATTTATTGTGCAGATACCAGCAATCGCACAGGGCATTAGGATAAAGCACCATACATGCTAAACACCACTGCAAATACCTGCAAGCGAACGTTCGGCATTGACAAATGCTTGTTAGATCTGAAATGGACAGTCAAGTAAATCAAAATCCCAGACTTTTCTGGAAGAAAGAAGCAGACCTCATGGGCAATGCAAATAAGGAATGAGTGAAAAGGATAGAATTAAATGGCCATCTGGTCCCCCTGAATAATTCTGTAGTAAATGCATTCAATAAATATTTTTCGGAAATAGGCACACAGATGTTACAGACAGACTTTCCTGATGATCACCAAAAGCAGGACAAACAGATAACTCATAATTTAGATAGACAAACCCACTTTAACTTTCATAATATAAAAGTACAGGAGGTGATGGATGCTCTACTGAAACTGGACACCAAAAAGGCTACAAGATTAGACAATATATGACTAAAATGTTAAAGTATGCGGCCCCTTGCATTGCACCCACCTTAACTTATATATTTAATTTCTCCTTAGTAATGGGTGAGTTTCCTGAGGGATGGAAACTATCTAAAGTGATACCAATGTTTAAGGGCAGTGTAAGATATGACATTTAAGCAACTGACCAGCAACTTTCTATAATTGTGTTTACTTATTGTCACTGTCTGTTATGCACTGCGGTCATAGACCCCAACTATGACATAGCAACTCCTACACTCTGGTCTAAACTTGTTATCACTAATCTAATGCGTAGTCCAGCCTGTAACAATCTGGACCTGATGTTATCACCCTATATGTATCCACTCTGAACCTGTTGTAAGCACCATTGTTTTTGTACCATTCGTATTGTATGTATGTAACCCCCAGGTCGCATCTGGAAACGAGCGGTCCCCGCACAGTATTCTTATGTGTAAATCTCTTAAATAAATAAGGCACAACAAGGTTGTGATAGACGCAAAATGTCATTCCTGGGGGTGGTGCAGCACGTGGCTTCGAGTGCTTCCACCACCCCAGGAGTGATATCATTACACAATAACGCATACCTTGGAGTGCCTTATTGCAATTATGCAATGGCTTGATGTTATACAAAATACAAAAAAATATAAAAAAATGTTTTTAGTAGATATTTAGCGAGGCAATATATATTTGTTTCTTAAGAGAAGAGAAAATAATAAAGGTGCTCATCCATACAGTGATGTTATTGTGTAATAACATCACTGTCTCAGGCATACATGACCAGTCAGAGTCCAGGATTCTTTCTTGCCATTGTATAATAATAACTATCACCCTATCTCTCTTTTGCCAATAGTTTCAAATATTTTTGAGAGCTTTGTTGCCTCACAATTACAGAATTTTTGGGAATCAAATAAACTAATGGATACTTACCCGTCGGGATTTAGAGTAATTCATAGCACTAATACAGCTCTGATGAAGGCGGCAGGGGATGTACAGTGGAGTCTGGACTGGAGAAAGTCCATGGGTGCATTGTTTGTAGATTTATCAAAGGCTTTTGATTACTTGGACCATGGCATTCTCCTGTCCAGTCTCCATGAAATGGGGGGGGGGGGGACTACAATGGTTTAAAACATACTTGACTGGTAGAAAATAGGTAGTTGAGATGGGACCATATAGCTCTACACCAGTACAGATTGGAACAGGGGTCCCACAGGGATCAATATTGGGCCCTCTGCTTTTTAATATGTATATTAATAATTTAAAGTTTAAAAGTCCTACAATAAAATACCATATCTATGAAGATAATACAGTCATTTACGCAGACGGGAGAGATGTATTTGATATACAAAATAACCTTCAAGAGGCCTTTTTTGAGGGGAACATAAATTATGTTTAAATACCAAAAAAACTCAGTCTATGTTGTTCTCCCAGACTGATCATACAGAGTGCCCTCTAGTAATCTAGTCTCTACAGGGCATAAAAATTCAACAACAAGATAAGTATAAGTATTTAGGTATCATCTTGGATGAGAAACTCACTTGGGCACCTCACCTGGAAACTGTACTCCATAACTTAGGAAAGACGTTAGGCATGATCCGTAGGATTAAACACTTTATGTCACAGGAAACACAGCTGAGAGTAGTAAATACAATGCTATTGCCAGTATTAGATTATGGGGATATTATTTATGCTGGGGACTCGAAGATGGGACTTAATAAATTAGACATAATGTATAATAAAATGGCTTGTCTCATACTCAACGTCCCAAGGAGGAGTCATCGTCAGTTGTATAAATCCTTATATTGGATGCGGCTCACGGATAGGAGAGATTGACATACTTTAACTCACATGTGCAAGGTACAACAAGGAAAACTGCCAGGTTACATTTTGGAAAACTTTGAAATTAGGAAGCCCAGAGAAAATTTAAGATCTGTCCAGGGACTGGAATATGAAGTTCCATGATGTAATCTAAAAGTAAGAGAATCGTCATTCCAGTGCCGGGGGATGCTGCTCTGGAATACTATACCAATTCATCTTTGACTGGCAAGCCAAACTATACACCCACATTTGATTAAAAGATGGTTTCATGAAAAATCAAGGAAACCACAGCAATGTTACAATGTGTTTTAAACTGGACAATGTAATTAATACTTTATTATCCCCATATTGTTATGTATGGTCTGTATTCATAATTTATGACTTTGCAGTACCGTTAATGCCAATGGCGTATGTTGTTTGTCTTCTGTATTTGTATATTGTGATATATTTTTAAAATCTTGTTTTATGAAATATTGACTACAAATGTACACATGGGATCTCCTTGTAAATGAGCTTCTGCTCAATGGAGTATGGTTCCATCTATCCTATTCATAACAACTATATGAATACAATTTTATGAATGAATGAATGAATGAATGACAAGTTTCAAGCTGAGACCTGGCTGATAGTGTCGGAGAGAGTGACTCCTGCTGATTTACCTGATTAGTCTGGTTAACCTGATCTGTTCTTACAAAGAACTGTTTGTATTATCTGTAATGAGGTCTCAAAGGCTTACCTTTTTCAGAAAAATTGACACTGTGAAATAAAACCACACTGGTTGCAATAAGCCTGACACCTATCTGTTTTCTTTTTGTAAATTCACTACACTCCCACAGGGACTTTTAAGGTAAATATCTGCCTGTGCTTTCCCAATGCTGGAGTCCTCTTGTGTCTCTAATATTGCATGGGGGGACTCCTAAGGTAAATCATGCACATCGATGCTTACCCTGTGTTGGAATCCCCCTTTTGTCTTTGTAATATTATACAGGAGGACACCCATGGTAAATGATGCATGCCAGCACTTACGCACTGCTGGAACCCCCCACTGTCTTTTTAATATTATACAGGGAACTCCTAAGGTAAATAATGTAGCCAGCACTTACCCACTGCTGGAGTACCCCTGTGTCTTTTAATATACAGGGGAGCTCCTAAGGTAAATTATGTAGCCAGCATTTACCCTCTGCTGGAGTTCCCTCTGTCTTTCTAATATTACACCAGGGGACTCCTAAGGTAAATAATGTACACAAGCACTTTCCCACTGCTAGGGTGCCCCTGTGCATCTCTAATACGGTATTACATCAGGGGCTCCTAAGACAAATTATATACACCGATGCTTTCCTGCTGCTGGAGTTCCCCTGCGGTTTCCTTATATTATGTTGGGAGATTCCTATGGTAAATGATGTATGCCGGCACATAACCTATTGCTGGAGTTCCCCACTGTCTTTCTAGTATTACACCAGTGGACTCCTAAGGTAAATAATGTGCATTGGTGCTTTTCAGCTGCTGGAGTTCCCCTGTGGTTTTCTAATATTACACTGGGGGACTCTTATGGTAATGATGAATGCCAGCATTTACCCACTGCTGAAGTTCCTCGCAGTCTTTATGGTATTACACCAGGGGACTCCTAAGGTAAATAATGCACACCAATGCTTACCCTCTACTGGAGTGTCTTTCTAATATTGCAGTGCTTGACTCCTATGGTAAATGATGTATGTTGGTGCTTACCTGCTGATAGAGTTCCCTTTACCTTTCTATTAGTGCACCATGAGCCCACCATGGTAAAATGATGTATGCTGCCATCTACCTGTGATGGAGTCCCTGTTAATATTACACCATGGGACTCCTAACATAAATGATGTATTCTGGCACCTACCCACTGGTGGAGCCCCCCTATGTCTTCCTTCTTTTTATTCCCCATCCCCAATGCCAGCCTGTACTCAAATTGTCCATCTTCTTAGTACCATAGTAATGTGTCAGCAGAAAAGGACCATTCTGGTCCATCTAGTATGCCCATTTCCCACCTGCCCCTGCTTGTCTCCACTTCCCAGGGATATTTTCCTCTGCCCACCAGACAACCCCTTGTATCTGTCCCAAACCCTCTTAAATTCCTCCACTGTTTCTGTACACACCACTTCTTCCTGCTCCTAGCCCTGTAATCCCATTATTTTTTGGACTTGCCACTGCTTCCTTGTCCCTCCTTGGCTTATCTCCCAGGGTAGGGTTGAAAGGGTGAGTCATGCCATGCTGGATATCACTGCTTGTTCCAGACATGGGTGTCAAGATCAGTGGTACAGGGCCTGCAGAGCGGCAGCATAATCACACCGCTGTATCTTGGGACTACCTTTTTTTTTTCCTTCTATCCCCTTGATCCTCGAGAAGCCAACCTGCCAGGAGCTGAATGAAGCACATGCATGCAAGTACACCATATGTCCAGCTCCATCAGCATCTCCCCTCCCAAGGCAAGCCCCCCCCCAGCCCTATCATCTAGGGTCATGCAGGAGGCGGTCATGTGGCAGCTACTGGAACCCTCCTTCCCTCCCTGGAGGAGGAGAACATCCTCTGGGATGCTCAATCCTCCTCTCCCCCACCCTCATCCTGCCCCCAGTGACTCTACCTCACTCCTGAACTCGGGTTGCCAGCATTGTGAGTAGTAGTGCTACCACTGCGCTAACCGACCAGACCTTCTGTGTTCTTTTATTATTATACCGGGGACTCTTAGAAGTAAATGATGCACACCACCACTTACACGCTGCTGGAGTCTCCCTGTGTCTTGGTAATATTAAACTGGGGACTCATAAATTAAATTATACATGTCGGTTCTTATTCTCTGCTGGAATCCCTCTATGTCACTTTAATATTACAGGGAAGGACTCATAAGGTAAAGAATGCATTCCGGCACTTTCCCACTGCTAGTGTCTCCTTGTGTCTTTCTAATATTCTACTGGGGGTCTCCTAAGCCAATGTCCCTCAAATGGTGAGTCTGGCCTCCCTAGGGAGGCCCCAAGCTGTTCCAGGGGAGGCTCACGACAGCCTGAAAATTTTCAGTATTCAAATTTTGAGTTTAGTTTTGTGTAAAGGAATAAGGCATACTGAAAGTGGATACTGGCAGGTAAATTTATTTATTATGTATATATGTGCATATGTCTTTGTTTATTTATTTACCTACAAATAGGTGACCAGGAAAAACACTCTGAGTCATGGCTCATTTCCTGCTATTGACCGATTGACTGATTGATTGATTGATGTACAAATTGGTGACAGGGAAAAGCACACTGAGTCAAGGCTCATTTCATCATGTGACCCAGAGGAAAAGTGTATTTAGTAAATACAATTGAGAGGCAACTGCATAAAACAAAATTACATAATAGTGCAAATAAATAGGAACAAGGAGGTGCAAGTTATCAGAAGTAACAGTTTACCCATTAGTCTGGCTCAAGATCATTTCCATGGCTTGGGGGATGCTCACTGTGACAAGGCTGAGAACTAATATCCTAAGGAAAATGTAGCCAGCATTTACCTGCTGCTGGAGACCCCCTGTGTCTTACAAATATCACACCAGGGTTCTTATAAAGTAAATGATGTGGCTAGCACTCACTTACTGCTGAAGTCCCCCTGTGTCTTTCAATTCACTGACCTACACAGCCAGTGTAGTGTTATGCTTGTGTAACTTGTTCATTTTGGTTGTGGCCGTTCGCACTCTCTATTCCAGAGGAATTACCACTCTGTAGGGATACGAAGCAAGGAACTCTCAGAGAGGGTTCTGCCCCTAGAGGTGCCACGGGATGGTTCCCATGGCTAAAGGTACCTTTGGAATCCCCCTAAGGAGAGAGCGCTGCCGCTGGAGGAGGAAGGGAGGATGGCAGGGGCAAAGACAAAATGCTTCACAGTGAGGCTGAGAGGAACTGCTTATATAGCTCAGGAAGTGGGAGTGGCTGGCTGCTTGGTCACTGAATTACAGGCAAGCCTTTCAATTCACTGACCTACACAGCCAGTATAGTGTTATGCTTGTGTAACTGTGTTAGTTTTGGTTGTGGCCGTTCACACTCTCCATTTCAGAGGAATTACTATCCTGTAGGGGTATGAAGCAAGGAACTCTCAGAAAGAGTTCTGCCCCTAGACGTGCCACGGGATGGTTCCCATGGCTAAAGGTACCTTAGAAATCCCCAAAAGAAATGTAGTATCATCCCCAAAGGAGGCAACATGATGCGTTTGAGCAAGCAGTAACAGTGACGTAGAAGCAGTAACTGGAACATAGTAGTAGAGAAGAATAGTGATGGCTTGCATTGAGAGAAGGGGATCCCCTAAGGAGAGAGGGAACGGCAGGACATCCTCCACCTCCATCCAACAATGGAACCTACCTAAGGAAACTAGGGGAAAACTATGCTAAGTGTTATGACCTGAGGCAACGGAGGAGAGAAAAAAAACCCTATGAGGAGGAAATCTCTGGGGATCCAAGGCCTAGGTCACCTTCCTTCCAGGTTTGTGAAAATGTATTTAGTGATGGCTCTGCAGCTACAATTTGGAAAATCCAATTAAAGGGAGGTGGAAAATATTCCAGTTTGGAGGAAGGCTCTCACTCAAACCCTCTAGCGGGAACGTCTTGGAAGTTTACCAGAAAACTCTGCAACAATACGAGCATCCAAGGCGCAGGAGAAGAGCAACAACTGCTGAGGCACTCACCTGGCCTACCCACCATAAATCAAACCAGGTGAACTAGAGGCAGTCATGGGGAGAATGCGGTGAAGGTGCCTTGCTAGGGAAACCACTAAAGTCAATGGCCAACCGTTATAGTGGAACACTAGAGTCAAAGGAGATCGTCGTAACCACCCTTCACCGCTAGTCTTAAATTCTATACCAGGAGCTGCTGTCGCATAGCAAGCAGCTAAAGCCAAGCCTGGGGCAAGGACATTCCCAGCTATGGGCCAGGTGGGAAGGATCCCGCCCAAAGTTGGACATGCTCGATGATGTGGACTAAATGCAGAGCGAGACCGTCGGCTGCAGGAACCTGCACCAGATTAGAATGGCTGGCATGCCCCAGAACTGATTGAGAGCTGTAAAGCTGGTGAGCTGAATGAGCATGGCATGCGGAGATCATAAGGAGCATTGAGTGCTGAGACCTTGCAAGGTCGGGTGCAGATTGAGTGCAGTAGAATCCCAGGCGAAGCCGAGGGGATGACACTAGACATAAAGCAATGGTTTGCGTAAGCAAGGAGCAATGGTTGCATAAGCAAGTGGGGACCTGATAGGTCAGTAAGCAGTAGTAGTAGTAAATAGGTGGACCTGCATAATAACTGTATAGCAAGTAAACAGCACTGAGTTAGGGGCAAGCCAGCCAGACATGAATAGACAAATCAAGGTGACAAACTCAGGATTTTCAGAAGTGAAGACAGGATTTAGAACAAAATTAATTAACCACATAGGCCACGACCCCCCAAACACCTCCCAGTCCCGACCATAGGACAAACAAGGAAGCGATGAAAGGCTGAGAACCACATGCAGATATAAAAGCTAGTTTAATAGCCTCAGCAGGAGTGTCAGCTAACCTCAGAGTAAACAAGGTAGAATAGGAATGGGTGTAAACAATTCAGTAACAGGAAGCAAGTGGGCCTGCACAGCAGTAGTTAAATGAGTGCACTGTTAAAACACAGGCACTGGGTACAATAGTAATTAAAGTAAACAGTCAGCAGCAGTGGCTGAAGTTGCAGGTAACTGAAAGCAGTAGCATGAGCTCTGAGTAGGGTTGCAGTTGCAGTGCAGTAAATTGAGAGTTGTAACTGAAAGCAAGTAGAATGAGCTCTGTAGTAGCAGTATGCTAGGAGTTTTAAAAATAAAAGCCCCCAAAAGAGGAAACCAAACCACAGCAAAACAGAAAACAGGGAAAGGCCCCCAAAAAAACACAAGAAACAAAACACAGGGAAGCACACAGCCGGAGGAAAGATACAAACCAGAAGCAGGAAAACAAACACTGAAGTCCATCAGAGACACACAGAAACAGCAGGCTTGGGGGGGGGGCCCAGCCAGCTAGGAGGACAAACCGACATAGCCACCAGCTGCAAAGACAAAATGCTTCATAGTGAAGCTGAGAGGAATTGCTTATATAGCTCAGGAAGTGGGAGTGGCTGGCTGCTTGGCCACTGAATTACAGGTAAGCCTTTCAATTATTACACCAGTGGACTCCTAAGGTAAATGATGTACACCAGCACTTACCCCCTGCTGGAGACCCCAGGTGTCTCTTCATCCTACAATATGTAATTTTACTGAATATTTCTACCTGTGAGGCCACCCATTGACCCAAAGGAAGTACAGGTACATGTGTCTTCCATGTGAATAGATGGCTTCATTAGTAAATGTGCATCCTAGCAGTCAAGTCTTAGGGTGGGAGGAGTGTTGTCACGTGGCAATTTGTCCCACCATGGGTGGGTTAATGCTGTTACCCACCATAGTAGTGACACCTTTCTTTTTTCATATAGCTTTTTTTTTGCCTCCTCTGCCATCATTCAGGGATATATCCTTTATTTAGGGATATACCATGTTCAGGTATTTCTGCCTTGATTCTGACGGTGGGGGGGGGGGTGGAGTTGCTTCCCCAGTTTTCACCCTGAGACTCTCTCTCGTCCCTATGGCATAGGTAGAGCTTCTGTCAGCTTTGCATGTACACAGCATACCTGCAATGACAGCAGACTCCATGGCCCTGTTCCAGGGATCACAGTGGCACCAAAACCCTGCAGCCAACCCTCCCCAACTGAGTCATGCTGCCGTGCCGCTGTTACCCCAGACCAGCCTGCATCCCAATGTGGCAGACCAAGCTCACTTCCAAACTCTGGTTGCCAGCAAGCCAGGATGATGTAGGCCATCGGAGTGACTTGTTCATCCCTTTTCTTTTTATCCTTTTTCTGCTCCTTGGTCCCCAGTTCACCACCACTTGATAGCAACCCTATCACTGACCTTCTAGTAGACTTACTGGTTACTCATCACTTACCCAGGACCACCGGGGTGGTGGGCAGGCTGCCATGTCAGTCATCCTTGGTCCTGGGGGGAGGGATTCTGTTTTTGACTCTGGTAGATCAGTGCTTTTTTATCAATGTTTCCTGTTTAAGAGTCTTGGCATACATCGATACTCGCACATGAGTATAGTGATGTGTATTCAAGTTGGCACCTGATGGCGGTCCTTAACATTAACCTTTTATGTTATTTTGCCTGACCCCCAATAAATCCTTTTTATACATGTTGGAATTACGGACTCATGAGCATATTATTTGTAAAGCGTTAAGTTACTGTTTGGTTAAACTGTTACTGCACTGCGTGGAACTTAGGAGGACTGTGCCAGTGTGTTGGTACTGTTTTTTTCCTAGGGGGCAGTGCTAGTTTATGACCTAGCTCACTTAACTTTTCCCTGGATGGAGACACAGCAACATTTATTTCTTCATAACATCTTTGGGTAACAAATCCCATAGATGTTAATGACCTAGGCCACTCAACTTTATTTGAGCCCATAAGGCAGGGGTAGTGTACTAAAAGTCTATGGTGACCCTAGACACACTGCTTTCTTATAACACCCACAGTTACTTGTCTCTTACTCCCACTGAAGTCTATTCCTTCATCAGTACCACAGTACTGTGTTATATTACCCTCATAATCACGTGTCTCACTTCCACTGAAACTCATTCTACCACCCTCAGTACAACCTCTCACTGGGTCTAACACAAGTTGTTACCTCTGCAACACATGAATATGGCCACTCTTTGGATCTCGTCTTTCTCACTGGGACTGGAGATCATGGATCTCATGGTGGAATCAGGCATATGGCTGGACCACCATACTGTGAGGTTCTTGTTTGATGCCCCCCCAAAGAGACCCTTTCCTACAGAGATGGTCTAGTACCACCCTTTAAGGGGCTTGACCCCACAGGGTCTGATGGTGGTGCTGGACTAATCAGGTATAATGGGTGTTTGCAATGAGCTGTGGGAGCTGGTTAAAACCTATAACAGGGTTGTGACTGAGGCTCTCGACTCAATCACACCTGTCTGTGCTCAACCCCTCACCTCACAACAGGGATCCCCTTCGTATGATGGACTCTCAGGGAGTTGAAGATGAGGGGTCAAAGGTTGGAGCAACATTGGCAGAGATCCCGATCTGGGGATGACAAGCTTATATTGATGTCTCATTATAGGGATTATCAGTCAGCAATCTCCCATAAGAAGGCAGAGTTCCTGTCCAGAGAGATTGCTGCAGCAACCAACAGACCAGCTCAACTCTGTCTGCCTGACTGTGGACAGGCTATGTAATCCTGCCTGTCTTTAGTCTGGGAGAGCTTGTTCACAAAAAAGGTGTGATGAGTTTGCTCTGTCCTTTGCTGATAAAGTCACTCCATCAGGTCGAAGATCTGGTCAGCACCCTCTAGTGGAGTGTGCAGTCATGGGCTGGGGGTTGCGGGTCTGTGGTCTGTCTGGCTCGACTTTGACCCGGTGGCAGCCGTGGATGCTGTGAGAGTTATCCAGGAGTTGAGGCCAACCTCTTGTAGTTTGGACCTGGGTCCAACGCACCTTTTAGCTGGCTGTGTTGAGGTCATTGGCCCGGTCTTAGCCAGGATAGTCCGGTGTTCTCTAGTGATAGGGGTCTTTATTGGGCCCCTGAAGAAGGCAGTTGTAAGACCACTCCTAAAGAAACCATCACTGAACCCGGTCTGCCTGGCCAACTATGAACCAGTCTCTAACCTTCTCTTTATGAGAAAGGTTATTGAGAAGGTGTTGCCCTTCAACTGGAAACCCATTTGTCAACTCATGACATCCATGACCCTCTCCAGCTGGGTTTCAGGAAGAGGCATAGCATCGAGACAACCCTGGTGTGGGTCTTTAATGATCTTCTAGTGGTGAGAGATAGAGAAAGGCATTCCATTCTTATCCTCCTCAATCTCTCGGCAGTATTTGACAGTGTGTACCATGGGGTGTTACTGGAGTGCCTGCGGGTTTATTGTGGACTGGCTGGTACAGTTCTCAACTGGTTTCAATGATTCCTTACTGGGAGGATGCAGCACAGTGGTGTCTGTGACTTTTTCCTTGTCATCCCTGCCCCTTCCATGTGGGGTCCCACAGGACTCCATTCTTTTCCCCCTGAGTGTTCGTGGTGTATATGCTGCCACTAGGAGACATTGTAAGACAGTATGGGCTGAGTTTTCACTGCTATGCAGATGACACTCAGCTATACCTCTCTTTTGTGCCTGAGCAGCAGGAGGCAGTCTTGGTGTTTAATTAGTGCCTCAATGAGATCCAGGATTGGATGAGGGTCAACTGGCTGAGGTTGAATCTGGATAAGACTGAAGTACTGGGGTGGAAGCTGGTCACCCGAGGGCAAGTGGACAATCTGATCAAATCTTCAGGATTAGGCTTGGGGATTCCCAGTTGCTCACTTCGGTTGGGGTGATAAATCTTAGCATGGTTCTGGACTGTGGCTTGACATTTTATTTATTTATTTATTAAATTTTGTTAACTGCCCCAAAGGTCCCTTTTTCAGGGGTGACCTGGGATTACTTACATATTACAAAGGCATAAAAATTCAAATTGTACATTCATCATACAGGAATTACAAGGACATTGTACAGTATTACAAGGTACAGAGAAGTTATTTAAGTCTCAGGTGTTGGCCATGGTTTACAGCGCGTTTTACCATTTGAGGAACATCGCCAAGATTAGACACCTGATATCCCCAAGGGATCTGCCATCACTGGTTCATGCTTTCATGACTTTGCGGCTAGATTACTGCAATGCCCTCTACCTGGGGCTATCGGGGGTTGATCTTTGCTGTCTGCAACTAGAGTAAAGTGCTGCAGCCAGGTTGTTGACCGGTCTGTCAAGATCATGTCTCATTACACCTGTGCTGCACTCTCTGCACTAGCAGCCTGTTAGGTGGCAGATCACCTTGAAGGTCAGCTTGCTGATCTATAAAACCCTACATGGTCAGGGTCCTGGTTATCTGCAAGACCTCTTTCAGCCCTACCACCCTACTTGTCCCCCTCTGCTCAGCCAACAAGGGATTCTTAGTGGTTCCAACCAAGGGTGTGTTTGGCAACATCTGCTGCCTGCACCTTTTCCTATATGGCACCAACCCTCTGGAACTCTCTCCCATGTGCGATGAGAGAACTTACTGTAGAAGCCTACAAGAAGGAACTAAAGACATTCTTATTTAGGCAAGCTTTTCAGCTTGATTAGAGCTAGCTGAATTATAGTGAATTACCAGTATAGTTTTATTGCTGTTTTATAGTTGATATTTGGAAGGCTCCAACTATGGTTCGATGGACAAGCAGTCAGCTACTCCTATTTCCTGAGCTATATAAGCAGTTCCCCTCAGCCTCCTTCTGAAGCACTTTTTCCTTGCCAGCTGGAGGCTCTGTCCATCTGTCCTCTGCAGCTGGCTGGGGCCTGCCCCCCCGCCTTGCTGCTTTTTTCTGCTGGACTTCTGTGTTTTTTTCTTCTGCTTCTGATTTGTATTTTGTCTTCGGTTGTGTGCTTCCTTTTGTCATGTCCCTGTTTTTTTCTGTGTTTGTGTGTCTTAGTTTTGTTTTGTTCTGTTTTTGTGGGAATTGGTTTCTAAGCTCCTACCGTTTTGCTCATGTAGAGCTCAAGCTACTTGTTTTCAGTTACTTATATTGCTATTGCAATTGGTACCTGTGTTCTACTGAAACCAAAACTGCTTCCCATGCTACGTGCCTAATTGTTTTCACCTGATTCCGGCTCCCCCCTGAACCCTTGCTATGCAGCTCAGTCGTGCTTTCTCAACTTAATCTACCTCCCACATGGTCATAGCTGCTGCTTTCAGAGCATTGTGCTTCCCCTCCATTCCCTGCTTATAGAATGCTACCACTCATAGTTACTCAACACTGATGTTGTTCTATGTTTGTACACTGCTGTTATACTCTGAGGTCAACTAAGCTACTGCTGATGCTGTAAACTAACTTTATTATCTGCATGTGGTTCTCAACCCCTTCCATCACTTTCTTGTTTTTCCTACAATGGGGACTTGGAAGTGTTTGGGGAGCCATGGCCTCATGTGGCTAATTATTTATGTTCTAAATCCTGCCTCTGCCACTGAAAATCCTCAGAGTACTTGTCACTTTGATTGGCTTTTATGAATGCCTGACTAGCTTGCCCCACTATCATAGTGCAGCCTCTCCCACTTACATTCATGTCCCACCATTACTACTATGTTTTGCAGACTCAGCATGTAGATCTGACTATTCCTATTGCATACTGACCTATGTGCAGGTCCGACTAGTGTTACCCTGCCCTATTGAACTACCCTGCCTTACTGAACTATGTCCAGATCCACTCACGTCATCATTGTTCAATGCTTCCTGCCATTTGCCCTCTGCAAGGTCTCAGCACTCAACACTCATTCACTCCTCATCAGTCCCTGAGGCATGCCAGCCATACCATTCTGGTGCAGGGTTCCCCTGCAGCCGACGGTATCGCTCTGCACCTAGAGTGCACAGCTTGGGCATGCAAAGCTTGGGGCGGATCCTTCTCACCTGGCCCATAGCTGGGAATGTCCTCGCTCTGGGTGGACCTTCAGTCATCAGCCATACTGATGGCCCCTCAAGTTGTAGAATTTATGACCAAGCCGTGTAGGGAGGTTACAGCGATTTCCTTTAGCTGTGGTGGTTTCCACTATAACGGTTGTCCATTGGCTTTAGTGGTTCCCTAGCAAGGCATCTTCACTGCATTCTCCCTACAACCACCTCTGAGTCACCTAGTTTTTTTTTGTTTGTTTGTTTTTTAGATCAGTAGGCTGGGTGAGTGCCTTGGTGGTTGTTACTCTCCTCCTCCCACCTTTGAGTGGCAGTTGCAGAGCTACCGCCTTGTAACCCTCCACGGTGTTCCTGTTAGAAGGATAGAGTGAGAGTTTCCCTCCAAATTCAAATATTTTCCACCTCCCTTTAATTGGGTTTCCAAATCGCAGCAGCAGAACTGTCACTAAATAAAATATCCCAAGCCTGGAGGGAAGGCGACCTAGGCCTTGGATCCCCAGAGATTTCCTCCTCAAAGGGTTTTTTCTCTCCTCCATGTCTCAGGTCATAACTGTTAGTTACTGTAGTGTTCCCTAGTTCCATAGGCAGGATCTGCTTTTGGATGGAGGGGGATGGTGTCCCTATTGCCATTCCCTCTCTCCTTAGGAGGTCCCCTCATTCTCTCTTGCAACCCATCAAACCCATGCCATTGCTAACCTGTGCATCCTATTACCTTATCAAGCTGCCTAATGCTTTATATAGTGCTATGTCTCACAACTACTGATTGCTTATATGCTTCAAACTACTACTTTCTTTTTGGGGATCCTTCTTAAGATACAGTACCTTTAGCCAAGGGAATCATCCCATGGCATCTGTAGGGATGGAACCCTCTAGAGGGTTCCTTGCCTTTGGTACCTCTACAGGGTGGTAATTCCTCTGGAATAGAGAGTGTGAATGGCCAAAACCTAAGTAACACAGTTGCACAAGCATAATACTATACTGGCTGCATAGGCCATTGAATTGGAAGGTTCTACCTATGGTTCGATGGACAAGCAGCCAGCCACTCCCACTTCCTGAGCTATATAAGCAGTTCCCCTCAGCCTCCTTCTGAAGCACTTTTTCTTTGCCCTGCCATCCTCCCTTTCTTCTCCAGTGGCAGCGCCTGTCTCCTTGGGATCCTTCCTAAGGTACCTTTAGCCAAGGGAATCATCCCACGGCACCTCTAGGGTGAAACCCTCTAGAGGGTTCCTTGCCTTTGGTACCCCTACAGGGTGGTAATTCCTCTGGAATAGACAGTGTGAATGGCCAAAACCTAAGTAACACAGTTGCATAAGCATAACACTATACTGACTGCGTAGGCTATTGAAGCTATTTTAACTGTGTTTTCTGTCTCGCTTGTAAAGCGCCTTGATTCTTAAGGAGAAAGTGTGTTGTATTAAATAAAATTTGATTGATTATGTTCTAACCCTACAATTGCTTCTCTCTCCCTCCCCTTGAACCCCATTCTACCACCCTCAATACCACCGCATTGTGTTCTAACCACAATTGTTTGTCTTCCTCACACTGAAGCCCAGTCTACCCATCCTCAATACAACACTTTTTCGTATTACCCACAATCCAGTGTCTCTCACTCACTATACCCAGCCTTAATACAACACTTTGTTATAACCCCTACAGTCACCTGTTTATCTATCCCACTGAAGCACATTCTACCCACTGTTAATACAACAACACTGTTATAACAACCACAACTTCTTGTCTCTAACTTCCAGTGAAGCCCATTGCACCTACCCTCAAAACAGGAACACCATTGTATAAACCCCTACAGTTGCATTCTCACTGAAGCCCATTGTATACACCCACAATACAACACTACATTATGTTACAGCATGTACAGTTGCTTGTCTCTCAGTCCATTATACTGTACCTATCCCAAATACAAGAACACACTGCTATACGCACACAATCACTTGTCTCTGACTCTCATTGAATCCCAGTTTACCCACCTCAGTGAAACACTTGGCTATAGCCACTGCAATCATTTGTCAATGATACACAGTGAATCGCATTGTACCCACCCTCAATAAAACACTTTGATATGACACCCACAGTCACTTGTCTCTCACTTCAATTGAAGCACATTATACCCACCCTTGATAAAACACTTTGCTATAGCCAGGGACCCTAGTGTTCTGTGACACTTTGTCCTGATTTCTGTGGCATCATTTTCTGATTTGTATGGCATGATTTATTCATTTCTGTGTCAGAATGCAGTCCTGCCATTGGCTAAAATAAGATGTGATGTCATTGATAACATCACACACCGAGCATAGAGGAGGGGCTTCAGGATAAAAGGAAGGGAGATGGAAGCTATTGAAAAACTATGTATTTTAATGAAAATTCACACCAAACCAGTGAATTGTGAGGCACTATATAGACACATAGAAACACAGAATTTGACTGCAGATAAGGACCACTTGACCCACCTAGTCTGCCCAATTTACCCTAACTACTGTATCACCGCAGACCCTATTTGATCTCTGGCTTTACCTCCCTTGCCTTACCTCCAAGGTTCTGTTGTACCTATCCCATGCATGCATGAATCCCATTACAGTTTTTGGCCCCACCATCTCCGCAGGGAGGCTGTTCCAGGCATCCACCACTCTCTCTGTGAAGAAGTACTTCCTCACATTTCCCCTGAATCTACTCCCTTCTAGCTTCATATCATGACCCTTGTCCTGGAGCATCGTTTATTCTGAAAAATGTTTTCATTTTGTACCTTATTTATACCCTTGATGTATTTGAAAGTCTCTATCATATCCCTCTCTCCCTCATTTCCTCCAGGGTGTACATACTGAGGTCCTTCAGTCTTTCCTCGTAGGGCTTTTGATGCAGACCTTGTACTATTTTGGTTGCCCTTCTTTGGACCATCTCCAGTCATTCTATATCCTTCTGGGGATGAGGTCTCTGAACTGGACACACTACTCAAGGTGAGGACTCACCAGTGATCTATAAAGAGGCAACACCACCTCCCTCTTTCTTCTGGTAATACCCTGCCTATGCAAACTGCCTTGTCACACTGCTTGGCTACCTTTAGGTCATCAGATATGATTACCCCCAGGTCTCTTTCCTGTTTAGTGGTTGCCAGTACCACTTCTCCAATTTTGTATTCTGCCCTGTGTTTCTATGCCCCATATGCATGATTTTTCACTTTTTGTCATTGAAACTCAACTGCCATTCCTTTACATGCATATATATATATATATATATAGATATAGATATATAATCAAAATAACTTGGTTAATGCATCAGTTAGGGCTAAATCAACAAAATTAGGGAAATGTGGCATTAGGGTTTCCAATCCTAATACCCCATTCCCCACCCTGCACAGACCCACAGGCGGGGGGGTCTGTCTTGGGGCTGTCATCCCTAACACTCACTCCATTCTTCTATGCTGTAGCCATGTCTCCTAATTTTTTAATGGAATGGGGTGAGCATTAGGGTTAACAGTCCCAAGACAGACCCCCCAACCTGTGTGTATGTGCAGGGTGGGGAAAGGGGTGTTAGGGTTGAAAACTCTAATGTCACATTTCCCTACTTTTGTTGGTTTAACCCTAACTGATGCCTTAACAAAGTTTTTTTGCGGTTTATTTCCTTATTTTACTGTGGGAGCGCAGGGTCCTTCAGACCACGTGCTCCCATCCCTCCATAGATGTGTATATGTATTGAGCTGTGAAAGCACAAAGACCTCCAGCCCCTGTGAGGTCCCTGTGCTTCCAGTTATAGGACAACAGTCACCAAATTGTTACCATAGCCATGTTATTACCCCACTTCATGTACCCTGTGCAGAAAATTTTTCAATCCCTGCCAAAACGTAACTCCACGCAAGTGCAATGTCAATCCACGGCGCATACACAAAAACACATTTTGGCCAGGATTTGAAAAAAATGACAGCTATTAAATAAATGAGGTGGTTTAATAAGAAGGCTATGTTGAAAATTTGGGCTCAAAATATTTAAAATTCACAAAGTTATGAGCATGTGTAGTGAAATTGCAACAAATAGTCATAACTGTACCATTTTTAATAATTCTGACCCCAAATTTTAAACACAGCCTTCTTATGACCTCACTGCATGTACCCAGTACAGAAAATTTTTGAATCCCGCCAAAATGTAATTCGGCGCAACTGCAACGCCATTCTGCGCTACAGGTGCGAAAACACATTTTGGCCGGGATTTGAAAAATGACAGCTGTGACATACTTGAGGTGGGGTAATAAGAAGGCCATGTTGAAAATATGGGGTGAAAATATTGAAAATGTCCAATGTTACAAGCATGCGTAGCGAAATTTGAAGGAATGGTCATAACAAAGCAATTTATTTTGAAAGTTTGACCCCAAATTTTCAAAATAGCCTTCTTATGACCCCACCTCATGAACAATATGACTGTCATTACACAGATCCCACCAGAAAGGTGATTTCACCAACCAACAGAATTCTGAGTATGAAAATAAACAATGTTATCTATTTTCATTTAAACTGGAGGAAGAGGGGAAGGAGACTCACAACTTAACATTTACAACTATGGACCTCAAAGAGGGATGGAACTGCATTTTATTACATGCACGTAGTCTAACAAACAAATTTGAGGAACTACAATGCTTATTATATGAAAACAACATACAAATTGCACTAATAACTGAGACTTGGTGGACTACCGAAGATAGATGGGATAAAGAAATAACCGGTTACAAACTATACTACCTATCAAGGGAATCAAGGAAAGGAGGGGGTATAGCTATATACATAGAAAATCTTATACAATGTGAGGAAATAACTAGAGCTAAAGATGGCCTGGAAATGGTGTGGTTAAAACTCATACCCAGGGGACAAACAAAAATTAAATTAGGTCTGGTTTATAGACCCCCCTCAATGAGCCCAGATGGAGAACTAGAATTATTAAAAGTCATCAATAACCTAGATCCATCAGAAAGAATAATATTGACTGGGGATTTTAATTTCCCAGACATAAACTGGAAAAAACTTGAAGGTACAAACAAAAGAAGTACACAATTTTTGGAGGCTCTAAATCAAATCTTGTTCAGCTTGTTCTTGAAAACACAAGGGGAAATAACACTTTAGACTTGATTTTAACTAATATGGGACAGACAATACAAAATGTGCACACTAGTAACCCTTTGGGAAATAGTGACCACCAGTCAGTCAAGTTCCTAATTAAAGATGCACCAAATACTCTTAGGGAAGGAAAAACTACAGTTCTAAACTTTAAAAAGGCTGACTTTCCTGCTGAGGAAATACCTCATAAATTGGGATTGGCAGAAAGAACTCAGAAATCACACAGCTCATAAAATGGTCAATGTACTACACAAAATTATAAACATATGTATACCAAAGTACCCTAAGTACTCAACAAACAAAAATATCCCTAAATAGCTAACTCCAAGAATTAAAACATTGATAAATAAAAAAACAGATGGTTCAAAAAAATTAAACATGAAATAAATAAACAACCCAACTTACAGTATAGAGAGTTTATTAAAAAAGTCAAATGGGAAATAAAAAAAGCAAAAAAAGACTACGAATTAAAACTTGCATCACTTGTTAAGGACAACTATAAGACCTTTTATTCTTATATAAATAATAAACAACAAAAGAGTACTATTATTGGACCTTTTAAAAATAATGCAGGAGAAATACTTAGTAATAGAGACTGTGCAGAGTTACAAAATAAATATTTCTGCTCTGTCTTTAATCCAGTTACTTTACTAAATACTACTCCCAATACTACTTCCGGACCAGGGAGGCGACAGATTAAACTACAAGATGTTCTAGATAAATTAAAAACAGTACACATAAACAAATCACAAGTACCTGATAAAATTCATCCTAGGGTACTATATGAATTGGCAGAACAACTTGCACCACCTCTAACCCACATATTCCAAAAATCCCTAGATACAGGACAAGTACCACAAAATTGGCGAGAAGCAATGGTAGTTCCTATATACAAAAGCGGATCGAAAACTGAGTTAAAAAACTATTGACCGATTAGTTTGACATCGGTCATGGGTAAGATGATGGAATCCATTCTAAAGAATTATATAGTTGAGTACCTTGAGGTTAACAAACTGCAGGACCCACTACAACCTGGATTCCGAAAAAAACGTTCCTGTCAGACAAATCTCTTGACTTTTCACGAAAAGGTTGGGAAGGCATTAGATGCGGAAATTGTGTTGATTATTTTTTGGATTTTTCTAAAGTTTTTGACAAACCCCTACATCAAGAATTAATACTTTCCCTTAAACAGTATGCACTAGACACCAATATAATAAACTGGATAGATGCTTGGCTATGTGAAAGAAGGCAAGAGTGGTGATACAAGGAGAAAAATCAAACTGGGAGACTGTGACTAGTGGGGTCCCCCAAGGATCGATACTTGGACCCTGCCTTTTAAACATCTACATAACCTCCTTGAAACTGGAAAATAAAGATATTTGGTTGACAAAATTTAAGGACAATTGCAGAATTGGTGCAATAACCAATACAGTAAAACCAGCAGGATCTACAAGAAGCACCAAATTACATACATCATTGGACTGTAAAGAGTAAACTTGAATTAAATAAAACAAATGTATAACTATGCATTTGGGTAAAGTAAAAATAACAACCTCCCCTACAAATTGGATAATACTGTACTCAATAAAATAGAAGAGGAAAGGTTGGGGGTAACAATTAGTTCAGACTTAAAATTTAGTACACATTGTAACAAAGTAATAAGAAGGAAATCAAATTGTGAATTGTATTCTGAGACACATCTCAAGTAGGGATAGGAGGTGTTAATCCTCTTTATGGTGCTCTGGTTGAATAAACCTGGAGTACTGTGCTCAGGTCTGGGCAATCTTATAAAAAGCAGATATACATAATATTGAAATCCAATACAAAAGAGTGACTAAGTCAGTTGAAGGGTTGGAAAAGAAGACTTACCCTGAGAGATTAAGGGAGCTGAATTTGTTTACCCTGGAGTATAGAAGAACTAGGGGGGACTATTGTCTACTATACAGATGTATAAATGATCCTGCACTCTTGTCAGAACTTGGACTAGTCTGAAGGAAATCAAGATACAAACCCAGGGGGCACCCCTTCCAGTTTGAAACACAAAAATGGCAGACTTTATCACAAAAATATTGGTTCAGCAACAGAGTTGTGGTAGGATGGAATTCTTTGCCTAGGGAAGTGGTGTCTAGTACAAATATGGACTCCTTTAAAAACAAACTCGATAACTTCCTTTTGGATAGAATAGATAAAGGGTTATAAATAATAAGACAAGCATTATGGATGAAAGTCTACCTAGCTTGAAATCACCTATGAACCTATGAACAGCAAAATCACCTTTCCAACGGGAGTTGCCTAATGACAGTCATTTTGTTAATGAGGTGGGGGTCCCCAAAAGGCAGTGATGAAAACTTGGGGGCAAAATCTCAAAAAACAGTTGAGTTATGCATCAAAGTAGCCTGTAAAATCCTTTTTTGTGAGCTCACGAAAAAATAATTGGCTTGCAAAAAAGGAAATGGCTCACAAAAAAGGATCTAAGCTAGACATGAAAAATAATTAAAATGTAAAAAAAAGGCATTGCAAGATTGTTCTTCCACCAAATAACTTCACAATCCACCTAATGGAGTCTCAATGAACAAGACACATGTGTGTCTCTAGATACCTTCATTTTGGGTGCTTTTCAACTTTTTTTTTTAACACAGAAAACAAGATGGTGGTTCATGAAAAAGAAAACACTCTCATAAGACTAAATCCTTTTTTGCAAGAGCAAATTTCTTGCTTTGATTTTTCTCCCTCTATCCAGAAAAATGCTCTTTCCATTGAAAACAATAGGAAATGAAAACTTGTTATAACTTTGCAACAGATCAATATTTTTTCACAAAACATGGCATGCCTGCTCTGTTACCCAAGCTGGTTCTACCATAAAAAAGCATACCACAATTCCACACCATCTGCACACAGGGCAATGAGGAAATGACTGCAAAAAAAGATGACTTTATGACTTTTTGCATTGTCTGGATCTCAGAATTCACAAATCCAACTGGAACTAAACTTGCTACATCAAGAGACCTACTCCATGGGACAGTGCATACCAAACTTTGAGCAAATCCATTGATCGGTTGCAAAGTTATTAAAGTGCAAAATATGAGGATTAACATTAAACATGCTACTCAACCCTAACTATAGGGGCATGACTGTGTCCCTATAATATATTCATTGCCAAAAAACATTGTTAATGCATCAGTTAGGGTTCATATTAAAATGACAAAAGTATGGAAATGTGGTGTTAGGGCTCAAACCCTAACATCTCACCCCACAACCAACCTCTACAGATCAACAAGCATCGGAGTGTGTCTTGGGATCATCGGCCCCAATGATCACCCCATTCCATGTGTAAGGAAGCTGAGATGGTACAGCATAGGAAACTGAGGTGAGCATTAGTGTCGACAACCCAAAGCACACTCTGATGCCTGTTGGTCTGTGGAGGGTGGGGGTTGGTTGGTGTGGTAGGTTTGGGTGGGGGGAAGGATGTTATTGTTTGAACACTAACACCACATTTCCATACTTTTGTCACTTTAATATGAATCCTAATTGATGCCTTGATGAAGTTTTTTGCAATGAATTTCCTTACTTTTTGAGACAGTGTAATCTTACCCTTATTTGGTTGTGGGAGCACAGGGCCCAGAGGGCCCTGTGCTCCCATCAGTCCATACTGTTTTGTGGGAGTGCAGAGCTCTCGGGGCCCATTGCTCCCATGCATACACACTGTAATTGTTCTTTATTTACCTAACTCGCAATATTTAAGGGGTGTACACATGACAGAAGGGGTACCTCAGCACCCTGAGCAACATCAGATATGTGCCCCCCATAAGTGCAACAGACATATAACCTAACCCACATCTAAACCCAAACCATAACAGTAACAGTAGAACAAGTAATATTTAAGGGGGGAACACACTACAGAAGGTGTACCCCAGCACCCTGAACAATATGACATATGTGCACCCCCTTAATTCCAGCAGAGATATAACCTAACCCACAATATTTAATGGGGGGCACACATGACAGAAGGTGTACCTCAGCACCCTGAGTATCATCAGATATGTGACCCCCCCCTAACTGCAACAGATATATAAGTTCAAAGATAAATACAAGTTCAGGAGGCCATTAGTGAACTCGACATCATATAATTTATAATGGTGGAAGGACAGCTTTTTACTACCCATGTACTCATCTAATCTTTTTTAAAACATATCCATGTTGTCACTCTCAACTATATTTTTGGGCAATGCATTCTAAGTTGTGACAATTCTTTGTGTGTACCAACTACTTCTTTTAAATGCTTTATTTCCCCTTTCAATTTAAAGTTATGTGATCTTGTGTTTTTATTGATGTTATGTCTAGTTAGACCTATTGTCTCCATGGTTGAGTCATCTTGTATGGCTTTAAATGTTAGACAGAGGTCTCCCCTGAGTCTTCTATACTCCATAGAGTATAATCCTAACTCATTTAATCTTTCCCCATAATTAAGATTTTGCATGTTTTTAACTCTTTTGGTCACTTGTCTCTGTACCTTCTCGATCATTTGCTTCCCTCCCGTAGTATTAGGGACATATACAGACTTATAACCTAACCTGCACCGAAACCCAAACTGTAACAGCAACTGCAGAACAGCTCTATGATGCCGGTTTGACAACTATGTTGTCGACCCACATCACAGTGAAGGAATTATGTCAACCACAAGTTGTGGTTGCCATAATTCTGGCAGGAGACCCCGGTCATTTTTCTATTGGGGGATTCGCCCCCCAAACCCCTATGCAGAGGACTCTGCCCCACTCCCATCCCCGATCTATAGGATTTTAACTCCAAGTTGGAGTTCAATCAGGGAGAGGGTGCAATACTGGGAGACAGAGTCCTGAGGCTCGGGCGGACCATTACAGTAAACTGTCAATGTTGTCAGCATCAACATGTTCACCATAATGGTGTTGCCATATGGTCAGCATACCCTGCAGAACAAGTCATATTTAAGGGTGGGCACATATGATGGAAAGTATACCCCAACACCATGAACAATGTGACATATGTACCCCCCTTAACTCCAACAGAGATATAACCTAACCCACAATATTTAAGGGGGAGCACACATGATAGAAAGTGTAACTCGGCACCCTCAGCAATATCAGATATGTGCCCCCTTAAGTAAAACAGACATATAACATAACCCACACCGAAATCCAAACTATAACAGCAACTGCAGAACAAGTAATATTTAAGGGGGGGCACACGAGACAGAAGGTGTACCCCGGCACCCTGAACAATATGACATATGTTCCCCCCCTTAACTCCAGCACAGATATAACCTAACCTGCAATATTTAAGGGGGGCACACATGAGAGAAGGTATACCTCAGCACCCTGAGCAACATCAAAATGTGCCACCCCTTAACTCCAACAGACATATAACATCACCCACACTCAAGCCTGAACCCCAACACTAACTCAGTAACAAGTAACATTTAATGGGGGGCACACATGACAGGAAGTGTACCTCGGCACCCTGAACAAGATCACACACAGTATGTGCCCACAATTAATTGTGTCCCTGATTTTCATGTAGGAAGCCCTGCTCTGCTATCTAGTCATAACTGTAGAGACATTGTAATTAATCATAATATCCCATCACTCCAAAATTGTGTCCATATGTGGGAACACAGGGCCAGAGACATTGCAATTAACCCTTGTGCTGCCAATGGCAGAGTATCACAGCCACCATAGAGACACTGATAAAATTTTCCACTGTAGTTGTAATCAAGGCCTGGAAACGTGCATAACTGCTTAGTATGCCTAAAGGTGTACTAAGCTGCATTTTGTGAAAAATCCGTATCTCGAAGCTTTTTCAAAATATAGCCCCTGAAAGGTACCCGACTGCCACAATGTTATCCTATGGAAAATTTCTAAACTTCGGAATGTTATAACTATGGAACCCATGTCAATTTTATCAGCAAACCATCAAAGGGCACATCTGTGGGGCAAGCCCTTTGCATCCTATTGAAAAATAGGGTCACTCCCTAGGGGATGGTGCTGCAAGTCCTGAAACTATGAATCAGTGACAGCAAGGACCCAGCACTCAATGCCCAATAATGCAGCAGACTTTCAAGTCCTTCAGCAAAAAATTATCATTTATTGTGAGTAACACAACAACAGTGGAGACTGTGTAGCCCAGGGAGGCTACCACCAACCAATGTTTCAAGTCCATAACTGGGCTCAGTCCATAGTGTGTTGGGGGAGCACAGGGATGAGGAGTGCTAGCTATGGAGTTGTCAATGTAAACAAAATACATGATCACTGACAGTGACTGAGCCCAAGTCTGTGTGACCTCAATTAAAGAAAACAGACTTGGGCTCCAGCAGCTGATTACTCTGCTCATGATCTGGAATGACACAGTCCCAAGGAGTGTTCACAAAGCAGTACTGCCAACGACTGTTCTGTCTTTGCCATGCTATCTTGCACAGTGCAAGTCCATGTTTATAGCAGTTATATGGATTAATGAAACAATGTCTATTGGATCTACTTAGCTTAACTGAAATATTTGCATTCATTGTACTGTAAGTTGTGCATAGCCTCAATCTATTGCTTTGTTAAATTTATGTGACAGGCTTATTTATAATGTGCTTGTCAAACTCTGATAAAACTGCTAAATACTGTTTGTTGGGTGGTCAAAATGCCCTATGGGATTGTGATCCCACAGTGTGCTACCAGTCTGTGAGCTTGCCATAGAGGGCTTGAAGGGTTTTCAGGGAGATACACACCACAGTACACATTGTCAAAGGTGGGCGTGTAACTATTTACTGTAGTACTAAGTGTGGAGTACAGAGTTGAGCATGGGGCTAAAGATTAGCTGCCGCCCCTTTAACTAGGAACAGTAATGGGCAGTCAGCTATGGTCACATGTTATGCTAATTAGTGTCCAGCTGGGGCTAGGGAAGGGCAAATTCCTTTGTCCTCTGGTCAGTCTAGGATGTCCCCTGTGCTGATGAGATGTGCCTTCCTAAGCTCCTAAATAAACCTTATCTTGTTCATAATTTTATGCGTCCGATTCAGTTAGTTCGGTACCTAGTGACTCCTGCAGCAGAAGCACCAGATGGGAAAGCAGAATACCAGGAGGTAAGCGGTCCTAGTGGCAGGCCAAATACCAAAACGCCACACAAGCAATTTGAGTAGTTAGGTGTAAACTGAAGAAGCATTATTAAAAGGACAACAGAGTTTGACAAGCACATTATAAATAAACCTGTCACATAAATTCGATGAAGCAATAGATAGAGCTGTTACACAACTTGCAGTGCAGTAAAGGTTAATATTGTTTTCACCAACACTAAGTAGGTCTAATAAACAGCGTTTCATTAACTCATAGAACCGCAATATTGTGGCCCTTTTACTGAGCTGTTATGCTTTAATTGATCAAAATACCTTATAAACTGACCTGAGGAAAAAGTAAAACTACCTAATCTGAAAAAATGATTTAAACATCGTATTATTTTTACCGCAGTATTCGAATTGTAGCACAGTTTCTAACAAAAGATCCACAGCTACAGATATGACCAGGAGCTTTTCAAGGTACTTAGGTTCTTGTCAGTGATCAGCTGTTATGCTAAGAGCAAGGACTCACGCTGTACAAGGCAGCACTGCAAAGTTGGAACAGCTGATCACACTACTGCTTCATGAATGTACTCAGACCTGGAGCACTGTCATGCCAGATCATGCATAGAGAATTCAGCTCCTGTAGTCCGAGTCTGTTTTTCACAGCTGCAGTAAGGTCCCTCCTGATACCACTCAAGGTTTTGTGAAACAGAGGTGATCACTCTTCTACATTTTATTACCTCCTCTGAGCCATTTCTGCACTTTGTTTTTTTAAGCCAGTAATGATAAAGGGGGGGTGCACATGGTGTAAGCTACATAGTAGGCATCCAGAAAGACAGGTGCTGTCTCAGAAAGTAAACAATACTTATTATAACATGGCAAAAATAGTACTACTGCAAGGAAGAAAGCTGATTCGTGTAAGGGCGTCAGGTGTTTACAAGAGCAACACGGCATTATGAGACGATAATGCCATGTTGCTTGTGTAGTACTAAAATGAGCCATGCATGAGAAAAGAGCAGTATTGGAAAAGCCGAGAGGGAGAGCATATAGTAGATGTTGTGACCCCCACGGAGGGAAGCACTCACAGAACTCAGTGATAGTGACATAACTGTGCGAAGCTGGTGCAGCACAAAGTAACCTCCCCGAAGAGCACATAGAAACAAAGGAGGTCACTGTCACGAAGTGTAGAAGGAGGGCAACTCGATATAGCACACACATGAACCTGATACCTGGGCACGCCACGGGAGAGAAAGCATCCGGAAATCAGTATGCAGTGCACTGTGTGACGGTCCACGGAACTGCAAGGTTTATGTAGAATGCACCAGTGACTGTGAGGCAAGAGAAATAAGAGATGTGGTAAGGGAGATGTCCACTAGCGACACAGTAAGTGCAAAGAACAGAAAATGTAAATGGGAGCAATGTTTGGAAACTAGCAAAGTAATGGGTGGGAGCTTGTATGCAAATTAGACAGAGATGCAGAACCAGACAGAAGAAAAGTTGCATACTGCAGTCCTCCTGAGCAGGGTAGAAGACCAATACCCGTGTCGAAGTGGGGAAAAGTAATACATTTCGTTCAGTTGCACAGTATTGTTGTTGGATGCAGAAGTTTGAAAAGGACAGATCTGTATGTGACAAAGTGTGCGTGGCGTGTCTCAAAAGTGCAGCAAAGTTTTGTTTCTAGCTAAAATATAGTCACCGAAGCATTTATGAGCAAAGGACACAATCATTTCTGACAGTACTAGTTATGCACACACCATGTTACAAGCGCATTAATCCACTCCAAAGGTGGCACCTAATGGGGGAGTTAATGCATGGTTGGTCATTATGAGCACTAGCCTGCTGACTGCTTATGCCTACAGCGCCCAACCATGCATTAACTCCCATTAGATGCCACCTTAGTCGTGGATTAATGCTTACTTAGTTTTGGGAATGTACGCCCAGTGGCTGTTGCAACAGGCTACTGTCAGTGACTTTTTTCCTGCTGAAACCTTTTGTAACACTGAAACAAAAATCACTTTAACAGTAATATAAAAAAGACTTCTTGCAGTTTTAACAGTTTACAGTGCCTTTCTGAGTAAAACTACAAAAGATAAAAATGCTTTTATGTAATTTCTTATCAGCATTAGTGCAACTGTTACCACCTTACTTAAAACTATTAAAGACAAGAATGCTTTTGTATAATTTCTTATCAGCATTAACAAAACTGTTACTGACTTGCTCCCACATTATTAAACAGGTCTATCAGCATTAATTAAGACTGCAAACAATGTAAAGCACATTAAAAAATTGCTGAAAGCTCATTATGTTAAAATCAATCTTTGATTCTGTAATGTTCACAGAATTTCTGCAATACTGGTCTATTGTTTGTAACGTATTGTGTTGTATTTATTGTCAAGCGTGACTGAAAAAGGGCTGTGCCCTGTTCAATTCCTGGTTAAAAAAAAAATAAAACAATAAAAAAAGACTTGTCAATTGTCTCAAATAATGACTTAATTAACATACTTTCCCTGCCAATGACCTCCGCACAGCTCATGGCCCACCAACCCACGAGTCCCCCTCTAGCGAGGAGGCCTTCTCCCTCCTGTCTGTCTCTTTAAAAGAGGTGGAAGACCTACTGCTGCAACTGGACACCAGGAAGGGAGCAGGTTGTGACTTCATAGAATCATACTGTCTGAAATGTGCCTACCATGTGATTGTGGTGCCAATCACCCACCTATTCAACATGTCACTCTCTCAGGGTAGCCTCCCCCCTCAATGGAAAATAGCCCATGTCATCCCTCTATTAAAATCAGGTGACCCCTACGATCTAAATAATTACAAACCAATCTCCCTCCTCCCCATCCTGTCTAAATTACTAGAAAAAATAGTGTGTGGCCAGCTAGAGGTATACTTAGAATCCAGAAGCCTATTAAACCCGGTTCAATCTGGATTCAGAGCAAAGCACAGCACCATAACAGCCCTAGCTAAGGTGACCAATGATTGGCTCCTAGACCTTGACAACAAGAAGCATGTCTGTGCCATTTTCTTGGATCTTACTAATGCATTCGACACAGTCGATCACAGCCTGCTTCTTTCCTCCATAAGCACCTTAGGCCTGGACCATAAATCTATGTGCTGGTTTGCAGACTACCTCGGAGAACGGAAACAGCAGGTTAAAGCTGAAGGTGATCTTTCTCCATAAAACCAATGCTGAGGCGTGCCGAGGGCTCTATCCTTGTCCCTCCTCCTTTGCAGTCTACAGTTAACATCAATGACCCCATAAAAAAAGCCAACATCCACTTATTCGTGGATGACACTGTACTGTACTTGAGTCATCCCACGCCGGAAGCAGCCTGTGAAGACCTCCAAGCTGAATTTAACCTTCTACAATACCAGCTCATAAACAAAAAGCTTTTGCTCAATGCGAAAAAGACAAACACCTTGCTCTTCTCCCTCTCCTTGCATTCCTGCTTGGGGGAAGGGGTTATCCCACAAATTACCACTGTTCTTGGAGAAACACTACAGTATGTAGCTAAATTCAAATATCTAGGAGTCTGGCTCGATCATAAACATTCCTTCGCTGACCATCTTGAAGAACTACAGAAGAAAGTAAGGCAAAGATTAGGACTATTCTACAGAATTAACCACCTGCTCACAAAGGAGGCCAAGATTCAACTGGTTCAAGCTACCTTCCTATCTAATAGATTACGCTGGCCTGCTCTTCAGTCACTGCACTGCCTCTGCACTGGCTAAGTTGGACACCCTCTACCACAGAGCTATCAGGTTCATTACTGGCCTTCCACTTTCCACACACCACTGCTCCCTGTACTCATCGTTAGGCTGGACCTCCCTTCACTACAGAAGGAATAGAAATGCCGCCCTATGGGCCTTCAGAGCGGTGACCAACAAGCTTCCCTCATATATCTCAGATTGTATTCCCCGGAGTGTGTTGGGCACCTACGATCTAAGGAGCTATTCCCTAATTGCCCACCAAGTTCCAAGGGTCAAAACTCATTTCAGCAAAGCTGCTCTGAGTTTCTCTTTACCCACATTGTGGAATGGTTTACAAAGGAACTTGAAGCCTAGCTGCCATGTTAGTCTGAATATCTTTAAGGCACTCTACGATCACTACATGAAAGCACCTTGCAAATGTTTTCCTCACCACTAGCCCACTAATTCCGCAACTCCCCCTTTCCATCCTGACACTTGCCATGTTCCTACCACTGGCTCTCACTCTTTCCCTGCTGCACCCACCCTTCCCTGTCCGCTCCAGCCTGGCTAAAGTCCCACCCCATCTATAGTAGTGTCCCAATTATCTACCCCCCTCCGTCATTATCATAATAAACAAGTACACGACAGCCATCGTCACTTTCTGTGGTTTTAGCCCAATTTTTTCCCCAGTCATCGGTAATGTATCCCTCCTCTTCTTTACCTCTCTAACCTGCCACCCCATACATGGCCTCTTTCCCCTATATGTGTAGTTGCCAGCTGCCTCACTCAAAAGATCTCTGCTTATAACTCCTGTATGCCTATAGTTGATTGTACATCTGCTGACTTCTTCAATTGTAAAATAATGGTGTTTTTTTTTTAATTATTTCAACCTTGTACTGTACTGTATACACTGTATATACTTTTTCTTCCTTGTATATTATTGCTTTTTGTATACCTGCTTCTGTACTGTACTTTGATGTATTCATGACCAGGTCCACCTTGCAAATGAGCCTTGCTCAATGGTGCCCTCCTGGATAAATAAAGATTTTGATTGATTGAGTTAAATGTGAAGTGAAGGATGGCTAACACTGTTACCATTGGGAGTCATGGTATCATGTTGAGTTCCATCAAGGGGATAAAGGGGAGTGTGTCTTCACAAGCAGATTATCTGTCTTGTTGGGTTTTTTTTTAACTTGTTCCTGAACACACCATACTGTGTAAAACTGTGACTGCATTCTGGGAATAAATATGCTGCTCAGTGATTACGCAAATTAATGGAGTAGCCAACTCACACCTTTCAGACTCAAATTAAATATTATACAATGGGGTCTTGAAATCCTTATTCTTGACTGGCTGAATGCCACAATTTACAATGTGTAAATCATGCCATCACCCAACAGGAACAAGTACCAGTCGCCAATCAGCTACATCAAGAACTCCCCCGAAATCACTCCTACAAAGACCAACCCAAGACTGGGAAACACAGCGAAACCCCTGCTTAGTAGTGGCTGTGAAACCATGCACACACTATCCCCACTAGCTCCCGTCACAGTCTGGGCTACCTCCTTTAACACTTTGCCGCTTGGTGCCAATGAAGCCTGCTGAAACAACTCAAAAAAAAACTCCCAACAGTTCAGAAAATAATTCCAGAACAAACATATGGCCCAATACAATTTAAATAACTCATCCTGTAACCACCAACATTTCACCCACCTCATGTGTCGCTCACTCTCTGGTCCATGCCCACTCTGCTCCATTCCGTCTATCCCTTATAGCTGCAGTCCCATTCTCCATCTCAGAATCCCAGTACAAAAAAAAGGGCAAAAAAGAAATCCAACCCCTCGCAGTCCATCTCCACATCACAAAGTTGAATCCAGAAGCTTAACACGGCAACCATTACAACTTGCCGGCTCAGCCGTACAGTCATAGCTGCTTCTCACACTCAGTGTCACGCTACTTCACTGAAAAAAAAAATTAAAATTACTCCCCCACCAAGCGCACCCTCTCCCTAAGTAAAAACAAAACAAGCAAAAAAAAAAGAGACACCAACTCAGCACCATGGCAACAGCCATAGCAACCAAGCATAGCCCTAGCAACCACGGACTATTTCTTTTCTCACGGAGTAATAAATACAAAAAAATGTAATTAAAACACCAAAAGTCACTTTTATTTTATTTTTTACTGTCTCAAAAAGGGGACCATTGTATATAACAATATGCCCCTCAAGGGTGTGGGTGATGGTAGGATTTACCCACTTCTGGTGTGGTTCACTCACTCAACCAACGGCCTCATGACTGAACCATGCCAGCCATGGGTAAACCCTGCCATTACCCACACTCTCTTGTGGTATAGTGCTTAACTGACACTCAACAGCTGGCATGCTGTAAACCTGTCAGTGATCTATCTGAGTAGCATGCTGACCCAGAAGTAAGTGATTTCAGTTGACTACTGTATTACTTCCATCACTCACACTGCAACGCTTTTCCCCCAGGATGCAGTCAAGTTGTAAAGAGTGTGGTGTTCTCATTCAAAAAAAAAATGCAAGTAATAATCCACTTGTAGAGACACTCTTGCATTTACCTCTGTACTGCATGTGAACATGAGACTGTCACATCGAATGGGAACTGCTATAGACTGAGGCAGAGACTGCAGTATGAACCTCAGTGAATTTTAAATAAAGATTAAGTCAATTCTTTTGCGTGACAATAGTTCCAAGTTTGGTTTTAGCGGGGAGATCGGAGGGCAAAGTGATTATTCACACAGCCTCATTAAAAACAAGCATTTGTCAATGCCGAATTTTGTCTCGCTGACATTGGTATTGGTAATGCAGAAGTTAGAGAGGCATAATAGGAATGGCAGTGAAGTATTGAAGTGACGCTAACCCCAACCCCACCCTGCAGAGACTGACATGAGTTGGGGTGTTCCTTTGGGTTGTCAGCCATAACACTCATGCCATTTCACCTCACCCTACCCTCCAGACACTGACAAGTGTCATGGTGTGCTTTGGGGTCTTTGGGCCTTATACTTACCCCATTCCATAAGGAAATACACTGAGACAGGTGCAGTATAGGAGAATGGGGTGAACTTTAGGGCCGAACACTCCAAAGCACACCTAGATGCCTGTCACTGGCTGTAGGCTGGGGGTTGGGTGGAATGGTGTGAGCATTACAGCCAGTGATCCCAAGTCACACCCCTGACGCCTGTCAGTCTCTACAGGGTGGGGTGTTACAGTTGGAAACCCTAACATCATAGGCGTTTGTTGGTATTTTCCCTCCAAATTTTCAACATAGGCTTTTCGTGACCCCTCATGAAGAGCGACACAATCAGTTTGTTAGCCGAAAAGTGGTTTTGACAGCAGCTATGCCATTTGGCGACACAGAGGTGAAACACATTTTGGGCAGGATATGAAAATGACAATTGTATTGTTCATGAGGAGGTGTAAAAATGGCAGCGTTGAAAATCTGGAGTGAAAATATGAAAAATTGGTGAAGTCATGGGCATGCATAGAAACTGCAACACATGCCACCTGCGTAATTATTTTGGAATTTGTTTAGCCACATTTCAACATAGGCATTTTGGGACTTCCCTCATGAACAGTGGTGCTATGATTTGTTAATCTGTCCCAAAAGTTGATTTCCCACAGCGACCACACCATTGTGCACCACAGGTGCGAAAACATACTTTTGGCAGGCTGTGAAAAATGACAGCTGTACTGTTCATAAGGAGGTGTGAAAAAATGCCAGTGTTGAAAATCTGGCATGAAAATATTGCAAATTTGCAAAGTTACAAGGGTGTGTGGAAACTGCACAATCCACTCTTGTAACACAGTCATTTTATGGACTTTCGTCACCAAATTTTCAACATAGGCATTTTAGAACCTCTGCTCATGAACAGTGTCACTGTTATTTTCTCAAACTGTCCTGAAAACTGATTTCGCACAGCAACCGAGCTTTTCTGTGCTGGACATGTGAAAACACATTTTGGCCAGGATATGTAAAATGACAGCTGTACTGTTCATAAGTAGCTGTGTAAAAATGCCAATTTTGAAAATCTGGAGTGAAAATATTACAAATCACGAGGATTCTGCAGGTGTCTTGAAAACTTAAACACACACTGTAAAACAGCCATTTTTTGGATTTTTTCACCAAATTTGCAACATAGGCTTTTTGAGAGCACTCCTCATGAACAGTGGCCCTGTCATTTTGTTTATTGGTCCCGAAAGGTGATTCCATGCAGTGACCACAAAATCACCTTTTGGGACCGAATAATGCCATGACAGTGACTGAATTCACGAGGAGGGGTCCCAATAACCCCATGTTGAAAATTTGGTGCCACAATTCTCAAAAATGCCTGAGATATGCACCAAAGTTGAAAAAATCCTATTTATGCCATTATACAGCTTACTGGCATTTCTTTAGTTCGCGGTCAGCTTTGAAGATAGCAGACATGTTCCCGGTCCACCGAAGATAGTCGCACCATGCTCTGGAGGTAAGTATGGGGTGAGGGGGGGTGTGGGGAGGCAGGGTGCTCAGAGGATGGGCGCGGGTTGGGGGACGGCCACCGGACTCGACGAGGGACCGTTTTCTGGTTTGCAGGTTGTAAAAAAATAAAAAAACATTGTGGGACAGCTTTCATTTTACAGGGGCATTTGACATGCTGGGTGGGTTCCCAGCATGCCACCTGAGTGTTTTTTTGGGGGAGGGGTTCTGTAGCCGATGGGGGATTGGGCACCCCCACCAGCACACAACAAATGGAGGGGACAGTATGCCGACAGGGAGTGGGCTCCCCATTGGCAAATTAAATTGGGAAGGGGGGGGACATGATGCCAAGGGGGATTGGGCACCTTCTCAGTAAACACTTTAAATGGGGGGGTGCATTATGCCGATGGGGAGTGGGCTCCCCCATCAACAAATGAAGTGGGTTGGGGCATGCCAACAGGGGGATTGGGCACCCCTGAAGTCAGCTCTCTGCACAACGGCAGTCAGCGCCGCCATGTTTATTGAAGGACTTCACAAGGAAAGGCATGTAGGGAGGGCATGTTTTGGTGCCAGTGAATGACGAGCTTGGCTCTCATTGTAGCGGACCCTTTCTTAGATGTGCTTGCCACATTATGTATTCCTGATGTGGCGCCTGCATGCTGGCTTACTGAAGAATGGGGGACGCATCTACTGATGCGTGCCCTGCATTGACCCAACAGTGACCGTGCCTCCAAATCTGCTACTAATGCAATATGTTGGCTGGCGCACAAGCATGAGCCAACATAAAAATTGTAGGTAGTGCTAAGTTGGACAAATGGGTCTAAATACCCCTTCCCCTCATCCAGTCATTGTAGTGATGTTTTAAATTGTGCCCCCCCCCGATAAAAACACATAAATCTTCAAAGCCTAGATTTAGCAGGGAATACATCGCATGTTTTGAAATGGTTAACTTGTACTAGATTTACAGCACTGCCAGTGAGGTGTAGATAAAGCAAAACGTGTATGGCAAGGCTGTGCTCTTGACTATCAGTTCACTCAGGGAAATATAAATTAAATAAGGGGATGGCATCAGAGAGTGGCAGGGGTGCCACTAGACACCAAGGAAATATAAATTAAATATGGGAATGGCATCAGAGAGTGGTGGGGAGGGTGCCACTAGACACAAAGGAAATATAAATTAAATATGGGGATGGCATCCGAGGGTGGTGGGTGGTGCCACTAGACACCAAGGAAATATAAATTAAATATGGGGATGGCATCGGACAGTGGTGGGGAAAGTGCCACTAGACACCAAGGAAATATAAATTAAATATGGAGAGGGCATCAGAGGGTGAAGGGAAGCCACTAGACTCCTAGGAAATATAAATTAAATATGGGGACGGCATCAGAGGGTGGTGGGGGGGTGCCATTAGACACCAAGGAAATATAAATTAAATATGGGGACGGCAATCAGAGTGTTGGGGTCTGTACCAACTGCTGGATTCACTCTCTCTCTAACTTTCTGGTGCCGAAGGTTTAGCCTGGTTGTTTGATAAAATTGGCTCAAAAGAATATGTCACACCTGTCAAGTCCATGACTACACAGTCAGTTCCATGTAACTTGTCTTCACATGACATGTTTTATGTAATGAACGTAAGACTTGCGGTTGATCTACAATATTCCTGCAGACCTCCTGTGTACTGCGCTTTAATCCTGCTTCAGTACTACATAAGTTCAGCTTGGTGACTCCTAATATGTTTATATATGACCTAGAAATCCAGTTATAGATTTTGGTACTGTAGTTAGATTTATTTTCTAATTGGATCTCAAGCTTGCTGGAAAAGGTAGTTGGAATCACCGAGCTGAATACATGTATTACTGCAGAAGGAGTAAATTTTATCAAACAGCAAGGCTAAATTTCACTATCTCATTAATTTTACCTCAATGATGTTGCTAAACTTTGGAGCAGATTATACTGTAATTTTATCCACATTATTTATGCTTCAGTCAGCCCATGATCCTATCGAACTGCTCACTGAACATTTTTAGCTAACAGTTACCCTATTTGCATGCTTCTGAATTTCCAACTCAATTCTAATTGCTAAATAGGAATGGACAGAACTTAATTTCAAACCAGATTCAAGCTTACATTTGAATGAGCTACTATTATCATACTATCTCCGCTCCATAATAGTACCATATTACGTCTATTACTGCCATTATTTTAGAAGTGCAGGGCAGCTACAGTTCTTTTCTTGCTGCATGATGGCACTATCTGTTATCAGTAAACCACACCATACGACTGTACAAACCTAAAAAAGAAAAATTATTATCGGTTAACTACAGTGTGCATTGAAAACAAGCAAACACTGAATAAAAACTTGGTAATGGACCAATATCCCATTACACTGGATGAATAGTGCTTGTGGTTTTTTATATTTGGGGTTCCCTGTACGCCTTTAGTTCACCCTAAATAGCAAATAGTACTTTGTCATATACCCCAAGGTGACTGGAACCCTAATTGAAAAACGCATAGCTGCAACCTCTCCAGATGTATTACAATCAGGATCAGACAAGGACAGGCAATAGACTACGGTATCGGAAGCATCAAATGTATGGGGTTAAGTAGTGTAAACTCTTCCCTGCTAGAATTATGGTAATGAGCCATTTCAGGACTGGACTGATTCAGTTCTTTTCAGAAGCAGGGCTACAATACCAACAGACTAAATGGACCATTTTATTTTCATTGAATGTAATATGTGAAAATGTCTGTGACGGACTGTTAGCCTATGTATAAATTGCGATGCTTTTCCAGGATTTATGGCAGGAAGGGCTGCTTAGTGAAGCAAACTACTCTGTTGATACTAATATGTTCATAATACTGTTTATGCTGTTTAATTTCTCCCACAGATTAATTAGTTAGGACTTTGTGGGTAGTCTATATGGTTGGTGCTATATGCACATAGAATGACCCGCCTTGCCTCTCTCGGAGTGGGGGGTTGCCCACGGCCCCTGTTAGATGGTAGGGGTGGGCTGCCAAGGTCCAGCGGGCCATAGGAGGCAGCCCTGGCACGAAGTGCCAATCAACAGAGTGGGCCGACCTAGGCCTCTAAGAGAAGGCATGGCCTGGGCAAGGCATAAAGGGCTGGTACAGCGGGGGTGCGCCTTCTTGGGACCAGCTTTTAAGAAGCTACATCATCGCCTCTGTGCTCAGCAAGGTAAGGCCGGTGGTTGGCCTGGTGTGGGTAGTTTGTGACTGGGTTGTGTGGGTGGGGTAAATGAGTGGCACAAGACCTTATTTTAAGGTTAACACACCTTTGCTCAGTGTGATGTTTATTAGTCCTGAGGACTGCTTTTTTGTAAAAAGATATATACAAGAGGGCGTGGCTTTGCCACCTAGAAAATGGCAATATAATTCCTGAGCTCATCTCTATCTGAGGACAATCTGCAGCGGGTCTGCCTAATCCCGGGATGTGAACCCTTTCTTTTTAAAAAAACTTTGCTCGGGAAACTGTTCCCAATCATCCGGTGTGACTTTTTCTGGCAGTACTGTAATATAACACACCTATTGTAAGCCAGTTTCCCACGAGTTGCGCTGGTCAGCTAAGCTACAGAAGCATCAGGCCTAATTCTCGGGACTCCTAGAGTACTGGCTCTACTCAGCCTATCGATGGAGCCTACATCAGCACCTCTCCTAGCTCAACTGCCCCAGAATGATGTGGCAATGGGGGCCTCTTTATCTGCATTGTCCCCAACACAATGTGCCACCACGCAGCCATCCTCTGTGGGAGAATCGCTAACTTATATCACTTGCATGCTAGAGACAGTTCTGTTGCGTGTCGATAATATCAATACAATCTTAACAAGTACTACCTCAGATGTACATCACTTACAAGACCGCCTAAATGTGGCAGAGCAACGGGTGGAAACCTTAGAGATGCAACAAGCCAAATTGGAACGGAGAGTGAGGATGCAAGATTTAAAAATTTAAATGCTCCTTACCAGAGTAGAAGATCAAGAAAACAGGGGGCGATGGAATAACCTCCTCATCATTGGCGTCCCCGGTGGTTCCGAAGGGGCGTCCATGGAGAGGTTTCTCAACGATATGCTTCCTAAAATGTTAGGGGAGTGGTGGAGAGGCCCAGTCAAAATTGAAAGAGCTCATCGGATTGTGGGGAGAAAGGATAGACAGGCTATAGCTCCACGACCAATTGTGACATATTTTCTGAGATATTCTACCAAGGAGCATGTACTAAGTGCTGCTTGAGACCTAGGGAAAATTCGGTGGCAGGGGACAATGATCTCAACATACAGGGACTTTGCACAGGAGACTGCAAGCAGGCGCAGAGCCTTTGGCCCCCTCAAGAAAATATTGGCTGCCCATAACTTCCACTACAGATTCAAAGGTCTTACCAAGCTGTTGGTTTCTAAGGAGGGGAAGGAGCTGCTTGCAGACACACCCGAGGAGATCGAGAGATGGGCATCCAAGTTCTGACCTAATCTACCTCTGTACACTACATATCCCAGAAGGCTATGGGACCCCTCTGATACAAGCACTAGGAATTGAAATTATCAGATGCAGAATCTAGGTGGCCGATATGTAACCGGACCAGGTCCCTGCTTGGATGATTCCCCCAGAGCGAGGACCCATCCTACAGGACATATGCCTGCATTTAAGCCATCTGCTAGTTCGGGACAAACATTCCTCCCTCCCAGGAATACCAGTTCAACTACACACCAACGACAATGATCTAGAAGTGGTCAGCACTTGTCTCCTGAGCAGCAAAGAGCAGCTCCACCTGCAAAGATGTCTAGGAACGAATCTTCCATGACCCGACCGGAATGCCTTTTGAATACACCAGAGCTTTCTTCTACCAGTCAAGTGAACTGTATGGACTGGGCTGCTATACCAGAATCCTCCCTCTTAGAAGCAGTGGACATTTCCAGGCAGCTCAAACCAGGGAATAAATCTTACGCTGCTCTGGTGGCTGCTGAGGAAGTCCTTGATCCTGATGGTGGCTCTCAACAGTCATTAAATAGAGATGTGGAGTCCCCCGGCTGAGGTTCAGACTGTACTGACTGTGTTATGTAATACCTCAATTGAATGGGTGCATTTTGTTTGTCTCTTTACTGAAATATAGGGACATAGATGGGAACATCCCCTTTAATACTGGAACTACCTGGGCTAAGTTGCTTTGATGGGGATGAAACCCCCCTTCCCCATGACCTAAAGGGCAGGTTATCCCTTCCTTACATCACCACCCCTTAAGTATGTCAGTCTGATGGGGTACACCATGTTTGTGCTACTAGGCCCTTGTAGCTTACTGTCTGCAATAGCAAGGATCCTGCATTGAGTACTGGACTGATACAAGCGCAAAGATTATAGATAGTCTGGCCCTCCTGTTTTCGATTGGGGAAGTTTCCCTTTTCCCCCTTACCCTCTTCCTTTCCTTACCCCCTTCCCTTCCTACCCCACTCATACTACCCCCCCCCCGGGATTATACTGTCTCCTTGGGAATTGTTCCCTGGATGAGGACTAATGAGCTCACTTTAGGTTGTCTCTCTCTCTCCCCTTGCCAACCCTTGAGCATAGACGCCAGCGTAGCCGAGGATACTGTTTGTGTTATATCCTCTTTCACTGAGGCATCTGTAGCTGTTAGCGTTTAATCGCTTTTTGGATTTGCCTTATTACCCTTGCATATCTGGGTTCTGGTTAGAGCAGTTATCTGCATTTGTCAGGTTTATTTTTTTTAGTTTGTGTTAGGTATAATTGCTACTGAATACACTTCCTGTAGACACTACTGTTAATTGATATTTTCTCTCTTATATTAGTGTGTAGTATCCTCTTGGTATTTGCCAGCAGGTTACGGAAGGTCTGACATGCTGCAACTTTTTGAACATAATTCCTGTGCTGCATTCCACTTAGCCGCAACTGGGTAAGTCAAACAATATCTCTGATCCTGCTATTACCATGCCCTTACCTACTGTACAGGGTCTACGTCTGGTGTCATGGAATGTAAAGGGCCTCAATCACCCCATAAAACGCACCAATGTGCTTCAGCATTTGAGTTCCATGCATACAGATGTGGCCCTACTGTAGGAAACACACCTCCTCAATAAGTCTATCCTATGGCTTAGGAAATCGTGGGTTGGGGCCATACATGCCAGCTCGGCACCCTCTAAATCAAAGGGGGTAGCTATCCTTATACGGAGATCGAGCATTTGGACAGTGGAAGAGTCTCACTACTCTGATCAACAAGGGAGGTGGGTAGTAGTCAAATTAAAATCATGCATGGGAAAGCTGATAGTGTGTAATCTTTATACCCTGAACATGGACCAAGCAGAATTTTTTCCGAGTCTGAGTCAAGCTATTTCTGGTTATTTGCAGTCCGAACCTGATACTCCCTTACTAATCGGAGGAGATTTTAATTTAGTGTCAGATACATTCCTGAATAAATCTCATCCTACACCCCAAACCCACCCGAAGACACACACTGCTTTGCAAGAAATTATAGCAGAATGGGGCTTGGTGGATGTTTGGAGACATGACCATCCCTCGGGTCGAGATTACACGTACTATTCCCCTCGCATGAAGCTTATAGTTGTATTGACTGTTGGCTGGTGAACCATCCAGCTTTGAGTGCAATCTCGAATAGCTCTATAGGCAATATTATTATTTTGGACCACGCCCCGGTGACGCTCACTTATTCCACCCCCAAATGTCGTAACACGGGCACAAGATGGAGATGCAACTCCTTTTAGTTAAGGATCCTGAATTTCAGCAAGCTATGTGGAAAGCAACCAGAAAATATTTTACTTTCAACTCGGATGGGGATGTCCCTGCTAGTACGGTATGGAAAGTTTTTAAAGCCACACTGAGAGGCCACATTATTGCCTTTGTTATGAACCAGAATAAAACTCGGAAAAAAGAGTTAGGGCTGTTACAATCAGAACTCACTGCTCTAGAGGGGTGTTTTAAGGCTTCCCAGACCACTGCTGCTGGAGATCACTACCTAGCGTGTCAAATTGTGGGGCTCAAATATTGCATAAATACGCTGCTGCACTACAAGGCAAAATGGACTCAGCTCAGAGCCAAGCATCAATATTGGGAAGGGGGCAACAAGGGGGGGAACTTCTTGCTTACCAATTGCGGAAGCAGTAAGCATCTTCCAAATTACATGCTCTCCTTACTTCAACTGGCTCCATTGTTAGTGACCCTAAGGGCATTAATGAGACCATGAAACATTATTACCAGTCCCTATACCAATCTAAATCCGCAGACACGCAGGACCAGCTCTCCCATCACTTGCATCAGTTTTGTCAGGGATTCACAATACCCTCACTATCTCAGGAGCAAGTTGACCTATTAGATGGTCCTATCTCAGCTACTGAGGTACGACAGGCCCTATTTCACATGGCTAAAGGGAAAGCCCCAGGGCAAGACGGAATGACCGTTGAGCTATACTAAGCTTTGGATCAAGAAATTGTGTCCCCCCCTGCTACTCGCTCTACAGTGTGCCCACTCTTCAGGTTCCCTTCCCACCACAATGAATGAGGCCCTGATCACAGTGATACCTAAAAAATCTGATGACCCCCCTTAATTGCTCTAATTTCCACCTTATATCACTATTACCAGTGGACACGAAGATCCTGGCTAAAATATTAGCTACCAGATTGCAAAATATCCTTGTCTCCATCATTCACCCATCCCAGGTAGGTTTCATGCCTGGAAAGGTGGGCTCAGACAATACCATATTGTTACTGAACCTGAAGTGGCTAGCGAATAGAGCTAAGGCCCCCATGGCTGCCATAGCTGTACACTTTGCAAAGGCATTTGATTTCATGAAGTGGAATTATCTCCATGAGATCCTTTGCATATATGGCTTCAGACCTCAATTTTGTCTGTAGATCTCGACCCTCTATAACTCTCCAAAAGCCAAGATTCTTACTAATTCCAATATCTCTTCCTCCTTTCCACTGTATAGGGGCACCCGTCAAGGTTGTCCCTTACCCCCCTTCTCTTTCTAGTTGCCCTTGACCCACTACTCCAAGCTCTTGACATTACTAAGGGGCTTACAGGCATCTCAGCACATGGCAAATCTTATACTGTGGCAGCTTATGCAGATGACTTGTTACTTACCCTATCTCACCCCCCAGATTCATTACCAGTAGCCCTCTCAGTACTTAAAAACGTTGCTGCTTTATCAGGCCTACAGGTTAATCAATGGAAAACTATTTTAGCTCCACTGAATTCACTCTGTTCACGGGAATGCCTTCGGGATACGGAACTCAGTTGGGCTGTGCAAGGTTTTTCCTACCTGGGGGTATACATACCTACTAACTGGGTAAATTTCAAATCAGCCAACTTTACCCCTCTTTTAAAACAACTAGGTATAGAAATAGAGCACTTGCGTAAATTGCGCCTATCTCTGATGAGCAGAATGGCTGCGATACGAATGCTCTTGCTCCTGAAGGTCCTATATTTATTTAATAACCTCCCAATATGACTCTCTTCCAAACTCTTCTCCTCCCTTGAGAAGCTGGTACCCACTTTAGTATGGGAAGGTAATGCATGTAGATGGGGAAGAACAAACTGAGGGCACACTGGTCTAAAGGAAATCTAGGGGCCCCTTGGTTTCAGAGTTACCATTTAGCAAGCACGGCTGCCCAAATTACAAAGTGGTTTGTGCTGCCCAACACATCTCTTCCACTGTGGGTTTATCTTGAAGCAGATATGGTGGCTCCAACTCCGCTTAGGTCTTTGCTGGGCCCAGGTGGCCTCACGGATAAGGGCCTCTCTCCGGTAGTGTGTCAATCTCACTATGCCTAGCAGCATATTATGACTCTCTCCCACCCCCAAAGATGCTTGGGCCCCACCTCTGACATATGCAGCTTTATGGCATAATACCCTTATTACACTAGAGGGACAACCTCTTAATTGGCCTTCCTGGGAGCGCTGGGGTATTTGCTATGCGAAGGACCTTATGTTGCCTGGCTCGGACTCCCTATTATCCTTTACCCAACTAAAGAATAAATTTAACCTCCCCAACACTGACTTTTGGCAGTATCTTCAAATATGTAGCCTCATACATGCCCTTTCTTCTCAAACTCGGTCAGATAACAACTGGAAATGGTTTGCTACCTTACATAAAGAACCTCCTCATGAGGTCATATAGGTAAATTCTACACTATATGTAGTGACTCCCAATCTGACCCCACTGAACATTGTAGAGCTCGATGGGATGCTGAGATGGTTATGGCTGTATCTGAAACAACCTGGGCCAGCTGCCTTCAAAACTCGCATAAGCTGTATAAAGATTCTAAAAGCCAGTTAATACAGCTAAACATTTTGTTACGATGATACAGAACTCTGGCTGCTTTGTGTTCTACAGGACTATTGCCACACTTCAACTGCTGGAGGTGTCAGCAACCTGATGCTCATTTGTTTCATATACTGTGGGCCTGTCCACAAGTTTCTGCTTTTTGGTCTGCAATTGGACAGGAATGCTGGCTGGTCCTGGGTACAAGAGATTTTCAGTTAGACTCTAAACTATTGCTGGGTGATGTGTCAGGGCTCACTGCCCTGCCAAAGGCCCTTCAAGAATGGGTTATGCTAGCCCTGTTGGAGGCTAAGAGGCTCCTCTTAATGTATTGGCGACAGGTTAACAGCCCTAGTGTAGGCATGTGGCATGCAGCTCTGGCTAAGTTGGTCCTTTTAGAATGGTTGACCTATACCCACTGAGATCAACTGGGATATTTCCATAAGAAATGGGATCCTTACCTCAATTCACTATTGTGCAGAACCCCTCCCTCTTTTTGTAACCCTCCTCTTTTTGGTTCCTAGGTGGGTCTGTTAGAATCTTTCATCTCCTCTTGGCAAGTGAGGAGCTATGGTTAGGACAGGTAGTATATACCGATGCTTACACTGTGTTTAGGTGTGCTTAGACCTCTATGACATGCTGAGAATTGTAATTTTATTTTTAAGGGTATTTTTATGTATCTGTTTGTACCTGAGAGAAATGTGTATGGAAGTGTGATGTCAAACTTGAAAATCTTAATAAAATCTTCTATGATAAAACAGATATATACAAAAATAAAAGAACATCCATAAACAACCTTAAACAATAATGAGTCTTAAACTTCAGACAATAAAATAAGAAGAAAATAAATAACAAAAGAAATCAGCTCTTCCTCGAGCTCCAGAACTATCCTACCTTGGTAGTCCTGCCACAGAGTAGATAAATTTCTTCAAACACAATTTACTACAACCTTCTGTGTTATGAGACCACCTCTCTCTATTCACTCCAAGGTTGATCTGATACTTCTGAGCACCAGGGCAGCTTATATTCTCCTCTCCAGTATTTGGGGAATTTTGTCTCGATGGCATTGGCATTGGTAGCGCAGGAGTTAGAGATGCATAATAGGAATGACAGTGAAGTATTGAACTGATGCCAACCCCACCCCCACCCTGCAGAGACTGATATGCGTTGGGGTGTGCATTTGGGTCGTCAGCTATAACACTCGTGTAATTTTACCTCACCATACCCTGTAGACACTGACAAGTGTCATGGTGTGCTTTGGGGACTTTAGGCCTTATACTTACCACCATTCCATAAGAAAATATGCTGAAACAGGTGCAGTATAGGAGAATGGGGTGAACTTTAGGGCCGAACACTCCTAGGCACACCTAGATTCCTGTCACTGGCTGCAGGATGGGGGTGGGGTGGAAAGGTGTGAGCATTACAGCCAGTGATCCCAAGTCACACCCCTGACGCCTGTCAGTCTCTACAGGGTGGGGTGCTACAGTTGGAAACCCTAATATCGTAGGCGTTTGTTGGTATTTTCACTCTAAATTTTCAACATAGGCTTTTCGTGACCCCTCATGAAGAGCGACACAATCAGTTTGTTAGCCAAAAAGAGGTTTTGCACAGCAGCTATGCCATTTGGTGACACAGGTACGAAAACACATTTTGGGCAAGATATGAAAAATGGCAATTGTATTGTTCATGAGGAGGTGTAAAAAAATAGCAACGTCAAAAATCTGGAGGGAAAATATGAAAAATTGGTGAAGTCATGAGCATGCTTAGAAACTGTGCAGCACACATCCGTAACCCAATTATTTTTGGAATTTTTTTAGCCACATTTTCTACTTAGGCATTTTGGGACCTCCCCTCATGAACAGTGGTGCTGTGATTTTGTTAATCTGTCCCAAAAGTTGATTTCCCACAGCGACTACGCCATTGTGCGCCACAGGTGCGAAAACACATTTTTGGCAGGCTGTGAAAAATGACAGCTGTACTATTCATAAGGAGGTGTGAAAAAATGCTAGTGTTGAAAATCTGGCATGAAAATATTGCAAATTTGCGAAGTTACAAAGGTGTATGAAAACTGCAAAATGCATGCTTGTAACAGTCATTTTATGGACTTTCATCACCAAATTTTCAACATAGGCATTTTAGAACCTCTGCTCATGAACAGCGTCACCATTAATTTCTTAAACTGTCCCGAAAACTGATTTCACACAGTGACTGTGCTTTTCTACGCTGGACATGTGAAAACACATATTGGCCAGGATATGTAAAAATGACATCTGTACTGTTCATAAGAAGTTGTGTAAAAAAGCCAATTTTGAAAATCTGGAGTAAAAATATTACAAATTCATGAAGTTAGGAGCGTGCATGGAAACTGCGCAATGCACGCTCATAAAACAGCCATTTTTGGGATTTTTTTTCACCAAATTTGCAACATAGGCTTTTTGAGAGCCTCTCATGAACAGTGGCACTGTCATTTTGTTAATCGGTCCCGAAAGATGATTCCATGCAGTGACCGCGAAATCACCTTTTGGGACAGAATAATGCCATGACAGTGACTGAATTCATGAGGAAGGGTCCCAATAACCCCATGTTGAAAATTTGATGCCACAATTCCAAAAAATGCCTGAGATATGCACCAAAGTTGAAAAAATTTTATTTATGCCATTATACAGCTTACCGGCACTTCTTCAGTTCACGGTCAGCTTTGAAGAGCACAGACATGTTCCCGGTCCACTAAAGATCATTGCACCATGCTCTGGAGGTAAGTATGGAGTGAGGGGTGGTGTGGGGAGGCAGGGTGCTCAGATGGTGGGTGCGGGTTGGGGGAAGGCCACCGGACTCAACGAGGGACCATTTTCTAGTTTGCAGGTTGTAAAAAAACACAAAAAAACATTGCGGGACCCTTTTCATTTTACAGGGGCATTTGGCACGCTGGGGTGGGTTCCCAGCATGCCATCTGAGTGTTTTTTGGGGGAGGGGTTCTGTAGCCAATGGGGGATTGGGCACCCCCAACAGCGCACAACAAATGGGGGGGACATTATGCCAACACTGAGTGGGCTCCCCATTGGCAAATTAAACTGGGAAGGTGGACATGATGCCGAGGGGTATTGGGCACCCTCCTGGTAAACACTTTAAATGGGGGGGTGCATTATGCCGATGGGGAGTGGGCTCCCCATCAACAAATGAAGTGGGTTGGGGCATGCCAACAGGGGGATTGGGTGGCTCTCCACACAGCGGCAGTCAGTGCTGCCATGTTTATTGAAGGGCTTCACCAGGAACGGCATGTAGGGAGGGCGTGTTTTGGTGCCACTGTATGATGAGCTTGGCTCTCATTGTAGCGGACCTTTTCTTAGATGTACTTGCCACATTATGTATTCCTGATATGGTGCCTGCATGCTGGCTTATTGGAGAATGAGGGACGCACCTACTGATGTGTGCCCTGCATTCACCCAACAGTGACCGTGCCTCCAAATCTGCTACTAATGCAATATGTTGGCTGACACGCAAGTGCGAGCCAACATAAAAATTGTAGGTAGTTCTAAGTGAGGCAAATGGATCTAAATACCCCTTCCCCTCAACCCATCATTGTAGTGCTGAATAAATGCCTAGCTGAGATCCAGGAGTGGATGAACTCTAACTGGCTGAGACTAAACGCAGACAAGATGGAGGTACTGGTGATTGAGCCAGGTTGCAGGCGTGATGAGGATGCCTCCAGGACAGCAACAGGCTTGATCCTGGGGTCCACCCCATTGATGTCATTCTATAGGGTGAGAAATTTGGACATAGTCCTCGATGACAAGCTGACATTTGAAGCTCAGTTGTCAGCTGTCATCAGAAGTGTTTCTGCCATTTGAGGAACATCACCATGATTAAACCCCTTATTCTGTCCGAAAATCTGCCGTCACTGGTGCATGCCTTTGTAACATCCAGACTCGACTGCTGTAATGACCTTTATCTCGGGGTCAGTGGAGGAAACCTCCACCAGCTGCAGTTAGTGCAGAATGCATTAGCCAGGCTGCTGACAGGGCTATCAAGGTCCTGTCATGTGACCTCAGTCCTGCGGGGTCTGCCCTAGCTGCCGATCAGGTGGAGGATTCTCTTCAAGGTGGGCTTGCTCACCTATAAGGCCCTATATGGATTGAGCCCTGGCTACCTGTCAGATCTCCTTATGTCTGCTGTGCCAGTCTGCTCCCTTTGTTCCTGCACCGAGTGCTTCCTGGTGGTTCTGAGAACCAGGCTGAAAACCTCAGGTGATCGTTCATTCGGAGTGGCTGGCCTAGTCCTCTGGAACTCGCTGCCAATATCTTTGAGGGAGGCCCCTAAAGTAGAGGCTTTTAGGAGGGGCCTAAAGACTCATCTTTTCAGCCTAGCCTTCCCTGCAGATGCTTTTTTAATCTACATATTTTTTTTTTATTATTGTAATCTGTTTTTGATTATTTTTTGATATAATTCAAATGTTTTTACCACCCTGTCAAATTTTTCTATTGTACAGCGCTCAGAGCCTCTGGGATTGGGCACCAAATAAATAAAAAAAATACTTACTTACAATCAAATTCTTTGATATAGCCACTATGATTGCTTACCAATGAGTTTCACTGAAGCCAACTGTACCCACCCAGAATATAAGACAGTTAGAGCATCCACAATCACTTGTCTCTCACTCCCACTGAAACTCATTGTACCCAACCCTAATACAGCACTTGTTATGACACCTACAATTGCCTGTCCCTTACTTCTATTAAATCCCACTGTTCCCTTTCACAATAAAACATTTTGCTACAGCTACTAAAATCACTTGTCTCTGACTCTCACTGAATCCTGCTGCACCCCGTCCCACCTTCAATAAAACACTTTGCTATGGCCATTGCAATCACTTGTCTCTGACTCTCACTTAAGCCCATTATATCCACTCTGAATAAAACACTTTGCTATAACCCTTACATTTGCCTGTCTCTCACTCCCACAGAAGCCCATTGTACCCACCCTCAATACCATACTGTGCTACAAAGCCCACGATCACTTGTCTCTCACTCACACTGAATAAACCTCTCAACTGTACCACAGTATGAGGAACGCTCCTCATATTACTTCACAGAAGTTCCCTGTTCCACATTGTGAGGACTTGTCCCACATTCAGTATGAACATTTTAAAGCAAAAATCTACAGTAAATGATGCAAAAATTATATTATTCAAGTAATAACAGACTTTCTGAAAATAAATACAAACATTTTAACAGTGTTCTGAGATTCCTAGGTAAAAATTTAATTAAGTGTTTCACATTTTGCTCGTTTCTTCGACATTTTGAGAGGCAATGTTCCACATTTTGGGAACAAAAGGTTGAGAGGTATGCCACTGAAGTCCATTGTATCCGCCCTCAGTACAAAAATACTGTGCTATAACACGCACAATTGCTTGTCTCTCACTCCCACTAAAGTCCATTGTATTTACCCTCAGTGCAAAAAAAACTGTGCTATAACATGCACACACAGTCACTTGTCTCTCACTCCCACTAAAGTCTATTGTATCCACCCTCAGTACAAAAACACTGTGCTATAATATGCACACATACAATCGCTTGTCTCTCGCTCCCATTAAAGTCCATGTATCTACCCTCAGTACAAAAAAAAACTGTGCTATAATATGCACACACACAATCGATTGTCTCTCGTTCTCACTGAAGTCCATTGCACCCACTTTTACACAGTGTACTGTGGTATAGCACCCACCTGTCTGTTACGCCCACTGACCCCATAGAATTGCCATGAATATAAAAACACTATGCTATAATACCAACAGTCGCTTGGTTCCCAAATACGCTATATAGGTGTTGCTCTAATACACCACACAGACCTGGTGCCAAACCCAAGGAAGAGCACATTGGAGCAAAACAAAGATATCTATTTTAGGTATAGATAAATCCATAATCTTTTTAAATGAAAACAGCAAAAAAGCAATAATATGAGGGCCTCTAAAACTTCCTTGACAACTTTGCTGCACTATGTGAGCCTCTGATATGTAGTTTAAAACATTACACTAGTCTAAAAATAAACCGGAACAAAGGAACTAGTGACTACTGCCTCAGAACTGTTCCTCAGTGGTGGCGACTTCCCATTTCAAGCCACCGACCGTGCACCAAGACCCACCCACCAGCTCTCCCATTCAGGTGACTACTGCCCCTGAAGAGGGTGAACTTCCCACTCCTCAGCAGCAGCGGCTTCCCATTTCAAGCTGCCGATCATGCACCAAGACCCATCCGCTCTCCCATTCAAGTGACTACTGCTTCTGACTAGGGCAAATTCCCGCATCTCAGCGGCAGCAGCGTCCCATTTCAAGCCGCCAACCATGCACTGAGACCTGCCCACCAGCTCTCCCATTCAAGTGACAACTGCCCCAGAACAGGGTGAACTTCCCACTCCTCAACGGTGGCAGCTTCCCATTTCAAGCCGCCGACTGTGCACCGAGATCCACCCACCAGCTTTCCCATTCAGGTGACTACTGCCTCTGAACAGGGTGAACTTCCCGTTCCTCAGCAGTGGCAGCTTCCCATTTCAAGCCATTGATTGTGCACCGTGACCTGCCTGCCAGCTCTCCCATTCAAGGTATGTCCTAGGACGGCTGCAGGACTCGCCGTCTCCTCTGTACTTTCAGTGCCTGTAGCATTGGGCCGCAAGCTCTGGCAGATGTCTGCTACTGGTCAGACTCTTGCTGAAGCCTTCCCTGATTGGCTGGTGCAGTTCCCCAGTGGTTGCTGCTGCCTGTCTTTTGGCTTGCTCAACCTTTTTCACTGAGACTGAACCAGGGAGATTTTTCATTGAAAATTAAGTTTTTTCTCTAATTATACTAAGGGGATTTTGTTCAATGAAATGACAGTGCCTGAATGTGTTACAGTCTTTAGTAGAGTGCTGAAATCTGAATTGTAGACCTTAATTTATACAGTGTCTTGTAGCAGCTGAGGAATTTGGGCTTAGTCCTAAAGGTAAATTAATTAGTGTTTAGAGCTAGAATTGCCCATGTTTTACAACCTTCTATTTTTCCCAACCTGAGATTACATGTCTCTCTTTCAGTGATCTTTCCCACCTCCCCTTCCCCCCAAATCTCTCCTGAGTCTGTTCATGCCCACCCATCTCTAACCTGGCTCTTGTAGACTACCTGATTAGATACTCAACTATGGTGGCAACACCTAGAATGGTGTTACTAGGCCTCCTCATCTGCTGTATTGTACTGCAAGGAGACTTAAAAAATACCAGTTACAAGACTAACCCAGTCTCCAGACCTGGTTGCACCTCCACCATTGAGTTCAAGTTAAGAGGAACTCAGGTGGAGTCATGCCCAAATCATGACTTTGAAACCCCACCCTCAATTTACAATTGCCCAGTACCCAACAGAATCCCTATAGCTGCCCTCCTATGCAGCTGTACCACCATGACAGTTCCTGACACTATGCCTCACAGGGCTAAACCAAATAGGCAAAGCTGGGTACACTGGACCCGCATTCTAAGAAAGCTCCTCTTAATACTTCTGCTGATCACAGATGTCCACCCGAACCCGGGCCCACCTATAGCCAAATCACACATGAGACTGAGTCACCTCAAGATAGTCTCATTAAACATTCACAGTCTCTAGTCACATTCACAGTAATAGCTTGACAGAAGACACCAGGAGAAAGGACTGCTGTGTGACTGGACTTCTCTACTGGGAATACATTGCCCTCCTTCCCTCCCCTCCACCCCCCCAAGCAAAGCTAGTTCTATTTTTATAGGCACAGGATTTGACTGACAACAGGAACTTCCTGTTTGGGAAAAGGAAGTGAGTGATCGTAGAGCCACCAAAGACCCACCATCCTAGAAGGGCAAGAGTAGCTCTCCGGCCCCATCTAGCTGCTAGAGGTCTGCCTCTGAGCAAGTAAGGGGTCTACTGAGAAATATAGGATATTCTTGTCTCAGAACAGGACAATCAGGAGCTTAAAGGGCACACAGGCAGAAAGTAAGGAGAGAGAGAAAAAAAAACAGAGGAAAGAGTAAGGACTGCAAACAGTTAAGGGGCCAGAAATAAGACATGATTGGAGTGGTGCAGTGCAGTGGCTGTGGAGCAGCAGTCTTCCGGGAGACATTCTGGAGGATGCGTTGTCCCATCTGCAGGCACCTCTCTGGGCTGAGGGAGGAGGTTGCTCATCTCCAGGCTGAGTTGGCCAGGATTTGTGGGACCTCCTCTTCCATCCAGGGACCACCAGTGCCACTGCCGTTGCCTCAGAGGTTGCCAAGAAAGAGGAGTGGTTGGACCGCAGTGGGCTCAGGGAGGGTGAGGGTGGTGGAAGAGGCACATCCCTCCAGTTGTACCTCTCCACAATTCCTATGCCAATCTGGCAAAGTGTGGTTCCGCTATGGAGGCACCCGCAGTGGAGACCAAGGAATGATGCTGGGAACCTCCAAAAAGAAGACCCACAGGAGGGTGGCAGGGGACCCTACAGGGGAAGGAAACAACTCCTGGTGGGGGACTCCATTGTTAGAAAGGTAGAACTGGGGGAGGAAGGGGAGAGGGAGGTAAGGTGCCTGCCTGGCGCCATGGCTTGGAGGGACAGGGAGCGAATCCTCAGGATTGCCAGAGCAGCTGCACAGGGGAGGGAGCTGGATGTCATTGTCCACCTAGGAACAAATGATCTGGCTAAGAAAGGGATTAAAGAAGTGCAGGAAGGGTTTGTGGAATTGGGGAGGGGCCTTAGTCAAGTAGCACGCACGGTAACCTTCTCGGAGTTGCTGCCCATCTATGGCATAGGAGAGGCTAGGGTGTTTCGCACCATGGGATCCAATCAGTGGTTGAAAACTGATGTGGCGCTCAGGATTTGGCTTCACTGGGGACTGGGGTCCACCTGGAGTGATGCAAGCCTATACTGGCATGATGGGCTGCATCTGTCCGGAGGGAACCAGGATCCTATGTGATAGGTTTAAATGCTTCATTGGCAAACATTTAAACTAGCCAGGGGAGGCACTGAAGAGCGAAATCCTAGCCCCCCAAAATTCGCGTAGTAAGTGGCAACACCAACATAGAGGTGTTGATAGGGAGAAGGGCAGGGGTAAATGGAGAAAGTGACAAAGGCAAGAAGGACAGGGATGGGGCAAAAGGGAGTAAGACCATCAGGAAATGGAGGGTAATGAGTACCAATGCCCATAGTCTGGGCAACAAGCTCCCTGAGCTGGTGGCCTTGATGGAAGAGGGATGCCTGGATATCGTATCAGTCACAGAAACATGGTACACAGAGAACCATGACTGGGATGTTAACATACCAGGGTACATAACCTACAGGAGAGACAGGCAGGAGAAGAGGGAGGAGTAGCTCTCTGTAAAGGAAGGGATAAAAGCAACTGAACAAAAGAGTAAACAGGGTGGAGAGGAGGCACTGTGGGTCACCTTGGAGACTGGAAAGGGCACCACAATCCGCACAGGGTTGTGTACAGACCCCATGTCAGGGGAGGGAATGGACAAGGATATGATAGAAGGCATTCTTAGAATGGCAGAGAAAGTGAGATACTGTTGATGGGGACCTGAATATGCCAGATGTTAACTGGAGCACATTTACTGCAGCCACATCCAAGAGCAGGGCCATTCTTGATGCCCTACAGGTGGCAGGCCTCAGACAGCTAGTTTCGAACCCACTCATGAGGGAGCAATCTTAGACCTCGTACTCTCAAACAGGGGAGTGAGAGGATCTCAGATCTAGAAGTGGGTTGCCATCTGGGAACAAGTGATCATCAAACAGTGTGGTTCACTAACCTAGCTACAGAGTCAAGCCATACAAAAGTCAGGGTACTGGACTTTAGGAGGGCTGACTTTGGCAAGATGGGAGAGTGCCTCAGAAAAGCACTAGCAAACAGGCTAGAAGGAGGTGTGGAGCAACAATGGGGAATCATCAAAACTGCCATCACAGAGGCAACAAGCCTTTGTGTGAAGCAAATAAACAAATCAAAATGAAAGAAAAAGCCACTATGGTTCCCAAAAGAGGTGGCTGTGAAAGTCAGGAAGAAAAAGATAGCATTCCGGAGGTATAAGGAAATGCAGAAGGAGCAGGACAGAGAGCTGTACCAATTAAGGCAGAAGGAAGCAGGGAGGGAAGTCAGAATAGCAAAGGCCAAAACTGAGGAAAAGATAGCCAACTCGGTTAAGAAGGGGGATAAAACCTTTTATAGGTACATCAGCGAGCGTAGGAAGACAAAGGAGGGATAGTGAGGCTGAATAGAATGAACGGTGGGTGGGCAGAGGGGACAGTGAAAAGCAGGGATACTGAATGAATATTTCTGCCAGTATTCACAAAAGAGGAGGGGACGTGCCTAATCCAATTAACAGAAGCACTCTTGATAGGGGGTTGATCCCAGTCCTTTCACAGAAGAAAGGGTTCTGCAAGAACTCCTAAAACTGAAGGTGGACAAAGCAATGGGTCCTGATGGAATTCACCCCAGAATTCTAAAAGAATTAAGGAGGAACTAGTGAAACCACCGCTACTCTTTTAATAAATCATGGAGGATGGTGTGGTACCCGAGGACTGGGAAGGTGGATGTGATTCCCTTTCACAAAAGTGGGACCAAGACAGAGGCAGGAAACTACAGACCTGTCAGACTGACCTCAGTGGTAGGGAAAGTGATGGAGTCACTTCTGAAGGAAAGAATAGTTGAGTACCTAGAGGCTAGTGGGGCACAGGACCCAAGGCAGCATGGGTTCACAGTGGGAAGGTCATGTCAGACAGATCTAATAGATTACTTTGACTGGGTGACCAAAGTAGTAGACCAGGGAGGGGCTGTGGACATGGCCTACCTAGACTTTGTAAGGCATTTGACACAGTCCCACACAAAAGAATAATAGTCAAATTAACCAGCCTGGGAGTGGGTCCCAGGGTGGTAGCCTGGGTAAAACATTGGCTGCACAACAGGACACAGAAGGTAATAGTGAGTGGCACACATTCCAAAGAAAGAGGGCTTACTAGTGGAGTACCGCAGGGTTCAGTATTGGGTCCAGTCCTTTTTATTGTCTTCATCAGTGACATTGCAGAGGGACTGGAAGAAAAAGTATGCCTTTTTGCAGATGACACAAAGATCTGCAACAGGGTTGATACACAAGGAGGCGTGGAAAGGATGAAAAGGGGCTTGGCAAGGTTGGAGAAATGGTTAGAAGTATGGCAGCTAGGATTCAATGCAAAGAAGTGCAAAATAATGCACCTGGGAAACAAGAACCCAGGGGTAGAATACACAATGGGTGGGGAGGTAGTAACAACAACAAAATAGGAAAGGGACCTGGGGGTAATCATATCAGATGACCTTAAGGTTAGCAAGCAATATGAGAAGGCAGTAGGGAGGGCTGGGGGTATACTGGGATGTATAGGGAGAGGCATCAGCAGCAGAAAACAGGAAGTTGTTATCCCTCTGTACAGACAGTTGGTGAGACCCCATCTGGAGTACTGCATCCAGTTCTGGAGACCCCATCTCCACAAGGACATAGACAGGATAGAGGCAGTCCAGAGGAAGGCAACTAAAATGGTGCAGGGTCTGCAAGAGAAGCCACATGAGGAGAGACTAAAGGAGCTTAATATGTATACCCTTGAGGAAAGAAGGAGAGGGGGGACATGAGAGAAACTTTTGGCACTCCCAGTGGAATCAACAAAGTCCAAGAGGGTAGCATCTTTCAGAAAAGAGACGGCAAGAACAAGGGGACACAATTTAAAGATAGAAGGGGGGCGTTCAGGGCAATGTGAGAAAGTATTATTTCACAGAGAGGGTAGTGGATGCATGGAACAGCCTTCTTGAGGAGGTCGTGGGGTCTAAAACTGTGGGAGAATTCAAGAATGCATGGGACAGACATAAGGCAATTCTTGTGGGGGGTAGGAAGAAATAGGCTGTTGGTTAACTAGGATCTGCGGCCTATCCTGTAGGTAGGGAAATGGGCAGACTAGATGGGCCAAGCGGTCCTTATCTGCCGTCAAAGTCTATGTTTCGATGTTTCTAAGTCTCCACTGCAAGCTACTGCAGTTCCAAGCCTGGGTGGAACTACTACAGCCAAATGTTATAGCTCTTACCCAAACATGGCTCTCACCTAAGGTCAGTGATGCCGCCATTGCCCTTGACAGCTACACACAGGACAGACTGACCAAGCGGGGTGGAGGTTGTTTAGTCTACCTGAGAAGTGAGATAAATGCCCAACTACTGTCTTGTAGCTTCCACTCTAAGGAGGCTCAATTACTAAGGCTGAAATTCGCTCTGGGCCAACAAAACAAAGTGCTACTTCTATCTACTGTGTACATACCCCCTGGCACCCATAAAACAGGTATTCAGCAAGTGCTAAGCAACCTTGAACAGTTAAAGCACAACTGGGAGCATATTACTGTTGGTGATTTCAACACCACTTGGCAGTGCCAGGATGCCTAAATGGTTCGAGATCAGGTATCTGGTCTCTATCTAACCCAACTGGTCACCAAGGCTACTAGATTTAACTACAAAACTGGCACAAGATTAGATCCTTGCAAGCAGCCCGGAGCATATCTCTTAGGTTAACGTCCTTCTGGACACCCTCAGTGATCAATACTCCGATTATGTGCACGTGATCAAATAAGACCAACATCAGTGCTCCCAGGGTCTCACATAACCGCTCCCTTAGACCTGGGCAACTGGAATACTTCAGGCAATATCTGAAACTTCTGGATTGGTCACCTTTAGATAAGGCTAAGGTTGGCAAGCAAGCCCTCAACTACTTTGTCACAATGTTCTACAAGGCCTGTGACATCTTTGCTCCCTACACAAAACTAAAAAAACTAGAGGTGTTACAAACCCATGGTCTCAGATTCTCTCCTTGAGTTCATGCGTGAAAGGGATAATCTCTGACAGAAAGCCAAAGCAAGCTGCCTGATCTTGTAGCTTACAAAACTTCCAGAAATAGATGTACAAGACTCATCTGGCAGGCTAAGGCAACATACTACAACAATCTACTAAAAAGAAGCTGAGGACAGGGGAAGGAGTTCTGGGACTCTGTAAAAGCACTCACAGGGAAAACTTCCAAATCCCGAACCTGGATTAATAGTCACTGCCACTGGTACACATCAGGAACCAGGTGACATAGCTAATGTATTTAACCTGGCCTTCATAGATCTAAGCTTGGTGCTTCCTAGTGACTACCTGACCCCTTCAACTACAGACTTTAGCCTCACCACCTCCTTGACTCTTTTAGCCAGGGGCCAAGACCCTCCACTCTACTTCAAGCTGCTCGCCTGGAATGACACCACCAAGTATATTAAACGTGTACTAGGGAAAACAAAGATGGGGAGCGACCTTGTTGGTATGAAGCTGGTTGCACTTGCAGTTAATGAACTGATGGATCCACTTACTAAAGTCATTAATGCCTCACTAAGGTCAGGTGTGTTGCCTGACATGTGGAAGAAGGCGTATGTCACCCCCATCTTTAAATCTGGGGATAACACAAACCTGTCTAACTAAAGACCCATCTCCATTCTTCTTCCCCTATCTAAAGCTCTGGAATGAATTGTCTCAGACCAGCTAACGGCCTATCTGCTGAAATACAATATTCTCTGTGCCCAGCAACATGGGTTCTGAAAAGATCATTCCATGATCACTGCCCTAATTGACTATACTACCAAATTATACAATGCCTTTGATAATGGCCTGGCAGTGGGATCAATTTTTACTGACCTCACAAAAGCTTTTGATACCATCAACCATCAGCTCCTTCTGCAGAACCTACTCTCAATAGGCCTGTCCATAGATACGGTTACATGGTTCAAGAGCTATCTCTCGGGCAGGACCCAATGTGTCAAAATCAAAGACACTCTTTCTGAGCCAAAAGAGGTGAATCTTGGAGTCCCCCGAGGATCTATACTGGGGCCACTCCTTTTTAGCTTTTCATAAACTCCCTGCCCTCGGTGTGCCCAGTGCACATGGTGCTATATGCAGATAATGCAGTTATCTCTGTAAGTGGTAATAACCTATCCTCTATCACACATGAACTTGATGCTAACTTTCACAGACTTGAGAAATTGATCTGTAAAAACAAACTACTGCTAAACTATTAAAAAAACAAGAGTATGCTGTTCATGGTTCCACAGAACTGAAAGAAATTTGGAAAACTCGAGGTACGGAGTAGTAATGGGGTCATACTGGAGCAGGTTGATAACTTTAAATATGTTGGCATTCACTTGGATGCTGCCCTCTCATTTTCTCATTTTCAACTCATATTGACCATGTCAAAACAACCCTTCTAAACTAGATGTCCTCTATCAACACTGTCACTAGATGCCTGCTGAGGTCCTAAAGATGGTCACAAGCTGCACAGTTCTATCTACCATTGACTATGGCCTTACGATCTACAGTGCTGGATCTGACACAGCCCTCAATAGGTTAAAACCCGGCTCAACGAAGCATGCAGGCTTGTTCTGGAAGCAGACTGCTGGGCTCACACCTGTGATCTCTATACAGCAACCAGATGGCTACCCATTCATCTCCAAGTCCAATACCAGGCCTGCCTCCTGGGAAAGAAAGCTATGCTTGGGCAAGCACCTAAATCCACATCTTGCCTTTTCAAAATAAACAAGCCACCTGTCAGTACTTGAAGTGCATCTAAGGGAGGGATGGTGGTTCCCTTTAAGCATACCTCAATTGCCCAGAGATCACTCTCCTATAGAGAGCCAAAGTGGATGAATGATCTCCCCACTGACTAAACTGAATGTAGCAAGATCAGCAATTTCAAAGCTGGTCTCAAAGCACTTCTAGCTCTCGCTTGTGTATGTGAGTGCCCTCTCATTAATTAACCCATTTTCCTGAAATTTAAGAGTTGCCTGATTGCTCTAATTCAAGCACCTGATGGACTCATGCACTTTCTCCCATCTCCCCTAAACAGTTACTTTCTACATATCTCACCAGTCTTGTCCACCCCCTCTGCCCCATCCTCCTCTCTCTCCTCCTCCCCCACCCACCACTTCCTCTTTGCACCTCCCCTACCCACCCCCAAATCTGTGCTACTCTCCTCCTTTCACTGCCCACCTCTACTGTTTCCCCCCACCCCATCATCACCTCTTACACTCCACTCCCAATGACAAAGCCCTTTCAGGCTGCCACTCAATTTTTCAGCTACAACCATACCTCTTAATCTGGTTACCTGCCTCAACTAAGTACTAGTTCCCAGAATCATCAAAAGAGTAAAATTAGACCAATTGTTATAGGTGGTGACCCAACCGAGGTCAACAATTACGGACCAATAACCTTGCTTTCTGCTGTGTCAAAATGTTTTGAGAAAATGGTCCATCCACAAATGATCGATAACTTAAATAAGTATGAATTGTTAAATCCTTATCAATCTGGTTTCAGAAAAGGTTTCTCAACTTCTGCTGCCCTACCAGAGTTCAGCAACTTATTAAATGAGTCACTGAACTCCAGTCGGGAAACAGTTGTGATCTATGTGGATCTTTCAAAGGCTTTCGACCTGGTGGACCACCCCTTATTGATTTCTAGACTGCAGGATATGGAATTTGTAGCTTATCCTCTAGCTTGGTTAAACGTTTATTTGGGAGGACGTACCCAAAGTGTGGATATAAATGGGGTAACATCTAGGACCCATAAATTTATTAGAGGTGTTCCTCAGGGGTCCATATTAGGACCCCTATTATTTTTGATCTTTAATAATGATTTACCATATGTGGCAAAGCATACTGCCATAAGGCTGCGTGTTGTCGAAACCGCCATTTTAGCTTCGGGTTAAAATATGGAGGAACTACAGTTAAAGCTACAGTTCAATTTTTTTAAATATTGAGGGGTAGTTCACAAGATCAAAGATACCTATGAATGTTAAAAAAACTTGAATCATGTATTCTTTTTTTAAAAAGTGACCGGGGGTAGGGGGGAGAAACAGAACAGACTTAAGATCCAAACTAAGGATGATACTATTCTTGAACAGGTAGACAATTATTGTTATTTAGGGGTCACTTCTGACACCAATTTGACCTTCGCACCACCTATAACTAATACAATAATGAAAATAAATAAGAAATTAGGAATGTTAAAAAGATCAACAGGGTTTTTGAATTGGTCTATCAGAAAAAGGATTGCAGAACAATTAATTGTTCCTACTTTAACTTATGGTCAGTTAATTTATAGAACTGCAAATAAATCTTTATTGGTATGTTTGGATAAAATTCAATTTAGGATTGCCAGATATGTGCTGAAATGCAGTTTTTATACACATCATTGTTGTTTTCTAAGGAGGTTGGAATGGCAATCTCTGGAAACAAGTCATAACAGAACTTGGCTGTTATTATTGCACAAATTAAGATCATCTGGTCATCCAATTTCCAGTTATCTATTCTTAAAAAAAGAAACATCTGAGAGAGTCCTTAATAGATTAGTACATCAAAATAAAACTCTGCCAACTAAATGCAAAAATAGGTTTGGGGACAGGACCCTCTCTATAGGGGCAGCTGCTGTCTGGAATTCTTAGTCTTCAAGTGTTCGTGCATTATTTGATTATTCTAGATTTGTACAAGCTATTAATAATTCAGTGGTTGATGTATGTAATTGTTAGGTATGAATCTTCGTAATTAATTACAAATTTTTGTCTTTGTGATTGGTTGTAAGTGTTATTTATATTTTGTACAATTTTTATGATTTATAACTTACAGGACTGTCTTGTATACAGGACTAGTTTTGTCCTAATGACTTGTTTCCCATATAAAAATAAAGTTTTTATATTTTTTTACATTACATTTACATTCCGACAGGGCTCACTCCAACCAGTTGCCTTTTCAAGTAGGACAGATGGCGTATTTTCTCTATTTAATTTCTAAACAATTTGTAACCTTAATGAAATTTGTCAGTTTAGCACAATATTCTCTTTTAGTATGTTTACCATGTAACCTTGTTTTCACATTATCTTTGGTTCCCTAAAGTATTTTGCTGTATATCTACTGTTGATGTTTCTTTTTCTGTTATGTTCTATTTGTCTGACTTGGAACCTTTGTAAATGAGCCCTTGGCTCAAAGGTATTAATCCCAAACTGAAATAAATAAATAAACATAAAAAAAATCAGATGGAAGTATAACCACCATCTTTCTTCATCCAGCTTAAGCCTGGTTACTAGAAAGCAATGCAACAGTTAATCATGACCCTGAGATTTGCATTCTAGGAGGCCCCTCTGCTCGGATGTGAAGTGTCTGGATGTTGTGTTCTGAGCTTCCTAACTCAGCCAGCAGAAAGAGGTTCAGACATGAAAATGCATGACCCTGCTCTTCCCCCTTTACACTATAAAAAGGGAAGGCAAGCTGAGGGTTGAGGGTGGGAAAAGGGGGGAGAACCGAGGGAGAAAGACTTGCAGCAGAGTCCCACCATCCTGGTTGCGACTGAGCCAAGTGGGCCTGCAGCCTCAGGGATGGTGGCATCTGTTCAAATTCTTTCACAAAATAAACATGCATTGACATTACAGTAACATGGGATCAGATACCCGGGTAAAAATAAACCAGGCACAGTCTTCACCAATAGAAATAACAACTTTTCCACAAGTCCCTCCTGAAGTTTCAGCAATACCAGACAGTACAATTATGATATACCTCCTTGATCAGCTCACTGAAGGAGATCTAAATATACAATTACAAAGCGAAGACATAAGGCCAGAAACTTCAACATTACAGAAACCAAGTGTTCGCCCAAAGTCTACATTTGTTCCAAGTTGTCAAATGAGCCAGGCCGTTCATTTATGTCAGCAACAGGTAATAAAGGACGTATCAAAATGAGCATTTGGCACAGACACAAGACAGTTACTCTAATCTGACTGCCCATGAGAGAAAAGCAATGCAGGAACTGCAGAACTTAAAAAGGACAATGATTAAGTGCATTTTTCAATTGAGGCTCAATGCACTTTACTAAGTTTCACACTTTAAAAAATGATACAAACCCAGAAACAAACATACACATATACATTGTGCTTAGAGGGGGGATTATATTCTATTCTGCACATGAAAAGAAAAGTGCAAGTAGACAGGTGTTAGAGCTTGAGGCTTCAATTCACACTATGGGAATGGCCTACAGTATGGCCCCCATCCCAGCTGCATATCAGGAACTCCAAGCGGCTTAAATGAAAATATAATGTGGAGAGCACAGCCAGTATTGAAAGGGCTATCTTGCTAACACAGGCTGGGGTTTATTTTGATGGGTACAACGGGGGTAAATGGCTAGCGTGTCATCTTAAGAATAGAGCTAATGCTAGAAATGTGTCTCAGATCATAGACTAGGATGGAGCAGTATTTGAGGAGGACACAAACATAAGGGAGTGCTTTAGAGGTTTCTGTGAGGATCTATATAGATCTGAGGTCAACTCAAAGAAAGGGCAAATAGAGGGGTTCTTGGATAGGGCAGACATTCCCCAAATATTAGATGACAATAACAGTCTGCTAGAGTACTCTATCCACTGGAAGGAAATACAAGCAGCCATTGGACAGCTGTCAGGAGGGGAAGGCACCAGGTCCAGATGGATACACTATAGATTTTTATAAGATGTTTAAAGAAGAGTAGAAACTACCTCTAACAGACAAGATAGTAGAGGCATTTGACAAAGGCATTATACCCCACTCTATGAAGTGTGCTACTATAACTATTCTGCCCAAGCCATGGAAAGATCCAAATAAATGTGCTTCATATAGGACCACTTCCATCCTCACTTCAGATTACAAGATCATGGCCAAACTACTAGCAGGCAGACTGGAAAAAAATCCTCCCCAAAATAATGCATAGTGACCAAACAGGGTTTATCAAGGGCAGAGAGGGTAAACTTAATGTGAGACGTACCCTCAACATAGTGTAGAAATGGGGTAGGACCAGGGAGGAGAAGGCCTCAGGCATCCTGGCCTTAGAAGCTGAAAAAGCATTTGATACAATGGAATGGAGGTATCTGTTCTCCACACTGAAGAAATTTGGAATGGGGGACACTATTATCAAATGGATTGCATCCCTATATAATGCCCCTAGTGCACACATATTGGTGAATTGCACCTTAACCAGACCTTTCCAGTTGTCCAGGGGAACTAGGCAGGGATACCCCCTGTCCCCACTGTTATATGTCTTATCTTGGGAGCCCCTTACAGCAGTACTTCGAGGAGACCCTGACACTGAGGGGATGGTCGTGGGGGGGGGGCACATCAAAAACTTGCTGTGTTTGCAGATGATCTGCTACTGTATCTGAAGGACCCCCCACAAAAAGTATCCCCAAACTTCACTGCATCCTCACTGAGTTTGGTGTCCTTTCAGAACATAAAATTAACTGGACCAAAAGTGAGCTGATGTTGATGGGTGATAACAGAAAGATGGGTTTGACGATGGTCCCTATTAGATTGCGGATATTGGACTCTCTAAAATACTTGGGTATCATGATCCCAAAAAAACCTTCAGACTTGTACAAAGAAAATTATACTAACCTCCTCAATGGAATTAGACAGGACTGTAATAAATCGGAGTCGCTTCCAATAAGCTTGATAGGGCAAGTTAATTCAAACAAAATGAATGCACTACTTAGATGTTTATATTTTTTCCAGAATTTACCCATGAGAGTGCCTGAATATTTTTTCAAATAGCTGGACTCGATACTAAACAGATTTATGTAGAATGGGAAGGTTGCAAGAATTAAAAAAACAATCCTTCAGCTACCAATCAAAAAAGGGGATATGGCACTACCAAACTTTAAATATTATTACTGGGCTATGCAGATTGCTTTCTCGAGCAAGCCTAACTCACCTACAAAGCCAGCATGGTTGCAGATAGAGGATTAACACATAGTGGAGGGAGTTCTTCAGGGATTACTCTCTCCTTCATTGAGAACACTAACCACTCCCAGCAAAAATAAAAACCCCTTCATTCAGACCATGGCTAGGTTATGGGTGGAAGTGAATACATTTATAGGCCACAGACCATCCACCTCACTTAAGGCTAGCCTCTCGAAGGGTTTTACGGGATTTAAGGGGTACAATGTATTCTTGCATCAAGCTATACATAGATGGCAGAAAGGGGTATTCAGACCATGGGAGATATCTGCTATGGAGGGGCATTGATACCTTTCCAGCAACTAGCTGAACAGTGGGACCTCCCTTATTTGGAATTTCTACAATATACTAATTTGAAGTCTCTGATTGTAGGTGTGCACCCATCGCTGTCCCCTATAGAGGAGATATTGTACAGACCACAGCCAGGTGCTTCCATTATTTCATCTCTTTATCACCTGTTTCTGAGTGCCCGACCTGAACCGGAGATAAGGGCTAAAAAGAAGTGGGGTGAAGACCTGCAAATACAATTAAGTGAAGCGGTGTGGGGCAGGGTGGTAAAGAATATTCATGAATGCTCAGTGTCAAACAAGCTGAGGAGAATACAGTTAAATTTTGTGTACCAGAACTACTACACACCCAAAAGACTGTACAGGTTTACACCAACAAAGTCGGACAAATGTCCAAAATGTTTGACTCAAACAGAGGATTTTTTGCACATGGCCTTAACATGCCCTAGAGTCTCTCCCTTCTGGAGTGAAGTGCATTCCATCATGCAATAAGTGCTATTAACCCCTCTGGCAGGTATCCTGACCAAGCTTATGCAGGGAATTGACCATGAGGCAATATCCCCAGGAGGTGGGTGGCTATCCTCTCCACATAATAGTCTATGGCAATTGGCACTGGTCAATGATAGAAAAACTATAGCTCAGCACTGGGCTAGCTGTACTCCTCCCAGTATATCCCACTGGTTAAATAAATTGTTTATGTGCATGAGACTTGAAAGGTGCCAACTGTCAGTCAATGGGCACCCAGACACCTTTAACAAAACTTCGAAACCCTTAGTGTCTGCGATTGAAAACAGCCTGGTGCAGGGCTAGGATGGAAAAGACTGGGAGGAAGTCCCTGGCGGGCTGCAGAGCAGGTGCTTTTACCTGGATAGGTAAACCTGACTACAGAAATGTAGAAGAGGGACAGATGGCCTGTCCACAGTATACAAGATGATTGCAATCTATACTAATGATATAAGCCAAAGTGTCACAAAGTCATAGCTACTATTAAGGATGCTAATGCTATCAAGCTGAAATGACATATCTTGGTTGCTATGTATAAATACTATTTTTGGTGAGCTAATCACAAACCGTTGATGTAAAGCTGAAACTATGTTATGTCAATTGTATGATTTATTGCCTCTTAATAAACAATGTTTACAAAATAAATACACATATATAAATATTAATTCACACTAAAACATACTAACTAGTCATAAAAGCTTGATTAAATAAGAATGTCTTAAGCTCCCTCTTGAAAATGTCCACAGTTTGGCTGTCTTGGATATGATGAAGGAGGGAGTTCCACAGGATTGAAACAGGAGTCGCAAAAGCACAAGCCCCAGAAGTCTTTAAATAAATACTGGGAACTCACAAAAGGCCCTCATCTGTGGAGCACAGGGGCTAGGAGGGCCGGTATGGACACAAGAGATCTTGTAGGTAACCAGGCCACTCACCATGTAGGGCCTTATAGGTCAGCAAACCGACCTTGAAGGAGTTTCACCACCTAACCGGCAGCCAGTGCAGAGAGCACAGCACGGGTGTAATATGACATGATCTAGGTAGACAAGTCAACAACCTGGCCTCTGCATTCTGCACTAGCTGCAGGCGGAGCATATCTACCCTTGCTAGTCCCAGGTAAAGGGCATTGCAGTAATCCAGGCATGAAGTCGCAAAGGCATGGACTAGTGGTGGCAGATTAGCCAGGGGTATCAAGTGTTTAACCCTGGCAATGTTCCTCAGATGGTAGAATGAGATCTTAACCATGGCCAACACCTGCGGTTTCAGGGTCAGGCCGCAGTCCAAAACAATACCAAGGTTCCTCACCCAATCAGAAGTAAGCAGCTGTGACTCCCCGAGCCTAAGCCCTGAGACTTGTCCAGGCTGTATCCTCATCCCCTGGTGACCAGATTCCAGCATCAGTACCTCAGTCTTATCTGGATTCAACCTCAACCAGTTCACCCTCATCCAATCTTGGATCTCGTCCAGGTAGTTTTTATAAATAAAATTGATTTGATTTGATTTAGTTGCTCAATACTGAGATTGTCTCCTGCTGCTCAGGTGCAAAGGCCATGTAGAGCTAAGTATCATCTGCATAACAGTGAAAACTCAGCCCATACCACTGTATAATGTCCCCCAGTGGTAGCATATACACCATGAACAACATGGGGAACAAAACGAAGCACTGTAGGACCCCACACGGCAGAGGCATGGGGCATCTAACAAGGGTGGCAATGTGGAATTGTTGACCAAAGAATACTACCTTTAAAAAGCTTTATGCCAGCTGAATGAAGGGAGCATGTACAGATGTCTATCGGAAGATCCCATGCTGACATTTCAAAGGAACTTAAAACTGTTTTTGGACACTTCACTGTCACAAAGATATATTTGAAAAATTGATTATGAATTTTGGTTCAACCCTCACTTGACTGTTCCTACATTCTACCACTTGCCAAAAATACATAAACATCCAACAGTTACCCTATTGTTTGGGGTAATAATTGATTAACCAAAAAACTCTCACACTGTGTTGATCATTACCTAAAACAATTAGCAGCACCTGACCATTATATATTAAAGACACAACAGACATTCTAAACAAATTAAAAATCATTACATGGCAGGAATCCTTCCTTTGGATAACTATGGATGTCACAGCCCTCCGCACCTCTTTCAGTCATGAAATAGATATAAAGGCAATGCATGGAATGCTGCAACAGTTGAGTGAGGAGTTGCCTACAGATTTCATTATATCTGCGATGGAGCTCATTTTGAAGACAAATTATTTTTTGCTTAACAAACAGTTTTTTCGGCATCTTCAGGGTATGGCCATGGGCACATTGATGGCCCCCTCCGATGTGAACTAGTTTATGGGTTCATGGGAGGATGGAGCCATCTGTAACCCCATGGCTAACCCATTCAGACAAGATTTGCAATTTTATGGCCATTATATGGACAATCTACTCTTCATTTGGCATGGACCTGAGGTTAAAATCAAAGATTTTGTTGAATACTTGAATGATAACACTGTTAGTCTTAGATTAACTGTGAATTCTAGTCCATATAAAATTGATTATTTGGATTTCAGCAGGGCAACCAAATGAAAAGGCTATTACCTATGGTTACAGAAAACAAACAGTGAGCAACCACGTAGTGCACATCCATACCACTTAGTTAATAATATTCTTTTGGTGAGACCCGAGACTGAAAAGAATTGCAGTGATGTAAATTTTTTCCAACTCCTGTAGTAGAGCTACATGAATGGTTAAAAGCCAAAGGCTATAATCAGCAGGTATTAGACAATGCTAAGACAAGATCTGAACCAAAAGCAGGGAGCAACTTCTATCATATAATTAGAAGTGAGATTCTGACAAAATAATTTTCATTACTGAATATAATAGTCTCTCTAAGGATATTAGACAAATCATTTCTCAAATATTGGCCAATACAGTCTGCAGATCTACATGTGATAAAAATAAGTAATACTGCATCACATATTACATTTAGTAAAGGACACAGCTTAGGAGACAAGCTTACATCTAGCCACTTCTCTCCTTCAGTAATCCCACTAACTTGGTTCCATCAAAACCATGAAGCCTTTTCCCATGTTGCAGATGCAATATATGTGGATATGCCAAAAATCTAATGTTTTTGTCATCCTGTAACAAGTCAGGAAGTGGAAATAAGGCAACTAATCACGTGCACAACATACATTGTCTATGCAATTTGTTGTCAGGGTGGGCTATTTACATCAGCTGCACAACAGCCTTAAAGAACTAGTGCAGGGGCACTTTTGGGTGATTGCCAACTTTGTAGAGATAACCCAATAGCAAGATGCTGCATTCACCTCATGAAGGTGATCCTAAAACCTTCATATTTCAGGGACTGGTGGGCACCACCCTCACCAAGGAGAGGAGATAGGTTGCACACTCTGTTAAAGTAGGAAAGTCAATGGATATATACTCTGAAGTCATTAGGTTTGAACAAAGAATTAGATTTAGTACCATTTCTATAACTGTAAGCCTTTCTGGTAATTAGTTCTCAGAAAATTATATGTCCACTAATGTAATGAATTTAATATGGTTATGAGGTGAGTATAATGACAGACCTCCAGTTTTCCTCTATCTCCACCCTCCCATAGTTCTTCTGACAGTTTCTTGATTCCCCTCCCCCACCTGTCACAAACTTTAACATATTTCTTTTTGTAGTAGTATAGTAAGTATACTAAAAAGAAGGTATTGCTCAAGTTATAATGGCTCCAACTTCTTTCTAATTTTCATGCACCTTCAGCATATAGTTACTGTTGAATTTTTGTAGAGTAAAAGGAACAAATATGACAAATTATGTTCTGTAAGCTTGACTTAGTGATTTTCTTGGTTCCTTATGTAACTGTGGTACATCATACATTAAATTTCTATTGTTGCAATGCTTTACAACCAAAAACACAAAGTATTAATAAGTTATAGCCCTTCAAAAATAGCATGCATATGTTAATATCCTGAGTACAATATGGGACGCTCTTTTAGAGAGTATTATTTGTGAACCAAACTAAACAAATCCACTGGTTCTCTAAATAGCACTGAGAAGGTGTGACACAGAAAGACACTAGTAACCTGTTATAATTTAAAAGATAGCACTATAAAAGGTAGACTGTGGGCTTGATTTTAAAAGCCCCATTGGAGCAGGACACATTGTGCTGAAACCCCAACTGCAGCAAACTCACTAGCACCAGTGACCCTGCCTTATTTTGTAAAAAGCAGGGTCCACTGCCAAATTCCCTGAGTTTGCCACAAGTGATTCTGTGCATTGAACAACTGGTGCATGGGCAGAGAATGGCACAGACTGTGGGAGTTTCAGTCAGCAGTGGCAGTAATGGAGAGGACCCACCAGCCATGCAATCAGTGGCTGGCAGAGCCCACGGCGGGCAGGCCGGGAGGGTCGGGGGTGGGGGATGACACACCCTGAACATGGCACTGGCATGGCTCTCTCAGTGGCAGGCAGTGGTGGGGGGGGGTGATGCTGTGACTTGCAGTAGGGGGAGGCCCTGGAATTCACCAGCCAAGGTCCCACTACTACCAGGACACTTGGACGGGTGCGGGAAGGCAGCAGGCATCCCCTGGCAGTGGTCACAATGGGGGGCATGGACCACCTCCCACCATGGCAAGACACTTGGACTGGTGCTTGGGCCATTAGACCAGCTCCTGGCTGGTCTAACTCAGCAGCCTGTGTGTGCCTATTGCAGTTTACAGCATCCCAATTAAGGGGATACTCAGCACTGCCCTGGTGCAAGCCTTCCTCCACCTTGTCACACCAGTGCATCCATCATAAGGATGGTGCAACTCTAGCCTGTGCAGGAGGACCCACAGTTGCCATAGGGGCATCTGAAAGGTTGGAATGGTGCATGGTGTGGCACAAGATGCCTTGCACCAGTCCTTGTTGGTGCAAGCACCATGTGCCATTCCCCAGGGTTTGAAAATCGGCCCATGTTTCAGTATTTAATCGCCAGAGTTCAAGGAACTATCAATGTCACCAATAAGACTCATAGGAGCCTCTTACTAGGGGCTAGCTTAGTTCAGTACAGTAAATGCCTTTATCATCCTTGCATAGACATATAAAAATAGCAAACTATATCACCAAGCAAATTTTACAGATATTAGAGATAGTATTAAACTAAGTCAAGGACCAATATTCCCTACAATGCAGCAGACTGAGAATGAATTTAAATGTTAATGAATTTTGCTTAAGAAATGAATTTTAGATTCAACATATCCCCCCTCTGCTCACCTACCAACAGGATGTTTTTTGAACTGAGACATGCATTGCTTTAGACAAGCAGCTTTAACATCTTAAGATAGTAACAAAGGTATAGTACCTCTTAATTACAGAAGTGAATTTTACCTTTACATATGAACATTAAAAAATGCCAGCAGATTAGGCCTTGAGGTCTATTGTGTCTGCTTGAAATGCAGCTCACAATTTGATAACTGCTGCTGCCCTCCCTCCCCGCTCTCTTCCATACCTCTCCTGATTTCCATTCGGAGTCCCCCTGGTCTCTACCCACCCTACCTGTACCCTGCTCATGTATCTGTCCCATCCCTTCTTAAAACCTCCCACTGATTCCCTTGATATCAACTCCTCAGGTGGCGCATTCCAAGGCATCACCACCCCTTCTGTGAAGTAATGCTTTCCCAGGTCTCTTCTATACTTCCCACCACCCAGTTTCAGGCTATGACCCCTCGTTGTCTGTTCCCCTTCAGTCTGAACACCTCTCTGTGTTTACTGTATTAATGCCTTTCAAGTACTTAAAGGTCTCGATCATGTCCCCACTGTACCCTCTGTCTTCCAGGGAGTACATGTTTAGCTCCCTAAGTCTCTCCACATTGGGTGTATCCCCCATACCAAGGATCATCTTAGATGCTCTCCTCTGGGCCCTCTCCAGGAGCATAATATCCTTTAAGTGAGGATTTCTTTAATTTTTTTTATTATCTTTTATTATATTAGTTAATGTGACAAGCCTTATTCCCTACCGATGGGAAGGACACCCCATCGCAACAGCTGGGAGGAGGCAGACTGCAGCAGCCCTGCCTCAAGAAGCCAGAAGATTAAGACCTGAATGGCACAAAAGGGAGTTGTGGAGGGCCAACCCTCAAGGGAGGTTGCAGGGATCCATGAGGATCTGCTCTCACAATTACCACACTTGGGAGTGAGCACATTTGTAAGTAAACCTTCATTAAAGATAAAGAACCTCTGTGCACAAACACTGAGGCAAGGGTTACCCCAAAGGGCACTTGGCTGGGAAGCCAAGTTTTAAGAAAATACAAAATCACACATGCCCACACAATGCAAAGCATCATGGGCTGCATATGCAAATCACCACAGAATGTTATGCTGGTTCAACTTTAAGCAGAATTGCATGGTGCCGAAAGGCCTCTCACACAGTTTGCAAAGGGTGCTAACAGATGACATAGACACGTGTTTCGTCCTACCAGGACTCATCAGTATGCCTCGTCTGTTTGACACCCCAGTGGAATGAACCAGCTACCCTAAGATGGTCTGTCTGGGTTATATTGTAGTGAACCCATTAAAATAAAAAACTATTTAAAAGACAAAGAACCTCTGTGCACAAACACTGATAAAGTTGAACCAGCATAACATTCTGTGGTGATTTGCATATGCAGCCCATGATGCTTTGCATTGTGTGGGCATGTGTGATTTTGTATTTTCTTAAAACTGGCTGCCAAATGCCTCTTAGGGTAACCCCTTGCCTCAATGTTTGTGCACAGAGGTTCTTCGTCTTTAAATATTTTTATTTTAATGGGTTCACCACAATATAACCCAGACAGACCGTCTTAGGGTAGCTGGTTCATTCCACTGGGGTGTCAAACAGACGAGGCATACTGATGAGTCCTGGTAGGATGAAACACATGTCTATGTCATCTGTTAGCACCCTTTGCAAACTGTGAGAGACCTTTCGGCACCATGCAATTCTGCTTAAAGCTGAACCAGCATAACATTCTGTGGTGATTTGCATATAGCAGCCCATGATGCTTTGCATTGTGTGGGCATGTGTGATTTTGTATTTTCTTCATTAAAGATGCTCTGTGGGTATGAAGGAAAAGCCTAGGGTGTCTAATGTGTGCAACCCCTAGGAAAATGCCTCCAGATTCATGGTTATGAGGCAGAGGGGGCCTGATTGGGGTTGGGGTTGCTAAGTCCCCAGCATGGGTCCAGGCATGGGACCCTGTTCTTTGGGACACTAGGACTACCAGTGTTGTTGTCAGAAGGGAGGAATTCACGGCTGGACTGACTCGCACAAACTTATGAGTAGATTTTAGTCTGACGTACTGCACCAAAATGTGAATGCCACTGTCTGGCACATAACTGAGTGCGAGCATGTTTGATCCCAGGGTAGTACTTACCCTGTCTGGGGGGATGGCACCATGCTGGCAGGGTAGTATTCACCACACACTAGTCTTGGGAGTGCCAGGGTTCCAGGGATCCTTTACATGGGAGATGGGGATATGGAAAATGGGAGCAAAAGTGAACTGACATAACAGCAGCCAAAGAGCCCTTTAGGTTAAAGGGTGGGAACCCTGTAATAACTGTAAGAATATTAAAAGCATACAGAGTGTAAGAAGTTTAAGCCTACTGTAGATGAAGGGTACTGTGAAGTGTACTGAGCATGGGGAGTCTCAGCCTAACAAAGTGAAGGGAGAATAATGACATGTGAAATGCGAGGACAACATGGAAGAAACTGAATGGCCAGGGTAATGCCCTTAAATACTGTGTGACCACGAACAGCATAATAAGTACAGTACATCCTGCTTGATCCCAGCTCCCCATTTGTATCCCAGTTTGTGTGTAAGTCTCATAGTTAATGTTGTCCAGATTGCGCTGTAAGCCGTGGTGCAATATTCAACCGCAGGATGTAAATGAGCTCATTGAGCATGCAAACCATTAAGGGGCCATATGCTTTCACATCATGGGCTCATTTCCATAGGAAACAGTGACAGGTTTGCTCCCATCCTGTGGTCACCCGCCATGTCAGTCCTGGTGGTGACTGACACCCCTCCACCCCCCGAATGCCTGCCCCTGTATGATAATGTAGTCCCTGGTGTCTAGAGGCACCCCCACCATCTGATCCTCTGACCTGTACACATTCCTGTGTCCCTGGTGTCTAGTGGCACCCCCCCACCCACCGATCCACCAACCCATACACATTCCCATGTCCCTGGTGTCTGGTGGCACCCTGCACCCTCTGAGTCCACAACCCATACATATTCCACATACATACACCAGGTTCCCTAGTGTCCAGTGGCACTTCCCACCCTCTGTGTCCCTGACCCATAGGCGTTGCATTACACCTGGTGGCTAGTGGCACCACCTCCCCCATCCCTGTTCCATGGTACCCATCCATCCCATGTCCAGTGGTACACCTGCCCCCCCCGAATGCCAGATGCCTTGCTCAAACACGCATTCCCTGCAGGTCATGCGGCAGCCTTCCAAGGAGGTGAGAAGAAGGCTGTGCATGTCACCTTATTGGGATTTCCATGTGTCTTTGGCATCACCAGTATGGGGGTTGCCTGGGTGGTGTGCTGTGTGTTGGCAGGGCATGAGGAGCTGCCAAACCATTGCTGTTTGCTGGTCTGTGGTGCAACCGCATTTGGGGGTGGCTCTACCACAGGGCACTGGGATCAAATGGGTACCACAGGATGGAGGTTTGGGAGGAGGTGGTGCCACTAGCCACCAGGTATAGCAGACACACCTATAGGTTGGGCACTCAGAGGGTAGAGGGTGTCACTGGACACCAGGAACCTGATGTATGAATGGGTTGGGAACTCAGAGGGTGGGGAGTGCCACTGGACACCAGGGATCCTGGAATAAGTACAGGTCAGGGACTTGGAGGTTGGGGTGCCACCTGACACCAGGGAAATGGTATAGTGCACAGGATGGGGAATCTGAGGGTGGGGTACTACTGGACACCAGGGCATGCTTGTGCCACACTGGGACAGGTACTCAGAGGGTGGAAGGTGCCACTAGACACCAGGGTGTCATCTGCCTGTCATGGGATGGGCATTTGAGGTGGGAGGCTGCAATATGGCAGTCATGCCTCCAGGGCTCAGTTAAGACTAGATTTCCAAAGGCAGTAATTTGTGCTCCTTTGGGTGACATTTACTGCTGACACAAACCTCTGAATTAGCCACTGCACCAGTATGCAGGCGGACCTCCTCATTGCATGGGTACAGTGTTATGTTAGTACTAGGTGCTAACAGAGTTACCCACACTACAGGAGTCTCTAAATATGGACTCCACCCATAAACCAGGTGCAAAACCAGTTAGTGGGGCAAACACCCACCTTAGTTCCAGCACTAAGTTTTGAATATATAGCCCCATATGTTTAGTATTAAGGATAGTGTCTATCAAGTTAGTCAAATGTTTTGTAAATTTGCATCTCCACAAATAGCATTAACATGATAAGGAACATCAGTAAATATTTGCTAACAAGGGTAAATTTGTGTGTCAAATTCATAGTGCTATACAAAAGTCATAGCAGTTGAGAGTTATTGGAATAGCTATTATTCAAACAATAATAAAAAAATAATATTGTCTTACTGTGTATTTCTTGGGCTCCCTTCTATAAATTTGGCATTTTACTAATGGCGCACAATTTTTCTTTCCTCCTCTCCTTCTGCTCACAGGTGTGCTACTCTTCAGTTGCATAACTACTTTTCTCTTCCTGTCAGATCTGGTTACATTTGGGGTCCCATAAAAGTTTGCAGTTCCAGATCTGGTAGTCATCTTCAACCCAATATACAGTCAATTACCTTTCAGTTCAATGTCTGTAATCACATTTTTCAAGCTTCCCAAAGCCCCCCTTATATACTGTTAATCAACTTCATGACAGCCAGTCAACAGGTGCAGGTTTGGTAACTGTTTTTTCACGTCACAGTAACATGGTGACTCTCTGCTCCCCAACTTCTCATTTGTCTGCTTTTTAATCCCCAGCCTGTGATTTGTCACAATTCTTAGCCATGCCTTCTGTACAAGTCTCTGTACTGTATAAATATACTATGCATTTTTGTTACATTTAGCCACATCTCTTGGAGGCGATTTGAAGATGGAGAAACCATCACCTTTACACTGTTATTATGACAAAGAAGCTGGATGTGAGACATTGCAATGCTGTTCGTGAAATGTATAAAAATGGGTCTCTAAGGGTGGCAATACAGAGCTACATTTCAGAGGCCAGAATCCTGATTTCTCTCTCCACCCTCTACAAGCACCTCTGACCATGCAAAGAACATCCACACAATGTAACAGTGTGCACTAGATGGCATCTTTGACACTATAAGCACCATAAGCAATGCAGTGAGATGGTCCGGTGCTGTGCCTTGAGCAAGTCACATTACAAGGCAGTGAGATGGTCTAGTGCTACCTCTGAGGCCTTGAGCAAGCCACATGAAAAGGCAGTGAGAGGATTCTGTACTGTCTCTGTGGCTTTGAGCAAGCCATATTACAAGACAGTGAAATGGGCTGATGCTACCTCTGTGGCCTTGAGCAAGCCACATTACAAGGCAGTGAGATGGTCCTGTGTTACCTCTGTGGCCATGAGCAAGCCACATGATAAGGCAGTGAGAGAGTTCTGTACTGTTTCTGTGGCCTTGAGCAAGTCATATTACAAGGCAGCGAGATGGTCCAGTGCTACCTCTGTGGCCTTGAGCAAGCCACATGACAAGACAGTGAGATGGTCCTGAATTCAGTTGTCCCACTGCACCAAAGTGGGAGCAGTGAAGAGGCTGGCAATTATATACCAGTCAGTCTGATACCGGTGCTGATAAAGTTGATGGAATTACTGCTGAAGGAAAGGATTGTGGAATATCTTGAATCCAGCGGGTCACATGACAAGAGGCACCATGGATTCACGGGGAGAGAAGTCATGTCAAATGAATCTAATAGAATTCTTGACTGGGTGACCAAAAAACTATGTGACACTGGAGCAGTGGATATCGCTTACCTAGATTTTAGTACGGCTTTTGACACCATTCCAAACAGGAGGGTAGTAAGCAAGCTCGGTAGCTTAGAAGGCAAGCTGGGTAGCTTAGGAGTTGGTCCAAAGGTGGTAAACTGGATAAGAAATTGGTTAGGCAGCAAAGGGTGGTGGTAAATGAAGTTCACTCCAAGGAAGGGAAGGTGACCAGCAAGGTGTGACACTCAGACAGCTAGTTCTGATTAACCTATGCTTTTTGTAAAATAAAAATGTGTTATTGACTGTCTCTCATGAGAGATGCTGAGGCAGCGTGTGAGATCACACACACACACACACACACACACACACACACACACACAGGTTTTAGATACAAGTGTTACCTGGAAGGCCAGAAACTAATTACAGACTAGACCAGGCCTTAATTGGGGATCTCCTGTTTGTCTAGATGTATGGTAGCTTGCCAGATGCTAGGCTAGAATCATAAATGTTTTTGACGTTCAGAGGAAACACAGTTCAGTTCACATGGTGATACAAAGCATGCTACACCTCCATGAGATCTGGCAAAGAGACATCGAAGTCATAAAAGATGCTTTGATGTCCTGAAAAGGGAAGATGCTCATAGGATCAAAGAAAATCATTTGAAGAAAATGAGTTGTGCTGAGGATTGCAGAATTTAATACTTTGAAAAGACATCCTGTTTTTGTATAGATATATTTTTTTATATATATTCTGACAGGGAGGAGCTAGGTGACCTCGTGCAAAGAGGTGGGCAAAGCCAACTTTTAGACAGTATTCTGTTTTACTTCAGGGAGACACTTCTATCTAGACTCTGACAAAGAAACATCTTTGAGCACTTTAAGCAGGTATTTAGAGAGAGAGAGACAAATCTAAGTACTGTAGTAGGAATTGCAGTGTTAAAACCTTGTTCTTTTAAAAGATTTGTATGTTTTGTGATATATGGTTCTGTATTTTATGTTTTACATATTTTTTTCATCTATTTTAGTAAAAATCTATTTTTAGAGCCTACTCGGTCTGTCTTTGATTTCTTTCCTTTACAAGTGAAGTGTATATATGGTTAAAGCAGACACTGGGAATAAGCTTGAATGGTGATACCAAACTGGAAAAAGGTAATCATTTTAATCTGAGGTCTTTTATTACAGTTTTTAAGGATTCATTTCTGTACACTGGTTAGGTGCCCATAGGCAAAGATATCTGGCCCACCGAAGATAGAAATATCTGAGCCTGTGCATTGGGTATGCTAGCAAGAGGTTCACAGTTTGAAACCCTCCAAGACTTGAGACTAAAGGTTGATTTGAACCCACAAAAACAAACAGGAGGGTTACCCTGTTTCTGTAACTGTTCACAAGACTGTGCTCAGAGGTTGGCACTTTGGGAGCAGAGGGTCTGACCTGCTGAGTGGGTTTGTGACAGATTGGTTGGCAGCGGTGGCATAATTTTGGTATCACAAGCTTTTATTGTTCAGTGTTTCAGCTTGAGACTGTCAGCTCACTTGCAAAGAAAGAAAAAGGCAGAGTTTTATTTTAAAAGGAGAAAGAACTATATCACTTGGTGTACAGTCAAGTTTCTACCCGTTTTATTTTTTTTTTTGTCCTAAAGTGCAAGCCAGAGTAGCTGTAGTTAGGGAAGATGACTTCCAACTACAGCAGGCACACTGTAGACTACTTAAGGCAGTTGTGTGGGGACAGAGGAGTTCCGTTCGAGGTGAAAGCCAGCAAGCAGAACCTCATACATGACTGATGGTAGCAGATACCCAGACCAGCGAGTCACAGACCATGACTGAAAAGCATCAGACCTCGAGTGTGGCAGGGCTAGCAGCCAGTGCAGTGTCTAGATCTGATGAGGAGGGCAACAGGGCCACTGTCAGTGATGGGCCACAACAGCAGGAGAAGGCCACCAGTATCCTGGATCCAGAAGTACTCAGGCTGCAAATTGAGTTGCGCAGGATGGAGCTTGAGTTCCAGAGAGTAGAGAAGCGTGAACAGCGAGCTGCAGAGGAGAAGAGAGAGCGAGAATGCCGAGACACAGACTGTGAGGAGCAGGAGCACCAGAGGCAACACGAACTGGAGAAGCTACGACTCCAACCGGTGGCACCACAGCAGGTAAGTGGCTTGGGTTTAACTGGGACTACAAGACTGGGTTAAAAATTGAATTCCAAATTAATAGCAGAATTTAAAGAGGGGGAGGACATGGATGCCTTTTTAAATTCTTTTGAAAAAGTTTATATTCAGGCTAAAATTCCTAGAGAGTCCTGGAGCTCCAGCTATCCCTGCTACTTACTGGGAAAGCTCGGGATGCATTGGGTCAAATGGACAATGAGAACAGTAATGATTACAGCAAACTAAAAGCTGCACTCTTAAAAAAGTTTGAATTAACTGCTGAATCATACAGAGCTAAATTCAGTAAGATCAGGAGAAGCCCTGATATGATCTACGAGGACCTAGCCATGAAACAACGTCAGTTTTTAAAATGTTGGTGGGAAGGAATTGAGGCAAACTCTGTTGATAAAATTGAAAATGTGATTTTATTGGAACAGATTTATTGGGCATGCCCAGCAGAGCTAAAAACCTGGCTAGAGGACTGAGATCCCAAAACAGTACAAGAGGCTACTGAACTCTAGGACTGCTATGCCAAGAGCAGACCTACTCTGAGAGCGAATGGGGTGGGCGTGGCAGTGCAGAAAGGGAAAAGTGCACCTTCAGGGCAGTTAAAACCCTCACTGCCTCCACCAAAACCAATTAGTCCCAGGTTTCAGAAAATATTTCTCTGAGAGAAGAAATGAATGTTGGTTGTGTAAAGAAACTGGGCATATTGCCAGACAGTGTCCCAAAAAGGCAAGCAATACACAACAGGGTGCTAGAAAGGAAGTGGGTTGTTTGTGTGTCCCTGGAAGCATGCCAGTGAACATGAGGGAACACATGCACCCAGTCATGGTGAATGGTGTACAGACGCAAGGGTTAAGGGACACAGAGGCATCCTTGACCTTGGTAAAAGGGGATCTAGTACAGCCTGGTCAGCTTATACCCAACAAATACGTCACTGTACAGGACTTCACTGGTGAGGTGAAAACATTGGCCCTTGCTACCATTCTCCTGGACTGGGGTGAAACAGGGGGAACTGTGCAACAGGTGGCTGTAGCCAAAACCTTAGCTGTGGATGTGATCCTGAGCAATAATCTCAAACAGGGGATGGTATGTGCAGTTACCCATAGCCAAGCGCAAGGGAAAATTGTAGTTCCCTGAACCCCACAGAAGCCATTGTGGAAACTGCTGAGAGGCTGGTTGCCCAGCCTGTGTCTCCAGATGGGGAGACTAATGAAAAGGGGGTAGAAATTTCCCCAGTAGCAAGTAACCACACAGATACAGAGGGTTACTCTGAAGAGGGAGGGGTGACTCATTGTCAGAGGGTTGGGATTGACAGTGATCCTGAGTGCCCTTATGCTAGTGCTAGGGTCCCAGTTTAGTGACTGAAGGGGACCTGTCCCATGCCTTGGGAATGTGTGAGGGGTTTGCAGCTGCTCAGAGAAGTGACCCTAGTTTAGAGAAGCTGAGGGCTTGGGCAGACTCGAAGGGCACACAGGGAGGTGACAGCAGACATAAGGTTTATTGGGAAAATGGACTTATGTATACTCAGGCAGTACAGACAGAGGGAGGGGTGCTAGGCAGGCAGCTTGTCATTCCCCAGGGGTATTGTGAGCAGTTGCTCAAGATTGCACATGATATTCCCTTGTCTGGCCATCTGAGAATCATGTACACTATGCAGCAGTTGGCCCAGAATTTTTATTGGCTTAACTTCACCCAGCAGGTGAAGGAGTATTGCAGGTCTTGTCACCGGTGCCAAGAAATAGGGAAGGCAGACAAGAAAACCCAAGCTGCCCTAATTCTGTTGCCGATAGTGGAGAAGCCATTCCAGAGGGTGGGAATGGATGTTGTGGGGCCTTTAAATACCCCCAGCTCCTCAGGGAAGAGATTCATCCTGACTGTGGTGGATTATGCCACCCGGTACCCAGAGGCAGTCGCCCTATCCTCACTGAGGACAGACAAAGTGTCAGATGCCTTACTTGGGATTTTCTCCCATGTTGGGTTTCTGCAGGAGGTTATCACTGATTGAGGGGGTTCCTTCATGTCAGACCTGATGAAGTGTTTATGGGAGAAGTGTGGGGTGGTGCAGAGATGCACAACAGTTATTCCCACAAGCCAATGGCTTGTGGAACGATTCAATGGTACCCTAAAGTCAATGCTCTGGGTGTTTGCAGAACAGCATGGGAGGGACTGGGAGAAATCCTTCCCACCTGTTGTTTGCATACAGGAGGTGCCCAAGAGTCGACAGGATTCCCCTTCGAGCTCTTATATGGACGCCAGGTATGTGGGCCCCTAGACTTGATCCGGGAGGACTGGGATGACAAGCAAGCCACCGAGGTAACTCCCATTGTGGATTATGTCCTTAGGTTTAGGGAAAGACTGAAGGAGCTTATGGGGACAGCCCAGAGCAACCTAGCAGCTGCCCAACAAAAACGAAAGGTGTGGTATGACCACAGAGCCACAGCTCACTCATACATGGTAGGTCAGGAAGTCATGGTCCTTATTCCGTCTGGAAAGACAAGCTGCGCAGGCTGAGTGGGTAGGACCGACAAGGTGGTTAGGAAGGTAAAATGACATGAACTACATTGTAAAGTTACCTGACCAAAGACAGACATAAAGGATGTACCATGTCAACATGATGAAGCCATATGCAAATAGGGCTGACATGGTGTTTGCAGTGTGTAGTCATGGGGAGGGGATGGACGAAGGAGACCCCCTTCTGGACTTGCTGGAGGAAAGCAAGCGGAAGTCCTCTGTGGAGGCAGTAAAATTGTCTCCCCAGCTGACCCCGGACCAAATCCAGAAAGTAAGTGAGGTTTTAGCAGACTTTGCCCCAATTGTTTAGTGCCAAGCCTGGACTAACCCCCTTAGCGACGTACAATGTGGAGACAGGGACACAGATGTCCATATTGCAGACAGCATTTCAGGTGTCAGAGGCTGTCCAAAATGACATTAGCAGGGAAGTGGAGGAGATGCTGGATTTAGGGGTAATTCAGAGATCCCACAGCCCCTGGGCCTCACCTGTAGTCCTTGTGCCTAAGCCAGATGGCACTACTCATTTCTGTGTAGACTATCGTGGACTGAAGGCAGTCACGAAGTCCGACGCCCACCCGATGCCCCGGACGGATGAACTCCTGGACAAGTTGGGTGGGGCGACCTACCTCACGACCATTGACCTAACAAAGGGGTATTGGCAGGTAAAGTTGACAGACAGAGCTAAGGAGAGGTCGGCCTTCATCACTCCGATAGGCTTATTTGAGTTTAAAGTAATGTCTTTCGGAATGAAGAATGCCCCGGCCACTTTCCAAAGGTTGGTGAACCAGGTGTTAAATGGTGCTGAGGAGTACGCCGTGGCATACCTGGATGACATTACCATCCTTAGTACCAGCTGGGAGGAACACCTATCCCACCTTAGGGAAGTGCTGGGCAGGATACAGAGGGCCAGGCTCACTGTCGAAGCCGAGACGTGCCAGGTGGCCATGGGAGAAGTGACATACTTTGGGCATGTGGTAGGCCAGGGACAGCTCCATCCTAACCAAATAAAGATAGAGGTAATCCAGGTGTGGTCCAGACCAGAAACACAGAAGCAGGTCAGGAGTTTTCTAGGGACAGCAGAGTACTACAGAAAATGTGTACCCAATTACAGTGTCCTTTGCTGCTCCCCTATCCGACCTGACAAAGAAAAGGATGCCCAAGAAAATTACCTGGGGTCCAGCCTGTGAGGAAGCCTTTTCCAAACTAAAGGAGGCACTGTGCAGTGCTCCTGTTTTGACAAGTCCTGACTATAGAAAAAACTTTATAGTTCAGACTGACTCCTCTGATGTGGGTATTGGGGCAGTACTGAGTCAGACATCCAGCCAAAGAAAGGATCACCCAATAGCTTACCTGAGTAAAAAGTTACTTCCCAGGGAGCGGGCATACTCCACAGTGGAAAAGGAGTGTCTTGACATAGTGTGGGCCCTAAAGAAATTAGAGCCATACTTATATGGGCAGCCTTTTGTGGTGCAAACTGACCACAACCCCCTGGTTTGGCTGACTCAGATGGGAAAGAACAATGGTAGATTGCTAAGATGGAGTCTTGCTTTGCAAGGTATGATACTACAATCGTACATAGAGCTGGAGCCAGAAATCAGAACTCAGATGGGCTGTCTCGGTGCACAAGGGAAACTGATTTGGGAAGTTCTTCCTATGCAGGGATAGAGCCCCTACATTCAGTCTAGGTGGGAGGAATTGTGACACTCAGACAGCTGGTTCTGATTAACCTATGCTTTTTGTAAAATAAAATGTGTTATTGACTGTCTCTCATGAGATGCTGAGGCAGCATGTGAGATCACCCACACACATACAGGTTTTAGATACAAGATGTTACCTGGAAGGCCAGAAGCTAATTACAGACTAGACCAGGCCTTAATTGGGGATCTCCTGTTTGTCTAGATTTATGGTAGCTTGCCAGATGCTAGGCTAGAATCATAAATGTTTATGACGTTCAGAGGAAACACAGTTCAGTTCACATGGTGAAACAAAGCATGTTACACCTCCGTGAGATCTGGCAGAGAGACATGCAAGTCATAAAAGATGCTTTGATGTCCTGAAAAGGGGAAGATGCTCATAAGATCAAAGAAAATCATTTGAAGAAAATGAGTTGTGCTGAGGATTACAGAATTTAATACTCTGAAAAGACATCCTGTTTTTGTATAGATATATTTTTTTATATATATATATTCTGACAGGGAGGAGCGTGTTGACCTAGTGCAAAGAGGTGGGCAAAGCCAGCTTTTAAACAGTATTCTGTTTTACTTCAGGGAGACACTTCTATCTAGACTCTGACAAAGAAACATCTTTGAGCACTTTAAGCAGGTATTTAAAGAGAGAGACAAATCTAAGTACTGTAGTAGGAATTGCAGTGTTAAAACCTTGTTCTTTTAAAAGATTTGTATGTTTTGTGATATATGGTTCTGTATTTTATGTTTTACATATTTTTTTTATCTATTTTAGTAAAACTCTATTTTTAGAGCCTACTTGGTCTGTCTTTGATTTCTTTCCTTTACAAGCAAAGTATATATGGTTAAAGCAGACACTGGGCATAAGCTTGAATGGTGATACCAAACTGGAAAAAGGTAAGCGTTTTAATCTGAGGTCTTTTATTACAGTTTTTAAGGATTCATTTCTGTACACTGGTTAGGTGCCCTTAGGCAAAGATATCTGGCCCCCCGAAGACAGAAATATCTGAGCCTGTGCATTGGGTACGCTAGCAAGAGGTTCACAGTTTGAATCCCTCCAAGACTTGAGACCAAAGGTTGATTCTAACCCACAAAAACAGACAGGAGGGTTTCCCTGTTTCTGTAATTGTTCACAAGACTGCGCTCAGAGGTTGGCACTTTGGGAGCAGAGGGCCTGACCTGCTGAGTGGGTTTGTGACACAAGGTACCTCAGGGACAGTGCTGGGACCAGTCCTCTTTAATGTCTTAATGAGTGACACTGCAGAGGAGCTGGAAGGGAAGGTCTGCCTCTTTGCAGATAACATCAAAATCTACAATAGAATGTACACTCCAGAGGGGTTGGAAAGGATGATCAGAGAACTGAGAAAACTCGAGGAGTGGTCAAGGGCATGGAAACTGGGTTTCAATGTGAAAAAGTACAAAACAATGCACTTGGGGCACAGAACCCCAGGGTCGGAGTACAAAATGGCTGAAGTGGTAATGACGACCACCAAGCAGGAAAGAGACCTAGGGGTACCCATATCTAATAACCTCAAGGAGACCAGGCAGAGTGACAAGGCAGTTGGAAGGGTTAATTTGATGCTGGGGTGCTTAGGGAGGGGTGTCACCAGCAGAAAGAGGGAGGTGGTGTTGTCCCAGTATAAATCAATGGTAGGACCCAACTAGAGTATTGTGTCCAGTTCTAGAGACCACATCTCTGGAAAGACATAGACAGAGTGGAGGTGGTCCACAGGAAGCAATTAAAATAATGCAGGATCTGCATCAGAAGTCCTACAAGGAGGGACTAAAGGACCTCAATATGCACACCCTAGAAGAGCAGAGGGAGAGGGGGGAATATGACAGAGACCTTTAAATACCTCATGGTAGTAACTAAGGCACAGGAGGGAAGTATTTTTCAGGAAAAAAAGGTGCTCAGGTATAAGGGGACATGTTATGAAGCTTGGGAGGGTTATATTCAGGAGAGATGTAAGGAAGTACTTCTTTACGGAAAGAGTTGCGGATTTCTGGAACAGCTTTCAAGCAGAGGTAATGGGGTTGAAAACAGTGCTGATGTTCTTTGTTTCTGTGTTAGATGGTCTGGCACTGCCTCTGTAGCCTTGAACAAGCCACACTACAAGGCAATGAAATGGTCTTGTGTTGCCTCTGTGACCTTGAGCAAGTCACACTACAAGGTAGTGAGATGTTTCTGTGCTGCCTCTGTGGCCTGGAGCAACCTGAATTACAAGGCAGTTAAATGGTCCTGTGCTGCCTCTATGGCCTTGACCAAGCCACATTACAAGGCAGTGAGATGTTCCACTGCCTCTGTGGCCCTGAGCAAGCCACATTACAAGGCAATGAGATGGTCTTGTGCTGCCTGTGTGGCCTTGAGAAAGTCACACTACAAGGTAGTGAGATGTTCCTGTGCTGCCTCTGTGGCCTTCAGCATGCCATGCTACAAGGCAGTTAGATGCTCTGGTGCTGCCTCTGTGACCTTGAGAAAGCCACACTACAAGGCAATGAGATGTTCCTGTGCTGCCTCTGTGGCCTTCAGCATGCCACACTATAAGGCAGTTAGATGCTCTGGTGCTGCCTCTGTGGCCTTCAGCAAGCCAAACTACAGGTCCTGTGCTGCCTCTGTAGCATTCAGCATGTCACACTACAAGGCAGTTTGATGGTCCAGTGCTGCCTCTGTGGCCTTGAACAAGCCACATTACAAGGCAGTAAGATCATCCGATGCTGCCTCGCAATTAACTAATTTGTATTAATATCTTTTGCAGTGATGTTTCACAAATTGTGGATCAGGTAACAATGGAGGACAATGACAGCAGTGCAAGAGAGGCCCATCAGAAACTTGTAGAACAGGGGTATGCAGCATCTGAATCAATCAGATGACTATAATGCTAAAACAGATGGATTTATTGCAGAGCACGGTAAGTACTGTGCCCACTGCACCATCTGAATCTGTTTTGTTTAGTCCATCATACTGGCCATTGCCTATTGTATATAATGTACTGTATAAGAATGTAAATGGTGGTACTGCATGTAATGTACTTAAAAAGAGCAAGATGCTGACAGCCCTTTATTTCACTCAACATTATATGCCCTCTCATCCATGAAGCCAACAAACATAAGTGTCTGGAACAGGCTAAGGTGTGGATGGAAAAAAAAATGAAACATTTTCAGACATTATTTTTACTGATGAGAGTACCATAGCGATGCAATCTTTTGCCCATGGCTTTCTGGAAAGGGACTTTTGTAGTGAAACCACAGCCCATACATCCTCTGAAAATACACATCTGGGTGTACATAAAGGAGAAGAGAGTGAACTGGGTCAGGACACCACTTGAGTCACCAGACCTGAACACAACAGAGGTGGCATGGCATCAGATAAGGCTACATTCGAGGTGTGTTTAGCCAAGGAACCATCATCAATTAATATGGAGCATGAGACAGTTTTGGAGGAGGGTGCTGACAGTTGCAGAATGTAATACATATATTGATCACATGGATAAAGTGATGCTCACTGTTGTTCATGTCAATGGCTCACCACTGCAATGTAAAAGTAATGATTACCAAACACAATATTTTTTCAGTTTGACCAGTTAATAAAATTAAACTCTTATACCCATAGTAAATATTTTTTTTTTATGTGTGTGTGTTTGTGTCCCACATCTTTACTGTGTCAGGATCTAACAACCTAGCCTCCTATCCTGGCAACATTCTGGGCGTGATCTCTGGTTTGTTAACTGCAACTGTAGGAGATGAGTGTCAAAAGACACAAGGTTAGTTTCAAATTCTGAAGAACTGCTGTATAGTACCACAGGTTGTGATGCAGTCTCAGGTTCCAACACCTAGCCAAGCAGTATGCCAAGGTGTGATTTCAGGTTTGCTAGTCCTGGCTGTAAGGGTGGGATGTTACAGAAAGCCAAGGTTGCAAAGCCTTACCTACAACCAAAGTCATGAAAGGTGATGAAGTGTTTGTAACTTAGCACAGAATGCTTTGCTTTCTGGAAAATCTGGTTTCATACTGTAGCAGTCCTGCATGCCATCAGTCTGAAAGTAAAGCACAGATGACCAACATTTTTATGGTTGTTTGTAAAAACATTTTATACAGAGTCAGAATGTCCAACTGGATACCTGGAAATTTCCAGGTGGGCCCTCCTCAGCTTAGTCCCTGGCCACCTTCTAAACTCTGGAAAGAGACCTGTGTGGGGGTCATAATAGCTGCTGCTTCCGCTCATATCTGGTGGCATTGCCCAAAACTTCTACCAGGCCTCCAATATTGCTGTCATGATGGCTAAACTTGATAAAATCCTCATTGATACCTCAGATTTAAAACTTGCAGCCAAAAACACAAATGATGACTTGGCCCACCTGGCTGTGCGTGTCACACACACGGAGCCAGCCATCCAAGACACCATCTCCACTATGAAAAGTCTCCAGGGCACGCTCAATGATCATCCCCAAAAACTACAATACTTACTAAATAAAGTTGATGATCTTGAGAATCGTGCCCGGAGGAAAAACATCAGGATAGTGGGCATCTCTGAAGGTGCTGAGGGTCGGGACATGGGGTGATTCCTGAGAGGCTACTTCATCCCTCGCTAAAGCAAACAACGAGCCCCACCCCGACATAGAGAGAGCACACAGATCTCTTTGCTCCATGCCCTTAGCTCGCAAAAGACCAAGGCCAATTCTCTGCAAATTCCTGAAATATCCAGAGAGGAATTTTATCTGAAGACAACAAGGAGCAGGGGCCTTTCAGTAGCAGGAAACAGGGTGCAGATGTTCCAGGATTTCTTGCTAGATCTTTCAAACCGTCATCAAGCGTATGCCAATGTGAAACAGCTGTGCTACTGGCTGGGCATCCCTACATCCCTCAGATACCCTGCCCTCTTGAGGATTCAAATCAATGAGCAGTTTACTACCTTTGAATCTCCTGCAGAGGCTGAGCAATATGTGAGAGAGCTGCAAGACAAACTATCATACCTAGCTAGACCACATGGCATGCCTTGTGGCTCGACTGATTCCAAGATGGAGGTCTCCCAGGCAGAAGACAGGAGGGGCATGCATGCTGCAACTCAACAGACTATTGCATCCTCACCCTGGCAGGCCATTTTGAGAGGGTGACAGAAAAAGAAATCAAAAGGGGGGAAATGGTACCCCATCCACTGCCAGACATCAACGATCCCAGAGCAGACAACCCCATTTTTTGTCCTCTGACACCAGCAGCTGCTTGAGGAATCCCCTATTAAAACTTCTAACAGATACGAGCCACTGCAAGGGCTCATGCCCTTGGCATTCTACCTTTCAAATAATGACACTGGGAGACACTGCAGCTGGAAGGGGTGACCAAAGGAACTGACGACTGGTCCCCATTGCCTGCTGACTGGGCCGTCTGCAATCCTAACGGCTCTGTGGCAGAAGTGTACTCTCTTGAATGTCTTTCGGCGCTCCTATCTGCCTCAGACAATGTGTACAGGCCGGTCTGAAGGCATCAGATATCCTTTGAATAATGTTGTATTTCTTTTCTTTCTAGTAAAAGGTACTAGTTTACCTGTTGGGTTGGAATACTGAGAGGGTGGGAGGGGGAATTTCAATTGTCTATGCCTTCTGGATGTTCACCTGGGACACTATCTTTCTAAAAGATTCTCGTCCTCAGTGAACAAACCCTGGAACACCACCAGAGTGGAGATTAGGCATGCTACTATTAGCTGCGAATTGAACCCACTTGATGCTCCCACAAAACTTAGGCCCCCCCTTCTTTTTGGTGTTCCCCCCTGCTCTCCCTCACCTGTGGAAGTTTACTGAGAGGTAAATCTACTCTTTATCCCATTATCATGACCCCTTGTTTTTCCTTGGTAAGTGACTGCTGCCTTGATATGGCATGCGGTTCTCAAAAATGAGGGATCACTTCGTTACACACCAAGGTTAAAAACTCGAGCTGTAAGGGGGTAAGGTACCCCCCCGGGGATGCCCATAGTAGCATAGTGCCCCTTTCGGAGGCCGATTCAAATAGCCAGATCCTCCAGGCAGTTGACCCAGTGTTAGGCACGGGAACAGCCTCAAGACACTTGATGTCCCCCTCCCCATGCACAAAGGCACTGCACAAACACACCCACCAGTGAGTGGGAGGCCCCTGAAGAGCTGCACACCCTACCTGCTTGTTGTTGGCATGGTGGGAAGCAGAACGGATAGGATGCAGGGGTTTCTCCCACATCCAAGGACACCTCTCCTGCAAGTGGTGGGAGTACAAAAGGGCAAATGTACACAGTTAGCTGGAAGGATCTCAGGGCTAGTATTGCAGGAACCACACCCCACCTGATAACTCCTGCTAGCCTCTAGATGAAGCTGGCTTCACAGGGGTCCTCTACACCTCCTCAATGGGACAAGGTCAATTAAAAGACCCTTTTCAAGGTAGGTGGGTGACCCTCCCAACTCTCGTTTACAGCTGGGGTGGATACCAGGCAATGAGCTATTAGGGCTCATATTTGGGCTCTGGTCCCAAGGTGGTCCACCCTGGCTGTTATCTGATGATAAGGTTATGTTTTAATCTGATGTTTTATTGTTCATGTGCAGAATGTTTATTGTTGGTGCCCCTGAGAGGTTCCCTTTTGCCACTGGAGGAGCATATGGCCAGCTCCTCTGGTCGAGGTTAAGGGACAAATCTCCAGATCTTTGAGGGTAGAATCCCAGGAGGCCCCTGAGATGTTTTGAAACACACACAACAATACAGTGAGAGCTCAAACTCTGCTTGTCATCCAGAAGTATATACACTTCGCAGAGTAGGAGTTTATGAGCCCTTCCTTAATCAAGGAAAATGAGAAATCTTTGAAGTGTCCAGCAGGGCAGTTGTACAAGAGACCCAATGTACAAACAGCCTCATACTGGACTTAGCATATGGTAGGCCTATGGGAGGTCAGTGTAGGGACAAGCAGGACTTCTTTCCTCGATTAGCCATGTCTGGGAACCCCAAAAGGGGATAAGGGAAAGAGGGTATTTATAATCAAATATTATGGATCCTACCATACCGGTGACTTTCTCATCCTGAACGACCCGATTAAGAGGAAGAAAGTTCTGTCCAGACTTAAAAAGTTAAAAACTCAGGTTGCCTTCCTCCACGAGACAAAGATTAAGCTGGTAGAGGCAATGAAACTGGTGAGAGAGTGGGTGAGGTGGGAAGCTCATAGTTCAGCGGGTTCAGCCAAGAGGGGGGGTCTCAGTACTTTGACATAAACAGTTAAAATGGTCTATTACTGAGCAGCATGTGGACAAAGAGAGATGGTGGATACTGGTTAAAGTAACCTCTAATAGAGGCCCTCTTATTCTGGGTAATGTGTATGTCCCAAACGAAGATCAGCCCAAATTCTTCAATACAATCTCTCAAGCCCTTCTGGATATGGCAGGGGATCAATCTGAGATTATAATGGGGGGTGATTTCAACCTGGCCTTGGACCCATTACTAGACAGATCCAATGCCAAGCCCAAGCCACATAGTAAGGCTCTGAGAACCCTAACTGACCTGCTGATCTTACACCATCTAATTTGACACCTGGCGTACTTTTCACCTGTCCACAAAGGACTTCACCTTTTATTCTGAAGCCAGGGCTATGGCCACCAGACTGAACTATTGGTTTTCGTCAATGGTGCTGAACACAGTCATATCTGACATGTCTATCATCCCTCTATATATATATGACCATGCGCCAGTACAACTGCCGGCCTACTTACAATCTGGGAAAGAGCAGCCAGTAACATGGTGGCTCGATCCCCCTCCTCCTGGCAGATAAGCATTTCCAGCAATGGCTGAAGCTTGAGGTATTGAACTACTTCCAGGATGACCCAGAGTCCTGTGTCCTCCCCAAATGAACTAGGAAGCCTTTAAAGCCACATTACAGGGTAAAATTATCTCTTACACTGCACACAGGAGGAAACTCAGAGAAGCTGAGGCCCTGCAACTTGAAACCCAGCTTTAAACTAAAGGAGGCAGAATATGTCTGACCTGAACTGCCTCCATCATCAGACCCTTAGATTTGAACTGATTTCCCTCAGAATCAGCCTTATTAGGTTGGCTGCTAGGAAAGTGGAGTTGCAAATGGCAAGACTATGCCACAAGTATTGGGATCAGGAGATAAGGCCAGGAAGCTCTTCTCATTTTGTCTCTGGAAACAACAGGCTAGAGGCACATTGAGAAACTTAAAGACCCTACAGGTGTGGTACGCTACTCCCTAAAGAAATAAATAGGGCCATGACCAACTTTTATAGTACCTATACAAAATCCAAACACCCTTTCATAGGGTTGGCTTCGACAATGTTTTGAGCCAATCCTCCATTCCCTTCCTACCTGAGGCACAAAGATTGATGCTGGATGCCCCCATTGAGGAGTTGGAATTGCTCAAAGCCATAGAAGGGATGGCCCCACACAAATCCCCAGGTAGTGATGGCTTCCTGGACAGTTTTTACCGGCTGACCAGGAGTACCATCTGCCCGCCAATGCTACAAATGTTGAGATCAACATACGTCGAGCAGAAACTTCCAGGCTCCTTGAAGGAGGCAGTGATCATGGTCCTCCCAAAGAATGGGAAGGATCCCACCTCACCAGCTAGATACAGCCCTATATCTCTGATAACGCTGATGCCAAAATGTTGGCCAAAGTTCTGGCTTCCAGATTAGAAGGTTCTCCTTTCCTAATACATGAATCCCAAGTTGGGTTTGTCAAAGGTAATCCAGTGCTGATCATCTGAGAGCCCTGACCACATTGTTCCAGAAAGCCTCTACTTTAATGTCCCCGGCAGCTGCCATCACCATAGATTTTGAGAAGGCATTCGATTTGGTCGAATGAGCTTACCTAAAAGTAGTGCTGACCCATTTCAGCCTAGGACCTGCCTTTGGGGCTGTGTCAACACCATTTACAATGGTCCCACTGCTAAGGTTCTTACCAATAGGCTTCTCTCGGACTCACTCACCCTACAGAGGCGGCACTAGGCAGGGATGCCCTCTGTCTCCCCCTGCTATTTATACTGGCTATCGAGCAATTGACTTCTGTCATCTGGGAACATATCCACATTCCTGGCATAAGAGTAGGTACTGAGGATTTTAAAACCAAACTTTATGCAGATGACTGCCTCATCCTGACAAGTGACCTATCCCAGAGCCTGCCCACATTTTAGAGACCTTCTCTCAGTTTGAACAACTGTCTGGGCTTAAAATCAACAGAACTAAGTCTGAAATCCTCCCCTTTAACAAGCATTCAATGAGGGATATGGGCCTGGCCTCCAGCCTGGTTTGGGCAGACACACATATCAAGTATTTGGGAATTACTCTATATCCTGAACTACACAAGCTGGGCCCCCTGAACATGCTGCCACTGATTAATACCTTCCAAAAAGAACTTAATAGATGGCAACACCTAAACCTCTTTTCCCAGGAAAATTGACTCAATAAAGATTATGCTAGCCCCTACACTATACTACCTCCTGGCACAAGTACCCATTATAGTTCAGGACAGATGGTTCCAAAAGTTGGACTCTCTTATAGGTCACTACATATAGGGTGCCTCCCCGCCCCCCCAGATTTATTAGGACCAAACTTAGAGCTCATTGGAGACAAGGGGGTTGGAATCTGCCAAACTTTCAACACTGTATGTATGTATGCTTTTCTGACTGCTAGATCCTTATTACTCATTCATTCCTGGGGATCCCACTTCCACCCTGGTGCTGCATAGAACAAGAGATGATGGAGTAGCACATCCCTCTCTCTGCTTACCCTCTCCCTCAAGCCCAATGCTGCTCAGTGGGTCACTATTTCCTCAGCCCACTAGGCCTGGGTTCTCATGGCCAGTATCTCCAAACGCTGTTCTAGACTGGGGTATTTAACTTACTTATGGGAACCCGGAACTGTGTATTGATGGCAGCCCTTTCATTGGGCTTCATGGAAAATAGCTCTATTTGTAGGATGCTGGATTTACTCACCCCTAACAAGAGGTATTTGAATCCTTTCAAAATCTCCAAGAAAAATGTAAACTGACCAAGTAGGAGTTGTGGCGATACCTGCAGATTAGGTCTATCTATACCCAATGGTAAAAAGCCCACTGTAAATGTAAAGCCTGTAGAGCCTCCAGACCCGTGCCTGCAACCCTACTGCCCTGGGATGATTGGCTTAAACCTCACAAGGCCAAGGCAGGCTCCTTGTACCAGATGATGAGAGAGGCTCAGCCAGACCCCACTGAGCCAACCAAAGCTAAATGGCAGTCTGCTCTGCAGGGTTATATAACAGGCGAAGAATGGCACATATGCTGGAGATTCGCTCAACTGGCATGTATGGATCAAAAAAATTGCCTAATCCCAAAAAAAAGATCCTGCATCACTGGTACAGAACCCCGGCCCAGCTAAAAATGCTGGCAGTAATTCCCTAAGATCTCTGCTGGAGATGTGATGCCCAAGAGCTGACCTACTACACATTATAGGCCTGCCCGAATCTCAGGGCATTCTGGCAACAGGTGGTTAGCAAATGTTCAACCATTCTGGGCCATGAGTTCCTGGCCTCACCTCACCTCATATTACTAGGCTGCAAACCCCATGACCTCAAGCTACCACTGGCGGGCTCAAGGTGGCTGATGGCTGCATCTGTGGAGGCCAAGAGGGTAATCCTCACTAAATGAAGATCCCCAGAGGTCCCAGCCATTCAAGAATAAATAGCATCTATAGAAACTTTGGGAATGAATACCAGATTATCCTGCCAGATTAACCAACAGATAGGGAAATTCCACATTATATGGGCTCCATATCTGCGTTTTGTGCAGCAACAAATAGTACCTACACCACGCCCCTGCCCCAATACAGTTTTGGAAACCTCCATAAACTACCCCCTGCTATAAGACCTGTCTGTGCAGACATATTTACAGGTTAGACTGCCACTTCCTTCCCTCCCTATGGATTTGCATCCCATAAAGACCTTTCATTACATAGTGATCGCTGTTGACCATGTAGGCCTCAAGTGTTACAATGTTTAAAGTTTGTTGACTATGATATATGAGCCTGGTCAGTATAATATGCAACTGTACCCTTTTACATGTACAAGTTTTCACCATATGTATACGGCTAGTTCTATGTATGTAAACTGCAAAGATTTCAATAAAAAGACTAACTTCAAAAAAATGGCAAGATCAGCCTGATGGGGCCAAATCCACTACAAAAATGATGTAAGGGAGTTGTGATCCCTGAAGGAGCCATCAAAGATAGCTGCGGGATGGGGAGCACTGTGTACCAGCTTTATAAAGCTGCAGGCTTGCATGTGCAGACCGCTCATGACTGTCCTCTGTGTTCTTCTTATTTCAGGGGTATGGTGGTCCTCTATGTTGTATGGTGTTGGTGGAGAGGGGTTAGACCACCACCACCCCCAAAGGCTTCAGCAGGGATTCAGAGGAAGAGGACAGGGAAGACTAGGTACTGTCTAATTTGTTTATCCGTTGATGGGATACACTGATTTATTATATAAATAAATAAATGTCCGTATATTGTTTTACTCCTGTCTCGTTTTTTATTCCGGTAGGCGATGACGTGCCACCTGATGTGTCAGTCGTACCATGTAGGGGACAGTGTTCTAAGTGTTTCAAAGTTCTCTACAGTGAAACTGCTGTTGACCAGGCACCCCTCACCTCTGAGTGTTACGAGTGTTTCAAAGTTCTCCGCAGTGAAACTGCTGTTTGACCATGCTCCCTCTCCCCAAAGTGTTACAAGTATTTCATAGTTCTCTGCAGTGAAACTGTTGTTTGGCCAAGTCCCCTCCACCTTGGATTATTACAAATGTTTCAAAGTTCTCTGCAGTAAAACTGCTGCTTAGGCAGGCCTCTCTCCACCTTGGAATATTAAAAGTGTTTCAAAGTTATCTGCAGTGAAACTGCTGTTTGGCTATACCCCCAAAAGTGTTACACATGTTTCAAAAGTTCTCTGCAGTGAAACTGCTGTTTGACTATGCCCCCCAAAGTGTTACACATGTTTCAAAGTTCTCTGTAGTGAAACTGCTGTTTCATCAGTGCCCTCCTCTACCTCAGAATGCTACAAGTGTTTCAGACTTCTCTGCAGTGAAACTGCTGTTTGGGTAGGGCCCCCTCCATTTCAGAATATTACAAGTGTTTCAAAGTTCTCAGCAGTGAAACTGCTGTTAGTCCAGCCCCACCCCACTCCACCTCAGAGTGTTACAAGTGTTTCAGTTCTCTGAAGTGAAACTGCTGTTTGGCCTTGCCCCTCCCCCACCAACTGTTTCATAGTTCTCTGCAGTGAAAGTGCTTTTTGGCCAGGGGTCCCCTCCACCTTGGAGTGTTATAAATGTTTCAAAGTTCTTTGCAGTGAAACTGCTGCTTGGGCAGGGCCCTCCTCCACCTTGGAATGTTAAAAGTGTTTCAAAGTTCTCTGCAGTGAAACTGCTGTTTGAGTAGCCCTCCCCGAGTTTTACAAGTGTTTTAAGTTCTCTGCAGTGAAACTGCTGTTTTACCAGTTCCCCTCCACCACAGAGTGTTACACATGTTTCAATGTTCACTGCAGTGAAACTGCTGTTTTACCAGTTCCCCTCCACCACAGAGTGTTACACATGTTTCAATGTTCACTGCAGTGAAACTGTTGTTTGGAGTTCCCCTCCACCACAGAGTGTTACACATGTTTCAATGTTCACTGCAGTGAAACTGCTGTTTGCCAGTTCTCCCCTCCCCAAAGTGTTACATGTGTATCAAGTTCTCTGCAGTGAAATTGTTGTTTGACTAGGGCCCCTCCACCTCATAGTGTAATAAGTGTATCAAAGTTCTCTGCAGTGAAATATTTCTTTGACCATGGGCCTCCTCCACCTTGCAGTGTTACAAGACAATCCTAGGTAACTGCAGTGAAATTGTTGTTTGACCTGGGCCCCCTCCACCTCAGGATGTTACAAGTGTTTAAAATTTCTCTGCAGTGAACTGCTGTTTGGCCTGCCCCCAAAGTGTTACAAGAGTATCAAAGTTCTCTGCAGTGAAATTGTTGTTTGGCCACAGCGCCCTCCCCCCCACCTCAGAGTGTTACAAGTGTTTCAAAGGTCTCTGCAGTGAAATTGCTGTTTGTCCAGCGCCCCCAGAGAGTGTTACAAGTATTTCAATGTTCTCTGCAGTGAAATTGTTGTTTGACCAGGGCCAGAAGAGAGGAGAGGACAGGAGAGGAGGAGTACAAACACTCTTGACATAGCCAAAGGGTCAGGAATGACGGAAGTTGCTTGCATCAAAGAAACAGGTGCAGGGGCTCACTGCACCACTTGAATCATTCCCAGTTCTCAAATGGGCTTGTGGAACCAACAGGACCAGGTCGCTGGAGACAGCATTTCTCCGCTTGGCATGTTGCAGGCAGTGCCGTGGCTATGAGGGTGTTGTGCCAATGAGGCAGCTGCCATATCTCCTAATATGGAATTCTGGAAGGGCACTAGTGTTGGTGGTGCCAGCCCAGAGTTAGACCTTCCCTGAGCTGGTCTGTCGCATGGTGCACTAACCACCTGTGGACCCCATAGCGGCAGTGGCACTTCCCACAGCCATCCAGAGGTACTGAGTGCTGTGCCAGTGGTGAGCCTGGTGGTCTAGCAATGCACAGGAACCCCGTGGCATTGTGTAGGGCACTGCACCATAGCCCACACAGGTGACACTGGGAGGACCACTGGGACCCAGGGCCCTGCCTGCAGTGCTGCCTCTGGCACTGATGGTGGTGGACTGCTGCGGGCATGGACTGCAGGCTGGCTGCACTGCTGGTGTCATAGCGTGCTGTTGGGGGGTGCCTTCCATCATGCCAGAGGCACACATAACACTCTGCCCACCTTGCTGTGGGGGGGGGCAGGGACATACCCTGGCATGCCAGCCAGGGATCACAGTGCTGGTGACTGCATCATTGCCAGTGGTGGGGTCGGACTACTGCAGCGGACATTGACCCTGCCCCATGGGCAACACTTCTGCTGGTGCTGTCATTGCCGCAAGACTGTCCCGCAGCTTGTGGCATTACCCTTCCATACACCTTCCCTTTGATGCATGGGTGTGTTTGGCGCAAGCTGTGGGACTTTGGAGCCGGGATCCCTTCTGTTTGAGAATTGGGTGCAGGATCCTTGGTGTACCAGGGATCAGCGCAAGGTGCAATTTGTTGCAGCTTGTGCTGATCTTTGCGAATTGAGCCCAGTGTATCTGAGGTTCTGTGATTAGTCTGGGGACTGTGGGTCTGTTCAGTCAGCACTTCTTCTGTATCCTCATGGTTCACAGAGTATATCTGAGACTCTGTTATTGGTCGCGGAGTAGTGAGGCTTTCCAATCTGCATTTCTGCTGCAGCCTCACTGCTGTACATCTGAGGCTCTGTGATTGGTCTGGGACAGTGTGGCTGTTTCATCAGCACCTCTGCAGTATCCTTCTCACCCTTCATGCAGAATATCTGTGGCTCCCAGATTGTTCTGTCAGTGAGACTGTCCAATTAGCACTTCTGCTATATCCTCACTGTTCATACAATATATCTGAGGCTCTGTGATTGGTCTGGGGCAGTAGTGCTATCCAATCAGCACTCCAATATAAACCTCACACTTCACAGTGTATCTGAAGTTCTGTGACTGGTCTGATAGTGGGTTGGAAAAACCAACCCCCTCATGTATCCTCACTGGGCACAACTGAAGACAATGGGTTCTGTTTGGGGAATAATAAAGCCAAAGCACATGAAGCTGATTTAGGAGCCCCAGATCAGCAGCAGACCTTTCGCTCCAATTCTGGAAATGTCTCCAGATTTCAAACATTTGGCAGCACCACTCGGAGAGTTTTACAAATTCCCAAGTCCTTAAGCACAGTTGGCTGAGCTCCTTGGCAGCGGCAAGCAGCATTCCACATCTTTTTCAAAAAATTCGGACTGAGGTTAGCAGTAATTATTCCTGCTGTTTACAGACAGACCACAATGTAAGGAATGAGAAACAGCATCTGTTCCCAAATGGCAGCAAGGAAAAATGACAAATCCAGGGCAAGCCTTATCCTGTATTCATAGGTATAAGACAGAACATGCTGAGTTGCTAAGGGGATTAGGCACACCAGGTACTGTACAGATGGGTAAAGGGATGGTATCCCTCCCTCATACTCTGATGGGTTTAGTACTGATGAAAGAAGGACTCATAGTCCCAGTAAAGAACAAGGAAACAAAGGGATGGTATCACTCACACACACACATGCACACACACACACACACACACACACACACACACACACACACACACTCTCACACTCTACACGGGGTTTAGTACAGCTGGAAGGAGAGGGAGCAACATTCCAGGTACAGTACAGTACAGATGGATAAAGGGATGATACCCTCTCCTCATGAACACTGTGTTGAGTTCAGTATTGATGGATCAGGAAGGACCCACGATCCAGGTACAGTAAAGATGGATCAAGGGATTGTGTCCCCTTCCCAACAGACGGCAATAGGTTTAGTACTGATGGAAGGAGAGGTCTCAAGGTACAGGTGCAAAAAGGGATGGTATCACCCCCCCCCCACACACACACACACACACACACACTGCGATGGGTTTAGTACTAAATGAAGGAGGGGACCCATGGCCAGGATACAGTGCAAGTGGATAAAGGGATTATATCCCCTTCCCCAGACACACTGCAATGGGTTTAGTACCGATGGAAAGAGTGTGACCTATGGCCCAGGTACAGTGATAAAGGGGCCGGCATCACGGTTCTATGTCATAACAGCGATCGCCAAATAGAGTGTACATTGCCAAAAATAAAAATGGTGATCTACACTCACAGTGACAACAAGTGGCCAAAAACATATCTACTTTTTAAGCAGGGGGCTGTGCGCCCCGTGTTCCCTGAACCCACTAACTAAATATTAACAACTCCTGCAGGATGCATGTTGGGGAGTGGGTGAAACTTGTAAAAAAAAAAAACAATTCTCCCCACCACACCAAAAAGTAACATGTGCCTCCCCAGCCTCGAACCTTGTACTCTCTCCACTGTGGCTGGCCACCCTCACCACACCACACAGCCAGCCAGGCAGCCTGTCACTGCACTACCTCCCATATACCTGCCGTCCTCTCCCATTCCCCTGCCATCCTTTTCCATTTCCCCTCCTCCTCTTCTGTTCACATTCCAGGCGCTGAGACTGAGTCGCTCATATTTGAGTCGCTCAATCTCAGTTGCACTGCAATATGTTTAGTACTGTTGGAAGGAGAGGACCTACAGACAAGGGTAACAGAAATGAGTTAGTGGCTATTTTGACTCAGCTTCAAACTGTAGCCCACAATTCAGCTCCACTGAGAATTCAGCTGAAACACTTTGTCTCCCAATGCTGCAACTGACTTGGGTTAAAGCAGACTATAAAGTGAGTAGGGAAATCCAAGCTCTCTGATTGGCTGAGGATGGGTTCTAGCTATGCACTTTATTCAGACTATACCACAATTTAAAAAGCCAATATCTGTGGACTGAGAATCTTAACAATCCATGTGCCACCTGATTTTGTAAAAGCCAGTTGCCTGCCTCATGTCTGCTACACAATATGTTAGCTATTTCAGATTTCAGTTTTTCAAGGAAAAAAGCATTTGGAGCATCTACTGTCTGTCTACCTCACCCTCCCTCATAGCGCCCACAAATCTACCTCTTTGCTCTGTATTTGTCTCACTCCCATCCCAAAGAACAGCATGCTCTCTGTCTATGTTGAGCCAGCAGTCGCCACACACCCACTTGCTCAGACCACTGGCAGTTTTGTAAAACACACTACAGTAAATAGTGGCATGCTGCTGGGCAAGACCATAACTAAATGGTGGCATGCTGCTGGGCAAGACCGTAACTAAATAGTAGCATGCTGCTGGGCAAGACCGTAACAAAATGGTGGCATGCTGCTGGGCAAGACCGTAACAAAATGGTGGCATGCTGCTGGGCAAGACCTTAACTAAATGGTGGCATGTTGCTGGGCAAGACCGTAACTAAATGGTGGCTTGCTGCTGGGCAAGACCGTAACTTAATGGTGGCATGCTGCTGGGCAAGATGATAACTATGGTGGCATGCTGCTGGACAAGACCGTAATAAAATAGTGGTGTGCTGCTGGGCAAGACCTTAACTAAATGTTGGCTCGCTGTTTGGCAAGACCATAACTAAATGGAGGCATGCTGTTGGGCAAGACCATAACTAAATGGTGGCTTGCTGCTGGGCAAGACCGTAACTAAATGGTGGCTTGCTGCTGGGCAAGACCTTAACTAAATGGTGGCATGCTGCTGGGCAAGACCATAATCTAAATGGTGGCTTGCTGCTGGGCAAGACCGTAACTAAATGGTGGCATGCTGCTGGGCAAGACCGTAACTAAATGGTGGCATGTTGCTGGGCAAGACCTTAACTAAATGGTGGCATGCTGCTGGGCAAGACTAACTAAATGGTGGCTTGCTGCTGGGCAAGACCGTAACTAAATGGTGGCATGCTACTGGGCAAGACCATAACTAAATGGTGGCATGCTGCTGGGCAAGATGATAACTAAATGGTGGCATGCAGCTGACCGTAACAAAATAGTGGCATTCTGCTGGGCAAGACCACAACTAAATGGTGGCATGCTGCTGGGCAAGACCTTAGCTAAATGTTGGCATACAAATGGTGGCATGCTGCTGGGCAAGACCTTAACTAAATGTTGGCTTGCTGCTTGGCAAGACCATAACTAAATGGTGGCATGCTGCTGGGCAAGACTGTAACTAAATGGTGGCATGCTGCTGGGCAAGACCGTGAACTAAATGGTGGCATGCTGCTGGGCAAGACCGTAACTAAATGGTGGCTTACTGCTGGGCAAGACCATAACTAAATGGTGGCATGACGGTGGGCAAGACCATAAGTAAATGGTGGCATGCTGCTGGGCAAGACCATAACTAAATGGTGGCATGCTGCTGGGCAAGACCGTAACTTAATGGTGGCATGCTGCTGGGCAAGACGATAACTATATGGTGGCATGCTGCTGGACAAGACCGTAACAAAATAGTGGTGTGCTGCTGGGCAAGACCTTAACTAAATGTTGGCTTGCTGCTTGGCAAGACCATAACTAAATGGAGGCATGCTGTTGGGCAAGACCATAACTAAATGGTGGCTTGCTGCTGGGCAAGACAGAACTAAATGGTGGCTTGCTGCTGGGCAAGACCTTAACTAAATGGTGGCATGCTGCTGGGCAAGACCATAACTAAATGGTGGCTTGCTGCTGGGCAAGACCGTAACTAAATGGTGGCATGCTGCTGGGCAAGACCGTAACTAAATGGTGGCATGTTGCTGGGCAAGACCTTAACTAAATGGTGGCATGCTGCTGGGCAAGACTAACTAAATGGTGGCTTGCTGCTGGGCAAGACCGTAACTAAATGGTGGCATGCTACTGGGCAAGACCATAACTAAATGGTGGCATGCTGCTGGGCAAGATGATAACTAAATGGTGGCATGCAGCTGACCGTAACAAAATGGTGGCATTCTGCTGGGCAAGACCACAACTAAATGGTGGCATGCTGCTGGGCAAGACCTTAGCTAAATGTTGGCATACAAATGGTGGCATGCTGCTGAGCAAGACCTTAACTAAATGTTGGCTTGCTGCTTTGGCAAGACCATAACTAAATGGTGGCATGCTGCTGGGCAAGACTGTAACTAAATGGTGGCATGCTGCTGGGCAAGACCATAACTAAATGGTGGCTTGCTGCTTGGCAAGACCATAACCAATTGGGCATGCTGCTGGGCAAGACCGTAACTAAATGGTGGCATGCTGCTGGGCAAGACTGAATCTAAATGGTGGCTTGCTGCTGGGCAAGACCATAACTAAATGGTGGCATGACGGTGGGCAAGACCATAAGTAAATGGTGGCATGCTGCTGGGCAAGACCATAACTAAATGGTGACATGCTGCTGGGCAAGACCATAACTAAATGGTGACATGCTGCTGGGCAAGACCTTAACTAAATGGTAGCATACTGCTGGCAAGACCATAACAAAGCCTTAGTCTTAAACCTTAACCAGTTGCTGGTTGTCAAGTGCCCCTTTCCAACCCCTATACAGATCATAGACTTGAAGTGCAGTCAGCTCGTTCTGCTTCAGACCCATTTTTGTAGGTAGAGGTTTTTTTTGGTGGGATCTCTCTACTCAATCTGTATTACTCGGGGTAGCAGCCCAGTATTTTCATTGAGTGCTGCTGCTGAGCACCACCACTGTTAGTCAAATCTTTTTGGCCTGAATCATGAGGTTGTGTATCACTGCCACTTGTGGATGTGAAGAATGGCACACAATGCTGATTATCAGGCAATAAGGATCGCTTTCGAAGCCCTTGGTGGATGGCATTCTTTGTATGTACAGTGGCGTGAAAAAGTATTTGCCCCCTTCCTGATTTTCTCTATTATTGCATATTTGTCACACTGGATGTTTTCAGGTCTTTAGAGAAAATGCAATATTAGATAAAGGGAACCTGAGTGAACAAATGACACTTGTTTTTTTTTTTAATTTCACTTATTTAATGAAAAAAGTTAACCAACACCAACTGGCACTGTGTGAAAAAGTAATTGCCCCCTTACACTTAATAACTGGTTATGCCACATTTAGCTGCAATGACTGCAACCAAACACTTCCTATAATTCAATATCAGTCTTTCACATCGCTGTGGAGGAATTTTAACCCACTCTTCCTCTCAGAACTGCTTTAATTCAGTAACATTTGGTAGGTTTTCGAGCATGAACTGCTCGTTTCAGGTCCTGCCACAGCATCTCTATTGGGTTTAAGTCTGGACTTTGACTAGCCACTCCAAAACTTTAATTTTACTTCTTTAGCCATTCTGATGTGGACTTGCTTTTGTGTTTTGGATCATTGTCTTGCTGCATGACCCAACCACGCTTCAGCTGCAGCTGACGGAAGGATGACCAGACATTCTCCTTAAGAATTTTCTGGTACAGAGCAAATTCATGGTTCCTTAATTATGGCAAGTCATCCAGGTCCTTAGGGCAGCAAAGCATCCCACACCATCACACTACCACCACCATGTTTGACTGTTGGTATGGTGTTCTTACTGTGGAATGCTGTGTTTGCTTTACGCGAGACATTATGGGATCCATGTCGTCCAAAAAGTTCCACTTTGGACTCATCTGTCCATAGAACATTTTCCCAAAAGGCTTGTGGATCATCCAGGTGCTTCTTGGCAAATGAGAGATGAGCGTTTATGTTCTTCTTGGTTAGCAGTGGTTTCCGCCTTGCTACTCTCACATGAAGCCATTTTGCCCAGTCTCTTTCTGATTGTGGAGTCATGAACACTGACCTTAGCTGAGGCAGAGAAGCCTGCAGTTCTTTGGATGTTGTTTTAGGATCCTTTGAGACTTCCTGGATGATTTACGCTGCGCTCTTGGAGTAATTTTGGCAGGCCGCCCTCTGGGAAGATTCACTACTGTTCCAGTTGTTCTCCATTTGGAGATTATGGCTCTCACTGTGGTTCGATGGAGTCCCAGAGCCTCAGAAATAGCTTTGTAATCCTTTCCAGACTGATAGAGGGCAACACATTTTTCTGATCTTTTCAGGAACTTCCTTTGATCATGGCATAATTTGCTTGTTGAATCTTTGTGCTGGCAACATGACTCTGATGGTAGGGGTCAAAATAAGTGAGGTTTATATTGAGCAGGGCTGGCTGTAATCAAGCCTGGCTGTGTTCAATCAGCTGACTCTAATTATCCCTTTAATTGGGTTGATTTAACTAGGGGCAATTACTTTTTCACACAGTGCCAGTTGGTGTTGGTTAACTTTTTCATTAAACAAATGAAATAAGTAAAAAAAGTGTTATTTGTTCACTCAGGTTCCCTTTATCTAATATTATATTTTGTCTAAAGACCTGAAAACATCCAGTGTGACAAATATGCAATAATAGAGAAAATCAGGAAAGGGGCAAATACTTTTTCACGCCACTGTAGAATGGCCATATTTGGTACCTAAAACAGTTAAGTTAATCTGGCAATGCATGGTGTGCAGTTAGTGGTACTGTATTATGAGAACCCGTTCATGCTACTAATGCTTTGAACCTTAATGCGTGACAAGACCATATTGATGTGGCAGTAACAGAAATGCCTAATCTGTCCCTTTCCCAGATCTATCACACTTTGATGTGAGAGTTGCTAGTTACTGTACATGTAACCCCCCCCCCACTGCAGGGGCTTACCTTAAATGCCCCCGTGTCTCCTGTGTCTCACGATTGTCTCCTGATTGCCACCGTTTGCCTGGTGGTGTCCACCAATCCCCCATTCTTGCACCACTGCTTTGACCTGAGTACAATGTTCCCCAAGGGTCCTGAACAGTCTCTGCACATAATTTTTGCCCATATGGGCTTGCAAAGCAACTGCAAGGCCGCTGGCATTTCCCCATACACATCATGGCCGGCCAGTGGTCACACATGCACAGAAGCGTGCTCCAACTTCCGACAGCAATTGCGGTCAAACAGATGGCTGTACTGTGGTCAAGATTCCCAGCTGAGGCAGCACGGGGGCCAGAGACCTGAACATGGCCAGTGAGAGGCATCTTTGTAATTTAAATAAAGAGCTCCAATGGCAAGTGCTAGGGGCATGTGAATATTAATGTGCGCTCCCTACATATTAGTGAGCTGCCTGTCTGCCGCCTAGGGGCACTACATTTCGGCAACCATGAGAGGTGCAGGATTGCACATAAATGGTTAATAATGACAGCGTTTGGAAGGACACTGAAGGGGTTATTAAACTGAGGGGCTATACATTAAATAAAATGTTTAACCTGGCTGCACCAGAACATTAATGTCGAAACTTCTATGAACTGCATGGGGACTGTGTTTAATGGCAGCCATGTTTTGCAGCCAACAGCCAAGTGGAAAGTCAGGATTTCTAATACAGACTGTTGGGACAGTGACAGAGACTTATGGGACTATGCCAAGGACTTGTGGGGAAAAAGCAGGGACTAAATATAGGCACCTATACAAGGATCCAATCATTCATCAAGGGGGACTAATGAATATTCATTATCAAGACAGACACTGGGATTCAGCCAATCAGGAGCCTCAGAGAGCTCCCAAAACCCAGAGACCTTTCTGCCTGAGTTTAGTTCGGCGCTAGCCCCTCCACAGGGAGGGGGGCTCTGGCCATCTACCAAAGAGAATGGGCCTGTAGTTCAGCAGGAGCCCCTCTACAGGGGAGGAGGGCTCTGGCTTCTGCCAAGAAAAATGTAGCTGCAGGAACTGGAGTCACTGGCCTGGGGTTGCCAGAGATTGTCCTCCAGGGCTAGCAATTGTGCCTTTCCATGTTTTGGGGAAAATGTGGGCAAGAAACCTGAGCTATCTTCAGCTGTGTGAGAGCTGCAAGAAGTATGCCTGCAGTTGTGAGAGAGCTGCATGAATGTTCTGCCTCTGCAGTGAGAGTGCTGATGAAACCAGTGATTTCAGTTAAGAGAAAGCTGCATCTAATTCTGAGTGAATAAACTGCTACCAAGGGTACAAGTAGCTCATCTGTCTGCACCCTGCATTTGATCAAGTGCCAAGGATAGGGTGGACATCTGTTTCAAGAGTGACCGCGGATGGTCCAGCTTTGTGAAATGCTTGATGTGACTGTTTAAGAGTGCCTACAGAAATGAAAGGGGAGTATCCTGAGGTTCAAGCTTTTCCTGAAGTTGCCTGTGTAAATGTCCAATTGGAGCTCCAAATGCCAGCATAGCCAAGAGGAACTTTGATACTGTGATCTGAGCTTACAAGAAGCTACAGTGAACAAGATTGGCTGACAAGTAAAGTGCTTAAAGTGGTTGGAAGCCATGTCTTAAGCTCCAGTTGCTAACTTGATGAGGAGTCATGCCTTAAGCTCCTGGTTGTTTGAAGAGTGAAAGAGATTTGCCCAAAAGACTGCTTTCTGAAAAGCCACAGCAGTTGTGTTAATCGCCTGGCTGGAAGAGCCAAGTTACATAAATGTGCTGTAATGTGGGAAAGAGAAAGACTGTGCTAGATTCAGGTCCTCCCTAGTCCTGGGGGATGCACCCACATTCAACACTATATCCTGAATGTAAAAGGACTGTGGCTTCTACGCCAGCAGTTGTGGTTGAAATGCAAAGTGTCTATAAGTATCTGAATTGCCAGCAACTGTAAGAGACTGTATTTGAGGTTGGTCTGGGAGTCAGCCTGGTAGTGTGCCAGCTAGCACGCCATATCGCTTCCTCCTGAGGGGCATAGCTTGACATGAGGGTCTGAAGTGTGCCAGCCTGATCCCAGCCTGGTCTATTCCAGAGTGTGACTTCAAACCCAGAGAGAAGGGGTAACTGTGAAAGATGTTGAGAAAGTTCCAGCCTGCAAGCTGCAAGAGCCTGGTAAAGAGGGGTCAGCCAAAGATCCTGGCTGCACCTCAGCTAAAGCTTCTCTACACCTGATGATGACATCCAAACTGTGAGTAGGCAGAGACATCTGTAAATAGTTAACTCAAGTTCTGCTAAATACAAACACCAGGCCTAGAATGCTAAAGATTAAAGTTTTGCTTTCCAAGATCAGTCAGAATTATTTAATGGTAATCAAAAGAAAGAATGCTAACTTGATTTTCCTTTAAGGGTCCCAATGCCGGCCAACTCAGCTGCAGCTGCATCAGGTCTGCACCTAAAAACTTAGTACCGGGTACCAAGGTTAAAGTGTAGAATTGCGGGGTTCTATAATAGTCTAGGACTGGTACCAGTGTGGGAAATGTGTCAACTTGATTATATATGCAGCTAGATAGATAGCAAGAAATATGCTCTGAATACATAAGGTTGGTGGGCGGCCACTGTGATTAATGTCATAATCTAAATTTGCCTTGCTGTGGCCTCTCAAACTGCATTAAGAAGGAGTGATTGGCTGTTGTTCTGATGTAATTCTTAGGTTGCAAAGTTACACAACACCTGATAAGGGAATGTGACTTTGAAGGAAGGTCTGGGACAACTGCTGGGCTGTGTGACCCATAACTCAGTTGGTAGAGTACTAGCACAGAATGCTAGGGATCCTAGGCTCAATTGCTAGTGGTTCACATCTTCCCTTTCTCATTGTAATTCACAATCTAAATCTGTCTTGCAGTGGCCTCTTAAACTGCGCTGAGAAGGAATGATTAGCTGTTGTTCTGTCTAGATTTATGAAATGCAAAATGGTTATTCTGATGCCAATTGTAATGCTGTCATCCCCACCACACCATCAAAAGCATCCCAAGGTCACAATGTATGAGGCTGATACAAATACTATAAAGAGCATCTACAAAACCTGAACATGTACTCCCTGGAGCAGCGGAGGGAGAGGGGAGACATGATTGAGACCTACAAGTTCCTAAATGGAATAAACAAGGTGCAGGTTCAAGAACTGTTCCAAGTCAGAAAGCACACAAGAACTAGGGGACACAACATGAAGCTGGAGGGGGAATATTCAGAGGTAACACACAAGTTTTTCTTGACTGAGAGGGTGGTGGATGCATGGAACAACCTTCCTCAGGTAGTGGTGGGGGCAAAAACAGTGGTAGGTTTCAAGAATGCTTGGGACAGGTACAAAGGCACCACCACACTGACTAGCAGTTAAGGGAGGGGGGTAGGCCTATGGGTAGACTAGGTGGACTGTATGGTCTCCTTCTACCATCACTTTCTATGGTTCTATGTTTCTATGATATGCAATTGTACAGGCAACTCTGAGTTCCAAAAACAGCTGAAAAAATGTCTACTAGGTTTTCATGTAGGGGATATGGACAACAGATTATAGGAGGCTGCTATTTTAGTAGAGGACATGCCACGGTCCACTCTTCTGGAACATGGAGACAGACAGGAACAAGATAGGGAGTATTACCTGTATCACCACTTAGGCCCTAATTCCATGAAAATTAAGGATATTATTTACCAGGATTGGCATATTCTTATGACAGAACCTGCTCTAGACAAAGAAGCAGCAGCTCCACCACGTGTGATTTTTAAATGTGGTAAAATCTTTCTGACCACTTATTTCATTCTACAGCCTATCAACAGACCAACACACACAGTAGTTACCACACAATCTAAGGGCTGTTTTCAGTGTGGACGCTGTAATATCTTACTTCAAGGGTATCTCTTGTAGCATGCCATCACTGCTAGAACTATAGCCGCCAGGCACTAGGACCACACAGAAACTTTCTAGCTAGCAGTCTATCAGAGGGGAGTGCCCACCTCCGATGTCAGCCACTGAAGTCAGCTAATCCTTTAAAGGCAAGAGTTCCCCATACCCTCCTCAGTGCTTTTCCTGCTGTCAACCAATGCACGTCAGGCCGCTGGAACTGTCGCAGCTACAGTCAACCTCCATTTCCCTCATTTTTCTCGCTCTATTAATTTTTTGATTCTAACATAGTTTTAACATCGAAATTTCAGTGTTCTCACTTAGCAGTTTATGTCTTCAGAACCTTCTTCATCATCTGACTGTTCCACAAAGTGTACCTGTGGCAAATAGATCTTCAGACAAGGACGCCATTCTGCCCACCTCTTGTGCCTAGGCCCAGACCACAACATCCATGCCTGTGAGGTCTACACAAGTTCAACCAGGCCACCAGGAGACCTTGCCAGAAGATCTTGGAGAACCACCTCATTAAGCGAAGGTCACCTCAATGGAATGGGAGCTGTAGGCCAGGACTCCCTATTTCCCTGGTCCAGTCCTCGGGGTCTTCATCCTTGAAAACCCGGGACAAAGGCAGTGGGAAACACAAGCACTGTGATACAGATCAGGACTGACCCCGGTCTGCCTCCCACTCGCAGTCCCAACACAAGAAGCCTACGACCGCAAAATGGTCTTCCTCCCTCAGGGAGTTGACCTCCTCAGCCCCGCACACTCTAACTTCTGCAAGGCTACCACTGGCCCAGCCGCCCAACCGGGTTACCCTATTGTGTGGTGGCTCCTCGGGTCAGAGTACTTCGTATCCTGCTCACCAGACCCTTCTTCAGAGCGGCATGCAGTCAGGCAGCTCGGCTGGAGTTTCTTCAGCCAGCATGGGTGCAGCTGATGCCGGTCTCCTCACTGCCATCCCCCAGACACCAACATCCCCGGTGCCAGTCTCATCCTCTGGGACCACCACCAGTTCAGCTCCTCCTCTTCAGCAGCAAATGCTGCAGGACACCATTGCTTCCTTGGGCCTGGTTTCTCCTCAGTCATCACCCGGGTGGTCGCCCACCACTCTGGCACCTGTTTCTTCACAGCTGGTGCCTGTGGATCCCCCTCCAGCAGTACTTCAGCTGGTGCCTTACAGGCTTGTGCCCATCCTTCCTCCACTGCAGCCCGCGGAACCCATGCCATCCCTACCTGTTCCACCCACTGGTCCTATGACTGGCCTTCTGCCACCAGTAGCACCTGCCTACCCCATCCCCCACCTGCTGGTCCAGTGCCGGTTACCCATACCCAACACCCCTGGGACCAGCGCCTATCTACAATTCCCAACACCTGTCCCCTTTGATTTCCAGGGTCTTCGCTTGACTTGTGGTCCGTTATGCAGATGCAGGTCCCTACCCCAAGGGGACTGGACAGCCACCCCTCAAAGGGCATCTTTTGGAGCCCCTTTCCTCTGCCCCGTTCAGCCAGGCTCTAGTGCTCCTCACACCCCTAGCAATAGGCCTGACTTGGGGACAGCCAGCCCCCGATGATAGTGGGCATGACAGCACAGAGGATACAGACAAGAGTACAGATAGTGTGTCTTCCTCTCTAGGTGCAGAATCCTTAGAAGGGGAAGGGGCTCTGAGTAATGTCCCCAAGTTCCTCCCCTGGATGATCCCAATTTCATGCTTATAATGAGGAACATTCAAGCCACTACTGGGTGGGAGACAGAAGAGCAGGACCCCGAGTGGCATCAGTTGGCAATTTACCTACAGCAGTCCAATGCCCCTCCTTTGATGGTGCCTCCAATCATAGAATTCTAGGAGGATGCTAACTGGGCTGCCTGGAACCGCTCCAGCATGGTCCCAGCGGTGGCCAAAAAGGTCAATAGGCTTTACCACACACTGGCTGGCAAGCCATACTTTGGAGAACAGGCCAAGGCTGATTCAGTTGGCATTAATGTGGCACACAACCTAACCAAGAGGTGTGAACACCTCAGCTCCCTCTCACCTGACAGGGAGTCTCAACAGCTGGATCAGATGGGCAAACATGCTTTCACCTCTGCCACCCTGGCCATTTGGGCCATCAATTACTTGGCCCACATGATGCAGTATCAAAATCTCTGGGACCAGGCAAGGGATGCGTTTCTAGCCATGCCAAATGACCCTTCTAAGCAGCAGGCCCTCCAGGCCCCCAAGACGGGCTTGGACGTTGGTACCCACTTCCTAAGGACTGCCTCACATGTGGTAGACACCCCTGATGAGCAGTGCAGCTATAGGCATATTTGTGTGATGTCACTACTGGCTAAGAGTCTCAGGCTTCACCCAGGATGTCCAGTCTAATATAATGGACATCCATTTCAGAAAATACACAATCACACATACCCCCACAATGCAAAGCATCATGGGCTGCATATGCAAATCACCACAGAATGTTATGCTAGTCCAACTTTAAGCAAGGTGCATGGTGCGAAGGCCTCTCACACAGTTTGCAAGGTGCTAACAGAAGACATAACCGTGTTTAGTCTACCAGGACTCATCAGTATGCCTTGTCTGTTTGACACCCCAGTGGAATGGACCAGCTACCCTAGAGGCAGTGTGCCTTGGATATATTGGTGAACCCATTAAAATAAAATAAAATGAAATCCATTTCAGAGGTTTCAAACTTTTCAGAATTGATGTTTAGGATATCATCTCCGACCTCCAGGCCTCTGGATGGGCTCTCAAATCTATCCGCATCATGTATCATACCCAGCCAAAGTCGGGCCAGTGGGGTCCTTTTCGTCATTCCTCCCGCAGGCAGGTCCATGCCCCTCCCAAAGCCCAGATCAAGCACAAGGCAGCAGCAGCCCTTCCCACTCCTTCTCCTACTGCCACCCATAGTGCCCAAGGTGCAGAAGCAGCCCAACCAGCAGCTGCTCCCTCCTCCTGACTCCTTACCAGACACCCATCTCCAGTCATAGATCAGGAGGCAGCCATAGGGGGTCAATTCTCCCTTCATCTGAAGGTGGAGGGAGATAGCTACAGACAACTGGGTGCTACAGCTCATCGAGCACAACCACACATTAGCATTTGTGAAGTGGCCTCCAGAAAATCCTCCAGGATGGTCCTCACACTCTCCGGCCATGTCTCCCTCATTCAGGAGGAAATTCAGGCCTTACTCCAAAAAGAGCCATAGAGCCAGTCCCACATTTCCAGCAGGGCAGGGGTTCTTCTACTTCTTCCTGGTTCCCAAGTGTACAGGAGACCTTCACCCCATGCTGGACTTAAGCCAGCTGAACCTCTTTATAAAGTACAAACAGTTCAGGATGGTTACCCTTTAGTGTTTGATCCCCCTGCTATACTGGGGGACTGGATATGCAGGATGCCTACCTGTATATCAAGGTTTACACTTCCCAACGGCATTTCCTCCATTTCCTTTTCCAGGGAGTGCACTACCAGTTCAGAGCTCTGCCTTTTGGTTTGTCCTCAGCCCCTGGGTCTTCACCAAATGCCTGGCGGTGGTGACAACTGCTTTGAGATGGCAGGGATTCTATGTGTTCTCATACCTGACAATTGGCTACTAGCTGGCCCGTCCAGAATGTCTTCTGCAAACTCTGGTTCTTACTTGCAGCCTGTTCCAGGCTTTGGGCATCACTATAAACATGAGAAAAATAATTTCTGACCCCCTTCCAATGCCTCCAGTACATAGGGGCAGGGCTGGACACGACTCAGGAAATGGCCTTCTTGCCCTCAGACAGCGCAGAGCATCTGATGGACCAGGCCCATAATTTTTACTCCAGCTGTCATGTCCCCGTGAGGGTTTTTCTGTGACTTCTAGGCCTCATGGCTGCAGTCATTGCCATGGTTTCTCTAGCCAGACTGCACATTAGAGTCCCTCAATGGACGCTGCAGGTCCAATGGGACCAACACATGGACACCCTAGATCAACCAGTTATGGTCTTCAATCCAGTCAAGAGGATACTGTTGTGGTGGCTGGAGCCCAGCAACCTGCTTCTGGGGTTCTTTTTGTATTCCTCCTCCTCAGCAGGCCCTAGACGGATGCCTCGAGTCTTGGCTAGGGTGCTCACCGGGAGTCCACCAAACTCAGGGCACATGAACCAAGGTGGAAAGGAACTCCACATCAGTGTCCTGAAATGCGAGCCCTACAGACCTTCCAGACTCAGCTCTACCCAGGTCCACTCATGATTCAGACGGACAACATGTGCATTGTTTATTACATAAATAAGCAAGGGAGACTCATTCCTATCCCCTGCAGGAACCAATGTGAGTCTGGTACTGGGCCACAGAACACAGCCTGGATCTCTCTGACATCCATGTTCCTGGTGATCAAAATGTCCTGTCAGACAGCTTAAGCCAGTCTCAGTCCAGAGCCCAGGAGTGGGAACTTCTGACCTCAGTGGTAGAAGATCTATTCAGCAGATGGGGTCATCCCGAGTTGGACCTTTTTGCATCATCACACAATGCAAAACTGCCACTTTTCTGCTCGCTAGATCCAGAGTCTGGAGTTTTCTAGTGAGATGCATTGTCCCTCTCTTGGAAAGGGAGATTCCTGTATGCCTACCATCCCTTCCTTCCCATTCCTTCCGAGGGTTCTGATCAAGCTTCAGATGGAAAGGGCAACTATGATCCTGATCGCCCCCTTCTGTTCTCATCAGGTCTGGCTCCTCTTGCATCAGCACCTGTCCATATGCACAGGCTTGCTCTCCCAGAAGCAGGACACCCTGGTCCATCTGGACCTCAGATCTCTCCATCTCCATGCGTGGCTCCTGAGAACATAGCCATCACCAGATTTGAGGTGTCTCCCAGAGTGGTGGATGTCCTAGTGGCAGTCAGGAAGCCCTCCACCAGGGCCACTTACTCTATGAAATGGAAGGATTTTGCTGTTTGGGCTGCATCGCATCATTTAGATCCCTTCACCTATCCAGTGGATCAGGTACTGGAGTATCTTCTGTCCCTTTCAGACTCTGGTTTGTGGTACTCCTCAATTAAGGTACATCTTTTTGCCATCTCTGCATACCAAGTACCTGTAGATGGTCTTTCAGTGTCTCAACTTGATGTGTCTCACACATTCTTGAGGGCATTCTGCATTAAAGCCTCAATCCATGATTCTGTCTCAGCTTGGGACTTCAATTTTGTGCTGAAAAACATGCTGCCTCTGTTTGGACCAGCCCGTCTTGTGAGCTACGCTTTCTGTGATGGAAAGTGTTATTTTTAGTTGCCATTACTTCTGCTGGAAGGATTTTTTGAGCTTCAGGCCCTCATGTAGGAGGCCTTATTTGATTTTCACAAAGACAGGTGTCTTTGCATACCAGTCCTGAGTTTCTTCTTAAGGTGGTGTCAGAGTTTATTTTGAATCAATCCATCCACCTGCCTGTTTATTATACAGAGCATTCCAATCAAGGGGAAGGCATTGCTCCATACCTTGGATGTGCTAGAATTGCCATACTACACACACCAGCCTAAAGACTCTAGGCAGTCTAATCTGTTGTTTGTTTCATTCGACCCTGGGAAAGAGGGCACTCTGGTGTCAAAACAGTGTTTGTCTAAATGTTTAGCCAACTGCATTGTGTTTTCTTATCGGAAGTATGGCAAGGACCTTCCAGAAGGGTTAAAGGCCATTCCACCAGGGGTATGGCCACCTCGGTAGCTTGTTTCAGAAATGTGTCAGCTGCTGACATTTGCACTGCTATGGGTGGCAGTGGAGCACTGTCCACACCTTCACCAAACATTACAGTCTGGACATCACCTCTAGACATAGGGCCAACTTCAGCCTAGCTGTTCTGCAAGGCCTCCTTTCATAGAACATCCTTTTTGCCTACCACCCAGGCAGTTTGTCTGTAGTTGTCAGAACTGCTTGAGACTCAGTTCTACTGGTGATGGTCTGCTGCAAGAGTTACCCTCAAAGTAAGATAGTACAGTTAGGTAAGAACTTAACGTAACAGTAGATCTTGAGAGGATCTCTTGCAGAAGGCCTGCTTCCCCCTCATCCTTCCCCTTCTCCTGTCTCTCTCTCCCCTCTTCCATAAGAGTGGGCCTTCTGCATTTCATTGTCTATGCTCTTGGGATACCTCAGAATCCTCCTCAGTTCCCCCAGATGGCATCTTGCTTTTGGTCTCTGGCGGAGAACTGAGGAGGGTATAGGACATCACCTTTTATAGGATTAGCTAATGTCAGTGGCTTATGTCAGGGTGGGTGGCCCCTCTGGTAGACTGTTAGCTAGAAAGTTTCCATGTGGTCCTAAGTGCCTGCGGCTATAGTCCTACCAGTGATGGCCTGCAGCTATCCTCAAAGATCTACTGTTATGGTAAGTTCTACGTAACTGTACTTTTTGTGAAGTAACTCTGAAAAAATCAATTTTAAATCTGTCAACATGAGCAAACTTTGAGATAAGGCAATTCATTAACTGTTCCAGCACAGGGTGGTGTACATAGTCACATGTGATTGTCAAGCCTTTATGGGGAAACCATGAGAGTGCTGAAACAAGGACTGGGAACATCTTAGTGATATAAGGTGTGGTAATGAAAATAATGCACTTACAAAGCACATTATACAAAGTGGTCAGAATACAGGCTATGCATTTAGTTTCTGTGGCATTGAGAAAGTCACAATGGGACCAAGTGGAGGTGATTTGGAGAATAAAATATGTAGAGTGGCTTTTTGGATATCTCATCATCATCATCATCAAACATTGTATTTGTTCAGCATAAAGCCATTACGAAATAGTATTATAATAAATTAAACAATAACTTATAGAAATACATACATTAACATATACAAGATTTCCATATCAATAAATACAGAATCTATATGCAGAACATTAACTAAACACAATCCTACAGCTCTGTAAGTTTTAAAAAGCATGCAAAGACCTGTGCATCATTGGATGCAAACAGTTTAATAAGTATTTGGTCAGTGGGGAGTCCAAGGTCCCTTATGATAGGTCCTAACCAAAAGATCTATATTTCGGATTTTATTTATTTATTTATTTATTTGTTCATTGAAATGTTTCACCAGGAGGGCACACTGAACAACAAGTTGCTTGTCTCATGGTGCGACCTGGGGAGGGGTTACATAGGGTTGTGAAGGATGAATCAGTTACAATAGTATGTGGGTAGTACAAACAATACAACATTGTAAGATTGTGCAATAGTTGGAACACAAGGTATTGTACAATAAAGAGTAGTGGAACATTGGGTAAATTATAATACATGTCCGAAATCATACAAAAGAACATATGAACGTATAAAACAGTAATAATGCTATAGAACCATTTATAGTGCATGAGTGTACCAGGAGCAGGCTCAAGGTAGTATGCAAGTGCTGTTGGAGTAAAAAGGATGGGTTAGGTTGTGCACTCTGGTGACCCAGAAGGGCAGGTGGAGAAGAGAGGGGGAAGGCAGAGGCAAGAACTGAATATGAGGAGAAGGGGTAGCCATTTCCTGATTTCCCCTTCAGGATGTTGAGAACCCTGCGGGGGTCATGGTAGGAAGGCAGAAACTGGGGACAGGTATTAAGGTGGGTTAAAGCAGGAACAGCTGAGGAAAGGTAATTATGTAAGGAAGTGGTAAGGGAGTAGCTGGAGGAGGAGTGTCATATTTCAGGGGAAGGAATTCCAGATTTTAGGAAGCGATAGCGAAAACCAGTCTGACCGATGAGGGTGGGCAGCAAGGGACAGTCAGATGTGAGCGTCATTTGATCTGAGAGAGTGGGTGGGGGAGGTGATGGACAGAGAGGATGAGAGATAGGAGGGGCCCCTGAACCAAAATTTATAGGTCACTTTGGCACAGTGAGAGATGCGTCTGTGAGATATTGGAAGGAAGGTTAGAGAGCAATAGAGTTCACAGTGGTGGGAGCGGAAAGGGGAGTCGATAGCAAAGCGGCAGAAGGAGCTAAAGAGAGTGCTGAACTTGGTCAGGGAAGATTTGGGAGCAGCACCATAGACTACGTCGTAGTAGTCAAAGATGGGGAGTACCATCTTCTGGACAATTTTGCGCCTTGCAGTCAGTGGGATGCAACTACGATTCCTGTACAGAGCACCAAGCTTGGGGCACAGTTTCTTCAGGATAGCATCAATATGCACAGAGAAGCTGAGGTGCTGGTCCAGCCAAACTCACATATATCAAAATGAGGAGGTGTCCTCCAAGATAGTCCCATCAAGGCTGTGGAAGGTGGGTAGGGCTGGGAGCCTAGACAGTCTCTGCCTGGTGCCAAAGGTCATTAAGACTGTCTTCTTGGTGTTTAGAAAAAGCTGGTGAGAAGCAAACCAGAGCTGAACTTGGTTGAAGTCATGGTGTAAGCTGGTTTGCACAGCAGCAGGGTTTTTGCCAGAACTGTACAAAACAGTATCATCAGCATACATGTGGATAGAAGAGGATGAGCAGCCTGTGGGACGATCATTAAGGAAAATGGAGAAGTGTAGGGGACCAAGCACTGAGACCTGAGGGACACCAGTGTTGATGGGGAGTGGAGGGGGATGGAATCAAGGATTCTCACCGACTGAGTCCTGTCAATGAGGTAGGATTTAAACCAGTTGGTGGCTGATGGAGCAAGGCCAGCTGAGAAGAGTGAATCAAGAAGCAGGGGATGGGAAACAGTGTCGAAAGCTTTGGCTAGGTTGACAAAGATGGCCGAGATAATCAGGCCATTATCCATCCCTGAAAGGATGGAGTCAGTAAGCCTGAGGAGGGAGGTGGTTGTTGAGTGGTTCTTCCCAAAACCAGATTGGAAGGGGTGAAGAAGGAGGAATCAGAGAGGAATGGTTATAGTTGAGAGAGAACTAAATGTTCTTGAAGTTTGGCAAGGGTAGGAAGTAGGGAAATGGTGCGATAGTTGCCAGGAGTGGATTTGTTACCACACTTGGGGAGAGGAAGGACTACTGCATGTTTCCAGGATGAGGGTACTTGGGCAGAAATAAAGGACAGGTTAAGGATTAGGGAGCTGGGATAAGCAATTGCAGGAGCAGAAAGGTAGAGAAGTTTAGGCTCAAGCTCATCTGGTGAGGAGCCTTTAGAGGGGTTGAGGGATAGGAGAGCATTAAGAGCTTCATCAGGGGGAGATAGTAGAAAAGGAAAATGGGGGAGGGGTAGGCACTGGCTGAGGCGAAGGACTGAAGTTAGTAGGTGGCAATGGGGACAGGGAATTTAGAAGAGCTGTGGCGCACGAGGTATAGTAGGCATTAAATTCATTGGCCGCAGGCCAGGGTCGAAAACTAGGAGTTATTTATTTTGAGAACTGGGGGAAGGAGAGGGAGAGAACAGGAGCATGAACTACTCTCCAGAATTTAGATGGAGAGTTAGGGTTAGTCAGGAATGAGGAGTTGAAATAATCAGACTTAGCCAGTCTAGTAGCTTTAGTACATGAATTGCATTACATTCTGTACTTGGCGTGAGTTGTTTGGATGTTTAGTAGATTTGTGTTTTCTCCAGGCCGACCATGCTCCTGAAGCAGGCCAGAAGTAGTTCAGGGTGATCCAGGGAGGTGAAACCCACGGACTCTGGTCCATCTGAAGGAGCAAATAAATTCCAGGTGGCAATAAATGTATCCTTAAAATAATCAAGTGCTTGGTCAACAGAAATGGCAGTGAGAGGGGTCCCAGTCAGTGGAAGCGAGTGCAGAGCTGATTCCGGTAAGGTCTAAGGATTTAAAGGACCAGAGCTGTATGATTTAGGGGAGGTTTGGGGTATGAACCTCACGATACAATGAAAATGGGGTTGTGGTCACTAAGGGCATCGGGAGGAGACCAGATTTAATGATGAGGTACTGGTGGATTGTGAGTGCCCAGTCAAGCAGGGTGTGGTTTTGTGTTTTGGGATTAGAGCATGTGGGCTGAAGTATAAGCTGAGTGAGGTTTAGAGCAGCGACATCATTGTGTAGCTCGTTTAACTTGGGAGACAACCAATTTAGAGTCACGTCACCCATTATGAAAAGTTCACCAGATTGTGAGAGGAGGTGATATTTGCAAGGAGTTCAGTCGTGATTGAGGATTGAATGCTTGGCGGCAATAGATGCCAGCCACAAAGATTGGGATTAAGAAAGGAAGGGTAATGCAGGTGACTAGGGCTTCATAGGTAGCTGGGATGGTTGTCGATAGGGTGGTAGTAAACTGCAGTGAGGACAGGATTACATGGTCCTCCCTCCACTGTCCAATCGATCTTGTCTGGAGATGGAATACCCAGTGATAGCAATAGCACTGATATAATGGGCATATCAAGATAACATGTTTTAAGTCCACCATATTTAAGTTACACACATTTATCATTTTCCATTCCTTCCTTTTCTGTGTATAATGTACACAATGTGAGTAAAGTTCCATTCTAAATCTAGTTATGGTTCTTCTAAGATCAGCACAAGCCAGTATTAATAAATATGGTTCAATAGTATGGCATAATTTCAGTTTTTTAAACCACGTAAAATTTTTATAGGACTGAATCTGCTCCATGTCCTTACTATTAAAGACATTCCTGACTCTTTTCTTTACTTGAAACTTTATATCTCTAAAAGGAAGAAAGTAGATTTGGTGTAGCAAAATGGCCCAATCCCAATGGATATAGACATGTTGCTATACAGTCTATTCTTGGAAATCTATATCCCAAGGACATACATTCAATCTCCTCCTCTAAGCACACTCTCGGAATCCTGTGCTCTGGGCACAAGAACAATTTAAGTAAAAATAAAATTCTCCTTTCCACAATATATGCTTCAATTGGAAGCTGTCCTGATTCTGCTCTTGCTACTGGTGCTGGCTCCAATTGTGGTGTTTTAAGAATATACCTAAAAATCTTATTCAATTGTACTTCTAACTGCTTAGGAACTACTGTTACCCACATTTCCGAGGCACAAAGTAAGCTTGAGCGCACTTTAGCCTCAACAACCCTCAAGAGGCCTCTCACAGATCCATTACCCATATGGGCTGAGAATCTTTTGGAAGGCATTAAAGGCAATAATTGTGTTGTGCTTTATGTAATCTTGATGAATGTTCCAATGGATAGATTGAGAAAAGTTTACACCTAAATATGAGTAGGTTTTAACTGTCTCAATTTTTGTTTTAATACTAAAAAGTGTAGGTGTTCTCCTTTGTTTGTTACCAAAAATCAGCATTTGAGTTTTACTTGTATTAATACTAATTTATTTTCATTACAGAGTGTACAAAATAAAGTCACTTTCCATTGCAAACCCAAAAATGACGTTGATAAAAGTACAAGGTCATCAGCAAAAGCTAATAGTGAAATTTTTTGGTTCCTAATAGCGGGAGAGTGGAAATCAGAGTGTTCCATTTGCACTATTATTGTATTAATGCATAAGTTAAATAATAAACGGGCCAGAAGGCAACCCTGTCTAACTCCGAGATTGGTTTTAATTTCAGGAGTAAGATCTCCACTTTGATTAATTTTAAACTTTTTGCCAGGTATCTTTATGCAACCTAATCAACATATCCGAAAGGATAGGGTCCATATTATATGACTGTAACTTCTCCCATAACAATGTACAACTAACCAAGTCAAAAGCAGACTTCATGTCCACAAAGCAACAATGTAAACTTGATTTCCTGACCTTGATGTATTTCCAGATAATATGTAACAAAGCATAACGATGCTGTACTGTTGATCTGTGTGCTCTAAAGCCATTTTGGTATTTACTCATAAAGCCGATTCCTCAGCCCCAGATTTGAAGTCTATCTAATAGGATACGACAAAATGATTTTTGCAAGGAATCAATAAGACTTATAGGTCTATACATTGAGGGGTCCATTGGACTACCCTTCTTTTTGTATATTGGGCATATATACTGCCTTTCCAACTTGATGGGATATCTGAGCCCTGTAAAATTTTGTTAAAAAAAGACATGTAGCAATGGAATCCACCATCCAGGGTTATATTTATATAACTGCCAGTATATAACCTGGGCCAGGAGCCTTATTGTTATTTAAACGTAATAAGGCATTAAATATTTCTTCTTTAGTTACATAAATTGGCCTAGGATAATACTGGGACAACTCATACTTCCCTTCCATTACTTCACTAGGCAAATAGAACAAGGACTCAAAATAAGCCGTACATGTATCAGATGTAACATAAGCCTCTATACCGAAAGTAGATTGTTGATATCCTTGGCTCACAAGGAGCCAAAACTTTTTGTCATTCTTTTCAGAAATTGACTGTCTCAGTTTCTCCCAGTTTTTAGTCTGAAATTTACTCCTTTCATTCTGTAGCACCACTTTATATTTTTCCTAGCATTATTTAGTTGCTTAATATTATTTTTATTTGGGTGCTGTTTGACTTGACGAACCAATTTATTTAGCTGTTTTTTTTTGCATTTTTACAAGTGTAACCCCTCACCCCTGCCTTTTTAGCAAAACGACGGTGGCATGCTGTTGAAGCTGATAGCAGTACCTGGTGGGGACTGGGTTCGGGGAGGATGAGGTTACTCGGCACAGGGGACCTAGGTTTGGCTACTCTGAACGAGGGCACCCAAGTAAATCCGAACACAGGAAGCAATAACTGTAATGTCCAGAACCAGGAATGGGATTCTTCAGTGTGGCTTTTATTTACATCCAAGCTGAACAAACAAAGCATAGACAGACCCCCATGGGGCTACATTCCTGGTAATGCAGATTAGAGACTACAGAACACTTTATCACTATTTCCAGCCCTCAGGCTCTAAACCCACCAGGCACACAGCCCAAACTTGTGCGCAGCTTTGGGTACACAGCCCGACTTGTACACTACTTGGGTTTTCCCCACTGGACCGGCTCCCCCGCCGGCCACTTGATCCGCAGTCCATTTGAGGAATGAATCCAATTATCCTGTTGTGGCTCCCCAAACCACACTAGAGCCTTCAACTCCTAGAGAGAATTTTCCTTACAATCCCACGTCTGGGTACTTCCCTCATCACTGGCTAAGTGCCTGAGGTAGAGTAGAAATCCACAGAAGAAATCCGTAGAGGTGGACCTGGTCACTAAAGATGGGGGGCCACCCACCTCCAGCTCTCACAGCCCATACCCAGCCATTTCTCTAGAAACTGAACCAATCCTTTACTGAACTTTCAAATGTAGATTCTGGGTAGACGTCTGTCACATTTCCTCTACATATCATTTGCATCCCAACAAGCTCTGGACTTGAACCTACTTTTAATTTGCTTAGCCCATTACTATAGGCTTCCACTATTTTAGTAGTTCAATCCCCACATTGTCACCTAAGTCCCAGGGTGAAAAACATGAGCCTTTGCAAGAGCAGACACTCACCCTCACGTTGCAGGTGCCCACAGGCGACTCACAAATCTTCTTGTTCTCCCAAATAAACTCTGGAACACAAGGCAGCTTTTCCTTCTGAGCAGAACTAGGGGGTTGCCCCAGGAATCTGCAGGGAACCCTTTCCTGCCCTCCCCCAAAAGGAGGGGGCACTGAGAACCGAAAACAGCAGTCTCCACCACTTCAATTATATTATGTGTCTCTCTTTAAGGTGGAAACACACACTCTTTTAAACTAAAAGTAGCCCTCTGACAGGGCTGAGGCTCCTAGAGCCTTCACTGAGCTGCTTTCTCTGCAAGCTCCCAACTTCACACTGAACTGACTCACACTGAATGACTTACTCCAAAACCTCCCAACGTTCTATACCAACTCCCTTGCTGCAGATTCCAATGTGGCTCATGCAGCTGCGATAGTTCTATTGGTGATGTCATCCCTCAGTCTCAGCTGAGACTGAGAACAGAGTGAGACAGTGTGAAATCCATTTAACTGGAGTTTCACAAGCTGCCTTCCCTGCCTACCACTAGGTCTTACTGGGATTCTAGTAACCCTGGGTAACAAGGGGGTTACACTCGCCCTTGACCAGGAAAATGACTGTCCGCAGTCATTATTTACCCGGCCTTAGGCCATCCCACCCTATGTGCTACCTGCGGGGGGAGGGGTGATCAGGCCCTCCTACCATGTGCAAGCACAGGCAGGCAACACTAAGGGCCTAGAGGCCTTTAGGCTGACATATCTGCCTCTACAAAAGTTTTATTAATCCAAGATCTTGCCCTAGTAGGTCTAGTTGTTTTATATAACTGAGGCTTTTATAGTTGAGTATTGTAGTTAAAGAACATTTTATTCAAGATTGTTATCGGGTCTATAATACTGGATCTCCAGTTTTTAAGTCTATCAGATTCCAATATTTCTGTCAATGAACTACTTAACATAGGTGACCACTTTATCCTACCAGTATTCCTAATTTCACATCCCACTGCTAGGGCAGTATCTACACTACAATTGCTAGACCTAGCCACCGTATCATATTCCAAAGATAATAGAAAATGAACAGACTCTGGACGCTCAAGAATCTTAAGTGTTTTAATTTTCCTACAGAGTTCAGGTTTGCCCAAAGCAAATCTATAGTAGATGAACCCAAAGGGCCAATATATGTGTAGGCTCCTTCTAGGTCACCCACAACTCTCCCATTCATAAGGCAAAGGTTCATATCGGACATAACCTGGATTAGGACCCTTTCTTGTTTATTTGACTTCCTATCCTTTGATTGTCTTTCTAATCTCAAGTTACAATTTGAAGTAGCCTGGACAAGAGGCAAGAGCGTACGCTCGCATTCATCTATAGTTTTATGGGCCATTCTTACATTAAAATCACCAATAGCTACAAATGAATATATTATGTACTTGCTAGTGACTTCATCCAGAAAGTCCGGAAATCTTCCCCGATCATGGAATCCAAAATCCTTCCTGGAATACAGTGGGATATAAATATTAAGCAATAGGATTTTACAATCATCTCTCTCAATCAGAATGGAAAGAACAGTGTTTAAATTACAAGATATCTGTGTAATTTTAAAATGAAATGCTGTTTTAACTTACACTGCTAAACCCACCTTATATTGTCCATGCTTGCCCGGGTGAGTGGCTGGTTTGAAGTAGCCTGCAAAACCCGGGATAAGTGGAGTTTTTTGTTGTCCAAACCATGTCTCCTGGAGGCATAATAAATCATAAGTCTCCAGGAACATCCTACATTCTGGGTCAACTAACTTAAGTGTCAATCCCTCAATGTTCCAGGAAAGGACCCGAATAGGGGATATCTCAACTAGGGGCACTTAGGGCACCAGGACTAAATGAAAGTTTTGATGTCACCACATTTCTCAAAAAATAGCAGGTTGGCTGCTCATTGCCTTCCCCCCTTTTTTCCTTTCCCTTTCCTCTCTCTCCCTCCCTCCATCTTTTCCCTCCTCTACATCCTCCATAGCACCCTACCACCTAATAATAAACATTAAATTGATTGCTGTTTCATGGTGTCTTCATTATATTGTTTGCACTATTGAATAAATGTGATTTTGAGGTTGCTAATTTGTATTTTGTCTGTCTTTCTGCAGCTCCATCCAGCCTGTTGGTGATCCCTGTTATGTCAAGATGAACAGTGGAGAAACATGGCTTTGCGGAGTGGTGATGTTCCTATGGCAGTAAAAGATTTTCAATATTGATTATGTCATAATATACTTATAGCTTTTTCAAATTACTATTTAAGCTATGCATTTATAGTCCTTTATCATTAATTATTAGCACTGGCTAGGATTTAGCAGATTTATATTGGAACTAGAATATTTATTATTCTTATATAAGATTAACATTTAGCAATCAAATATACAAAACTATATTGCTATGCATTTGTTAACCTGGCTTTTCCCTATTCACTTCATTTTATGGTGCAGTGTCATGAAATGTTTCCTCTTTATGTGTAGAGTGGGCTGAAAGCCATCTCTGTGAAACGCATGTGGCTTACGGTCAGGCCATCCTGTGAGTTGTGTTTCTATCCTATATGGCACTGTGGATTTTTACACTGAATTGTAAGTAAATAAATCATTTTTGCATTTATCTGGTGGATGGTGTCGTTCTTTTGAGTGTTTCTTTCTGGACTTTGGAGGAGTAACCAGCAGGGGTGCTACAGGGCTCAGTACTGAGGCAGTTCCTTCAACTTCTTCATAAGTGGCATTGCTGAGAACCTGAAACCGAAGGTCTGCCTTTGTGCAAATGATAACAAAATCTGCAATAGGGTGGACATTCAGAAGGGAGAGAGAGACTCAGCAGTGATCGTTGAAACTCGATGAGTGGTCCAAAGCATGGCAGCTGGGCTTCAATGCCAGAAAGTCCAAACTCATGCACTTCAGATGTAGGAACCCAGGCACTGAGTATAGGATGGGGTCCAGGACTGATGGTCACTAACAAGAAAGGGACCTTGGGGTTATGATATCAGATGACATCAAGGCGGCAGGGCAGTGTGACAAAGCAATGGGTGGGGCTAGTGGAATACTGGGGTACATAGGGAGAGATATATCCAGCAAGATGAGGGAGGTGGTGTTGCCACTGTCACTCACTGGTGACACCCCATCTGGAGTACTGTGTCCAGTTTTGGAGGCCGCACCGCACAAAGGACATAGGCAGGGTGGAGGCTGTCCAGAGGATGGCAAATAAAACTATGGTAGGGTTGCACAAGAAGCCCTATGAGGAGTGGCTGAGGGATCTCAACATGCACACACAGGAAGATAGGAGAGGTGACATGATAGATGCTTACAAGTACCTCACAGGGGTAAACAGGGTACAGAAAATAAGTCTCTTTGAAATGAAAAGGAGTATCAGGACCAAGGGGCATGTGATGAAGCTGAAGGGGAGGAGCTGTTAGGAAATATTTATTCACTGAAAGAGTGGTAGATGCCTGGAATAGACTGCCAGCAGAAGAGGTCAAGGCAAAAACAGTGTGGGGCTTCAAACATGCATGGGATAGACATGGGGTGTATTAGAAAGCAGGCAGGGAGGCCGGAGGGTCAAGAAGACCAGTTATGTTTGTAGAGACTAATTAGGCAAGGAATATATTGGCAGACTGGGTGGGCCAAATAGTCATTTCTGCTGATAAATTCTGTTTCCATGTTTCTGACCCCATCTAAGAGGGCATAAAGGGCCACAGTGTGGGAGTCGGCACTAATTATTTTACTCCTACAAGGCAGGGTTCCTGTTAATAAAGTTATTTTTTAATAATCCTGCTGTCATTCCTGACTGTTTCACCACTGTGCATGTTTCTTGTGGGAAACTGTTGTGTTGCTTGGGTCTCAGGGAGGTGTGACCACAGTGGGGCGGTAGGCGGATACAGCATCCCAGGAGGCTGCACTGTCACATCATCAGGCCCACTTAAACTTTTATCTGGGTGAAGGCACTGCTACTTCTCTCTCTATTGCATATGAAACCTCTATAATACAGAGTAAGACAAGGATCCAGGAGCCACTGAAAGCATCTGTGGTAGCCCGGTGGCTGAGTAAGGTAGTGGCTTCTTGCTTCTGTAGACACCAGGGGAGCATGCTAGCCCTACAGAGGCCTTACAGTAGTACTTGCCTTGCCACCAGAGTGTGAATCAAAAACACCAAGTGAGATAACTAAAAGGCCACTAACAAGGGAATTTTAACAGAACGGGATCCGATATAGGACAAAGAACTTCCACAGGAAAAAAAAAAAGTACTGGTTCAGTGCAGTTCTCCTTTAAAGAAAGCCACAGCATACACATCGGTCATGAAACTATTGGCTAGCTACTACAGTTGTCGTGCTCCACAGTAGTAGGGACATTTCTGTAGGAAGGAGAGAAGGCCATTCTTACAGATGTTTATGCCTCCCTCTGCCGCAGTTGGGTCCAGCTATTCCAGAGCATAACATGGCTGTGGTATGTGTCTTTTTTCTGACTGCTATTTTCAGATCTTGAGAAAGCTGGAGTAAGTTGACAGTGCTTGTAAAAGAGTTTTATGGTAGTGAAGGGTACTTTTTATGTGAAATTAGAAACATGCATGAAATGCTGTGAAACTTCAGTTGTTGGTTAACTTCTATATCCCTGTTTCCCCCTGTACTCCCTGTGCCCTTTCCCACCACATGGTTCTGGCAATGTTGTGGCAATCTTTACCTCAGCTGAGAGGGGTACAGGAGATATCCAAGACTGGCACTAGCAAGCTGTCGTGAACCAGTCACAGAAGGTGCTGATGAGAAATACAGTACCTCCACCCCACCCGAGAGACTGGGTTTAAAACAGGATATCTCTCCACACTATGAATCCTATTCTCAAGTCATCTGACCACACTGACTGGGGAGAGGGAATATGAACTGGAATCTCTTTGCTTATTGCTCTGTCTCTTTTCCTCCCAGATCTGCATCCATGGCCCCTCATTCTCTGCCCCATCTCCTCACTGAATCCTCTAGTGCTGTCCTTTCTTCAGCCCAGAGCAGCTGACTTCTCTTTTTGTTGTCTTTCCCATGCCTCAACGTCACCATGTTGCATTGACCAGCTTGCGTCCTAGTACACCTGCCAACAGAATGAGCTTAGTCACAATGCTCCTAGCTCACGTTTCATCTAGACATTTGGAAATCAGACTTGGTTTACCAATAGGGTTGCCATCTGGCCGGTTTTCAACCAGCATGGCTGGTTTTTCTACAGGGTTGCCGGTGAAACACTTTAATCTGCCGTTTTTTTTTTTTTTATGACAGTCAGTGACATGCATTGTTTCTGTACCCGGATTGCAAACTTGCCCTAGTAATGAATGTTCAAATCACTTTTATACTTAAAGGCATGCAGAACAGTTTTGACCATAAAAAGTTAGTTTTTATTACTCGTAGAACACTACGCTAGAGCACTCAAGGGCGATACCATCAGATATCTTTCTTCAAGTTCCGGGCTTTCTCACAGTGGGCTATGTGTGTCTTCACAGACTGCCACTATGCTACATACCATGTTCCATTCCACAGCAACTGGTGAACTCAGCAGACTCCAGAAGAGATTGATCAGAGAAGCATGCAACTGAAGATGTTGGGAACTTTTGTAAGTACAGATTTTAGTGGGGGCAGGTGGCTGTTTCTTTTTTTGCATTTAGAAGGTGGCAACCCTATTTACCAAAAGAATTCCCTTAGGTATGCAGAATCCAAATTGCTTGCCACTTTGGTTTTTAATTACTGTTCATCTCCTACTACCCAGCTGTGTCCCTTTCTGTACCCAACAGCCAGCACCATCCTTCTTCCCAATGGCTTACCTCCTCTTGTATCCCTGGCAGGGCCAGCTCACAGTGGGGCAGGCCCTAAGAAGACTGAATCAAATGCTGGAGAGAGAGAGAGAGAGAGAGAGAGACAGACCGACAGAGTCTAGTCAGTAGTATGTGAGGCACAGGTATGGTGCTTGTCATCCTGCTGGTCATCTGTTTTTCCTCTTTTTTTTTTTGTCTCTCCCCCTAGAACAGTACCATCCCCCACTGAGCTGCATTGCCCTCACCTCCTATATGACCACTGGGGCTGAACGTAATGGAACACTAACCACCCCTGAGGATGGAGTACCCCTAGGACCCTCCACCCACCCCCACTGGCCCGATAGCATTCTGAGATCATTCCTGAACCTATTCACCTTCATTATGACGAGCTGTAATGTTGCAGCTGTGCTGGTGGGCTGGCCCCTGGAGGGTGTGGGTTGCATTCATTTCTTGTCGGCAGCACACTAGCATCCACCTGTCAAATAGCTCTCCATAGGTGGAGGTACCACACCTCTTTATTATTACCTCCAATACCAACTGAGCCTAGGTGCCATTCTCCTGAAGGCCTTATAGACTGTACACAAGTATTACTGAACTGGTATAGTCTCACACTTCCTGGGTGGGGATACTCACACTGTTAATATTAGCTTGCTAACCCCATGAAAGCCTTACTCTTGGTGGTAGGTCTGCCGCAGTTATTAATTGCATCCACTTTTGTTGTTTTGGGTGTGATTTACCTACCCCCCCAACACAGTGTCCCAGGTACGTTTCTTCTGACATAATGCAATTTTCAGCCTTGACTGTCAGGCCTACATTTTGCAACTTGGTCAGTACTTGCCTGACATGCTCCACATGTCTTACCCAGGTCTGGATGTAAAAGGCAATATCGTCCATGTATGCAACAGCGTAGTTCCCTAACCCAGTCAATATTTTGGCCATAAATACTTGGAATGTTGCTGGGGTATTTTTTCATTCCAAAGGGCATGACTAAGAATTCATACAGAACAAACAAGTAAGTCATGCACTCATCAAGATTTCAAAAGCAGAAAACAGCTATATTGCTGCAGGTACAGTAATGAATTTTATTAGCCCCAATATTTCACGCTATAATCAGACAGCTTAATCTGGTTCAGCATCAGTTTCCATCTGTATCCCCTTTCCACCAGGACAAGGCTGAAAATAGGCAGACTTGTCTAGTCCTCCTTTCACAGTCAACAAAAACTAAAATAAATGTGTATATACACCACACATGTATGTACACCACATAAATGCATTCATGCACACATCACACACAAGCACAAATGCATACACAATGCATGTACATACACACTGCATAAATGCACACACGCACGTGCACACATCACATAAATGCATTCCCTTGCATATTAACACACACACACTGTATGCCTACACTTGCATGTATGCACACACCTCATACATGCATTACACTTAAACTGACATGTGTGCACTTAAACTTATATAGATACACATACACACATGTACATGAACTCTTGCTATCATGCACATATGTGCACCCACACATTTTTATTAGGATTGGACAAGACTGACTGTACATTTTGTTAAGACACAGTACTGTAAGATTACTGTATATTACAGATGCAGGTAGCAAATGTCGGTGTCAGCATGTCTCAGTTCATAGCACATCTGCCATTGGGCCAGAAGGTAATTGGTTTTAATCCAGTACTGCAGTTTGGGTTCATACTAAGTAAACACCTGCATACGAGTGCAGTACCAGGGTTTACAGCACTGTTGGGTGTGCCATCCTTCAGATGAGACATCAAGCCATGGTCCCTCTGCCCATCTCTGATGTTGTCCTAGTGGTTATCCAGCTAGAAATCAAAGAACTCAAGCTACTTTGGGTAATTTTGTCATTTCTTTAGGGGCTGTGTATGTCTCTGGTACTGTAAATAAAAAAGAAAATGTCCTTTGAGGGAGTAGCCTGATACTGTGTGAATCTAACAAACTATCCAACCAGTCACAGGCAAGAAATTTATGGTACATGTGTGATAAGCTTTTCACAAGTGCTCGGTAAAGGATTATGCCAACAGTTGCAATGTAAAGCTAATAAAAGAAATATATTTCACAGTTCCCCATATAGATTACATGTGTGCTCCGGAGCACTGTCACTGCAATGACATAATTGTGCAAAGACGTCATGGACATCTTAACCCACAGGGTAGAGGAGGTGTGACAGCATTTTCAAATCTGCCTGACCCTCTTTAAGGTACCCCATCACCTCCCTCCTTCCTAGCCAGGTGTCGGGAGGGATGTTTGGAGGGGAGACCTTTCAGCTCTTTGTTTCCTCTCTTCCCTGGCTTTCTCGATGGGTTTATTGTGGGCCTGTGTGGAGGGGTTGTGGGATAACAGATGGACCAGGCACAGAACTTCAGTTCAACACACAATCTCTGTGTGATGTTTATTTAAAACATAGGTGATAACCTTAAGCAATGGCATATCCCTTTTTAAATACATCAGTTTGCAGCAACACACTATGCATGTCCATCCTCTACACTTGGTCAGCACCTACTAACCCACTGATCTATCTCTTCAGTGAAAACCAACTGTTCCCTATGTTGGTCTTATGTGTTTGGGTGATGAGGGGCTCAATAAATAAAAACTCAAAAACAAGCTAAAGACAAAGAACCTCAAGGGTTGCCTCAAAGGGCACTGGCAATAAAGTCAAGTTTCAAAGAAACATATCATCACACATATCCCCATAACGCAAAGCATCATAGGATGTATATGCAAATAACCATGACATTTGGTCTTATTCAGCTTACAGCAGGAATGCATGGTATCAAAGGGCCTCTCACACAATATGCAATTTACATGCATTTTAAATAACACAACTAACTTAATTTTATAATACAGTCCCTAGTAACTTTTTACCTTTATCAAAAACACCTAGTGCTGTAATATTTTAAACATTTACAGGTTTCATACACATAAGGCATATACATCAAGGTGTTTTATGGCATAGCGCTATTACATACCAAATCCAACAATGAGGAACACAGTCTGTTGTTTTACGTCAGCTCGGAGGTCACCACAATAACCTCTCTGTACGAGAACCTGAGAGGAAAAGGAAAAGTAAAGAGGGCACTATAGCATAGTCAAGAAACAGGAGGGGTGCCCATAGGTGGCCAGCCTTATGGACTAGAAATTGTAAAGAATAGATTAGGCTAAGAAATAGAAGAACTGTTGCAACAGCTTTAAGAAAAGGCTGGTCCTCAAGAGTGGCAGGATCTCCTTGTCACAGCCTGTAGCTCACGCCTGTCATCCTGAACTGGTCTTTTTCCTTCCTCTACTGGCATACCCCTGGGAGTTCCATGAAGGAATTTATTGGGCAACCTCCTCTGGTATCATTTTGGCCACCCCAGGGGATCTATCGCAAGCGGAGCATTCTAGTTCTCCTCCTTCATGGCCTTTAAATTAAGTGTGCTCAGACTCAAAGAGGGTTCTCCCTGTTTTTTTTTGTTGGGTGGTTGCCTTTGGGCTCCCCTTTTCTCCACTTGGAGACCCCTGCCTGACTTGTTTTCAGATTCTCAGCTGGGGCCCCATTAGTCCTTCCGGGACTCTGGAGGATATCTGGTCCAAAGCTACCACCTCATTCACCCCAGGTTTCTTTAACCCTCCAGGTTTTGGTGACTCCTCCCAGAGGGCCTTTCTCTTCCAGAGGAGACCTCTCAGGGCCCATGGTGTCCGAAGGAGCCAACATCTATCTCCTTCCTTCCAGGCAGGCTGCCCTTTCCATTCCTTGGGGAGTGGCTCCTCCCAACCCTTAGGATGGATGATGGAGAGCCCCCCTCTCTTTTTCTTTTCCAGCCATGTCCACTTTCACTGGCTTCTTCTGCCACTGGCGTCCTATTCGGAAGTGCCAGGCTGATGTTGGGATGCCCTATGCAGGCACACGTCCCCAGTCAGGGAATTCATCCCTTCCCACTCCTTTTTCGGGGCTTGATGTGAAAGGAGGCAGGTCTCCTTTCTCATTACACTTTCAGTCCAGTGACAGCCAGGCTGTGCCCTTTTTTCAGTTCTTAAAAAAAAAATTGTGTGAAAGCCAGGGAGGACCTTCATACGAGGAGAGTCAGTCTTCTCTTTGGGGCTCTTCAGTTATTGGAAGCAGCCCAGTAGAACAGGAACAAGGTGATCTTAGTGGCCCTACACCCCAACCTAATATTGAGTCCTGATTCAGTGTGCCATGATTGTCATCACATTCTTCTTTTTAAGGGAGTCTACAGTCCTTATTCTTCAACCCCTTTACCTGTCTCTCTTGCTTCCTCTTGAGGGACATTTTCTGGTCTGGGGAGTCCTCTCCTCCTCTTCTCTGAGTGTTTCTACTTGGGCCAGAACCCCATTTGTCATCTCAGGATTTCCTTTGGGGCTTGCCTCCTTGGCATCTCCTTTCTCTGCTTAGAGGTAACCTCTTGAAGGGGACCCCAGAACTGTTGTTTACGGAAGCTTCTCCTGTGGGGCATGGGTTAGCCCATCTCTTCAACCTGTTACCAAGCTGGGGAGAGCAACTGCTTCCTTCCCTTTCCCAGCAGTTACCTGACAGCTGTATTGGGTCCTCTTTTGATAGAGTGGCCTGTTGGTCTATTGTCGGTCCAGGCACCCTTTGGTGTATGCATTTTGATGTGGACCTTCTTTTAGGTAGTCTGTTTTTTCCTTGGGCCCCTCTCTGCTCCCTTTAAGGGTTCAGTGAGCTATATGTCAGGCCTGTTTCGGGGAAAGTCATTGCTCTTCTTCCCCCAAAACTTTTCTCTGCCCCCTTCCAGGGAGTTCCCACCTTTTTTCTCCCAACTCCCTCTGGTGAGTCTATTCTCACCCTTGGCAACTCCAGGTTTCTCTGTGATTTTCTCTTCTGCTGGCCATTGAGCCATGCCTTTGTCTCTTCAGGATTTCTCCTCTATATAGGGGATGGTATTTGGGTTCATGGAGTGGGAGTTGGGCCAGTGATCCTTTGAATCTGAGCTCTCTTAGGCTATTGCCCTCTTCCGCTTACTCCTTCCAGGGTGTTATATTTCCCTTTGGGTACTGCTTGGGACTCAGTCCTAATGGTGCTGCCTACAGCAAGAGCCCCCTTGAAGTAAGATAGTGCAGTTATGCAAGAACTTACTATACTTACTATAACAGTAGATCTTCGAGAAGAGCTCTTGCAGTAGGCAGGATTTCCCTCCCTCCCTCCATCCCCCTGGTCTTTTTCTCCATGATTCACCTTTCTGGCTTCCCTTGTCCTCTCTCTCTGTCAAACCTCTTCATAAGTCTCCAGTGGGAGAACTGAGGTGGATGTGGGGGACCGCCCCTTTTATACTAAGGGTGGACGTCGACGTGCCGACATTGGGAGCGGTCCCCCTGTTATAGACTGCTAGCTAGAAATTTTCCATGAGGCTCTGGCACCTGGCAGCTTAGTCCTAACAGTGTTGCCTATTGCAAGAGCTCCTCTCGAAGATCTACTGCTATGGTAAGTTCTTCCGTAACTGCACTTTTTTAGCTTAACAATTGATAATATTTTAAAACAAAGATGCTCTAATGCATACTGCAGAGTAGCAGAGCTTGTCATAACAATGAAGAACTAAAAACAGTAATAGATTTGAAAATGGGGGGAAGAGAAAGGACGAGGGAAAATACTGAACAAAAAGGCATCTTGAGTCAGCACTTTAGTTCAGCAAACAGTGCAGTGGTAGTTCCTTATTTAATCGATTGGGGCTCAGTGTTCTAAGAATAAATCCAATATGATTCTCATTAGGTCACTACCATGCTTGAAGACTTTCACTTTTTCAATCCCCACAAACTGGAGAAAAGCTGGTGATCCGTGTTGTGCCTCTGCAGAATGCCTTGAAATGGAGTATGTAGCATTTTGACTGTGAATCTCTGTTTTGTGCTCACTTACTCTCTTTCATAGGGCTCTTTTTGTGTACCCTGTGTATCTTTTGCCACAAGGGCATGAAAGTAGGTAGATTACACCTGTAGTGGTACAGTTAATTGAAGATTTGGTGGGCATTTCTTTTCAATACTTGGAACTTGGAAGCTTAAAAACTTTGGGTGGGATAGTCAGACTGCACCAGGCTGTGGCGCAAGCCTGGGCGCAGCGCAACCGGGATGTGCCAGAATGCTGACAGGGTGATATTCAACGGTGCTGCACCATGGCTCAGCACCATTGAATATCACTCTGTAACCACCCGATTGTGCATGGCGCGGTGGCACTGCACTAGTGCAAGTGGCCAGAAAGGGGCAGGGGATGCGCTGGCGCAAGTGCAGTTGCGCTAGGCGTATCAACCATGATATTCAAAGGTGCACATGCAAATGGGGCCATAATGCGCATGGCGCAAATGGGTCCATTTGCATATCATTATAGCTCCATTTGCATACAGGTGCGCCCATCCCTGGCGACTTGCACCTGGCACCCTGCCAGGCTGCAGCCATCGGGGACCGACGCCCCCTGCACAGGCGGCAAAGTGCCCCACTGCCAGATTGTAGGCAGATGTATGAAAATAAAATGTCCTACATCCCTGGTAGTCCAGTGGACCGCTCGCAGCCCGATCGCAGGCAGATGTATACAAATAGAAAGTCCTACATCCCTGGTGGTCCAGTGGACTGCTCGCAGCCCGATCATGGGCAGAAGTCTAAAGAAAGTTTAAATCCCATCCTTGGTGGTCCAGCTGTACCCTCCCCCACCTCCCACTGAGCCCATCGCCCGCTCCCCGGTCAGCGGTGGGCGGCAACCTCACCCACAAGCCACCACCGACTAACTGTGTACTAGACATGCTGCACACCCATTGGTCCACAGCGTGGGCCAATGGGCGCAAGACCATACCTGTACTACACGAAGTCCAGATATGTGAATGGATTCATTGCTGCCGCGTGTGACCGAGGGAAGCAGGGGTGGCGGGCTCAGTGGGAGGATGGAGAGGGGTACCGCTGGACCACCAGGAATGGATTTAAACTTTTTAGACTTCTGCCCGCGATCGAACGCGAACTGTCCACTGACCAGCAGGATGTAGGACTTCTATTTGTATACATCTGCCCACCATTGGTCACAGCAGTCCACTGGACCAATTGAGATATAGATGTTCAATTATTATACATATGCCCACGATCGGGCATGGGGGTGCTACCTGACGGAGGGTGCCGCCGAGCTCGGTGGCCACCTACAGCTGGCAGCTGCTGCACAGCCCTCCTGCAATACTGCAGTTCACCCTGGGTGGCCAGCTGTTGCTCCTTTATTTTTGAACAACTGTATGCGGTGCATGGGGTTTGTGCCATGGTCTCCGCACATTCTGGGCACTGAATACTGGGATGGGGTGTACATCCGCACCCCGCCTGTGCTGCATACATTACTGATGCACCGCGTGCATTGGGATTTGTGCCATGCACTTTCCCTTTGAATATCGCTGGCAGTATATCAGTGGGTTGATGCATGCAACTGTGTTGCGCTCATGCGCAACCCTTCTGAATATCCCACCTTTGTGTTCTTAGTGTTGTTACACTGAGAGCTATACACTGAGAGCAATTACCACATTGGTAGGTTGGCTGGGAGTTTGGGTAGTCATTGTTGTTTGAATTGTTGGGCTTTGGTATGTGTTATGCAACACTTGATCCTTGATCAAGTTCCATTTATGATAACTAATACGAGGTGTCAGTTGATCTCATAGTGATGGTTCTCCTTGTAGTCGCATTCTGACCAGTGTTTCTTAACAACTGTCAATCTCTGGTGCCTGTTTGTTATACTCAGTGACAAATGTTAAGATATATTCATCATTTATTAGTTCTTTTGATTGTCTGTCAGTTATCGAAACCTGATCCTTCACTCTTCTCGCAATCTGTGGTCACTGTCCCCTGTTTGGGAATCCTTTTCCTATGTTCAGGACTGCCTGCTTAAAGGTGGCACTGTGCTACAGTTGCAATGGGCATGCAGCATTTGCCATTTTGGGATGTTCCTAATGAGACTTTTGGAGGACAGATTTCAATATGCAGCAGAGTGTTCCAGTCCATCAGTTTACGGAATTAATCTGTCTTCAGTATGGTTCCTATTTTGGTTATGTAGAGATCCAAAAAGTCTGCTGTCTCCAAATGAGCTATACTGAAGTGGAGACTGTTGTCTGTATCATTAATATTAGTGATACATTCTTGAAGTCTAGTGGGTGTGCCTTCCCACCACAAGGTCTTATTTCTCAAAATTCTACATACAGTTTGGCTAGGCTTGGGGTAAACATCCCCATAGCTGTGCCCTTACACCGAGATTAGTAGGTGTTGCTGAATAGGAATTAACTATTTGTAAAGGCGGTTTCTGCCATGCATAGTAAGAACTGAGTAGGGGGCAATGCCTCTTCACTTCTTTGGTTGAGAAAATATTTGACAGCTTCAATTTCCCCAGCATGAGGAATGTTTAAATATAAGATCTCTATGTCTATTGTGTATAAGACGTGAGTTTTTGTGACTACTACATCTTTAATTATGTTAATCATTGATGTTGTGTATTGTAAAAAAGATTGTAAGTTCTGAACCCATTTACTGAAGAAAGAATTCTACAAATTTTGAAAGTGACTTGGTGGTCGAGCTGATGTTTGCCACAGTGGGGCGGCCAGGAGGATTGCTGGGTCTTTGCGCAGTTTTGGCAATAGATATGTAACCCCTAGATGGCGCTATCCCAGGGGCTACTACCCTTGCCTGATTTGCCACTAACAGGTTGAGGGGCCTGGATCCAATGGCGGGTGCCTCCACCCAGAGGTCAGGGTTTGCAATAGTTAAACTTACTTGGTCACAGCCCTCTGGGACACTGCAACCCCCCTTTCTTCCCACTAGTGGCCCACACAATATATCAGAATTACCTTCACAGTATACACTTACCCCAGGACTGGTTCCGGCACTGGGACCTCCTGTGAAATAAGATACAGTGCAACAATCACAGTACAGTACTTTAACATAGACAAATACCTCAGGCAGTATAACTTTGCTGAAACAAGCAGCTCTGATTTATTTAGGGGATATAACAAGGACAGGGGAAATCAGGTTAATTAGCTTATAACTTTACTCATCTATTTATGGCTCTGTGCACAGGCCTATCCCTACCAGTTACTGTCCCTGGGTACCCAAGCCCTAGTGGCTAGTCCAAACCGTGGTAGCTGGTAGGGGCCCTTTCACACAGAGAAAAGAAAATTAGTTTAAACAGTCAGCAGTACAGTGATTCCATTTTGATTTAATGTGGCAATTCAACAGGGAGCGAATTCTGAATTAGTACTCACGACCTCCAAACAAGATAGGGTCCTTCAACGTCAGCAGGGCTACTCTTGAGCTCCAAGAGACTCTCACACATTTATATGGTAAACAGTCACAGGCAAAAGTCACTTAATGGCAGCAGGATTCACTTGAGGTACAGCTCCTCACACATTTATATGGTAAAAAGAAAGTACTATACCAGGCAGGCTGCTTCTCTATCCCGATCGCAATTACTGCACAATACCCGGGAGAACACACAGCAGATTCAGTTCCTGACAGATCGAGTGCAATTCAGCAATTTCTCCAGTCTTCTACAGGGTGAGCCTGGTTTCTACTCTTCAGATATCCTTTGATTCTCTTCACAGGACGGATTCAGTCCTAACAAGCAGTTACACAAGCTGCAGACCGGAACTCTGGACCTTACACATGTTTTTTGACTAAAACTGTGCACTGAAGGAGCACAGGGTTCCTTTCCCCTCACTGCCAGAGCTAAACTGAAACTCCAACAGACAAAACCGGCACTTCCTTTGAGTTCCTCCCAGTTCTTGACTGGATTGCTGTCACTCACAATAGACTGCTGCTGTTGGTCCAAAAAGCGCCAAGTCTAAACTACATCTCCCAGAGTCACTGCCCATACAATCCTCTTGTGGCTGGCTCCAGATTATGAGTCCAAGTTCTGATTCGTCCAAGGCACCATTTTAGAGCTAGCTTACCCCACACTGATTGGTCCAGTTCAGCAGTTCAAAACCAGAATGGGGAACTAGGCAGACACAGTTCTGACTGCAAAGAAAGCAGGTTAGACAAACTGTAATTTCATTATTACTGTAAATGATTTCTGGCAAACAGTTACATCTTTCAGATAGGTTCCTTTGCACTCCTAGTGACTGCAAAATGGAGTGAATTGGCAGCAGCTCAGTGGTACTCAAACAGAGAAGCACACAGTCCCCCATACAACTAATTATGTCTGCAAGCAGACAGCTCTTAAAGAGACAGTACCAGAGGCTCTAAAACACTCACTGATAAATGGCTTAAACGCCAAACACCATTCAGGCTTGGAGCATTCAAACAAGCTCCTGAAGTCTTTTGGGAACCCCCATTTGCAGGGGGTTAACCTTCCTGGTTGGGAAAGCTTGATCGTCTCAAGCTCAAGCAATTTCTATAAGTTTTAACTGCAACCATATACATTTGCATTAGGCTCACACATGTAATCGTCAGTCAGTATATCATTTTACCAAGAACACATTTCTGAAACATTGCAGTACGTCACTCTTTACATAGTATTACACACACATTGTACCATAACTCAAGTTATTACCTCTTGTACATGAAACCTGAAGAGAGGGGGCCCTTCCCTATCAGTTACCTTGGGGCTGGACGGGGCAAGTGCACCATACTTAGAGGGCAACACAAGTAACTTGGAGTTAGCACTGACGCTCAGTTTGGGCAATGAGCTCTGGGACACATACACTCCTTTATGGACAACATTGAGAGGCAAGTCCACAGGCCTCCCAAGTGAATCATAACTGAGGTGCACCACAGGCTTTACAGCTCGACCAGTCTTTCTAGGGGGAACTGTTACAGTCTCTGCACTCTGAGCCTCATTTTCAGCATTGTCCTCACTTGTCAGTGGAGTCTCCTGGGGGTAGAGAGGCTAGAACTTGGGGCACTTTCAGCTCCAGGAGTTACAGTTTCTGAGTCCACAACATTTGGCTCATGGAGAGCTTTCGGACACTGGCAGTGGACTGTCAGGGCACTCAAAATACTCTTCTTGTTCTGGGTGTATCACCAGTCTGCCCCAATCTATCATTTTCCTCCCCTGAAAGCTCAAACAGTTCAACCATGCACAATGATTCCATTTCATCTGATCTGATGCTTTGCACTTCACTTTCTGGGAGCATTGGCTCCAGGGATGAAGCTGGGGGCTTAGACAGTCCAGAAGGCCCAGCTTCGTCTCCAGTATTGACTAGGGGATTGCCCCGAAATAATTGACTCAGTTTGTAAGAAGGATAGTATTCAAAGTCACTCTCACTTTCTTCTGATATGGACTGACAGTCATGCTCAACTGGGACTTGTGCAGGGGAACACTTTAACTCTGCTTCTGTAGGTGCAGACTTTTTTGATCTTTTCTTAGCAGCAGCTCTAGTCACTGGTCCAGAGGGGCATCTTCTGGGGGCTCAGACTCAATCAAGATTTGTCCAATGGGCAGTAAATAATTTCTATGCATTGTTTTTACATCTTTTGAATTATTCTCAGGCCTTACTTTGTACACTGGCAGATCATCTAGTTTGCCCACTACAATGTGAGGGAGATGGTGCCATCTGTCAGCAATCTTGTGTTTGCCATGCAGTCCCAGATTTCTTAGCAATACCCGATCTCCCTCCTGGAGTTCCTGTGCTTTCACCTTTTTATCATACCTTTCTTTGTTGGCCAGATTTCTTTTGGCAGCCATGGTATGAGCCAGTTGGTACGCATGGAGTTAGCTGGGCCTTTAACTTTGCACATACTGTAAATAGTTGTCAGCTTGAACCCCATCAGGAGAGACCCCAAAACACACATCTACCGGTAGTCGAGCTTCTCTTCCAAACATCAGGCGGTAGGGAGAACCCAGTGGCATCACTTTTGGTGCAGTTATAAGCATGTACCAGGGTGCTAATTTGTTGGCTCCATCTAGGCTTGTCCTTTGGGTGCAGGGTGCCTAGCATATCTAGCAAAGTGCTGGTTGAAACGTTCAGGCTGTGGGTCCCCCTGGGGTGGGTAAGGAGTGGTTCTGGACTTCCCTCCCACAGAGAAAGCATCTCTTTGATGAGACGACTCTCAAAGTCTCTCCCTTGATCAGAATGGATTCTTTGTGGAGCCCCATAGTGAACAAAAAGTTTTCTACAAGTACTTTGGCCACAGTGGATGCTTTCTGGTCTTTGGTGGGAAAGCTTGGGCATATCTCGTGAAATGGTCAGTGACCACCAGCACATTACTGATATTTCTTTGATCTGACTCCAAACTCAGAAAATCAATACAGACCAGCTCCATGGGTGCACTGGTGGTGATGTTAACAAGGCAGCCCTCTGGGGCAAAGCTTTCTCTGTAAGCAGCGACTACAAGTTCGAATGTGTTGCTCCACATCAGCCCCCATCTTAGCCAATAGAATCTGGATCTCACCAAGTCAAGTGTTCTGTCTATACCAAGGTGCCCCATGTGGTTGTGCAAGGACCTCAGTACTGAGTCTCGAAGGCAGTGGGCAGCACTAGTTGTTGTTTGTCTACTTGTCCCCTCTGTCTACTGTTTCTGTATAACAGTTTATTGATCAGTTTCAACTTAGGACCTTCTTTGTATAACAGTGCAGTTCTCAAATCAGTGGAGCGTAATTTGGACACATCTTTTCCTGCATAGAGGGCTTCTAAAGCTGCTTTTGATCATGGGATCGCTGGATTGAGCCCGCCGAATACTGTCATTGTCCAGCTGAGGCAGTGCACCAATGTCTATTGCAGAAAAGTGGCAATAAGCAGCAGGTATGCAATTCTCAGAGGGTCCCAAGCAATCCACCATGCAGTCCACTGCGTCCGTGGACATTTGTTCCTCCTGTCAAACTTCCGGCAGTGCCCGAATGTCAGGTTCTGCCAATCGGACCCAATCATTCTGGGGAACAGGCCTCCGGAGAGCATCAGCATCTATGTGGTTCAGACCTGCTCGGTATTCGAGAGCATAGTCATATGTAGATAATGCAGAAACCACCTATGGCCAGTGCATCCAACTTAGCTGAGGTCTGCACATAGGTCAAAGGATTATTGTCAGTTTTTACTAGTATTTTAGCCCCATACAAGTACTCATGGAATTGGTCAACAATAGCCCACTTCAAAGCTAGGAACTCTAACTTATGTACAGGATAGTTCTTTTCGATGGGGTCAGGCTCCTACTGGCAAAGGCCACTGGTCTCAGGCCATTCTCATGCTCTGGTACAACACAGCCCCCAACCCTTGCAAGCTAGCATCAGTGTGCAGGACGTAAGGTTTTCTTGGATCAGCATAGGCCAGTACTGGAGCATGGGTAAGTTGATAAATGATCTCATGAAAAGCAGTCTCACAATCAGGGTCAGCTGGCCCCAAATACTTCACTCGGACGAAAATACACTCTTTCAGTCTTGAGGACGCTGACTTTTGGTATTTTTGTGGGTTGGGGATACCCTTGAGTAAGGTTAAAAGGCGGATCACTCTTGAATAGTCTTTGATGAAACGCCGATAATAACCACAGAATCCCAGGAATCTTTGCAGTTCTTTTAGATTTTTGGCTGTGGCCAGGTGGTCAAGGCCTCAACTTTACTTGGGTCGGTCTCTATTCCTCGGTGGATACTATGTGTCCCACATACTTTACTGATGTTTGAAAGAATTGACACTTATCAATGGACAGTTTAAGGCCAAAGTCCTCAGTCGGTCCAATACCTTAAATAATCTGCTCATGTTCCTCTAGTGAGCTGCCAAACACAATAACATCATCTAGGTATACCAGGCATTCTAGTAAGTTCATGTCCCCACTGCACGCTCCATCAATCGTTGAAAAGTGGCTGGGGCACCTGAAATCCTTGAGGCATCCTCATGAATTCATAGAAGCCAAGCGGACAGATAAAGGCTGTCTTCTCACGGTCCTCTGGGGCCATCGAGATCTGGTAGTACCCTCGCGGAGATCCAACACAGAGAACCATTTGCTCCCGTTTAGGCAGTCCAAAGCATCCTGAATGCAGGGCATTGTGTACTGATCAGGATAGTCCGCGGTTTAAGGTGCGATAATCCACGCACATCCTTACTGTCCCATTCTTCTTCCTCACTACCACAATGGGGAAGCATAAGGGCTTCTGGATTCTTGTATTACACCAGCAGCTAACATCTCTTGCAGATGCCTCTCCACATCATCTATGTCAGCAGGTGCCAGGCGTCGAGACCTCTCACGAAATGGTCTTTCGTGTGCAGCCAGATATTGTGCTCAGCTCCTTGCACGCATCCTACGTCCATTCCTTTAAAGAAAACACCTGGTCTCTCTGGGCAAGCTTCTCACTGATCCTCACTTTCCATTCAGCTGGCAACGGGAGTCACTAAATCAAACAAGTCACGTTACTCTGTCATTCTTCCTCGAACTCTTGCTGCTGGGTAGCACTGCAGTGTCTGCACAATGCACATTAGCCAGGATGCAACCTCTATTTACTCGAATGTCTCTTTCAGACACATTATGAACTTGGACCATTACCTTCTGGCATAAGCATGGGCTCTAGCGGGCAAAATACTAGGCTTGACCAGCAGTCCCTCTGGCAATTTTCCATCGCCTGGGCATCCAACATTAATATTTTATTCTTAACATCCTTTCTGATATGGACCTCTCCTGTAAGGTACACTGGGCATTTGGGCGCCAGGATCAGAGACTCAGGATCCTTCTTCCATACAATTCCGACGGTTCCTCTGGTTCTATTTTTCAGCATCTCTCTGTGCCTCATAGGCCTTCTTAATTAAAGCTGGAACTCTTAAAGCTCTACTAGTTTTTGACCCCTGTTTTTCATAACACAACTGTGCCAGCCTTCCGAACATATGAGCATTTGTTCCAATCAACAAAGGGACACCATCATACAGTCCAGTGGGGGGACACACTAAGGCTAGGGTCTCTACTTGTTCGGCCACTCCAGCCACGGAGGTGGGGAAGACAGCCAAATTTGATATACCCGAATAGGGTAGGCCTTCTCACTTAACCCCATACATGCAGTCCTTCTAATGGTTGTAAGGGTACGTCTGACAAATGCTTCTGATACCAATCCTGGAACATAATTGTCACTTGGGAGCCACTGTCTAATACAGCTCTTGTAGACACTCCATTCACCTTTACAGTGGTCTCATGGAGGGACCCACTATTCTGGACCAGTCTGAGAGGCGATAGTGGGGCCTGGGCAACTGACCTTGCCACAAAAGGATGTGAGTTAGCATTTTTGGTGCCCTCACTGGGATCATTTCATGCACCTCTTAACCACTGATTTGTTCTCCAGCCTCCTTGTAGCCTATATGCAACTTTGTCAGTGTCTTTGGGACCGCATTCCCTTTTCATGTGCCCATCCTTCCCACAATTATAGCAAAACATACTTTCTAGTTTGAGCTGGCCGAGGCCACACTGGGAGCCAGGGCGGGGTATTACTAACTGGAAACCTTGGTGCCATCTCTGTCTGTGGCGTGATAAGCATTTGGAGACATCTCGTCAGTTTCTCCACTTCCATGGTCAAGGAATTGAGTTTGGAGCTGTTATCAGCAGGAGATACATTGGTGGGCACCCACCCCATAGCAGATGCAGTCGGATATAGGTTGGGGCCGTACTTGCAGGCGTGGCCTTCATAAAGGGACTGTTTTTGAATTCCCGATCTCTCTCAACAGTTCACCCCATTGTGGCATATCTTTTCCTTGTCAGAGCACTCATTGACTGCCAACCTCTGCCCTGAACTTCACTTGATGGGTCACCCTCAGTCACTCGGTCGAGCCGCAGCTATTGGTGCAGGTCCTCCCGAGGTCGCCTTTTCTCAACTCCTCGAATTTCTCTCATTAACTCATCATAGGAGGGTGGGGATTCCAGTCGATTTGCCAGGTGTAACTGAAGCAACAGCAGTTCTGAGAAGGGGCAGACTTAAGGATCCTGTCCAGCCTGGTTCGTCCAGTTCAATCGCTGGCAAACTACTCTTTCTGAGGCATTCTTGCAACAATTTTTCCAGCCGAGATACATACACAGACAACAACTCCCTTGGTACTGTTGTGCATCTCTTACTCTCCACCATAGGTCCTCATCAGAATCTGGGCTCTCATACACATTCTCAGGGCCTCAAGATAGGCCTGTGCAGTCACTTCAGGGTTACTGGCCCATTTAGCACGGATGGTAGCCAGGCAGGACTCTCGGAGGCTCACTAACTCCTTCGCTTTTTTGGCTTCAGCATTGCCATTCAAGCACTTGGGGGCACATAGTCTATCCAGGTCTCCTAGTCATCCTCCCTTGGGGAGGGAGGTGCCAGAGAAGATCCTCAACCTGGTAAGAGTCGTGACTAATGGTAGGTGCAGAAATGAGGTCTGCATTGGTTCAGCCACCATTATGGGTACTGGGCGGGAGAGGGTGTTGGGGAGGAACACCCCAGGTGACAAGAATAGTTTCTTCAAGTCCTCCACAGTTTTCCCTTCCCCAGCAACCATTTAGCAAATTTCTCCTCAAAAGTTTCAGACAGTGGTGGGAGCTCATTCCCCCAGGTCTTACTGTACTTAGTTATCACTCTCCAGGCAGTGAGGGCTCCCTCTGGGGTAATGGTCTGTGGCACTTTGGAGCTATCTATGGGATCCTTAAACTCTACTAGGGCCAGAAAGTGGGTGAGCAGATTAGCATGCCGACCCACCACCACAGGGTTTTGTAAACCTTCCACCTTGGAAAGTACTCCTGTACAGTGTCCGTATTGATACCCAGGGGATGTCCAGGATAAGCATAGCATTTTGGGGTCAATCTCTCCCAGTACACCACTCCAACCAGCGGTGCACAGCCACTTCTTCCGGGGTACCATTTTTTCTTAACAGTGGTTCAGTAAATGCTAGCCACTACAGGACACACAATCCCAGCGGTGAGCCTCCAAGATGTAACCCCTAGATGGCGCTATCCCAGGGGCTACTACCCTGCCTGATTTGCCACTAACAGGTTGAGGGGCCTGGATCCAATGGCGGTGCCTCCACCCAGAGGTCAGGGTTTGCAATAGTTAAACTTACTTGGTCACAGCCCTCTGGGACACTGCAACCCCTTTCTTCCCACTAGTGGCCCACACAATATATCAGAATTACCTTCACAGTATACACTTACCCCCAGGACTGGTTCCGCACTGGGACCTCCTGTGAAATAAGATACAGTGCAACAATCACAGTACAGTACTTTAACATAGACAAATACCTCAGGCAGTATAACTTTGCTGAAACAAGCAGCTCTGATTTATTTAGGGGATATAACAAGGACAGGGGAAATCAGGTTAATTAGCTTATAACTTTACTCATCTATTTATGGCTCTGTGCACAGGCCTATCCCTACCAGTTACTGTCCCTGGGTACCCAAGCCCTAGTGGCTAGTCCAAACCGTGGCAGCTGGTAGGGGCCCTTCACACAGAGAAAAGAAAAATTAGTTTAAACAGTCAGCAGTACAGTGATTCCATTTGGATTTAATGTGGCAATTCAACAGGGAGCGACCCTGAATTAGTACTCACGACCTCCAAACAAGATAGGGTCCTTCAACGTCAGCAGGGCTACTCTTGAGCTCCAAGAGACTCCTCACACATTTATATGGTAAACAGTCACAGGCAAAAGTCACTTAATGGCAGCAGGATTCACTTGAGGTACACAAGCCTCCTCACACATTTATATGGTAAAAAAGAAAGTACTATACCAGGCAGGCTGCTTCTCTATCCCGATCGCAATTACTGCACAATACCCGGGAGAACACACAGCAGATTCAGTTCCTGACAGATCGAGTGCAATTCAGCAATTTCTCCAGTCTTCTACAGGGTGAGCCTGGTTTCTACTCTTCAGATATCCTTTGATTCTCTTCACAGGACGGATTCAGTCCTATCAAGCAGTTACACAAGCTGCAGACCGGAACTCTGGACCTTACACATGTTTTTTGACTAAAACTGTGCACTGAAGGAGCATAGGGTTCCTTTCCCCTTCACTGCCAGAGCTAAAATGAAACTCCAACAGACAAAACCGGCACTTCCTTTGAGTTCCTCCCAGTTCTTGACTGGATTGGCTGTCACTCACAATAGACTGCTGCTGTTGGTCCAAAAGGCGCCAAGTCTAAACTACATCTCCCAGAGTCACTGCCCATACAATCCTCTTGTGGCTGGCTCAGATTATGAGTCCAAGTTCTGATCTCATTCAAGGCACCATTTTAGAGCTAGCTTACCCCACACTGATTGGTCCAGTTCAGCAGTTCAAAACCAGAATGGGGAACTAGGCAGACACAGTTCTGACTGCAAAGAAAGCAGGTTAGACAAACTGTAATTTCATTATTACTGTAAATGATTTCTGGCAAACAGTTACATCTTTCAGATAGGTTCCTTTGCACTCCTAGTGACTGCAAAATGGAGTGAATTGGCAGCAGCTCAGTGGTACTCAAACAGAGAAGCACACAGTCCCCCCATACAAACTAATTATGTCTGCAAGCAGACAGCTCTTAAAGAGACAGTACCAGAGGCTCTAAAAACACTCACTGATAAATGGCTTAAACGCCAAACACCATTCAGGCTTGGAGCATTCAAGCAAGCTCCTGGAAGTCTTTTGGGAACCCCCATTTGCAGGGGGGTTACAGATATATTGTGGGCCGAACCGGGGTTTTTTTAACCTCATGAATTCACATTCCTTCTCAGTGATTCAACTGGCCTCTTTTACAGTGACCAACAGAGAATTGGCTTTGTTAGTGGTTGGGTCACTGGGTAATTTTATGTAGTACACTTTATCATTCAGCTGCTTGCGGATTTCAGCAAAGATATTTTTCTTTTCCACAAATTATTACTTCCCTGTCCTTGTCTGCTGGCTTGATCACCAACTCTAGGTTTTCTTTGAACTGGATTAAAGCTTCTTTCACAGCGCAGCATAGATTGTAGTGATTCTGTATGTTTTGTTTAAGAAATATTTCTATTTCTAGGGACGTGGATATGATGTTCTAGCCATACTTCTGGCAGCGTCCTTTCCCTTTAAGAGCTTTCCAGAAAGTCTTCAAGCTGGCTTCTCCCACCCACCCGAGTGGTAACTCCCTCAGCTCCGCCCCATGACATCAGATCTTCCTTTCCACTGGAAGAAGCAGGTTCCTTCCTTACCACTCCCACATTGAGTAGGCCCTAGTGCTTAAATTCTTTGGAATTACTTCCAAAACCTTCAAGTCTTATGAGTTTTTGTTTTCAGCTCAATCTTGACCACGATGGATGATAAATCCACTCCCAGATTCCACCAGTGCCCTTGCGGGCAGAAGCTGTCCAGGACCAACCTGCACGCCTCATGCATCTACTGCCAGGGGCACGACCATGATCCCCAGGCCTGTGACTTTTACCATTCATTTCACCTGACCATTCTGGAGGACTGTCTCGCCCATCTAAAACTGGGCTGCCCAGCACAATGGAACCTGCTAGTCAAATCCAACGATGCCCATTGGGTGGTCTCTGTGGCTGCAGGGTTTGCCAAGCAGCTTGCAGGCTTCAAAGAGGAGGCAGCTTAAGCCACGGCCCATTCCTCCTTGGCTTCTGCTATCATGCCTCTTCAGCTGGGCTTCATTTTTATGGGCTCCTTCAAGGAATAGAGCCAGTCTCTGCCAGCCTTTGGTCAGGGACCCACCGGCAAATCTAAATCTAGAAAAGAGTCTTAGAAAGAAAAGACTCATAATTGATCGTGGAATCGGCAGCGCTCTCGGTTGAGGGCCTCCACTTTCCGCACTTCTCTGGATTTGACTTTGGTCAAATCCTCAGCCTTGGCCACTGGCTCCACTGTAACCCCATTGGGCCGGTCGGCTGAGACACTGGTCAAAGTCCCAGCCGAGATTTTTCTCGAGTCGACCAACCAGTTGTCACCCGAAGAGGCTGATACTTCCTTGTCTAGGATTTCGGTCCTGACCCAGACTGCTGGAGGGACAGAGCAGTCTGCTGACCTGCCGCCTCTCGTCCCTGAGCAGGAGGAGCCTTGGCAGTCGCATACCCTCCAAGCCCCACCACCCCCTCCCCACGGTCGAGGATGAGGACTCAGTCTCGGTCTTTCTCCCATGGATCAAGCTGGTCCCGCCAACATTGGCGCTCCTGCTCTCGGCACCACGAGAAGGGACTTCGTCGCTCTTCTTCATTCTCATCCTTCTTGTGTGAGGAGAGGCTTTGGCGCATATTGCGTTGCCCAGTGGTGCAAGTGGTAGACAAGAAGTACAGGAACTCAGGCACTGGCAAATATGAGATGTAGAATGAAGATACTCAATCTGAAAGATAGCTGTGTCAGGACACGTCTATCTGTTTAGACACTAGTAGATGCAGTTAGAGATATTGAAGTATTTCTAGCAAAATAGCACTGTTGTACATGTCAAATGTTGTTATGGAAACCCTGATTTCAGGTCACAGGGCCAGAAATTGTCATTATGTTGCTGGTTTAAAATTTCAGTTCAGTGTCAGTGGGAAGAAGTACAGGAACTCCGTTCCTGCTACAAAAAAAGTACAGGAACTCAGTTCCTGCCGTTCCTATTCACTTTCATCACTGGCGTCACGCTACAAGGACTTGGCGTGGCAACAGATGGTGTTATCAGTGCCAAACCGACCCTGGTTTCTCGCCACCCATCACCTGGCTGTTGCCCAAAGGCCGACACTTTCTCCTTCTATGGAGCTGACCAAATCAGTCCTGGCTCGACCGCCTCCGGCATCTCTGCCAATTTGTGGTGGAAACACTGCCCAAACAGCCGATGGTTGTCACTCCATCTAGGAGTCTAGACTGGCCAAGGGCTTCGCATTGGCTGTTGGTCACCATCACCTCTGACCATCCATGGAGGTCAGCGGGGACTCGGGTGATCGACCTCTCTTTGTGATGCCTCAGAGTCAGAGGGTTCCTCCTGTACTCCCATCCGGTGGACCTCGAGTCGGTGGGGACTCTCTTGACGGATGAAGATCCCACATCTTTTCTGGGCCTTCTCCATTTGATATCCGAGTCGACGGGTATGAAGCTGGAGCCCATGCAAAAGTGGGCTCATTACCCATTGACTGAGATCCTCAACTGGGGAGACTCTCTAATGGAGGCCTTCCCAGTGGCAGAAGCCATCATTGGCCCTGCTGCTTTGACAGCACCCTGCTTCCTGCCCGGCACCTTCTGCCTGGATAACCCGCAATTAAGCAGTGCCCACTGGTTCCCTTTCGGGATTCACAGAGCACCCCTCAGCTGAGAGCTTGGTGGCCAACTCAGTGTTTAGGTGCTCTGACAACACTGGGAACATTGACAAGCTGCCTGACAAGGAGTCCAGGAAGTTGGACCATGCAGCTAAGAAAGTCTGTGCTGCCTCCTTGCTTGGTCTCTGCCAAGCGAGCTCAACTCTCATTATGGCCCACTTCTCCCATGCCCTGCTGGGCACTTTAGATGAGGTGTTCCCTCATCTGCCTGCAGACCTTCAGACCATGGTCAAACAGGTCCAGTGCCAGGCTGTAGCCAAACAACAGCTCCAGACATCCATGAACATTGGAGACTCCTGTGTCGCTCCGTCATGGCCTCAGTGGCCATGTGCTGGAGGACCTGGCTGAGGAATTCGATCTTTACGGCGGAAACTCAGCACAAGCTGGCAGATGTCCCCTTCCTGGGCACCAATCTGTTTGGGCTCCAGGGTCGAGGGTCACCTCACCTATATTGAGAAGTCCAATGCCACCTTGGACTCCGTGACATCTGCCCAGAGGGACCTTAAGGGCTCCAAGCAGCAGCAGAAGAGGAAGCCCTTTTGGTCCACCCCCACTCCTGCGGCCAAACCAGCCCAGCAACTGGCTGGCCAGCAGGTTCAGGCCTGGTAACCTTGGCCCCAAGTTGGTGGCCTCGATCGTTCATAAGCCTGGAGGAGAAGCTCGGTTGTGCCTCAGCCAGACCCGCCTCCTCCTCTAAGCCTGCCGAGTGACAAGAAGAGGGGTGCCTCCCTCATGCCTGTCACACCTCCCCTGGGTCCTTCCATGGGGGAACAGCTCCACCACTTCCTTTCTGCCTGGTCCGCTGTCACCACGGATAGGTGGGTTCTAGAAGTGGTGGGTCAGGGTCTGCTTCTGGAATTCGAGAAGTACCCTCCTTACCCAGCCCGCGCCCCATGGGAGGACTTGGTTTCTGCAGACATGCTGTTGGCTTTCAGAGCTGACATAGCCCAGCTCCTCCACAAGGAGGTCATGGTTCCTGTTGTGGATCCTCTGGAACACCCAGGGTTTGTCTACAGGTACTTCCTGGTGCCAAAGCGGACGGTGGGGGCTGGCACTCTATTCTAGATCTGCATGACCAGAACAAGTTCCTCAGGTCATGCACTTTCAGGATGATAACTCGGTCTCAGATTATACCATCTCTAGAGTGAAACGTGGTTTTGCTCTCTGGATCTTCAGGACGCATTCTTTCATGACCGATCCATCGATCTCATTGAAGGTTCCTCTGCTTCGAGCAGAGGAGCCCTCTACAAGTTCAGACCATGCCAGTCAGCCTCTCCTCGGCCCCAGGTCTTCACCAAGTGCATTGCAGTGGTGGAAACTTACCTTAGGTGCCGAGGGGTCTGGGTTTACCCCTACCTGGACAACTGTCTGATTACAGGTCCCTCCAGTCAGGAGGTGAAGCAGTCCAGGGACCTGGCCTTCCAGACCTGCATCTCCCTTGGCCTCCTGGTCAACAAGGCCTTGAAAGAACTCGTGCCCTTGCAGATGATCAACTTCATTGGGGCAGAGCTCAATTCTTGCAGAGCCAGAGCCCAGCTCCCGGTGAACAAGGCGGAGGCTCTATCCTCCTCTGCCTGAGCAGGTTAGGCAATTGTGTCCTGCCCGGAACTTCCTGCGCTTGCTGGACTACATGGTGGCTTGCACCAATATGGTCCATTGGGCTCACTGTAGAATGTGCTCCCTGCAGTGGGAGCTGACCAGCCAGTGGTCTCAGCACAAAGGTCACTTCAACCAGCTGATCACTGTGGCCCAATGAATGTGGGATGCCATCCAGTGGTGGTTAGTCCCAGCACATCTGCAGGAAGAGATCACATTTGTCTGCCCAGAGCCGATGGTCATCCTGACGACTGATGCCTCTCTCACGAACTGGGGTGCCCACCTGGGGGAACACAGAGTTCACAGGCTCTGGACTCCCAAGGAGTACCGATGTCACATCAACTTGCTGGAGCTGCGAGCAGTTCAGCTGGCGCTGACTGCATTCACTCCATACATTCAGGATCAGGTGGTCCAAGTCCAGATGGACAATACCACGACCATGTACTACCTCAACAAACAGAGTGGGACGCACTCCCTGCCCTTGTGCAGGGAAGCTCTCCATGTTTGGATCCTCATGTGCAGCCTGGAGGCGGATCTCCTAGCCATCCATGTGGCAGGAGCCTCCAGTCAGCTGGTGGACGCCCTCAGCTGGGAGGGCAAGACGTCTCACAAGTGGTCTCTCCACCCAGAGGTAATTCACAGTCTGTTCTCCCAGTGGGGCACCCCTCACTTGTACCTGTTCGCCTCCAGGGAGAACACAAAAACTGAGTCTGTTTTGTGCCCGCCCCCCTCAGCAAGAAATGCTGCAAGGGGATGCCTTCTCAAGGCCCTGGATCCCAGGCCTCTTCTATGCCCTCCCTCTGATTCCTTTGATCCACAAGGTGTTCCTCAAGGCCAGGAGGGACAAGGCACAGATGATCCTGGTGGCTCTGGACTGGTCATGCCAGTTCTAGTACCCCGATCTCCTCAGCCTCAGCAGCAGGCTTCTGAAGCATCTTCTCCTAAACCTGGACCTGCTTTCCTTCAATCAGGGGAAGGTACTCCACCTAGACCTTCAATCCCTGCACCTGACAGCCTGGTTCTGGAGTGGCAAGAGTTTCAGGCCTTGGGTCTCTCCAATGTTGTCTTCACCACTGTGGAGGCATCTCGGAAGGAGTCAACTAGGAAGTGCTACATCTTCAAATGGAATAGATTCTCCATTTGGTGTCAGGGTAAGAGGTTGGACCCTTTGTCCTGTCCAGTGATTAGCATTCTTGATTATCATTGGTCCCTCTCTCAGTCGGGCTTTCGGTCAATAACTCTTAAGGTGTACCTGGCAGCCATCTCTGCTTACTGGGCGCGGGTTTATCAGCAGTCAGTGTTACAGGAGAAGGTGGTCTGGCACTTTCTCAAGGGCCTTGACCACATTTCCCCTCCAGTGTGAGAACCACCGCCACCACCATGGGACTTGCTGCTGGTTTTTGCAAAGCTCATGGGCAAGCCATTCGAACCAATGCACAGGAGTGAGATGTCTCACCTCTCATGGAAGACTGCCTTCTTGGTGGCTGTCATGTCAGCCAGAAGGATCAGTGAGCTCCAGGCGCTTTCAGTGGAGACTCCTTACCTGGTCTTCCACAAGGACAAGGTTGTCCTGTGCCCCATCCCAAAGTTCCTCCCGAAGGTTGTGTCTGAGTTTCACCTTAACCAGGTGATAAATCTCCCAGTGTACTTCACCAGTCACACCTTGGAGGCCGAGCACAGGCTCCATACTCTGAACCTGAAGTGAGCGCTCGCTTATTATAAAGAGCTCATGGTTGGAGTTCAGGGAGAGGGTCACCGAGGGTCAGCTGTTTGTCACCTAGGCTAAAGCTGCACCTCGCAGATCTGTAGCCAAGCAGATGATTCGCAGGTGGATCACATCCTGCATTGATCTCTGCTATAGGTTGGCGGGTAGAGAACCTCCCGGAGGGATGAGGGCTCATTCCATCTGCCATACCACTGCGTCAGTGGCTGTTTACAGGGATGTCCCTATCCAGGAAATCTGCAGGGCTGCTACATGGAGGTCAGCACACACCTTCATTTCCCATTACCACATTGACCTCCTGGCAAATTACCATCCTATCTCCAACCTTCCTTTTCTGGGTAAAGTTGCTGAGAAAATCGTGGTGCAGCAGCATGGGGAGCACCTTATGTCCTTTGACATCTATGAGCCCCTTCAGTCAGGTTTCAAAGCTAGGCATAGCACCAAAACAGTATTAGTTAGGGTGCACAATGACCTCCTCAGGTCTAGAGATAGAGGAGACAGGTCAATTCTTGTGCTCCTTGATCTCTCTTCAGCCTTTGACACTGTAGATCACATTGTGCTTCTCGATCGCCTTAGAGAGTACTGTGGACTCCCTGGCACTGTCATCAGCTGGTTTGAATCCTTTATCTTTGGCAGGAAGCAACAGGTGGTGATGAGGGAATTTCTCCTCCTCCCCGAAGCTCCTGCTATATGGCGTACCTCAGAGGTCGCTCCTGTCGCCAGTGCTATTTGCAGTGTATATGCTGCCCCGGTGAGCTCATTAGGCGGCACAGTGTGGGTTTTCTCTGTTATGCAGATGATACCCAACTGTACCTGTCCTTTGCACCTGGAACATCAGACATTGTGGAATTGCTTAATATCTGCCTGGCCAAGATCAATGATTGGATGTACTCCAGCTGGGTGTGACTTAACCCGGACAAGACAGAGGTACAACAAACAGAAAGTGATGGCAGATGGGGACCAAAGGTCCATCTAGTCTGCCCAGATCCTACCCCCGACACAGATACTTTTTGTTACTATCTCCTTGTACCTATCCCAAGCTGATTTAAGTCCCCATACTGTTTTGGATTAAATGACTCTGGAAGGTAGACCATTCCATGGATCAACCACCCTTTCTGTGAAGAAAAACTTGCGCATGTTGCCTCTGAATCTACCCCCCCCACCCAGTTTCATGTCATAGTCTCTTGTTCTCTTGGAGTTGTTAATGAGAAAGAGCTCCTGGGTGGGGACTCTGTTTATACCCTTTAGGTACTTGAATGTCTCAATCGTGTCCCCCCATCTCTGTGCTGCTCCAGGGGAGTACATATTGAGCTCCCTTAATCTGTGTTCGTAAGACAACTCATGGAGGACATGAATTATTTAAGTTGCCCTCTTCTGCACTGTCTTCAGTCTGTCTATGACTTCTCTGAGGTAAGGCCTCCAGAACTGGTTGCAGTACTCAAGGTGGGCCTCACCAGGGACCTGTACAGTGGCAGGGTCACCTCCCTTCTTCTACTTGAGATGCCCCTACCTATGCATCCTTGCATTTTGCATGCCCTTATTGCTCCTTTTTCACATTGGTTGTCCACTTTTAAATCATCTGAAATGATGACTCCCAGATCTCACTCCCTCCAGGTGATTGCTAGTGTCTCCCCCCAGGTGGTAGTCAGTACCCGTGTTGTTCTTACCCAGATGCATGACCTTGCATTTTTTGCATTGAATTTTAACTGCCACTTACGTGACCATTTTTTGAGCTTGAGAAGGTCACTTCTCATTTGCTCCACCCCATGTGCCATATCCACTTTGTTGCAGAGCTTCATGTCATCTGCAAACAGACGTACCTTCCTGCCCAACTCATCTGTGATGTCACTGATGAAAACATTGAAGAGCAGAGGACTCAGGATGGACCCTTGTGCACACTGCTAGTCACTTCCCTGGCTTCTGATGCTGCCCCATTTACCATCATCACTGTTTGGGTTCGCTGTTGAAGCCAGCTTCCTACCCATGATACCACTTCCTTCCCTACTCCTGTATTCTTGAGTTTATTCAGCAGTCTTCTGTGTGTGACAGAATCGAAGGCTTTCTTAAAGTCTAGGTAGATGACATCCGTGGCACCCAACCCCGGTCCACTACCCTAGTAACTAGTACTAGTGATTGGGCTGTGATGAGGGCGTGATGGGAGTGCCTCCAACGTGGCTACTGGGTTATTTTTGTGACCCATGTTGTTGATAGCCTCTCCTAAGGTGAGAGATCTTGATGTAATCCTTGATGACAGACTGACACTTGAAGCTCAGGTGTCGGCTGTCGTCAAATGTGGTTTCTACCACTTAAGGAACATTGCCAGAATCAAACCCCTAGTTCTGCCTGAAGATCTGCCCTCACTGGTGCATGCCTTTGTGACATCCAGACTCGATTAATGCTCTTTACTTCGGGGTCTCTCGACAGCTATAGTTGGTGCAGAATGCAGCTGCCAGGTTGCTGACTAGCCTATCTAGGTCTAGCCATGTAACACCAACACTGCGAGCTCTGCACTAGCTGACGGTCAGGTGGAGGTTTATCTTCAATGTGAGTTTATTCACTTATAAGGCCCTACATGGTCTCGGCCCAGGCTGCCTAGCTAATCTGCTGACACTGGCCACCTCAGTCCACACCTCTGCTCCTCGACCAGGGCCTCCCTGAAGTTCTTAGGACCAGATTAAGAATTTCCAGTGACTGGGCATTTAGTGTCGCTGGACCGGTCTATGGAACTCTTTACCAGCTGATGTCAGGGACGCACCGCTGGTTGAGGGGTTCAGAGTTGGCTAAAAATCTATTTCCCTGGTCTTGCCGGGGTAGAGAGCTGACCAGCCCAAAAAACAGAAAAATGTTGCTGATTCTGACATTGCATTTGTTGTTTTACTATTTATTTGTTTTATTTATGATACTATTTTACCTGACACCCTGCTTGTTGTATGTTTTATGTACAGCATAGAGCCTCCGGGATTGTGCACCTTACAAAAAACTTAGTTTGCCATGCTTGCCGAGTGCAGTATGTGGCAACCACAGGGTTGGGTAGCCTGGTGGACAAAAGTTAGATTTCAATTGAAGGGGTTGGTTCACAAGCAGCACGTGCAGGAGATGCGGTTGGGATGTCACAGGCTGATTTTCATGTGCGGTACAGTCTCATGCTGGAATCTTGCTGAAAAAAGCTTTTAAATGGAGTTGTCTGTAAAACTTAAGTCCACTTTTAAACCAAAAGTATTCACTTTAGGTTTGGGGGAAAAGACAGCCCCTTTTGTAGCATCTTAATTAACTATCTCCCTCTCCCTCATTAGCTCCAGCACCTTTCTTGTCATAGTTGTGGTCTCTTGAGATGAAACTCTGGCTAAGCTTTAACAGTTGCTGGCTGTCCACCCTATTATACCCTTTAGGTCCTTGAAGGTTTCAGTTGTGTCTTCCATATCTTTTCTGGATTCCAGTTAATGCTTATTAAGGTTAGAGAGTTTTTCCTTAAGTCCTTCCCTACTGGCCGTGGATCATTTTAGTCAATCTCCTCTGGATCAACTCTAGGCAGTCCTTGTCATTTTTTTAGGTGACTGATTTAGAACTGTGCATAGTACTCCAAGTGGGACCTCACCAAAGATCTGTACTGGGGTAGGATCACTTTCTTTTTTCTGTTTTGGCATTAAATTTCAGTTGCCAAATCTTGGACCACCTTTCCAATTCTCTAAGGTCTGTTTTCAATTCCCTCCTGCCCTCCTCGCTGTCCATTCTGTGACATATCTTTGTGTCATCCACAAATAGATTTGTCTTGCCCTAGATTCCCTCTCCAGTTTTACAAATGAACACACTGAAGAGCACTGGGTTCAGGATAAGATCAGATGGGACCCCTCTCATAGCCACTTTTATTTTCAGGGTACTGCATGTACTGTTTTATTACCACTGTTTGGGCTCTTCTCCCCTAGCCAATTTCCCAGCCATTTAGTGAGTTTCTCACCAACACCTAATTTACCCAGCTTCCTTACCAACCTCTTGTAGGGTACAGAGTCGATGGCCTTACTAAAGTCCAGGTATTGGATGCCAGTGCTTGGTCCTTATCCAAGGCTTGCACCACTGTGTTGAAGAAATCCACAATGCTAGTCTGACAGGCTGTCCTCTTCATGAAACCATGCTGCTGACTGCTCTGAAGGCCATGAGGCTTGAAGAAGCTACTAGTTGCTTCTTGATTGAGATCTCAGTGAGCTTCCCATTCGGCTAACTGGTCTGTAATCTCCTGGGTTGGCCTCCTGTCTCCACTCTTGTGCAGTGGGCAACATTGATTCTCACGCCAGTCTCTGGAAAATATGACTGCCTCAGTGGAGTAGTTTTACTGTAAGTCTGCCAGGGTGTGGCCAGCACCTGCCCCAGGTCTGTGAGTACTCATGGGTACAACCTGTCTGGTCATGGGGATTTACCTACATGCAATTCTTTCAGCTTTTAAGCACCCATACCTCAGTCATACCACCCATTTCCCTGGAACTTCCCAATCCTACCTGAATGCTGCACTCAGACAGTGCCCCCCCCCACCACATGATTGTGAAGACTGAGCAGAAGAATTCATTTAGGACATCAGCTTTCTGCCCATCCCCTTCTACCAATACCTCACCCTTTCTCAGTCTCTCTATGCCTCTCTTGTTCTTCCTTCTTTTTCTAGCATATTTAAAGAAGGCTTTGTCGTTTTTCCTCACCCCTTCAGCAGTCTTAAGCTTTACTCCTGCTTTGGCCCTCCTCACTGCCTTACTAGCTTCTTTTGCCTTGACAGGGTAGACCCTCCCTCTGACCTCCAATTGAGCTGCTTTGTACAGTTTGAAGGCTACATTTTTATGTGTGCCTGCCAAAGGCTAGCAAACATATTATGATTGGTCTGAGCTCTGAAAGGGCATTTGGGGAACTTGGCTGTCCTTCACCTATCGCAGCTTCAGAATGACCAAATCTCTGCCTAATTCCACCCACACTCTGTCTTTTGGCTGCATGTCCCTTTGAAGTACTTGGCCAACCACAGCGCAGGAAGATGCAAGCTGGAAGTCATTTTTCTTGTGCAGGTTCTACTTCCTACATCCAACTATTTCTGTGCAGTTTTTTCCTCTTAATTGGTGGTGTACAGTGCTTGGTTTCTCTCCATCCTAGGAGCAGCAGAGATGTTGCACAATGGCCACAGTTTCTAGTCTGGGGCCACGGTGTCAGTCTGTGGGGCCCCACACTGGCAGCACCTGTCTCCTCAGGTTGCCACCAAATGGCATTCTTGCTTCTCGCTCATCCTCTGCCCTAAGCTGACTTGGCACAATAAGAAAACACTTCAATTAATGAGGTACCTTGAATGATACTGCAGGAAGGGTAAAGTGCTGTAACGCAGTACCTAAATGTGGCAAACAGTTCTGGGGTAAAGTGGAAGATTAGGATGGCTGCAACTGCAACATATATAAGATACACTTGGTGATGAATATATACACACTCATTAACAAGTCTATACAAAAAGACAAGTTCATACTTGTATATTTATTTATTTATTTTTATTTTACAAATCTTGGCTGAGAAAGGCACACTGAGCTAAAGCTCTTTTCTAGGTACATCATGGGAGCACCGGGAGGTTAAGTGACTTGCTCAGGGCCACACCGTATATAAGCAGAGGTTGTGTTAAACCCAGGTCTCCTGGATGTACCAAGCTCTTTCACAGCTCTCTAAATAGTAAAGCCTATACTTAAAACAGTCACAACCATAAGCTAGGAGACATGCAAGCACATCTAGACCCAGATACCATGTATACTTAGGCAAAAGAGGAAAATGCTGTGTTCACATTGTGGAAGTGTGGGTGTTGATGAAGGACACAACAGGCAAGAATTTAGGTTGAAGTCCTGCAAGATAGTACAATTTATTTACGTTTAGCAACATGATCAAAAGAATAAAAGTTACTTCACATCTGGCTATTTTACAGAAAGGCTTTTTTCCCTTCACCAGTGAGGGCTAGCTATTGGGTGTTGGCTCCCACTTACCAAGGTTATGCTGGGAGGACCTTTGTTAAGAAAGGACCTCACCAATTTTTACGTTTTCCTATGAGTCCAGTCTAGCCAGAAGCAAACAGCTTGAGTCCAGAGTCTTTCCTCACCTCCCTTGTGGTTAATTGGCACTCCCCTTAGCGCTCTCTGACAGGCTTAACCAAAACCGTCACTTATGTCCATCTGTTCAGGTGGTCCATGTCACTATAACAAAGCAACACCAAAACTGAACAGCTCAACTAGCTGTTCAGCACCATCCATTCCCACTTTTAGCGTTGCCTAGGCTTTTCCTCTCACTCTGGTATCTCAGGCAGTCTCTCTCTCTCTTAGAGTTTTGTATCTGATTGATTAAAAGCTGCTGAGGGAGTCTTTGCATACCTCAAAGAATCACATAATCTGTCAGTCAAATGCACATTTTTTTACATCAACATTCAGAGTACCAAAATTCCAAAGAAACAGACATAAACACTCATCACAACAGAAAACAACAATGCTATATACTATATTCACTAAACACGAGTCATCTTAAGAGTTTGTAGCTTATTCCCCTTAATTACTAGGAACCTCCCCCTTAATTGCCAGTACTCTCAGATTCTATGTTCTTTAAAGACATCAGTTCTAGGTGGGGCCCGGCCAATAGGGAAACAGTAGTTAGCTGCCTGCTGAGGGTCAATCCAAACCACTCATAGAAACACAGAAATTGATGGCAGATAAGGAACACCAGGCCCATCCAGTTAAAGGGTAACATAAGCAAACAGGAAGAAGACTATGTTTGTTCTACTTTCAAATTCTGTCTTTTAAAGGGTAACACATGATTATTTCTCCATTTTAAAACAGGGCACCAGTCCAAATGTTTTTATCTGTTAGTATTTGTACACAGGTCTTGTGACATTATAAAATCTCACATGCTTTCAGTATTTGGGGGAAGGGCCACTACTCATGTCAGCTGAAGCCAGTCCTGAGCCCTGGGCTGTTTCTTTGTTTTCTTCCCTGGGCCACTGTTAACCCACTAGAGACATGCGTTTCTACTATTAACACCAGGGAGGTGAAAAGATGCCTAAATAACAACAAACTAGGAACGTTTACAAAGAATTAACCTGCTGTCACGTCCATGACTTGAAAGATAGACAGAAGAGACAAGGGAGTCCTCCTGGGTGATCAGTCCAGCGAGGCAGTAAGAAATATAAAGACAACACAGAAGCTGCACAGCTGAAAGATAAAGAAAAGGCGTGTTTAAGCTGTGCTTATTTTTCTTCAGAAAGCGGTCCCTAAACTGAAGCAACACTGCCAATACTGACTAACCATTGCCTTGGGGAAGTTCTTATAATGGCAGTACCATTTGCAATTTATAACACTGGACCCTTCTTTATAAGGCACAAAACAATGGTAGGGACCACCGTGCCACACACACACAGTACATGTACAGTGCAGTTTATTCCTTGCACATTGTGGCTGGGATATTCAAAGGGGTTGCGCATGGTACAACAGTGTTGCACCATGTGCAAACCACTGATGCGCACTGGCGCGATATTCAAAAGGGGAAAGTGCACCGTGCAAATCCTGATGCACAGGGGCACACCAGTAATGTATGCGGTGCCGGGTTTTAAATAATTGATTAGCAGTTTTTTTCTTGGGACTATACTAATAGTACAGAAAGTATTTATACAGATTTTCTAGAAATGCTGTGTTTGTTAAACACAGTGAGGTGAGAGCTATGCATTTTGACAAAGAATTAGCACTTTTATGAGCAAAACGCTAATCAATTTTTAGAGTTAAAAAAATCCCTGCGGTGCAAGTGCAGGGGGCTTGCCCAAGCATATGCGGCACATCCCGACATTCAGCCTGGGATGTGTGATGCATATGCAGGCACAAGCCCGCCTTTCGCAGCACAGGGGGGAGAAAAGATGTGCCCCCAAAAAAGGAGGAATAAGTCAAGGGACACCCTCAGGCCATCTGCTGTACTGCTGGGCGCAACACAGCACCCACCTGCTGTGGGTGGCCACCTGATCTCTTGAAACCTGGGCGGGCATTTGCCCCCCACCATGTCCCTAGGCTTTTATCATATAGTTCCATTCCTGGTGGTCCAGAGGGATCAATCCAGCCCGACCGCTGGCTGTGTAATAAAAGATTAATCCCTGCTTGTCCAGTGGACTGAATCCTGCCGATCGTGGGCTTTGTAATAAAGATCAATTCCTGGTGGTCCAGTGGACACACTCCCAAGCCCGATAGCGGGCTTAGTTGAATAAAATCTCCCTGGTGGTCCAGTAGACTGATCCCAGCCTGATCACAGGCTTAGGCAAATAAATTCTCCCTGGTGGTCCAGCAGACCCCTCCCCATCTGCCCACTCAGACTCGCCACCCCACTCTCCCCTCGGTCAGTGGCGGGCAGCAGCTCCCCACCCGCAAGCCGCCCACTGACTGACAGCATACAATATGACTAGGTACAGAATCCTCAGCTCCACACACATTTGCCACCTTGCAAAGAAGTCAAACGTGGTTGAAAAAATAGCAAAGGCACTGCAGGTATATTCAGAATTCCATTTTAATCCAATCAGTGCGAAAAATTGCACAGTTGCTCAGCAGTACAGGGAACAAAACCTCTACTAGTTTCGCACACTGTGCGTCATCAGGAGGATGGTCTACTCACACTGCATGCCCTTTAAATGCTTACAATTAAAGCAATAGTGGGCTATGTAATAAAAGATTAATCCCTGATGGTCCAGTGGACCGAATCCAGCCCAATCGCGGGCTTTGTAATAAAAGATTAATCCTTGGTGGTCCAGTGGACCCACTCCCAAGCCCGATAGTGGGCTTAGTTGAGATAAAATCTCCCTGGTGATCCAGTGGACTGATTCCAGCCTGATCACAGGCGTAGGTGAAATAAATTCTCCCTGGTGGTCCAGCTGTACCCCTCTCCCCACCCGCCAACTCAGACCCGCCACCCCGCTCTCCCCCCCCCCCGGTCAGTGGCGGGGCGGCAGCTCCACACCCGCAAGCCACCTGCCAACTGACAGTGTACAGTACGGCTGTACGCCTATTGGTTCACAGCATGGGCCAATGGGTGTGCAGACTGTACCGTACTACACAGTTCCGATATGTGAATGGAATCCATTTGCATATCGGGACTGTGTAGTATATGAATGGTTCGCACGCCTCATTGGCTCACGCTTGTGACCAATGGGTAAACAGCTGTACTGTATACTGTCAGTTGGCGTGGGCAGCCGGAGACTTATGGGGAGCTGCCGCCCGCTGCTGACTTAGGGGTAACGGGTGGCGGATCTGAGTGGGCGGGTGGGAGGGGGGTATCGCTGACCACCAGGCTGATTTTATTTCAACTAAGCTTGCGCATCTGGCTAGGTTCAGTACACTGACCACCAGGGATAATTCTAATTATACTAAGCCCACGATCAGGCTGGGGAGCAGGTCCACTGGACCACCAGAGATAATGTTATTTTTACAAAGTCTGCGATCATGCTGGATTTGGTCCACCGGACCACCAGGGGTAATATGAAGATGTACAAAGCCTGTGATCAGGCATTGGGGTGCTTTGCCATTGAGGGGCAGGGGGTGTTGGTCCTCGATGATTGCAGCTTGGCAGGGCGCCAGGCGCAAGTTGCCCAGGATCGGTGCACCTGCATGCAAATGGGGCCATAATGACATGTAAATGGCCCCATTTGTGCCTTGCATGCATAATGGCCCCAGATTTGCATACCCACCGCCTAAATATCATGGTTCCTGCGTAGGCGCATCGCGCAATACTGGCGCATCCCCTGCTCCTCGGTTGCCACTTGTGCTGGTGCAGTACCACTGCACTATGCGCAATGCAGGCAGCCACAGTGCCATATTCAACGGTGCTGAGCCATGGCACAGCACCATTGAAAATCGCCCAGGTCACTCCCTGGCGCATCCTAGTTGCGCTGCACCCAGGCTTGCGCCCCAGCCTGGCGCAGTCTGAATATCCCGGCCTGTGAACCTTGTCAGTTTTCATAGGCTCTGGCAATACATAGTCAGGGCAATATAAGGCAATACAGAATAAGAGTTGGCTTGAGAAGAAAGGGGGGAAAAGGAAACCCATGTGTTAGTTCCACGATTTTCCAGATGGTATTATGTTAGCTGTCCCCTGGATGCTGTAGGTTAGAGGTTAGAGATTCTTGTATGTAAACCCCCTTCCCAAGGTTGGGGTTACCAGTGCTGCCTGCCCTCTTCCTATTTGGTTTGTGCCTTGTCCCAGGTCCCTGGCGTTCTCTTCCTTGCCTCCTGCTAGCTCCAGTTTAGTTCCTAGAAGGGGACTGCAGAGGTGCATGTTTAAAAAAGCAGAATCGTCTGTTTCAGAAAAACAGCAGAAGCGTCCGCCACGAGCAGCTCGCGTTACAGAACTGTGAGCAGACAGGGTGTGCATGTGCAGAATAGCACTACAGTGCTCATAATTTGCAGTCATATATCAGCTCCCCTCTGTGTGCTTCAACCTCAGGACAGCTAATTGGGCCGGAGACACACGGGAGGAGTAAGAGGAGACAAAAGGCAAACTTTGTTGTGCTGCATAAAGGTACCTATGCCTTTAAATGTTACTGTGCTGCTGAGTACAGTGGAGCTCTGCCTACCACCTTGGGGGGTCAGTGCTACGGCACTAGCGACAGGCAGAGAAAGTCCCCTGAATGTCCCACTCTGCTGCCAGACAAGAGGGCAGAGGGGCTATCAATGGACTCTGGGGGCAAATTGTTCAGCGTTTTATTTAACTATAAAAATTGATTAGCGTTTTGCTCATAAAAATTCTAAAACATTGTGAAAATACATAGCACTTGCCTCACTGTGATTAACAAACATAACACTTCTAGAAAACCTATATAAATGCTTTCTGTACAGTTAGCATTGTCCCAAGAAAAAAACTGCTAATCAATTATTTAAAAACCTGTAGTTGTAAACTAATATTGTTTGGCTGCAAAAAGACTTAAAATTTGGAACTGCATATAATCTGTGATTCCAGTAGCCATTTTGTGATCCTTTAACCCATTGCACAAAGAATCTAAATTCTAGGAGCCCCGGAGGACTGCAGTTGTGGCTCCTGGGTAAGGGGTTATGGACAATGTCTTGGCACCCAAATATCTGACCAATCAGGTGTCGAAAGCAGTTAATAAATATTCATTTCCAAGATGGGCATCTGCGTTAAACCAATCAGAAGTTGCCTTTCTTTCCTGAGACCACAGGGACAGTTGCAGCTTGGGGCAGTTCCTGAAGCTCTCTGTGAGTGAAGTGGGCATACAGTCAGTGACCAGAACCAAGGGTTTACACAACCAATGACTGAGACTTGCCTAACTATCTAGCATCTGGAAGCCCCAATTTGAGAGTTTCCAGATCATCTGGGGATAACTCCCTCATCATCCATAGAAAGCCCTTAGCCTGTAAAGAGGGTTCAATTTTTTTTTTTTTTTTTTTGCCAAAAGTCTGAAGTGTCGGCTAGAGTCCAAGAGGACTGCCAGAGCTTGAATCGGCACCAGGATAAGCCCACTGAGTTCCTGTGCCTGGCGAGCTAGAAAATACTGCTGAAATCCTGCTGTTTGGAAGTTGGGGGCAGTCACTAAGAGACTGTTCACTGTTCAGCCTGGAGCAGCCCAAAATTACCTGCAGAAGTGTTTGTGCTCAGATCCAGCTAGGCCACAGAGACTTTGTGACCCCTGCACTACAAATAGGAGTCACTGCCAAAAGGACAGAATGGGGAGTGGGCCAGGTGATGCTACAGCTTGTTGTCACTGGGTGTTTGCCTTGGGAGGGGGATGCCTCGTTGTGGATGAGTGAACGTGTGGTTCTGGTCCTCAGTTCTGGCCTAATCCAGCATCTCAAAGTGATAAGCTGCTATGCTCTGCGGTCAAGACAGAAGGTGACCAGCTGCAAGATCCCCCTGTTAGCCACCTACCCTGCTCTGCTGTCCAAGGCCCCATCTCTTTGACAGCTAGCTGCCATCACTGCAGTCCACAGTTGTGTCTTCAGAACCGTGAGTAAGTCTAGGGTCTGCTCTGGCTGGGGTTATTCAAAACAAGGTAAATCGACTACAGAGTTTTCTCCTCCTTCATTCCCAAGGGCTCCAGTGTAGCGTAACCCACAGCAATGACTTCAGGTCTGCACCATTCCTCATCTGGATACCCAGATAGACTTTAGGAAACTGGTACCATTAGGGAGGTGGGCTTAAATGTTGTTGGGGTGGGCACTGCCAGTGTTTGTTGTTTGTGCCAGTTGTTACCAGTTTATCAATTATTCATACTGCTGTTTAAATTTTGCATTCCTACTCCTTTCCTAGCCATAAATCTTGTACTGTTGTTGTTTAAAACTGTCCGTGAGCATATTATTAGTGATAGCTATTAATTGCATCCCTGATAAAAGCATTAAGTTGGTTTATAGTATTCCATGTGTGGGAGACTGTGAGGGGTGGGTAGGTACATCATCCAGGGGGTTGTACCCATTAACCATCTGGCCCACTCCAATTTACTCTGGGTAGAGGCACTGTGCTACTATTTTTCTATTTGGGAAAGAATGCCCCGTTACCATCACAACAGAGCCCAGGCCACTCAACCTGGTTGGGCAACAACAGGAAGGGGTAGTAGCCCACAGTTACATGGTGCCCGGGTTACACAAAGGTACAGTTTGGCCTTCTGGATGAGATATTGGCAAGATCCCAGAAGCAAACTGTTGAGCTAGGAGAATAAGGGGACATTATTGCCTGGCAGAACGGGGCTACTGCTTTTTGGTCTTTTCTCAGAACAGTTAAAGAGCTTTATTGGTATCAGAGCTCTGCGAAGGAAGCATTCTTTTATCTTCACACTGTGAGAGAGAGAATGCCATATGGGGTTGCTCCTAACTGAGGTGCAATAGGAAATGATTCTTTGAGCCCTGCCTTCAGTCCAATGGTGGAAGATGGTATCCAGAACCCTCAACCACCCCCCCATCCTTAGGTATGAGCATCTTCACCCAGTCAGAATTCTTTCCTGTTTCAAACATTATCTCACTGATAAGTGGGTGGGGTTGGAGCATGCCTTGGCACTTCAACAGTCACCAGTTCTAAGGCCACTATCACGGCGCAGAAGTAGTATTGCCAGTTGCTACACCGTCAGCCTTGCTTTGTTAGTGAGGCTGGGTTTCTGGAGAGTCAGTGGAGAGGAGGGGGGTCTTGAGCATCCTAGCTAATGTCTGACTCCCCTGAGTTTGGAGGTAGTTGCTGCCAGCTGCAGCACCATCTGAGGGTCCACGTTGGGGGGTAGCATGTCTGCATGAGGAGGGAAGGACATGCTCCTGCATACGCATAGGGAGCAAACTGTGTCACCATCCTGTTTGAGGGATTGAACACCAGGAAAACCTGCCGGCACCAATCAAGATGAAGATGTCACACCAGCATAGTAACATAATAGCACAGTAATATAGCCTATTCCTTCAACAGCGACAGGGGTAGAATAGCGAGCATTACTAACCACTACCCCGTGGCTGTGAAGGAAGAGCAGAGATGCAGAGAAGTAGTGGAAAAATGTGGAAGCTGGCTGAGCTGCTCCGTGGTGTAGAGGTCTAAGGCGCCAGCACATGCAGCCTGAAACACCAGGGTTCTGTTCTTGGTCTCCTGTCATGTGTAGTAGTAATTTTTTCTCCCCACTAATACTTAGTGTTTTTTTTTTATTTGTGTTTGTGGTCCGAAATTCCTCCCATCCCCAAGTTTCACCTTTACTCCGGGGTCCATCCCTTCTCGGAATTGGTTATTTTAATAACAGGGTATGCAGGGGTGGAGCCCCCAGTCGGGGCATTTGTGGGGCAGAGCTCCCCAGAAAAATAAAGTGCACAGCATGTTGTTTTCTAATGGTAGAAGTTGTTGGTGTGGTCTCCGACTGCTACCACTGGCGTTGTTTTGTGCTGCGGCATTTGTACTTGCCACTGTTCTTCACAGCTCTGTTTATACAGCGCTCTTATTGTTGGTGCTGTTCAAATCTACTGCCTTAACATAGTAACATACTGTAGTAGTTGTCTGCAGATGAGGACCACTAGGCCCACCTAATCTGCTTGTATTCCCTGCCTGCATCAGTGGCTGCTGACCCTACTAGGTCATTGGCTTTTGCCTCTCTTCCCCACCTCTAGGGTTTCTTTATGTCTACCCTTGCATCTTGTATCCCCTACTGTGTTAGCATCCACCACTTCCTGGGGCAGGCTATTCCAAGCATATACCACCCTTTCTGTGAAGAAAACTTCCTCACATTTCCCTTAGCCTTCCCCATCCAATCTCATACTGTGCCCCTCATCCTTGTACAACTCTTGTACTGAACAATGTCACCCACCTGCACTTTGTTCAAGCCTTTAAGATACTTGAAGGTCTCTATCATATCCTTCTGTTCCCTCGTCTCTTCCAGAGTATTCATATTGAGGTCTTTTAATCTGTCCTCATATGTTTTCTGAGGCAAGCCCTGCACCATCTTGGTCGTTTATCTCTGGATTGCCTCTACCCTGTGTATGTCCTTGCAAAGATGCGGCCTCCAGAATTGAACACTGTATTCTAAAGGAGGCCTCACCAGCATTTTGTACAATGGCATCACCACCTCCCTTCTTCTGCTAGTGATACCCCTTCCTCTGCACCCCCAACATCCTACTGGCCCTCCCCATAGCCTTGTTACACTGTTTGGCCACCTGTAGGTCATCTGAGATGATCATCCCTAAATCCTTTCTTCCCTAGTGACTGTCAGCACCCCCCCCCCAATCCTGTAGCTCTCACAGGGCTTCTTTCAGGTGCATGATTTTGCATATCTTTGCATTAAATTTTAATTGCCACAGTTTGGACTATTTTCCAGCTTTCCTAGATCCCTCCTGATTCTTTTACCCCTCTGAAGTGTCTACTCTGCTGCAGATCTTGGTATCATCTGCAAATAGGCAAATCTTCCCTCCAGCCCTTCAGCAATGTCAATGATGAAGACATTAACAAGCATTAAAGTAAGATTCACAAACACCTGTGTTGCTGAATGAACAGCAAGCCTTGCAACCATGTAAATTTTCAGTCCAGTGTTCTGAGCTTCAGTCCCTGACATGTGTTGTACTCTTTATTATCTCCTATATTTAATAGGTGCAGTGGGCTACATCTGGGCCATGAGATGACAAGTGGAGAGGTATGGGGTAAACAATGGGGAAACCCAGCAGCTTATGTAGGATCGACCATGCCTGACATGGGTCTGGGGACCCACTTCCTCGTGATCTGTTGCATTTTAACACCTTATTTACTTAGTTTTATGTGCAACCCCTAGGTGGCGCTATCCCAAGGGCTACTACCCCTGCCTGCTTGCCTAGTAGCAGGTTAAGGGCCTGAGTTCTGAAACGGGTGCCTCCACCCGGAGGTCAGGGTTGGTAGTGGTCAAGTTAACCTGGGCATACTGTAACCCCCCCCCTTTCCCCTCTAGTGGCCTGAACACTGTACAGTAATCACTTTCACAATACCCCTGGTACAGCACACAAGTAGCCACACTGTTTGCAGTTACCAACAGGGCTGGTTCCTCTGGCTCAACCCTGGGGACCCCCTGTAAAACAAGGTTATGCACAGCAAATAGCAACAGTACAGTACTTTGAGCACAAACTGGAACCACAGTCAGATTTACATGCAGAAAAAATTGGATCTGATTTATTCAGAGGACTTGAACAAGGGAGGAGCAAAATCAGGTTAATTAGCTTAAAGGTTATATCAATGAAGCAGTTAGGCATGCGCTTTGAGTCCCCCCACACATTCCACCTCTGGGTACCCAGGTGGAGAAGAGATGGGCTAGCCAGGACAGTTGCCCAGGGTTGCAGCTGGTTGGGGCCCTGTGATGGAAAACACAACATGCACAGTATACAATATTTGTAATCTGGAGCCAGGGGGCTCAGTTCGTAAAGGAAATGAAACAACAAGATAATCAGATGACACACTCAGATTAAGCTGTTGTTGCAGGGAGCTACCGTCGTATTTACTCACGATACCCAAGATTGGACATAGGCTGGATGAAAATCAAGACTGCAGGCGGTTGATCTGGAATGCCAGAAGCAGCAGGACCCACACGAGTTGCAGAGGATGTCGTTCCTGTTCAAGCGTGTAGTAGGGGTCTGATCCCCAGACAGGTCTCTCGTCGATGGCTTCTCTGTGCAGTGGGTAGTCTGGCTAGGCCAGTCTGGCAAAGCCCAGACTGCATGGAGACAAATTCGGATACAGTGCGTTTTGGGCTGGATACAGCTTCCAGCAAGCAGAACACAGTTCACACAGTGGGGAACTAACTCACAACCCACTAGCAGCTCATAGCACATTTACATGTATGGGAATTCTACTGTACCAGACAAAGCGCTCCCCGGTCACAATCGCAAAGTCTCTGCACACACCGGGAGCTTAGGGGTAGCTGGAACTCTTGACAGGCCGATCACATTCAGCAAAATCTTTGGACCTCTTCAGGTTGAGCCTGGCCCACTTCAGTAGCTTACTTTAGTCACACAAACTTGGATTTAGTCACAATAATTCTCTTCTCTCCCTCTCAGGAGCAGCAGGCAGACATGTAAGTCAAAAACTCAGCCTTTTCACAGTCCTCCCATGCGAATCCACTCAGGATTGCTGCTCAGAATCACTTCAGCTCCTCTCATTTCACTTCCCAGCTCAGAACTAACTGAAAACTGCAAGCAGCCCGGGACTCAGGGGTTCAGTTAATTTATTTTCAGTGGAAGTGAAGTCATCCCAATTTTTTGGAAGTCAAAATACTTCCAGGATTCCACTTTTGGAAGTCAATATTGTAGGAAGGACACATTTTTGGAAGTTAATATAAATACATTAGTAATAAAATATAACTTCTTTCAGAACAATCCGTCATTTCTGACTTCCATGCCTGCAATTTTGGAAGTCATATAATTTTTGATTTTACATCTGGAAGTCAATGACTTCCTCCCCCTTTATTTTGGAAGTTTTTGCCTTATTTTTAGAAGTCAAATACTCCCAAAATGGAGTTAACTGAAGCCCTGCCGGGACTTCCCCAAGATCCAAAAAGTTTGGTTGGGTGATTTGGCTGTCGATCAAAACAAGAGCACCCCCTTCAGTTGCAAAAAAGGCGCAAAAAGTTCAATATTAGAATTCCTACAGATTTTGACTTCAGACAGCTCCTGTAGTCCGGCTACATTTAGGTCCCACCAGTACTGTTTGGTCCAATTTGCAGTCCAGGACCAAGATAGTGGAGACAAACAAAACAGTCCTTGCTAGAAAGAAAGCAGGTTAGGCAAACTACATTATCATTACCACTCTAAATGATTTTCAGTAAATAGTTACAACAGAGCTCCCTCTCAGATTACTTAAGCTGCAAAGGCAGCTCTTAAAGAGACAATACACAGAGGCTATACAGGCTCTGGTAATCACATTTAAACTGCTAAAACGCCGGACACCAGCCTGGCAGTGAGCATTTAGGCAAGCTCAAGGAAGACTTTTTGGGAACCTCCATTTGTAGGACGATTACACCCTTCCCTGCCTGGGAAAACTTGGCGTCCGCGTCAAGTCTGTACCATCATAACATTGAAAATACAACATATGCAAGACATTTATACCATTAGCATGCTATACAAGTACTATCTGATTCATCAATTGGCATAACTTGTCACTTTACTATACATTTCAATGTACTCCACTATATCGTTTCCATTCTGACAATACATTATGCATATTTCACACAGGTAAATTGAACATTACTATACTCAATCATGCAAAAAAATGTTGTAGGTGCCGTATTGGTCCTTTTAAGAACAGATCCAGAAACAAATGATTTGATACCTTTTATTGGACCAACATGGATGTTACTGAAAAGAACAAAGTGCTCTAGTTTTCGAACCAACCAGGTCCTTCTTCAGAAGCTTTGTGGCAGTTATTTCAAATATCCCATACTATTAACACCAGATTATATTGAAAAAACAGAAATAATTCTCATTGGTTTAACATATACATTTACAACATAACAGAAGATTACATCAGAGAAGCTAATTAACACCAGTATGCCTTTAACTAAGGAGCCTCAGAAGGGCAAAGGTTATCAAGAATTCTCTACAGCCAGAGAGTTCTTGTCACATAAATTTTAAAATGTCTCAGTATGCCAAGAAAGCATTCTAGTGATAAAAAAAAAACAAAAAAAAAACCTAGGGGTGGCATTCTCTCCAATACATGTAAGATGAGCTTACAACTTACATTCCAATTGTCCTGGTATATTAAAGAACAGATAATGAGAGACAAAATCCTGAAATTAGGTATAACTGCAAGTTGAAAACAAGCCTCAAATTAACATACACATATATATATGATGCGTGATAGTATCACTTGTAAGTGTAAGTGCCAAATAAAAAATACAAAAATACTTGTCAAGGACCCCAAGAAAATGAGACCATGAGCCTGATAAGTGCAGATTTCAACACAGAGTCCATGTATGAAATTAGAGTTATTTTACTTCTCAATATGGTGGCGGATGGACTGAATATTGATGTTGGTTATATGACACATTATTCCACTTAAATTTACACAGACCTTTACTTTAAAAGATGGACATAAATACTTTAGTTCTTCAGCGGGCCTTTGATTTTGTAAGTTTATGGTTATCTACATGTTGACTTCTCACCTTAACACTGTGGTAAGTGCGTTTGAGTGTGTGTGTTTATACTGATGTATCTATGTATGTATGTATGTATGTATGTGTGGGTTTTGTGTGTGTTTGGTATGGGTTGTGTTTTTGTGTTGTGGGTATTGTGTGTAGTGTGTGTTGTTTGTGCGTGGTGTGGTGTGGTGTGTGGTTGTGTTTGTTATATTTGTTGTATGTTGTGATTGTGGGGTGTGCAGGGGTGTGTGTGTGGGGTGTGGTGTGGTGTATGTACACACATACGTGTGGGGGAGCGTGGCATGGGCAATTATTATGTGGCTAGGACACTTAGTTTTCACACATAGTGTACATTTACTTCCTTCTACTAGTTGTCAGTGGGTGGATTACATACTGTCACATTTTTAAATCTGCTCATATTAAGATGCATATCTCATTTACTTGGGGGTTCATAAAAGGTGTAATTCCTTTGGGTTTTCATTTAGATTCCTTACACTGATTCTGTGCATTTTTGTTATACATGGACTCTGTGTTGAAATCTGTACTTATCAGGCTCATGGTCTCATTTTCTTGGGGGTCCTTGACAAGTATTTTTGTATTTTTTTATTTGGCACTTACACTTACAAGTGATACTATCATGCATCATGTATATATGTGTATGTTAATTTGAGGCTTGTTTTCAACTTGCAGTTATACCTAATTTCAGGATTTTGTCTCTCATTATCTGTTCTTTAATATACCAGGACAACTGGAATGTAAGTTGTAAGCTCATTTTACATGTATTAGAGAGAATGCCACCCCAAGGTTTTTTTATGATTTCTTTTTATCACTAGAATGCTTTCTTGGCATACTGAGACATTTAAAATTTATGTGACAAGAACTCTCTGGCTGTAGAGAATTCTTGATAACCTTTGCCCTTCTGAGGCTCCTCAGTTAAAGGCATACTGGTGTTAATTAGCTTCTCTGATGTAATCTTCTGTTATGTTTTAAATGTATATGTTAAACCAATGAGAATTATTTCTGTTTTTTCAATATAATCTGGTGTTAATAGTATGGGATATTTGAAATAACTGCCACAAAGCTTCTGAAGAAGGACCTGTTTGGTTCGAAAGCTAGAGCACTTTGTTCTTTTCAGTAACATCCATGTTGGTCCAATAAAAGGTATCAAATTATTTGTTTCTGGATCTATACACAATCATGTAATAACTTCTTGTACTCTAAACAATGCAAAGGGGCCCTTCCCTATCAGCTAACTTGGGGCTGGATAGGGCAGGGGCACCATGGTGAGAGGGCAGAACAAGTAACCTGGAATGGGCTGTCAAGCTCAATTTGGACAGTGAGCTCTGTGAGACATAAACACCTTTGTGGACTACATTGAGAGGCAAATCCACTGCCCTCCTGGGGGAATCGTAACTGAAGCACACCACTGGCTTGACAGTTTGGCCAGTCTTTCTGGGGTCAACAACCACAGTCTCTGTACTTTCAGCAATGGTCTTGGAGCTTTCATCACTTGTGAGGGGTGCCGCTGCATGAAGGGGAATGTCCAAGCTGGGAGCACTGTCAGCCCCTTGCTCTGTAGTCTCTGTTTCTACAACACTTGGCTCATTTTGAAGACACTCTGGCACTGAAGGAGGGTTGTCAGCACTCTCTTAGTGTTCCTCAAGTTCTGGCATGTCACCAGAAAGACTCCTTACCATCAGTCTCTCTTTCAGGCAAATCATACAGTTCCACGATACACAAAGACTCAGCATCCTCAGATGTGATACTTTGCATTTCACCTTCAGGGAGCATTGGCTCCAAGGATGATGCCGGCGTTAGGCAGTCCAGAAGGCCCAGCTTCATCCCCATAATTCAACATAGGATTTCCACAAAACAACTGACTCAGTTCATATGAGGGGTAATAGGCATTATCACACTCACTGTCATCCGAGTTAGACTGGCAGTCACTATCATTCTGGGCCTGCTGCGGAGGAAGTCTTAAATCGGCAACCACAGGGGCAGGCTGACTCTGTTTCTTTCTTGCAGCAGCACAAGTCACTGTTCCAGGGGAATCAATCTTGGTGGGTTCAGCCTCAATTATAACTTGACCAATAGGTAGCAAGTGTATACGGTGCATGGTCTTGACAGCTTTGGAGTTATTCTCTAGACGCACTTTGTACGCTGGCAAATCATCCAACTTTCCAGCTATAAAATGGAGAAGATGGTGCCATCGATCAGCAATTTTGTGTTTACCATGCAATCCTAAATTTCGCAACAACACATGGTCTCCAGGCCTAAGCTCTTGAGCCTTTACTTTTCTATCATGTCTCTCTTTGTTGGCTAGATTTCTTTTGGCGGCCATTGTCCAGGCCAGTTGATATGCATGGTTCAATTGAGCTTTCAGTTTTTGTACATATTGTAGGTAATCTTCAGCTTGGCCCCATGAGGAGAAACCCCAAAACAGACATCAGCAGGCAACCGGGCCTCTCTCTCGAACATGAGGCGGTAGGGAGAGAACCCGGTATCATCATTTTGTGCAATTGTATGCATGTACCAAGGTGCTAATCTGCTGGCTCCATTTATGCTAATCTTTTAGGTTGAGGGTGCCTAGCATGTCTAGTAGGGTGCAGTTAAAGTGTTCTGGTTGAGGATTCCCCTGTGGGTGATAAGGGGTGGTTCTTGACTTTGGCGCCCCCCACAGAGAGAGCATTTCTTTGATTAGTCAACTCTCAAAGTCCTGGCCCTGATCAGAGGGAATTCGCTGGGGGGCACCATAGTGGACGAAGACATTTCCACTAGCACCTTGGCCACGGTAGATGCTTTTTGATCTTTGGTGGTAAAAGCATGTGCATACCATGTGAAATGGTCCATAACCACTAACACATTGCCAATATTTTGCTGATCAGGCTCTAAACTCAAGAAGTCTATGCAGACTAGTTCCATTGGGGTGTTGGTAGTAATATTTAGAAGGGGGGCAGCCCTCTGAGGCAAGACTTTTCTCTGCAGGCAGCGACAACAAGTCCTTAAATGGTGCTCAACATTGGCCCCCATCTTAGGCCAGTAGAATCAAGATTGTACTAGGTCAGGGGTCCGGTCGATACCAAGGTGGCCCATATGATTGTGGAGGTACCTCAGTACCAAATCTTTGAAGGCTGTGAGTAGGACCAGTTGTTGCTTGTCTATTTGACCACCCTGATCTACTGTCTCTCTATATAACAACTGATTAAGCAGCTTCAACCTGGGGCCTTCTTTAAACGATAAAGTGGTTCGCAGATCAGGGGAAAGCAACTTGGACACATCTTTTCCTGCACGAAGGGCGTCAAGTGCTGGCTGAATCATAGGATCTTGGTATTGAGCCCACTGAATGCTGTCATTGTCAAACTGAGGTAGTGCACTAATATCTAGAGCAGAAAAGTGGAAATACGCAGCCGATATGCAGGTGTCAGAGGGCCCAAGCAATCTGCTAAGCAGTCTGCTGTGTCCGTAGACATCTGTTCATTTCTATCAAACTTTTGGCACAATGCTCAGATGTCAGCTTCAGACAGCCTGACCCAGTCGCTCTTGGAAATGGGCCTCCGGGATAGAGTGTTAGCATCAATATGATTCAGGCCTGGTCTGTATTCAACAGCATAATCATTTGTTGACAATGCAGAAAGCCACCGGTGCCCTGTGGCATCTAACTTAGCTGAAGTCTGTACATAGGTCAATGGGTTATTGTCAGTCTTCACCAATATTTTCACCCCATAGAGGTAATCATGAAATTGGTTGACAATGGCCCATTTTAATGCAAAGAACTCCAACTTGTGCACAGGGTAGTTTTGCTCTGACGGGGTCAAGCTCCTACTGGCGAATGCCACTGTTCTCAAAGCATCCTCATGGTCTTGATACAGTACAGCTCCTAGACTCTGCAGACTAGCATCAGTGCGAAGCACATAGGGTTTGGTGGGATCAGCATAAGCGAGGATGGGGGCATGGGTGAGCTGGTATATGACTTTGTGGAAAGCTGCTTCACAGTCAGGCATCCAACGGGACCCGAAAAGTTCACCTGGGTGGAAATATGCTTTGTCTGGTTCTTTGCGGACCCTTTTTTGTATTTTTGATTGGTAGGAGGGTAACCCTGGGTAAGATTCAAGAGTGGCCAAATCACTTTGGAATAGTCCTTTATGAACGGGCAGTAGTAGCCACAGAATCCCAGGAAATGTTGTAGTTCTTTCAAATTGTGGGGCTGGGGCCAAGTAGTCAAGACTTCAACTTTACTAGGATCAGTCTCTATCCCCTCTGTAGACACTATGTGCCCCACATACTTCACAGAGATTTGGAAAAACTGGCACTTGTCAATGGACAGCTTGAGGCCAAAATCTTCCAGTCGGTCTAGTACTTTGAACAGTCAACTCTCATGTTCCTCTAGGGAGCTCCTAAACACAATGACATCGTCCAAGTACACCAGGAATTCCAGCAAATTCATGTCTCCCACCGCTCATTCCATCAGTCGCTGGAAGGTGGCTGGGGTGCCGATATCCTGTGGCATTCTCAAGAATTCGTAGAACCCCAAAGGACAGATGAAGGCTGTCTTCTCACGGTCCTCTGGAATCATCAGAATCTGGTAATATCCACTGCGAAGATCCAACACTAAGAACCATTTGCTCCCATTCACACAATCCAGAGCATCTTGTATACGGGGCATGGTGTATTGATCAGGGATGGTCCACCTGTTGAGGGTCCGATAATCAACACACATTCTCACAGATCCATTCTTCTTATGCACAACCACAAAGGGAGATGCATGTGGGCTCCTGGATTCTTATATCACACCAGCTGCAAGCATTTCCTGCAAGTGTCTTCTCACATTGTCTATGTCTGCAGGGGCTAGGCATCGAGACCTCTCTCGAAATGGCCATTCATCGTGAAGGCGTATGTGATGCTCCACACCCTGGACACATCCCATGTCCCATTCCTTCAATGAAAACACTTGATCTCTCTGGGCAAGTTACTGGCTAATTCTAGTCTTCCATTCAGCTGGCAATGGGGAGTCACCAAAATCAAAGAAGTTGGGAGTCACTCTATCTGTCTTGCCAGGGTGCTTGTTGCTGGGCAACACTGCAGTGTCTGTGCAGTGTACCATAGCTAGGGTGCATCCTCTGTTCACCCGGATCTCCCCATCTGACACATTATGAATCTGGACCATCACTCGTCATGCATAGGCATGAGCACAAACTGGCAAGATGCTGGGCTTAACCAATAATCCTTCTGGCAATTTTCCATCGCCTGGAGTGTCCAACATCAGTATTTTGTTCTTGACATCTTTGCAGAGGCAGACCTCCCCTTGAACGGTACACTGGGCGTTAGGGGCTGGCACCATTGAATCGGGATCCTTCCACACAACCCCTACTGGTTCATCCTTGTCCACTCCCTTGGGGTTCTGTTGCAAATCATAGGCCCTCTTGATCAGAGCAGGAATTCTTAGGACCCTCCCAGTCCATCGCCCTTGTTTGTCGTGACAGAGTTGTGCCAGTCTCCCAAACATATGGGCGTTGGTCCCAATTAACAAGGGAACCCCATCATACAGTCCAGTAGGAGGACACACTAAGGCCAGTGTCTCGATTCACTTTTCCACACCAGTTACAGCTGCAGTAAATGACAACCAGAGGTGGACATATCCTAGGTAGGGATAAGACTTGTCGCTCAGTCCCCACACATGTAGGCCTTCCAGGGATCATAAGGACAGCAGATAAGTGTTTGTCATACCAGTCCTTAAATACAGTGGTCACTTGCGACCCACTGTCCAGCACAGCCCAAGTAGGAATACCATTCACAGCCACGGTAGTCTCCAATAACATCCACAGCCACGGTAGTCTCCATTGAAGGGCCCACTATTTTGGACCAGTCTGGAGGAATAGCAGCAGAGGCCTGGACAGATGATTTAGCCACATGGGGATTTGAGTTACTACTTCTTGAACCCTCACTGCGATCATTTTGGGCACTCCTCAACCGCTGATTCGTTCTCTGAAGCTCGCCTTGAAGCCTATATACAACTTTATCTAGGTCTTTTGTGGACCGACATTCTCTCTTCATGTGCCCATCCTTCCCACAATTATGGCAAAATCTGTTTTCTGGGATTTGGGGTGGCTGAGACATCACACTGGGAGCTGGGGCGGTGGTACTACCAACTGAAAACCTTGGTGCCATCTCTGTCTGCTGTGTGGTGAGCATTTGGAGACATCTTGTCAATTCTCTTACTTCCATAGTCAAGACATCGAGTTTCAAGCTGCTGTCAGCAGGAGATGCCTGGGTGGATACCCCAACCCCCACAGCAGATGCAGTTGGATAAGAGTTGGTGCCAGTACTTGCAGGAGCGGTCTTCATAAAGAGGCGGTTTTTCATTTCCTGAACTCACTCAGCAGTTCATCCCATGGCGGCACACCTCATTGGTTCCCCTTGGAAGGGCCTTCTGATGCTGTGATCACTTGGGCTACGCTCACCCTAGAATGACAATCCCCTCTTCATCTTCAACTTCGGAGTTCTTTTATCAAGTCACAATAGTCTGGTGGGTTACCCTTCTATCTGGGAGCTTTAATTGAAGGAGCTGCAATTCAGAATGCTCGCATGTTACAGTATGTGCCCCAACCTCACATGGTTTAAGTCATTGGCGGCTACCCCACCTTTTTGGTAAGCCTTCTGCAGCGCTCTTTCCAGATGAGTAACATATGCAGACAAACTTTCCCCTGGCCATTGTTTTGTACCTTGAAATTTCCACATCAAGTTCTCCCCTGACTCAGTGCTCCCAAAATTGCCTTTGAGTGCAGATAGGTAATTCTGGGCAGGTGCATCAGGGTTTGTGAACCTCAGAAATTTAATGGCCTCTAGGGCGGGACCCCTCAAACTTTCTATCATCCTTTTCCATTTCTTAGCCTTTGTACACTGCCATTCAGGTACCAAAGGGGCAACACAATCTATCCAGGTCTCCCAATCATCCTCCCCTTGGGGGGTGGGGAGGGTGCCAGAAAAGATTCTCAACCTTCGGTAAGAGTCGTGACTAATGGCAGGTACAGGCATAGGAGCCAGAATTGGCATGGGCACAGAAGGAGGGGCAATAACGGGTGCTGGAGCTGGAGGGGGGTGTTGGGAGAGGAACACCCCCATGTGGCAGGAATAGTTTCTTTTAGTCCTCCACAGTTTTCCCTTCGTCCAGCAACAACTTGGCAAATTTCTCCTCAAAAGTCTCAGATAGTGAGGGGGGGGGCTTATTCTCCCTGGGGTCTTTACTGTCTTTAGTTATCACTTTCCAGGCAGTGAGGGCTCCTTTGGGGGTGATAGTCCATGGCATTTTGGAACTGTCTACTGGGTCCTTACACTCTATTAACGCCATGAAACTTTGGGCGAGCAGATTAGCCTGTCGACCCACCACCACAGGGTTTTGTAAACATTCAGCCTTGGAAAGTAGTCCTTCTACAGTGCCCTTATTGGTACCCAGGGGAATATCCAGGATAAGTATAGCATTTGGGGGTCAATCTCCTGCCCAGTACACCACCCCCACAACTGGTCTACAGCCACTTCTGTTGGGGTAGCCATTTATTTTTAACAGCAATTCTCAAATTTGGCCACTAGGGGACACTAATCCCAGTGGTGAGCCTCCAAGATGTAACCCCAAGGTGGCGCCATCCCAAGGGCTACTACTCCTGCCTGCTTGGCTAGTAGCAGGTTAAGTGGCCTGAGTTCTGAAACGGGTGCCTCCACCTGGAGGTCAGGGTTGGTAGTGGTTAAGCTAACCTGGGCACAGCCCTCCGGGACACTGTAACCCCCCTTTCCCCTCTAGTGGCCTGAACACTGTACAGTAATCACTTTCACAATACCCCTGGTATACCACACAAGTACCCACACTGTTTACACTTACCACCAGGGCTGGTTCCTCTGGCTCGACCCTAGGGACCCCCTGTTAAACAAGGTTATGCACAGCAAATAGCAACAGTACAGTACTTTGAGCACAAACTGGAACCACAGTCAGATTACATGCAGAAAAAGTTAGATCTGATTTATTCAGGGGACTTGAACAAGGGAGGGGTAAAATCAGATTAATTAGCTTAAAGGTTATATCAATGAAACAGTTAGGCATGCGCTCTGAGTCCCCCCACACCGTCCACCTCTGGGTACCCAGGTGGAGAAGAGATGGGCTAGCCAGGACAGTTGCCTGGGGTTGTAGCTGGTTGGGGACCTGTGATGGAAAACACAACATGCACAGTACACAATATTTGTAATCCGGAGCCAGAGGGCTCAGTTCGTAAAGGAAATGAAACAACAAGATAATCAGATGACACACTCAGATTAAGCTGTTGTTGCAGGGAGCTACCCTGGTATTTACTCATGATACCCAAGACTGAACACAGGCTGGACGAAAATCGAGACTGCAGGTGGTTGATCTAGAATGCCAGGAGAAGCAGGGCCCACACGAGTCACAGATGTGTTGTTCCTGTTCAAGCGTGGAGCAGGGGGTTGATCCCCAGACAGGTCTCTCATCGATGGCTTCTCTGTGCAGTGGGTAGTCTGGCTTGGCCAGTCTGGCAAAGCCCAGACTGCAAGGAGACAAATTTGGATGCAGTCCATTTTGGGCTAGATACAGCTTCCAGCAAGCAGAACACAGTTCACACAGTGGGGAACTAACTCTCAACCCACTAGCAGCTCATAGCACATTTACATGTACGGGAATTCTACTGTACCAGGCAAAGTGCTCCCTGGTTACAATTGCAAAGACTCTGCACACCCCGGGAGCTTAGGGGTAGCTGGAACTCCTGACAGGCTGATCGCATTCAGCAAAATCTTCGGACTTCTTTAGGTTGAGCCTGGCCCACGTCAGTAGCTTACTTTAGTCACACAAACTTGGATTTAGTCCACAATAATTCTCTTCTCTCCCTCTCAGGAGCAGGAGAAAGACATGTAAGCCAAAAACTCAGCCTTTTCACAGTCCTCCTATGTGAATCCACTCAGGATTGCTGCTCAGAATCACTTCAGCTCCTCTCATTTCACTTCCCAGCTAAGAACTAACTGAAAACTGCAAGCAGCCTGGGACTTCCCCAAGATCCAAAAAGTTTGGTTGGCTGATTTGACTGTCAGTCAAAGCAAGAGCTCCCCCTTCAGTTGCAAAAAAGATGCAAAAAGTTCAAAATTACAATTCCTACAGATTTTGACTTCAGACAGCTCCTGTAGTCCGGCTACATTTTAGGTCCCACCAGTACTGTTTGGTCCAATCTGCAGTCCAGGACCAAGATAGTGGAGACAAACAAAACAGTTCTTGCTACAAAGAAAGCAGGTTAGACAAACTACATTATCATTATCACTCCACATGATTTTCAGTAAATAGTTACATCTTTCAACAGAGCTCCCTCTCAGATTACTTAAGCTGGAAAGGCAGCTCTTAAATAGACAGTACACAGAGGCTATACAGACTCTGGTAATCACATTTAAACTGCTAAAATGCAGGACACCAGCCTGGCAGTGAGCATTTAGGCAAGCTCAAGGTCAAGGAAGACTTTTTGGGAACCCTCATTTGTAGGGCGGTTACCCATGTATTTTGGAGAGTAAATGTTACAGTATGTCACAGGCACAGCTCTTCCCAATTTTTTTCAGTCCGGCTCTTAACTTCACTTCTTGAACTGAGGTTTTCATGGGTTGAGGTTCCCCCTCACCACCACTACTGTACTGACAACTGAATTGACTTACTTTAAAACAATCCTGTTTGTCACTGCCACACTGTTTTTCTCACTTACTGAAGGTGTCACACATGAAATTTCAGTAAGAAACTGTAAGCTCCAGTGGCTTTGGTGAGCAGTGACTACTTGTTCCCTGCTTGTTCACACTTAACTTAGCATGCTGGTGGGCAGGTTGGGGGGAGGGGGGAAGAGATGTCATCTATGTCAGTGCTGGGCTGTTTGTTCCTTCCGGTTTCATTTTGAGTTACATGTTATCCGGTGCACAACACACGTTGAGAAGGAGGGCTGTTGACCACCAGCTATTGGATAGATATACTGTAGATCTATCAATCAGCAGGTGGTCAAGGGGTTAAACAACAACACAAGTATGGGCCTGTGCAGTGTTGATTGGTGGCAGGCAGCAAGAGTAAGCAAGTTGGGCTCGCTAGCATGACTGCGTTACAAGGAGAGTGCCTGCGGGTGCTCTAAACTCCCAGCCCACACTGAGCTCAGACTGCAGCCTACTTGGCACGGGTGGGAAGCAGAGGAGCAGAACAAGTCAGTGGGAGGCAGAGGTGGCATGTAATGGAAGCATCTCCCCTGACAACTGCTCCAGCAGCAGAATTTTCAATTGTGTGTGCCCTACGGGGCTTAAGGAGGCATCCAGATGTGGAAGGGGCAGGAGCAGCAGCAAGTAGCTGCTATTAAGTGAAGCCAGTCCGCGGCATTAGTGAGAGCGGGGGGTCCTGGAGAGTGCACTGGGCATCAGGAGCCTCCAGTAGTAAAGCTACACTGAAGCAATGTAAAAGCCTGGGGAGGGGGGAAAAGAGAATGAACAAGGGGAGAAGTGGAGATCAGAGAGGCAGGGGAAGTTCAAACAAATGAAGCGCTCCAATGAGAGAGCACTTGGCTGCATATGAAAAGGTGAAGTGCTCTCTCTTTGGAGCAGTTAATTCATTTTAACTACACAACATTTCTGCCCATAATCTGTGAATCACTGTCATACTTGGCTTGTATGATCATTGGTCTGTCAAGGTCAAGCCCAACACAGCTTGACCAGCATTGGGCCAGTCAGTGACACACCCATGAAATGCCGTTCTCTGTAGCAAAACATTTCTTGTGCAAGCAACATAAAAAGGACTGGCCTCAGGGCTGATTCTTGAGGCACCCCACTTGTCACCCTCCTTTCCTCAGATTTGATCCATTTGCTATCACCCTCTGCTTCCTGTCCCTCAGCCAGCCAGCAGGCCCCACACCTCTGACTAGGCTCTTCTCCTCTATCGCTGGATTCAGTCTCCTGCAGGATGTTGGCAGCTCCGATGTTTCCACCATAGGGAGCAAGTCATGGGGGCTCTCAAGAGTGAAAGAGATAAGTCCCTGAGATGGCATTTGTGTACCTGCCCATCACAAAATGGATTTTATTCCTGTCTTCTAAATTTAGAGCATATGGGGGTGGGGGAGGATGCGGGGGGATACAAATGGGTGTGGTTCAGTGCTTAATTGCTAATCTTTTTTTCACTCTTTTGTACATTTTTTGTATTGTAATATATGTAAAACCTTTTCAATGAAGTTTGCTAAATAAAAAAATAAAATAATGACCGTCTCGAGGGTGCTGCCTGTCCATGCCAAGGGGGAAGCTAGGAACCTCCGCACCAAGGACTTCAACACTTGGCTGGAGAGCTGGTGCAGAGAAATAGGATTTGGCTTCCTTGGGAACTGGGAACTCACCTGGAGGAATGCGACCCTGTACAAGGGGGATAGCCTACTCCTGTTCAGTGAGGGGACTGCTGTCCTCAGTGAGCAGTTTAAATGCTTCATTGACAAGCATTTAAACTAGCAAGGGTTGGTGGCTGAAGGATGCAGGGCGAAGCAAACTGCCCACCTCCCACAGGATAGGGAAGTCAACATGGAGGACCATAATATTTTTTTTTCCCTAACAATTATGGGATAAGTAGAGGAAATGGAACCCACAGAAGGGGGAACAGCAGAGGACAGGACGAAGGGGATTAAATACAGGAAGGACAAAGGAGGTGCAAAAAGACAGCGGGGGGTCACAGTATGCTGTTTTTCCTTGAGAGACCCATCCTTTCCAAGTCTGCTGCAGCAGCATCTCTCCTTGTTTCTTTCTTCTTTCTCTTTACTCCCCCTGTTAATTTTCCCCTTTTTGCAGGCAGGCCACGTTTCTTCTTTCTATCCCTGTGTTTCTCTGGTCATCTCAAGGTTATAAACCACTCCCCCCCCCCATGTTAGAGGTGAGAGGTACATACACCACTGTTCTTGGAGCCCTAGGTATATTTGATATATTTGTATAGTTAGGGGAACGTTTATGAGAGAGTACCTCCAAGGAGAGCGACCAACATCACAAACCCATTTTGCTGTAAGTCCAGGGATAATGTGAGGTTCATGATTATGTTGTCCTGGGTTCTCCCTGGAGCTCTACTCTGTAAGGGAGTGTACGAATCAAGTAGCAAAAATGACTGTTTTCTCCCATTGAAATATACTGAGTGAAAGAAACCTTGAAAGCAGCTGGGGAAACAGTGTTCCCAAAGGAGAACAACATAAATGCCAGAAAGCACACAACATGTTTGGTGCATAATAAATGAAATGCTGTATTAAATAAAGCATTAACTGTACAATTAAGCATGTTTTTCACTCGAGGAAAAAGCATGTGCTGTTAAAATGAATGTGAATGTGCTTCGTACTGTGTGTGCAAGGATCCCAGGGCTGCAGAGTCCTGCCCAAGAGCTCCAGTGTCTCTATAAGAGCAGGCCGGCCCCGTCTTCCATTCTGTCATACTCTAGACAGCCCTGTGGGAGGAGTCTGCACATGAAACTTGCACTATCTTTCTGTTTAGACAGTTTTTTCAAACCAGTTATTACCCAGATAGTAAATATCAGTGTATAACTATGTTTACAACTATCTGATGTAAAAAATATTGTTGTTTAAAGAAATTAAGTGTAACTTCTGTGTTGTGGGTGGAGCCTGATGTGGTCACCTGGTTGACTTCAGGCATAAAGGAGTGTAACCTGGTGCACCCATTGGATTTGTTATGGGATCAGTGCTGATCTGATTCAGGTCTGTTAGTGCCTTCAGCCTTATAAGTTCAGATGGGTTTCATACCCAGCTTGTGGGACTCTAGCCTTTCTACTAGAGCCTGTGTGTGTGTGTGTGTGTGTGTGTGTGTGTGTGTGTGCATGCGCGCGCTAGCAAACAGTGACGTTAATTGTAATTTTGCTTTGCTTTATTTGCCTTCCTTTTATTTTGACGTATCCAGTCTGCTTTTATTGCTGTAAATAATAAAATTACGCTTGGTGTATATTTTGTTTTGCAACCTGACTCCTGTGTGTGTACATCCATTTCCCACTAGCCTCCGGGGGGCGGGGGTGATAAAAGGACAAATGGGAGGACATGTATACCAATGCCCACAGCCTAGGGAATAAAATCCCACACCTTGTGGCCTTGATCACGGAGGCTGACCTGGACATTGTAGCTATTACTGAAACATAGTATACTGGAAACCATGACTGGAATGTAGTAGTACCAGGTTATACTCTGTTTAGAAGAGAGGGGCAAAAAAGTTAGGGTGTGGCTCTTTACGTCAGGGAGGGTATTAGGGCAACTGAGGTACAGGGAATGCAGGGGAGAGCAGAGGTACTTTGAGTCACCCTTGAGACGGGCAATGGCACTGCTATTCACACAGTCATGATATACAGACCTCCAGCTCAAGGGGAGGAGGTGGACAGGCTTCTAGTGGATTCCATCCACACGATGGCAGCTAAAGGGGAAGTGCTGCTGGTAGGTGATTTCAGTCTGCCAGATGTGGACTGGAACATCCCAGCTGCTGCCTCTGCCAGGAGCAGGGACATCCTGTACTCTGTACAAGGGGCAGGCATCGGGCAGCTAGTGCTAGAGCCTACCAGGGAGGGTGCAATTTTTGACCTGGTACTCACCAATGGGGGCAGAATTGAGGAAGTCATGGTGGCTGAACACCTGGGATCCAGTCATCATCACACCACGTGGTTCAGCATGAGGACAGTGGCAGAGGCAAGCCACACAAAGGCAAGGGTCCTGGATTTCAGGAAGGCAGACTTTACTAAGATGGGGATATGTTTCAAGCATGCCCTGGCAGGGAGGGACAAAAGGGGGCAGGTGGAGGAGTAGTGAGCCTATCTGAAAGTAGCCATAGTGGAGGCGACAAACATTTGCATTAGGCAAGCAAATAAGGGCAAGAGAAAGCCACTATGATTCTCAAAGGTAGTGGCCGGGAAGGTAAGGGTGAAAAAAATGACTTTCAGGAAATACAAGGAAACACAGCTGGAGGAGGGCAGGGCAGTGTATCTGGATAAACAGACGGAGGCAGGGAAAGCAGTCAGGAGTGCAAAGGGACAAACGGAGGGAAAAATAACACAGGAGGGCAAAGAAAGTTCAGTGTGCCTGTGCAACTGGTTTCGTGCTTGTGTAACATAGATAATCTTTGGCTGTTCACCTCTCTATCAATGGGATATACCACCCTGTAGGGGTACGAAGGCAAGGAACCCTAGAAGAGGGTTCCACCCCTAGAGATGCCATGGGAGTGATTCCCTTGACTAAAGGTACCTTAGGAAGAAGTCCACAGGAGAGAGAGAGAGAGGTGTGCCACTGGAGGAGGAGGGGTGGATGGAATGGCAAGAAAAACACTTGTGTGCCGCGTGAGGAGGAGCAGCCCTTAGATGGACTGAATAGGGGCATGGCCAGTTGCACTGCCCCCTTGAACCATGGGCTTTAGCCCTCCAATTCAATGTGCCTGTACAACTGGTTTCATGCTTGTATAATATAAATAATATTTGGCTGTTCACCTCTCCATCCTTGGTATATTCCACCTTGTAGGGCTACCTAGGCAAGGAACCCTAGAAGAGGGACCACCCCTAGAGATGCTGAGGGAGTCATTCCTTGACTAAAGATACCTTAGGAACAAACCCAAAAGAGAGTCAAGCAAAGCATATAAGGTGGTCAATGCTTACCAGGATTGAAGACCTATATGTAGGTCAGGTAGTAACATAGATTCATTTGGTAGCATGGGTGAATAATGGTTTGTTGGTAATGTGAGTTCAGCTGGTAGCATGGGTCAGTTGGTCATTTTGTTTTGGTAATGTTGGCATGAAATGGCAGGTGAATGGTGACCCGCTCGGAGGCCTAACTGTAAGGTGTGGAGGCCTGGCTTCCTAAGGAGAGAGAGAGAACAGCCAAAGGGGACAAAGAGACAAATACGGGGTAGCCACCCAACTCCATCCAACAGCAGAAACCTAACTAAGTGACCTATAGACTACAACTATGTCTAACTAGTATTGTGACCATTGGCACGAAGGAGAGGAAACACCCCCCTTTGAGAAGAACCTCTGGGGATCCAAGGCCTAGGTTGCCTTCCCTCCAGGCTATGGGACAGTTTTATTTAGTGACGGCTCTGGTACTGCAATTTGGTAGACCAATCCAGGAGAACTGCAGTTTCTGGGAATGCTTTCACTTTATCCCTGTAATTGGAATTCTGTGGAAGGTTGTGAGCTATCTCGGCAACAATGGGCAACCAAGGCAGGAGGAGGAGAGTAACTTCTGCCGAGGCACTCAGCCAGCCTATTGATCTATGAACAAACCAGGTGAACCAGAGGCATTTTAAGGGAGAATAGCTTGAAAGGGTGCTTCCAAACCTGCTCGGGCAGCTAAGGGGGCCCTTCCCATGAGAGCCCTACCCCTTCACCGCTGAAGTCTTAAATGCTACATCAAGAGGTGCCATCGGTACGGTTGATGACTGAAGGTCCACCTAGAGCGAGGACATCCATAACTATTGGCCAGGTGAGAAGGACCTTGCCCCAAGCTTTGCATGCTCAAGATGCGGATTCCGGGGTACAGAGAGACTGTCGGCCACAGGGCTAGCCCTGAGTCCTAGAGGTAATGGATATGGTTGGCATGTCTCCAGAATGTGGACAACTGAGTTGCAAGGAGCATGGGATCCGCACATGGGTCGTGATGGATGATAGACATAGGGAGACTTGTATGTAGATGAGACTGAGCACTGTAGACCCATCGTGGGTCTTGACTGGATAAGAGCTGATGTGGAGAGATCTGTTTATGGCCAGGCTGAGCAATATGGACCCTTTCATGGGTCTAGTTAGGCAAAAAGCAGGTGTCAGACACAGGAATGCATGCCGACCGAGTCCATTAGAAAGCCAAATGGATAGTGAATGGTATTGTATAGTATGAGTGAGAAAGAATGGCAAGGCTGGGTGAAGCCTGAGCCGACAGTTGGAGAGGAGGCTATGGAGCCAGTTAGGTAGAAGGAGTCTGCAACGCCAGTAAGGTAGGAGGTACGGTTCGAAGCGAATAAACATGATATGCTGCCAGACTTGGAAGGGGTGAGGTCCATGAGCGAACAGACTTGAAAGCTAAGTATATTAGTGCTTAATTGTGTTAGAGCCATGATGGCTGGTATGGGGCAGTACAGGCTGGGATAACCGTATAAAACAGGTGCGTGCTATTATGGAAGGGATGGTAGAAGGCTGGGTGGAGCCAGTCGCCCTCAGGTAGAGAGTTGCCTGGAATAGCTGGTTGCATAGTGCCATAAAGGTTATGTGGAGCAGCAGTAGGAGGCTGGGCAAACCTGTGGCTGATAAAGTACAGGACAGATATAAAGCTGCTCCCACTGCCTGGGGCCGGGATGCCCGTTGCAGCTCCTCAATTCCCCCACCATAGGAAAAGCAAAGGAGCCATGGACAGGACACCATGGTACCAAGCAGCCAAGTAACCAGGAAGACAAACAACTAAATTAATTATTAACCAGCAGCTGGGCTAATTGATTAGGTCAAATAAATGCCCTGATTAAACCAGGAAGGAAATACATTTAATAATTCCCAGTGGCTGGGGCTGGGCCACTGCTGTAGCTGGTCCATCACTGGGTCAAGCAACTATATACATTGATTAAATAAAGCCAGCTGATGTGTGCTGTAAAGTACATAGAAGTTAATGGTAGCCATGCATACAGTATGCGAAATGATGAACGCTGTAGGAATGAGTCCAGGGCTGGCTATTGAATAGCAGGTAGTGAGCATCAATGTAGGGGGCCCCAGGGGCAAGCAGGGAGAGGAACACAGAACGGCAGCAGAAATCTCCATTCAGTCAGAGGCAGAACCCGAGGCAGAGAAACAGCAAGGAGGAAGATGGGCGGCGCCTCTGGCCGTAAGAAAAACACTCATGTGCAGTGTAAGGAGGAGTGGCCTTTAAATGCGCTGAATGGGGGCATAGTCAGTTGCACCGCCCCCTTGAACCCCGAGCTTTAGCCCTCCAAGAGACAAGACTTTTTATAGGTACATTACTAGATGACTGGGCAGACTAGATGGGCCGAGGGGCCTTTTTCTGCCATCACATTTCTGTGTGTATCTCCACTTGCCATGAGGAGCAGAGGAGCAGCGGAGCATGGGCCAAGGAGAGGAAAGGCACCGGAAGGTGAGGCACCATGGGACAGATGTGAGATACACTGCCCGGCTCCCAGCAAGCTGCCCATCCCAGCATTCCACTTGCACCCACTCAGTGCACTGTGTGCATCCACTTCTCGCCCCCGCCAGCTGCAAGGCAGAGCTGACTGATGTGGTCGAGCAGGAGTGTAGAAGGAGAATCCCCAAAAGAGGGAACAAGGAAGAGCAAGGAGGCATGGCACCGAGAAAGGTACTGGAAGAGGCAGCAGAGGGAGACAGGGTGGGGGGAGCAAACTGAAGCGGGGAACAGGACCGGGCAACAGGAGCAAGCTGGCAGCTGGAGGCAGCTGCAAATACACAGGTTAAAGCCCGAGGCAGAGAAACAGGGAGGAGGATGGGCGGCGCCTCTGGTTGCAAGAATAATTGCACATGTGCAGTGTAAGGAGGAGCGGCCCTTAAATGCGCTGAATGGGGGCCTGGTCAGTTGCACCACCCCTTGAACCCCGAGCTTTAGCCCGCCGAGAGACAAGACTTTTTATAGGTGCATTACTGAAAGGAGAAAAACCAGGAGTGGGATAGTAAGGCTTAAAAGGAAAGAAGGAGAGTGTGTGGAAGGGGACCTAGAAAAAGCATCAGTACTGAACAGATATTTTTGTTCTATTTTCACAGAAGAAGGTTAGGGAATACAGTTAGGTAACATGAACAAATATGGGAGGGACATGGACACCAGTCCCTTTACAGAAGAGAGACAGTCCTAAATGACTTCACAAAACTGAAAGTGAACAAGGCAATGGGACTGGATGGGATACATCCTAGAATATTAAGGGAACTACAGGAGGTGCTGATGCCACCACTGGCAGTACTGTTCAATGAGTCACGTGATACAGGAATGGTTCCAGAGGACTGGAGGAGGGCAGATGTAGTCTCTCTTCACAAAAGTGGCAGTAGGTATAAGACTGTAAACTATAGACCAGTCAGCTTCAACTCAATAGTGGGAAAGATTGTGGAATCACTACTTAAACAAAGGATTATGGAACATTGTGAAACCAGTGGAGCACAAGCTCTGAGTCCGCATAGATTCACAGCAGGAAGGTCATGTCAAACAAATATAATTGATTTCTTTGACTGGGTGACTAAAGTCGTTGATTGGGGGGGAGAGCGGTGGATGTCACCTACCTAGATTTCAGTAAGGCCTTTGATACTGTTCCACAAAGAAGACTTGTGAACAAGCTGGGCAGCCTGGGAGTGGGTCACAAGGTGGTAAACTGGGTTACGAACTGGTTGAGTAATAGAAGACAGAGGGTCGTGGTAAATGATGCTCAATCTGAGGAGGTGACCAGCGGGGTGCCACAGGGATCAGTCCTGGGTCCAGTCCTGTTTAATGTCTTCATAAGTGACATTGCGGAGGGGCTGGAGGGGAAGGAGTGCCTGTTTACAGATGACACTAAGATCTGCAACAGGGTGGACACTCCGGAAGGGGTGATAAACATGAGGAGGAACCTAGATAAACTGGAGGAATGGTCCAGAGTGTGGCAGCTGAGATTCAATGCAAAAAAGTGCAAAATCATGCATTTGGGTCACAAGAACCCATTGGAGGATTACATGTTGGGAGGAGGAGAAACTGATGGTCACCAAACAGGAAAGGGATTTGGGAGTAATTATATCTAATGACCTAAAAGTGGCCAAACAATGTGCCAAGGCTGTGGGGAGAGTCAGTGGGATGCTGAGGTGAATAGGGAGAGGTATCACCAGCAGAAGAAAGGAGGTGGTGTTGCACCTCCGTAAGGACATAGGGTGGAGGCAGTTCAAAGAAGGGCAACAAAGATGGTGCAGAGTCTGCACCAAAAATCATACAAGGAGAGACTGGGAGACCTCAATATGTATACCCTGAAGGAGAGAAGAGACTGGGGAGATATTATAGAAACCTACAAATATCTAAAAGGCATAAATAGGGTACCAGAGGGTAGCATCTTTCAGAAAAGATGTCCAGGAATGAGGGGGCATGACATGAGATTGGAAGGGGGTAGACTAAGTGGTAGCATGAAGAAGTATTTCTTCACAGAAAGGGTGGTGGATGCATGGAATAGACTCCAAATGGAGGTGGTGGGGCAAACACAGTGAGGGGGGATTCAAGCATGCATAGGACAGGCATAGGGGAACCATAACAATAGGAATGAGGAGGTAAAGCCAGAGATCAAGTAGGGTCTGCGGCTTTTACAGGAGGCAGGGTAAATGGACAGACTAGATGGGCCTAGCGGTCCTTATCTGCCATCAATTTGTATGTTTCTATATGGTAAATTAGTAGGTGCCCAGTACCATTGTGACTAACAGCTATGATAAACTACTACATAAAGTTCTATAAATAGACACTATAACAATATGCAAATCGTGCTAATGAGCAAAAGACTATACAAAAAGGACATAAATAAATTTCAGTAAAATAAAGTGCAGCGTAAACATGTTTACTGTACTCAAAATGCCTGCTTAGAATTATTGCAGATTTAATCACATACTGTATTTAACAGGATTTAAGCTGATTAATTTAAATATAGCATCAGTTTTCAGAGTGGCACAACATTTAAAGAAGACTCATATTTATCTATGAATTGGACATTTCTGACATATTTTTCATACTTTATATCAATTACTGCAGGTATGTCAATAAGCAATCAGTCATTTTTTCTGTTGTAACATGTATCTAGATTCTGAGGCTCTGACACAAGCTTGTAAAGTTTCAAGCAAGCCTCCATGTATATGCACATGAGGCATTTGTATTGCAACCCTTCCCATTCTTTGATGTTTCTGGAGCAACAGCTCAGAAGAAAGCATGAGGTTTTCAATGCTTTCTATCCGTATTTTATTTTACATTTGCAATGGCTTGAGAGAGTCCTATCATGCCACTGACACAGTGTGTAGGACTTGTAGCCTTTATTTGTGCATTGCAAATAATATATCTAAATTTATTTCATTCACAAGAAAAAAAATCTGTTTCTTTGTACTGCTCATCTCTCACTGTAAGATGGTTGTAACATGTTGTGGGGGAGGAGTAGACCGAATGCTTCCTTTGCACAGATGATACACATCCTCCTTTCAGTAGCTAGAAAATGAAGTGCTAGATCACTTAGATTAAAAAGTGTATTTTTTTACATTTCAAATGCTCCTTAAACCACAGTTGCTGACTGGAAATACCAAGAGAAGGAATGACTATGACGTGGGAGGAGTGAGGTAAGCAAATACAGAGCACTGCAAACACTGAGACTTCTCTTTTGTGTCTCTGGGTGTCAGTCTTTACTGATTCATTAATACATTACTACTGTGAAAAACACATGATATGTTTAGCTACACATCGCAGTCGGTGTCATCATCATAGTACATAATCCAAGATTAGCATACTGTAGTGGTGATGTGATATGCACTTACCTGAGTAGACACTGTTCAGTGCACATGGATCGGGCCATATTATGAGCGTACCAGGGTATGCAGTGAGGCACAAGGCAGAGCATACATCAGGTCGATCACACAAACGTGACACAAGGTTTGCAGAATAACTGCATTCAGAACTGTACATAGTGATCGAGCAAAAGTATGCAGTTACCTGGGTAGTTACTAAGGCACAACACAGAGCTCGGTGTGTTCATTTAACCAAGGTGAGTGTATGTCAGAGTCTGATTGCATTAAGTGACACTAGGTTTTCAGAATAACTCCACTCACAAATGTACATGGTGATGGAGCCATGGTATGTTCTTACAAGGATATGCAATGGGACGCAAGGCAGAGCAAAGTGTGTTTAAATAACCCAAGTGAGTGTATGTCAGAGGTTGATCACAGAAAGTGACAGAAGGTTTCAAGAATAAGTGCACTGACAATTGTACATAGTGATCAAGCAGTGATATGCATTTACCTAGGTAGTGTAGACACTAAGGCACTAGGCAGAGCCGACTGTGTTCATTTTACACAGGGTAGCATATATCAGAGGCTGATTACACAAAGTGAGACAAGGTTTGCAGAATAATTGTAGTCACATTTGTACATAGTTTTGAAGCCATGGTATTCACTTTGCTGGGTAAGCAGTGAGGCATGAGGCAGAGACAAATGCATTCATGCAACCTAGGTGACAGTATATCTGAGGCCATTCACAGAAAAGTGACACAAGGTTTGCAGAAAAACTGCAGTAACAAGTGTACCTTGTTATGCAGTCATGGTATGGACATATTAGGGTATGCAGTGAGCCATGAGGCAGAGACAAGTGTCTTTATGTAACCCAGGTGGGTGTACCTTAGAGGCCAATCACATAAAGTGGCAAAAGATTTTCAGAATAACTGCACTCACAATTGCACACAGTGATCAAGAAAAAGTATGCAGTTATCTGGGTAGACACTGAGGCACAAGGCACAGCTGAGTGTGTTCACTTTATTTTATTTAGTTTATGTTGACCGGGTAAGTGCACTGGACAAATCCTGCCTATTTTCAGGCACGACCCAGGGAAGGGGGATACAGATGAATGTCAACTGATCTTGAACCAGATTAAGCTGTTGGTGGTATTTTTAGTGAATGAGGGACATTTGGCCAGGACACTGGGGAAATTCCCCTACTCTGGTGGTAGGGGGCCCCCTTGCAACGACTGGACAAGGGCTCAGTATGTCTGAGTTGGTGGAGTGTGAGGAGGTGTTGGAAGAGTGTTCTATGGATTTTGTTGCAATTCTTGCTGAAGAACCTGTACAGATGGATGACATGGCTATTGTGTGATCCCTTACCTGAGGAAGATTCGGCTCGGCCTGGTAGTGCTATAGCTTGTCCTTTGGATGACGCTGTGTCTGACCCCTTTGCAGTTTTTTCCACGGAGGATGACAAAAAGAGAAAATGCCAGGAATATTGTTATGCAGCCCCTCTTGGTGTTGCGAAAAAAAGTAACGTACATGCGGCAGACAACCCGACGTGTGACAAGCCAGGTGTATCGGCTGATACCTTGGATGATGCCTTGTTCCCATTTTCATCTCGGCATGCCGCCTGGTCTCCTGAGGCAGCTTTGGAAGGTGCGGGTTGGGTGAAAACCCTGACTGCATGGATTCCAGACCCCAGTATCCCATTGCCAGGGGACGGACTGAACCAGCCGGTGGAACCTTTGCTGTTGCAGGCTACGGAAGGAGTGCTTGTTTCGGAACCGGACCACGCTATTTCGTCATTTCCACCTGCTTGTACTGCTGATGGAGAGCTTGTTTCGGTCATTCCTGGATCTGCTTTGGAGTCTCCAATGTCGGGCTTAGTTCTACCTGCTTCTTTAGCTCCTGAGAAGGTTACTACTGCTGTTGCCGTTACTAGCTCTCCGGACCACCAGTCTGCGGTTCCTTTACCAGGTCAGTGTATCCAGACTTTGGAAACAGTTCTACTGGACAATCCTGTAGGCAGTTCTGTTCATCATCCCCTTTGGACTGATTCCACAAAACCAGCCAGTTATGCCTCTCTTTTCAAAAATACAGATGTCCCTGCTAGAAAACGTTTTGTAGCACGTATTTATTATAAAGGGGGTTTGGATCTCCCCCCAGATCGTAATTATGTGGGTAAATCCTTAATTATTGACTCTTTGAGAATTAGGCCTTCGGAGGTTTATGCCTTTATTCATTCTTCTGGGGACCATAATTTTGACATTTCTTTTCGTTCTGCAACTCTGTTAGATAAATTTTGGACTGCGTATTATGCTGCTCGTACAGACCCTATTTGGAAACCCTTTGTGGTTATACCCATTACTAGACCAACTGCTAAAGTAATTACTGTTCTTTTTCGAAATGAAGGAGTAAATGTCTTAGATATTTTGTATTGGTTGGAACAGCGCTGTACAGTTAATGGGGTGCCTCATGCTCTGATTGACGATAATGGTTTTTGGATGGGCGGGTGGAAATTTAATGTGCAACTTAAGATGACTGAGGCTGGGATTCAACATCTCCCAAATTGCTTCTATTTAGGGAGGGATCATGGTATTCTGTTTTATCCAGGTCAGCCACGCTTTTGCTATAGATGTGGTTCATTGTCTCATTTGAGTTCCGATTGTGACCAACTGAAATGTGCATCCTGTGGGATGTTGGGACATTCGGTTTTGTCTTGTACTGTCCCCTACTTGTAATTTATGTGGTGAAAGTACCCATGTTTTTGTGGCTTGTCCATGGGCAGCCCATAATACCTCTGATTATGCTGAACATGATTCTTATCTTGCTAAGTCCTTTACTTCTTCTGGACCCCACCCCCTCCCCGGCTCAGGACTGGTTCGCACTTCTAAATTACAATCCTTTTCTTCCACCTTCAATTGGTGTCCCGGAAATCCGGGATGATAAGAGCCTCAAATACCCCCAAAGGGTCACCCCTTCACTTATTGTTTCAGTTCCTTCCCCTGCTCAGTCCCCTCCTCTCCCAGTAACTGAGGAATTGGAGTCTGGGGAGGTCTTGGAAATCTCACCCCCATTTGCTAGACGACTTTGTTCCACCAAGCTGGTGGAGGAAGTGTCTCCATTTTCCATTCCAGTAGCTAATCCCTATGAACCTTTGCAGAGTTGGGGTGATGTTATGGACGAGGAAGAGTTGGTGGACTCTCTTCCTTCTTCTTCTATTCCTATGGCTTCCTCTACACCATTACCTCCAAATGATAACTCAGGGATTGCCTTGAAGAAGAGAACTAATAGAACCAGGAGAAAGAAATTATTTGGTTCTTTTCATTACAGTTTTTTTTCCCTTTTTCTTTTTTATGTCTTCTGTTCATTTAGCTAGTTTAAATGTCAATAGTATTCGTTCACAGTATAAACGTACAGCTACTTTTGCAGCTTTGCATAGTTTATCTTATGAGGTTTTTGCAGGACGTTAGGCTTTACACTACTGGAGGCTGCTACAGCCACAAGAAATTGGGGGTTTGGTCCCTCTTATTGGTCTCTAGGCCAAGACCTTTGTTCAGGTGTTGGGTATTGTTTTGTCACGTCTGGGTTTTTTCTACAGAAATTGGTGGACTTAGTTCCAGGGAGAGTCCTATTGTTAGACGTGTTATGGTATGATTTGCCTTATCAGTTTATTAATATTTATGCTCCACAACAGAAAGCTGCTAGGGTACAGCTTTTTAGGTTAATTAAACCCTATTTGTTTACCAATAGGATAATCCTATGGGGTGGAGACTTTAACACCAGTTTAGATGTTCTGCCCACTAAAAAGGTGTATTGTGACACCCAAGCATTGCGCACTCTTCTTGCTGAGATGGATTTAGTTGATGTGTTTGCTCAAAATTCGTTACATACATTTTCAAAAGGTAGCTTAACATCTAGGATAGATCTCTGGTTGTGTTCGCGGACTGTTGGGGAGGCTAAGGGTGTAGAGGTCCCTATGGCAACTTTGGATCATCATTTATTGGGATTATAGATTCATTTGGGGGAAGTGCTTCCACAGGGGCCTGGGGTTTGGAGAGTTAATACATCCTTATTGTTGATTCCGGAATTTCATCACGGTTTTTAGATTTGGTCTCTGATCGCATTTCAGTAGTTTTTCTCTATGATTCCATGATTGAGTGGTGGATTAATACTAAAAGGTGTTTAGCAGCCTATTTTAAATTTTATTCTAGACTGTTAGCTGATACTAGACGCCATTCCTCTCAACTCCTTCGCATCGAATTACTTGCATTATTTACAACATCCTATTTGTCTCATTCTGATTGTACTACCCATATAAAGGAGGTTAAAGTAGCTTTGACAAAAGTACAGTATGATAGACAGAAACCTATGGTTTTTGAACAAAAATTTCGGACTTCTGGGAAGCAGAGTCAATTCAACCCTTTTGACAGTACTAGGGAGAAATTTCGTGATAAACAGATGTCTCAACTTCTTGATAATCAGGGACATTTTGTTAAAGGGAAGTTATGAATCATGGAATATGTTACACAATATGTAAAGCAACTGTTTGAATGTCTAGTATCGGAAACCCCTGAAATGACGATATTGTTGCAAGCATCGGATGTCCCTACCTTAACATTAACTCAGCAGCAGGAGGTTGTAGCCTCTTTTACATTGGAGGAGGTGAAGGTGGTTATTTGTGGTCTTAAAGATAAGGTGGCTTCTGGCTCCGATGGGTTGTCTGCTGGTTTTTATAAATCTTTATGGACATTTATGCTGACCCAGTGATTAGCTGTTTTTAATGCTTTTTTAACTGAAGATCGTTCATCGGACCAAATGTATGATGGTTTGATGCTTTTTCTTTATAAAAAGGGTGATAAATCTGATTTGGGGAGTTGGAGACCGATTACCTTATTGAATATAGATTACAAATTTTTTTCCAAATTATTGGGGAACAGGATTTCGAAAGTTTTGCCTTTTTTGATTTCACCATTTCAGTATTGTTCAGTTTTAGGTAGGTCCATCCGAGATGCTTTGCTTCTGGTGAGGGAATTATTTTCTCAAGGGCAACATGGAGTTCTACAGGGTTATTTATTTAATTTTGATTTATCTAAAGCCTTTGATGGGGTATCACAAGAATTTATTTGGTTGACTCTCCGAGCTTATGGGGTTCCTCAGATTTTTATTAATTGGCTTATGTTGTGTTATTCATTAGCTTACGTGAGGCCTTATGTAAATGGATGGATTGGATCACCTTGTTACATTCGCAGGGGAGTCCGCCAAGGTTGTCCCTTGAGCCCACTATTGTTCGTCATAGCATTAGACCCTATTATTAGATTACTTTATAGATCCCCCAGACTTGTGGGAATTCCAGGTCCTGGTTTTAGTAATCAAAAAATAATCTGTCATGCTGACGATTTATGTGTTTTGGTGCCAACTATACAGGTGGGATGTTTATTATGCGTGGTTCTCCCATTTTTTTTTTATCTATTATTGGTTCCAGTCTAAATCTACGGAAGAGTGTGTGTTTTACCTTGGCTACAATTGTGGTGGAGGTTTCTTCCATCGGGGGTATCCGGTTAGTGGATTCTCCACATAAGCTATTGGGTATTTATTTTGGTGTACCAGATATGACTCAGTATAACTGAGAAATATGTTTGAATAATGGCAGGGAAAAGAAAAAAATTGAATAAATGGTTTATGGGGAAGAAGAAATGGATTTTTTTGATTAAAACTTGCTTGTTACCTTTATTTTTACATGTGGCGCAAATTTTTCCTTTACCCAAATGTTTTTTTGTGCCGCTTTTGAGCCTTTTTTCTCTTGTTTTTGGGGTAGCCGCCTTAATCTGGTTAAACAGAATTATTTGTTGAATACTTATCGCCCGGGGGGGGGTAAATATGGTTCATCCGATTGTCTTTTTTATTCTCTTTTTTTTCCACCAATTTAAAGCCCCTTGTTATTAATTCCTCACAGCTTTGGATTCCTTTAGTACATGTTTCAATTTCAGAGATTTTGCAAGAATGGTTTCTGGGGAGTTTCATACATAAAAATAAACGGAAATATGTTTTATCCTCGGATTGGGTAATAGTGTTTGATATGCTTAAACAATGGTGTATCACAGTATCCATGGTTACGGAGTTTTCTCATAAAAAGTTGTATGCAGTGGTAATAGAGTCTTATTTTTCAGAAGAAGTTTTTCCGGATTTTATTTTGTCAGAAAAGGCTCAGATTGGAAATCGACGTATTGATACCAGGATCCCAGTGGCTATGTGGGATATTGCTTGGTTGGGAGTGCATGGTAAGATTAACGTCCAGGGGAATCACAAACACAAACAATTGAAGGATAGGTATTGTTTTCGAACTTCCTGTATGACCCTTACAGAGACTATGGATCATTTATTTTTCTCCTGTCCTTTTATTTTGCAATTTTGGTTTTTGTGGCGTCGTCACTTTTGGAATCAAGTATGGTGTCAATGCAATCAGAGAGCTTTGTTTTTTGGTGTATTTCCGGCTTCATGGGATGAGTGTAATACTAGTACTTTAAATCTCATTGCAGTTGTGATATTGTATTGGGTATGGCAGGTTAGGTGCTGTTTTTATTTCAACAACGTTCTGTAACCCTAAAGATTTATTTACAGTAGTAGCTCATATCATACGTCTTAAGGAAGGAGAAGGAAACTCCTTAGCAGAATATTTGGGAGCGATATTGGAAATGTTATTAAACCAGTTGCCATTTCTGATTGTATTTAGTTTGTATTAATCTTGTTTTGTATTTCCTATCTTGTTTAGGATAACAAAAGAATTTTTATTGGTTTTCCTTTACTTTGACCTTACTGTATAAACTTCTGTATTATCTTTGTTGGATGTCTTCCTTTTATATGTTATTTTTGTGCTTTTTATGATTTTAATAAACATACCCCTACTCTTTTTTCGATAAGTGCCATGGGATCTTTAACATCCACCTTAACTACCACCAATCCAGGCAGATGGGACCTTGGTTTAAAGTCTCATCCAAAAGACGGCACCTCAGAAGTGCAGCACCCCTCTTATGCTGCACTACAGTGTCAGTACTGGGATATTAACCCAAGTGCCAGATGTGGGAAATGAACCCACAGCCCTCTGATCTCCTGGCCTCAGAGGGGAGTGTGCTACCTACTGAACCACTGACACTGACATTAACACAGGTTAGCGTACATCAGAGGCCAATCACACAAAGTGAGACTGGAGTTTGCAGAATAAGTGCAGCCTGATTTATACATACTGAACAAGCCATGGTATGCGTTTTCCTGAATATGCGCTGAGGCATGAGGCAGAGCCAAATGGGTTCATGTAACCAAGGTGGGCATATAGCAGGGGCTGATCACACAAATGTGACACAAGCTTAGCAGAATAATTGCACTCACAGTTGTGCATTATGAAAGAGCCATGGTGTGCTCTGTCCAGGGTATGCAGTAACGCACAAGCAGCTCATTTCCAGATGTGTCCTGGGAAGGGGTATGGAGGATTGTACAATAGGAAACAATTGAACAGTAATTAGTGGCATTATAAAAATAATAGTTATTTACAGCAATACAGTACATCAAAAGAATATAATTGTAAATGTTTCAAATATACATATTTTCAGAAATTATGTCTGTGAGAGCCTTATTTGGTGGGGGTAACCTAGGGGGACTGGACAGCTGAGTAGCCAAAATGAAATACTAAGGAATAATGTCACAGCATGATTATGGGATCTTGTGTAACCGCAACAGTTCCTGAGTGCAAACCTGATGGTAAGAAATCCCTGGGAAAACTAGGACTACTCTGGTTTAGTTTTAGACTTCCAACATCCTTTTCCGTTTATTTACACAGCAGTCAGTCATCTTACAGTCACATCTGTCATAACAGTGCCATCTGCTTGGAGTGAATGGTAATGCTAGGATTCCCTGTGAGGCTGTGAGGTTGTCATTGGTGACAATAGCATTATTCCTTTTAATTTATTTTCTTTACCCATGACAGCTGAGGTATAGCATCTGATTTGTACAACCTGCTTCAAATGCCGGCATTACAAGGTGGGGGGGAGGCTTGTCCCCAGTATCTCCAAAATTAACTGCTCTGGCTCTCACATCACTGCAAATGATTTATAAATGGGTATGGGGGCACTTTTAAAGGCATGGACCCGAGGGGCCACCACAGTTCCCAAGGAGGTTAGGGAATGTGTTAAGGGTTAGAGAGTAATTTTATTTTATTTATTTATTAATTCAGTTCTAGGATTATTACCTTTGAGCTCAGAGCTCGTTTACAAAGGTTCCACATCAGGGAAGCAAATGGGGTGATAAGACAACAGAAAGCATGAAACAGGCACGTATGTTATACAATAACAATTGAAACTAAATTGGAGTACAATTATTGTGGAAAAACAGAAAGGTAAACACAAGGGTACATAAGGCAAGGTATACAATAACAGTTGAAACTAAATAGGAGTACAAATATTGTGGGGAAAAGGAAAGGTAGCCATAAGGGTACAGGGAGGAAATAGCTTGATAAGAAAGGGAGAGAGACCAATTTTCCATGGGGTTTGGGGATATGAAGGTGGACTTAGCAGTGTGGATCAGGCCCCACAGATTAGGGGAGGAGGCATGACATGCGGAGTAGTGTGGGATTAGGAAGGAAAGAGTGAGGGGTGGTGGTGGAGGGGAGGTGGACAAAGTTAGGGGAAGTTTAGGGAAGGGGTAGGTGTACGTATAGGAGGGGTGGATAGTGGATGAGGAAATTTAGGTAGCATGGATGGAGGTGGAAGGACGGTTCAGATGAGAGTGTGGTCAACAGATGGTAGAGTGGGAGTTTGAAGATGAGCTCATAAAAGGGGGGGGCAGTCAAAAGGGGTTAAGTGCTGGAGTAGGGGTCGAGAACCTGGGGGGAGATAAGTGCTGGTAAGGTCAGTGCCAGGCCTGGCCACTAGCAAACGACAAGAGGAACAGGAGCATATCTGTTGACTAGAGAGCAGGGAGCGTAGTTTAGTTTTGAATGGTCCAAGTTTTGGTTCGGCTAGAAGGTCGCTCGGGAGGAAGTTGAGCAAGTATGGAGCACGGTTACCAAAGAGTCACTGTCCTTTAGAGATGCAGCAGAATGGGACCTTGAAAGGGTTGTTATGTGACCCTCAGGTCAGCCTAATGGGTGCAGCCAGGCTTAGTATAGTTTGGACCCCAGGATGGGTAAGGCCATAGGTAGCCTTCTCGGCAAGAAGAAGGAGCTGATAATGGATATGGTTTTCCAAGTCCAACCAGCCAATGAGGGAATAAAAGTCACAAGTGTGGGTAAGGTGTGGAGCCCCCAGGAGTACCCTGCAAGCCTTATTCAGTGTAAGGGTTATTCTTTTTAAGGGCGAGTCATTGGCCGAGCTATAAATGATGAGGCCATAATCTATGGTCGAGAATACTGAGCTATTAATGGCAAGTTTAAGGGCTTCCTCAGTGAGGCAATGTCTGTGTCCATAGATTAGACTGATCTTTCGCTTTGCTGCTCTGGATACCTGGTCAATGTGCAGAGAGTAAGAAAAGGAGGTGTTAAGTGTTACCCCAAGGTATTTGAATGAGTGGACCATCTCGAGGGTTTCAAGTAGTTTATTGTGGATGGATAATTTGAAAGCTCTATGCTTGCTTTGTGTAGAGGCAAACAACATTGTCTTTGTTTTCTTCTAGTTTAGTAGCAATCGGTACTTAGAGAACCAGTCTTCAACAATTTTGAAGTTACACTGCATTCTTTGTTCGAGGGCAACTGGATCTGAATGGCTATAAAAGAGGACGGCATCATCTGCATACAGGAGTATGTTGTCTTGACATGCTCGGGCGAGGTGGTTTAAGAAAAGACTAAAGAGCAACGGGCCTAGGATGGACCCTTGGGGAATACCGGTACTTACATTTTGGGAGGCAGACAGAGTACTGCCGATCTTAACCTGTTGAACCCTCCTGGAAAGGTAACTGCAGAACCAGTTTAGTGAGGTGGAGGACACGGTAGATTCCCCTAGCTGATTTAGTGAGAGTTCATGACTGACCGTGTTGAAGGCCTTGGTGAGGTCCTTGAAGGTAGCCCCCACCAAGTGCTCCTGGTCAAGGGTGTCATGTACAAAACTTGTAAATTCTACCAAGGCTGTTGTTGTGCTGTGTTGCTTTTGAAAGCCGTGTTGTTCCTTACATTATAGATGGTATTTGCTGAGGTGGTCAACAAGCTGATCATAGATGACACGTTCAAGGGCTTTGGAAAGTGGGGGTAAGATGGAGATTGGCCAGTAGTTTGTACCATCCTGTCTCCACTTTTAAAAACAGGGGTAACTACTGCGGCTTTCCATAACTTTGGGAATTGCCCAGTAATAAGAAAGAAATTCAGGATACTCGTTAAAGGAACCAGGATAACATCTAGGGTGAGTGAAACTAATTTTAGGTCCAGCCCATCACTGCTGTGTCTGGTTTCGCCACTGCAGTAGGTATTTTTGATTCTGAGATAGTGATTTTCTTCAGGTAGAACAGGGGACATGGTTTAGGGGCTTGAACTTGGTTTATAGCTATGGTCACCACTGGCTGGGTTAAGGTATTCCACGGGGAGCACTCTGCTGAGATCTATGAAGGTCTTGTTGAAAGTATTGGCAATGATCATAGGATCCTGTGTTAATTGCCCATTTAGATTCAGCATAGCAGGTGATGATTTATTGGGTTTCCCTATAATAGCATGAATATTATCCAGGAATTTGCAACTATTGCCCCAAGAGTTGTCGAGTTTGGTTCTAAAGTGGTTGGTTTTGGCTAGACGGATGCCCTGGGAGCATTTGTTGTGGGCTGATCTGTAATTTTGAAGGTCACTGGGGGATCCTGTGCTTTTAGCCTTATGTCAGAGGTTATCCCTGGAACACATTTGGGCAATAAGGATGGGGGTTATCTGGGAATTCTGGGAACCTCTAACCTTTGCTGTGGTGGTGGTGGCGAGGATGTCACAGGCAGCACTGAAAATCTGAAAGAAGCAGTCTAATACAGTATTGACATGAACTGCAGAGTAGATTGCAGACCAGCTTAGCTGTCCTAAGTATTCTTTTAGAAGACCTAGTTGCCCTCTTTTTAAGACCCGAGTAGTGACCTTTTTTTGCGGGGAGTTTTGGAATCTTATTAGTCCAGGTACAGAGTATAGGGGGGTGGTCGCTTAAGGAGTCATGAAGGACATCAGCATTGGTGATTCATTCAGCATGGTTAATTAACAGCCAGTCCAGTAGGGTACGGGACTCAGGTGGTAGTTGATGCACATGGGGAGATGCTACCATCTAGTCAAAATTTATGGCTGCCACGGCACCTCTGTAAGGGGCTGAGTCAGGAGACAGCCAATGTATACTGAAATCGCCCATCACAATTGTCTCAGAGTTCCGGTTGAGGCTAGAGAGATATTCGTATAGTACATTGAAGCCTTCTGCTTGTTCCTTTGGTAGAATGTAGGTGGAAAGAACTGTTATACTCTTCCCTTGTGCCCCAATGATAATTTTTATGGGGAGAATTTGGACATTGATGCCTGTTTTGATATGGGGGGTACTTGGCCCTGAAGGTGGTCCTTAATATAAATGACACAGCCACCTCCATGTTTCCCTACTCTAACCAGTCTAAATGAGGTGTAGCCAGTTAGGTGTATCTCAGTGTCAGGGGTCTGCGGCGTGAGCCAGGTCTCGACAACTGATAGGGTATCTGGCTTATATTGAGTAACTCATACTTGACGGCTGGTCACATTTGGCAAACAGACTGCAGATGTTGATGGAAGCAAACGTGAGATTGCATCGCCTCTCAGAGGGGTTGTGGCCCAATATTTTGGGTCCAAGGTTAGGGTGAATGTTCCCCGATAGAAGCAGGGCAGCCAGATCAGCCGAGTTGCCTGCAGCTTGAATTGTCTCAGTGTTTGCGAGTGTATCCTGCGGGTTGTGGGTCGCTTAGAGTTATTACTACTGTAGTTAGTAGAATCATGTTTAAGATGGGGGGGTCTGCACTGTCAAGCAAGGATTGTAAGGCATTTAGGTTAAGAAACCAAGCATCAAATGATGAGAGAGGTGGGGCTGATGTAAAGTTTGGACACTGTGCTATGCAGTGTTATTCCAACATCATTGCTGCTTGAGGTGGAGTTACTTGTGAGAGGTATTGTCATGGATAATACTAAAGGGAGATGCAGTAATGGCTTCATGATGCAGTTTTTGTGATGAAGTAGGGGGAACTGGGATAGGACTAACGATGTAAGAGGATGCTGTCTCTTAAGGCAGAAGCTATGATCTCTTTAATATTGGAGTAGAGGAATTAGTTTAATACTTACGATGTAGGAGGAAGCAGGCTCTTAAGGCAAAAGCACTGATGGGTTGTGGCACTTCTTTAAGTGGGATGGAGCCTTGACATTTCAGTGATGAATCACTGTAGAGGGAGGGCAGGTCGCAGTGGGCAGAAAGTGGATTTAAAGAGTGGCAGGGGTGCGGGATTGTGGGTGGGAGCAAATACAAGTTATAGTTTGATCTAAATTTTAAATCGGGTCCTAGTCCCTGAGTAAAAGTAGAGCAGCCAATCTGTTTGTACAGTCAGGGAGCTACAATCAATGGCTTGCTAGCTGGAAAGGAGCAGGAACCAATAGTAAAGCTGGCTTTTGATTCCCATTGTTGCTGCAGAGGGCTACCGTGTACCTTGTCTGAGATGCTGGCTGGCGGTTTGCTGTGGTGCAGCCGACGGGTCAGGAGCCGTGCCATTGCTGCTGCCTGGGAGAGGTGCGCCTGGTGGGCGACAGCTGAAAGGGAAAGAGGAGAGGGAGTTAGCTTTTTTAAGCAGCAGCTGTGCAGGCCAAGTGGTGGATTGGTGGTGGGGTTTAGGTTCCACAAAGAAGGAGAAATGAAGGTGTGGCGTTAGTGAGGATTAAGTAAAGGAAGACAGAATCATTAGCAGAGGTGCTCAGGAGGAAGGGGGTATCTGGCCAAGAGGTGCCGGGGGGAATGGATCTATTGTGATACAACAAGGTCTAATTATCAGGGCAAATCTTAACTGGGTTGGTGGGGGAGGGAGAGGAGTTGCTCAGAAGGGAGTTTTAGTACAGAGGCAAAGAGTGGTGTGAGAGTGGAGTGAAAAGGATTTACAGAAGTTTCAAATGTTAGTTGGGAAGCAGAAGCAGGAGAGGGGGTGAGGGAGCTTGGTGAGAGAGGGAGGCAGAAGTGCAGAGCACAGTTTTTAGAAATGAGCGAGTGCTGAAACAAGTGCTCAGGGGCTGGGTAAAAGGAGGAGAAGGGAGGTGTAGTGAGCATCTACAGAGGGGCGAGAGTGAGGCAGCTGAGAAGAAAGATGGGGATAGCAGTACTTTACATGACCAACAATCACATTCAGCTAAGCGTACAAAATTCACTGTGCAGGCTATATAAAAGGTTGGTAATAAATCATGCATGCAGGCTAACCACTCCAGTACTTCCAATCTGCTTTCCTTTTACAACCATATCAGCAAAAACCTTGATTCCAACATCCCTGTCGATGTCATCTTACTGGACTATAGCAAAGCGTTCGACAAAGTGTCACATAACATCTTGATAATAAACTCATCTACTTAGGATTTTCATCCACTGTTGTCTCATGGGTTCATAGTTGGCTGAACAATAGATCTCAGAGGGTTAGGATGAACGGTGAACTATCAGACATAGGAAGGGTGTCTAGTGGTGTCCCCCAGAGCTCCATCCTGGGACCAACACTCTTCAACATTTTCATCTGTGACGTGACTATTTCATCAAACAACATCATCTCTAAATTCATAGAATGACACCAAACTGGGGGCGGGGGAGTTGACAACGAGACCTAATAAAAAAACCTTAAGGCAGACCTAAGCTACCGTAGAACACTGGGCACACACCAATAAAATGCATTTTAACGTCTCAAAATGCGTAGTATTACATATGGGTAGAAATAATCCCAAACTAGCATATTTCTTAAATAACATCCGCATTAGAGAATCAAATACAGAAAAATACCTTGGAATATTAGTCAACAACAAATTGTCATCCTCGGATCATTGCAATAAAACAGCAAACCAAGTCAACGCACTTCTTCATAGGATCAATCACACATTTATTTTGAAAACAGAGGAATGCATCATGACCTTATATAAATCCCACGTTAAGCCATACACAGATTACGGATCACCATTCTGGAACCCCTACCTAATCTCAGACATCACAAGATTAGAACAGATCCAGCGCAGGGCAACAAGACTTGTTCCACACCTTGCCCACCTGGACTACGATACAAGACTTCAACAAACAGGATTATATTCACTCAAACTCAGAAGAACAAGAGGTGATCTCCTCCAGATTTTTAAAATTATCCAATCTCCCATCTTAATGGAACTATGCGGTATTTCATTCACCACCAGGAAGATCGTAGCTAGGCGACACAACACACAACAAGAAGTTAACAGAACAAAAACAAATAAAAGACAAAACTTTTTCTCAGGGCACCCAGGCTGTGAAACACACTGCCACAAGATATTGTAGACTGCAACAAAATAACTACCTTCAAAACCAATTAGATAAATGGTTACTAAATTGAATATGTAGGGTTTAATGTTCCACAATGTGTGGAGGACAGTCTCAATGGGCCAAGGCCTTCTTTTGTCCACAAAACTGAGTAACCGAATAAGCAGTACTGTAGAAAACATTAGAAAAATAACTGTAGAGCCTCAGAAAAAGAGTTATCTACCCAGTTGTACAATTCAAGTTGTATTCCTAACTACAGTTGTAAAATACAAGTTATAGTCCAATCTAAATTTGAAATCAGGTCCTAGTCCCCGTGTAAAAATAGAGCAGCCAATCCGTTTATCCGGTCAGGGAGCTACAGCCAATGGCTTGCTAGCTGGAAAGGAGCAGGAACCAATAGTAAAGTGGGTTTTTGATTCCTGTTGTTGCTGCAGAGGGCTACGGCATACCTGGGCTGAGATGCTGGCGGGCGGGTTGCTGTGGTGTGGCCAACCGGTCAGGAGCTGTGCCGCTGCTGCTGCCTGGGAGAGGTGCGCCCAGTGGGTGAAAGCAGGGCTGAGATGCTGGTAGGCGGGTTGCTGTGGTACAGCCGACCAGTCAGGAACTGTGCCGTGGCCGCTGCCTGGGAGAGGTGCACCCAGTGGGCCAAAGCTGAAAGGGTTAATGAACTCTGGTAGGATTTAAACCTCAGTCTCCTGGTTCCTATACTTGTGTTTTTTAAACCACTAGATCACCCTGCCTCCATATGCTGAAGTTGGTGCTATCCTAGTGACCTACTCCTTGTTTTAGCTGAACTCTTTAGTGCCTCGCAGCAGTCACCAGATCACTGACTGCCTGGTTACTAAGGGAAAGGGGCATATTCATACAAACATACAAATGTGCCAGCAGAAACAGACCACCCGGTCTATCTAAGTCTGCTCGAGGCTGCAGCCAACACCCCTAGTTTGCAGTTGCCCCAACCCACCTCCCTTTTGTCATTCCACTACCACCCCCACCTTCCCTACCCTCACTCTCCCCTGTTCCCTGTCCAATGCCCTTTTGAAGCTGTTCACAGATTTACAGGATACCACCCATTCTGGTAGAGCATTTCATTTTGCTACCACCCTCTCTGTGAAATAGTGTCTCCTCATTTCCTTCCTAAATCTTCCCCCTCCATTCTTAGCCCGTGCCCCCTGGTGACCCCCTCCTTAGTTTAAAGACCCCATCTGCCCCATCCTTATTGATTCCCCTCAGATACTTGAATGTCTCTATCATGTCCCCCCTGTCCCTTCTATCCTCCAGGGTGTACATATTGAGGTCTCCCAGCCTACTGTCATAGTCTGTCCCCTCCATTCCACATATCATCTTTGTTGCCCTCCTCTGCACCCCTTCCAGCAGCCTGATATCACGCTTTAGGTATGGCCTCCAAAACTGCACACAATACTCTAAGTGTGGCCTTACCAGTGATCTGTAGAGGGACAAGATCACCACACTTCGCCTGGACGGAAACCTCCTTGCTATGCACCCCAGCATTTTGTTTGCTTTTGCAGCCGCTCTCCTTCACTGGGCTGTGCTGTTCACGGTCCCCGTTATCATTACCCCAAGGTCTTTCTCCTCCTCAGTGATCCCCAGCTTAACCCCCCAGCCAGTATTCTCTCCTTGGGTTCTTCACCCCATAAGAGTTTCTCTCACTACTGTTGTCAATCAAAACACAGAATGCTAACACAATTACAAAATAATACAACATTTTTGTAATGACACTCAAAGCTCTGTTGTTGCAAACAAATTCATTTATTGGGTAAGACTTTTTTGATAAAACAAATATTAGCATAACCAATACAGGCACTTCCTTATATTAATGTAAATTATACGTATTATATATGTCAAATCAATGCTGCCTCACACTAGCACTGTCGGAATCGCTGTTAGAATTGCACTTCAAGATGTGCATGATACTTAAAAGGCTCCTCCAGTACTCATGGGGGGAAACAAACATTGTGGGTGCAGTTTACTGGTGCAACTACATTTAGTGTAGCACCACTATCTTTGTTGCGCTGATGACATCATCCTCCAGCAACTCTGATGGAAAAATGGAGGAGAAAAACAATATTAATTTCTGGGGGCTTTCATTTTGTACTTACTGGCAACCGGAGGGGGCACACACAGCACTAATACATAAGGAATTAGGAAAATATTGCTGTGAAAAGATGTGAGACTTCCCCAGTGTTTGCAACTGCTGCTCAACAAAGGGGTTATTTTATGTCTGCTGCATCCAGGGCCTTCACATATATGGCGTAGCAAACTTCAATCGATATCTGCATGTTAAGGGCAGATGCAGAATGCCGAGAGGCAGAAACGAAAAGATATCAAAGTCAGACTATATACATCTCAGCATTAATCAAAAGACATTGGTCTCACAGGTTGCAGGTCCATCCACCGACTCAGGTATGAGTTTGAAAGATATAATACTGTAAAGGCCTGGTTTTGATTTTCCATCTGCATCTGCCCAGGATATAGCCTCTGTTGGTGAGGACTCTGAAAATATTAGACCATTCAACGTAAGAGAAGCCTTTAATCAATATGAGAAGTTGGCTCACAAAATAAGAAGACTGGATTGGCAACAAGTAATCCTTGAACATTACCTCGAAGTTGGGAGAGTGCCAAGATGGCTAAGGATTCTAAAATGTCCATCTTTTGGTGAAGACAGCTCAGAAGTTTTCGATTCTTGGCTGAGAGAGATTGATGATTCTTCCTAGTGCCCCGTCAGGCTAATTGTTAATGCTTCTATCAAGGTCCAAGCCAAATTAGGTGAGGAACTGAAAGCCAAGGAGAGATTAATTAATTAATTAATTAATTAATTAATGACTTTGCTGAGAATCCAGAATTTGTTTGCACTTTGTTACCTTGGCTATGGAACTAATGGATTTGGCGACTTGCTTTCGACTACTGCAGTGTTTTGGTGGTAAGTGCCACAATTTCTTTCCATTTGAATAAAGCTTTTTTTCCATATTAATCAATGAAGTATGCTTTTTAAGACATTTAGTTATAGCCTGAAGCAGAAACTCACAAAGACACATCCAACTTGTCTGACAGGTAGCTCCGCCTCCTCCCAGGGATGGGATTTCATGCAGCTGGAAGTTGAGGTCCCACAATCCTACATTTATTTGTTTTTGTTCACTAAGTAAATGCACTAAGCGTAAAGAAGCCTTTTCTAAGACATGACAATCAGTGTGTTAGAACAGCAAGCCTCGGGGTCAGCCCATTTGTGCAGTGGTGGTACTGCCACTCACAGCACTGACAACCCAGATTCAGAAATAAGCTTTGGAAGTCAGTGGTTAGCTGGGTGATTAAGGCATGAATATCCCAAAGGGCACTCTCCTCTGTGGAGAAAGGGAGGGAGGGCCACAGATTTGCTGCAGTACCACCACCTGTGTGACCACAGGTTCTGGTGCAGTGGGGGCTTTGAGAGGGGGCAGATTCCGACTGGCTGATGGAGGCCAGGTACGCAATGCATTGTGTGTGCAACACAGAGCCCTTGTTGCTGGTGTCCCATGGGACAGGCAGAAAATGGTGATGTTGGGGGGTAGATGGAGTGAGCATATGATGCTAGTACTCTTGGGCCCTGCTTTGCAGACCATTTGCCTCCTCACAGAACTGAGTTGCCCTGCATGTAGGCTGATGGCTGGGAGCCTTCTCGATACCTCACTGTACAGAGGGAAGGCTGTAGTAAGAAGGGGGTGAGGTAAGAAACAGAGATGAAGGGGACAGAGCTGGTATGCATGCTAACAAACGAAGGGCCAAAATAGAGAGTCGGTGGGGGGGGGCAGTAGTGAAATGAGGGTGGAGAGTGGAATGCGCAGAGCTGGGAGTTGAGGTTCATTAGCTTTATACCAGAGAAAAAGAGTTACTTGATCAGTTTTTTACTGTTGGAAGTATGAAATAGTTTGGGTCAGTAAAACTCCAGGTTGGGTTTGATCACATTTCCCTGTTTGTTACAGTAGTGATACTGACTGAGGTGCAGTGAGAGGGTCCTTGGAGCGGAGGGGGTCTGCAAGCTTCCTCTCTGGCCTGAGGAAATCCAGCCCAGCCATCTGTTCTGTCACACTGAATTTAGAAAGGCTGAAGGAGTGGTCACTTCCTGCCTAGAAACAGATGGGAATTTCTGCAGGGTCAAAGGAAACACAACTTCCATCCTCCAGGATTAGGTCTGTGAAATGTGTCGCTTTTCAGACCTGAATGGTGCTAAGGAGGAAATCCTTAGCCCTCATATCTGTTCTTCAGTCTGAAACAGAAAGCCAGCATGCTGAGAGAAGGGGTGCTGCATTATAGAACACCCACAGCCTGGCTTTGGACTGGTTGCCACGGTAGGACATGCTGCTTGTAGCAGAATCTCTTTCTTAAAGGGTTTATGAGTTGCTCAGTTCAGAAGTATACGGTGTTGCAGATCAGGATCAAGTAAGGAGTAATCCACGGTCAGGTGTGCAGCAGTATTGTAATAACCTAACAACCTGGGTAAGTTGTGAGGCTTGAGGTGCAGCCAAGGGCTTTCAGCCACCTAAGAAGTAAGGTTATTACAACGCTGATACATACACAGAGTGGATTATTACACTTAGTTGTGATATATGTGTAAGCCCCCCCAAATGAGCTTACCTGCAGAGGGGCCAGGGAAAAAGAGCATGAATGGAGAGAAGGGGAACAAAGGAGAGAGGAGTGAGAGGAGGGGAGCCAAGAGCAGGGAGAAAAAGACAAACGAACTGGAACCGAGAGAAAAGGCAGCTACAAAGGCTGCCTGCTGGGATGTAGGCTCTCTGGCTATCCCTCCCTCCCTCTCCCCTTCCAAAAAAGTAAGAGAGGAGGAAGGCTGCATGCTAGGCTGTAGGCTCTCTGGCTACCCCCCACTCCAGGAAGCAAGAGGAGAAAGGCTGAGCTGCTGCAGAGATGGAGAGCAGGAGGTTTCCCTGAGGGAACTGGGGCTGACTGACTGGACTGGAAGGGACAGTTAAAGTGAGCCTCAGGCTTTAGGGACTGCTCAACACAGGGGCCCTTGAATTCCAGCCAGGAGGGAGCCCTGGAAGCTGGGTGGCCACTAGCCCAGGTCTGGCTGAGGGAAAGCTGATCCACCCTGTGTCTTCAGTGTGAATTCGCTACTGCAGTAGAGACCAGAGAGATAGGTTAGCTTGGCCACTACCAACCCTGATTTCCGGGTGGAGGCACCCGTTTCAGAACTCAGGCCCCTTAGCCTGCTACTAGCCAAGCAGGCAGGGGTAGTACCCCTTGGGATAGCGCCACCTAGGGGTTACACTATCATTCAGAGCTTGTAATACCATCATTCTGAGCTCTCAAAAATACTGAAGTGTTACAGGAAAGAACCATGTCCTCACAGTGCACAAATCCTTGTAGTCAGCATGAGCTGGCTTTTAGTGTAGCTACCATGCACAGTACAAGCCGACTAGCAGCTGACTACGATGATATCAAAACGGCAAACCACTCTCTCAGAAGTTGTACCCTGCATGGAGCGTCCAGCTGCCATCGTGCTAATTTTGTCCTTATCCATATCTGCTGCCCGCCGATGGCTGGTTTGCTTGCCCCTCGCCCAAGTGCTCTTCTAATGCCCTGGTTCAAATATCATCAGTTGTTGTTGCTTCTGTTTGACTCACCAACCATTTGCAACTGAAACTCCCAGTCTGTGGTTTGCAGAGCTGTGAAGTTAACGGCCATTCCAAATCCATCACTGATTACAGGTTGGTGATAAGCTGATGTGTGGGGAGGCAACATAAGTCTTATGGGATAAATGGGAAGACTAACTGTAGTGTGGAAATGGCTCTGTGCTTGTTCTTTGATCAAGCCCCTTTTCTCACTAATACAACAAACATTCTCAACTGTCATACTTGGTATTTATGGGGTATAGTAGTACTATAGTTTCCCACCATACTGTGCATCTTTTCAGCACCCTAAATCATTGGCCTACAGATTTTCAAGACATTTTCTAGTGAGCACTACATAAAAAATCCTTGGATCCAAACATAGAAACATAGACTGTGATGGCAGATAAGGACCGCTTGGCCCATCCAGTCTGCCCATTTCCCTACCTACAGGATAAGCTGCAAATCCTAGTTAACCAACAGCCTATTTCTTCCTACCCCCACAAGAATTGCCTTATGTCTGTCCCATGCATTCTTGCATTATAAAAAATAGGGGACTGTGTATCACTCAGCTATAATACCCTCTCGAGGTTCTGGTGACACGTTGGAACCTCTCGAGCTTTGCATGTCACCAGAACCTCTTGATTGTATTATATAGAGAATAATGGTTAAGCACTTGTGCATTATGGAATTTTTTTACACAACCGAGAGGTGGGATGACCTATAAACCTCGAGAGCGAAGCTCGAGAGGTTTATGAGGGCATCACACCTTGAGGGTGTGTAAAAAAAAAATCCATAAACACACAAGTGCTTAACTTTTATTTTTTATAATTGCTGGTGCAAGGTAATTAATGTCAACACTACTGGAGCAGCTCTACACACAGACGGGGACAGACGCACAGAGGCAAGCGCGCACACACACACAGACAGTTTCTTTTTTTTTTTTAAAGCAGTGTACCTCCATCCACATCATGCTCCATTCGCGATGCAGCTGCCGTCAAGCCCCGCTACAACAATAGGAAGTGCAGGATCAACCAGCTAAATTTTCCATTCAGGAGAGGTAGGATCAACCAGATAAACTAATAAATATCTTAAAAATGTATCTGCCAAGGCAGCGAGCAGAAGAGTGTGGTGCGAGGGCTCTGTAACGGAAAAATGGAGCCGCGTTTTTTCAGTTATTTGGCCCGCCCAGAAATAGACATAGGGCCAATGAAGTGACGCGCTTTAAATGAGTGACAAATGCCCGTAATAACCCGTTCTATAGGTTGTGCGTTGGCTTCTTGACTTTAGTCCGTGTATTAAAGGGGGCCACCAGTAATTATAGCCTCATAATACACAGTCCCCTATCTATTATTCTTTTAGAAAATGAGTAGAAACCTTCCCAGCCTCTGATTGGCTAAACCCCTTGCCAAGGGGCTCATTTATCTGCCAGCAGAGACTGGGAAATAACAAGTGCCTGCTGCCTGCCTGCTTTTTATGTTACTTGCACGCATGTGCAAGAAACATAGTGCCATCATCCGAGTTTTCGGAGGTGTCTCAGCCCGTCTTCCAATGCATTCAGTGTGTTTGCAGGCGTGGCCCCAGTTAACCAATCACTGCTGCAGCTGTCTATGACAAGCTGAAAATGCAGTGGCATACAGTTCAAAGGGAGGCTCCCGCTTTGGTGAGCAGGCTCTCCCCAACAACAGCACACACGCGCAAACCGCATATTGAGTGCTGATGCGCCCCCACGCACAGACTGTATGACTGATGGGGGTGCCCAATCCCCTGCTGGTTGCCATTTTACCACACCTCCTTATGAGCAGTACAGCTGTCATTTTTCACATCCTGCCCAAAACGTGTTTCCGCCCATGTAGCGCACAATGGCGCAGTTGGTGTGCGAAATCAATGTATGGGACACATTAAGAAAATCACAGTGACGCTGTTCATTAGCAGAGGTCTTAAAATGGCTATGTTGAAAATTGGTGAAAACATTCCTAAAATGACTGTTTCTGTTGTGTTAGCAGTTCCTCACATGGCTTTCGTAGGTTTCTGCAATTTTCAATAGTTCCACTCCAGATTTTCAACATTGCCATTTTACCACACCTCCTTATGAGCAGTATAGCTGTCATTTTTCACATCCTGACCAAAACTTGTTTCTGCCCATGTAGCGCACAATGGCGCAGTCGGTGTGCAAACTCAATGTATGGGACACATTAAGAACATCACAGTGACACTGTTCATGAACAGAGGTCTTAAAATGGCTATGTTGAAATTTTGGTGAAAAAATTCCTAAAAATAACTGTTTTATGAGCGTGCGTTGCGCAATTCCTAGGCACGTTCGTAAGTTCGTGAATTTTCAATATTTGCACTCCAATTACTTCCAAATACCTAAACAGCACATAGAAGCAAGCAACATTCAGCATTGACAAATGCTTGTTACATAATGAATCCCTGTGCCATATGTTTTTTTAAATAAAACTGCCACCATGTTTTTTTTTTCCCGCTTAGCAAGAGAGCCTCCTCTCCTCCCCGCCAAATTAAATGATCAGTTAAGTTTCATACCAACAAGTTTTTTTTTTTTATACATAGCATTTGGCACACACTATACCAGTTTTGTAACAATTATCCATTTCAGACAGCTGTTTTACTTTAAACTAATAGTGATAGCATGTCGCATGCTGAGTGCTACTGGAGATGAGCGCTTCTCAGTGTTAAATCCCCTCTCACTACACACAAAGCACTCATGTCTCCACTGCTGTTTATACCAGGCTGCAGTCCCCAGTCATTGATAACTCTGTGAAATGAATGTGCCAACTGCTGTCGGCTGATAGCACTCATGCTGCCTTCCCTTATGTCACCGTCAAGCCAGTCTCATCCCTCCTGACGGCATCTGCTAACTGCCTCAGATTAGATTAACGGTAGTGGAGATTGGGGGGACCCAGACATTTCATATCAGCACCCTCAGCATGTGTCAGCTCAGCCTGAATGATCCTAGTGTGTTCACATCAGTAGTGGGGGTTCAAGGCCACAGCAAAAAAAAATGACTTGGGAGAGCAGGAAATGGAACAGGCTCTTCAGAACAGTCCCCCCCCCCACACACACACACACTGGCAAGTATAGCAGCAGAGGGACTACTTTACCAATAAAATGTATTTTTATCCTTTTTTTCACATTTGATTTGTTTTTAACCTTATATTTAATTTTATTACAAATGCTACCTACAACCCATTTTCTAAGTGCATTAATACCCTCCAGGCCAGTGTGCACAGTATTTGGCTATACCAAACCTTCCAGGGGCTAAAAGTAGGGCTGCAAGTTCAGTTCGCTAATTTATTTAAAACAGCCGAACCCCCCTTGTTCGTGTTCGTTCACGCATTTCGAACATTTTCAACAAAAATGCGAACTTTGGTTCGTGTCAGTTCGCCCCATTTATTTTATTTTTTTTCACCTCCGTGTTGAATTTGCCTACTAAGGTAAGACTTCACAAAGTTCATATTCCCTAACCCTGCCATTTGTTTTTCTTACCCCCCCCCCCGAGTCCTGATTCAGTTGATAATTAAATCCAACGGCGCAAGTTAGAAATTTATTGCAGTTCTTTGTTTTTTTTTTTAGTTATTGCAACTCCTGGTTGGTTGGTTGGTTGCTGCTGTTTCTTTAGACCACCTACTTGGCTCGTCTCCCCCCTGACCCCATTTAATTTCCCTACCTTCCTAGGACTCTGTCCCAATCCCCTTCCACTAAGTGTCACACCGCTGCTGCTCCTGCTACCCTCCCTAGGCACTGGCAGTAGGCACTCTAGTCTCCAGCTGGGAACAGACTCAGAGGAGGTGGTGGAGTCCAATCCCCCAAGTGACCTGTTCTAAGTTATCTTCTCCCTTAGATGTGACTGAAATGGGAGGCACCCACCTGTGTGGCACCATCCTGATGGAGCAAGCAGCTGGACAGTAGACAATCAAGAAGGATTTCGGTCTCGTGAATAAACAGTCAGTCCTCCTGAGACAGGAGTTGCAAGCAACTAGCCCTAGCAGCCCCCAGCCACCCGGTAAAGTTACTGTTCAAGTGTTCATTCAATCAATTGACAGGCTTGACAGCACCAGGTCCAGTCTAGGGACAGACTGACTTGTGTGTGCACTGTGCAGTGTGCAGTGCAGGCTTTAAACCAAGGTGCCATGCTGTCACTTGGAGGTAACTTAAGGGTCATCATTTCTGGGTAAAAGGCAGAAAGTAGAGAGACGCCACCAGCTGAGAAAAGCCAAGACAGCAGACCTTTCAAACTAAGGAAATGCCTCGTTAAGACAGCACATTTAGTTTTCCTTCACCATTGCAGAAGTAGGATTATAATTTCAACTTTTACAACCACTACTAAACCAGGTTTTTTTTTCTTAATGCATTTTAATTTTTTTATTAAATGTACATCAAGGTCTATTCATTATGCAGGCTCAGCACTTGAAATGGGCGAGCGATGGTTCGAGCCCTGTGCTCGGTGAGGACCAAGGAATCCTCGGTGAGCGCAGGGCTCGAACCATCACTCGCCATTTCAAGTGCTGAGCCTGCATAATGAATGAGGATGCTTGTTGGGGGTTTAAGTTCAGTGCTTGTTTTCTGTTCAGCTGCTGCCCGGCCCCCAATCCCTTCCTGCTACCCCTGAATGACAGTGTAGTTGCGGTGAGCGCATGCGTCCGTTTCTTCTCTCCCTCTCAGTCAGGTGGTGCACAAATTGGAGAGTCAGGAGACCAGCTACCAGCACATCAATCAGCGAATAAGGATTGGCATGATTGGATGATGGTGGGATGTTTCCACCTCTCCTGTTGAACTGGTAGCAACTGTAGCGACCATTGGTGAAACAGGTCACAAAACACATGGGGAAGGGGTTATACTTGCTCCACCACGAGCTCTGTTTCATTCAGTGTGTTGTATGAGAGAAAAACAAGGTGCCGTGCAGCCTGAGAGAGCTAGTCTGTCTTCTTCAGATGTGATTCATTTATCATGCTGGAAGGAACTTTAGATTTTGGATCGTTTGTTCAATTCAATTGATCAGACAATGTTTCTTTATTTTACATATATTCTTCTTGTGGAAAAGTGCATAAGTTCAGTTTACACACAACACAATCTATCTGTGTATTGTTCAATGAGAAAAATAATATCCATTTAATAATTTCCTACTACCTACCTACCTATACCTGCACAATTCAGGGCAAAAAGAAAACAATAGTACTCTAGTAGCACTGCTCTTGTAATTTGTGTCTTTTGTCACTGTGGCCTGGGGTGGCCTATTACAAGGGATATATTCTTATTCTCAGCCATTTCAGTAGTGCATTATACATTTCCTCATGGTCCTCCTCCTGACTCCTAGACTAGTTCTCCTAACTCTAATCCTAAGTTAATATATGATTAAAAATGAAATGAGAGTTTAAAAATTAAAATCACCTGGTCCTACCACCAGTGCCACAAAGGATAACAGAGGGGAGGGTCAGTCAGAGTGACTCACTCAACTCATTTTGCTGTGCTGCTGTGAGAGTCTGTGGTTGTCTTTTTTACCTGTGTGGGAAATAAAAAATAACATCCCTGTGTTTTACTACTTAAAGTACCTGTATTTACCTGTTAAGGAGAAAATATCCCTGTGTCTTACTACTTAAAGTACTTGACTCGACGCAGCAAGCAGTGCTGTATTTACCTGTTAGGGAGAAAATATGCCTGTGCCTTACTACTTAAAGTAATTGACTCGACGCAGCAAGCAGTGCTGTATTTACCTGTTAGGGCGAAAATATCCCTGTGCCTTACTACTTAAAGTACTTGACTCGACGCAGCAAGCAGTGCTGTATTTACCTGTTAGGGAGAAAATATCCCTGTGCCTTACTAAAAGTACTTGACTCAATGCAGCCATGAGTGGTAAAAAAATAGCAGCACTTCTCAGGTAATCCAGGCAACAGTAACAACAGTACAGAAAATTCAGGACATTGCAGGAGTAACCCATCCTGGTATTCAGAGGATAAGCACAAGGGCCATAATAGTGCAGCAGCCAGTTTTAGTAAGCAGAGTGATGGATGAAGATGATGAGGAGGAGAAGACTGATGAGAGTGAGGGGGAAATCAGTAGAACAGATCCTGAGTTTGTAGTAGATAAGGCAGCAGTCAGTATGTCATGTAGTAGCAGCTCTGGGGAGTGGGATGAAGAGGAGGAATACAGAGGCAGAAAAAGAACAAAAACAAGTTCTCGGAAGGATGGCTGTGGTGCTAAAAAAACATTAATGATAGTGGGGCATAACTTGGAGAGTCAGACACCCACACATGTGGAGGAACAACAGAGGACAGAAGATAGACAGGCTTCACGAGGGGAAGAAAGAGATGCAGTTCAACCAGTCAGAGAGGTTGTCCATCTTCAAAATTACATGCAGATGGGCATGAAAAGACCTCAAAGAGGTAGTGGAAAAAGTAGTGGCTGTGGTGGTGGTGGTGACAGTGGTAGTAATGAACCTATCCTCCCTATAAGCAGCAGTGTAACAAAATCTGTGAAATCCATTGTGTGGGATTTTTTCACACAAGACAAATCATCTGGTAGCCATGTGGTTTGCAAATTATGCAAAACAAAATTGCGTGGTAAAGTGGGTACTCGACTGGGAACATCAACAATGATAAGACATATGAACAAGTCTCACATTTATCAGTATCAGAAAGCACAAAAGGAGCACACAAACGTTGTTGCACTTCTGCACTCAGCTGAGGAGGATGAGGTAATGGATGTTTACCAAGTCGATGAAGTAACTGATGCGGAGGTGGAGGATGAAGAAAGTCTTCCTTCCAGTCAAAGCACAGCATCCTCTATTTCTCATTTCTTTACCCCTCTGACTCCACCACCACAGCCCAACCGGGGTCATATACCATCCATGGCCACAACATCCACCCCTCATGGTGGTAAAGGTCAAGGGAAGCAGCCCAGAAAATCAGGTGATAGCAGCAAGCATAGCGGGCATCAAATTTCTTTGAAAGACTGCTTTGAGCGGTCACAGAAATATAAGCCCAACAGGCCTGAGGCAAGGCGATTGACAAAGGCAATTGGGGAGATGATAGCCACTGACTTGCTCCCATTTTCATTTGTAGCTAACCCAGGTTTTAAAGCCCTCATGGAAATCGCTGTGCCAAAGTATCAGGTCCCCAGCCGGACCTATTTCTCCAGTGTTGCCATTCTAGATTTGTATGACACTGTTCAGAAAAGCGTGTCTGATGCTCTGAAAGGTTCAGTGGGCAAAAAGGTTCATGTCACAACAGATATGTGGACCAGTGGTCAGACGACTGACTATATGGCTGTGACTGGCCACTGGGTAAACTTTTCTCCCTCCACCTCCTCCTCCTCCTCCTCCTCCTCCTCCTCATCATCATCATCATCATCATGTGGTGGCACTGGAGACAGCAGCAGCAGCAAGAAGCAAGGGACTTTCACAGTTCGAAGGCAGGCAGCTTTATGTATTTATGGTTTTGAAAAAGATCACAAAGCAGAACATCTTCTGGAGGGCCTTGAAGAAAAGTTTGCTGAGTGGCTGACTGCGAAGTCCTTGCAACCAGGGTTTATAGTGTCTGACAATGCTTCAAATATTGTGAAAGCAGTAAGACTTGGTAAGCTTACACACGTACCATGCTTTGCACACACTATTAACTTGGTGGTAAAAGACTTCATCAGCAAGGACCGAAATGTGCAGAACTTGATTGCAGCTACCCGCACTGTGTGCATTCACTTTAGCCATTCTGTGAAAACCTGAAAGTTGTTGTGGCAAATTCAGATTGAAAACAGCCTCCCTCTCCACCAGATGATACAGGAAGTTCCAACCCGGTGGATTTCCACTTACTATATGATGCAGAGAATGCTTGAACAACAGAAAGCCATCCATCAATATGCAGTCCAACATGACATTGGGAAAGGAGATGTGAATATCAGCCCCAATCAGTGGCGTCTGATGGAGAATCTTTGTTGTATCCTTAAACCCTTTCAGGAGGCTACCCGAGTGGTGAGCTCTGATGGTGCTGGACTACGTCAGATCCTACCCTTAATTTCACTCATCAGGATGAGACTGCAGCATCTCGAGTCACAGTTCTTTGACAATGATGACATCAATGCTGCATCACTTGTTGGAAAAATGATACAAACCTTCTTGGCTGATGAGCGCATTGTAAATATGTGCAAAGCAGAACATTACATTTTGTCCACACTTCGGTTTAAGGACACAATTGAGACATTCTTCAAACCACATGACTTTAAAGACCTGGAACACTATCGTGAACTGTTAATTGAGAAAGTGTCAGCATGTATAGTTCAGAAAAGTAGTACATCATCAGTGCCCTTTTGGCAACATTCAAATTCTGACCAAAATCTGGTGGAGAAGGAGGGAGCACAATCTGCTGTTGCTGCTGCTGCCGCCACCACTACTGATGTTTTGGTTCATCAAACGCAAATCAGAACTGCTGCTACACCACAAGAGGACATACCACTGTGGGACATGCTGTCAGACTTTGGTCTAATAAAGACAGCTGGGAAGGCTCAGGCGGCAAAAGTGGTACCAGAAGTCCCTGCTGCAAAAATGGTTAAGGATTATATGGAGGAGACTGTACATCTCACTGCAGGTGATGAACCATTGCTTTATTGGCAAGGGAAAAAATTGATCCGGCCTTCTTTAACTGAGATCGCAACTGAGTACCTCAGTTGCCCACCTGCCAGCACATATCCAGAGAGAATTTTTAGTGCTGCTGGGGCAATAATGAATGACAAAAGAACATGTCTTTCCATGAAGAATGTAGAGAGGCTCACTTTTTTAAAAATGAATCTGCCTCAGTTCAAAAACATATACTGTCCCAAATTTATGCAGGGTGACAGCACACAGATGGCATCATGCAACGCTGATGATGACGACGATGATGGTGAAGGATTCTGTTGCTACTAGTAGCCACTAGCCTTTCCAGCTGTCTTTCCTTCACTGGTGGGTCCCCCTGTCTCCTCCTCATCCTGGAGTTCCATTAATTTCAGAAACAAACATCCACTGCTGGTTCTCATGTGCCACTAAGGCCCAATCTGACTAGCACCAGAAACTGAAGGACCGTTGCATATGGCAGTTCAACTACAATAACCAGAAATGACTACACCTTGTCCAACAGCTCTGTCTTCATCCATTTGTTTTATTGGATTTTTATTACAAAATACACACTCAATGAATACTTACTACTGGCTGTTAACAAACAAAAATATTAATAAAATAAATAAATAATAAATAACTGTTCTTCTGGTTCAATTCCAGATGGGAATTTAATTAAAAAAATGTATTTTTTTGCTGTAAAATGTCAACGTTACAATACATTCCCAATTTCAATGTTGCACCCAATGACATCCAATGTTTTGATCTGAAGGAACCATTCACCAGATAGAAACTGTTTTCATTATAACCTGTAAAATGAAAATAAAAAAATAGATTTTACAAAATGCTGTTCCCACATACTGCTCTAACTGACTATCATGACAATAAAAAAAAAATCACTGATCTTACCCTAGCCCCTGTCCGAAACTCCAAGCCCTCCAAACCCCCTGGGACACTCCCTCTTACAAATACTATTCACCCTCCATTGTTAGTCACCAAACCATGCACGTGACCTGCCATCATAAATAAACACAATTTGCAGATGGTATACTGTTATGGGTTTTTCAATTATTCTGAGTAAAGATGAGGAAGGGGCAGATGTTTGGGAGGGTGGGACAAATAAAGTAATACAGTATTGACATAGTTACCTATGGGAGGTATAGAGATCAGGGCAGGAGAGTGTGGTGGGTAATGTATTACTAACATCGACACTAGTTACTCAGAATAACAGAAAGCCCCAAACTAATAACTACACAGACAAAATTGAAAGTACAAACATAATTTAATCCACACAATCTGGCAAAGCAAAACACCACACTGCTCCAGGACGTCGGCACCATGCCTTTCTCGGGGGGGCACTGAGGAAGGTAAGGTACAGAAGCACTGGGGCAGTGTGGTGTTTTGCTTTACCACATTGTGTGGATTAAATACATTTTGTACTGTAAATTCTGTCCATGTACTTATTTGGTACTAAAGCAGCTGAAGCTGTCGTTACCACGGGCGCCAGTTATTTTGAACTGGGCTCTATTAGTACCTGAGTCTAACAGTGGGGGAAGATTTAAAATTATTGTAATGGGGTGTAGCTCAGGGGGTTAACCCTTTGAGCTGCCTGTAACCAGATTTAAAAAGCTAAAGTTGTCAGGGATAATATACGAGTCATATATCATCCCTGACCTGTACCTCAGTTAAATCTGTTTCAACACTAGTATTTTTAAGCATCTGCTTGGTAACCAGGTGGTTCTATAATATATGAGCAGTAAGCCCATTCCACCTGGTTCTACTTAACTATAAAAAAAATCCACATATTTTATTTTGCATGTTTGGGAATATACATATAATACTAAGATTCTAACTTTAAGAATGGTAAGTTTTTCAAAGACAGAATCCTATGCATCAAAGCTCTGCAATACTTAATTGTATTTATACCATTCTTAGTACTACATGTACTTTCCCAAACAAAAAACAATACTTCTATGGAGTTCTTAATTAAGTAGAACCATGTAAACTTAAGGTTTTTTTTTGCGTTATATATTATAGAACATTGTCATACCACGTAGAACCTGGTTTTACTTAGTAGAACTTGTTTTTTTACATAGTAGAACTAGTTTTAATTGGTAGAACCTGGTTCTACTTGGTAGAACCTGGTTTTACTTGGTAGAACTTGATTATAAATGGTAGAACCCAGTTCTACCTGGTAGAACTCAATTCTACTGGGTTCTACCTGGTAGAACCAGGTAGAACCAGGTAGAACTTTTTTTGGTTCTACTCAGAAAGTTCGAAAGGTAGAACTTTTAGGGGTTTGCGCAGCCCTAGCTAAAAGGCCTTCTGCCTGTGGCATGGGGCCTCATTACGCCCCCTGGGCAGTCTGGTATAGATCCAATACCACCCACCCTGTTGGGTATTATTGCTAGTATAAGATTCATAAAATGGTTAACAGTGTTATAAGCATCATTAATACAGTGTCTGCCAGTGATATCATGCAGAATACAGCAGGAACTCAATGTAATCCAGTGGCAATTACTCCGATTTGTTACACAGTGAACTGTGACATCTCACACAGAGTGTTTCTTCCTGGTGAATGACACTACTCACCAAGTAAATGATATCAGTGCTTACCAGTAATGCATGGAGTTACTCATAGTGCACATCACAAATGTCCCTTTTATTAATCATTGTTTAATCTGGAGTTTTTTAGCTCAAAATTATTGTCAGTCTGGTATCATCATGCCCTGCAGAGGAAAACACAGGTTCATTTGTCACACCAAAAACATAGAAACAGAATCTGACGGCAAACAAGGACTGCTTGGCCCACCCTGTCTGCCCATTTTTCCCTACCTACACCTCACCTCCTTTGGATCACAGCAGAGTTCCTAGCCTGTCACTGTGCAGATGATGTTGCCTGGTGGACTCTCAAGTCCACTGGCTCCCCAACTGACCTTACTAATTACAAGTCACTTCATAACACCTGTACCAGAGCCACTAGGCTTGCAAAGGTTGACTACTTTGCATCCACGCTCCAGAACAACATTGACCACCCTTCAGATTAGAGGACAGTCATTCAGACCCTCTTTTCCCTGCTCTCCCTGCCCATTCCCCCATCCTTAAGGTGGTGAATTCCTCATCTCTGATCCCTCGGCAGTCACCTCGTCTTTTAACTCCTTTTTCACCACCTGTGCCCTCTCCCTCCTGCCCTCCACCTCCCCCTCCTCAGCACCCCTTGCCCTTTTTCTTTAACCTTCTCCCCCCCCCACCATCCCTTCTGTCCTACCACCCCTCCTGCTACCTTCAAGGTACTCCTAGCTCATAACCTGCTCAAAGGAGGGTGCCCTGACAGCCTTTGATCCAAACTCTTGTCTCTCTCTACCATTGCCCCTCCTATCACCCACCTCTTAAATTGCTCCTAGTCACTTGGCTCAGTCCCAGATCTCTGGAAGCAGGCCATGGTCATTCCCCTTCCCAAAGGGGTAACCTCCCTGACAGCTACCCCTTCCCCCAACTGCTTCCTCCCTTCCCCTCCTTGGCTAAACTTCAGGAACACCTGATCCTTTCCAAACTCTCACCTTTCTTTGACAACAACTCCTTCTTCGCTCGCTACCCGGCTGGCTTCAGGAAATCTGCCCCCCTCACCATCTCCCACTTTAGGCTCACTGACTTCATTCTTTCTGGCATGGACCTGGGGCTGGTCACCTGTGCTATCTTTGTAAACCTGGCTAAAGCCTTTACCACTGTTACCCACCCCATCCTCCTGGACAAGCTAAAAGCTGCTGGGCTCTCCTCCTCGTCTGTTGAGTTGTTTCACTCATACCTTGAGTGTAGGACCCAAGCTGTCCATATTAGTGATGCCATCTCCTGTGCTCTCCCTATCTGCTCTGGCATTCCCTGAGGATCTGTCCTTGGTCCAGTTCTATTCTCTGTCTTCCTAAACAACCTTCCCCTCACCTATTCTTCTGTGTCCATTCACATGCACGCAGATGGCATGGTTCTCTACGCCACATCTAAGTGTGGTTTGGCACCAATTAGCTGTTTCTCAGTGCCAAAAACACGGTCTTCATGTCCTTTTAGCACTAGGCAGAGAATTGCCAAGCTCTCCCCTTCCCCCTCATTTGAGACCCTTGATGGTGTTGTACTCAGAATCTACCTTTCCTCCCTCATTTTGCTGCCAGCTGCACTTTGCTGATCTGTTGTTATTGATGTGCTCTGTTTTGCACGACTTGAACACTGTGCTTCCTCTTGTCTACCATATACGTATTATATGTAATTATTATAATTGTAACTTTATTGCTGCAACTTACTACTGCACCGTCTCATCCTCTTCCTCTCAGGAAGCATCTGGAAATGAGCAATTTAGCTCAGTGTGGGTTTCGTGGTGAAACTCTTGAAATAATAAAATCTGCAAGCAACAGCTTGAGAAAACAAGCATTTGTCAGTGCTGAATGTTTTCTTGCTGATATTTGGCATTGGACGTGCAGGAGTTAGACAGATACAGAATAGGAGTGGCAGTAAAGTATTGAACTCATGCCAATCTCACCTCCACCCTGCAAAGATGGACAGGCATTGGGGTGTGCCTGTGGGTCGTTTGCCTATAATGTTCACAGCATTTCACCTCACCCTATCCTGTAGACTTCGACAAGTGTTGAGTGTGCCTTGGGGTGTTCGGCTTCACAGTCACCCCATTTCGTAAGAACATACGCTGAAAAGGGTGCAGTACAGGAGAATGGGGTGAAGTCTGGGGCTGAAGAGTGCAAGGCACACCTCGATGCCTGTCACTGGCTTCAGGGTGGGGGTGGGATGGCATGAGCATTACAGCTGGTGATCCAGAGTTATACCTCTGATGCCTGTCAGAGTCTGTACAGGGTGGGACGTTGTGGTTAGAAACCCTAATGCCTTGGGCGTGTGTTGGTATTTGCAGTACAAATTTTCAACTTGGCCTTTTTTGTGACCTCCACCTCATGAAAACATTTGGGACCTCTTCTTATGAATAATGGCACTGTGATTTTGTTAATGGGTCCTGAACTTTGAGTTCCCACAGCAACTGTGCCTGCTGCGCCAGATGTGGGAAAACACAGATTAGGCAAGATGTGAAGAATAACAGCTGTATCATTCATAGGGAGGTGTGAAGAGATGGCAATGTTGAAACTCTGTAATGAAAATATTAAAAATGCTCGAAGTTCCGAGCGTACGTGGAAACTGTGCAACCCATGCTTGTATCGCAGTCATTTAGTGGGAATTATTTCACCAAATTTTCAACGTAGGCATTTTGTGATCTCTGCTCATGAACACTGTCACTATGATTTTCTTAATCTGTCCGAAACATTAATTTCACACAGCAACCACGCCATTGTGCGCCAGATGTGCAAATGCATATTTTGGGCAGGATATGAAAAATTACAGCTGTACTGTTCATAAGGAGGTGTGGCAAAATGCCAATGTTGAAAATCTGGAGTAAAAATATTACAAATTTGAGAAGTTACGAGGGTGCATGGAAACTGCACAACACATGCTTGTAACACAGTCATTTTATGGACTTTTGTCACCACATTTTTAACACAGGCATTTTAGCACCTCTGCTCATGAACAGTGTCACTGTGATTTTCTTAATCTGTCCCGAACGCTGATTTCCCACAAGCGATCGTGCTATTCTGCACCGGGAGTGCGAAAACACATTTCAGCTGGGATGTGAAAAATGACAGCTGTACTGTTCATAAGGAGGTGTGGAAAAATGCCAGTGTTGAAAACCTGGAGTGAAAATATTACAAATTCGTGAAGCTATGAGCATGCGTAGAAACTGCGAAACGCACGCTCATAATGCAGTAATTTTTTTGAATTTTTACACCAAATTTGCAACATAGGCTTTTTGAGAGCCTACCTGATGAACAGTGACACTGTCATTTCATTAATCAGTCTGGAAAAGTGACGCAGCGCAGTGACCGCAAAATCACCTTTTGGGACTGAATAACGAGATGACAGTGACTGCATTTATGAGATGGGGTCACAAGAATCCAATGTGGAAGATTTGGTGCCAAAGTTTGAAAAAAATGGCCTAGATATGCACCAAAGTTGAAAAAAAAACATTTATGTCATTATACAGCTTACCGGCATTTCTTCAGTTCACGGTCGGCTTTGAAGGGTGCAAACGTGTTCCCGGTCCAGTGAAGATCGTCGCGCAGCTCCTTGGGTAAGTATGGTGTGAGGGGTGTGTGTGGGGAAGTAGAATATGCAGCAGGTGAGCGCAGGTTGGGGGAGGGGCATGGGGCTCAACGAGGGACCATTTTCTTTTACAGGATTTAAAATTAAAACATTGTGGGACACATTCGGCATGCTGGGGTGGGCTCCCAGTGTGCCACCTGGCAGGATTTTTGTTGAGGAGGTGGGTGCTGGAGCTGATGGGGATTAGGCACCCTGTCAGCCATACAGGTGTGGGCAGAGTGGGGCGCATGAGCCGAGGATTGGGCACCCCGCGGCACATAAATGGGGGGTGCATTATGCTGACGGGGATGGGCTGCCCCATCGGTAAATAAACTGGGGATGGGGACATGCCAACGGGGGATTGGGAACCCCCAAGTCGGCTTTCATGGGGACTCTTAAACGGGCGGTGAGAGTCGCCACCCGCCATCATGTTATAAGAAATTTTACACCAGGCAAGGGCCTGCCCTGCAATGATGGGTCGCTCCCTCATTGCAGTGGCAGATTCCTTTCAAAGTGGTGGCACACTGGCTGAACTAGTGTCAGCAGCAGCATGCCACTGCATTGGGGAAAGTGGGCCAACCTCAAAAGGCACTGGGAGCATTGACGCCCACAGTGCCCCACCTCCAAAACCCCACTTCTCTCCTAAGCTGTGACAAAATGTTTCTTGTGCATGCATGTAAGCAAACATAAAAATACTTTATTGGAAGATTCCCAAACAAAAATTTCCATTGGCTCAACTGGGCATGCAGCTGAATACCTATTTATGAATATTTGGCTGAATATTCGGGTTGGGGGAGCAAATATTCTAGTATTCAGTATTTGTTTTTCAGGGCTTGTATGGGGGGTGTAAAATACTGCCTTTCCTCTTCCCAGGTGGCCAGGGCTGATCTCCCTGCCATCCCTCCCCATGCCAGTGATTTTCTGTCTTTTATGTGGTCTCAGATGTAAAAATTCAAAAGCATTGTGAAATTGCAGTCATGCCAGCTGCCTGCACCATGACAGGAGCCTGCAGCATCATTTCTATGCCACCCCACCCTCCTGCTCAACCCCTTTCAGTCCCCCAAAAAACTTCTTGAACCCATTCTATGACTGGTGGGGACTAGTTATATTGAAATTCAGCTTGCCATTCCCTCTTCCTCCTGTAGCATGCCCACTCCATAACAAATTTAGATTGCCCATGGAGTATGAATGAATTTGAGCTCTGCTATTACAAATGCTCTGAGTTTACATCTCACAATAGTGTAATGGTGTGGAAAGCTGCTATTGCTAGTGCTCTGAGTTTGAATCGCCGCACAGTAACTCACCGCACTTGTGTTCAGGTATGCAGGCTTTCCGATAGTACAAAGGTCATGATTACCAAGGCTGTGACTCACCTCGTTGGTATGAACATATGGATACCTTCTGCTATTGCAGAGGGTTCTTAGTTAGAATCCCAGCTCAGTGACTTGACACACTGGAGTGCAGGTGTAAAGGCCTTCTGCTATTACATACAGAATAAATGATGGGGAAGGTACTATGAGAATTTAATGCACACCTGAGTTGTGGGATGCTACATTTATCAAGCATCCATAGCAGTCGTGTCGTCTCATAGCACCCCATCGTGTTATGTACGCTGGGCAGCAATTTTTCCAGGCAGGATCAACCAGATATTTAAAAAAAAACTATGCTGAAAACTAATGCTGTGGCAGCTCCCTGGTAAGTGAGAGACAGAGCCGCCATGTTTTTTAAACTGTTACGCCCGCCCACAAGCAAGACAAGAGCCAATGAGGGAGTGGCATATTTTGATTGACATGGCTCGTGAATGGCATACTTTGCTTGACATGTCTCATGAATGCCGTAACAGCCAGCCAGTTGTTACGGGAAATATCAACTGGTCCAGCCCACAGGAAAAATTGCTGACCAGTTATTATAAGGGTTTTGTGTTTCAGTCCCAACTCAGTCACGCACACTAGTGTGCATGTGTGGAAACCTTCTGCTATTACTAGGGCTCTAAGTCTGAATCCCAGCATGGTGACTCACCACACTACTGTGCATGTGTGGAAGCCTCTGCTATTACAACGTTTCTGAGTTTGAAGCCCACCACACTAATGTGTGCATATGTGGAGGCCTTCTGTTATCACAAGAGCTCTGAGTCTGAATCCCAGCAGTGACTTACCACACTAGTGTGCTGAGTGTCGTGGCCATCTTCTGTTATTTGCAAGGGTTCTGAGTTAATTTCAGCACAGTGACTCAGCTCTCTAGTGTGCTTCTGTGGAGACCTTCTATCAATACAAGGGTTCTGAGTTTAAATCCCACAATGGGCACTCACCACACTAATATGCTGATGTGATGATGACTTTCTGCTATTTTTATATATTTATTGAAAGTATCAGAATTACAACCATTTGAGTCAGAGACTCCTTTTGCAAAGGCTCCACGTCAGCAATAAGAGAAAGAATACAAAAACAAGAAAATAGTACAGTAAATAGTAAAAATGCAAAGGTACAGCAGGGTTTTATTGAACTCTAAAAATTGATTAGCGTTTTGCTCATAAAAGTTCTAAAACATTGTGAAAATGCATAGCACTTGCCTCGCTGTGTTTAACAACAATAACACTTCTAGAAAACCTATATAAATCCTTTCTGTACAGTTAGTATTGTCCCAAGAAAAAAACTGCTAATCAATTATTTAAAACCCTGGTACAGTATACAATAAACAGTAAAATGCAAAGGTACGTTATACAGTATACAGTAAGTAATAAAATGCAAAGGTACAGTCAGGCAGTGATAACAGTAGAGTGTATATATGCGAACAGTCCAGAGTTAGGCAACTGGGGAAATAATATAAGCCCAGCCAGCGCAGACCACGCAGGATCAGGTAGGCCTTATTGATACAGAGCCCTACTGGGGCAGGCAGTCCCAGGACAGAACTTATCAAGAGGTGGAAGGACATTACAGGGACTCCAAGTTTAAATCCCACAACAGTGACCTCAGTACATTAGTGTGCTCTGTGTTGAGGCCATCTTTTGTTATTGACATTGATTCTGAGTTGAAATACCAGCACATCGACTCAACACACTAATGGACTGGTATGGGCACATTTTGTTGTTCTTTACAAGGGTTCTGAGTGAGTTTCAATCCCTATGCAGTGACTTAACGCGGAATTGGATGAATCTCCAGGAGCAGAATCCTCCATAACATAACATAACAGTGTGAAATCCCTTCATATCCTTTAAATTAAAGTGATTCTGCACTTTCTGACATCCCTTCCAGTGCAGTCTGACTTGCAGTCTTACAAGTCTGCCTCAGCCATTCTCTGGCACACATTCACTTCCCTCCACAGCTGGAAAAGTTTATTTTCTTTAAACACTGCCTGTCATCAGATGTAAAACCATTTGTGATGTAATGCTGCGCTTAGCTCATGAACAGAGCCCAGACCACAGGGGGAGAACAATGACACCAGACAACCAGGAAATCTCCTTCCCCCTACCCAATATTTCTCTCTGCTCTTCCTTCCTTTCTCCTCTTCGCATTCTGTTCTGTGCAGTATTTTTCCACAAAACCAGGCAAAGCTTACTCTGAGAGGCATGATAGTGAAACAGCATCAGAAGAACCTCCATCCTTAAGATGTAGGATTTGTTACTCGGTCAGAAGCACAAGGCAGTCAGTCACCAACACCCCATCCCTCAAACTCTCACTGAGACACACTGGCTGGCTGTCAAGGACCAGGACAGGCACTGAGCACCCACCAGACTGATCCCAGAGAAGATACACAAATAACTTTTACATGGTGAAGAGTTTGACATCACTGTCACTGTCTTCACATGTAAGAGACAAAGAACTTCAGTACAAAAGTACTGAGGGCAAAGATTACCCAGGAAGTGCAATAACAATCCAGAAATACTAAACTATACATATTCCATTCATGCAGAGCAACATGGAAAGTATATGCAAAGCACCATGAAATAGTTTAGACTGGCTCCATTTTAATTTATCTCAGCACAAATCAGCTGCTTCAGGTACAGCAGGGACACAGACTAACTATATCACAGCAACAGAAAGTCTGAACTCTAGGGGTGGATGAATACCTTATTTCAAATATTCATATTTGGGGCCCCTAATATTCAGATTTCAGTATTCATAGTTGTTAATAGTGTATCTGTGTGTGTGTGTGTTGGGGGGATTAAAAACAGCCCAACCTTGAATTGTGGGTGCTGGAAGGATTAGGCTTTTCTTTTTGCAGGGAGGGATGGGAGGTATAGTTTAAGATGATTAGGCTGGGGAGGAGGGTGGGGTCTGATTCTTTTTTTTTTTTCAGTGTAGCATTTCCCGAATTTGACTAAGCATGCATAGTGCCACTATTCATTATTCAGACCCGAATAACGAATAGTGCATTACTTGTGGTATTCTGAAATACCATTCATTACTTGGACACCTCTACTGAGCTCACTGTGAAATAACACTAAAATCACGCTCTGTATTTTAATCCTTTTAATTCTTGCGCGTAGCATAAAGTATTGATGACATCTGCAAGCAGCATAACCCCAACAAACCATGCCAATCTCATGCATAGCCTTTTCTCAAGGCACAAACTGCTACCTGCTGGTAAACTTAATTATACTACAATTCTAACGTGCCAGTACACATATTGCTAATTAAAGCGCTTACCTTAAAGGGGCACTGTCATCTTTGCCCTTCATTTAGCAAGTAACTCTAATCAGTGTGCCTCTAGGCATATTAAGTGTACAGCAGTTACCATAGAACACCCCTGTGTAGCCAAAAAAAAAGTTTTGTACCCAATTCTTTGAATATAAGCATTCATTTCTTTACATTCGGTCTGCACTAAACTCTGCCATCACTGGAAGCATATCCACAGGAGGAATGTGTGTGCTTGAGGTGTGATCCCAAAGTATACTTTTTTACATGCCCATCAAAAAAAGAAGTTAACGCAGTACATTTGCCTATAAAGAAGTGGCACTTGTATCTGAATTACAAAACTGAGCACTAGTATTTCTACAAAATACATTTGAAAACAGCTTCCAAAATCGTGCACATGCGGAAGAGTTGTCGGAGCAGAAATCCCACGTATGTGCAAGAGTGGCACACTCTTGCACATGCACGGGATTTTGGCACCAGCTCTTCTGCATGCACGCAATTTCAGAAGCCCTTTTCAAATGTATTTTATGGAATTACTAGTGCTCGGTTTTGTAATTCATATGCAAGAGCCACTTCTTTATAGGCAAATGTACTGTGTTAACTTCTTTTTTTCGATGGGCATGTGAAAAAGTACACTTTGGGACCGCGCTCCTGTGGATATGCTTCCGATGATGGCAGAATTTAGTGCAGACTGAATGTAAAGAAATTAATGCTTATATTCACAGAATCTGGTACAAAACTGTTTTTTTTGGCTACCCAGGGGCATTCTATGGTAACTGCTGCACACTTATGTGCCTAGAGGCACAATGATTAGAGTTACTTGCCAAAGGAAGGGCAAAGCTGCCAGTGCCCCTTTAAAGTGAAGAGTGCAAACAGAAAAACGAAAAACAAGCTAATTACAAAACACTGAGCACATACAAGAAAAGTCAGCACTTTTAAACAATATATTTCATTAATGCTGAACTAATTATCTTATAAATTTTTTTTAACTTTCTTTTTTTTATAAATTTTTATTAAGTTTCAGGTGCACAATCATGTAAACCACTTATACACTGGATAGGGTAATGTATTGGCGGATTGGCTGCCCACAAGCTTTTTCCTATGGTGTACAAAGAACATAAACATAGATCTAAATCATTTACCTGGGAAAACATGGGTTTTAAACCTACCCTATATTCTAACTGTTAAGGATACATACCTGAGCGTAAGGAGGAGAGGTCTAATCACCATGAAGACAATAAAGTCAGATCAACATACACCAAGGCATCTAATGACCAGAGTTTCTTAACTCCATGTGGTTTCTGATTCTCCTCATCTATGATAACAGGAAACAAGAAGAAACAGCCTCGGACCATATCATACCTACTGTACCACTTACCTTAAAATAACTTTTTACAATAACGAACCCAAACAATAAAACTAAGTGTACTGTATTATACTGGAGCCTTTAATTTGGGCATGTCTCTGTACATACTAAGTTCTATAATAACTGAATTATGGCAGTCTATCTTATATAACCGATTAGTAATTTAACATACTGGCGCCAAGCGATTCTCTTTCCTTTTTATTGTCTTTAGATAATCCATCAGTGGTCACTTTGTATCTCATCCTATCCCTGCTCTAGGTGCCCAAAATGCCAGAATAGGTGCCCAAATGGTATGAAAATCGGCATTTCTGATTCCCAGTGTGTATGATCTCCTTTCCATCTCATATACTGGGGCTAGGGAAGCAAGAATCTCCTCCATTGAGGGGACGGTGGTCGTCAACCGATGACCAAGCAGTAGGCATTTCACTCGCATGACCAACAGCATATACCATTTATATTCCTTACTCATTAATGGAGTTGTCAAAGATTGTATTCCCAATATAATAGCCTCTGAGGTTACCTCCCCCTGTTTTTTTAAGATCTGACCTCCAAGTTTTCTGACCTGGTTCCATAAGTGATGGAGTGCCGGACAGGCCCAGAGAATATGAAAGAGATCTCCTCCTGGCTGGTGATAGTGCCAGCAGTAGTTATCCTTGAGAAGCCCTAGTCTATATAGCATCGCTGGGGTCCTATACCATCAATGTAGGATTTTATTTTGTATCATTCTACTCCTAACATCAGTGTACTGTGTATGTGCAAGAGACCAACACTTTGCCCATTGTGCTTTTGAAATGGTTATAGCCATGGCCTTTTCCCAGTATGTTTTAGTTTTTTTCTGTTTGGTCAGGGAGGGCATCTATAATCCCTGAATACATAGAGCCTACCTGCCCTCTAGGCATCGTGAGCCACTTGGACAGTGGCTCATTTCCCCTGGCTGCTCATCTAGATTGTGTCAGGAGAGGCCTGATGGCTTCCTGCACTTGAAGGTATTTCCAAAATTCCTTTTCAGGGATGTCCCATCTCTTCTGGAGATTCAGGAAAGAATCCACTTGCCCCCCCCCCCGTAGGTGAAAGGATGTCTGAAATATAATATATCCCCTTTTGGACCCAGGACAACCAGCATACCTCTTCTTTTGCTATGGTGATTTGGGGATTATACCACAGGGGAGTATGACTAGTGGGGGCTGGGGATACCTTAAGGAGATTATATAACTGTTTCAAATATTTAATAGTTGGTGCTATCGTGGGATGTGGGGCAATGAACACCCCCCATAGAAGGGATGCTAATGTTGGAAACCTCACCCAATCCTTTTCCATCTGATGCCATTGTGGGGATTCAGCAGTCAGTGGTCGGAACCAGTATAGTGTTTCAGCTGTATGGAAGGCTGTTTTATAGCCCTCCATCCAGGGCAGCCTCCATCCCCCTTTTCCAGTGAACTCGCAGTTTTGTACAGCGATACTGAGGGGTTTTCCCCCTCCCATATAAAGGCTCCTATCATCCTATCCCATCTAGAGTACCAGCATGGGGAGGGAGATATAGAGGGATATGAGACAGAAGATATGTTACCTTCGGGGCCAGTGTCATTTTGATGGCTGAGATCTTCCCTGCCATTGTAAGTTTTAACTTAGCCCATCTGCACAGTTCCTTTTTGCATTCCGCCATTAGGGGCCCTAAATTCCTGTCCCATAACTTATCCTGTTGGGTATGAAGCTTTATCCCTAGATACGTCAGGCTCTCCTTCACCCATTTCATTTCCACTTGGGACACAGCACTGGGATTGCAGTGCTCATTGAAAGGCAGAATTTCAGTTTAGGAGGTGTTGACTTTCAAGCCAGATATTATAGTAAATAAATTAAGAAGATCTGTGAGGGAGGCAGTGGCGGATTCAAATCCTCCAAGGGTGTAAATAAATCATCAGCGTATAACAGAGTGGTATAGCAGTGATCTTTTATGTAGATACCTCTAAGGTTTCCATGTTGCCGTATAGCAGCTGCCAGCAGTTCCACTGCCAGAACAAACACCATGGGAGAAAGTGGGCATCCTTGTTGGTGCTGCGTTCCAAGAGAAAAGGGTTGGACATAGTGGAGTTAGTAAGGACTTTGGCAGATGGGGATGTATATATGGCCCTAATCCCTGCACAGAAGGTAGGCCCAAACCCAAATGTTTGTAAAGCTAATAGTAAATAGTCCCATTCTATCGAGTCAAAGGCTTTTTCAAAATCCACTGCTATGCCCGCTGCTGGTGTAGGAAGGGTTTTGGCTGCATGAATTAAATTTATTACCAACCGAATATGATCAGCACTGTATCTCCCCTGAATAAATCCCGCCTGAGATGGGTGAATTAGCTCCAGAAGAAAAGTTTTTAGTCTATTGGCTATTGCCTTGGAAAATATTTTACTATCTATGGAAATCAAGGATATGGGCCTGTAATTGCCCACCCTGGTTGCATCTTTCCCTTTCTTTGGAACAATAGTGATTACCACCCCTCTCATGGTAGGTGAGAACTTTCCTAGTATAACTGCTTCCTGATAGACCTGATGTAGTATTGGTATGACTATAGGGGAAAGTGCCGAAAATACTCAGCCAGAAAGCTATCTCTTCCTGGGGTCTTACGTTTTTGAAGGGAGTTAAGTGCCTGTCGTATTTCTTCCTCAGTGAGAGGGGCTTCCAGCACCTCCCTGCTCTTCTGAGTTAGTGAGGGGAGTCGTATGGTACCCAAAACATCTTGGGCCTCCTTGGGAGGTGAAGTGCAAGTGGTAGTGTACAGTTGTTTGTAAAACTTCATCATAATATTATTAATCTCTGTGGGGAGGTATGTAGTTTATGGTTTTGGGGATCTGCTAGGCCTACAATATGGCGATTGGCCCTTTGTTTATGTAGCTGGTAGGCTAATACTTTTCCATTTTTGTCACATTTTTCCGAGTATATGTGCCTGATACAGAGCACAGCCAGCTTAGCCTGCCTGGATGGTAGTTCATTGGTTTCCAACCATAACTTAAGTACCTCTTTCCCGCATTGGGAGATTATTTTAGGGTCTTTAGCTTTCTTCAGTTGGGTCTCAGCTCTAGAGAGCTGTTGTTCCAGAATACTTAGTTTATCCTCCCTTTGTTTTCGCTTATGGGAAGCGAACCCCATAATGGCCCCCCTTATGGTGACCTTATAGGCCTCCTACGTATTACCTGCTGAAGTATCGTGTAAAGGATTGTCCTTAAAAAACCTAGTGGTTTCTTGTGTTACCCAGGGGATAAATTCAGGATCTTTAAATAACAACGGGTCTAGCCTCCACACAGGGGTAGGTTTGGATGTGGGGCCCCACATCAAATGGAGCTGTACTGGGGCATGGTCCAAAAGTATAAGTGGAAGAATAGTGGTACTAACAGAGAGTTGAGATATGCTGAGAGAGACTAATCAGTAATCTAGTCTGCTAAAGGTGCCATGCACTCCTGACTGAAAGTGTAATTGTGGTCCTTAGGGTGCCCTAACCGCCAAATGTCTACCAGATTGTGTTCTTGCATAAGATGTTGTAATGCTATAGTGCCCCTCGGGTGGGACTCCCTCCCCAGATCATTTCTGTCTATAATTGGAACCAGTGCCAAGTTACAATCTCCTCCCATTAATATGGGGCCGCTGTTCTCTCCCATAGTGCCCATCTTATCTGACACTTCCTGGAAAAACTCGGGGTCATCTTCATTTGGGACGTATATGTTTACCAACAAAAGTGATCCCTCTGCTGTACTAACCAATGCCAGGACCCAGTGGCCCTGCAGGTCTTTCTTACATTTAATGACCTTCCATGGTAAACCTTTATGGATTAATATGACCATCCCACGCTTCTTTGTGGGCGCACAGGCATGAACCTCCAATCCTACCGAATCTTTAACTAATGTAGCATGGTCATTCCCCACCAGCTTAGTCTCTTGTAGAAAGGCAATTTAAGCCCTTGCTCTCTTCAGGTACGACAGAATTTTCTTTCTGTTAATGGGGTATTCAGACCCGTGACATTCCATGTATGGGCAGTTAGTTCAGCCATTATCCTTGTACTCAGGGACTTGTACTATTTGATATGGGTGGATATACATGTAGCGAGCAAGGGGCCAGCCTTAAAATACTGCACACCACGTGCTATATTAATGGGTGAGAACATACATTTATCATTTTGCCAGTAGTTAGAAGTAAGCATTGCTAGCACACATTCTAGTCTTTTATAGTGCGATACTGCCCTCTACTGCTCAGTTCTTAAATTGCTACATACAGTACAAATAAATAACAACTTTAATGGAAAACTGCATGTTAAAATCAGGAAAATATATTGTTTTACCATCCATTGTGTGTTCTTAGTTCACCCAGTGTTATTTTTCATCTCAGGCTGTGTGAGGTGTTTTTTCTAACTTTCTCTTGCTATTTTATGGCCCTTGGGGGCTGCCATTTACCTTTCTTTTGTTGCTTCTTGTCCCAGATAGTCTTCCCAGAGTGCCCTTTGCTCTGAGGTCTAATAGCCCAATAATACTGCATTACATGTAACCTAGGACAATCAAAGTGTAAGTATTGGGGAGATATTATTAATAAAAAGTAGTTTAACAGTACAGGAAGATACACTATTACAAAGAGAAGCCATTATTATTGCTGAGGTTGTGATCAGGGGAGAAAGTGGAGCACTAATAATTAATAACATGTATCATTGATTCTTTATGCTATATGCAAGAATTAAAAGCATTTTATGAACTAAAATACCTTTCGTCCGTATTCACTTTCTCTTTCTACACAGTGTGGCCCCCTACCCGCCATCACCGATGCTCTGCTGGCCCATTAGCTGTAACCATGGATATGGCAGGCATACACAAATACAAAAATAAATGAACCCGATTTATGCAGGCTTACTTTTCATTCTTCTTCTTCTTCTTCTTCTTCCACCCGCTGCCGATTCTCTGATGCAGATGCTGCTGAAGGAGTGAAACTGAATGTTTTAAAAAAACACACACACACATACACACACTCCGGCTCATATTTAAAGTGAAGGAGAACAATGTTTCTACCACCTGTGATCTTTGGAGGGGGGGGTGTAACAATGACAACAAACTGAATGCGTTAGGACTATGGAGGCTCCACTGGGACAAGATTGCCTGCTTAAAAGGAAAAAAAAATCATTTTTCAAAAAGGCGGAGGAACTATTTTATGAACTATTTCATTATAAATTAAAGCAAAAACAAAAGATTTAAACATTTGCTAATAAAATATTTTTTCACATGTGAAATACACTAGCCCATTTTCTAAGTGCAATAATACCCTCCAAGGTGGGCGGTATTGGGAAATACCAGACCTTTCAGGGGCTATAAGGCCCTCTGCCTGCGGCGCCAGGCCTCGTTACACCCCAGGGTTGTCTGGTATTTCCCAATACCGCCCACCCTGTCAGGTATTATTGCTTACTTAGAAAATGGGTTGTTGAAATCCTGAAAGCTGACTGGCTATGGTCACCAACCAGCCGGTCTGGTATCAGGCAACAGAGACCGGGAAATAATGAGTCCCTGTCTCTGCTGCCTGATTACATTTCAAATCCTTGTGGCAACAGAATTTTCACATCTAAATTGCGGCCATTTTGTTCTCTCACTTAACAAGCGATACCACTCCCCAAGTGCCCAGGCGTCTGTCAAGCAAACTGGTGCGGTAACTTTTTTTTTCTTTAACTGAAACTTCCTCAGTACAGCTTGCCCACACTTCATTGGTCAGCATGTCAACAGTATAAAGTTAACAGCGCCATCATGCTTTCACAGGTGAGCCATCGGATCCACTGGAACTCTGCCATCATACTGTACCCTGCAAGTACAAGCCAACCAAACAATAAAGTGATACAAAATATACAGTCTAAAAGAAACAGACATCACCTGTTTCTTATTCTGTTTCAAACTGACAGCACTATCCCGTGTCACCTTGTGCTCGCAGCCTTCTGCTGACCGCATACACTGGATTGAGCAAACTCCTTTCTTGCTGGTCTGCCGATCGTGGTCACCACACTCTCCTTTTTTGTTCGTTTTTCTAACGACGTGGTCATGCTAAGTAACTGCCAACCGAAAACCATGAATTTAAACAAAGCTGGCCGTGCAAGCGGCAACATGGCTGTATGTCCAGGGGAGCAGAAGTTAAACTCTCAGCACAGCTCCACAGTCTGATGTCTGTTCACTTAAATGCCACAGCAGCAAGCTGTTAAGAAAACTACCACAGTTCACTCCTCCATAACAACTAAGATGACAACACTATACCCAAAGTGCACCTGCTTCTTGTGCTTAATTTCTTTGTACATACTGCCATGGTCTACCTCCTTATACAGCTCCCATCCATCCGTCTTGCAGTAGCTGCATACTACTGCAGCTGCCCACCTGCAACCTCTCACTGGAACCTATAAGCAGAAGCAAAAAGTCTTGAAAGAAATAAATAATAACTGAATAAATGAAAAAAACAAGAAAACAAAACTTTTTTTTATCAAGGATAAGCCCTATTTCTCTTTTGGGGGAGGGGGGTAACCATGACAATGAGTCCAAAACCCACAACTGCAGAGGCTCAACTGGGACAAAAGTCCTTAGCTCAAAAGAAAACAGCATTGTAATGAGGGTGGTGGAATTATTTTATTACAAAACAAATAAAAGTTTGTAACATTTTATCATGGAAATTATTTTTTTAAACATACAAATACAATTTGCCATTTTCTAAGTGCAATAATACCCTCCATGGTGGGCGGTATTGTGCTATACCAGATGTTCCATGGGCTACAAGGCCCTCTGCCTATGATGTCGGGCCTCATTACGCCCCTGGGCGGTCCGGTATAGCACAATACTGCCCACCCTGTCAGGTATTATTGCTTACTTCCAGTCTGGCCACACGGCTGGGAAGACCTCAGTCTGCTCCTATACCTGGGTCTCCTGTACAAAAGTGACATGTGCTTCTTCTGTGCCACTGAGCAGCCCCTATGTATTATTTTTGTGTGTGTTACTTAACTTACATTTCTGTATTTTGGATCACTGTCCTCTTCAGTCAGTTTAACTTTCTTGGTTAGGTAAAATTTTTTTTTTGCATGTTTTGTACTCTGTTAATGTTACGCATTCTGACCCCCCGCCAGTCACACCTGGAAACAAGCACTGACTCCAAGTGCCTTTCAGGTACAGCAGTTTTAAATAACATTATAATCAAGCACTATTATAAGACAGGGTGTGGTATACTGACTAATCATGAGATATCATCAGCCTTAGTTATAGTTGAGAGGCACAAGGCAATGCCAAGGTCCTTCAATCTCCCAAGAAGTGAAGATATCTCATGGTGTATCACTCCCAGGAGTATATTATTGTGATTATAAAACGGCCCAAAATATAAGGAAATGAATGATCTTGGTAACCTGTTTTAAACCAGAATGATGTACTGTGATACTTTAACAGGCTGAAGACAGCGTCAGTCAATCAGTTTGCAGGATTTATCTTATCTATTTAATGACGAATAAATAAACGAAGATCAATTGGTGATACACACCATTACCACACAGGCAAAGAATGTCTGGCTCTTAGTTACCAAACAAAACTAGAAAACTTGACCATCGTTCTCCTTGACAGAATATTACTAGTATCTTCCAGTGCAGTCAGCTAGTATTATATCAACTGTGTCTGCCTCTGTCTGGAGAAATTGGACACCTGCTTTTTGTAGATTTTAAGTGTGCAAACTCATTTTAAGGAAAAAATTACTCTGGTTATGCAGTACAGAAAGTGTACTGATGTATATCAGTGTAACCCCTAGGTGGCGCTATCCCAAGGGCTACTACCCCTGCCTGCTTTGCTAGTAGCAAGTTAAGGGGCCTGAATTCTGAAACGGGTGCCTCCACCCAGAGGTCAGGGTTGGTAGTAATCAAGCTAACCTTGGCACAGCCCTCTCGGATGCTGTAACCCCCCTCTTTCCCCTCTAGTGGCCTGAACACTGTACTGTAATCACTTTCACAATACCCCTGGTACACCACACAAGTACCCACACTGTTTGCACTTACAACCAGGGCTGGTTCATCTGGATCAACCCTGGGGACCCCCTGAAAAACAAGGTTATGCACAGCAAATAGCAACAGTACAGTACTTTGAGCACAAACTGGAACCATGGTCAGATTACATGCAGAAAAGTTAGATCTGATTTATTCAGGGGACTTGAACAAGGGAGGGGCAAAATCAGGTTAATTAGCTTAAAGGTTATATCAATCAAGCAGTTATGCATGCGCTTTGAGTCCGCCACACATTCCACCTCTGGATACCCAGGTAGAGAAGAGATGGGCTAGCCAGGACAGTTGCCCTGGGTTGCAGCTGGTTGGGGCCCTGTGATGGAAAACACAACATGCACAGTACATAATATTTGTAATCCAGAGCCAGAGGGCTCAGTTCGTAAAGGAAACGAAACAACAAAACAATCAGATGACACACTCAGATTCAGGTGTTGTTGTAGGGAGCTACCCTGGTATTTACTCACGATACCCAAGACTGGACACAGGCTGGATGAAAATTGAGACTGCAGGTGGTTGATCTGGAATGCCAGGAGAAGCAGGGCCCACACAAGTCACAGAGGCATCGTTCCTGTTCAACTGAAAACTGCAAGCAGCCCGGGACTTCCCCAAGATCCAAAAGATTTGGTTGGCTGATTTGGCTGTCAGTCAAAGCAAGAGCTCACCCTTCAGTTGCAAAAAAGGCACAAAAACTCAAACCACAGTTCCTATAGATTTTGAATTCAGACAGCTCCTGTAGTCCGGCTAAATTTTAGGTCCCACCAGAACTGATTGGTTCAATTTGCAGTCCAGGACCAAGATAGTGGAGACAAACAAAACAGTCCTTGCTACAAAGAAAGCAGGTTAGAGAAACTACATTATCATTATCATTCTAAATGGTTTTCAGCAAATAGTAACATCTTTCAACAGAGCTCCCTCTCAGATTACTTAAACTGCAATTAGGCAGCTCTTAAAGAGACAGTACACAGAGGCTACACAAGCTCTGGTAATCACCTTTAAACTGCTAAAACGCAGGACACCAGCCTGGCAGTGAGCATTTAGGCAAGCTCAAGGAAGACTTTTTGGGAACCTCCATTTGTATGGGGGGTTACATCAGTGTGTATAAACACACGGAGACTGTACTGACAGGATACAGCCATGTTATACAGTACTATAAGTGCACTGATGTTTATCAGTGGGTATAAACACACAGAAACTATTCTGACAGGGCACAGCCATGTTATACAGTACTGTATCAAAATATGAAACAACTTTAGTGCGTCACAAAAAAAACATTTAAAAGGAAAAAAACACCTGGGGGCGGGCCTTCTTCCAACAGTTAACTGCAGAATCCACCTATGGGGTCCCAATGAGCAACATACAAGGGTTGGTCTCCTCCCATGATGCCATTGTTGTGTCTATAAATTATTTTTTTTTTAATAAAAACAAGAAACAAGGTGGTGAAATATGAAAAACCATACAAAATAAGATACAAAAAAAATATGAAATAAGATACGAAAACCTATATGAAAACTTCATCCAGCTATTTTGAAGTACTTACTGAGCACGCTCAGAACTAGAACTTTAACAATTTATTAACTTTGGAATGGATTAATATTTTTTCACCAAACCAGGGAAAGGCACATATGTGAGCCACATAATTTCTACCTGAAAATGTCAGATCAAAATTCCAAACTGTCCAGGTGCAAGGTGATGACAAAGAAACAGTGATTTTTTTTTTTACGTTTTTAATTTTTTTGCTATTTGCATCTCGGAATCCACACAGCTGACCAGAACAACACTTAACATGTCAAGAAATCAACCTCACGAGACCACGCATGCAAAAATCCATGTAAATCTATTGAACAGTTGCAAAGATATTAAAATATAAAATTTGAGGTTTAACATAGAAACCCCTGCTCAACCCTAAGTATAGTGGTGCCACCACATCATTAGAATATATGGTTATGTAAGAAACATAGAATTTGATGGCAGATAAGGACCACTTGGCCCACCCAGTCTGCCCATTTCCCTACCTAATGGATAAGCTGCAGATCCTAGTTAACCAGCAGCCTACTTCTTTCTACCCCCACCCCCTAGAATTGCCTTATGACTGTCCCATGCATGCTTGAATTCAACCACTGTTTTTGACTCCACAACCTACTCCAGAAGGCCGCTCCATGCATCCATAACCCTCTGTGAAAAAGTACTTCCTACATTACCTCTGAGCCCCCTGAGGGGTACTCTGGAAAGTTTCTATCATGTCCCCTTCTCCTCCTTTCCTCGAGGCTATACATATTAAGCCCTTTTGTCTCTCTTCATATGTCTTCTGGTGCAAACCCTGCACCATTTTAGTTGCCCTCCTCTAGACAGCTTCCATCCTGTCTATGTCCTTGTGGAGACTGGGTCTCCAGAACTGCACACAGTACTCCAGATGCGGTCTCACCAGCTGTCTGTACAGAGGGATAACAACTTCCTGTTTACTACTGGTGATGCCTTTCCCTATGCATCCCAGTATCCCCCCAGCCCTCCGTACTGCCCACCTTTAAGTCACCTTTAAGAAGGGTCTCTTATGTTGTTTGGGCATGAGGACTGCGAAGCGGAGCTGAGTGGTTCTGACTGCCCAACCAGCATGAGAGAACCATCTTGCAATGTAAGAGACACACAATACTATCCCCATATACACTTTGTATGGCAAGGGAATGCTTATGATATCTATATGGAGTGTTTTATTATGAAATGGTGTTTAACTTGTTAAATTTTCTGTTATCTCATATCTTTTGGTATGTTCTGATATACATCAGTGTACATGTGCACGGTCCGCTGACCTCCTTGTGGATTTAGCACGGTGGTTTGGGGGCTGTTTAAAAAAGAAAACGCAAGTTTTTTTTCAGTGTGGATTCCAAATATGATGCTGATGATTCCTGGAGAAGACCTTGTTACAAGGAGTTTTGCAAGTTCATAGGATGCAGGTTTTCTTCTTCGTCAGTTTTTTGTCAGTTTGTAGTACTAATGTGATTGTTTTTATATGCCTTGTAGGGATAGATTTTGTTTTAAAGGCAATTTTCATTTTAATCGGTGCTGTTTGGAGCAGATAGTGCTAGGATTGCATGGTTTGCATTCTTGAAAATTGAAAGGGAGCAGTCTTTTTTTATTACTATTTTATTGATAGATTTTGCATACAAATATACAAAGTTAATATAGCGAAGTAAATTTCAGTTATAGCATACAGGATCTTCTAATAAAGTATGCTGTTTTTCATTTTATCATTATACTTTGCAAGTGTTGCAACCTATGAGGGGCTATACTTTAATAATTAATGTGGTAGTGTGACTTCTGAGGTCATGTGCTATGCACAGCTTTGTATGTCAAAATTACATTGTTAGGCGTCCTATGATTTAAGCAACTATTTTGCTGTATATTGCCAGTTAAACTTTATGAGTTGTTTAAGAGGTACACTTAGGACTTTTAAAGCACCCCCTTTATGAGCCACATTCCGGGCCAAAATGGCCTCGCATATGGACTAATATTGTCCCCAGACTTTAACAGTGAGTAAATTTAATTTTAATAGCAACAAAGTAGAGTAGGAAAAATAGAAAAAAAGTCTGTTAAAACATACAGTAAGTATAGTATTGACCAGATTACCTTGTGCCCTCGCCAACCCTGTGAAACATCCCACTCCAGAGTCCAGGGAGCGCAGGCGGAGCAGTATATGTGAGAAGACCCTCAACGTCTCCCCCTGAGTCTGCTCTTTCTCATCACAAGGTGCACACAATGTCATCAGCACCTTTTACAGTCTCTTGTGCCAGTTGCTCTTAATCTCGCCCCCCCACATGGCAGCGAGGAAAACAACCCCATGCCATGCAAGGTGCCTGATCCAATGAACGTTTGTGACAGTCAGTACTAGTAAACTGGACCCGAATTATAGGAATAAACAAACTAGGCAGACCCACCTTAAAGAGAACATCCCACGCCCTGCCCCCCAACACTTCACTACAACCACCCACTGGAGATGGTACTCTTTGCCAGAACAAAGTCTATTTTAACTTACAGTAGTGCAACATGAGGTTTAACAGTAAGGAAGTAGAGTTATTAAAGCATGTGCAAGAGTCCGGTAGAAATGAGAAAAGTCACAGCAGCAAAACACATTACTTTCCTCAATCAGTCTTCCCCCTCCTGATTGGACTTGTGTGCCCATTCAGCTGCAGCTCTAGCCACCTCCATTTTCTAAATAAACTTCGGTATGTCCTCCATCAGTGTATGCAGGTATTGCTTACCACCATAATTTACCCAAAGCTTTGCAGGAAAGGCAAAAGAGCGCTGAACCTCCAGCATGATAACTCCTTCCTGACCACTTCAAGTGAGCACTTCCTCTAGTGTATTGTATAGCTCAAATCTTCGTATACGGGAGTTTTTAATGTTTTTAATGTTATTCTACTGTTTTTGTCATGGCTGGTTGTTTATTAGTAAAGCCGTGATCGATCTCTATTTGTATTAGAGACCTGCGGGGTTCTGTTTGGAGCTGCCATTTTTTTGACCCAGACTACTTGGCCCGGATTCTGTGCCCGAGCTGGTGGAGTGGAGGAGCCAAGAAGCTGAGTCAAGCTGGGAAGCTGGAGTGGAGTTTGAAGAACTACATCTGAACATTGAGGAGCTTGGAGTGTGGAGCCAGCTGTTAATTTCACTTAGAATTGTTGGCATGGTGAGAGCGCGTCTGGCTGTTGAATTGACGCCGGAGGTCAAAGTGTTCATGTCTGCTCCCCCTGGAGGGATGACTGGCAGGTTTGGGTCATGCTGTGTTCCCAGGGAGGACATTAACGGGGGGAGGGTTGGACCAGAGTGTTTACTCCTGGCTGCTGTGTTGGGCGGGGGTGATTTTGGCAGTTGGCGGGTGGCTAAGTCTCCAGTGCCCTTCTGACCTGGGTAGCCTGTCTCGGTCTGTAACTGCTGTTGGTTTGCCACTCTGAGGAAGGGGTAGGTAGCAGTACATTTCTCGGCTGCAGTACTGAACTGGGGGATGTTGTCTGGGTGGGTCTGTGACCAGAAGGGAATTTGGAGGGGTGCAGACCAGTGGGTGATCCTAGGGGTTTTCACTGCAGGGGGAGCTGGTGGGTTTTTTCCTCAGGGACCTCGTATTTACTGGTTGCGGACTGTTGGTTTTCATCCTCTGGGAGTTGGTATTCTGTGGCCCTGAGGTTATGGAGTGACAATAGGAGAAGATTTATGATGAAGAAGATCTGGACACGGCTATCTGGGTAACTGTTTGGTGGCTTGTATACATTTGTAAAACTCTGTGATCAGACTGAGGAGGTAGTGCGAGTACCCCCAATAGATTGACCTTGTACCTCATAAATTCAGTGGATGTTGCTGGTGGGAGAGGAGAGCAACCTTGGCCTTTGATTTTATGGATTGGGAGGGGGTGAGAGACTCTCCTGTCTAAAAACGATTCCTTTGAAGCTTTGTTGTGCTTCATATATTTTGACACTGATTCTGCACTGATTATTCTTGGACTTCTCAAGCACCTAACTTGTTAGGCTTATTTAAAGGGGGGTATATAATTTTTGGGTTGGATTTTTGGTTATGTGATAGAGGGAGGTGGATTGTATATTTTATAGGTGTTTTGTGTTTTTGTTTTGGGATATCGTGTAATCCAAGGGAGGGGAGATTGTTTATTTATTTTGGTGATGTGCTGGGATGGTAAACAGACGGTAAGGCACTATTCCCTCTCCATGCTCAGGGACCTCCATCCTTTTGATTGTCCCCCATTGCCAGCTGAGGCATATAGGAGATGTCGTGTCTTGGGGTTCATCAGGAGAAGGAACGGGGGGGGGACTGGGCCTGGGGTGGGAAATGGAGAGGGGTGGGTGGATCGGGGTAATGAGGACAAGGAGATGACCTGGGGCAAAATGGGATCAGAACAGGGGTTCTACATGCCTGATTTCCATACCCAAGGGCTCTGCTGACTGCAGATAGATGGCGCAGTCTTCCTCGACTGCTCATCCTACCCAGGCGGTGTTATGCAATGCCAGGTTCATTAAAAACAAGGCTGATATAATAGCAGATCTAGTTGGGACATCGGACCTGTTGTTCATCACTGAGACCTGGCTGGACAGAAATGCGGGCCCGATATTGGCCTCAGCAGTTCCGGCCAGGTACTAGGTGATACACCGCCCGAGGATGGATAATAGGGGTGGGGGTGTTGCCCTCTGTTTTAGATCAGAGCTGGAACTTGTGGATGTACCAGTGGGGTGCACCAGATCTTTTGAGTGTATCGTGGGTGCAGGTGTGGGGTGCAGGATACTTCTCATCTACCATCTACCCGGAGATGGAAAAGAATTCCTGCAGGAAGTCGCGGACTTCATTGTCGACGTGGTATTGGGATGCCCCAGATGACTGATTTTGAGAGATTTCAATACCTGGTTCAAAGTTTAACTCTCGTGTTTTGATTAGGACTTCCTCCAACTAATGTTTCAGTTGGGCCTCACACATGTTGTTACCCCCGCAACTCACATTTATGGTCATTTATTGGACCTGGTGTTCCTCCTGGGGATGGAGATCTCCAATGTGGTGGTGGAGCTAGTCAGATGGTTAGACCATCACACCATAGGGTTCAGTTTTGTGGCCCCCTCCCCAGTAGACCTGCCCCATGGAGATGGTCCGGTACCGCCCTTTACGGGATTTGACCCCAGAGGGCCTAATGGCGGTGCTGGCCCAATTGAGCTTGCCGAGTAAATGCATGGATCCAGGGGATCTTGTACTGGCCTATAATAATGTGGTGTCAGAGGCCCTGGATTCCATTGCTCCTGTTCATGTTCGTCCCGTCACTCTTCGCCCAAAGTTTCCATGGCTTGATGGGATCTTGAAGGAGTTGAGGAGAGAGGGTCGAAGGCTAGAGAGGGCAAGGTGGAAATCAGGCTTGGAGGTTGACAGGCTTAGAATGTTGGACCATTATACTGTATATCAATGGTCAATCACCCGTAAGAAGGCAAAATTCCTGTCAAGAGAGATTGCCGCTGTGCAAAATCAACCAGCTCAGCTCTTCCGTACTGTTGACACATTGTGCAATCCAGCCTGTCTTCAGCCTGGGGAGCCTTGTCCCAAGAGATGTGTAATGAGTTTGCTTAGTTTTTCACAGATAAGGTTGCCACCATCAGGTCCAGTATCGGCCTGGCCCCCTCTACTGGGCTTTGTGGAGGTCAGCATGATGTAGTGAGCACCCAGTTTGCTTGGTCTGACTTCTGCCAGCTGGAATTCATGGACATTGTGAAGATTGTCCAGACTTTGCGGCCAACCAGCTGTAGTTTGGACCCAGGCCCAACACGACTCCTTGTGGGTTGCATTGAGGAAATCATCCCGGTCCTAGCCGAGATAGCCCGGAGTTCATTGGAGAGGGGGATCTTTCCTGATCCACTTAAGGAGGTGTTTGTGTGACCACTTGTGAAAAAATCCTCCCTTGACTCAGACTGTCCGACTAACTACAGACCTGTCTCTAACCTGCCTTTTGTGGGCAAGGTATTGAGAAGGTGGTTGCACTGCAGCTGAATAATCATTTTTCTATCCACGATGTCTATGATTCTCTCCAGTCTAGATTTAGGAAGAGGCATTGCACCAAGATGGCCCTTGTTCTGATGTTAAATTATCTTCTTAGAGTGAGAGATTGGAGGCCTCATTCTGTCTTGGTCCTCCTTGATCTCTCTGCAACATTTGACACTATGGACCATGGTGTGCTTTTGGAGTGCCTGTGGTTCAGTCCTCAGGTGGTTTCAGTCATTCCTCAAGGGTAGAACACAGAGAGTGGTCACTGGGATTTATTCCTCTGACACTCTTCCCCTATCCTGCGAGGTTCCACAGGGCTCCATATTGTCGCCCTTGTTGTTCGCAGTGTATATGCTGCCCTTAGGGGACATTATTAGGTGCTACGGTCTGAGTTTTCACTGTTATGCAAATGACACTCAGCTGTACATGTCCTTTGTGCCTGAGCAGGCTGATGTAGTCTCAGTATTTAACAACTGCCTTTCTAAGATCCAAGACTAGATGAGTGCCAGTTGGTTGAGGTTAAACCCTGCTAAAACTGAGGTGTTGGTGCTGGTCCCAGATCGCTGGGGGGTGGGGTGTGTCAGCTGGTCAGCCCTTTGGGCTTTGGCTTGGGGGTGTTCAGCTGGCTACCTCAGACTGGGTGCATAACCTGGGCATTATTTTTAACAACAGTTTGACCCTGAAATCACAGGTGTCAGCTGTTAAGACCTTGTTTTACCATCTGAGGAATATTGCCCTGGTGAAACACCTAGTTCCTCCTGATGATCTTCCAACATCGGTCTATACCTTCATTACCTCCCGCCTTCAGTACTGCAATGCCCTGTACCTAGGTTTACTGGGGGGTTGATATCCATCTCTTGCAGCTAGTGCAGAATGCGGCAGCCAGACTGGTGACTGATACTTCTAGAACCTGTCACATTACGCCTGTGCTCCGCGGACTGCACTGGTTGCTGTACAGTGGAGGATCACCTTCAAGGTCAACTTGCTGACCTATAAAGCCCTACATGAACAGGGGCCCCACTATCTGCAAGATCTCCTTCGTCCTTATTGCCCCTTCTGCCCACTTCACTCCACCGACGAGGGATTGCTAGAGATTCCCAGGGTGTGTTTGAAGACATCTGGAGCCCGTTCGTTTGCATATGCGGCCCCTACCCTGTGGAATTCTCTACCTCATTGGGTAGGAGAGTGCCTCAACATCCTGAACTTTAAAGTAGCCCTCAAGACCTGTCTTTTTATTTCAGCATTCCCGGTGGAGCTTTGATGATGGGTCAGTTTTTATTATATAGTATTATTTCAATTATTGATGACCGATTTTATATTTGCTGATTTTATATCTTGTATTCTGAGTATGTTCAGCACCTTGACCTTCCTGGAAAGGTGCTTTTATAAATAAATGTGACTTGACTTTTACCAGAGAACCGTCAAGCTGGAGGGTCCTGTGTTGTTTGGCAACCATCAATATTTTATCCCTCTCTTTGTGGCTGAGCTGAGAATCATGACAACAGTGTGCGGTGGTAGATCTGCACCAGGGAAGTGACATGAACTGATATGGTACTGTATGTATTTAGACTACAGAAATTGTTCTTCAGACTGCTTCCCCATAACTCTATAGATAGCCAGGAATGTAAAAAGGATTGCAAGTCTGAACCCTCTGCTCTTTCAGGCAGACCTGTTATCTGCATGTGGGATTCTCTGGCCTGACTTTCCAGGTATTTGAGGCTTCGTTTAAGAACTGTTTTCCCAGACTAGGCTTGCTGTGGAGTCTTGGGCTCTGCCATTCCATTTGTTGCTGAGGAAGTTTGTTTCATCTCCTGCACATCTGATTCCAGATTCCACATTCTGTTAAAAAATGCATCCATTTTTTTTATCAAGCTCGGCCACAGTTCTGCACAACATTTTAATGTTGTGGTTCACAGTCACTAAAGTGGCCTCAGGTGTTTCTGCACTACCATTGCCCATCGTAGCAGTCACCTTGTAGTCCACTGTGCTGGACTGCAATTTTGGTTTGAAAAAGTCTCTCTACACATTCTTTTGTGCTTTCCTGGTCATCATTCATTATCATTTTTTTCAGCTTCCACGAAAGGTTTAGCAATTCTCACTCTTGTAAAGTTATACGTTTTTATCTGTTTAATAGATGGCAAAGGATGAAGTTCAAAAAAGCATGTTCTGCTTGGTATGAAAGCCACGCACTTCAAAAGCAAGCAGTCTTCATTCAATGCAGACTGCATCAACAGAAATGAACATGTCAAACATGCAGTGCAAGGAGACAGCAGTACACAGAATGAGAGGTACAGCTGGTCTTCTTCAAGGCTGTCTCCTCCATAAATCCTCACCTTTGTAACTATAGCTGCCAGGCACTAGGACCACACAGAAACTTTTGCTAGCAGGGGCCCCCCCATGACGCTATATAAACATGGGCAGCCCCATCACTCCTCAGTTCTCTTCCCGCCATCAATCATCCTGGTTGGACTTGCTAAAGGAAACATTGACTAGCCATTGTCGTTCATACTTTTTTCTTTATATAACACTTATTTCATCTCTGCATGCCACCGAAATTGAAAGAACCTTTATCTTGGTATTGTGAGTATGGAGATAAAATTTACAAAGAAGACACAACATGATTCAAGAGTTTAAGGTTTTTATTTGAAACAGGAAAAGGTGTAACAAACCAGCTGAACTTGCGCTCATTTTCTGTGGCTTCCTGATTCAAAGTGGCACATAAAAAATGCGAACAATAAAAGAGTCTGTTGCAAATTAGTATATAATAAAGTTAAGCATAAACACATTACTTACAAAGATAAAAAAAAATCTTATAAGTAGAATAAAGCAACAGACTTATTTCACTGAGATATAAATTTGAAATGACTATAAACAAGAATTACAGCAGACCAAACAGTTATCTCTGAACCAGCATTTTATACTTTGCAGTGAAGACAGTGATCCAGTGGCAAGTACCAAGGTAAAGAATTCCAGAGTTTTGAGCCATCACATGGAAAAGTCAGGCACCCTACAGAATGTTTGGTAGTAAGAACAACAAATTTAGTGCCAAGTGCTGACCTAAAGATGCACTTCTGTTCCAGGGTGTTCCACGAGGTGTGTGTGTGTGCTGCTTGGGCCTGTCTCACAACTTCTGAATTTGTGAGATTTGCCAGAGCTTTAACCAGCTTCAGTAACTGTCCCCAAAAAGAGGAGGCTAGAGACCAGTCTGTAATTCACCAAGCAGTCCGAGTCCAAGGATGGTTTCTTCATAAGGGGCCTCATCAGTGCATCTTTCAGTTTGCTTGGAAAGGTTCCCTCCAAGAAGGAGTACCAGACTAACAAGGCAAACCCTGACCCCAGAAACCCCACACATGTAACCAAAAGGCACATCAGGCCCATGTCCAGATTGCAAAAGGTGGGTTACAACTCCAGGATCATGTCAAAAACCTCTTAAACTGAAACTGACTTAACTCTTTCCAGACCTGAGGAGGACACTTGCTCAACACTGCTGGGTCGCAGCAACTCAGCTGGGGAATTCCAGACTGGATAATTGACACCCTGTCAGAGAAAAAACTAGCAAACTCTTCTCAATGAGCAGATAAAGTAGCTCTCATTGGTTGTAGACCAACTGAATGAAGTAGTCTGTTCATAGTCTGGAAGAGCTGAGCTGGTCAGTTCCTCCCTGCCGCAGTTTCCCTGGACAGAAATGCTGCCTTCTTACAGGAAATTGCCCTGTGGTACTCACCATAGTGAGTCCTCAAAGCCAGTCCATCCTCATTGGACCTCCATCTGTTCCAACGATGCTCCAGCCTCCAACTCATGACATCAGCTCCCTGAGCTCTCCATTAAACTACAGGTATCTCAAGCATGAAGCTTGGAGTCATACACAAACTGGTACAACCACATCAAAGGCCAAGGCAATGGCCCTGTTATAGGCCACCACTGCCTCTTCCAGTCCAGTCCTACAAGCAGCCATCACACCCAAGAGATCCACTACCACTGGGAGTCCTTCTTGGGACAACCCCTTCAATGGTTGGTAGTGAACCATCTCCAATGGGGGTGGACTATGAAGGGGAGACCGAAACGGGAACCATATTGTACAGTGATCAAATCAATTGACCATATCAAACTTGAAGTTGTAATTTTGAGCCCCAGAGAGAAGACTAAGTCCAAGGCATGTCCATGTTGGGGCGGTGCAGAGGCAAAGGCAAGGCAAGGCAAATTTTATTTAAAAAAAAAAGAAGCCTATCACAGCAGCTCTGGGCACTGAACATATTAAAATTTCATAAAAAATGTAATCAATAAATTATAAATACACATATAGCACAATATGAAACATAAATAGACAATACAACAACAATTAAAATAACATTTATGTAAACTACCCTCAATAATGGCTGCTAGATCAAAAATAGCCATGGGTTAGTTAAGGCATACAGGTCTGGAGTCAGGATAAGGTTATACAGCAAAATCCGGGAAGGTCTGACTATACCAGAAGGCCTTGAGTTGGGCTTTGAATACCTCAACAGAAGGGCCCCTCTAACAGTTGGAGAAAGTGAATTCCACAGGACGGGGGTGGCAATGCAAAATGCTCTGTCACCTGCTGTTTTTAGCCTTGTCCTGGGAATTGCAAGGAAGCCCCTAGAGGAGGAGCGGAGGGAGCAGACCGAGACAGCAGGTGTAAGAAGGTCCTTCAGGTAGCCAGGGCCCAGGCCATGTAGGGCCTTAAAAGTGAGCAAGCCCACCTTGCAGAGGACCCACCACCTAATTGGCAGCCAGTACAGTTCGCGAAGCACCAGGGTGATATGACAGTGCTTAGACTATCCTGTCAACAGCCTAGCCACCATGTTCTGCACCAGCTGCAGTCAGTGCAGGGTACCTCCCGAGACCCTGAGATAGAGCGCATTACAGTAGTCAAGCCTGGATGTCATGAAGGCATGAACCGAGGTGGGGAGTTCCGGGGCGGAACTAGGGGCATTATCCTGGCGATATTCCTCAGATGATAGAAACTGCTACGAACAACGGATGACACCTGAGACTCCAGCGTCAGTCCGCTGTCGAGAATAATGCCCAGATCGTGCACCCTAGAGGAGGTCTTCAATGGTACAGAGCCAAGAAAATGCCCCGTCTCTGTACCAGAGGCCAGCCTGTCATGCCCTCTGTTCGACTTCACCACCAGTATCTCCATCTTATCGGGGTTCAGTCACAACCAGCTGGAGGCCATCCAGTCATTGATCTCAGCAAGGTAGCTGTTAAGCACTTCCACTGCGCAAGATGTTCCTGGGGCAAAGGAAAAATACAGCTGGGTATCATCAGCATAGCAATGAAAACCCAAGCTATATTTCCTAATGCGATCTCCCAGGGGCATCATGTACATGGCGAACAACATCGGCGACAAGACCGAACCCTGGGGAACACCGCATGACAGGAAGCTAGGGGAGGAGGAGAAATTCCCCATCACTGCCCTTTGCCTCCTGTCGGATAGAAAAGGTAACTACCTGTGCTAGGCTCAGTGTCCATCAACTGGAGGAAATCCTGACCAAACTGTGAGAGTTCATTGTCAGTCCAGGCACTAAAATCACCCAGAATCAACCATCTGGGCATTTCAATACCCTCTTGGTGATGAAGTCTGTGAGCTCCCTCTCTTGCCCGGGATGCTGGTACACAAAAGGGATCCTGCAACTTGCACCTGAACCCCCATGCACGGCCACACATTCAAATGATGAAGTTTCCCCTGCTGGATACACAGTAAAGTTCAACATGGATCTAAAACAAGTGGTCACAACCCTGTGAAACATGGAGAATCCATCTGGGACTGCTGTCTCCAGAACTCCACCGGCTCTGTCACTCAGCCAGGTCTCCATGATGCATGCCAGCTTAAGCAAAGAACAAGACATTAACTGTGCCATAATGGCAGTCTTGTTCCTCATTGATCTGTCATTGCATGCACTGCTTGCAAGGGATGTATGGAGGCTGCTGGCCTGTTAGCTACCTGATCACTCGGTCCAGTGGGAGACAAGGGTATAGCCACCAACCATGTCTGGCCTCTCTCTAGGTCCCATTTCACCCCTGGGTGCCTCCTAGTCCTCACCAACCCTAAAATGTCCCCTTCATTAGCACTCCCTGCACCCCATCACCTACCATCCTGCCTTCTTATGATGCCCGCCTTCCCGTAGCACCTATACACCACTGCTTTGGGTCATCGAAGGGATGGAGGTCTAACAGCTGGGACAGGGAGGAGCTAAGCCTAGGGTCCCTGGACCCTAAACACATGAAGCCACAAACTTAAAACACTCCCATATAATTGGTACAGTAGCTTTGCACACCAGTTGGCAGAAATCACCTTTGTGATTTATAATACACTTTACAGGCATAGGACTCCAGATGATTATCTGTACCTATTATTCACAAGTATATTTTATGTACAGCCAATTGATACCTGACAAATTGAAATCCAAAAGTGCTGTAACTCCTGTATAACGATACAATATATTAATTGTTCTTTGACTGTCTACTTGAAATGCCATACCACTGTTCCATTTTTCTGTAGTGCCCTTCTGGGCCCGGGTCATGGTCATCATTAACACAGCAGAAAAATAATGTGCTCACTGACTGCCCAGTGGTGCTTCCCAGGAATGGATATACCAGACTTTGGAACATGCAAAGGTTAAAGAGCACACAAAAAAACAAATCAAAAGAGGTCTCTTGTCAAAGCGGAAGTGCATCTAAGAAATGTTGGGGTGTGTTTTATTTTATATCTGTGATTTGAGAGAGTTGAGTCTGCTATGCCAGAATCACTTTTGCACCAGCACACAAACATTTTTTTTTGAGTGCTCTCTAACTTTTACCTATTTCTGGACCTGAGTCATGCCTGAAAAAAGTCCTGTGGACCAGCACACCTACCGGGTGAGCAAGTAAGTAAATATAACAATGAAAACATATGTTTTTCCTCCATTTCTTCTTAGATTGCATGGGCCTCTGTGGCCAGGGAGCTGAATTTGGAGGTGCTGGATCCCGCCAGTAAATGGGCGTTGTGGGTGTATCTGTATTTTGATATAGCATTTTAATGAGTGCCATGGTACTGACAGATACTGCACTGTTCTAATGGTGTTAGTTTGTGAGTTAACGCTACACTGTGCATGCTAGTGTGTGTGTGTGTGTGTGTAGCCCACTAAGTACAATGTCTGTTTTCAGGGGCAACCTGGGAGCACTGGGGAGGTTAAGTGACTTGCTCAGGGTCACTGGTATGCAAGTGGAGGCTGTGGGAATCAAACCCAGGTCTACTGGATGTACCAAGCTCATTCACAGCTTGTTACTTCAACCTCTAGGCTATACTGCCAGAACATGAATGATGTTGGTCTGCTTTCCACTCAGTTACTGTATATTGCTTGGCCCTGGATAGCAGTTGATTGACCTTTGCTCCATGCTGGTAAGCTCCCTTGTCTGAGCTCCCATACTGGTCCAGCAATGCCCCTTCCACCTCACCTACATCTCTAACAAAAGTGTTAATGTCTACTACCTTCTTGCCACTCCACACAGCCTTTCTTCCCCATCCTCTAGCCTTTTCTTTCCTCCTCCTCCTTTGCAGGCTGGATGTACTAGTTCCTGAACTGCCCTCATGAGCCCAAGTCACATATTAACCCCCCTAAACCTGGTCAGACAGATATTGATACCAGCTCCTAGCATCCACTGGTGACAGTACTCCCTTATAACCATTGCTGCTACCTTCCTCTTCCGCTCAGATCCAGCCCCCATCCCTACCACTAGATCACAGTTTTTGCCTCCCTCCTTTCTGCCATACTATTTCCTGCCACCGGCCTCATCTGGTCATAGTGCTCAAGTCCCTAGCCTCCTCTCCACCATCCTCTTCAGCAATCTGGTCACCTCCCTCTGCATCTATGGTGCCTCCAGCAGCCACTCAAGTCTGACAACATACATCCTGAGTGTGCTGCCCACCGTGCAGTGGCTGCAGATGTATTCCTCATGTCCTCCATAAGCAGGATGGTGTACATTGCAAATCCCTGCCAGTGCACGAGGTGTGATTCCCTCCCAGTGTCCTGGCTACAAGTCTGCCCATGTCACCACTGAGTCCCTTCTCCCCAGCTGCCATCTCACTTTTCTCTGCCTCATGGGGCATCCAGTTGATATTCGAAATCAGCAACATGCCTCTTCAGAGAAAAATAGAGAAATTGTCAGCAGAAGAGGACCACTTGGCCCTCGCAGTTTGCCCAGATGTTCCCTGCCTGGTATGTCTCTGCAGAGCCTAACTGGTCTCTGGCGACCATCCCTCCTCTCTGCCTATGCACTAATATTACCCTATGTCTATCCCATGCATGCTTAAAGCAACCCATTGTTTTCCCCTCTACCAGTGTTTTCGAGGCATCTACTACCTATTCAGTGACATGATGTAGTTCTTCCTCACATCCCTTTTAACCCCCTTCCCCCCACCCCACTTCGTCGCATGCCCCGGTCCAGGTTCTTATTCTCATTTGAAAGAGGCTCCCTTCCTGCACTGTGTTCACCCCTGTGAGATACTTGTAAGGCTGTATCATGCCACCTCTCGCTCTCCTTTTTTCCAGGGTGTACATGTTGAGGTCCCTCAATTTCTAATCTTAGGGCTTTTGGTGCAAGCTCTGCACCATTTTAGTTGCCTCCTCTGGACTGCCTCTACCCTGTGTCCTTTCTGAGGTGAGGTCTCACCAGTAAGCAATACAGTGGCAACACTACCTTCTTTCTCCTGCTGGAGATACCTGTCCCTATGCATCCAAGCATCCCACTGGCCCTTCCCACTACTTTGTCACACTGCCCTGCCACTTTGAGGTAATCTGATATGATAACCCTAAGGTCCCTTTCTTGCTTAGTGATGATCAGTACCTCCTCCCCCATTCTATACTCAGCTGCTGGGTTCCTATACCTTAGGTGCATGATTTTGCACTTTTGGGCACTGAACGCCAACTGCCATGCTCTTTACCACTCCTCGAGTTTCCCAAGATCCCTATCCGTTCTCTCCAGACCCTCCAGCAGGTCCACCCTATTGCAGATTTTGGTATCATCCGAAAAAAGGCATGCCTTCCCTTCCAATTACATAGATAGATACATAGATACATATAAACTGTCGGCAGAGACAAGCCTATGGCCCACCCAGACTGCCCATTTAGGCTTGTAAGTTTACTTTATGTTTTTCTAGAAGTCTGTTGCCCCTTACCCCTGACCTCCTGAATTCTCTTATGTATTCCCATACATTCTTAAATCCTGTGATTCTTTCAGCCCCCACCACTTTCTATGGCCGGGTGTTCCACTTGTCCACCACCCTTTCTATGAAGAAATAATTCTTCCTCATGTTTCCTCTGAATCTCCCTCCCTCCAACTTCATCCCATGCCCTCTAGTCCTGGAAGATCTTTTTCACTGGAAAATCGTGTATTCCTGCACCCAGTTCCTCCTTGTAAGGTACTTGTATGTCTCTATCATATCCCCTCTCTCCCTCCTCTCCTCCAGGAAGTACATATTCAAGTCCTTCAGCCTGTCCTCATAGGACTTGTGATACAATCCATGTACCATCTTTGTTGCCCTCCTTTGAACCTTCTCTACCCTGTCTATGTCCTTACGTAGGTAAGGTCTCCAGAACTGTACACTGTACTCCAGTTAGGGCCTCACTGGTGTCTTGTATAGTGGAATTATGACCTCCCTTTTCCTGCTGGTGATGCCCCTGCCTATGTGTCCCAGCATCCTATTTGTTTTACCTGCTGTATTGTTGCACTGTTTCCCTACCTTGAGGTCATCAGAGATGATAACCTCAAGGTCCCTTTTCTGCTTGGTGCATGCTATATCCTCACCCCCCCAACTGAAATGTTGTTCCAGAGTTTGTGTGCACCATATGCATTATCTTGCACTTCTTTGTGTTGAACTTCAACTGCCAAACCCTTGACCATTTTTCAAGCTTCTGCAGGTCTCTCCTCATTCTGTCTACGCTCTCTGGTGTGTCAACTCTGTTGCAGAGCTTTGTGTCATCAGCAAACAAGGAAATTCTGCCTTCTAGGTCCTGCGCAATGTCACTGATGAAGATGTTTAATAGGACCGGTCCCAGCACTGATCCCTGTGGTACCCCACTGGTTACTCTTCCCTCTGTTGAGTGACAGCTATTTACTGCCACCCTCTGTGTCCTGCCTCCCAGCCAATTACTGGCATTATTCTGCAATGTCACTTATGAAGACATTGAAGAGCACAGGTCACAGTACTGAACTCTGTGGCACCCTGCTGGTCACGCTACCATCAGTAGAGTGAGTGACGTTAACCACCACCCTCTGGCGCTGATCCATTAACCAGTTTCTAATCCCATTCACCACTTTAATTCCCACCCCTAGGTTGCTTAATTTCTTAATCAGTCTCTAATGCAGTACCATGATGAAGGCCTTGCTAAAGTCCAGATAGGCCACGTCCACTGCTCTCCCCGATCTATTTGGAATGACCTCCCCCCAACCCATAAATCCTTGTTGCTGGTAGTCTTGCATCCCATTAGAATCGAGATACTCTGTCAACCTTTACTTTAGCAGAGTTTCCATTAATTTTCCCACCACTGCAATGAGACTGATAGGCCTATAGTTGCTAGCCTCTTCTCTGCTGCAGCTCTTATGTAGAGGGACCAATTCTGCTCTCCTCCTGTCCTCCAGAACCATGTCTGTTTCCACTAAATTGTTGAACAGGCCATCAGTGGGGCAGTTAGCACCTCCCTGAGTCCTTTAGCACCCATGGGTATAGCCCGTCTGGTCCCATAGCTTTGACCACTTTTAGAGCTTCAAGTCCCTTAAGGACTCTTTCCTCTGAGCATTGAGTTGTGTCTGCCTACCACCCCCATTGTTCTTGCTGCTCCCTGATGGTCCCACTATGTGAAGACTGAGCAGAAGTACCTGTTCAGGATGGCAGCTTTTTCTTGGTCCTCATCTGCACAGTCTCCCCCTGCTGCCCTCCTTATCCTCACTATCCCTCCCCTTATTTTCCTCTTCTCACTCATGTACCTGAAGAAGATCTAATCCCCCTTAGCTACGCCTTGAGCTATTTTGCTCTGGCTGCAACTTTGCTCCACTCACCGTCTTTCCCACTCCCCTCTGTTTTAGTTGGTAATCTCCCTGTCATCCTCCTTCTGTGTTTCCTTATAACTTCTCTGAATGCTACCCATTTTTCTTTCACCACTTATCCATTTCTCTAGAGAATCATAATGGTTTATTTTTCCTTCTGCTTTTACTCACTTCCTTCACACAGAGGCTGGTTGCCTTAATCATGCCCTCCATTATTTTCCACAATGTGCCTCTACTACTCCCTTGCAATCCCACATTGTGAGGCAGTTTCTGAAGCAATCTTCCATTTCTTTAAAATCCAGCCTCCTAATGTCCAGGACCCTCGTCCTCATGTAGTTAACCTCTTTTCTTGTCTTAATGTTAAACCACACTGTATGGTGATCACTGGTACCTAGGGGACTGCCTACTGTGACATCCACAGTCCTGTGTGTGTTTGTAAGCATGGCCTAACACTGCCCTACCTCTAGTGGGTTCTTGACTAGCTGCCTGAGAAAAGCCCCTTGTAGGGAGTCAACGATGGCCCTGCTCCTTGTAGAAGCTGTGGCTGAAAGGCTCCACTCCATGTCTGGCAGATTTGAAGTCAACAACTAGCACCAGCTCCCCCTTACTTGTCATCCTGATGATGGCCTTCCCTAGTGCCTTATTCATTTCCTTTGCCTATGATGGAGGTCTTTAAACCAACCCTATACTGATAGCGACCCCAGAGCCTCTCTCCAGGATGACCCACAGAGCCTCCAGCCCTTTCTTTTCCACAGGGTGCCCCTGCACCTCCGTGATCTTGATGCCTTCCCTCAGATATAGTGCAACCCCTCCTCCCTTTCTCTCCTGAACAGAGAGTAGTCCTATATGGCCAGAACAAGTACCAGCATGCAGCACTGGCACTTCTCTCACCCTGCAGGCAGGATTGCATACATCATTCAGTCCTGGCTGTACTCCCAATAAGAAAGACTACTTAGCCTCCTGGCCCACTACCTCTCAGCTGAAATCCCAGTCAGCAAACTCTAGCAGCCTAATTTTGTCTCGGATCCATGCCAAGGAACAGAAAGGCACTTTTGCCCTAACTAGGTGTAATAATTTTGTGTTGTGGTGTGGGAAATCAGCAGAAACCTCCAAGCCCATCCCATTTGGGACTTGACCCTAAAATTTCTACCTTGGAATGCACAGCTAAATAGTAAGCACATTAATAAAAACATACTTTAAGTGTTCGGAAGGAAAAGAAAATATTCTAACTAGAATTAACATTCTGGTTTGTTTCTGCTCTTAGGTATCGATCGTACATGAGGCCACGCTACAAAGTAGCATATAAAACTGCCACCAGCTTGGAGTGGAAATGTTGTCATGGTTACTCGGGTGATGATTGTGCTGAGGTTCCAGTGGGTGGGTCAACGCACAGTACACATGTCACAACCTCAAGACCGCGACCCAGACCAGCCCGCCCAGGGACATCAGGATCCAGCAATGCGACGAGTTTGTGGACTCATGGAGGTGAAGGTAATTAATCTTCAGACTAAAACAACAAGAGCTGCTGCTCATTTTCCTTATAAATTTAAAGGGGGAGGAGAGAGGATATATAGTTTGTTAGAGAATTATTTTTATTTATTTATTTATTCATAACTAGCATAAAATACCTTTGAACTAGAGGTTCTTTTACAAAGGTTCCATGTCAATGAGAAACAAGCAATATATCCACAGGTGTAAACTTAACAGTAGGGTGGTAACATAGCAGGGTTACAGTAACATTCAATGATACAGAAAATGCTACAACTGGTAAAACGGCTAATAAAAACATACATACAGAATAAGCAAACAAGGAGCAGTCCAGAAAGGTAGACTTTGTCCTATAAGTACTAACATGATATAAAAATAAGAGCTGAAGAGATGCAACAAGGGGTGAGTGGGGAGAGAAGTGGGTATGAAGAGGTAGAATGCCGGAGGTAACAACTAGGGGGCAGGACAGTGGAAAAAGGGAGGAAGGGGAGGCGGACACTAGGTAGGCAAGAAGAACCAGGTGAGTGGCAGATAGAGATCTAGAGGGAACAGTCACATTGACTCAGGGTTGTAAGGTGTTGGTGGAGTTTGGTTTTAAAGGGGCCCAATTTGAATTTCAAAAGGACTACAGAGGGTAGGTCATTTTGCCAAGTTAGAGCCCTGTAGCTAAAGGTTTGCTGGGTTTGTGAGGTCCTGCAGTGAGGAATGAAGAAAACCTGCTTAGCAGCACTATGCATGTGATGTTGGTTTGACGTTGGCAGAAGCAGTGACTGGGTGACAGGAGGAGTTAAGGCCACAAAATTTTTTTTGCTAAAAGGCAGGTTTGATATTTGATTCTGCCGTGAAGGTGGAGCCATTTGGTTTGCACATAGAGGTCACAGGTATGAGTGAGTTTATCAGCCCCTGTTATCAGCCTGCAAGCCTTATTTAGTGAGATCATAAGCCATTTAAGAGTGGTATCAGTGGCAGCACTGTACTGTAAATTATCAGGCCATAATCAATGATGGACAGGATTGAGCTGGTGACTGCTAGTTTCAAGGCCGCAGGAGTGAGGCAGTGCCTATGTCTGTAAAGGACCCCCACTCTACTATTTACCACCTTGGACTCGGATATATGATTGACATATAGGGCATATGATAGTTAACTATCAAGTATAATACCTAGGTATTTAAATTCTTGAACCATCTCCAGGGGTTGGTCTAGGTTATTACAGATAGTTAGGCAGGCAGATTTGAATTTATTTTGATGACTTGCAAAGAACATTGTTTATGTATTTTTGTAGTTCATTAAAAGTCTGTGATTGGCAAACCAGGATTCGACTTTTGTACAGTTAAGTTGGAGGTCATTTGTGAGGGGGAAGAGGTCAGTGTGGCTGGAGAAAAGAACGGCATCATCAGCATAAAGAACTAGGCTGCTGTCACAGGCTTTGGGTAGGGTATTTAAGAAAAGGCTGAAAAAATAAGGGCCCAGGGATGGATCCTTGTAGAACTCTGTAGCAGACTGAGAGACTACTCAGTAGGGAATCAGCTATTTTGACCTGTTGCATTCTGGTTTCGAGGGAGCTTTTGAACCAGCTATTCACGGTGGAGGAAAGGCCCAGGAAAAGGAGGGAGTTTTAAAGGAAGGAGTGATTGATAGTATCAAAAGCCTTGGTCAGGTCAATGTAAATTGAACCAATTAGGTGCCCAAGGCTTTGTGAATGTAATCAGTGCGTTCCAGTAGCGCTGTGCTAGTACTATGGGCCTTATGGACACCATGTTGCTGAGGGCATTGAATGTTTTATTTGGTTAGAAATTCAGTCAGCTGGTCAGTGACTACTCTCTCAAGGGTTTTGGATAAAGGCAGGAGAATTGAAATGGGGCAGTAATTAGAGACTAGAGATCTCTCCCCATTTTTGTGCACAGGTGTGACAACTGCCACTTTCCATTGTTTGGGGAACTGCCTTAGAGACAGTGACAGGTTCAGGATGATGGTAAGAGGCTTTAACATGACATCAATGTCATGTTTTTAATTTTTTTTATTTAGTGATTTGGAAAAGACCTCCGAGCGCAAGCTCTTTTACAAAGGTTCCATGTCATAGATTGCAAAACAAAGTACAATAGGAGAAAGCAAAGGTACATCACAATGAACGATACAGCTTGGATTCAGAACTTACAGAATAACTCAAAACATGTGAATGCCTAATATGCAACATCCACCTAATATACAACATCCACCAATAATGGGTGAATGTTGCATATTAGGAGGTTTTTTTTTTACACACCCGAGGTGTATAATATTACATAAACCATGAGTGCAAAGCATGAGTGGTTTGGGATGGTACTGTGTTACACAGAGAGGGTGTATAAAAAAAAAAAAGATGATACAGTGAGGTCTAAAAATTCACTGTCCTGATTGGTTGGCTGCTGCTTTATGCCTTGGGGTAATTTTTGCATAACCACTGCATAAAGTACCAGTCAACCGTGCATTTAAAAAAAAAAGTGAGCCAGCCCGGTGGCATAGAAGGTTGAGGCGCGGGCATTTTACCTGGACCCATGCCGGTGGCCCGGGTTTGGGAATGTACTCGGGATGCTCGGGGCTGGCTGGGGCGGGAGAGGATTGAGTGTCTGTGGGACTGCTCTCCTCTCTTGGGGGCGGGCTAGGGAAGGCATCAGTTGGCAGCAGCCTGTGGTGGAGACCAGGAGCACTGCACGATGGGGCAAGGAGGCAAGGAGGGATGTCAGCCAGAAAATGAGAAAATGCTCCACGTCATGCCGGATGATGGGTGCCTGGCTCTCCAAGCCCATCAATGCCTCTGAAGCCTTCCACCTCAGCAGCACCCTCTGGGCCAAGATGTTGTGCTGGTCTGCAGCTCTCTGGCTGGTGCCTTCCCTCTCTGAGGAGGGGGACCTATCCGGTGAAGAGATACACTGGGTTACCGGGGATCGGCTGTCATGTGAGAGCGGACTCAGGAGACAGGATGAGTCGGAAGTAGCATTGGCTCGCCTGAAGGAGAGACTGGCATGGATGCACGTTGGGATGAAAAACAGATAACACAAAAAACAAAACAAAAGTAAAATCATTCCACACAGAACCCTTAGCATTCCAATACACTCTCGCAAAACCATCATTTCTTTCTCTGTGCCATTTCGCAAGATGAAAAGCCATTGAGGAAAAGTGAAAACTAAAAAAAAAATCAGATCTAAGCTGCACTGTTAGAGTTGGAGACAACCCAGAGCTAACCAGCAATGTTAAAATCAAACTGCTGGCAATTTCAGTTATAATCGCTCTCGCGACGCTCAACTCATTCACCTTGTGGCCAGCTGTCTTCATGGGCACCAAGCATTTCTGCCCAACAATAAAGAACTACTTTGTGTAGGGGAAGGATATTTTATTAAAATCAGCATACAAAATAAAAAAAAAAGCTTTTTCTTCACTCTTTTTGTGTAATTGTCATCTTTCCTTTTTTTAAAAAAACTTTCTTTATTTATGCTCTTTTCCAAGTAAATGGCACCACATACAAGATTATATACAGAAAATTAATAACAAAATACAGTACAATATATAGACATACAGACATAGGACACTTACATAATTAACCAATTTACAAAACTAATCATGGTCTAGGGTACCACCTGGAAGAGGGAGGGAGGGGCGGGAAAGAGAGAGTGGTAAAAGGGTTCACAAATAATATCATTAAAAAATCACATTTTAGAGATTTAGCTTATACGTTCTCTGATAAGCACCTAGATACATAGACGGTGTCGGCAGATAAGGGCCTATGGCCCACCCAGTCTGCCCATTTGAGCTTGTAAGTTCAGTTTATGTTTTCCTAGAAGTCTGTTGCTCCTTACCCCTGACCTCCAGAATTCCTTTATGTTTATCCCATGCATTCTTAAATCCCGTGATTGTTTCAGCCCCACCACTTCCTCTGGCAGGGTGTTCCACTTGTCCACCACCGTTCTGTGAAGAAATTATTCCTCATGTTTCCTCTGAATCGTCCTCCTCTCCAACTTCATCCATGCCCTCTAGTCCTGGAACATCTTTTTCGCTTAAAATAGTGTATTCCTGCACCCTGTTCTCCCTGTGAGATACTTGTATGTCTCTATCATATCCCCTCTCTCCCTCCTCTCCTCCAGGGAGTACATGTTCAGTTCCTTCAACCTGTCTTCATAGGACTTGTGATGCAATCCATGCACCATCTTTGTTGCGCTCCTCTGAACCTTCTCTACCCTGTCTATGTCCTTATGTAGGTATGGTCTCCAGAACTGTACACTGTACTCCAGGTGGGGCCTCACTAGTGTCTTGTATAATGGAATTATGACCTCCCTTTTCCTGCTGGTGATGCCCCTGCCTATACATCCCAGCATCCTATTTGCTTTACCTGCTGCCTTGTCACACTGTTTCCCTACCTTGAGGTCATCAGAGATGATAATATCTGTAATAGACCCACTTTCTACGGTACAAAATCTGGTCTTACCGAGGCCATAAATACTCCCGATCTCCTCCAAATTTACTCAAATTGTGATTGCCTCTTGTTAATTGTTGCAGTAAGGGCTTCTGTTCTATATACCAAGATTATGATCTCGTCCCAGTGAGAGAGGTCCAGGCCTTGTCTAGAGAAACATTTTTTTGCAATTGCCTTTTGGGCTGCCAAAATGGCAATCTTTAAAAGTTTCTCTGTATGTGGATCCCTATATCCCCTTGGCACATCAAATGGAAAGCATAAGGTAGAATTTAGTACCAAATCTGGACCAAACACAGTGCAAAGAGCCTATTGTAGTTCTCAACGAAATATGGTCAGAGCTGGGCATTCCCACATTATATGATATAGGGCTGCTGGGGAATGGCCACAATCCCTCCAGCAAATTGGGTCCCTGTGTAGATAGTTGGCTTGGATCGCTGGGGTCCTAAAAAATCGGATCAACATTTTCCAAGTGAACTCTCTCCATCCTGTCATTGACAGACCTTTGTATATCCTTGCTTGTGCCCTGCCCCATGTTTCATCCTCTATTGGGATCCCCAAATCACAAGACCAGGCCCTTCTAACCAACTGGGTGGTGTCTCCCTTCCAGGTTAATAGGGCTTTGTATATATGGGATATAATATGGGTTGAGAGGGCCCTACCTTCCACCGCAGCCTTACCTAAAAACCATTATCTGCGGAGGGGGAACATCCTCCACCTCCTTGGGTTGGAGATTTTTGATATAATCCCTAATTTGAAAATAGGGAAATCTGTCCTTCCAGGTAAGCCCATATTTGTTTACTAAGTCTTGAAAAGACAGGGTCCCCATCCCCTCCATGAAATGCCAGATCATATATAAAGTTTTCTTCTCCCATGTCTTGAACCCCATATCCCACTTCACCAGGCAGAGCCCTCCAGGTGTGGGACAGAGAACAAAGAGGTGTCTCCATTTCCCCAGGCTCCTGTCTTGTAGGACTCCATACCAAATGCCTAATGTGAGGTCTGTGTATGGGTTGGATTCCCTTGTGGGTACCAGTTTTCTTTTCTTTGCTAACAGGGCCCTGTGTAGGTTGGTGAGGTTCCCCTCCTCTAATTCCAGGGACTTCCATTTGGCAATATAGTTTCTATTGCACCAATGCAGTACTGTCCTGAGTTGAGCTGCCTTGTGGAAGAGATAGTCCCCCTTCCCCTTTCGGGATCTGAAGGAGTGATAATCGGACTCTCGGTTTTTGTGAGCCCCAGATAAATCATGAGATCTTTCTATTTAATGTACTATAAAAGGAGTCAGGGACACACACAGGTAAAGTCTGCACTAAATAGAATAACCTGGGTAACACAACCATCTTCACCGCCTGTATCCTCTACAACAATGGGATAGGGCTGGTTGCCCACCTCTCCAGTTCCATACTAATGGTTTCTAAAATCACAGTGTAATTAGAGTGAACATGTGTTCATATTCGAGCCCAAGTTGCACCCCAAGATATTTCAGATGTCCCAGATTCCACTTAAAGGGAAATTGTTGTTGGATATGTTCTGAGGGGACATAATGTATCTGTATAACTTTGTTTTTTGTAGTATTTATGTTGTATCCCGCAGCTTGTCCAAATTCCTCCAGATAGTTCCACAACCAGGGAAGAGCCTGTTCCAGAGTGCCCAGGTATATTAATAAATCATCAGCGTATAATGCCAGCTTCTGCATTTCTCCTCCAACCTCCACTCCCCATAACGTCTCCTCCCCCCTCAGTGCCCATGCCAAAGGCTCCAGATACAAGGCAAAGAGCAACGGGGAAAGTGGACATCCCTGTCTCGTACACCTATGAAGGGGGATCGAGTCAGATATCCTACCATTGATCTTAATAAAGGCTCTAGGTTTGGTGTAGATATTATTAATAATTTTAATGTAGGACTCTGAGAAGCCAAAATGTTTTAAGCTTAGACCTAGAAAATTCCATGCTACCCAGTTGAAGGCCTTCTCCACATCCAAACTCAGGAGCAGGAATGGAGACCCCGACCGGGCAGCATGGTGTAAAATATGCAGTGTTCGCTTGTTATTATCCTGGGTCTGCCTGCCAGGTACGAGCTCCGTTTGATCGAAATCAATTAAAGCGGGTAGAATAGATTCCAATCTTCTTGACATGATGCTGGCATATAATTTATAATCAATATTGAGGACCGAGATTGGGCAGTATGATTTACATTGGGTGGTATCTTTGCCTGGTTTCAGGATACATGATATAACCGTGTAATTCCAGGTGTCCGGAATCTTTCCACCTAATTGCGCCTCCTTACAGGCCTCTAGAAGGGGATTCTGCAACTCCTTTCAAAGAATTTAAAACACTCTGGGGTGTACCCTCGAGTCCCAGAGACTTACAGCATTTCAAATTTTTAATTGCCTGAGCTAGCTCTCCCTGGGTAATAGGGGTATCTAATCGGAGTTTAGCTTCCGGGGTGATTTTTGGCAGTGCCAGTTTGGACAGGTAATCCTCTATCTGCGGTTCCCCACATATCCACTCGAGAGTATAAATGTCCTGATAAAAATCCCTGAAGCCAGCTAGGATTTGTTCATGAGATCTCAGCAATCTGCCAGTCTTAGGGTCACTGATCTGGGTTATCATCCATTGAGCAGTCTGCTGTTGCAGACGATGAGCTAACAACCTAGTGGCTCTGGGGCCCATCTCACAATACCTTTGGCATAGGCACTGTAAAGCCTGCTCTGTCTTGATATCTAACTGTTTTTGAATAAGTTGTTTTAAAGTCTGGATTCTGGTAGGGGCGGACCCATCTCCTGCCGCATGCTGGGTCTGAGCCTCCTTTAGTTGCACCTGGAGATTTTCCATCTGTGAGGTCTGTTGCTTCTTAAAGTAAGCAGCAAATTTAATTACATCCCCCCTTAAGACTGTTTTTAATGTGTCCCAGAGAGTGGCTCTGGAAATCTTCTGAGAGTCATTCTCTTGTGTTATCTGTGCCAGTCTCATTTTGGCTAAGTCTGAATTCTTTCAAATTTAATAAATAGTTATTGAATCTCCACAATGTTTGCTCTCTCTCCGTCCCCAAGTCCAGACTCACTGAGAGCTGCGAGTGGTCTGAAAGCACTGAAGAAGTGTGAGCACAACCCAAAATCTGATGCTGGTGCTCTCCTGACATCAGAAAATAATCATTATGGGCATAAGGCCCATGTTGGGGAAGGGGGGAGAAGTGTGTATATTCCCTCATTCCAGGATGTACCATCTCCAGGTATCAACCCAAGCAGCCCCTTTCAAATATGATCTGGTCGCCCTGTTAACAGGGTTGCTCCTGGATATGCCAGGCCTCGAGATATCTATTTGTTCCAATGTCCGATTGAGGTCTCCCCCTACCACCAGAACCCCCCTATGATACTCCGATATTTTAAGGAGTAGTCCCTTTGTTGCTTTAACAGTGGAGCCTGGAGGTATATAAAGTGATACCAGAGTCAAGGATGATCCCTCTAGGTCACCTGAAACTATAGCTAGGTGACCCTCTGGGCCAGTGTAGCTGGCAACTGTTTTAAAGTGGGATCCCTTAGGTATTAATATGGCCGTACCCCTTCTCTTCCCCCTCCCATATGAGGATGCAATTACCTGGGTAAAGCCAAATTTTCCCAGCTTCATATGTTTGGCTGTACTGAGGTGGGTTTCTTGGAGGAGTACAAATGACGGGGCCTGCCTCTTCAATATGGAGAGGATCTTATACCTTTTAATGCAGTTGTTTAACCCATTCACATTGTGTGATAAAATTTTAATATTGTTCTTGTCACCCATTTGGGAACAGGAAAGTTGTCTCATGAATGTAATATCGCACAATTATCTGAAGATGATAGTTCACCTCCACCACCTGGGTCCATGCTCCATCCTTCTGTGCAACAGTAAGGTAATTTCTCCACTACCCCAACACCCCCCACTACAACCCCCAAGCCCCGGACCACAAATACACAGAAAATGCAGTGCTCTTATAATGCATCAACGGATACAAAACAGTACATAACAAATTGAAATATTAACAAGAACTCCAGAACCTCTGAGAGTGGAGGTGCCAACTGAGCTAACCTCCCCCTGGGTTCAAACTATTCACATAGTGACCCCCAAGGTAGGGAACTGATTATCTCGTTCCCTATAGCCCCAAGACAAGAGGTCTGAGGGTAGAGGATATGGAACTCTGAAAGGAGTTTGTTCCTCTTGGACCCTACCGAACGTGGGTCCAGGCCTGATAGTGTGGCCTACGTATGTCACCGGATCCCAGTGGAGCAATCGGACGAGAGACAGTGGCCCCCCGAGTGTAAGATAAGGAGGTCCCCCAGCCCCTCCATCTCCCACTAAAACCAGGGCAAATACAACCTAAAAACTGAGTCCCTGTAAGCTCCGCAAGATAGCCAGTCAAATCCATCAGGACCCCCCCCCCCCTGCAGCATTGTTCATTCAGGCTTGAATTTGGTCCCTTTTAAGGTCATGATAACTTAAAGTCACTGCTGTTCGGTGAGGTCCTTGCCAGTGCTCATTTCCCATCAGTCACTAGAGTATGAGTCACCTTATGGCTAAGTAGCTTGGCTTAAGTAGTAAACTGTAGCCCGAGTCCAGCGGACTGATTAAGGGTGGCATGATTATCCAGTTATTGAGCGCCAGTTCAGTTCTCCCGCCCAAATGCATCCCCCCTCGCAATAATCCCAACTTGGCAAACCCTCTAATAGAAGTCTCCCCCACCCCCAGTGCTCCCACCCCTCAGTCCAACTGTATTTAAATGTAATAAGGGAAACTTTCCTCTCAAGCTGAAGATAGTAATTGGATCAAAGGTGGTGCCCCAGAGGGGAGGATCTCCCCTTCCCCATTCAGCTTCAGGCCCCATGTAGAAGCCACGATCAAGCGGATGCAGGACCCCACCAGATAGGGGAAAGAGAGAAACAAAATACAAGGTCAGGCACAACACTCACAGTTAATCAGTCCCCAGTTCAGGTGTGTTCATCTTCCGACTCTGTCTGTTCTCAGCGATGAGAGTGAGTGAGCTGGCGTTGCATTGAGCTGGGCGCTGATCCTCTCCCAAACTTCCGGGCATTGTGCTGTTGGGGTTCTTGCTATCTGGACTGTTGTTTTACCAATTGAGCTGAGCGGGGGATATTTTCTGCGATCTCATAGCTTTTGTCCTTCAGCGCACGAAAAGCCTCTTCAGCTGTGTGGTAGAGCTCCATGCCCGACTCCCATCAGACCCGAAGATGAGAAGGGTATGGTGTCTGAAACTTTACCCCCAATTATTTCAGTTTGCGAAGAACAGGAGCATAGGCCATATGATGTTGCTGGATTTTTTTTTGGGGGGGTGAAGTAATCCCGGTCAAAAAGGAGTCTGGAGCCATTATACTCAACTTTTTGCTGTCTCCAGGCCATCCTAAGAATTAATTCTTTGTCTCAGTAACTCGAGAATTTGGCAATCATCAATCGAGGATGTGCATTCACTGAGGTCGGTTTAGGAATCAAGGCTCTGTGGGCCCAATTGATTCTAAAGGTGAATGCCTGTGGGAGATCCAGCACATTTTTCAGCAAGTTAGATAGGAAATCAGCCATTTCCCCAACTTCAGCTTCCTCCGGGAGGCCATAGATTTGTAAGTTATCTCATCTGGCTCAAGCCTCCAGGCCTAAGCACTTTGTTGCAGTTTGCTCTTGGTGCTGCGTGAGAGAATCTACTGTTTGAGAGAGATGTATTCTATCATCCTTGACTGTAGAAATTCTTTCTTCTGCTCTAGTGACTCTTGTCTCCAACTTTGTGATGTCCGAGTGAAGTCCTTCAAATTCCTGCTTGTTTTTGGACTTAAACTGTTTGATTTCTGCCAGCAGAATTTCGAACCACGAGCATGACAGCATCTCAAGCTCTGATTCCGTATCGCAGCTTGCCATGCTCACTGGTGATTCCCCTCCACAAGGCCCCCAAGTTCATCGGAGTCAATCCGTCTTTTTTATGGATCTATTTCATGCTTTATGAGCGCGATCTCTTTCCTGTGATGCTTCCACTGTTATTTTTGCTCATATTTCAGAAGGTTGATCAGTTTTCTGCTATTGTGGGGCTGATTTCTTGCTTGAGGGGCTAGGAGCTCCTCGGTTAGGCTGCCATGACATCGGTGACGTCACCGGAACTCCACCAATTGTCATCTTTCCTTATTGTATAATTGGAATAATCCACGATAGGGTATGGGTTGGGCTGGGATTTACCCACACCTAGCGTAGTTGGTCATGCGGTCTTCAGCCTCGTGACTGACCCTGGCCCAATCCACATGCTGTCATGGATTATTACTTAAACATACTTTATGATAAATAATTGCTGGTCAGTTTAGTGCAGTGTGATTAAAAAAATGGCCATTGTCCTTTCTGTGGCATTTTGTTTCAGTGAGAGCAAGACAGTTGTGACCTTCACTCTCGGAGTGACGCTTGACTGCCTGACACCAATGCTGTAATAACCAGATGATTATTATGGATGGAACCCAGTTATTACAGTGTTAGAAGGTGGAGTCAGTCCAGCCAATAAATGGTCTCACCAGTAATTATTATAGTATATTATAAAAAGAGTGAAAAATTCCTGCATTCTGGCTGGCGTGCGAGCTATCCAAGTTGTGCAAATTTTACAGCACAGATCACAGTTGAACGTTTATGATGTTTGTAGTCTGAATGATCTGGTTTAATTTTTTTTTCTTAATTTTTCATTTTTCTTTTTTTACTGATAAATCTATTTAGTATGCACAAAAACATACCACAGGGCTTTTGGCTTGTAACATAGAAACATAGAAGCTGTTGGTAGAAAAAGGTCCTGCAGCCCATTAAGTCTGCCCAGTACTACCTAACTAATGCTTGATTGTGAGGGCCATGATGACCCATCACGCCTCCTTAGCCTCCTCTCCTTTTGCCACTACCTTCACCAGCCCCATATAACTGTCCCACCCATGTTTGAACCCCCCCCCACCACTGATTTTCATGCAAACTACCTCCTTTGGTAGTTTTTGTTTTCTCTTCATTTTTTCTAATCAAGGTTTTTATCCTTTTTCGCTAACCATACCCCCTTCTGCACTGGTCTATCCAGCCCCATTACTCATATTCTCCAGGGCTTGCCTCTTCTCTGGCAAAGCCCCCCATGGATTTCCCCATGCCAGGAATGGGCAGCCCCTCTGGAGCAAAATCCAGATAGGCCAGGAGGAGGAGGAGCCTTGCCAGTGGTGTAGGTTTTTCTGTAGACCATCACAGACAACCCTCTACATTTTGTTACCTAGCTAATTTCCTATCCGCCTTGAGATCCCCCCCCCCCAAACAGGTCATCCACCTTTTGACCAAACGTCTGTGTCAGCATCAAAGGCCTTGTTGATATCAATGTACAGTATGTCCACCACTTGACTGTTGTCCACCACTCATCACTCAGTCAAAGAAGTCAATTAGGTTCATCTGACACAACCTCCCTCTCATGAACCCATGCTGCTTGATATCCTGATGTCCATTTTGCCCCAGCAAACACACCAGCTTAGCCTTTATTAAGGTTTCTAGAAATTTCCATACTGTAGATGTCAAACAGACAGGTCTTTAGTTCCCCGGTTCATACAAGTCAGCAGCAACCGTCACTCCCCTCCCCCACTCATGCTTGGCTCAAAAAACATATATTTAGACAGAGACAGCCAGCACAGAGTGAACAGATTAAAAATCAGTTTATTAGAGTGCTTCAAAGGACTTACAGTTATATCTCAATTAAGGAGTTCATACCTACAGCAAAGTGCAAGGCAGTGCAGCGACCTGCAGTGACAGTGACCCAACCAGTTTCGCTTTGAAGCTTTCTCAAGAGACACTGTAACAAGGTAAGGTGCTTCCCCTAAATACCCAGAATCCCCTAAAGGGAAAGTGTGCTCCATAAAGTGCTAGTGTGTTCTTTTAATTTAAATCATTGTTTACTCGTCTTTTACACGTTAATCTCCCTGTATCCAGGGGGTACCTTACTTACAATACAGTTAAAACAATGTTCTAGTGTCGGCTGGTAATAATTAAAGATACATAAATATCTATTTTTCTATTATAATCTTGATTTTTTTATATATTTACCAACTACATATGCCAAGGGAATATTACTAGTGAAGATATAGAGGAAAATAACTACTGTAGCTACTGGCAAACATGTATGCATTATTACAGGCTTAAAGGAAGAAATAATTAAATCTCTGCCATTTTATGGTTCACTCCTATAAATCCTTATGTCCATATGGTTGTTTCAGTTGAGTCAGGCAGGATACAGTATTATCTCACTTTCATAGTGTAGATCCATATTACCCACTGCATACTCCATGACTCTATAGAAACTCATGCCATTAGGTATCTAAGGGAGGAGAGAAAGAGGTAAAGTGTTGTTTTCCTTACAGTTCGGTACCTGCAATGATATAGTTCACCTTTTAACTATATATATACTAAATGCATTTATACAAGTTTACTTTTTCTTTATTATAGCAAATATTTCCATTCTATCATTGAGCCCAGGAGGGTAGTGGCTGCCCAGTTGTACAATCCACATCATCTACTTTTCTGATACTAAGTCATTTAAATTCCCTCTTCTTTTTCCTAGAGAAACCTTTGCAATGCCACATAATTTAAAAATGTGTGTTTTGGGATTATGTTGTGTATGTACATGGGTGGCTAATGAATTAGTCATTTCTTTGTTCATACTGGCCCTTTGGTGCTCTCCTATTCTCAGTTTAAATGGTCTGGTGGTCTTACCTACATGAAAGGCTCCGCAAGCACATGTTGCCAGATAAGCCACATGTATAGTATTACAGTTAATGAATATTCTGATGTCAATGTTTCTTGTGGCATTTGCACTTGTGAGGCATTTGGTTTTCTCAATCACTGTACAGTATTTTCATCTGTCACAGGTATGGTTCCCTTTTGGTAGCGGGGAGAGCCAGGTACATTTATTAGTATTTTCTGCTGTTTGCAGGCTGTGTGTCAATGTGTCTGTTAGATTGGGGACCCGTTTGTAAGTGAACCATGGTGGAATGGGTCAGCTGTTGCATAAAATAGGGTCACTGCGAATAATATTCCAGTTTTTTCAATGACTTTCCTAATGCTCCCTGCATGGTTGCTATATCTGGTTGTAAAGCTCAGTGGTTGTTCTCCACCCATCTTTTTTGGTTTGATTGTCAGGCTTTCTGTGCTCACTTGTTCCGCTTACCTCTCTGCCTGATCTAGGACCTGTTGAGTGTACCCCCTTTCCTTAAACCTCTCCCTCATCTAGTTACTTTGTTCGTTATAGTCACTTGTCTCACTACAGTTCCATTTAGCTCTTAGGTATTGGGACTTTGGAATATTCTGAGTCAGGTGTTTCAGATGGCAGCTTGTGCATGGAGTATTATATTCCTATCAGAAGGCTTTCTGAATAGGTTAGTCCACATTGTTCCATCTTCTAACTTTTTGGTTTTTATGTCTAGGGAGTTGATTTCATGCTGCTCTGCAGTTACCATGAACTTTAAGTTCTGGTTGGTGCTTTTCAAGAACAGTACAAAGTCATCCAGTTCCTGCCTGGTGCCTTTCCACACCACCGGTATGTCATCTATATATCACCTCCAGAGATCCAGTCCATGGTGGTAAGGGTTGGTCTCAGGGTTACAGATAGTATTCTTTTCCCAGTACCCTAGATACAAGTTTGCATAATTGGGAGCAAAGGTAGCTCCCATTGCAGTGCCTTTGAACTGTAGGTAGTACTCACCTTAGAACAGGAACATATTTGACGTTAGAACCAACTTGGTACACTCACACAAGAATTCAGTCAGGCTGGCTTTGAAGTCAGTGCCATTCTCCAGCCAATGGCATAGTGCCTCAATACCCCCTTCATGGGGGATATTAGTGTACAGCGCCTCTATGACGAGAGAATCTAGCCACCAATGCTTTTCCATTTCCAAATCTGATAGGATGTTCAAAACATTGGTTGTGTCTCTTAGGTAGGAGCAGGAATGTTTAACTAGTTAATTGATGTGTGCATCTATGTATTGGGATAAGGGTTCCATATCCCAACATATAGACAAACTGGAACAGAAATGGAACAGCATTGGTGGCTAGTTTCCCTCAACATAGAGGTGCTGTACACTAATATCCCCCATGAGGGGGAATTTTGAGGCACTACGCCGTTGGCTGGAGAATGGCACTGACTTCAAAGCCAGCCTGATTGAATTCTTGCATGAGTGTACCACGTTGGTTCTAACGTCAAATATGTTACTGTTCCAAGGTGAGTACTACCTACATTTCAAAGGCACTGCAATAGGAGCTACTTTTGCTCCCAATTATGCAAACCTGTATCTAGGGTACTGAGAAAAGAATACTATCTGCAACCCTGAGACCAACCCTTACCACCATGGATTGGATCTCTGGAGGCGATATATAGATGACATACTGGTGGTGTGGAAAGGCACCAGGCAGGAACTGGATGACTTTGTACTGTTCTTGGAAAACACCAACCAGAACTTAAAGTTCATGGTAACTGCAGATCAGCATGAAATCAACTTCTTAGACATAAAGATCAGGATGCTAGAAGATGGAACAGTATAGACTAACCTATTCAGAAAGCCTTCTGATAGGAATACAATACTCCATGTACAAGCTGCCATCAAAAACACCAGATTCAGAATATTCCAAAGTCTCAATACCTAAGAGCTAAACAAAACTGTAGTGAGACAAGTGACTGTAAGGAACAAAGTAACCAGATGAGGGAGAGGTTTAAGGAAAGGGGGTAACCTCCACAGGTCCTAGATCAGGCGGAGAGGGAAGCACAACAAGTCAGCAGAGAAAGCCTGACAATCAAACCAAAGAAGACAGGTGGAGAACAACCACTGAGCTTTATAACCAGATACAGCAAACATGCAGGGAACATTAGGAAAGTCATTGAAAAAAAACTGGAATATTATTCGCAGTGACCCTATTTTATGCAACAGCTGCCCCATTCCACCATGGTTCACTTACAAACGGGCCCCCAGGCTAGCAGACACATTGACACACAGCCTGCAAAAGAGTAAAAAATACCAAAAAAGCTACCTGGCTCCCCCCACTACCAAAAGGGAACCATACCTGTGGCAGAGGAAAATGCTGCACGGTGATTGAGAAAACCAAATGCTTGAAAGTGTAAATGCCACAAAAAAACATTGACATCACAATGTTCATTAACTGCGACACTACACATGTGGTTTATCTTTCAACATGTGCTTGTGGAGCCTTTTATGTAGGCAAGACCACCAGATCTTTTAAACTGAGAATAGGAGAGCACCAAAGGGCCATTATGAACAAAGAAATTACTAATGCATTAGCCACCCATGTACATACACAACATAATCCCGCAACACACATTTTTAAATTCTGTGGCATTGAAAAGGTATCTCTAGGAAAAACAGGAGGGAATTTAAATGACTTAGTATCAGAAAAGTAAATGATGTGGATTGTACAACTGGGCAGCCACTACCCTCCTGGGCTCAATGATAGAATGGAAATCTCTCTATAATAAAGAAGAAGTAAACTTGTATAAATGCATTTAGTATATATATAGTTAAAAGGTAAACTATAGCAATACAGGTACCAAATTTTACGGAAATTAACACTTTATCTCTTTCTCTCCTCCCTTAGATACCTAATGGCATGAGTTTCTATAGAGTCATGGAGTATGCAGGGGGTAATATGGATCTGCATTACATAAGTAAAATAATATCCTGCCTGATTTAATTGAAACCACCATATGGACATATGGATTTATAGGAGTGCACCATAAAATGGCAGAGATTTAATTGTTTCTTCCTTTAAGCCGGTAATAATGCTTACATGTACACCAGTAGCTAGTTTTTTCCACTGTGTCTCCACCAGTAATATTCCCTTGGCATATAGGTTACATAGGTTACTACAGAGCTGTACAGACTCTCATCCTTTGTGCTCACACATTTAGTTAAAAAGTAAACGTTCCCATTCTGTGTAGTTTGTCTAATTTCAGCTTGAAGCTATTGACTGAAGAGCTGCCCAGTTTCCAAAGGTAGGGTATTCCACCATGATAACATCCTCTGGTTGTACTAGTTTCGTCTTTTCCATGACCTGCATTTCTCCCTATTTAATTGTAATGGGTGTGCCTTAGTGTGATAGAACTGATCTCTAAATGTGAGCCCCAATCTATCCCATAGATCATCATCTGTTTGGACCTTAAATAATAGGCACATGTCTCCCCTTACCCTTCTGTGATGCAGTGAGAACATATCTAGATCCATCAATTTACTGGTGTAATCCATCCCTTTAAAACCTGATATAGTGCGTGTTGCCCTTTTTTGTACCCTCTCCAGCATGTCAATCTCATCCTTTTTATAGGATGATCACACTTGTGCACTGTGCTCTAATAATGGTCTAACCAGCGAGCTATACAGTGGCATGAAAACCTCTCTCCTCCTGCTTGAGACATGCCTAATAATGCAGTTTAAAATGCCATTTTCTTTCTGGCAAACTTTCCTACAGTGTGTTCCAAATAGTAGGTCGTTAGAAATAGTAATACTCAAATCTCTTTCTTCATTTACACTTCTAAGAGCTATATTGCCCAGGTAATAGGTGATTTTAGGATTTTTCTTTCCTAAGTACATAACTGTGCACTTTTCTGGGTTTAACTGTAGTATATGGATGTTGCACCACTTGCCTATGTGGTTCAAAGCCTCCTGTAAACTGATTGTATCACTTGGGTTTTTCAACTCTGCCCCCCAACCTGCAATCATCAGCAAATTTTGTCATCCATAAATTTGGGTGTTCAGTCTGAAGGATTGTAACATATATATTAGAAAGACATGGACTCAGCACAGAGCCCTGAGGGATCTCGCTTGTAATATCAGTCCAGTCTGAGGGTATACCTTTTACACTGACCCTTTGCTTCCTATCAAGTAACCAGGAGTGAACCCATGAAATGACATTTTCATGTAAGCTCATATTAAGAAGAACCTGTACTAGCTCATCGTGAGGTAGCTTGTCAGAGGCTTTAGTAAAGTCTAAGAATACTACGTCCACTGATCTACCTGCATCTAAGCTCTTGCTAGCCCTGTTTTAGAATTCTAGCATATTAGTTTGGTATGATCAACCTTTGGTAAAGCCATGCTGGGAACTATCTGCTAGCTTATGTTCTTGAATATGCTCTATGATGCACTCTTTAATAATCCCTTCCTATATCTTACATAAGGTGAATGTTAAGCTTACAGGTCTATAGTTCGCTGAACATTCTTTACTACCTTTCTGAAGAGTGGAATCACTGCAGCTAGTCTCCATGGGTCTATCACTTCCCCCTTATCTAACAAGTGCTGAAAGATGAAGCTAATGGGAGGTGCTAGTTAGTTTGCCAACTTCTTAATGAATTGTCGATGTAAACTGTCTGGTCCAGGGGATTTATTTTGGTCTAGCTGTTTAAATCTATCTCTAATATTTTGTGGATCAGTTAGGATAGGGCTGCTTGTTATGTTAAATGTATTACTATTTATATTTATTACAGCATCATATAGTTGGTAAATATATAAAAAATCAAGATTATACTAGAAAAATAGATAGTTATGTATCTTTAATTATTACCAACTGACACTGTGACATTGTTCTAGGGACGTGGATATGATGTTCTGTCCACACTGTCTGGCATGGTCCTTTCCACTTAAATCTTATCGTAAGTCTTCAAGCTGGCTCCTCCCACCCACCTGGATGGTATAACCCTCGGCTCCACCCCATGATGCCAGATCTTGCTTTCTACTGGAAGAAGCAGGTTCCCTCTTTACTGCTCCTGCGTTGAGTAGGCCCTGGCGCTCTTTGAGGAGGAGGCGGCTCAGGCCGCTGCACAGTCCTCCTTGGCTTTGGTCTTTGTTCCACTCAAGTTGGGCATCACTTATTTGGGCTCCTTCAAGGAGCTATACCAGTCTCTCCCGACTAAGGGAGTGGGCCTTCAGGTTCATGCAACTCTAGGTCTCACAAAAAGGAGTCCAGGAAAGATAAGAAGAAGGCTCACCATCGACATTCTTAGGACCGAGAATTTTCTCATTCTCAGGACTCTCAGGTTTTGACCACAGTCGAAACTGCGGCCATGGCTGCTGGCTTCACGGTGCCCCCATCAGGCCAGCCAGCTGAGACGCCAGTCGATGATGTGGTCGAGATTTTTCTCAACCAGATTGACCAGTTGTCATCCGAAGAGGCTGACAACTCCTTGTTCAGGGCTCTGGTCCTGCCGTTGACCACCAAAGAGTCGGTTCAGCCCGCTAAGCCGGACCCTCTGTTCACCAACCTAGACCAGGAGGAGCCGTGGCCAGCTCCCTCTAAGATCCCCTCGTCTGCACCCCTGTGACCGAGGTTGAGGTCTAGGTCATCCTCATCCTTTGGGTCGAGCAGATCCTGCCAGCATCAGCGGTCTCGCTGTCAACACCATGGAAAGCTACACTGCCACTACTCATTTTCGTCCTCCTCGGTTAGGAGAGGCTTCAGTGCAAACTGCGTTGATGCTACAAAGACTTGATGTGGCAATAGTTGGTGTTGTCTGGTCTGAAGTAAACCCCTGCTCCCACACCGGCCATCACTTGGCTGTCTCCTGACAGGCTGACACCGATGCCTCCTGTGGGGCTGGTTGACACCACTTCTCTGCCTGAGGAGCCGGTACAGACCACCTCGGTTCAGCCAAAGTTGGCCTCTCCACCAATTGTGGTGGAGCCGCCATCCCAACAGCCACCAACTGGCACTCCGACCAAGGAGTCTCGGCCGGCCCAGGGACTTCCCCATCGGCTGCCGGTCACTCTTACACTTGAGCGCCAGCGGTGGGTCCGGAGTGACTTGGGTGGTTGGCCACTCTATGCGGACTGTGAGGACTCCAAGGATTCTTCACTGCACTCCTATCCAATCAACATGGTGCCGTTGGGGGACCTTTCGACACAGGAAGGACCCATGTCCTTCATGGGCATCCTCCATCTCATCTCCAAATCCACAGGGATGAAATTGGAGCCCGTTCAGAAGCGGGCTCACTATCCCCTCACAGAAATTCTGGATAAAGGGGACTCTTTGATGGAGGCTTTCCCAGTGGCCGAGGCCATAGTTGGCCCTGCCATGGAGCTCTAGCAGTGCACCGCCTCTTACCCTGTGCCCTCAGCCTGGATGGCCCGCAAGTATGCAGTGCCCACCGGTACCCTCTTGGGGTTCATGGAGCACCCTTCAGTCAAAGGGTTGGTGGCCGACTCTGTGTTTCGGCGCATGGGCAATTCAGAGGATGTCGATAGACCGCTGGATAAGGAGTCCAAGAAATTGGACCACTCAGCCAAAAAGGCCTACTCTGCCTCCTTGCTTGGCTTCCACCAGGTGAGCTTTGCCATTGTGATTGCACACTTCTTCCATGCCCTTCTGGGCTTTTTGGATGAGGTGATTCCTCATCTTCCTGTGGACCTCCAGAGGGCGGTCAAGCAGATCCAGAACCAGAGTCATGCTGTGGCCAAACAGCAACTTCAGATGGCTCTGGACATTGGGGATTCCTGTGCCCACTCGGTGGTGTCGTCAGTCACCGTGCACCATAGGGCTTGGCTGAGGATCTTGACTTTACGGCAGACATTCAGCACAAGCTGGTGGATGTCCCTTTCTTGGGCACCAACCTGTTTGGACCTGGTGTGGAGGGTCACCTCTAGCATGTCAAGGAGTCCAGTGCCTCCTTGGACTCTGTGACATCCACCCAGAAGGATCCCAAGGGCTCCAGGCAGCAGAATCATAAGCTCTTTCAGCCCTCCACTCCTGCAGTGAAACCAGCCCAGCATAAGTCTGGGCAGCAGGCTCAGTCCTGGCAACCGAGGCCCAAATCAGTGTTCTCAGTGGTCCAAAAGCCCAAAGAGAAGGGACCTGGTGGATCCTCAGCTGGATCCTCCTCCTCCTCCAGGCCTGCTCTAGTGATGGGATGGGAGCTGCCACCCTCAGGCCTGTCACGCCTCCCCTGGGTCCTCCTGTGAGGGGCCGGTTTCTGCCACTTTCTTTCTGCCTAGTCCGCTGTCACCATGGATAGGTGGGTTCTGGAAGTGGTCAGCCAGGGTCTTCTTCTACAGTTCGACTAGTACCCTCCCAGCCGAGCCCACGCCCCACGGGAGGATTTGGTATCTGCACTCAGTCGGCTCTCTGAGACGACATAGCCCAACTCCTCCACAAGGAGGTTGTGGTCAGAGTTGCAGATCCTCCAGAACACCCAGGGTTTGTCTCCAGGTGTTTCCTGGTGCCAAGCGAACCGGGGCACACTATTCTAGATCTGCACGACCTGAACAAATTCCTCAGGTCCTGCACCTTCTGGATGGTCACTCTGTCCCAGACCATACCATCTCTGGAGCAAAACATGTGGTTTTGCTCTCTGGATCTTCAGGATGTATTCTTTCACGTCCCAATCTGTCCCTTCCACCGAAGGTTCTTCTGCTTCCGAGCTGAGGGAGCCCTTTACAAGTTCCAAGCCATGCCTTTTGGCCTTTCCTCAGCACCCAGGATCTTCACCTAATGCATTGCAGTGGTGGCAGCTTACCTGAGATGCCGAGGGGTCTGGGTGTACTCCTACCTGGATGACTGGCTGATAGCAGGTCCCTCCAAACAGGAGGTGGAGCGGGCCTGGAACCTGGCCCTCCAGATCTGCATCAACCTTGGCCTCCTGGTCAATGAGGCCAAGTCGGAACACGTGCCCTCGCAGGTGATCAACTTCATCAGGGCAGAGTTCGACTCTTGCCAAGCCAGAGCTCAGCTCCTGGCTGACAGGGCAGAGGTTCTCTCCTCCTTTACCCAATCATTTCTGGTTGGGCACTTGCTCCCTGCCTGGGATGTCCTGCACCTTCTGGATTACATGGCGACCTGCACCAGTGTGGTCCAGTGGGCCCATTGGTATATGCGCTTCATGCAATAGGAGCTGGCCAGCCAGTGGTCTCAGCGTAAAGGTCACTTCGACTGCTGGTCACTATGACCCAGAGGATATGGGACGCCCTCCAGGGGTGGCTAGTCCCAGAGCATCTGCAGGAAGGGATTCTGTTTGTCTTCCCTGAGCCAACAGTTATCCTGATGACCGACGCCTCTCTCATGAGCTAGGGTGCCCATCTTGGGGAACACAGAATCCACGGTCTCTGGACCCCCAAGGAGTCCCGATGCCACATAAACCTGCTGGACCTCCAAGCAGTCCAGCTAGCGCTGACTGCCTTCGCTTCATTTATTCAGGGTCAAGTGGTCTAAATCCAGATGGACAATACCACGATCATGTACCACTTCAAACAAACAAGGCAGAACGCACTCCCTTCCACTGTGCAAGGAGGCCCTCTGCATTTGAACTCTTGTGTGCAGCCTGGAGGCGGAGCTCCTAGCCATCCATGTGGCAGGAGCCTCCAGTCAGCTGGCGGACACTCTCAGCCAGGTGGGTGAGGCGTCTCATGAGTGGTCTCTCCATCCGGAGGTAGTTCACAGTCTGTTCTCCCCATGGGGCACCCCTCAGGTGGACCTGTTCACCTCCAGGGAGAATACAAAGTTGAGGCTGTATTGTGCCCACCCCCCTCAACAGGGAGTGCTGCAGGGGGATGCCTTCTCGAGGCCATGGACCCCAGGTCTCTTCTATGCCTTCCCTCCACTTCCCTTGATCCACAAGGTGCTACTCAAGGTCAGGAGGGACAAGGCATAGGTGATCCTGGTGGCTCCAGACCAGCCCCATGAGTTTTGGTACCCCAGTCTCCTTAGCCTCAGCAACAGGCCCCCGAGGCATCTTCCCATATGCCCGACCTGCTCTCAATTGATCAGGGGAAGATACTCCTCCCAGACCTTCAATCCATTCACCTGACAGCCTAGTTCCTGAGCAGCTAGAGTTCCAGGCTTTGGGTCTCTCTGAAGAGGTCCTCACTGTCATGGAGGCATCTAGAAAGGAATCAACCAGAAAATGGTTTGCCTTCAAATGGAAGAGATTCTCCATTTGGTGCCAGGGCAAGGGGTTGGACCCTTCAACCTGTCCAGTGGCTAACACTTTGGACTACCTGTGGTCTTTCTCCCAAGAGGGACTTCGGTCGATGATCCTTAAGGTGCACCTGGCAGCCATCTCTGCTTACCGGGCATAGGCCAGCAGTTGGTGACACACGAGAAGGTGGTCTGGCACTTTTTCAAAGGCCTAGATCACATTTCCCCTCTGGTGTGTGAACCACCACAACTGTGGGACTTGTTGCTGGTTTTGGTAAAGCTCATGAGCAAGCCATTCGAACTGATGCAGAGGTGTAACATGTCTCACTTGTTGTGGAAGACCGCTTTCCTGGTGGCTATCACATCAGCCAGAAGGATCAGTGAGCTTGAGGCACTCTTGGTGGAGTCTCCTTATCTGGTCTTCTACAGGGGCAAGGTTATCCTGCACCCCAACCCGAAGTTCCTCCCGAAGGTTGTGTCAGAGTTTCACCTGAACCAGGTGGATGACTCTTCCGGTGTCCTTCCCAAATCACACTTCAGAGGCCAAACACAGGCTCCATACTCTGGACCTGAAGTGAGTGCTGGCTTACTACAAAGAGCACACGGCTGGAGTTTAGGGAGAGGTTTGCCAGCTGTTTGTCACCTACGCTGAAGCTGCACCTTGCAGACCTGCAGCCAAGTGGATGATTGGCAGGCGGATTACTTCCTGCATTGACCTCTGCTATAGGTTGGTGGGTAGGGAGCTTCCCTGAGGGCAGAGGGCTCATTCCACGTGCCATATCACTGTGTCAGTGGCTACTTCTGGCTGGGGCGTCCATATCCAGGAAATCTGCAGGGCTGCTACCTGGAAGTCAGCACATACCTTCATTTCCCATTACCACATTGACCTAGAGTCACACCGGGATGCTGGTTTTGGGACCTCATTTCTCCAATCCTTATTTCTTAAGTAGGGGGTGTGCGCCTTGCCTCCATCCTCCCGGAGAACTGCTAGAAATCTGCCAGACAGTGTGGCTAGAACATCATACCCACGTCCCTAGAAACACAGGTTACTCACCTGTAACAGTTGTTCTAGGAGTGGTACTTGATGTTCATCCACACTGACCCACCCGACCTCCCCAGGCTCAGGTGCACAACCTCTGCTTTCAGTAGGCAAAGATCTGTCATCATGGTATGGGGCCGAGGGGTTATACCACCCAGGTGGGTGGGAGGAGCCAACTTGAAGAATTCCAGCAAGATTTAAAGGAGAAAGGACAATGCCATACAGTGTGGATGAACATCTTATACCACTCCTAGAGCTACTGTTACAGGTGAGTAACCTGTGTTTTTTTAACTGGATTGTAAGTAAGGTACCCCTAGATACAGGGAGATTAATGCGTAAAAGATAAGTAAATAATGCCTTTTTAAAAAAAAACACACTAGCACTTTATGGAGCACACTTTCCCTTTAGGGGATTCTAGGTATTTAGGGGAAGCACCTTTCCTTGTTACAGTGAGTCTTGAGAAAGCTCCAGAGCGAAACTGGTTGGGTCACTGTAGGACACTGCACAGCCTTGTACTTTGCTGTAAGTATGAACTCCTCAATTGACATATAATTGTAAGTCCTTTTAAGCACTCTAATAAATTGATTTTTAATCTGTTCACTCTGTGCTGGCTGTCTCTCTCTACATACAGTTCCCTGGTTCATCCCTACTGTACTTCTGCACTCGTGCAGAGGAACTACATCCACAGTCCTCCAGGCCTTGGGTACTACCCCTGTCTCTAGTGATCTATGAAGGAACTCAACCAGTACCACATCTAGAAACTGTCCCATCTTCTTCTGTCCACGGGAGTGCAGCCCAGTTGACCTATTGACTTCTACACCTTCAGTATGTTTAATCATATGAACATAGGAAAGAGCCAGCAGGAGAAGACCAAAATGGTTTATCGAGTTTGTTCATTAGTAATGCAATGTACCTGGCTTATGCCATTGACCCTGCCCCCCCTCCCCTGTCAGCCCTTTCTTTATAACAGTGTCATAGCATAGCATAGCATGGCATAACATAGCAGTATCAGTGGCTCAGTGGGTAGCACACTCACCTCTGAGGCCGGGAGATCAGAGGGCTGTGGGTTCAGTTCCCACGTCTGGCACTTGGGTTAATATCCCAGTACTGACACTATAGTGCAGCATGAGAGGGGTTCTGCACTTCTGAGGTGCCGTCTTTTGGATGAGACGTTAAACCGAGGTCCCATCTGCCTGGATTGGTGGTAGTTCAGGTGGATGTTAAAGATCCCATGGCACTTATCGAAAAGAATTGGGGAATTTCCCCCGGTGCCCTGGCCAAATTTCCCTCATTCACTCAAAATACTACCAACAGCTTAATCTGGTTGAAGGTCTGTTGGCATTCATCTGTATTCCCCTCCCCGGGTTGTGCCTGAAGATAGGCAGGATTTGTCTAGTGCACTTACCCAGTCAACTAAATAAAATAAAATAAATAAAATAACTCTGGTCCCATGGGTTCCCTTTATGCCAATCCCAGGTCCTCTAAAAGCCTCCCACCATCTTCACTGAGGCCACCTCTTCTGGCAGCATATTCCATCTGTCCACCCCCATCTCCATGAAAAAATATTTCCTAACATTCCTCCTAAACCTCCCCCTTACCAACTTCAAACTGTTCCCCCTCATGGATCTGCTGTGTCTCAGTTTGAAGAGATCTTCCCTTTGCATTATGTTTGTTCCCTTCAGGTACTTAAAGGTCTCTATCATATCTCTCCTCTCTCTTCTGTCCTCCAGGGAGTACATTCTCAGGGCTCCCATTCTCTCTTCGTAAGACTTCCCCTGCTGTCTCTCTATCATCTTGGTTGCCCTCCTTTGGACCCTCTCTAGCTTGCTGATGTCCCTCTTATAATATGGATTCCAGTACCTTACCCCATATTCTAAATGCGGTCTCACCAGTGACCTGTACATGGGCATTATGACCTCCCACTGCCTACTGCTGAATCCCCTGGCTATGCACCCCAACATCTTGTTTGCCTTTGCTGCTGTCTTCTTGCGCTGCTGCACTGAATACAGTAGCAATAAAACAAAAAATAAAATTGTGCAGGATAACTCTTCTTAAAGACATGCAAAGAGAAAAATCCTTCATCCGAGTCTCTCTCAAATTAAATCTCAATCTCTCTATTTCTCCCTAAACAAAACATTACACTCTTTTTATATGATGCCTTTTCCTGGCAGTTTAAACCCTGCATTCTGATGTTGTAATTTGCATCTTCTGTTTTGCACAACATGTATCAGACCTTTGTCAGTTTCTTTCCTGAGGCCAGCTGAAGAGCAAATCTGGTCTTTAACAGGTGCAACAAAATACAGCATTCTGTACCAGAGCTGGATTCCTGTTGACAGTTCTGTAAACAAGCTTGTGGAGATCAAAATGCATCTCACGGTCAACCCCCTGTATTACGAAATGTTATTTTTTTAAGAAACCCAAATAGATTTTGTACAATCATTTCAACAATATAAGAATATACATTTGCAAACCAAGGGATCCCAGTTTCACATACAGAGTCGCATATAATTTTTTAACCACAGAGAAGCAAGGTGAGAAAGTAGGAATGGAAACAACAAGTTAAGAAAGGGAGATAACAAGGAGTAATTGTAGGACCATCGAAGTGGCCAGTTCCAAGGTGCCACAAGAAAAATTTGATTGTGCAGTCAGACTGGCGAAAGGCAGACAAGTGGTAGAAGAGAACAAGACAAAATAGCACCTTGCCTTTAACTCTCTCTCTCTCTGCATAACAAATGGGACAGGGTCTCACCCAATATTGCCACACACACCGCTGTTTAAGAGGGAGCCTTTTTTCTTAAAAAAGGTTTGCATTTCGCTTTTAACATTACCTTATAACATTTACAATTCTTTGCATATGCAGTATCCCTTTTTCATAACACCTTTTACAGCAAACATTTCAGTTAAGCACACACATTTTTTAGCCATCTGAATTTCTCAGTTCCTGAACCGTATCTTGACAGAAAATCAGCATTGACATTCTGCTTTCCGGACTTGTGCATCACTTTGAGTTTAAATCACTGTAGTGCCAGGTACCACCTTATGATTCTGGGATTTTTGTCCTTCATTTAATTAAGCCAACATGGATGACTGTGACATAAGAACAAGATCTGTTCCTAGCAGATAAGAAACTCCATTGCCTGTTTCACAGCAAGGCATTCTTTTTCAGTAGTGGAGTACTTTTTCTCTATGCTGTGCAGTTTCCTTCTGATATACAGAATGGGATATTCCTTCCCATCCATATTCTAACTCAGGATTGCACTTAGTCCTACCTGTGATTCATCTATCTGTAACAGAAATTGTTTCTCAAAGTCTGGACTTCTTTAAACAGGGTCTGAGGGTAGCATCTTTCAGAAAAAGAGATGTGCAAGAACAAGGGGACACAATTTGAAGATGGGGGGGTGGTTCAGGGGCAATGTGAGGAAGTATTTTTGCACACAGAGGGTGGTGGACGCATGGAACAGACTTCCTGAGGAGGTTGTGCGGTCTAAAACTGTGGGAGAATTCAAGAATTCATAGGACAGACATAAGGCAATTTTTGTGGGGGGTAGGAAGAAACAGGCTGTTGGTTAACTAAGATCTGCAGCTTATCCTGTAGGTGGGGAAATGGGCAGACTAGGTGGGCCAAGCGGTCCTTATCTGCTGTCAAAGTCTATGTTTCTGTGTTTCTACGAACATAATGCAGCTTTGATGGCCCAAAAAGCCTCATTACACTTTGGGTACCGTTTCACATCATTTGAGGACCGTTTGTCATGAGTTCAGTGAGGGGAGTAGCTAACTGACCAGAGTTGGGAACAAATATCTGGTAGTGACCAAACAGCACTTACAGTGACCTGACATGTTTCTTTGTTTTGGGGGCAGGACTGTTAGCTACAGCTTCTGTCTTGGAAATCTCTGGCTTTACTTCTCCATTTCCCAAAATATAAACCAAATATCTAATTCTCTGCATGCCTAATGCACACTTGGTAGGATTAATGGTCAGACCTGCATTTCTGATAGAGTGGATAACTGCTCGTAGGTGTTCTAGGTGGCTTTTCCAACCTGGACTGTACACCACAACATCATCCAGGTAAGCAGCACAATAACTAGTATGAGTAGAGGGTGCACCTTGTAAACCAAACGGCATGGTGGTAAACTGATAGAATCCAACTGGAGTGAAAAATGCAGTTTTGACTCTGGATTATTTAGCATGGGGAATTTGCCAGTAACCCTTGGTGAGATCGAGGATACTGATGTACTTGGCACTTCCAAATGTGTCCATTGAATCATCTATCCTGGATATAGGATAGATGTCAGATATGGACACTTGATTATGTTTCCTAAAATCAAGGCATATTATTACACTCCCTTCTTTTTTATTTACAACCACCGTTGGTGATGACCAAGCACTTCTTAATTCTTCAGTGATACCTAACTCTTTAATTTTTGGTTTTTCCTTAACCACGTCTGCTTTTAACCGCTTTGATAATCTATGTCTTCTGTCTGATAGGGTGAGCATTCTCTGTTACTATTACGTGCTTGCCCCCTTAGGCTCAGCCTGCACTGTGGTAAAAGTACTTTTAAATGTTTTTAGTAAGTTACAAATTTCTGCAGTTTGTTCTGTAGCTAAGGAAACATTCACCTTTACAGCAACAGAAGGTACAGATTGTTCCAGTCTGTAATAATCTATATCAATATCTTCTTATAGCAGTTTCTGGTGATATTAACAAAGCAACCTTTGGTGTTTGTTCAACTCATTTCTTCAAGAGGTTAGCTTGGTATATCTTGGTAGGATTTTTCCTCTCAGGGGTCTCAATCTCATAGTTAACTGTACCAGTACCTCTAACCACTTTATCAGGCCCTTGCTGCTTCATTAACACATTTTGTGTTGTGGGTATCAGTAACAAGACATTTTCATCTGGCTCAAAAACATTTTCTTTTATCCCATGGTCATAATACATCTTCATCTGTTTTTGGGCCTCTCTTGATTACTATGGGCAGTTTCAGCGTATTATGCCAGTTTCTGTCTCAGTGCATACATATAAGATGCAATAGATTATTTCTGAGTCGGGGTTATTTGCCTATGTTTCTTTTACTACATCTAGTGGCCTTTTAGGTTGTCTACCATACAACATTTCAATGGGTGAAAAACCTGTTAATGTTTGTGGCACTTCTCTGTAAGCAAAAATCAGATGAAGTAAGTATTGGTCCCGATCTGTCCCTTCACCTTTCACAAACCTTTTTAGCATGCATTTTAAGGTGTGATTAAAATGCCCAACAAGACCATCTGTCTGAAAGTGATAAGGGAGGTTCTTGTGGCAGTGATACCTAGTAGTTGGTACAGCTCCTTCAGCAGTGCAGCGCCAACATTGCTACACTGTTTATACACACATATGAAGAAGCCAGCAGAATAAAGCCATTTGGTCAATCTAGTCTTCTCATATTGCAGGGATCAGTAATAATCCCTTTAGATATGCCCACCCTGATGAAGATATTGGCAAGCTCTGATGGCACTTTTGGGGCTGTAACAGTATGCACTGGAATTGCCTCTGAGTATTGAGTACCATAGTCACGTACTACCAGAATGAATCGATTACCTGTTTTTCAGTGATGAAAGTGAGCCGGAACGCACAGGAACGGCGTTCCGGTACCTTTTCTGTGTCCGGAACACCGTTCCGGTACTTCACGGTGTCGGGAGTCTCAGGAGCCCAGGACGGACCACGATTGATTTTTATTTCACATACACACCACAGTAACTCCTGAATCGATTCCTAATTTTTAAAAACTGGAGGGAGTCAAGGGACGTTGTCAATAGGTAATTCCACCAATCACAGATTGTGTTGTGTACACAACGCAGTCTGTGATTGGTGGAAACTACCTGACCAATAGCGCAGAACGCAGAAGGCGGTTGTCTAGTGCCGCTCGGCAAACAGTTACAGACTGCATGTTTTGTTGTGCACTGCGGCTGTGGTAGTGTCATCGAGATGAGACTCAGACCTCGCAAGCAAGCATTAAAGTAAAAGCAACGGTATAGGATAGGGTGCTCATCAGCTGAGCTAAGCTTACCGAGTGTCGGTCGGGGCGACTGTGTCCAGACTGGCTGCTGCTTGGAGTTTTGTGAGTATCCGGGCGGGTGTAAATAGGTTGGAGCCGTCACCACAAATATTTTGATTTATTTTCGCTAACAGCTGGTAATCATAGGTTCATTTCGGTAGTGATTACACAGAGGTGCAGAGTGAGACTGCACCTCTGCTGTGGAACTCACTGCCTAAATAGACTCTTGTCGACTGTCCTTTTTACCTGTGTGATTGGAGTGGAGGGCGGGTGGCAGGCTGGCAGCAGGTGGGCTCCTACAGATAGATGTCACCACAGCAGTTGGCGGGCAGGACAGAGCTGGTAGCCGCGGGGAGCACTTGCAAGCCCATGCGGGCTGGAAGGTCTGAGCTAGGCAGGATACCACTAAAGGCTATAAAAGATTTAAGACTAGTCACATATTGGCTAAAGATCATCCATAATGCCATAAATCAGCAACCCTGGATATCCCTTAAAGAAAAAATCAGATGGTTAAATGAAGGCCATGACTCAAATTGGAGAAAATCACTACTGGAGGTTTTAAAGAAAATTAATATGCAACACCTATGGATAGACTTTAATAGAAATATTACTATTTTCACATTATAAATTATAATAAATGACTTAAAAGAAAACTGTTTATGCTAACACCACCAGAAGATATGGAGATAATAAGAGTACACAATGCTCCTTGGTGCAGAATGAATAAATCAAGCCACAGCCTGGAAGAGTATTTGACATTAGCTATATAGCCAGAATGCCACAAATGAATAACTTGGGCAAGATTTGAAATCCTAAATTCCAAATGCACATACTATGATAAGATAGAGATCATTTTGATGATTAACAAAGAAGTGAATTTTTCCCTGCAATACAAAATGTTTAGAACAATAGAGCACATTATTATAATCTGTCCTTTATTTTCAAAAATAAGAAATTTATATTTTTGGACACCTACTTAAATATGCAGATGTTAGTTATGATGTTGTATTTATAGTATTGCATCCTCAGTGCTTTGAAGAAGCCATAAAATAACAACATTTATGGCATCTGCTGTGAAGCAAAAAGATATGATACAAGAAATATTTAAACTCCAGGGAGCTTAATGTGGTTGTTTTTAAAAAATGTACAATCTTATTTTATAAAAAAAAAAACCTGATTCTGAATTTAAGAAATAATGAAATGTTTTAACTGTTTTTAAGTGTAAACTATGTATTTGAATTGGATATTGCTTATTTGTATCAAGATTTGTAAAAACTAAAGTGTTTACACACTCTGGTTGATTTAATTAAGACTTTTATTCAGTCACTGTGGCTTGAGATAAATGATCTCAAGATTGCTCTGATCATTTGCTTGGATCATTGCATAATGGGGTTCTTGCCGGGCCCCCCACTTGATGGTCCTTACCCTGGGGAGATGGTCTGTTATTGCTGTTTTAAGGGTTGTTACCAGAGGGACTGTTGGTGGTAATGGACCTCTCAGAAGTGAGTGTTGCTTGTGGAGTAGGGACAGTCTGGAAGCCTGCAAGAAGGGACAGAGGGGAGATTAACACAAAGCCGACAGAAATCAGAGGGAGTAAAACAAAATTAGCAGATCAAGCAAAGGACAGAATTAACTGGGAATCGGGGCGGGTCTAAGAGCCACGCTGCAGGCACCAGCCACGGATGGCAGGGAGGGGCAGACAGCTAGCAGCTGCAAGAACCAGTGCTAAACTAGAGGAAACACACACACAAAACAGAAATACAGTAATTTTGAAATATCAGGCTAGCTAGAGCAGTACAATTAGCCTACTAACATAACTCAGTAGTTATTACAGGCTAGAAAGCACAGCTCAGTAGTTAATTATTACTAGCTAGAGGCAGACTGCACTTTTCTTTAAAATATTGCCATTTCCTCGTAGTAAGTTTAAACTTGGTGGCACGGTCCAGCTTGGCGACTAGTGCTGGGTTTAACAAATAGCCACTTAGAGGGCTCACCAGCATGGCAGCAGCCAATCAGGGCACAACAGAGAGATGCACCAGAAAATGAAAACTGAGCTGAAAATCTCTGTGTGGCAGGAGTGCAGGGCTTCAGGGCAGTCTCCGTCTGTTATCTCAGCGATTGGAGTAGAGGGAGGGTGGTAGCAGGCAGGCTCAGAGAAATATCTCGCTGCATCAAGCCCGATTTTGCTTTTCCTGGTGGCAGGTAAACTGTGGCAATTGTAATGGACTTGCATTTGGCAGCACCAAGTAAAACTTTACGCCTGGCAGCTCAAAGTTGGTGGTTCTTGCTGACTAGAGGAGCTTCACCTTGGAGTGGGCTCTTTATATAAACAAGACTCCTCCCTCCTTTTTCTTGTTCTGTCTTGCCTGTAGATGGTGTGATCTTCTGGCATGATAGATGAGTTCATTATTTTGGGGACAGCCAGGTTTCTGTGAGGCAGATGACATCTGCCTATGCTGGGTGACTCAAGCCTGGAAGACAGTAAATTTAGACAGGAGGCTGCATGTGTTCAGAGATGCAATCTTAATATGCCCCTCTTTCCCATTGCTTCTTCCCACATTGGGTGCTGGCCCTGGGTTAAGGTGGATGTTCCCAGAGATTAGCAGGAGGATTAGGACATACTTTTTTGATGAGATACTATTGGTGTAGAATAGCATTTTATTCCTGAATTGCATAGAATTAGGGTGCCTTGGTAGGGAGGATAGCATGATGGCCACCAACAGGGTGGAATAGTGGCAGTTTGATGCCCTCCTCAGTGGCTGTTTCCTGCATGTGACGCAGAGCAAATTGGGGGTTTAGTCAGTGTGAGACCTTAGTGGTACCTGTAGGATGGCAGAGTAGATAGCTCATTATTGGTGCATGCTCTGGCCTCAGGGCATAACAGGAAGTTATGGGGGATGACTTGAAGGCACATCAATTAGTACTATTAGCAGTGTAGCAGCTAGCATGGTTAGTGTCTGCATTGTGCTCATGCAGACTAAAGGGTGACAAGAGTGAAAGGATAGATATGTAATCTGCACTAAGTAAACAGACTACAATGGGACAGTGAAGCTTATGTTGCCCTTAGTGGCCCAATGCTATAATGAGCTAATGGGAAAATAAAAAAAATAAAATGGCAAGATGGAAAATAGGCCCAGCCAGTATCCAATTGTGTGACCTAGGTTAACTATACATGTATGTGATCCAGAATTCTCTAAAATGCACCAAATTGACTCATTTTTTTGAAGATTTTTCCGGGGGGGCATGCCCCCGAACCCCCCTAGCAAGGCTCAGTTTTCGGACTTGAATATAGTTCCTGTACTTCTTTTGAACCACTTTCATCACTGCTGTTTTTACTTTTTGCCTAAGACTTGCCTCCCTCGCTAAACCTCATTAAACGGTCACTCTATAGTATCCCCATCCCCCCTGCTCTTGCCATCCTCCTGACTAATCTCCTTTGTCCAAGATAGTTATGGCCGTTTCAGTGTTCACTTGTTAGATCCTTAAATACCCAATGTTTGCCCTATGCTCCCAGTTTGTCTTATGCCTTTGTCTCACCTCTTGTCTCCCCCTCGTATTTTTCTCCTGTTTATTTTCAAATACATTACTTTAATTATGTTATTTCTCAAGTTTTTTACTGTTACCTAGCTTGAGTTGCATATTTTAGTTGTCTCGATTGTATTTCTTGCCATACGTTGTTAGTATAGACTGATACCCCCACAGGCATATATGAAACCTGCCTGCCTCATTGTAATATCGCTATTATATTGTACCTGTCTTTTACTCAGGCTTTTGTAACCTGCCTGTGTCACACTGTTATCTGCCTGCACACTGTTATCTGCCTTCTTCTCATAACAGACATCTCAAAAGGCACCAAGAGCAAGATCAGTCTGTTTGTAGATGACACCAAGATGGAAGCAGTAGTGGATGACTTAGGAGGATGGCAGGGGTTGCAAGATGATCTGGCAAAATTGGAGGTCTGGTCGGGCACTTGGCAGCTGGGGTTCAATGCCAAGAAATGTACGGTACTACATTTTGGTGCAAAAAAAACAAGGGGGAGCTACCAGTTAGTGGGGATTCAACTAACCAAGCTGGAGGAGAAGGATCTGGGGGTGATTATAATGGGAGCAATGAACAACTCACCAAAGTGTAGAAAGGCAGCTTCAAAGGCCATCAGGATGCTGGGTTGTATTGCCAGAGGCATATCCTCCAGGAGGGAGGAGGTTATCCTGCCACTATATAGGCCACTGGTTAGACCTCACCTAGAGTACTGCATGCAGTTATAGCGACCATACCTGAAGAAGGACATTATGTTACTGGAGGTGGTGCAGCACAGGACAACAAAAATGATCCAGGGTCTAGGGGATTTACCCTATGAGAGCAGGCTGAGGGAGCTGAACATGTACTTCCTGGGGAAAAGGAGAGATAGGGGTGACATGCTTGAAATCTTCAAGTACATGAAGGGAATAAATGAGACGGGCATGGAAGGGCTTTTCAAATTAAGGAGGGGAGGGACACTCGCAGGCATAATCTGAGATTGGAAGGAGGAAAGTTCAGGAGGGAAATGAGGAGACACTTTTTTACGGAGAGGGTGGTGTCTGGGTGAAACACATTGCCAGAGGAAGTGGTATCCTGTAGAACAGTGGGCTGCTTCAAAAGGGAATGGGACAGGGTAAGGGGGAGGGTCACTGGAGGGGAGAGCAACTGTAGTACAAGGGCTGCAAGGCCTTTACCTTCTGGTAATTTCATGTTTGTATGATCGTATGTATTGTTCTCCTCTTACCCTTCCCTCTGGGTTGCACCTGGAATCAAGCCTTGGCTCCGTGTGCTTCTTCCGGTTATCAACTTTAATAAATAAATAAATAAATAAATAAGGTCCAACCACATCCATTGCTGTTCTCTCAAAAGGCATCTCTATTAAGTGTAGGAACATCAGGGACACCTTGTCTTTTTTAGTCACTGGGGCTACTTTTTGACATTCAGCACAAGCACTGCAATAGGCAACAAGATCCTCATGAATCCCATGCCAGCAAAATCTGTACAACAATCTGGCAAGAGTGTGGTTCCTCCCCAGGTGACCAGCCATAGGACTGTTGTGTGCTATCTGTAACAACTCAGTTCTGTACTTCTGTGGTGGTATGATTATGATCACTTGTCCTATCTGTTCCAGCATCTGAGGATTATCCCAAACTCTGTATAGTAGCCCATTACATTTTTTAAACATTGGTTCACCCTGTTTTTGTTTCACCCCAGCTGCTTAAAATAACCTTGGCGAGAAACACTGTTAGTTTTCTCAGAAACAAAATCACAATCAGTTATCAGTTTAGTCTTGAGGCAGTATAAGCATAGTATTTAAGGGCGCTGAGCTGCAAACCTGGAGACCTGGGTTTGAATCCTGACAGCCCCCACTTGCATATTGTGTGACCCTGAGCAAGTCACTTAACTTCCCTTACTCCCAGGTTGCACCTGGAAATGAGCTATAGCTAACTGTGCCTTTCATGGTTAAACAGTTTCTCCTTTCCCCTTCACTTCCGCATTTTCATATATCAGCTCCTTATTTCCATCAGTCTTTTGTTGGACCTGTTTTTTCAGGTGTCTTTTTCCTTTACTGGACTTCCGGATCTTGAAGCTGGGTTCAAATAAGTCTGAATCAAAGTCACCAAAAGGAAAAGAGTCCCAAATATCTGAGATTTTCTTTGCTTGTGCACTTGACATCACAGCTGCTGAAACAGCAGGGTTTACTCCTTCAATGATTAACTTAGCAAATCCTGGAAAGTCATTTCTGATAATCACAGGTACAGGTAACCCTGGTACTACCCCTACTTTCATTTGGTGTGACACCCCATTAATGTTCAGAGTCACATTGGTGATGGGATAGTATCAAGTGTCCCTGTAGATGCAGATGACCCAAGTACCTGGTCCTTTTGCACAGCCTTTTCGCGGAACTTCAGCCTGAACCGGAGTCTGTCTGCTTCCTGAATCTACAAGTCCATGTACCATCTTATCTCCCACCTTAGTATCTGTTATGTACTTACTCCAATTTGGTAAGGCCAAATTTGCTTCATGTTTACCCTCCTTATTTTTACATCAGTTTCTTGTAATATGGCCTGGCTTATTACAGTTATAGCAAATAAAGTCTTTGGGTGTAGATTTGTTACCCCCATCAGAATTTGTATCTTGTCTCAAGTTAAAGCAGGAAAAAGAGGGTCTTACCATTCCTTGACAGTTATTTCACCACTGTGGGGCCTCTCTGGCCACCTGATAGTCCTCTGCCAAAGAAACGGCATTTTCTCCGCTTTCTGGTCAGTGTTCTTTTACCCAAAGCTGCACGTTTGTAGAAAGGATGTTGATGAATTGTTCCATTGCAAATATGTTGATGATCTATGAGACTATTTTGCCCTCTGGTTGGAGCCATTTAATGAGGGGTTCTATGAGTCAGGTGAAGGCCTCTTGAGGATTGTCAACTGTGTGGTACTTCAGACACTGGAATCTCTGCCTGTAGGTCTCTCCTGAGATGTGGTATTTTTAAAGATTTTTCTTTTCACAAGGTCTTAGTTTTCTGACTGTACAGTGTCCATATTGCTGTAGGTAAGTTGGGCTTTCTCTGTCAGATAAGGTATCAGCCTGATTGCCCATTGCTGTTTTGGCCTCCTGTATTACACATTTTTTTTAAAGAAACTTAAATAGCTTTCTGCAATCATACTTGCAAACCAGGGGATCCCAGTTTCACATAGAGATTCACATATCATTTGGAGAAGCAAAGGGAGAAGGAAGGAATAGAAACAGCAAGTGAAGAAAGAGAGCTATCGGGTTGGGGAGGATTGTGGAACCATTGAATTGGCCAATTCCTAGAAAAATTTGACTGCACAGTCAGACAGACAAAAGACAGACAAGTGGCAGAATAGAAGAGAACAAAATAGATTCTTGCTTTTAACTCTCTCTGCATAACAAATGGGACAGAGTCTTACACAACCCTGTCATATAGCCCACCATGACCCAAACCCATAAGACCACCAAATCAGGGCTGGTTCAGCTTCCCCTGGTTAAAATACAGATGACGCAGACTGATGATTCCTGAGAAGGATGAAACACATGTCTGTATCTTCTGTGTTCAGCTATTGCAGATTATGTAGTAGGCCCTTTTGCATCATGCACTCCTGCTTAATGCAGAACCAGTTTAAATTTTAATTGTGATTTGCATACACATACCATGATGCTTTGCATTATTGGGGTATGTATGATTCTGTATTTCTTTGAAACCTGACTTTGTTGCCAGTGTCCTTTTTGGGTAATCCTTGCTGCAGAGCTTTTGTGCTGAACTTTTTTCTGCTTTGTGCAGGAAAAGCAGAAGACTATGGTGGTATCATTAGATTAAACAAAGTAGGTAGAAAGGAGAAAGATGGTAAGAAAAAAGCAGATACCTAAAGTAATACTCCTGTTCAGTTTTCACAATGGAGGAAGATGGACCACTCCCAGAGTGTGGGGGAATAAGAGTGCACACATTAGAGAAGAAGGGATAGCAGTGGAGAGGTTACTTAATGGACTCTGGACACTAAAGATGGAAAAGACACCAGGCCCAGATGGGCTGCACCTAGGGTGCTAAGGGAGGTGACCTGGTTTCTGGCAGAGCCCCTAACTGACCTCTTTACTACTCCATAGAGCAGGTGTTTCCAGTGGATTGGAGCATGAACTATGTAGTTCTGCTCCACAAAACTAGGAGTAGAGAGGACCCAGGAACCTATAGATCAGACAACGTGAACTCAGTCCTAGGGAAAGTGCTGAGAGTCATTATAAAAGAGAATATAGTGGAGTGGCTGAGGCCAATGAGCTTCAGGATAAGAGGCTGAAAATGTTCATATCAAGCAGATCATGCCATTCAAACCTGCTAGACATCTTCATTTATGCCACAAAGACAGTTGATAAGGACTAAGCTGTAGACATATTATATCTTGACTTTAAAAATTATTTTAGGAAAGCAGGGCAAGCTGGAGATGGTGCAACACATGTTGACCAAAATGATTCAAGGTCAACAGGGCAGATCTTATGAAGATCAACTCAAGGCACTGAACATGTACTTGCTGGAGACCAGGGGATAGAGGGGAGATATTATAGAGACCTTCAAGTTTCTGAAAGGAATAAACATGATAAACAGTTTGGAACCATTTAGCATGAGTATAGAGTTAAGAACCTGGGGTCATGAGTGGAAAATGAAGGGGGGAAGGTTTAAGAGGGATGTGTGGAAGTTCTATGTAACAGAAAGGGTGGTAGAGTCAAGGAACAGTCTGCCAGAGAAGGTGGTGAATGCCACAACCATAAATGGTTTCAAGCATAGCTAGGAGAGATTGAAGGGTTTGGTGGCTGCTCAGGTCAGTAGCAGTAGGGAGGGGAGCAAGGGGGTTGACTGGGAGGGATAAAACCTGTATAGGCAATAGGTACCAAGGCAAATAGGACACTTTAGGCATACTAGATGGACCTGTGGCCTTTCTCTGCTGTTATTGTCTATGTTTGTATATGAGACTTGTGAAAACACAGAGTTCTGTGGATTGGAGACATATTAATTAAGTGGATTGGCAACTGGCTCGGAGAAAAACTTAGAGAACAGTTGTTAATGAGGAATACTCAGGGGTTAAGGAAGTTACTAATGGGGTGTGACAGGGGTCGATTCTAGGGCCAGTCCTTTTCAACCTCTGCATCTGCGATACAGTGGAGGGTATGTGGGGAAAGATCAGTCTTTTAGTAGAGGATAACAAAATCAGTGGCAGGGAGGATACAGCGGTAGGAGTATGGGGAATGAAAATGGTCTTGGACAACTGGAAAAGTGGTTTAAGATATGGCAACTTAAATTTGAAACCAAACAATTTATTGTCATGCACATTGGCAGAAGAAATCCAAAAAAAGTACTGGTTAGGGGAGTGAGGACGGAACAAGTGTCGGGAGGAAAGGTCCCTGGGATCATTGTTAGTGACCATTTTGGAGTCCCATGCCCTAAGCTAGAAGGCTGCAGGGAAAACAAATCTGATGTTGAGGTATGTGGGGAGGGGTTGCTAGGGGAAGGATGGAGCTTATTCTGCCCCTGCACAGATCATTGGTGAACCCTCACCTGTAGTACTGTGTGCAGTTCTAGAGCGTACATCTGAAGAAGGATAGGGACCTCTTAGAGAATGGCCATAAAGAGGATTCTAGGGCAGCAGGAGAAGATTTATGAGGACAAGCTGGAGAGCCCGAATATGTACAAGTGCAGAACAGGTGGGAGAGGAGGAAGAGACAGAGACCTTTAAGTCCCTTAGTGGTAATAATAAAGTGGACAGCAGTGACTTTTTCACAAGAAGTGAGGGCAGGGTAGCAAGAGGGTATGGAAGCTGGAGGGGGTAAAATTCAGAAGGGATTTACAGAAAGGAATTTCTGTACAGAAAGGGTGATGAAGAGGCATAATGAATTGCCAGAAGAATTTGTCCACAACCAACTTCAAAGACAGGTTGGATAGGCACAGGGCAGTAGTCCAGATCAGGGAGGGGGGAGAGTGGACACTCAATTGATGGGGATGAGCCGACTAAAGAGGGGGTGTCAAATACTGTTAGAGCTCCTGGAAGACTAACTCTGGCCCAGCGTTAAGCTGGGTGTGGATGTAGGCAGGTACCGATCAGACTCAATGGGCCAGTGGGCCTTGTTCTGCTGTCAACATCAATGTTTCTATGTAAGCTGGAGTAGTGGCCTAACATATGGTAACAAAAATTCAGTGTCAAAAAATGTAAAGTGATGCACACTAAAAATCAAAATCCACAGAAGGAATATTGCATCAATGGGGACAAAGTAGGTCACAGAAAGGAGGAAAAAAAATGGGAGGTTCTAGTAAACAACAATTTGAAAGCCTGTTGCAATGCAGCAAATAAGAAACCTTACAAAATGGGTAAGAAAAATCTGTGACTCTAGTCTCCTAATTGGATGAAACTCACCACATGGCCATGCATTATTCCACAGTGACCACACGCATGCCCTTCTTTTCATCCCTCAGAACCTTGTGGACATTTTATAAGATAGATATTCCACTACAGGGCGTGCAGTCGTGCTCTGATATACGCACATCTTGGGAGGTTGAAGGCACTTGGCCTGTGGCCTCATGCTCACAATAAACCCAAAGTATGTGTATATCAGAGCACAACTGCACACCCTGTAGTGGATTATCTATTATAAATAGGAAGCTGGGATGTATGGTGGTGTGGTTTTACTAGTCGCAAAAAATACATGAAATTACCTCTGTACAGGTTAGGGGCTAGACCACACTTAGGGTACTTTGTGCAATTTTGGAACCCACATCTGAAGAAAGAGTGGAAAATGTTGGAGAATGTTCAGCAGAGAACTAGCAAAAAAAATGATCCAGGGGCAGCATGGCAAGATGCATCAGGAAAGACTGGGCAGTCTCAACACACACTGTGCTGGATGGAAGGAGTCATGCTAAGTACATACGAATACATGCAGGCATGCTGCAGTGTACTCCTCTCTTAAACTGTGAAATAACTCAGTCAACAGGGGTCGTAAACTTAAATTAGCCCGGGATCCAAAAAGGATGCCAGTAAATATTCCTTCACTGAAAAGGTAATAGATGATACGTGGAACAATCCACCCAGCAATGTGACTAATGCTAGGTCTATTTCTGCATTCAAAACACAGTGGAATAGTTTCAAGGGGATAATTAGAAACAAAAGAAAGGTAGGATGGGGACAGTTCTGTAAGGGCAAAGCAAAGCCATGTAGGAACAACTGGGTAGACTTGGACTATTTTTTTTTTTTTTTATAAAAAACTTTATGTTTATTGTTTTAAAAAACAAACATACAGTTTGAGAATTCCTATCACCAATGTTGCAGTACATAAATTATAACAATTGAGGGTGCCACTCCTCTTAATATACACAAAATATCAGTGATACAAGATACATCTTTGGGAGGTATTCAATTAATTAACAGAGTAAAAATCAAAAATGTTCTGTGTAATGAGCCCATGAGCTACATGGTACCAGTTTCATAGAGTTTTAAGTTCAATGTCCACGTAGTCATCCCCACTAAGGAGGTAATGAAAAAAGGAAAGTACCATGCTATAACATAGTTATACGCACTATGTGTGGCTCAGAATGAATGACATAGAAATTATACTGCTGAAAATTTAATTACGAGTCTAGCTGAACTATTTAACAAACTGGTACAAAACATTATTGCAGTTACAGTATTATAATTGCATTAATTTTCTTGAGATGGATATTAAACATTTGAGAAAAAAAACCTTATATGGATATCTAATATAGACAAGGCCACACTACAATATTTAACTTCTACAGAGCCATCACATAGCTATTTAATAATGCAATTTTGGAACTTTCAAACCACTAAAGCTAAAGGATTCAATCATTATCAGTAGGACAGCTTATCCACAATCCTGCATTATGATGGGCATAAGCCAGGGACTAATAAAACTGTAAGTGACTGGATTTAAAAGTCAATAAATAGCCCTACCTAGCGAAATTGCCCACCCATATAATACTACCACTCTATTCTAAACATATTCAGGGATCCTCTTCCTCCAAAGATTGTTCTTCCGAAGCGGTTGAACTAACTCTAGAAGCCGCGTACTCCTGGCTCCACTTCAGAGCATCGATCGGGTCGAGAAAATAAAGATTTTCCCCCTGTGTGTGATTCAGAGTCAGGCTGGGAAGACCATGCCATGGGGGATGGATGCCTCACGTAGCATAGCCCGAATCCCATCAAATTTCTTCCTTTTCTGCCGGGTGACATAACTTATATCCGGGTAAAGAGTGATGCATTGTCCATCCTGCAGGAGAGTTCCTTTTCTTTGAGCCAATGCCAATAATGTGTCACGGGTGCCTGCTCCATCTGTTACCACTACGATGGCTCGCAGCGCCTTGGGGTTTTCAGGTCGACTACGATGTGTCACTCTGTAGGCCCTCTGAAACTGTTGAGCCTTCTCCAAGGCTTCTTCTCCCAACTGGTGCTCAGACCATTCCCGCAAAAACAGGAGCAGGTGATACCCCTAGGAACTTTCAGGCATTCCCAGAATCCTTAGATTAGGAGAATTAACTTGATTTTCAAGTGTTTCTAGGCGATTTTTCAGGTGAGCACTTTCTTTTACAATATTGGAGGTAGCCCCCATTGCTACATCGGGCCGCTTCGATGCCTCTACTGACATTGTCTGTACGTGTTCCATAGTGGTCTCCAATGTTGCCACTCTTCTAGTGAGGCCATCAAATTTTTCGGAAAGTATAGTGACAGATTTGATGAGACGAGTGAGCTTCAGCCCTGTAGTTTGTAGGGTCTCATCTCCGGATTCCAGACTTGGACTCTAATAGTCTTCTATCCATTACCATCTATGTTACGTATGTGTGTGTATTTTTCAGCTGTCAGTACAGAATCCATATTAACTATAAACATAGAATTTGTTGGCAGAAAAGGACTGCTTGGCCAACCCAGTCTGCCTAGATGGTCCCTGCCCAGTCTGTTTCTGCAGATCATAACTGGTCTCCGGTGAGCCTCCCTCCTTTCTGCTTATTTACTAATATTCCCCTATGTTTAGCCCATGCAATCTTGAAGCCACTTACTGTTCTAATCTCCACCACTTCCACTGGCAGTCTGTTACAGGCATCTACCATTCTTTCAATAAAGTAGTACTTCCTCACATCCCTCTTAAACATCTTCAGCTTCATGGAATGCCCTCTGGTCCTAGTACTGTTTCTTATTGGAAAGAGACTCTCCTCCTGCACCTTTTTTACCTCCATGAGGTGCTTTTTGGTCTCTGTTATGTCCTCTCTCACTCTCCTCTCTTCCAGAGTGAACATGTTGAAATCCCTCAGTCTCTCTTTGTAAGGCTTTTGAAGCAACTCCTGCACTATTTTAGTTACTCTTCTCTGAACTGCCTCCACCCTGTCTATGTCTTCTCTGATGTGCGACCTCTAGAACTGGACACAATACTCTAGGTGGGGTCTCACAAGTGAGTTATACAATGGCAACACCACCTCCCACCTCGTGCTGGAAATACCTCTCCAAATGCATCCCAGTATCCCTCTAGCCCCACCAACTGCTTTGTCACACTGCCCTCTCACATTAAGGTAATCAGATATGATAACCCCAAGGTCTCTTTCCTGCCTAAGTACTGTCAGTACCTCCCCTCCCCATCCTATACTTAACTGCTGGGTTTCAATGCCCTAGGTACATGAGTTTGCACTTTTTGGAATTAAACCTCAACTGCCATGCTCTTTACTACTCTTCAAGTTTCCCAGAGTTCCTGTGCATTCTTTTCCTGAGTGTCCATCCTATTACAGATTTTGGTGTCATCTGCAAAAAGTCATACTTTCCCTTCCAGTTCTCCTGTAACATTACTTATGAAGACACTGAAGAGGATCGATCCCAGTACTGAGCCCTGCAGTACCCCTCTGGTCACGCTCTCCTGATTAGAGAGAGTGCAGTTTACCACCACCTTCTGTCACCTATCCATTAACCAGTTCCTCACCCAATTCACATCTTTGGATCCCACCTCTAGGCTATTCAATTTCTTTATCAGTCTCCTGTGTGACACAGTGTTGAAGGTCTTGCTTAAGTCGAGATAAGCCACATCCAGTTCTGTCCCCTGATCTCTTTTCCTGGTCACCCAGTCAAAGAATTCAATCAGATTAATCTAGCATGATCCCTTCCCCGTGTGAATCCATGCTGCCTTTGGTCTTGTACTTCTTTGGCTTCAAGATACTCCACCACCTTTCCATTAACAGGGTTTCCATAAATTTACCCACCACTGATCTGAGACTGACTGGCCTCTAGTTAGTAGTTTCCTCCCTGCTGCTAATCATATGGAGTGGGACCATGTCTGCTCTCTTCCAGTCCTCCAGCCTGTTTCCAGTGAACTGTTGAATAAGGCCATTAGTGACACAGCTAGCACCTCCCTGAGTTCCTTTAGTACCCTTGGGTGTATCCTGTTCGGTGCCAAAACCTTATCCACTTTCAGAGCTGCAAGTTCCTTCAAGACTCTTTATTCTCAAAATGGACTTGTGTCCAACCCCCTCCTTCTTCCTACTGCTCCCTTGTAGTCGGTCCCCCCTCCCTCCACTGTGAAGACTGAGCAGAAGTACCTGTTCTGTATGTCTGATTTTTCTTGATCCTCTCCTGTGCAGCCTCCCCTGCCACCCTCCTTACTCTCACTATCCCTCACATTGCTTTCCTCTTCTCACTTATGTACCTAAAAAAGTCTTATTCCCTTTAGCTACCCTTTTGACTATCCTTTCCTCTGTCTGCACCTTTGCTCCCTTCACTGCCATTCCTGCTTCCCTCTGTTTTACTTGGTATACCTCCCTGTCTTCCCCCTTTTGTGTTTCATTATATCTCCTGGATGCTACCCTTTTTTCCTTCACCTCCTATACCTCCTGCATGCCACTCTTTTTCCCTCACCACCTTGGCCACTTTCCTAGAGAATCATAATGGTCTCTTTTTTCCTTCTACTTTTACTCACTTTCCTCACACAGAGGTTGGTTACCTTAACATATGCCCTCCCTTACTGTTCACCAGGTATGTCATTAAACAATAAGGCATGCTAGTTTTTTTTTGTTGGGATAATGGCACATCTCAGGTGAGTTTAGACACAAGGCTGTAGGCTGAGTGCTTCCACTGCCCGAGAAGTGCCATAATACAAACACAAAGCACATGCTGGACTGCCATATTACAGTGACAGTGTCAGTGGCTCAGTAGGTAACACTCTGGCCTGTGGGTCTGGAAGAGCAGATGATCATGGGTTCTAGGCCCACACCATTTACTTGGAGTAATTTCCATAGCTGACACTACAACGCAGTATGAGGGTGTGCTGCACAACTGAGATGTCATCCTTCAAATAGGACATTAAACCAAGGTCCCTTCTGCCCGTCTCTGGTCACTGTCCAGGTAGAAGTAAAAGATCCCATGGCACTTATCGATGAGGAGTAGAGGAGTTTTACCCCGGTGTCAAGGCTAACATTCCCCTATCAATAAAACAGGTCCATGTAACTCCCCCCCTCCCGACCAATATGCACCTGGAAACAAGTTATCACAGTTCAGTGGAAAGCCAGAGGCAACATGCCAACTGGGAGGAATGGAACTATCAGTCACAAAGCAGGAAAGGGACTGGGTGGTAATCATTTCTGATGACCTGAAGGTAGCTAAGCAATGTGGCAAGGCATTGGGGAAGGCTAATAGGATGCTGGGCTGTATAGGTAGGGGAATCACCAGCAGAAGAAGGGATGTAGTGATGCCCCTGTATAGGTCACTGGTGAGAACACATCTCGAGTACTGTGTCCAGTTCTGAAGGCCTCATCTCTGAAAAGACTTACAGAGGGTGGAGACAGTACAAAGGAGAGCTACGAAAATGGTGTAGGACCTGCATCAAAAGTCCTACAAAGAGACACTTAAGGTAAGGAGCTGAATTTGTACTCCCTAGAGGAAAGGAGGGAAAGGGGGATATGATAGAAACATAAAATACCTTACAGGTATAAAACAGGGTACATGAAGGTAGCATTTTTCAAAGAAAAAGATGCTCGAGGACAAGGGGTCACACTATGGAGGTGGAAGGGGGAGGCTCAGAGGAAATGTAAGAAAGTACTTCTTCATAGAGAGGGTGATGGATGCATAGAAAAGCTTCCCGGTGGAGGTGGTGGGGCTAAAACGGTTACAGGATTCAAAAATGCATGGGATAGATATAAGGAGATCTTGTAAGTACTGCAGGGGGCAAGACCGAAAGCTGAGTAGGGTCTGAGGTGTAGCTTTAGGTGGGGAAAAACAGGACAGACTGGAAGGGCCATGAGGTCCTTATCTGCCGACATGTTATATGTTTCTGTGTAGTGTGCCTTTCCTGGTCAAAAATGTTACATAGCTAAATAAATTGCAATTATGAAATGGGTACATCAGGAGTAGTAAAGATATCATAAAAAAATGTATTTAAATTTGTAAAAAATACAAATAAAAGATAAGAAAGAGAGAAAAGGAAAAAAGTAGTTCTGTTAAGCCATTGTAATTTTACTGTACATGTAATAGATGGCAGATGCTGCATTTGTTAAATACAGGTGAATTGAGGTGCAGTAATATGGCTGTGCCTGCCTAATGTAAACAGGTCAGAGAGATTACGTAGAAACACAGAAAAGCAGAATCTATTGACAGATAAGGACTTCTTGGCCCACCTGGTCTGTCCATTTTGTCACTGCCTATACTGTCACCACAGACCCTGCCTGACCTCCGGATGTTCCCCTCTTCTCCTGCTTTTATACCAAGATTCCCTTCTGCCTATCTCATGCATGCTTGAAGCCCACCACTGTTTTTGTCCCCGCCACTTCTGCTGGAAGACTTTTCCAGGTGTCCACCACTCTTCAATGAAGAAGTACTTACTCAGATTCCTCCTAAATCCCCCACCCAGCTTCACTGCATGCCCTAGTGTTCTCATGTGCATTCTATTCTGAAAAATACTCCCCTTCTGTACCTTATGTACCCCCATGAGGTACTTATAGGTCTCTATCATGCCCCTTCCCCATCCCTCATCTCTTCCAGGGTGTACATATTGAGATTCATAAGTATGTCCTTTTAGGGCTTATGATGCATCTCCTTCACCATTTTAGTTGCCCTCCTGTGGACAGCCTCCACCATGTCTGTGTCCTTCCTAAGATGTGGTTTCCAGAACTGGACACACAGTACTCCAGGAGGGGTCTCACCAACAATTGATACAGTGGTAACACCACCTCTCTCCTTCTACTGGTGATTCCCCTCCCTGTGCACCCCAGCATCCCCCTGGCCTTGCTTACTACCTTGTCACATTGTGCCCCCCACCTTGAGGTCATCAGATATGTTAACTCCAAGGTCTCTTTCCTGTTTAGTGACTATCAACACCTCTTCCACTATTTTATATACCATTCTTGGGTTTCTGTGCCCAGTGTGCATGATTTTGCACTTTTTGCATTGAAACTCAGCCACCATACCCTTGATTACTCTACAGGATTTCTCAGGACTCTGCTCGGTCTCTCCACCTCCTCTAGTCTACCCTATTGTAGACTCTGGTGTCTTCTGCAAAAAGGGCATAACGTACCTTCCAGCTGTTCTGTAATGTCGCTTATGAAGGCCTTGAAGAGGAAGGGTCCCATTACTGAGCCCTGAGGTGCCCCACAGGTCACTCTCCCCTCATTAGAGTGAGTGGCGTTTACCAACACCCTCTGTTGCCTATCTATCCAGTTCCCTAACTAGTTTACCCTCTTGTGTCCCACCCCCAAACTGCCCATTTTCTTTATAAGCTTCCTATGTGGTACAGTGTTGAAGGTCTTGCTGAAGTCTAAGTAGGTCACATCTACCGTACCACCCTGAACAGTTTCCCAGGTCATCCAGTCATAGCAATCAATCAGGGTTGTCTGACATGCCCCCCACCCCCAGTGAATCTGTACTGTCCAGGGTCTTGTAACTTTCTAGATTTAAGATACCCCACTAGCATTTCTTTTAATTAGGTACCACCGAGGAAGAAAAGGATTTAGGGGTGGTTATAATGGGGAATATGAACAACTCAGCTCAGTGCAGGAAGGTGGCAGCTAAAGCCAACAGGATGATGGTGTGTACTGCGAGAGGAATCTCCTCCAGAAAGAGGGAGGTGATCCTGCCTCTGTACAGGTCACTGGTCAGACCACACCTGGAGTACTGCATGCAGTTCTGGTGCCCATTTCTGAAGAAGGATGTCAGATTACTGGAGGGGGTACAGCACAGGGCAGTAAAGATGATCCAGGGTTTGGAGGACAGACCCTATGAGGACAGGCTGAGAGAGTTGAATATGTGCTCACTGGAAGAGAGAAGGGATCAAGGGATATATGATTGAGACCTTTAAATACATGAAGGGGATAAACAAGACAGGTATAGAAAGGGTATTTAAGTTGAGGAGGGGGAGGGACATGAGAGGGCATTGTCTTAGATTGAAGGGGGGAAGATATAGCAAATCAAATCAAACTTTATTTTTATAGTGCTTTTCAAAATCAAAGCGCTGCACATAAAATCAGACATAAATATAATTTAAAACAAGAGGATAAAACAGATTACCTATAAATAGGAAAGGCCATATTAAATAAATACTTTTTTAATTCAGTTTTAAACCTATCGACAGTCAGGCATTCTCTTAACCGACGAGGTAGAGACTTCCACAGGGTTGGAGCTGAAAAAGAAAAAGCACGGGCACCAGATGTTTTTAGTCGCACCATGGGAATCTCTAGTAATCCCTCATCAGTGGATCGGAGAGGACAGAGGGGGCAGTAGGGTACCAGGAGGTCTTGCAGATTACCGGATCCCTGATCATGTAGGGCTTTAAAGGTTAGCAAGCCAACCTTAAAGGTGAGCCATCACCAAATAGGCAGCCAGTGCACTTCGCGGAGCACAGGCATAATATGACAGGACCTGGAAGTACCAGTCAAAAGCCTGGCTGCTGCGTTCTGCACCAGCTGCAAGCAGTGGATATCAACCCCTGGAAGCCAAAGGTAGAGGGAATTGCAGTAATGAAGGTGGATAGTGATAAAGGCATGGACCAATGTTGGAAGATCATCCGGAGAAACCAAGTGCTTTACCCGGGCGACATTCCTTAGATGGTAAAAAGAGGATTTGACGACAGCCGACACCTGAGATTTCAGTGTCAGACCATCAGCAAAGATAACGCCAAGGTTACGTTCTCGGTCTGAGATAGTGAGCTGTATGTCATCAATCGAAAGACCAGATGCCTGTCCAGCCCCCAAACCCACCCCCGGATGACCAGGGTACACTATCAACACTTCAGTCTTGTCTGGATTCAGTTTCAGCCAGTTAGTACTCATCCAGGTTCTGATCTCGGTAAGGCAGTTATTTAGCACAGGGAGTGCATCATTTTTTCCGGGCAGAAAGGACATATACAGTTGAGTATCATCTGCATAGCAGTGAAAACTCAAACTGTATCACCTGATGATGTCTCCCAATGGCAGCATGTACACTGCAAACAGCATGGGGGTCTAAATGGAGCCCTGTGGCACGCCGCAGGGCAGGGAGTGAGTGCCAGAGGAATAAATTCCAGTGGCAACTCTCTGAGACCTGTCCACGAGGAATGAATGAAACCATTTGAGGACTGTACCAGACAGCCTACAAAGAAACCGAAGGCACTCCAACGGCGCACCATGGTCTACAGTGTCAAATGCTACAGAGAGATCAAGAAGGACCAGAATAGTACGTGCCTTTCTCTCTTTTGCCATTAGGAGGTCATTCAGTACTCGGACAAGTGCAGTCTCTGTGCTATGCTTCTTCCTAAATCCGGACTGGAGAGTACCATAGACCTTGTGAGTTGTAAGGTGATCATCCAGTTGCAGCACAACCACCTTTTCAATAACCTTACCAACAAATGGCAGGTTACAGATAGGTTGGTAGTTAGCTAGACAGTCTGGGTCCAAGGAAGATTTCTTTAGGAGTGGTCGAACGACCACCTCCTTAAGGGGATCTGGAAAGACCCCCATCTCCAAGGACATCCAGGCAATTTCAGCAAGGATTGGGCAGATAACATCTACACATCCTACTAAGAGGAGCGTAGGGCCCAGATCCAAACTATAACTGGTTGGGTGCAGTGTCTGGATGATCTTCACAATGTCTGTGAATTTTGGCTTGCAAAAATCTGACCAGATAGACTGAGTGCATGCCACTTCATGCCAATCATCACAATCCCTCATAGGAGAGGCCGGGCTGATGCCAGACCTGATGCTGGCAACTTTATCTGTGAAGAATTGAGCAAACTCCTCATATTTCAGCTGAGAAAAGGCTTCTCTGGGCTGGAGACAGATCGGATTTTACAATCTGTCAACAGTCCGGAAAAGCTGAGCTGGTCGATTCTGCATTCTTACGGATGATTTCTGCCTGATAGCCATCATAATGTGCTATCAGCCTAAGCCTATCAGCATCAAGGCTGGACTTTCACCAGGCTCTCTCCATCTTTCGACCAACTCGCCTCAACTCCTTCAAGGAACCATCAAACCAAGAGTTTCTTGGGCGAAGGGTGAGAAGCCAAACACGAACAGGAGCAATTTTGTCCAGGGCATCTCCCACAGCCTTACATTCACCCGATAAACCCGATAGGTCCAGTACCACTGATAGGTCACTAGGGGTAACTCCCCTTTAAAGGGCGGTACTGAACCATTTCCGTAGGGGCAGACCTATTGGAGGGGGCCCTGAAACTGAACCTTATGGTGTGATGGTCAGACCAACTGATTAGTTCCACCCCCAAGTCAGTTATCTCCATACCCAAAAGAAAGATAAGATCCAATGAGTGACTCCATACATGGGTTGAGGAGGTAACTACCTGTTTAAGGCCCAACATTGTCATCAGTTGGAGGAGATTTTGACCAAAATGCTAGAGTTCATCGTCGACCCAAGCATTGAAGTCCCCCAGAACTACCCATCTGGGGGACCTCAATACCACGTCGACAATGAAGTCCGCTATCTCCTGCAGGAATTCTCCTCCATCTCTTGGTGGACGGTAGATGAGGAGTATCCCACAAACTACACCCTCTCCCAGGATATAATGAAGGATCTGGTACTTCCCAATGGCACATCCACAAGGCCCAGCTCAGACTTAAATATAATGGCCAAACCCCAGCCTCTATGATCCAACCTTGGGCAGTGTATCACTGAGAACCCAGTCGGAACTGCAGAGGCCAATAAGGGGCCTGCGTTTTCATCCAGCCTGGTCTTGGTGATGCAAGCCAGATCAGTAGTTCCAACAAGATCAGCTATAATAGCTGCCTTGTTCTTTATAGATCTGGCATTGCATAACACTGCCCAACTAGGATGAGTTGTCGGGGAAGACCTCAGCACCTGCCCGATAACATTGGAGCCCTTAGGTATGTGGACAAGACAGGGAGGACCACTGTCCTGACTCTGTTTTGCCCCAGGGCACCTCTTGGACCCCACAACTCCTATCCAGCCTCCCCTTTCCCCTCCCCCACCAAACTCAGGAGAGAGATGAGGAGACATTTTTTCACAGAGAAGATGGTGGCTAAGTGGAACGCTCTGCCCGAGGAGGTGGTGTCCTGTTGGATGGTGGGCAGTTTTAAAAGGGGATGAGACAGGGTGAGAGTGTGGGTAAGTGCAAGGGGAAGAGGGGAGGGTGGGGCAGCTGCAGTGTAGAGGGCTAGCTGCACATCCGAGCAAACTTGATAGACCATGAGGATTGTTTCTGCTGGCAGATTCATATGTTCATATGTCTCCTTTAACTTCCCAATCACTAATGTTAGACTGACCAGTCTGTAGTTGCCAGCCTCCTCTCTGCTGCTGGATTTATGAAGCAGGACTAATGATCTACCCTCATCCAGTCCTCTGGAACCACTCCGCTAACCTTTCTTTTAATAATATATCCATTAACTTCTCCACTACTGATGTTAGACTGACTGGCCTGTAGTTGCCAGCCTCCTTCCTGCTGCCACTTTTATTTTCTTTCTTTCTTTCTTTCTTTCTTTCTTTCTTTCTTTCTTTCTTTCTTTCTTTCTTTCTTTCGTAAACAAGCTGATTCAGAGGACCATTTTTCAGTTTCGACCCGGGCCACAAAAAGTGGCAAGGTAAATTACACAACAGCAGAAAAAAAAAACAATACAATGCCGTGGTACAAGCATAAAAAAAGACAGCTTAGTTACGTACAGGAAATCAGTGAGATGCAACAAAAGGACACACAGTTACATTAACTGACACACTATATACAGGAAAATGTACAGTGTGGTAGTGATATTGGATTATATACAGTATGCAATATTAGTCTCTAGGGAGTCTCATGAACAATACATTATTGTAAAGTTATACACTGTGCACTGGCTCAACTTACAGTAACAAATGAAGCAGGACAACATCTGCCCTCCTCCATTCCTCTTGAACCACTCTTGTTTCTGATGTGTTGTTGAATAGGGGCCATCAGAGGTGCAGCCAGTACCTCCCTTAGCTCTCTCAGCATTCTGGGGTGTATCCAGCCCCATAGCTTCATTAACTTTCAGATCTGCAAGTCATCTCAGTATAATTTCTTCTGTGAATAGGCTTACATCCACCTCCCTCCCCCTCAGTGTTCCTGCTGCTTCTATGTGGTCTGTCCCCCTCTCCCTCCACTGTGAAGACAGAGCAGAAGTATTTGTTTAGGATATCTGCTTCTTCCGGTTCCTCCTCCTCCGTACAGTCTCCCCCTACCCTTCTTAACCTCACAGTCCCTCTCAATTTCTTCCTCTTCTCACTTATGTATCTGAAAAATGTCTTGTCCTTTTAGTTACTCCTATGGCTATCCTCTCCACTGTTTTCAGCTTTGTACCTCTCACCACCTTCCCTGCTTCACTCTTCTTTTCCTGGTACACTACCATAGCCTTCTCCCTCTGCATCTCCTTGTACCACCTGTTTGCCACCTCTTTAGCTTTTATCTTCACAGCCACTTCCTTCGAGACCATAATGTTCTGTTTATTACTTCTGTTTTTGCTCACATTTTTCATACAGAGGTTTGTTAATTTCATTATGCCATCACTTAGACTGGCCCTTCACCCCGTCCAGACAACTCCCCTCCCCAGTTAAACTGAGCCTGAGGTATTCACTAATCTTTTTTTTTTTTTTTCAAATCTGCCCTCCAGAAGTCGAGGATGCTCAACCCTTCTGCGGTTGGTCTCTGTCTATGCCCTTATATTAAACCACACTGTACAGTTCATTGATCCCCAGGTGGCATCATACTTTGATGTCTGCAATTCTGTTATGGATCTTTTTCCAGTGCCGTTGTGCTGGGATATCAGCCCTGAGTTCCGAGCCCCTATGCCAGTCTAACTTTTGGATTTTTTTGTACCCACTTCAAAATCCTTTGTTCCCCCTTTTTATCCACCCCACCAATATTTACTATTCTGTATGGAATACCAGTGAAGTAACTGCCTTCCTTTCCACTTTCTGTAGTACCTATTTCTATAAAAAAGCAACCTTTGACACCTGCGACTACGTCCCCATAGTCTGCAGTATGAGTACTTGGCCACTGCCATTTCCATGAACGGTCTAATACAGTAGGCAGCTTGCTTGTGGGTATCCTTTTGAACTAGCACTTGAGTACTGCATTGTACTGCCCGACAAACAAAGCACCTTTTATACCCTGCTCTCCTCAGGGCCCCCTATACAAATATGATATTGTATCTCATAAGGCCATCCTGCCATTTATTTTATGCTAACTGAACATAAAGAACTCATGAAAAATTAATGCCACACATGCCCAGTCAGTTTGGTTTGTAAGCACATAACACCACATGGGTTTTGTCATGATTACAGTGTCAGTAAATAACATCACATTAGGTATGTTATGATAGCTGGGTATGTACACAATACTGACTGGGAGTTCTATTAGTATGGCTTCAATGCATTTCTAATACTGCATTATGGTGAGTAAAACCTTAAAAGAATTAAGCCTAGGTAATAAGCTGCAATGAGCAAGCATACTTCTCGTCTTACTGGCTGCCTGGAGCACAGCTACTTCTGCTGTCTTGGTTTGCTTGAGAGGTTTGAGTAAGAGATCAGCATATGGCGGGGACAGCTAAATGGAGAATGGAATGTGCAGAGCTGCACAGCAGGTGGCTAAGTTATTGAATGGGCAATGAGGGTGAGTCATTGTGGAGACTGGAGTGTATTAGAGGTCAGGTCCCAAGAGCTGGCCAGAGGGTCAGGTTGCATAAATAGAAGTGGATGTCAGTAACTAGGGGAGAGAGTCAGCTCTATGGGATCAGTATATCTGCCTCTCCATGGGGAACAATGAAATACAGCTCCTCTGACTGGGGAGAATTGAAACTGGAGTGTCTACAATAAGCAGGGATGTGCATGGAATAAGATCCCCCTATGCCTGAAGTAAATTTGGGTGACAAAAGTCTAAATCAGAATAATGAACCCTGCGCACATCCCTGCAGTATGTGAGATGTGTCTTATATGGGCAGTCTACAAGTAAGGGAAGTTCAAATGGCATGAAAGGTGTCCCTGTCCTCCAAAACGTTATTGTAGTGGCTTATATTCTTGGCACTCCCAACTTTAGGGCTGTCATGCTTCCTTCTATTGCACTCACAGCACTATTTCTGTGTTTTGTCTACAGGCAGAGGAGATTCAGAAAAAGTCAAACAACTTGAAGACAAAATCAAGGACCTCACCGAACAGCTGTCCAACATGCAGTCATCTATGGAGGACATGAAAAATAACTTCCAAGAGGAGGTCCGCAAAACAAAGGAAATTATCCTGAATGGTAAGCAGCCAGCAGATGCCCCCTCCCACCAAGATATGAATGAGACCATCAATGTGATCAAGCGCCGGTTGGAGGAACTAGACAACCGGATCCAAGAGCAGGATGAAAACCTGAATCATCTGAAAGAGAAAAATGGCGCAAATGAGCTAAGCCCTGAGACAGATCGCAAAATGAATGAAAAGCTCTCAGACCTGAAGAAGGATGTGCTGAAGGAAGTGACAAAGCAGGTACAGCAGTCCTGTTCCTCTTGCCTCTCAGGGGTAGAGCATCTGCGTTGCCTGCAGCAGGAAGATCGAGAAAAAATGCAAGGATTTGAAAAACTGGTCAGATCCATTGACCAGCGGAGCCGAGATGCTCTTATCGACATCCAAAAAGCCCTGTTACGCTTGGATGAGAAATCACAGCAAAACTGCTGCACAGAGATTGATGACATGAAAGATCAAATGTCTGATGTGAGGAATAAGATTATCTCAGTCTCTGATGCTTATGATATTCTGAATGGACGTCTGGATAATTTAGTATTAGGCTCTCTACCAGTCATAAATGAGGAAGATTTTCAGAGGATCTATAGTCGAATGGATGAACTTGAGAGTAATATGAACATAACCCAGAAGAATGCAGAGGAGCATTGCCTCTTTGTCCAGAATGAGCTGAAAGGTTATTTCCATGACAAACTAGATAGTCTGAGGGATGAGACTGATGGTAGGCTGCACAGAAATGAAGAGAAGATGCGCACACTGGTGTCTGAAGTAGGGAACATTTCAACAAAGGTGAATTCTGTTGGAGAGATTATCTCTGACCTTGACCAAAATCTCAATGACTTGAAGGATACTGTTGTGCAAAATGAGAATGAGCTTTCAAAATTCTCTACTCATGTTACTGACTTGGAGAACCTTGTCCGAGTTGCAGTTAACAGCTGTGCCGAAATCTGTGTCCCCAGCCATGGTAATGATTATGAGGAGGAGACTTCAAAAGTGATCAACCTCTTGAACATCTTAGAAAGGAAGGTTTCAGATAACACAGGTCAGATAAGGATATTTGGTTCTGGAATCCAGCAGCTGACAGTTTCTGGTGATTCCCTGAGAAAGACAGTCGAGGGTTATGGGAAAGATATCATGAAGCTGAATTCCATCATTGGAGAGAATGGGGAAACTCTCAGTGGAATAACTTCTAACATTGGTGACTTGGAAGACAGGCTGTTGGTCTCTGTGGACTCTTGTTCCAAAAGATGTGGCTCTGTTCAGAATGAGGTGACATCATACAGGAACATAACTGGTGAAAAGTTCAGACAGTTTGAAAATGACTTAAGCAGTCTTCGAACCATGATACAGTTTGATTACAAGAGCTGTGGTCAGGTATGTTCCAACCTGCAAGAGGAAGTTGGTAAACTGAAAGAGGAAATTGAGATGAGTAGAAACGTGTGCTGTACCTTCCAAAAGAAGCATGAGGTAGTAGAGCCTCAAGTGGATCTCAACAAGACTAGGCCTATAGATGGATATAGTGTCATTGGAGGAACCTCATATATTGAGCTACAAGGAGAGCTGTCCACAATCAGACTGACCTGCAACTCCATCAATGACACCATAAAGGACCTACAAATCACAGTGGACCAACACACCAGTTATATCTATGACCTGAAAGCCACAAAGAACAAGATCATCACTGAGATTGACAAGATCCAGCAAGAAGTCACTGAGCACATCAAGGAGAGTGATGACAGGTTTGATCACATCCGCAAAGAGATACACCAGTTTGAGAAATTTATTATTGAGACAGGAGACTGCAAGAAGTCAGCTGGAGGAATGGAAGAGAGGGTCTCCAAGCTGGAGAATGTCTGCAGCAAGCTGGACTCTGTTTCAGACAGTCTTCAGAGGATCAAAGAAGGCTTAAACAAGCACATCACGAGTCTCTGGACCTGCATGCGTGAGGTGAACAACACAGTTACTACACACAGAACAATTCTTGATAGCGTCCAAAACACTCAGTTGGATGGAATCAACAAGAAACTGGAAATATTGAATGGCTCTTTCTTCTACCTTTTCTCAGAGTTCCAAAACTTCACCATACAGGACTTCACAGGTGGGCACCTCTTTTGAATCTGATGTTGTATAATGGGTTATTTAGGGAAGTGTAGAATAACAGCAGCAAGTATTCCCAGAGGATTTCTTTTCATGTCTGAAGAGATTATGAACCATTGCAGCATCCCAGTTCATATTTGTTCACTCTCACAGCATTCCAAAGCATTCCCAGATTGTATTTGCATACATGTGTAGCATTCCCAGTTCATATTTGCTTACACCTACTGGATTTCTAGTTCATATCTGTGCATACTCGCATCATTCTCAGTTCATATTTGCCTACTTCTACAGCATTCCCAGTTCATAAAGTGCTCACTCCCATAGCATTCACTTATATTTGCTTACACCAGCAGCATTTCCAGTCAATATTTGCTTACACCCACAGCATTCAAAGTTCATATTGGCTTACACTTTTTGCAGCCTCAGTTCATATTTTCTTACACCTGCATTGCCAGTCTATATTTGCTTGCACTCACAGTATTCCCAGTTCATACTTGCTTAATCCTATAGCATTCACAGTTCATACTTGGAATTTGCTTACAGCTACACCATTCTCACTTCATATTTGCTTAGTCTTGCATCATTCACAATTCATATTTGTTTTACATCTGAAACATTTCAAGTTCATTTACCTGCAGCATTCCAAGTTCGTATTTGCTTACACCACCAGCATTCTCTGTTCATATCTGATTACACCTGCAACATTCCCTGTTTATTTTTATTTACACCTGCAGCATTCACAGCTCATATCTGCTTATATCCACAGCATACCCAATTCATATTTGCTTACTGCCTCAGCATCATCCAAATCATATTTTCTTACACCAACAGCATTCCCAGTTCATCATATTTACTTGTACCACCAGCATCCTCAGTTAATATTTGTTTACTCCTATAGCATTCCCAGGTCATACTTGCATAAATCCACAGGATTCCCAGTTCATATTTGTTTACACCCAGTCACTCTCAGTTCATATTTGCTTACTCCTGCAGCATTCTCAATTCATATGTGTATACTGCCTTAGCATTTCCAGTTTATATTTGCTTACACTGGCAGTATTTCCTTTTAACAGTTGCCTAAACCCTCATTCGCAGTTCATATGTGCTTACACTCACAGCATTCTCAGTTGATATGTGCTTACACCTGCAGCATTCCAAGTTCATATTTGATATTTGCTTACACGCGCAACATTCCCAATTCATATTTGATTACACCTGAAATGTTCCCAGCTCATTTTTACTTATACCCACAGCATTCCAAGTTCATATTTGCTTACACCCACAGCATTTCCAGTTCACATTTTCTTACATCTGCAACATTCTATGTTTCTATGTTTCCCAGTTCATTTTTACTTATATCCACATAATTCCCAAGTAATATTTGTTTACACCACCACATCATTACCAGTTCATATTTGTTTATATCCACAGCATGCTAAGTTCATGTTTGCTTACTGCTTCAGCATCACCCAAATCATTATTACTTATGCCACAGCATTCCCAGTTCATATTTGCTTACACCTGCAACATCCCAGGTTCATTTTTACTTGCACCTATGGTATTCCCAGTTCATATTTACACCCAAAGCATGCCCTATTTATATCTGCTTATTGCCTCAGCATCACTTAAATCGTATTTTCTTACACCCATGGCATTCCCAGTTCACATTCACTAATATCACCAGCACTTCCAGTTTAGATTTAGGGAAATCCTAGCCCCCCCCCAAAAAAAAAAATTTGGGGTAGTTAGTGAGGTAAACACCAAGATAGAGACGTCAATAGGGAGAAGGGCAGGGGCAAATGGAGAAAAAGACAAAGGCAGTAAGGACAGGGATGGGGCAAAAAGGGTAAGGCCATCAAAAAATTGAAGGTAATGAGTACCAGTGCCCTTAGTCTGGGCAACAAGCTCCTTGAACTGGTGGCCTTGATGGAAAAGGGATGCCTGTATATTGTGGCAGCCACAGAAACATGGTACACAGAGAACCATGACTGGGATGTTAACGTACCAGGGTACACAATCTATAGGACAGACAGGGAGGGTAAAAGAGGGGGAGGAGTAGCTCTCTATGTAAAGGACGGGATAAAAGCAATGGAACGAAAGAGTAAACAGGGAGGAAAGGAGGCACTGTGGGTCACCCTGGAGACTGGAAATGGCACCACAATCCGCACAGGGGTTGTATACAGACCCCCGTCTCAGGGGAAGGAAATGGACAAGGATATGATAGACAGCATACTTAGGATGGCAGAGAAAGGGGAGATATTGTTGATGGAGGACCTGAATGTGCCAGATGTTGACTGGAGCACCTTTGCTGCAGCCACATCCAAGAGCAGGGTCATTCTCAATGGCCTACAGGGGCATGCCTCAGACAGCTAGTATTGAAACCCACTCAGGATAGAGCAGTCTTAGACCTGGTACTCTCAAATGGGGACAGAAAGAGGATCTCAGATCTAGAAGTGGGTAGCCATTTGGGAACAAGTGACCACCAAACAGTGTGGTTCATGATAAACTCAGCTGCAGAGTCAAGTCATTCAAAAGTGAGGGTACTGGACTTCAGGAGGGCTGACTTTGTTAAAATGGGAGAGTGCCTCAGAAACACACTAGTGAACAGAAAAGAAGGAGGGGTGGAGCAACAATGGGGAAACATCAAAACTGCCATCACAGAGGCTGCAAGCCTTTGTGTGACGCAAATAAATCAGAATGAAAGAAAAAGTCATTATGGTTCTCAAATGAGGTGGCAGTGAAGGTTAGGCAGAAAAAGATAGCATTTAGAAAGTATGAGGAAATGCAGAAGGAGCAGGACAGAGAACTGTACCAGTTAAGGCAGAAGGAAGCAGGAAAGGGAGTCAGAATAGTAAAGGCCCAAACTGAGGAAAACATAGCCAACTCGATTAAGAAGGGGGATAAAACCTTTTATAGGTACATTAGGGAGTGTAGAAAGACAAAAGGAGGGATAGTGAGGCTGAATAAAGGGGACAGTGGGGGTTAGAGAGGGACAATGAAAAAGCAGGGATACTGAACAAATACTTCTGCTCAGTATTCACAAAAGAGGAGGGGGAGGTACCTAATCCAATTAATAGAAGCACTCTGGATAGGGGGGGTCGATCCCAATCTGTTCACAGAAGAAAGAGTACTGAAAGAACTCCTAAAACTGAAGGTGGACAAAGCAATAGGGCCTGATGGGATTCGCTCCAGAATTCTAAAAGAATTAAAGGGAGAACTAGTGACACCACTGACTACTTTTTTTTAACAACTCGTAGGAGGATGGTGTACCTGAGGACTGGAGGAGGGCAGATGTGATTCCTCTTCACAAATGTGGGAGCAAGACAGAGAAGAAATTACAGACCTGTCAGTTTGATCTGTGTGGTATGAAAAATGATGGAATCACTTCTGGGGGAAAGAACTGTTGAGTATCTAGAGGCCAGTGGGACACAGGACCCAAGGCAGCATGGATTTACAGCGGGAAGGTCATGTCAGACAAATCTAATTGATTTATTTGACTGGGTGACCAAAGTAGTAGACCAGGGAGGGGCTGTGGACATGGCCTACCTAGATTTTAGCAAGGCATTTGACATAGTCCCATGCAAAAGATTAATAAACAAATTAGCGAGCCAGGGAGTAGGTCCCAGGGTGGTAGCCTGGGTAAAACGTTGGCTGGACAACAGGACACAGAAGGTAATAGTAAATGGAGTCCACTCTGAAGAAAGGGGGGTTACTAGTGGGGTACCGCAGGGTTCAGTACTGGGTCCAGTCCTTTTCAATGTCTTTATAAGTGACATTGCAGAGGGACTGGAAGGAAGAGTATGCCTCTTTGCAGATGACACAAAGATCTGCAACAGGGTTCAGACACAAGGGGGAGGGGTGGAAAGGATGAGAAGGGACTTCGCAATTTTGGAGGAATGATCAGAAGTATGGCAGCTTGGATTCAGTGCAAATAAGTGCAAAATAAAGCACCTAGGAAAAAACCCAGGGGAAGAGAACACAATGGGGGGGGGGAGTAGTAACAATAACAAAAAAGGAAAGGGACCTGGGGGTAATGGTATCAGATGACCTTAAGGTTAGCAATCAATGTGAGAAGACAATAGGGAGGGCTGGGGGATACTGGGACATATAAGGAGAGGCATCACCAGCAGAAAACAGGAAGTTGTTATCCCTCTGTTCAGACAGTTGATGAGACCCCATCTGGAGTACTGAGTTCAGTTCTGGAGACCCCATCTCCGCAAGGACATAGACAGGACAGAAGCAGTCCAGAGGAGGGCAATTAAAATGGTGCAGGGTCTGCAACAGAAGCCATATGAGGAGAGACTAAAGGAGCTTAATATGTATACCCTTGAGGAAGGGGGGGGCAAGATAGAAACTTTTAAATATCTAAGTGGAATGAACAAAGTCCAAGAGGGTAGCATCTTTCAGAAAAAGAGATGTGCAAGAACAAGGTGGCACAATTTGAAGGTAGAGTGGGGGATGGCTCAGGGGCAATGTAAGGAACCATTTTTTCACAGAGAAGGTGGTGGACCCATGGAACCACCTTCCTGAGGAGATTGTGGGGTCTAAACTGTGGGAGAATTCAAGAATGCATGGGACAGACATAAGGCAATTCTTGTGGGGGTAGGAAGAAATAGGCTGTTGGTTAACTAGGATCAGCAGCTTATCCAGTAGGTAGGGAAATGGGCAGACTAGGTGGGCCAAGCGGTCCTTATCTGCCATCAAAATCTATGTTTCTGTGTTTCTCCTGCAGTATTACCATGTCATATTTGTTAACATCCTCTGGATTCCCATTCGTTTTTGCTTCCACTCACATCAATCCCAGTTCATATTTGCTTACTCATGCAGCCTTCTCAGTTCATACAGTATGTGCTGACTGACGCAGCATTCCCAGTTCATATTTGTGTACAACTGCAGCATTCTGGGTTCATGTTTGGTATTTGCTTACAGCCGCAACATTCCCAGCTCATATTTAGTTGCACCTGCAGCATTCCCAGCTCATTTTTACTTAAACCTGCAGCATTACAAGTTAGTGTTTGCTTACACCCACGACATTCCCAGCTGATATTTTCTTACACCTGTAACATTCCCAGTTCATTTTTGTTTACATCTACATAATTTGCAATTCTTATTTGCTTACACCCGCAGCATTCCCTGTTCATATTTGCTTATACATGCAGCAGGACACTTCATATTTTCTTACCACCTCAACATCACCCAAATCATATTTGCTTGCATTCACAGCATCTCCGACCAGTTCATATTTGTTTACACCTGCAGCATTCCCAGTTTACATTTGTTTACACCCACCAGGTTCCCAGTTTATATTTGCTTACTCCTGCAGCATTCCCAGGTCATATTTGCTTACACCTGCAGCATTTCCAGCTCATATTTGCTTACCTTCACAACATTCCTAGTTTATATTTTCTTACACCTACAGCATTCCCAGTACATATTTGCTTACCGAAAATGGAGAACAATGGGCAGCACTCAAAAGTATAGCATTACAAAACATTCTCACATAACGTGTGTAAATATAGCCAAAAACAAAAGTTTATTTCTTGAGAAAATGCACAGCACTAAGCATTTGTTTCTAAAGTGCAAACATGTTCTCCCATCCTGACCTTGAACTCTCTGGCAGTCCTACCAGTAATATGCCTAGCCCCAGAAGTGTGGCACAAAATCAAATCCCTGATTTCATAAGTTTTACCAGAGGCTGGATTAACAAATGCTTTTGTTGCCCTTATATATGGACAAAACTTACATTTTCCACACTTTTTAGTGCCACTAAGTGGTTGTGCAGACCACAAAGTTTTCGATGGTTTCCTGTGTCAAGCAGGACTCAGCAGTCTTATCTTTAATAGTGGGCACACATCTGAATATTAATTTGCCCTCCCCAGCATAGACACGTAACCTTTCATCTGTTGAGAATATATCCCAGTTTTTCACTGATATGTCCTTCAGGTGATTTGCTTGTGCACTATAATTAGTGACAAATCCACAGTCTCTAAAAGTTTCCACTGAAAGGTCTTGCCCCTATCTTGGAAAAAGCGTGTCACTGCATGCCATACTATTTACTTCAGCCTCCGCCTGAGTTGGCATAGCTCAGGGCCATGGTAGCCCTCACGGCCGTGCCCTTAACTTGTCTGTAATAGATGTCCTGGAACAAAAACGTACTTGAATGCAGGATTAAATTTGCTAACTTGATCAAATAACTAGTTGGCACCTTCTGCATTCCCTATTTCAAGTCAAGGAAATATGTTAACGCTTCTAAATTGCTATCGTGTGAAACGTTTGTATATAGCGATTCCATATCTAAAGTTGCAAAGTACCAATTAACTTGAATAGCTGAATTCTCTACCAAATTTATAACTTGTGTGGAGTCCTTTAGGAATGATGGCAATATCTGGACTATAGGCTGTAAAAACCCATCTACAAAAGTAGATAAAGGCTCAGTGAGCCACCCCAACCCTGAAATAATCAACTGCTCAGGAAGATTGACTGGGTCCTTGTGTAACTTTAGAAGTATATGTATGGTCAATGTCACAGGAGAAGAAGCTGTTAAAGCCCTAAACTCAATTTCTGTAATAAACCCATTATGTAAACCCTCATTCAGAACTTCGACAGCACACTTAAATTCTCATATACTCTACACATCTCAGCTTCTTTCATGGTCGAAGAGGGTGAGCGTTAGGATTGCAAACCCAAAGCACACCCCTTGCTGTTTAGTGAGAATGCAGAAGAGGTGAAACAGTAATGTTTTTTCCTGTTGCTGTCTGGTGGGTGGGGGTGGGGTGTTAGGGTTATATAGATACATAGACGGTGTCGGCAGATAAAGGCCTATGGCCCACCCAGTCTGCCCATTTGAGCTTGTAAGTTCAGTTTATGTTTTCCTAGAAGTCTGTTGCCCCTTACCCCTGACCTCCAGAATTCCTTTATGTCTATCCCATGCATTCTTAAATCCCGTGATTGTTTCAGCCCCCACCACTTCCTCTGGCAGGGTGTTCCACTTGTCCACCACCCATTCTGTGAAGAAATTATTCCTCATGTTTCCTGTGAATCGTCCTCCCTCCAACTTCATCCCATGCCCTCTAGTCCTGGAACATCTTTTTAGCTTAAAAATAGTGTATTCCTGCACCCTATTCCTCCCTGTGAGATACTTGTATGTCTCTACCATATCCCCTCTCTCCCTCCTCTCCTCCAGGGAGTACATGTTCAGTTCCTTCAACCTGTCTTCATAGGACTTGTGATGCAATCCATGCACCATCTTTGTTGCCCTCCTCAGAACCTTCTCTACCCTGTCTATGTCCTTATGTAGGTATGGTCTCCAGAACTGTACACTGACTCCAGGTGGGCCTCACTAGTGTCTTGTATAGCGGAATTATGACCTCCTTTTTCCTGCTGGTGATGCCCTGCCTATACATCCCAGCATCCTATTTGCTTTACCTGCTGCCTTGTCACACTGTTTCCCCTACCTTGAGGTCATCAGAGATGATAACCCCAAGATCCCTTTCCTGCTTGTGCATGCTATATCCTCACCCCCAACTGATATATTGTGCCAGGGTTTTTGTGCCCCATATGCATTACCTTGCACTTCTTTGCATTGAATTTCAACTGCCAAACCCTGACCATTCTTCAAGTTTCTGCAGGTCCCTTCTCATTCTGTCTACACCCTCTGGTGTGTCTACTCTGTTACAGAGCTTTGTGTCATCAGCGAACAGTGAAATTCTGCCTTCTAGGTCCTGTGCAATGTCACTGATGAAGATGTTGAATAGGACCGGTCCCAGCACTGATCCCTGTGGTACCCTGCTGGTCACTCTTCCCTCTGTGGAGTGACAGCCATTTACCACCACCCTCTGTGTCCTGCCACCCAGCCAGTTACCTACCACCACACTGCTGTCCTGCACACCATATTCCCAGTTGTGTAATAGTCTTCTATGTGGCACAGTGTCAAAGGCCTTGCTGAAGTCCAGATAGGCCATGTCCACTGCCTTCCCTGATCCACCTCCCTAGTCACCCAGTCAAAAAATTCAATGAGGTTGGTCTGACATGACTTCCTCTGGTGAAACCATGCTGCCTTGGGTCCTGTAGTCCATTGACAACCAGATGTTCCACCAATCTCTCCTTCAGTAGTGCTTCCATGATCTTCCCCACTACCGAGGTGAGGCTGACTGGTCTGTAGTTCCCTGCTTCCTCTTTGTTCCCACTTTTGTATAAGGGGACTACATCTGCTGTCCTCCAGTCTTTGCTTACCTCCCCTGTTTCCAGTGATCGGCTAAACAGGATAGCCAGAGGTTCAGCCACCACCTCTCTTAGTTCTTTAAGGACCCTGGGGTGCACCCCATCTGGCTCCATTGCTTTATCAACTCTTCTTACTTCCAGTTCCTTCAGGACCCTTTCTCGTGTAAAGGGACTTGTGTCCATTTCTGCACCATTCTCACCCCTTGTACTCCCTTCAGACCCATTACCCTCCTCTTCCTCAGTAAAGACTGAGCAGAAATACCTGTTCAATATGTCAGCTTTACTGTTGTCATCCTCCACGCGGCCCCATCCTCCCCCTTCAGTCTCACCATCCCTCCCTTTGTCTTTCTTTTTTCACTTATGTACCTGTAAAAGGTTTTGTCCCCTCTACCCACTGATTTTGCAATGTGTTCTTCTGTCTGAGCTTTGGCTTCCCTTACTGACCTCCCTGCCTCCCTTTGCCTCTCCTGGTACTTCTCCCTATCCCCTTCTGCCTGTGTCTTTTTGTATTGCCTGAATGCAATCTTTTTGGCTTTCACTTTCTTTGCTACCTCTTTGGAAAACCATAATGGTCTCCTCTTCCTTTTCATTTTGCTAACCTGCTTAATGCATAATTCTGTTGTTCTTGTAATCCCCATTTTAAATACTGCCCACTGTTCCTCAACCCCTGATTCCTGTCCCATAACCCTTAATGCCTCTTTCAAGTATCTCCCCATTTTCCCAAAGTCTGCCCCCCTAAAATCCAGGATACATGTTTTTGTGTGGTTTGGTTCTGCTCTTTCTGTGATTTCAAACCACAATGACTGGTAGTCACTGTTCCCCAGGTGCTCCCCCACTGTTACCCCCATCACACTGTCCCTGTTTGTGAGCACAAGGTCCAGTATTGCCTTCTGTCGAGTTGGTTCCATGACCAGTTGCTTGAAGAAGGCACCCTGAAGGGAGTCAGGATAAATCTGCTCCCTAGTTGATACTGCTGCTGGGATGCTCCAGTCACGTCTGGAATACTGAGTCTCAACCAGTACTACCTCACCCTTGTCTGCCATCCTTTGGATGGCTAGCATCAGCTCCCTATCTGTTTCTTCCTCCTGGGCTGGTGGTCTATAGACCACACCTGTGTGGATGGCTGTTCCCATTTTCCTTTCCAGCTTAACCCACAGTATCTCTCCCCCATTTTGTTCCTCCTGGATCTCTGTGGCCCTTATGTCATTTTTCACATACAGTGCCACTCCTCCTCCCTTCCTGCCTGCTCTGTCTCTTCTGAATATGTTGTAGCCAGGTATGACCATCTCCCAGTCGTGGTTATCATTACACCAGGTTTCAGTGATGGCCACAATGTCCAGGTCTGACTGCACCATGACAGCCTCCAGATCTTCCATCTTGTTGCTAAGGCTCCTGGCATTTGCACACATGGCTTTCCATGATTTGACCTCCCTAGACTGTTTCACTGTTCTACTCCAGCCCCTTCCTTGGTTGTCCTTTATCCCTGGTTCTCCTTGCTGTCTGCTCTTCTGCTGAATTTTGCCTTTTCTGCCTATCACCTCTTGGGCACTAATCTCCATCTTTTGCACACTGCTTTGCAGAGATGGCCCTCCTCTGGTTCACTGGTTCCAGTGCTAGCTGGGGGGTGAGCAAGTAGGTACCCTCCTTGCTTGCCTGCCACCCCTTGCTAGTTTAAATGCTTGTCAATGTAGCATTTAAACTTATCATTGAGTGCTTGGATTCCCTCCAGGATGGATGCAGGCCGTCAGGCTTGAACAAACCTCCATCCCTCCAGGTGGGTCCCCAGTCACCAATGAACCCAAACCCTTCCTCACAGCACCAGTTCTTCAACCATGAGTTAAAGTTTCTGGTTGGAAACCCTAACACCACATTTCCCTACTTTTGTCACTTCAACCCTAACTAAAGCACAAGAACAAAAATAAAACAAATAATATGGACAGCTGCAGATCAAAAAAGATTAGGTGAGTGGGAAAATGCAGAAAAGTGGAGAAAATGTCTGGTGCTGCTGCTGATATGTACTAAGTTAGGTTAGAGCTCATTTTGTTATTACAGTGCAAAGGCTTAAAATGCCTTCCTGGTCACTTCCTTATGCCTGAAACCTTCTGTAGCTTTCTTAACTTCTCTTTCTTTTTTTTTTGTTGTTGTTTAGTTTTTGTTGACTGGGAAAGAAGAAATAGATGCTACTGCCTATTTTTAAACTCTTCTCGTGGGAGGGAGCGGGGGGATACTGATACAAACAGGACACTAGGGAATTTCCCCAACTCTTCGCGAGAAGTGCCATGGGATCTTTAACATCCACCAGAAAATGCAGACAGGATCTTGATTTTATGTCTCATCCAAAGGTTCGCACACCCTGATGGTATAGCATCCCCATGTACTGTACTCAGGTGCAGTAATTAATAATATAAGCCTAATCCAAGTTTGGGCCTAGAACCCAATGACCTTCTGACCCACTGCAAATGTGCTACCAACAGAACCACAATGGTATGTATAAGAAGTAGCTGCTGTTCTCTACAGGATGTATCTGTGATTTTTCTTGTAAGTGCTATTTGTATTGTTTTATATCTGGGTCCCCCTTCAAAATGGTTGACAAAACTATAAATAAAATTAAAATGCCATTAGTTTGAGCACTCATGGCAATGCAACAGAGAAGCAACATAATTGAGTATTTTTAAAAAAACAGAATGATGAAAAAAGAGAGGGATCTATGTACTAGAAGTAGTATATGTTTACACAGGGATAGAAATTAAGACACTAATCAGGTGTGGAAGCTGGAATACCAGAAACTCAAATTTAGTATTCCACCTCAGAGTCTGGTGTTCTGCGTATCCAAAAGAGTACATTGTAGATTAAACTGCAGAGTGCAGCCATGAAGCAGTGGTATTCCAAGCAGAATACCAGCATGATGAAAATTGTATTTTGCATTGAAAACTGATGCAGAACAGGGTGGAATACCATTAATTTCAAGCCCTGTTATAAGTAGGGCTCCTGCATCACCTCTTATGGGTATGAGTTCCTTTTTGAGTTCTTTAGGTTGGAGAACTTTGAAGCGAAGCTGAACAGTTCTGCCACATTTAAGAGATGTAGAACTGTCATGTAAACTATTATATGTCATGTTAAAGCCTTTTGTTTAAAATATGGAACTTGAATTTAAAGTCAAAATACAGTGTATGGTGGAATGTTGTTCTGCAAGAGATCCTGGCCTGGAATAGGGTTGTGTGCTGAAGTTGTGATGCCAATATGTTGTTGTGCTGCAGTAGTGATATCACTACTTGCGGCACAACTTAGAATGCTGCGACACAGCTGCTATCATGCAGCCAATCAAGCTGGAGGCTTTTGTTTTTTTTTAACTTGAACTTACAGAAAGTGCTGCAGCTGCTAGCCACATACTGAATCATAAATTTGATCCCATCTCCAGTCCTCAATTGTTTTACCCCAACTGTCAGTTCACTGCAAGGAAGTTAAATGCCTGAAATGGGAATGGATGCCAATACACTATAAAATATAATTAGTGGGAATCTGTACACAGGCAAGCCTGTGTCTTCATCTTGAGTTTTCTGTGGTAGCCAGGGAACCTCTCAAGCTTCACTCTCAAGGTTCCTGGTTGCCACAGGAACATCTCAAAGCAGACACTGTCATGTTGTGCATTTCTGCCCATACATCATCCTGTATATTTTACATTAGCAGTTCTAAACTTAAAAATCAAGGAGCCCTTTTATAATCAAAATAAAGCACTCCAGGATGTGCATAACTGTGAGATAATGGTACATCTCGGATGTGTAAGGTTCACTTCCCATAGTGTGCAATTATCCCAGAATAATGCACATCCTGCCATGCCTTATTGCTTAATCTGACCAGTGGCACATAGACAAGAGCTTTTTTTTTTTTTGGAGTTGTTTAACCAGGAGAAGCACACTTAAGCTAAAAGGTTTTTTTACAGGCACAACCTGGGAGCACAGGGAAGTTAAGCGACTTGCTCAGGGTCACACAGGATGTAAATGGAAGCTGTAAGATTCAAACCTTGGGCTGGTGTACTGGATGTCACCAAATTTGCAGCTCAGAGCCTTAAACTACTGTGCTATACTGCCTCCCGATGCTTCCATGTGTGCAGTGCAGCAACTGACTATAGAAACAACTTTATCATACTGAATATGCCTAGGTAATGCAGAATTGTTCATTCATTAAATGTAGACAAGTAGTTTCCTGGAAATGTAAAAGTTCCATTATTTTTATTGTATTTGGTTTTTGTTTTGTTTTTGTGGAGGGGGGGGTGCAAGAAAGGCACATGGAGCTGTGATAGCTAATATTTCCAGGTGCACTGGGGGGTGAAGGTTACATATACCTGATTTATTGATGTGGAGTGTTGGCCATCACACTGTGGAAACTCCCATTCTCTTCTTCTGTGCCAGGGGATCTTTTACTTCCACCTCGACTGTAACCAGTGCTAGGCAGAAGGGGCTGTCAATGTAATGTCTCATCCAAAGGATGGCAACTCAACAGTGCAGTAACCCCGCCATACTGCACTACAGTGTCACTTGTGAGTATTACCCCAAGTACCTGGTGTGGGGCTAAAACCATCGACTTTCTGGTCTTCTGGCCCCAGAGGCAAGCATGCCACATACTACACTGACACATTTTTGAAAATTCTTTATTTCTGGAGGACTCCTGAAACCATTAAAATTGATTCACACTCATTTAGGATTCAAAAGGGTTGTGCACACCCATACTTTAGGACTGGCATGGGGTGGGCCGTATGCTGATCCTTAATCTGTCTTTATTTTATCTAAACAAGAGGATCGCTCTAGGGGAATTCTTTCTAAGAATGCCCTAGAAGATCAAGGCCATGAACAAACAATAAAAAGCACCGGCATGTTTGACTAACTTAAGGGAAACATTATAGCTTAGTGATTAGAGCACAGAGCTTTAAATCTGGTGACTCAGGTTTGAATCCATCCATGTTTCTCACTGTGTGATGCTCAGTAAATCTTTTAATCTATCCATAATACATTTTCACAAAATTCTTGGTACCTAACCCCCTGCATTTTCCCTAGCCTCTGTGCGAGCCTATATGCAGCTGGAAACTGTTCAAATGAAAGGGGCTTTGGGATAGAGTGTGTATAAAAGGCACTGTATAAAACCTAGTTCCTTTGCTTTCCTTATTCAAAAATATATCCCAGTCCCAATACAATATGTAATTTAAATTCTGGTCACCAATATGTGGTGTCTGGTGTGGTTCAGTTGGTTACACATCCACCTCTGATCAGAAGGTTGTAGGTTCCAGACCAATCCAACACTGAGGCTTGGCCTTATACCCCAGACCTCTGGCCCTCCAGTGCATTACAGAGGTGTGGGGGTGCTGTATGTAGTGTTATGGTGTGTCATTCTTTGAATGAGATGTTAAGTAAAGGTCCCTACAGTCCATCTCTGGTGCTATTCTGGTAGGAGTCAGAGAACTCATGCCACTTTTTCCAGGAGTAGGAAATCATTCTTATTATTCTGGCAAACAATCCCCTTCCTAGTAGACCTTGGTCAGGTAATTGTCCAGTGTGTGTGTGTGTGTGTGTGTGTCACTGATGAGTGGAACAGATGCACTGCCCATTTACAGTCAGTGTACTACCAATATTATTCAAGGCTTGCAAAACTCTTTGAGATACAGTGTGTGTATCAAGCGCTTTTTAAATTTTAATTCTTCAGCTTCAATATTGAAAACAGAGAGTCCTTTACTAAATTAAGCTAGGGTGCTGCTCCGCTTGTTCAACTAATAAATTATAGGCACTGATCCATACCTCAACATATGCTTAAAGCAGCAGTAATTGTTAACAGGAAAATAATTCATCATATAGGTTTTTTTGTTTGTTTATTAGTAATAATACATTTCTTGCAAAAAGATCAATATATCCATTTTTCTTTTAATTGTGGTTTCCTGAACTGAGATATGGGGCTTTGAAGTTTTCAAAAGTCCCTGCTCTCTGGCCAAGTTCAATATACACAAACAAAAGATCTTGCCATAGTGGTGTGATAGTTACCACCAGAAATGTGAGCTAGCACCCTTTTAATACAGTTGTCCATCCACAGAATGAAGCCAGTGTTTAAAGTAAAAAAGTAATCATGAGGAATTGGATTTTTAAATATTGCTAGTGACGGCAATCTTTAATTCCTTGAGTCTTTAATTATACAGTTAGTAAGAAATGCTTCTTTTAAAGCATCTGAGAGAAATAAACCCTGATAGTTTGCGTACTTCACTTTTTCTGTGCCCCCTTTCTCCTCTCCCTCAGGTTGCACCTTGAAATGAGCCTTGGCTCAGTGTGCCTCTCCAAGTTAACAATTTTTAAATAACTAAAAATACAGTGATAATGAACCTAATTATACCAGAAGTATATTAATGCTAAAAAACCTGTATACGGGATTTCTGCCAACTAGCAGTTATGACTGCTTTAATGACACAGAACTCACATTGGCCAGTTCTGTGGCCTGACCAAGAAGGTCAGGGTTTGGGTACGAGCTTTGGAATCCCTCTCTAAGGCCTGCTGGGGACCATAATGGGTGAGTGGGGCACAGGACACCCAAGAATTCACACACTGCCTACGAGTTGACAAAGGAACTGCATTGGCCTGGTCTCAGAAGGCTGCCTCTCGCTCACTGTATTGACTATTAGATGTATGCTGCTGCAGTGGCATCTCTGATTGTAGGGTTTGGGATAGGAGGCAAACCATGTGTATGTGTGGGAGAAGGGTGGATGTCTGTGAAGGAGCAGTCCTTTGTTTCTCCCCTTGTCAGCCTTTGGGCCAGATTTTAAGACTAAATCCCTTGCCAGGTGGAAAGTGTTTACAGTATACGGTGCACTTTTGTTTTCCTCCTTTGGCCTACCACCTCCGTCATAATAACTTGCCACTCATTCCCAAGTCTAGGCTCTTGCTTCACTGATGGGCAGGATGAGTCTCCTGGAGAGTCCCCCTCCTTTGGTACTCCCTTTATATTCAGCTCCAGTCCTGCCCCTTGTGGCTGACCCCTACAATGCAAGTCCAGATGCTCACCAGGCTCACCAGTGCCTGTTTTCCAAGCTAGCTGGTTGCTGCCTTATGTTAAGTCACTCCCCGATTGCTCCAGTGCCTCCACAGCTGATACCAGTCCACTTGTCTGATGCTCTCTACCCATTATCTTTTTCTTTTGCAAAGAATTTGCCAGCAGATAAGGATCGCTTGGCCCACCTAGTCTGCCCATTTTTCCCTGCCTATAGTACTGTTTCTGTAAAGAAGTGCTTCCTTAAATCTCATCTGAATCTATGCCCTCCAGCTTTGTATCATGCCCCCTTGTCTTTGAACACCTTTATTTCTGAAACATACTTCCCTCTTGTATCTTGATTACCCCCGTGAGGTATTTAAAGGTCTCTGTCATATCCCCCTCTTTCTTCTGTCTTTCAGGGTGTGCATATTTAGGTCCTTTGATCTCTCCTCATCGGGCTTCTGCTGCAGACCCTGCACCATTTTAGTTGCCCTTTTCTGGACTCTCTTCCACTCGGTCTATGTCCTTTCTGAGGTGCAGTCTTCAGAGCTGGACACAGTACTCTAGGTAGGGTCTTACCAGTAATCTATACAGAGGCAACACCACCTCCCTCTTTCTGCTGGTGATATCCCTCCTTATGCATCGCAGCATCCCAGTTGCCCTCCCAAATGCCTTGTCACACTGCCTAACCACCTTTTCATAATCCAATATGATCACCCCCTCTCTCTTTCCTGCTTGGTAGTTTTCTGTACCACCCCAACCCCCCATTTTGTACTCTGTCCCTGGGTTTCAGTGCCCCAAGTGCATTATTTTGCACTTTTTTTGTATTTAAACCCAGCTGTCATATCCTTCACCACTCCTCGGGTTTTCTCAGGTTGCTGCTTATCCTTTCTATCCCCCACCCCCACGGAGTGTCCACCCTACTGCAGAGTATGGCATCATCCACAAAGAGGCAGCCCTTCCCTTCCAGCTCTTCTGCAGTGTCACTCATGAAGACATTAAAGAGGACTGGTCCCAGCACTAATCTCTGAGGCACCCCACTGGTCACCCTCCCTTCCTCTGCATGAACTCCATTTACCACCACCCTCTGCTGCCTACCCAGTGTACCACCTTTGAACCCACTCCTAAGCTACCCAGCTAGCTTACTAGTCTCCTGTATGGAACAGTGTTGAACGCTTCACTGAAGTCTTGGTAGGCCATGTCCACTGCTCAACCCTGTCAAAGAACTCTATCAGATTAGTTTGTCATGACCTCCTCCCCCTGCCCCCATCCAGTGAATCCATGCTGCCTCAGGGCTTGCAACCCATTGGATTCAAGATATTCCACAATCCTTTCTTTCAGCAGTGAGTCCATTAACTTTTCCATCACTGAAGTCAGGCTCACTGGCCTATAATTGCCGGCCTCTTCCCTGTTACTACTTTTGTGAAGTGGGACTACATCTGCCCTTCTCCAGTCCTCTGGGACCACTCCTGTTTCCAATGAGCTGTTGAATAGGGCCATCAGATGTGCAGTCAGTACCTCTCTGACTCCCTCAATATCAATCAATCAGTCAATCAATCAATCAATCAATCAAAAATCTTTATTTTACCAGACGAAACACCTTTGAGTAAACCCATTTAGAAGATGGACCTGGACAGGTACATGATCAAATAAAAAATATTACAAAAATTAAAATAAAGACAGTACTTACTATAGAATAAGATACATTTGTAAATATGTACACTAAGAGAACACTTATAGATAGCAGTCACATATATGCATTGAACATACCAGCATAACAAAGGTGGTGTGGACAACCATGCAGGGAAGGACAATGATTACATGGAACAACTAAGGTGGAGAAGGGAAAAAGGAGAATAAGCATGAGTAAAAATCACATTGGTGGGTCCAGTGGAGGTCAAACAGAGGGAAAAATGTCTGAGGTCAGTACACCTTTAGCCAGAAACCAAGGAAAGCAATTGCAGGACTCAATGGAACGTGCATATTCTGTAGTGATTTGAACACTGATAGATTAATATGGCAGGCTATTCTCATGGTTTTTGAGAGTTTATTCCAGAGCTGAGGAAGTGCATAACTTATTGTGGCCCTGCCAAAGCATGACTTGACTTTGGGGATAGTTAGGGAAATGTAAGACGAGCTTCTCAGAGCATAACTACCTAATAGGGTAAAAAATCTGAAATGCACTGTGAGAGTTTCTTAGTGATCGCACGGAAGGTCCAGAGGGCAGCATTTCTTTGCCTTTTGAATTTAAGGGAAGACCAACCCACTAAGGAGTAAAGGGAGCAATGGTGTGTAGAGTATGGTGCTCCAGAGATAAATCTTAGGGCTTCAAGTTTGGTTAACACTGTGTTAGGAGCTTGGCCTTAGAGTAAATCAGCATAGTCCAAGACGGAAAAAAAAGTAGCTTGGACCAGCCTTTTTCTAGCATCCTATGTAAGGTGGTGTTTGATCCTAAATAAGAGACCAAGGGCAGGATTTACGAAGCTCGTGGAATACCCGCAGCTGCGGGTAAACCGTGGCACAAGTCAGCTGCGACTTGCAGATCCGCAGGTTACCCCCAGCAGCGGGTATTCACAAAGCTGGAGCCAGATTACGACCAGCTCCACGATCTACAGCTGCCTGCGGGTGTCATCAGGGAGATGGCCACAGCTGCGGGAATCGGCTACGACTGCTGGAAGCAGCCGTAACTCCTTCCGCAACTGCTGTGGCTGTGAATCGGAACTGCTGCAGCTGCGGGTGATTCCGGTCCGCAGCAGCAGTTGCGGAGGGAAACTTACAAAAAAGGCTTCGTGAATCCTGCCCCAAGTCTCTGCTTAAGCTTTTTGGACATCTTCTCAATATGGTCCAGGAAAGTAAGTTAGCAATTAGTCCACAACGCCAGGTATTTAAATTTAGTTACAAAGTCTAGAGAGTCACCAAAAAAGAGTAGTAATTTGAGGTAGCACTCCTATTGAGGCAGGGTTTATTGTATTGATGTAAGGTGAGAAAAGCATCGCCTTTGGTATTTTAGCATTCAAGAGTAATTTTTGGGCTGGCCCGGTGGCGCTGAGGGTTGAGGTGCTGGACGCCACACCTCGCGCCACACCGGCGACTCGGGTTTGGGAACGAGCCCGGGCTGTCGCGGGTTGGCAGGGGGGAGAGAGAGGATCGAGCGTCTGTAGGACTGCACTCCTCTCTCTCTGGGGAGGGATCTGATCTGGGGTTGCTTGGTGTCCTGGAGACCCCCGGTGGTGACCGGGGTAATGCAGGTACGCCAGCAAGAAAGAAGGGGATGGGAGTGTGGCAGATGTCAGCAGGAAAGCTGTGCACAGATGTCATTGCATGCCACACTCCTGAAGGGGATCAGAACAAAGCAGAAAAACCTCTTCTAGCTGGTGGAGATGAGGGGGGATGCCAGGGACGCAGGCTATACAGCCCACATCCCGATTGCCAGCCCATCATCTGGAGGACTCCAGGCCCGACCCAACACACCATGTACGATCTCCCTAATTACAGACAGGCTGTCGCGGGAGGATAGACTCACCCCTGGAGGGTGATCCAGGTGGGTTAGATCAGCATGGGTGATCGGGGGAGTCTCCCCAATAACGAGGGCTCAGGCAAGGGAGTACAGGCTGGGGTCGAGTGCATACCCCGGAAGGATGCCGTGGCTTGAAGGTGAATGAATAAAGAGTAAAAAAAAAAAAAAAGAGTAATTTTGGCTCAGAAGGTTTGATTGCAGATGATTAAATTCTAGTTGGAGGTCTCTGTGCAGGTACTGAGGTTGGTCTGGCGAAGTAGAGGACTGTGTCATCTGCAAAGAGATGAATATTGGCTGTTTTGATTCCAGTGTTGATACTGTTAATATACAATGAGAAAAGTAGGGATCCCACTATGGAATCCTGGGGCACACCCCTCAACAAAGGTTGTAAGGGCGAAAGATCCTCCTCAGCTTTAACCTGTTGAAGTCTCCGCTTCAGGTAGCTAGAGAACCATTTCAGAGAGATGAAGTCCATATCAGTGTTACGGAGTGTAGCGAGAAGCAGGTCATGACTGACAGTGTCAAAAGCCTCACTTAAATCATTGTCCATTTTCAGATTTGCAAGTTGCTTCAGGATTCTCTTCTCTGAAAATGGAGTAGTGTCCACCTCGCTTCCTCCAGTGCTCCTATTATATTTTTGTGGCCCTTCCCATCACTTTTCTCTGTGAATGCTAAACAAAAGCATTTGTTCAGAATGTCTGTCTTTTCCTGTTAAACCTCTACACAGTTCCCCCCCCCAACCTTACAATACAACCACTGGTCTTCCTTTTTTCACTTATATTACAAAAAATTTCTTGCCCCTTTTGCTACTGCCTTGGCTGTTCTCTCTTTAGTCTGTGTCTTTGCACTCCTTACTGCCCTCCTCACTTCCCTCTGTTTTCCCTGATACTCTTCCCTATCCTCCTCCTTCTGCATCTCCTTGTATCTTCTGAATAATACCATATTAGCTTTTACCTTTTCAGCCACCTCTTTTGAGAACCACAGTATCACTTTTTGCTGTTTCTTTGGCTCCTTTGCTTGATGCATAGGTTTTTTGTCATCACTATAGCCCTTTTTTAGTTTCCTCCACTGTTCCTCCACCACACCTAGTCCATCCCCCCTGCCAGGTCATCCCTGAGGCATTCACCCGTCTTTTTAAAATCTGCCCTCCTGAAGTTCAGGACACTTGCCTTTGTGTGATTCAATTCCACAGTCATCCTTATATTGCACCACACTGTACAGTGACCGCTGGTCCTGAGGTGGTCCCCCAGTTTTTGTTCCAGTCTTGTATTCTGTGCTCAGCTCCCACAAGAACTCCCAGGGCACACCTTACACACCAACATTCACCTGTCCTGCAGATAGCTGTGGTCTGGCCCCGGGATGGAGGATTTACCCCAGACAGTAGTTGTTTCAGGGGTGGTGCAGTTGAGTTGCAGGGCCCAGACATACTGCGGTTGAACATGGTGAGCATCAGGGCTTTTGTTCTCGTTTTCTGTGTCCCTCCCACAAGACATCAGCAACTGGGATGACAAGCAAACATGCTACCTTGTGGCATCAGCCAGCATCTCCAAGCCCCATGGCATGCCGAGCTGCAGCTCCACCCATGGTCACCTCGGTGGAGTTGTAGCAGCACCAGTGCTTTGAGAAACAGATGCCCAAGTCTCACTGGCTGCTGTGATGTGCCTGACATGTTCAGAGGGCCACTCCATGGCCGCTGAAAGCAGTCCACGTTGGAACCTTTTTCTTTGTGGATCTGCACCACAACAGAACAATTTGTTTCATTTTCATGTCATTATTAGGGTAAAGCATTCACCTAAAGCTCATTGTCATTTTTATTCCATTGAGGATTTTTCTCCTTTGGCCACTCACCTTTCAAGGATATACCCTGTTCAGACCTAGCATCTCCTTGTCCCCCAGGTCCAGTCAACCTTGATGGCTCCCTCAGCTTCTTCCATGGGTTTGGACTCAAGGGGGAGGGCCTTCCTCCCTGAAGTAGTCCACCAACTTAACAAGCTCTAGGACTCATGGGAGCGAGAGACATCAGCCATTATATGCCATATAACTTTGAATAGCAGACATGGCTTCTATGAAAATTTTGTAATGAAATAAACTTAAACATTAACTAAGAGCATAAGAAATACATTAATAATAATATTTAAAGAGATTAAAATCAGAGAGCGATGATACAGATAAACAGCAGAAGGTAAGAAACATTGTTAGTACACTAGAAATCCAATCAGAAGTGCTTTATGTAACATGATTAGAGTCTGTAACTTATGTTCGAGGGTGTTTTTTATTAAAAATGTTCACTGTGGTCTGTGGCTTATATTCGAGGGCAGTTTATATTCAAGGGTGGCTTCTAATCAAAGATATACGATAGATGGTGTCACAAACGCACTCAGCAGGTCAGGCCCTCTGCACCCACAGTGCCAACCTCCGAGCGCAGTAATGTGAACAAGTAACAGACAGGGTAACCCTCCTGTCTGCTTTTGGGTCTGAATCACCTTTGGTCTCAAGTTCTGGGGGGGATTCAAACTGTGAACCTTATGCTAGCGTACCCAATGTATAGACTCAGATATGTACCCTCTTCAGGGATTGTGGTACAATCTTTCACCCGGGGCACCAAGCCAGGCTTCCAAAATGAACCCTCAAAACTCTATAAAAGACCTTAGATATATTCTTACCTTTTCCCAGTTTAGTAACACCATCGAGCTTTTGAACAGTTTTTTGTCAGTCTTAACCCTCTATATGTCACATGCAAAAAGAATTTGGAAGACACCCCGGAAGTCTTTTCAAAAAAAGATACTTTACTACAAGATGATAAAAATATGAAAAATGTAAACACAGAACAATATATCGAAAAGCATACAATCACTTAAAAGAACAAGGGCAAAGTACAAAACAAAAGCTCCTACCACAATACATTTAGACTTTTTCTATCTAATGTATTACCTCTATAAGTGCCTTGAAAGTTAGAGAACTGTGTTTCTTAACAGCCCAAAAAGATATGACATATTCCCCAGTTACAAGGATACATTTCAACTCCATCTCTCAACCCCCTTGGTGAGTCATCTAGCTCCTCCTTTTAGAATATAAAATTACAAAAAAATGATTTCTTGTCAGGAGATATGTTAAATAATGTGACATCAGCAAAAACTAATTTCCCAAATTATGAGTCTTTGATCATCCAGTTCCTTTGAAGATTCTTAACCTTGCCATCCGTCACCTACGTGCGAGATAGCCACGTCCTGTCCTGTAATAAAATGTATATTTAGCTTCCTAACTTCAAAGCCTGTCATAAAAAGGCCATAAAATGCAATTTCTCAAGGAAGTTAATTACATTACAGAGATCTCCTGGTCAATGTAATAAATCCTGTAGCTTCAGTGAAACCTGGTGGGGGGTGTCACCCAGGAGCACAGGCTGTCTTATGTGAGACAATCACCTACTATATTTTTATATTACAAATATCATATAGCAATCATAACCAGCTGGCCAAGCATCACAGATGGTAGTGGGACTTTTGCCCATTTTCACCCTCGCTTTCCCTCCTTCCCCTGTATGGACAGTGCTTTTTTGATGGCCTCTCAGGTGAAAGAAGTGACACCTGTGGAAGGAACAAGCTCCCCAGACCACCACAGGAGTCACTGTGGCACCTGTTGCTCAATGCCTTCCCTACGAACTGCAGCGCAGGGACGTCCATCACTTAAGCATAAAAGTAGAGCAGTACCATAAAACTAGATAACAATTAAGTGTCCTAACAAATGTCAAAAACTTTAACAATTAAAAAAAATATACCATGCTACTATGTTATTTCATATTTGTCTTAATTCAGCTTGGTTTGTGCCAACTCTGTATCAAGCCCGCTTGTCAATCAGAAAATAGTGGCAGGTGTATTCTGGCATCATTTCATTGTGCAGCAGTCTTAGTGAGATTCCCTTCAGTGTTTACTGCTATGTGTTCTAAATCTTCAGCCTTCAGGGCCCCTTCTGTGATAAACTGCCAGACGTCAGCTTACTGAGCAACAGCAAGAAAAAAAAAAAACATGGTTATGTGGTGTCTGGGGTCAGAATCCATTCTGGGCAAAAAACCCTATGGCCTAGTTCTATAGCAGCTTGTGGCTAGTGCTCTACTGTGTGTGTTATTTCTTACACATAGTTATACATATTACAAAGGGGTATATTAGAAAGGGGTATAAATTACTAGTGGTAGTTATGTATATATATATGGTATATGCAGTGGGGAGCTGTCGGATAAATGATTTGGCGTCACATGGGCAGTCTGGCCTCAGGTAACCTCACCAGTGGTATAAGCAACAAGTGATGTGCCCGAGGTCAAACTGCTCAAGTGAAGATAAATCATTTTATCCAACAAGCTCCCCATTGCATGTTTCATTTACACAGTTGTGAGGTAGTTCTTTGTGTAGTTGTTTATTTTTCATTAGTTTGACTTTTTTTGTTTTAAATAAAATAAACAGGATCATATTTTGTACTTGCTGTGTGTTAGTATGCAGGATAGAACAGATTTTAGGGAGTCTAACGTGGTTGCTAGGCACAGCAGGTCACTAGGTTTACAGTGTGCCTTCTCATTGTCTGTGAACTCTGGGCAGGCAAGAAGGTTTTAGAATCATGGCGGCTGCTTCTTGCTTAGCAAGAGCTATAGGTTGCCAGTACAGTTGCTCATATAGTTTCGGTGTGTCCTTTTTTAAAATTGGTTTAATTTATGTGTCTGGTAGATCCTGCCATTTTTTAAATGATTTTGTTTTGTATTAATGTGAGCGAGTGAGTGAGTAAGTGAGTGACAGCCAGGGGCTGAGGAAACAGCGATGGTTGTAATGTGCAGCTTAGCAGGGGAAAGAAAATTCCATTTATAAAGAGAAGCTCACAGTTTGAGGTCCGAGAAGAGCCAGTCTGCATATGTGATGGCGGTCAGTCATGGGGCCATTGCCAGAGGTCAGCTGGAAAAAAATTTGGTGCTGCAGTGTGAGAGAGGGCAGGTGAGTGGCCATTGTCAGAACACCACAGGAAAACAACTCAGAGCCACAGTATGAGAGAGCCGTGACTGTCGGGCAGTTTTGCTGAGAGATGTAAATGTTTGCAAAAGACACTACAGAGAATGAAGGTACAGCACTGTTTTTATGGATTTTGTGTGAAGTGTGAGTCAGAATTGGTGAAGGCGTTTCTAGTGGTAGTGGAGTGGGATCTGGCCACAGTGTGGGGGGGAGGGTGTTTCATTTGACTGGACTTCTTGCCTAACAAAAAAAAAAAGCTTTCTTGTGTTTGTGTATACATGTATGTTCAGCAACATGTGGTGAAGAAGGAAGGTGAGGTGGAGCTCTGGGGCAGTTTTGTGGGGGCCGTGGTTCCTATAACAGCAAATGAGTCTAAAAAGCAGCTTCCTGGTAGCTGCTCCCCCCTGCATAGTTCATAACTGACCCGACCAGGAGTTGTTTGCAGAAATCATTTGATGAAATCCTTCAGTTTTAAAAAGTTATATCCTTCGTAATTTTAGTTTGAAACCCTACCGAGAAAAACAGACTGACTTCCTGATACAAAAGCCACGCCCCCATGCCTGCCCACACAGACCCCTTTTGTGATGTCACAAAATGAAGGCTGCATGTGCATGCTCCATTGAGTTCTATGGGGGTGATATTTCTATACATTTTTATACCATTTACAGTTGTGATTGTAATAAATCAGAGCAACCAATTGACTAACAGGGTCCCTATTAGTCGACAGATCATTTTGATTTACTAAAATCACAACTGTAAATGGTATAAAAAAGTATAGAAATATCACCTCCATAGAACTCAATGGAGCGCACACATGCAGCCTTCGTTTTGTGACATCATGAAACGGGGAGGTGTGGGGGCGTGGTTTTTGTATCAGGAGGTCAGTCTGTTTTTCTCAGCGCAGTCCCAAACTAAAATTATGAAGGATTTAACTTTTTAAAACTGGAGGATTTCACTGAATGATTTCTGCAAACAACTCCTGGCCAGGTCAGTTATGAACTATGCTGGGGGAAGCAGTTATTAATATACTAAGAAGCTACTCTTTAAAGAGAAGATGTTCCAGCAGGGGAGATTTTGATTGACAGTTGATGTTTATACAACATATGTGTGATACATTTTGGGTGCTAAAGTTTGTCACACATATGTGAAAATAATTGGATTTATATGACAGCTTTTGAGTTCACACCTATTGCATAAATATATATTACAAAGTAGTAGGTAGTACAAAGTGATATAGATGTGTATGTAGTTACACATATATATATATATATATATATATATATATACATACACACACGTACATTCTACAAAGTGGTGTATTACAAACAGGTATATATATTACAAAGTTGAATGTATCACATACAATAAAGTATGGGTTGGTGTGTGTAAGGAGATGTTTACACACACCCTAGGAGTTAGATGCTACATAAACCCTGAGAATGAAGCTTGAGGAGTTTATTAACAGCATCTAACCCCAAGGTGTGTGTAAACTTCGAGTTTACACACACCGACCCATATTTTATTTTATATAATTGCTGGGTTTCCCTTTTTCGCCTTAGCAATTACATAAAAGTAAAGATGTTCTGGTGCGGTCGCAGTCAGTGCAGTCTGGCTTACTGCCTTTTTTCCAGAGTTGGCAGCTCAGTTGTTGTTCTTGTTTTTTTTTTTATTAGGATAGTTCTGCATTTCTCTGTTACTTATCGCTGATTCGGAGTGGCAGTTTAGTGTCCCAGTGAAAGAGAAGGCGGCCAATGGCAACGCTCTGTCTGTAAGAGCTGTGGCAAGCGCATGCGCAGAATGAGGGAAGCCGTGCACATGTTTGCTGTAATAAACACTCCTTTATTATGGCAAATTATACCACAGTTTCCCTATGGGAAACAGGGGAAGTCGGTAATTATATACAGAATAATGCATAGGCAACCATACACAATGAGACTGTGTTTCCTTCAAGGAGTCGCGATGACATAGGTACCGCAAGAGCGAAGCTCGAGATGTCCTTGATGTCATCTCAGTCCCATGATTAAACACAAGCTGAGCTGGGTATGGTTGCTTATGTTTTATTTTTTATAGCATATGGTTTTATTGAATGTCAAAAGTGAAAATTTATATATACAGTATATACAGCACCATAGCAAGAAGGACCTAACTGCACTCCCCTACCTTTCATTGCTTAATAGTCTGTAACTATGTTAAAGATGAATTATTATGTTGATGGGGCGTAACATGAGATAATCATACACAGCGATTTTTCTGTGACCTTTGAATTGTGCACAACTTTTCATGACCTTTGAACTGTGCTCAACTTTTTATAACTTTTGAAGTTGAACTATAGACAACTATATATCTTTATATATAATATATATAGATATATGTATTACAACATTTTATATTACAAATTGACATATGTTGCAAAGTGGTATACATTAAAACGTGATCTAGATTACAAAGTAGTATATATTACAAAGTGTTTCTGTATATTACAAAATGGTATATGTTACCAAGTGGTATACTGTATGGGATATACAGTACAGTGTTAGAAAATGGTATAGTACAGAGTGGTATACAGTGCTTCCTCACTATAGTGAACCTCTCTGTAAGGAATTTCTGTTACAGTGAACACCTGTGATGAAACATAGAAACATAGAAAATAACAACAGAAGGAAACTAAAGGTCCATCTAGACTGCCCAGGAGTTTCCAAGACCACAGGTCCTGGGATCTAGCCCTCTCCCAGTTTTTGTCTCTTCCTGATCCCATGGTTTCAGCCAGAGCCCTAGCTCTGTCCCACCCCTTCTTAATAGCTGTCACGGTCCTCTCACCTACCACCTCAGAGGGTAGGCTGTTCTATGGTTCCATGACTCTTTCCGTAAAGTAATACTTCCTTAGATCCCTCCTAAAGCGCCCTCCCCATAACTTCCACTCACACTCTTTAGTGGTTGAGCTGGTGACCCTGTTGAATAATCCTGATTAGGGCACCTTATTTATAAGGCAAAGAACCTCTGTGCGCAAACACTGAGGCAGTGGTTACCCCAAAGGGCATTTGACTGGGAAGCCAAGTTTCAAAAACATGCAAAATCACACATGACATATCTGTTAGCACCCTTTGCAAACTGTGTGAGAGGCCTTCCGGCAACATGCAGTTCTGCTTAAAGTTGAACCAGCATAATATTCTGTGGTGATTTGCATATGCAGCCCATGATGCGTTGCATTGTGTGAGCATGTGTGATTTTGTATCACCTTATTTATGCCTTTCATGATCTTGAACATCTCGATCAAATACCCGCTCTCTCTCCTAGGCTCCAGTGAGTACATGTTTAGTGCCGTTAGGTGTTCCTCGTATGAGAGTCCTTGGAGGCCCTGTATCATCTTGGTTGCCCTTCTCTGTACAGTCTCTAGTCTATCCCTGTCCTTCCTAAAGTGCGGACTCCAAAACTGGACACAGTATTCCAGGTCAGGCCTCACCATGGACCAGTGGAGTGTGAAGATCACTTCCCTGTTCCTGCTGTCAAATCCCATCCCTATGCACCCCAACATTTGATTTACCTTGCTGTAAGCTTTGTTGCATTGGCTCGATTGCTTTTGGGTGTCACTTATGATGACCCCTAGGTCCCTATCTTTCTGTGAGGTACTGAGTTTGTCCCCACTGAGCCAGTTGTCCATTCTAGGATTTTCTTTACCCAAATGCAACACCTTGCACTTCTTTGCATTGAACCTCAGCTGCCAGACTTTAGACCATCTTTCAAGCCTTTGCAGGTCTCTAACTGCTGCCACGCTGTCGACTCAATCACCTAGTTTTGTGTCATCCGCAAAGAGTTCAAGCTTACCCTGAATGCCTACGCTGATGTCACTAATAAACATGTTAAACAGGATCAGGCCCAAGACCAAGCCCTGGTGCACTCTACTAGTGACACTTCCCTCATTTGACCTCACCCCATTGACTACCTCTCTCTGACTCCTATCCCTGAACCAATTTCCCACCCACCTGATAAGTCAAAGTAGAGGAGGTTCACTGGATGACCCTTATCCAATTCCCTAGTTACCCAATCAAAGAATAGAATGAGGTTTGTCTGGCCTGACATGCCTGCCACAAACCCATGCTGCCTGTCATCCAGAAGACCATTTGTTTCTAGGTATTCTACAAGATCCTGTTTAATTAAGGTTTCCATAACTTTCTCTATGACAGATGTGAAGCTAACCAGTCTGTAGTTGCCAGCCTTCTCTCTATAGGGAACAATAGCTATAATGAACAAACTGGCTGGCTCAAGAGGTGTTACTTATAAAGAGGGGCCACTGTATATTACATATGGTATATTACAAAGTGGTATACTGTATTACAGAATTGTACATCACTGTTTTCTGTTACAGGTTCGTGCTCTGAGGAAAGGTAAAACTTACATTGAACCTGAAACCCAGAGGAGATCTGACTGTTCTTCACAAATATGCTACTATACTTGATTATAACCAACGTTTACTCCTAAAAGTACCAAGAGTTCTTTCTATACCAGAGCCTGGTTGACAGAACAGAGCAGAGCAAACAAGCACATTCACTGTTGACCAGTAGATCACTGATAAATGACAGACTAGGTTAAAACACCTTCTTTGGGGTGTAGACAGTATACCTTACACTGGCCCTTTTCTGTATCTTTGACATTTTGTTTCCATTTTTCTCTTTTGGTACATTGCAGGGCTCCCCGGCCCCCCAGGCCCACAAGGTCCAGTAGGCCCTGTTGGCCCACATGGACCCAAAGGGCCACCTGGCAAAGATGGGGCCCCTGGAAAAGAAGGATCCACTGGCCCAATGGGGCCTCCAGGTAAGCCACTCCTATATTTATATGTGTATACTTTACATGCAATAGAAATATGCTGTTCTTCCAACCACCTTCATGTGATATGGCTTCTTTTAGCTAGCAAATATTCCCAAATTGTTTGATGTGATAGAAACAGCTTAGAAACATAGAAACATAGAATTTAACGGCAGATAAGGACCGCTTGGCCCACCCAGTCTGCCCATTTTCCTACCTAATGGATAAGCTGCAGATCCTAGTTAACCACCAGCCTACTTCCTTCTACCCCAACCCCCTAGAATTGTCTTATGACTGTCCCATGCATGCTTGAATTCAGCCACTGTTTTGACTCCACAGCCTCCTCAGAAGACCGTTCCATGCATCCACAACCCTCTCTGTGAAAAATACTTCCTTACATTACCTCTGAGCCGCCCCCCTCTATCTTCAAATTATTGCCCCGCCTTTCTTGCACACCTCTTTTTGAAAGATGCTACCCTCTTGGACTTTGCTGATTCCTTGAGGTACTTGAAAGTTTCTATCATGTCCCCTCTCCCTCCTTTCCTCGAGGCTATACATATTAAGCTCCTTTAGTCTCTCTTCATATATCTTCGGTGCAGAACCTGCACCATTTTAGTGCCCTCCTCTGGACAGCTTCCATCCTGTCTATGTCTTTGCGGAGACTGGGTCTCCAGAGGCAGTGCACAGTACTCCAGATGGGGTCTCACCAGCTGTCTGTACAGAGGATAACAACTTCCGTTTTCTACTGGTGATGCCTCTCCCTATGCATCCCAGTATCCCCCCAGCCCTCCTTACTGCCCTCTCACATTGCTTGCCCACCTTTAAGTCATCTGATACGACTACCCCCAGGTCCCTTTCCATTTTTGTTGTTGTTAGTATCTCATCCCTCATTGTGTACTCTTCCCCTGGGTTTTTGTTTCCTAGGTGCATTACCTTGTACTTTTTAGCATTCACAGCTTATTCCGATATTCACCCAGCATCCCCCTTTTGTTGCATGAACTATTAGACATTGTCAATATAAGATCCTCCTGCTGTGTCTACTGCACTGTGCCATCTTCTCCCAGTTTTATCAGAAGGATACAGGGCAGATACATTAGCTGCTTGCCTGTAACTCTCCACTATTTTCATTAAAAGAGATTCCCCTTAGATTTTATCTGTTTGCATTGCTTGTACCTGCTGGGAAGTCTTATCCTTTGCTTATGCCATCATAATCTGAAGTGGGAATGATTCTTAAGTCACAAGTAGATGAGTATGAGTACAGGGCAGTAAAGGGGAACAGATAACACTGGGGAGGAAAGAGCCTGTTTTATGTAAATGTCTGTAGGTATGAGGAACGGAATATAAAAGTCTGTTTTTTTAAATACTATGAGATTTGAGCTGTGCCAAGTTGGACTTAGTGTTTTGCAGGAATCTGGAGGCCTCTGTTAAGTCTTATACTGATGTCTGTCCAACAGCCTAACAAAAGGTGTGTCCTCCTTTCATGTGGGGTAGCATGTTTGCATCCAGAATCTAGGATTCCCAGTCAATCTGGAGGAGGCTTTGCGCAGTCCCAGAGGAGCATATGATGCCTCCTGTAAGGGAGCATATTAGCCATCACTACATTACTGCCTCCTGGTGGCCTGATGGGGGAGAGGAGTTATGTGGGGTGGTATTGCCCCTCTGGATAGCCCTACCCCTTCCTATGAAGCAGGAAGTTTGACATGGGTTGCAGGGGTGTCACATGACATGCCTCTAGCATCAACCCAGCTCCTCAACTGTAAGCACTGCATTTCTATTCATAGAGCATGCTGAGACTTGGGCAGAAACTCCACATTGGTGGGCTCAAGCAAATTCTGGGTGGTGAGTGGGGGCAGCCTGGATTGTGACCTATAGCAGAGGAGGTAGGGGAAGCTACCAAGATAGGAGGTACCCTGGGTACATAAGGCGGCTATGGGGTAATTGTAATGAACAGTCTAAGACTGGAGTGCTGATATGTTTTCTCATGGCTGGGATATGCCATCAACTGTGTCTAACTGTATTTGGATCTGCTCACAGCATACTTCATAACAGTACTAATGCTCTGAATTTCCTGCTGGTGTAGCAGGCCTCCCAGGAGCCACTGCCTATCACTACCCACTCCTGGTCCTGCTACTGTACCACGCAGCCACAGAGACAGAAGGAGAGAGAGAGACAGAGAGATAAAGAGACTAACAGGAAGGGAGCATGACTGATTTAGCAATAGGCTTTCCCTTTGTGAGCCTTAGTCAGCAATTCTGGAGAAGTAACTGGAACCCTCAGCTTTCCCCGACCCTATAACCTGGCTTATTTCAGATTTCCAAACTCATGACATCAGCGCAGGTGAGTATCATAAGCTGTACACTAGAGAGCATCCTTGATGTGCTAGTCATGATTTGATGAAGCAGTCCACAGTCAGGACTATATATTCACCAACAGAAAGGAGAGATGAATGATTATGAGTGAGGACCAGTTACTTATAAAGACAGATTTGGAGGTAAAGATTGTTTTTCTTTAATAACTTAAAATAATATTGTTTCTTTTTTCACTAACAGGTCGCCAGGGAGAACGAGGTAGGTTTTGTTTCTGTTCCATATATGGAGTGTTACACAACTCACTGTCTTAGCTGGCCTCTAGATGGCTTTTTACTTTCTCTTTCTGTTCTCAATTTGTTTTGACTGAACCAGATCCTCCACCTGTCTCCTTCAAACTTTTACTATCTAAGACAACAGCTAACGTTCCATCCTTTTTACTGATCTCACTGCTTCCTACCTGCCAATGATTCCTCATATGGTTTGACTCCTATGTGAGGTCTGCAAGAGTCCGTTTAATTCTCAGATAACCAGTTTTACCCTATCTAGGCAGGCTGGAGGTGCAGACTCCCAATGGATGAATGAGTAAGAATTGGGTCAAGTCCCTGATATGCATGGAGGTTGGAGGGGCTTTATTCTCCTGGCTCATTTGCTCTGTAAGCCCCAGATCCCCACCTACATGGTTGGACCCTGAAGGGCATTCTTTTGTCAGGCTATGAGGTTACTAGGGATGCCTAACCACTGGAACCTGCCAGGCCTGCATGGCACCAAGCCTGGGCAATGATGGTAACACCTCCACATCATCATAATGTCAGGGAGACAGGATATGTCTGTGGAAGGAGTAGCACAGGCTAAACGCACTCAAGTATCAACAAAGTGACAAGATTTTATGTAAAATGTAAACTCACAGTTTATAAGAGCCAGAAACAGGGATGCAGGACCAAACAACCCCGGCAGGGGCACAGGGCTGTTGATACTTCGAACCCTGAGGATCACTTTGTGTGCTGCCATCTTTTGTGCAGTGAAGGCTGTTATTTGCTATGATGTGCAGACTGCCTTCTGCTTTGCCCCCACTCCCCCCCCACCACCACCACTGTCTCTACTCTTTTATTAAAATTAACCTTCTCTGCTTGAACCTTTCAGTCTTTAACCCCTTCTACTGTTACTCTGTTAAGTTTTGCAAATCTTTCACCTGTTAATAGTTAATAGGCTTGAAGATATGCACTAAAATTCAGCCACGATTTGTGAATTTCTGTGCACCATTCCTTTAATTTGGTACAGCATCTGTCTTTTCAGTTCCCAGCTCTCAATACTCATTTTTAACATAGCTTTTCTTTAAGCACCTCAGTTTTTTTTACATTTAATTATTTAAGGACATTAGACAAAAGGTTTTTTTCTCTATGTTAAGCACCGTAATGCTGAAAGCAGAAGTATGGCATTCTTCCAGTATGGCTACACTGTAAATGCAACTGTACTTGCCTCATGAATATGCATTTTGTTCTTGTATTCAAATGTGTGAATCGTAGCCTGCAGTCACGCCCCCGGTGAAGGGTGACATTAGATACTTGAAGCACTGGGTCTGTTCGGTGCTACATTCCTGTCTCTGGCTGTAATAAACCATGAATTTACATTTTTTTCTTCTACATTCTGTTTATTCTCCTTGGGGCCATGGCAAGACAAGGCTCCTTTCTGCCAGCTGCGGCCACCCCCTTCCACTGTCTAGTGCCTCCCCAGGATTCCCAGTGGCAAGGGCACACTCACCATTGTGCCCCCCATGGCAGGGTCAGGAGACGGAGGTCTGACCTCCCCCTTGCCCTGATGCTCATAATCTAGTTCCCCACTTCGGGCTGCCCTAGTGACATGGTGGGTGGCGGTGTGGCCAGTGGGTGTCATACACCCTTGCCGTTCCTGTCCTTTTCCCCCAAGTTTTCTCCTTTAGTTCCCTGGGGCCTCTGCAACTCAGTTACGCATGCACATAGAGGCAGCGTGTGTGCAGGAACTGGCAGCTCCGCTCCACCCACCCTGGCCTAGCACCTGACCCCCCATCTATATAACAGTACCAGTGAGCTTCCACCTGGTGACAGCCAAGCACCTGAAAGACTAACCTTTCCACTTCAGGAGAGGATATGCCAGCTGCTCACTTGTGCTTCCAGCCCCCCCAGCTGACCCCTGGCAGCCCGAGTTCATTCCCAACCTCGGGTCACCGGCATGGAACAGGTAAGGTGCTAAGTGGCCTCAGTCCTCTGTGCCACAGGGCCAGCATAAATTTACATTTAATATCAAATTCTGTCAGTTTGTCAGGACATGAGAGTATTTATCTTGTTCTGCTCCATGTCTTGTTTTCCGAAATTGCACCAGCTGTTCGTTGCCTGACACAGTGAGTGGGATCTTATGAGTTTATATCTGTGGAGGTAAGCTACCTTTAAGGTCCAAATTCCTGCTGCATGTCTTCCTCTAACTGGACAGTTTGTAATAGTCTGTAATGCCAGATGAACCCCCTAGGTGCATTTACCATGCTGTACAGCCTATACGTTGGGCCTCAGCATATCATGGAGGTTAGGGACTCAACTTTTGGGGGTCATTATATGCTGCCAATTACAAAACACCAGCAGGTGGAGAGGCAAAGAGTGACATTGCTATTGATGGTAGAAGTAGCTGATTAACCATAGCCCTGGGTGTAAGCAAATGGCTAGTTCCATAACCCCCAACTGAATGAGGGCAAGGATAACAGAAAGCAGAAGAACTGCCAAAGGGAAGAAAGTAAGAAAAAAGACTGCTATACACATTACATAAATGAATACTAACCTTGTAGCAGTGCCTTCATCTAGTGGGGCCTTTCTGATACACAGGATGCTACCCATCATGAAATGCTTACACAGCCCAATCCCACAGTATGCAGGGAACAAAGAACTCCCTCTAAGGAAATATACACAGTCAACAGTGATAAAATGGGCACAAAATGCACAGTAATGAAATAGAAACAGCTTTATTGGGGAAAATCAGGATCATGGCTCAGAAAGAAAAAGGAGTAATGCAGGTAAATAAAGAATAAATCAGTATGGCATGCTGGACAAATGGTATCCCCTTCTACCCATCAACCAACTAACCTAAACAACTGACCATCCAACCCAAAAAAGCCAACCAACCAACCCAAACAACAACCATCCAACCCAACCAACCAGTCAACCAATCCAACCAAACCGAACCAACCAACCCAAACTGACCAGCCAAACCCAACAAACCCAAGCACACAGTAATCCTGGTTCCTCTTGTGCATCAAGCCAACTCAACCAATCAGCCAAAACAAGCAACTAACCCAACCAGACAACCCAATCAATCAAGCCAAACCCAACAAACCATCCAACCCAAACAACCAACCATCCAACTCAATCAAACTAACCAGTCAGCCAAAATAAGCAACTAACCCAACCAGACAACCCAACCAAAATAACCAGTCAGCCAAGTTAACCCAACCAACCCACCGAAACTAAACCAACCAACCCAGCCAACCAACCAGCCACACAGCAATCCCACTCCCTCTGGTGCACCAGTTAATTACAGCATGAGTTCATTCAAACTTCCTTATTAAAGAGTCTTTGCTGACACACAGCTATGTTGAGGAATCTGGGTGCTGGCCAGTTACTGTAGAAGTAGTGTAGTACCAAGGTAAATAATAATTAAGGTGCACTTACAGTAGTCAAGTTTTAAATTGTCCCAAACTCACAAGAGAAGGTTAAGCTGGTGACAAAATATAAACTCAGTCCTGCCCAGGACTTAGGCCTACCCTTAAAATGTCTATTGAAATAGACACGAAGTGGTAGCCCTGTTTCTTTATGGTTATGAAGCAGCAGCATCACGAGAACTCAGCGACTCTGACAGAGGGATCTCCTCTTCAGGGGGATCCTAATTGAAATTGGGGACTGGTGAGGTAGACCTACACCTCTCTTCAGGTGGATCTAGGTGCAGGCCATTCTGCAGACATCTCTGCTCTGGGGTCCACACACTTTCAGAGGGGACTTTCTCCAGAACAAGTGTTTGGCTGGATTGATCAGGCAGGGTTTTAGTAAAGCAAGGCAAGGCACATTTTATTTATATGGCACCCTTTCCTGCCAGCTCAGAGTGCCTCACAAACAGTAAAAGGACAGGTCTCACTTCAAAGGTATAGCCAAATAAATACATTCAAATATCAATAAAACAATAACAAATAAAAAGATCTAAGATTAATTAATAATCTGAATAGACCTCTGTAAATAAATATGTTTTTAATCAGTGTTTAAAGGTATCCACATTAGGGGCAGAAAATACTGATTCTGGGAGAGAATTTCACAGTAAAGGAGACGCAATTCCAAAGGCCCTGTCTCCAGACTGTTTTAAACAGAAGCGGGGAACCAGAAGTAAACCCGCATCTGTGGACCAGAGGATGTGAGAGAGAGTGTAAGACATCAGAAGATCTTTCAGGGAGCTTGGGCTCAGTCCACATAGGGCCTTTTATGTTATCAAGCAAATCTTGAAAATGGTGTACCAGTGAACTGGAAATCAATGCAGAGCCTGCAGCACTGGCGTGACCTGGGCACTACGAAGAGTTCTTACAGCCAGCTGGGTTGCAGCATTCTGAACCAACAGCAGTCAGTGCCGAAACTTCTAGATAGCCCTAGGTAGCCCTAAGCAGCATGCACTCACCCTGGCAGATGCAAGCTGCTCAGCCTTCTGCAGCTGCTGGATGTCTTTCAGATTTGTTCGAAGCCTGCTAAGAAAACAGACTCTGTCCCTGGATAAAACACCTGACTGGCCTTTTCCTGCTTCACTGGGGATCACAAGATGGAATCCAGTCTCCTAAGTAGAGTCCCAGATGGGCACCCCTAAATGTTGTGCAGAATGGAGTTCCTGAGGGAGTTACACATAGTCTCACTCCAAAAGGTGATCATATCTGGGTCATGCATACTCTCCTGCCGCGTTTCTCCTCTAGGCAACCTGACTGGCTGACTCACAGGCTGGAGAGGGCTTACAAGCTGTCCTACCTTCTGATTGGCTGTCCATTTTCAAGCTTTGTCCTTCATGCACAGCCCTTAGAGATATCCTTTGGGCTTCGTGAATGTCTGTCTTTGTGTGGTAGGAATGCACAGGGAGTCTCCCTGCCTTCTGGTGAGCATTCCTGTGAGTGGTTTATCCCGTGGCCTCTGACCCTTCCCAGCAATCCTTGAGAGTCAGGTGATGTAAACAAAGATGGTAGCACCCATCTTGCAAGGCTATTGATGTTTCTCCTTGCTGATTCCAGTCACAGTCTTGAGGCACTTCAGGCGCAGAAGAAAATGCAGCTGTCCTGCTGTGCCCTGGTCTCCTTAGTCAGCAGGGACCAGGATGAAGAAGTCAGTAAAAGTGTGATAGGGGGCTACTAAATCTGTGGTGAACATTTTTTCCTTTTATGCCAGCTCCTTGTGAGCTGCCTGTGGAAGACGGAGTTACATTTATGATAAGATGAGGGTAGTGAGGCAGCGAAATGGCACAGCAGTAGTGTGTTGCACTCCAGTGCTGATGGCTGCAGCAAGCCATACACACTGGCGACTGGGCAGCAATGATTGTGAAGTGTTCCAGGTGGGACAGCATCATCAATTAAGTGAGGGTACACTGTGTTCATGACTACTGCAACCCTTGAGAGGGCCATGGAGTTTCATCACCTAGGCTGGGACAGCTGCAGCAAGAAAGGCTAGTTCCAGGCATGGCACAGTACCATTGGCAAGAGGATGACTAGTGAGTGAAAAATTAACGCAGCTATATATACAGAAGAATAAGGAAGGTCGGGGGCCCAAAGGATCCTTCCTAGATAAAACATGAAACATCTTAGCAGAGTTGCTAGTCCATCATAATGTCAAATCAAATGGGAGAAAGGATGGAATGGATGCGCTCTCACACAGTCTAATCTCCAAAAACTATTTCAGACTCCCTTAATACACCCAAAGTGGGGGTGGGCCAGTAGAAATAGAAACATATTGATATACATTATTAAACATTCAAACTACATAAATAGAATAAAGGATTGGGGACCGTGTATTATGAGGCTATGATACCATTGAGAGGTTCTGGTGACATGTTATCCTCGAGATGGAATTATAACTAAAGAATACACAGTCCCCTGTTTTGTTTTGTTTTTTTGTAGTATATAGATCCAAGTGTGTTTTGTGTATCCTTTTTGAGCTGCACCTCTGCCTTCCTCATGACTTAAAACCATTTCCATGCTTGGCGTTTTATGTCTATGCTTGCTGTGTCTCTGCTTTCATTCTAAAACAGTCACGCATAGGGCACTCTTCAGCAGTCGGTTTTTACTGTATGCAGCTGTTATGGTAAAAGTTGACATGCAGCTGCAGGACTACTATAAACATCACATTGCAAAGATCATATTACAAAACAAAAAATAGTATTACAATGATTCATTGATGGCCTTACAAAAAGTGACATCACAAGTATGATATTCTAGGATTTTTTTATATGGGTCTTCTTTCGTTTATAAAGTCTATCCGTATATTACATAGAGACCAATGCATGGGGTGGCATGTATTATGAGAATTTAATACACACCTGGTGTATGATGCTACATAAGCCATATGAATGAAGCTGAAATGGTTTATCAAGCACTACTGTATTAAATTCAAGAGAAACACTCCACGCATGCATTAGTTTTTATCATTTCTGGTGTAGCCGTTTTTTTCCAACAAGAAAACAAAATCAAGGCAACCATTTACTCATGCTCATTTATCATGCAAATAATGAGAGCATCAAGAGTTGCAAATTGAAAGAATCTAATTTGAAAAATATTATGTGCAAGGATTGGAAATTTTTAATATATGGCAAACTTGGGAACACATCAGGTTTCACTCTTGAAAAAAATGGAAAAATGGCAACACATTTGAAATTGCAGTTATAGCAGATGAAAATTCTGATTTTTTAAACATGGTAAAATCAAACATTAAACTACACTGTTTTTGACAGAGTGGTGCCGCTATTTAGATTGTTCGATTAAAAGCCGAAAGTACATTTATTTAAACTGTAAAAAACGTAAAGTTGTACTCTTGTATTGTCTTCTGGTTTTCTTCAGCTGCAGACCTAAATGAGAGACAGTGAATGTGAAGATTCTCACATCGGCAGCACGCATTTATTAACAGCAGCTGCGTAATTGTGAGAACGGGGATCATACTCACACTGTTAGAGGTGGCACGTATCTTCCCTAATAACCAGCCAGATATTATGGGAAATAACTGGATGAGCCCATAGGAAAAAATAGCTCACCAGTTATTATATATAACATAATACATGGGGTGGTATGTTTAACAAGATTTTAACACACACACACACACACACACACACACACACACACCGAGGTGTTGGATGCTACAAAAAATCCCAAGAGTGAAGATCAAGGTGTTTATTTAAGCATCCAACACTGAGGAGTGAGTGTAAAATCTCAAGTTAAACACACCATGCCATGTCTTATTTTATATAATTCCTGGGGAGCATTTTCTCACCACAGCAGTTATATAAAATAAAATGGCCATGGTTCAGTCGATATGAAGCACTGTATGTAGTCCCTGGCTGTAGTCTATACAGCCAAGCGGTGGTTGAAACCTTGTTGTTTTATTTTTGTTTAAGTTTAGCAATGGATTACATATTTAACTAGCTTAACTGCCGAGAGGTATTTTTTGTGCACTGATTTACTGCTGAGTGATAGAATGAGGCAGTCAGCTTTTCAGTGCTGTGTATGGGGAGAGCGATGGCTGGCACATGTGTGGAGCAAGGGAAACCATGTGCGTGTTCACCATTATAACCCACAGGGTTATAATGGCAAATTATAACTGGGTTTCCCTATGGGAGAAAAGGCTGCCCAGTTATTAGAATTCAATAACACCATTATATCGCCCACCAACACATCACAGTTGTGCAAGTAAATTTAAGAATGCCTGAATGACTAGTTTTGCCTTTTCATAGCAAAAAACAATAATCACCTTTCCTAGAATTAATTTTCCTATGAATAAAAGATTCATTCAACATTAATAAATAGCAATCCCAGTAATTCAGATTTAAATAGGTATAGTAATGGGTGAAAAATTACTGGAGCTGTGTACATTGATGATTTATTACTTATCCCATATATTAACATATGCTATTATTGTTCTTGTCTCATGGGACCCACTCAGAAATTTGATATTGCACCTAAATGAATCTATCCAATGGTAGAAACAACTAAATAAAATAAAAATGAAAATAAATCAGAAATGGAGCATTTTATCAGAATTTAGAAACTTGAAAGCGGAGCAACTGTTTAGTATTAATAAACATATAGAATAATTAGAATAATTAACCACCAGCTGTGAAGAAGATGCTGATTCAGACCCCAAGTGGGTACTTTGATGTCATGTAGCATAAAAACAAAGCTTGAGTGTGCTATTTGATGTCACGAAACCCAGAAGATGTCTGAGGCAGCTTGTTCTTCACAGTTCGTGGGTTGCTATTTTTTATAATAGAGGGTTTTCATGTTTTGCATCATATTGAGTGAGTGCAGGAGTGTAGCCAGAAATTTCCATTTTGTACACAGTCTCCAACAGTTACACCCCCTCAATTAAAAAACATACACATCCTTTCCAAATGGCACCCCCTTCCAAACAAGTCAGATTGTTGTTAGATGATTCCTCTACTCTCTAAAGAGGTTATACATGTATCAGACACTCCTCAGTGGCCTACACTAACCCAAATACTATAGATTATAATGATAATATTAACAGAGTGGCTTATAGTTTGTGACAGGCACTCAACAAAATTGTACACAAATGTGTACAGTGAGTATGCCTGTCTACACCCTTGAGTGAGTGAGCAGGTGAAGAAAGTGAGTGGCAGAATAAAACATATAGCAATTGATGGAATAATTGTTCACACAGGGACCAGACTGCAGCACCATGCAGTTTTTGCAGTTTAAGTTCAGGATTGTTGTGCCGCTGCTGCCGGTCCACAGCTGCTCACGCTCAACATTCCAACTTGGCCATCACATCCTAAGTTATTTTTCATGTTTCTGTGTGAAGAACCACTTTCAAAAAACTCCAGTAAATCACAGAAACCATCTGTAATATTAAGCTATTGCCCTGGAGATTAGGGAAGATGAATAATATGCATACCTTTGCCCATTTTTAGGACCTCAAGGTGAAGCACCCAACATCCCGCATGTGGCATTCTCAGCTGCACTGTCCTACCCACAGAATGATCCCGGAACCATCCTGTTTGACAAGATACTAGTGAATGAACCAATGTCCTATGACTCACAAACAGGTGAGTGTACCTTGATTGCCTTTTGCATGATGACAGTTTGACTATAGGAGTCCAGAGACAGAAATATATCCATGTGATCAACTAGTCCATCCCCACCCTGTACTATCTCAGGAAATATACCCCTTGTGTAATTGGCTGTAGTTGTAGTTTGATTATTTGTGCAATAATGTTTCATTTTCATTATAATTGGGAACTGAGGAAAGGAAAAATTTACCCTAGTGTAAACCTCTGGAAACCTAGGGCTCTGTGGATCTCTGTGTTTTGCCCAGAGATATTGCAGTACTTTTCATTGTGTTAATCAAAACTGTGCTCTTCTTAGTTTGTTCATGGAAACATTGATTCTCTCTGAAGAAAAAAGCCCAGTAGCCCATCATGACTGCCCATTCCTGTGTACCTATTGCTGAATGAGAAAGCCCTAGCGGTTCATCACTCCACCATCCATTTCTTGTGTGTTCTTTACCAAGCCCTTGTACGTGTTGCACCCTTATCAGTAAGGACAAGGATGGGTCTAAAATGTGTAAGGTTATCAATAATGGGGGGCGATGAGTATCAATGCCCGTAGTCTGGGTGATAAGTTTCCTGAACTAGTGGACTTGATGGAAGAGGGATGCCTGGATATCGTGGCAGTCACAGAAACATGGTGCATGGAAAATCATGACTGGGATATCAACATACCAGGGTACACAATCTACAGGAGGGACAGGGAGGGTAAAAGAGGAGGAGGAGTAGCTCTCTACCTCAGGGAAGGAATCAAAGCAATGGAACTAAAGGGTAAACAGGGAGGAGAGTAGGCACTGTGGGTTACCTCGGAGACAGAAAATGGCACCACAGTCCGCACTGTAGTTGTATACAGACTCCCGTCTCAGGGGAAGGAAATGGACAAGGAAATGATAGAAGGCATCCCTAGAATGGCAGAAAAAGGGGAGCTATTGTCGATGAGGGACCTGAATATGCCAGATGTTAATGGGAGCACCTTTGCTGCAGCCACATCCAAGAGCAGAGTCATTCTCGATGCCCTACCGGGAGCATGCCTCAGACAGCGAGTGCTGGAACTCACTCGGAAGGGATCAATCTTAGACCTGCTACTCTCAAATGGGGATGGAGAAAGGATCTCCGATTTAGAACTGGGAAGCCATCTGGGAACAAGGGTCCACCAAACAGTGTGGTTCACGATAAACAGAGCCATGTAGTCAAGCCATACAAAAGCAAGGGTACTGGACTTTAGGAGGACTGACTTTAGCAAAATGGGAGAGTGCCTCAGAAAAGCACTAGCAAACAGGCAAGAAGGAGGGGTGGAAGAACAATTGGGAAAAATCAAAACTGCCATCACAGAGGCAACAAGCCTTTGTGTCAAGCAAATAAACAAAACAAAATGAAGGAAAAATACACTATGGTTCTCAAAAGAAGTGGTGGGGAAGGTTAAGGAAACAAATATAGCATTCAGGAAGTACAAGGAAACACAGGAGGAGTAGGACAGAGAACTGTACCAGTTAAAGCAGAAGGAAGCAGGGAAGGCAGTCAGAATAGCAAAGGTCCAAACCAAGGAAAGATAGACAACTCAGTTAAGAAGGGGATAAACCCTTTTACAGGTACTTTAGGAAGTGTAGAAAGACCAAGGGAGGGCTAGTAAGGCTTAATAAAGGGGGGGGGGTGTGCAGAGGGTGACAGTAAAAAAGCAGGGATACTGAACGAATACTTCTGCTCAGTGTTCACAAAAGAAGAGGAAGGGGAGGTACCTAAACCAATCAATAGAAGCACTCTGGATAGGGGGTTTGATACCAGTTTATTCACAGAAGAAGGGTCCTGAAAGAACTCCTGAAACTGAGGGTGGACAAAGCAATGGGTCCTGATGGGATTCACCCCAGGATTCTATAAAAACTAAGGAGAGAACTAGTGACACCACTGACTACTCTTTTTAAAAAAAATCATGGGAGGATGGTGTGGTACCTGAGGACTGGAGGAGGGCGGATGTGATTCCCCTTCACAAAAGTGGGAGCAAGACAGAAACAGGAAACTACATACCTGTTAGTTTGACCTCAGTGGTAGGGAAAATGATGGAATCACTTCTAAAAGAAAGAATTGTTGAGTACCTAGAGGCCAGCAGGGCACAGGACCCAAGGCATTATGGATTCACAATGGGAAGGTCATGTCAGATGAATCTAATAGATTTCTTTGACTGGGTGACCAAAGTAGTAGACCAGGGAGGGGCTGTGGACGTGGCCTACATAGACTTTAGCAAGGCATTTGACACCATCCCACATAAAAGATTAATAAACATGTTAGCCAGCCTGGGAGTAGGTCCCAGGGCGGTAACCTGAGTAAAATATTAACTGGACAATGGGACACAGAGGGTAATAGTAAACAGAGTCCTCTACAAAGAAAGAGAGGTTACTAGCGGGGTACTACAGGGTTCTGTACTGGGACTGGTTCTATTTAATGTCTTTATAAGTGACACTACGGAGGGACTGGAAGGAAAAGTATGCCTCTTTGCAGATAACACAAAGATCTGCAACAGGGTTGGTACACAAGGGGGGCAGAAAAGGATCAGAATGGACTTGGCAAGGTTGGAGGAATGGTCAAAAGTATGGCAGCTTAGATTCAATGCAAAGAAGTGCAAAGTAATGCACCTGGGAAACAAAAACCCAAGGGAAGAGTACACAATGGGGGGGGGGTATTAACAACAACAAATGGAAAGGGACCTGGGAGAAGTCATATCAGACAACTTAAAGGTAGGCAAGCAATGTGAGAAGGCAGTAAGGAGGGCTGGGAGGATACTGGGATGCATAGGGAGAGGCATTACCAATAGAAAACAGGAAGTTGCTATCCCTCTGTACAGACAGTTGGTGAGAACCTATCTGGAGTACTTTGTGCAGTTCTAGAGACCCCATCTCTGCACAGATATAGACAGGATGGAGGCAGTCCAGAGGAGGGTAACTAAAATGGTGCAGGGTCTGCACCAGAAGCCATACGAAGAGAGACTAAAAGAGCTTAATATGTATACCCTCAAGGAAATGTGGGGGGGGGGGGACATGGTAGAAACTTTCAAGCAGTTCAAGGAAATCAAAAAAGTCCATGAGGAAAAAGAGATGTGTAGGAACAAGGGGGTGCAATCTGAAGATAGAGGGGGACAGTTCAAGGGCAACATGAGGAAGTATTTTTTTCATGGAGAAGGTGGTGGACACCTGGAACTGCCATTCTGAGGTGGTCAAGAGGTCAAAAACAGTGGGGAGAATTTAAGACTTAGACTGCGCATACCGCAAAGTTACCATGAAGGCTCAAGAATACATTTATATTCATTTATTTATAAAAAGTATATAGCTACTCCACCATCATGGTTCAAAAAATCAGAGCAGAAGTACAAAATAACATCTTGCAAGGGTAAGCCCAAGCTTTATCAGATCTGATGAATGTGCAGTGCATTTTTTGTTTGGAGTTTTCACACATGCAGTGTCTGCACCACCACTTTACCCTGGTGCTCTTTGCTTGTATTGAATTTAGTTTTGCAATTTAAGAATGCATGGGACAGACATAAGGCAATTCTAGTGGGGAGTTGGAGGAATTAGGCTGTTGGTTAACAGGATCTGCAGCCTATCCAATAGGTAGGGAAAAGGGCAGACTGGGTGTGACAAGCGGTTCTTATCTGTCATCAAAGTCTATGTTTCTATGGTGCAAGGACACACAGAAAAGGACCTAGAGGTCAAGAGAGCCTAGGAACAACAGCACACTGTGACAAATTTGTGGGTAAGGCAAACAAGATTCTGGGAGGCATAGGGAAGGGAGATGAGTAGTAGAAGTCAGAAGGATAGCATTCAGAATGGATAAGGAGATGCAGTGGGAGGAGGATAGGGAGGTCTATCAGAGGAAACAAACAGGGAAAGCAGTAAGGAGCACAAAGGCGCAAACTGAAGAGAAACTAGCCCAGGGGATAATAAAAGGGGACAATATTTTTTTAGATATGTAAATGAAAATAGGAAGATCTGGGGTGGGATTGTAAGGTTAAAAAGGAAAGGAAAGGGAGAGACTACACAGAGGAGGACTAGGAAAAGGCAGACATCCTGAACAAATACTTTTGCTCAGTGTTCACAGAGGAAGGAGAAAGGGAGGGGAGGGGCCACAGAAAAGTAACAGAAGCTTTGGAAGGAGACACTCTTGTCCTTTTTCAGAGGAGAGAGTCCTGAAGGGACTTGCTAATCTGAAGGTGAACAAAGCAATGGGGCCAGAAAGGGTGCATCCAAGGGTATTGAGAGAGCTCAGGGAGGTACTGGCTGCACCTCTGACAGTACTGTTTAACAGCTCACTAGAAACAGGACTGGTTCCAGAGGACTGGAGGAGGGAAGATGTAGTCCCACTTCACAAAAGTGGTAGCAGGGAAGAGGCTGGCAATTACAAGCAATTCAACCTGAAATCAGTAGTGGGAAAGTTAAAGGGATCACTGCTGAAGGAAAGGATTGTAGAATACAGTATCTTGAGTCCAGTGGGTAACAAGACCCAAGGCAGCATGGTTTCTCAAGGGGAAGGTCAAGTCATACAAATCTGATAGATTTCTTTGGGTGACAAAGGAGTGGTGGATGTGGCCTACCTAGATTTCAGCTAGACGTTTGACATCATTCCACACAGGAGACTAGAAAGGAAGTTGGGTAGCTTATGAATGGGTCCAAAGGTGATAAACTGGAAGAAACTGGTTAGGAGATAGGCAGCAGAGGATGGTGGTAAATAGAGATCCCTCCGAGGAAGGGAGGGTGACCAGTGCAGTGCCTCAGGGATCAGTGTTGGGATCAGTCCTCTTTAATGTCTTTATAAGTTACATAGCAGAGGAGCTGGAAAGGAAGATCTGCCTCTGTGCAGATGGTACCAAAATCTGTAATAGGGTAGATACTTGGGGGGGGGGGTGGAAAGGATTAGCAGAGACCTGATAAAACTAGAGGGGTGGCCTAGGGTATGGCAGCTGGAATTTAGTGTGAAAAAGTGCAAAATAATGCATTTAGGGCACAGAAACCCAGCGGCAGAGTACAAAAGGGGTGGAGTGGTACTGACAACAACTACCAAACAGGAAAAAGACTTAACAAAATCATATCTGATGACCTAAAGGTGGCAGGCAGTGTGACACGGCAGTTGGCAGTGCTAGTGGAATGCTGGGGTGCCTAGGGAGGGATATTGCCTGTGTATAACTCGCTGGTAAGATGCCACCTAGAGTACTGTGACTAGTTCTGGAGACCACATCTCTGAAAACACATGGCATGGAGGTGGTCCAGAGGAGGACAGCCAACATGTTTCAGGGTATGCATCAAAAGCTCTATGAGGAGAGACAAAAGGACCTCAGCATGTACACCCTGGAAGAGAGGGGTAATATGATAGAGAAATGAAATACATCACAGGGGTAAATGATGTACAGGAGGGAAATATTTTTCAGAAAAAAAGGTACTGCGGAACAAGGGGACATGCTGTGAAGCTGGAGAGGGGTAGATTCAGGAAAAATGTGAGGAAGGACTTCTTCTTAGATAGTGTGGTGGATTCCTGGAACAGCCTTCTACATGGAAGTGGTGGGGGTAAAACAGTGGTGGAGTTCAAGAATTTATAGAACCAGCACAAGGGAATCATAGTGGAAGGAAGAGGGTGAGGGAGAAAGAGCTATAGATCAAGTAGAAACTGTGGTGTTAATGTAGGTAGGGAAAAATGGGCAGACCTGGTGGGCCAAGAGGTCCTTATCTGCCATCAGATTCTATGATCTTCAGGGGTATCTGAGTCATCAAGTCACACTGTAGGAACTTCACCATCCATGAAGCAGAATCCACACAGAAGATTTTCAGCATTACAACTGGGGCCTCCCATGCCGACGTCGTCTGCCAACATCATGAACCCTATAAAAGCGAGAGCAGCCCTGCCCCCTCCTCAGTTTCTTTCCTGCCATCAACTTGTTTGCATGGGTCTCTTTGAAAGCTCTGACACAGTCTCATGCCAGTTTTCGCCTACAACTTTTTCTTACCCACTATTGTAGAATGTCTTTTCATAAAGAGATTTCTTTATTTTGTTTATGTCAAGAGTTAATCCTTTGACTTCTCTCTTCTGTTGCTGCCACTGTGGAAAGAAGATTGCTTCCACAGACGAACACTCTCTGTGTCTGCTGTCTTTGGGCCTGACCATGAAGACTCTGACTGTAAGCTCTGCCAGAAGTTTAATTGAACAACAGTCAGGCGATGCAAAAAGGCTCTTGAAAATTTCCTCATGGAACAACAGGTAGTCCGTTCGGAGCAGGGGTCCTCCGGGGTCCCTGCTGCCCAGTCGTCAAGCTCCCAGGCCACTAGGGGTTGAGACAAGTCCTTGGAGAAAAGTAATTAAAAGGGCCAAGACTGGGACCGCTCCCCCTGGCAGCGGTTCTGCTCTCCAATGACCTCTCTTTCTATGTCCAGGGGTTCTTCATCGGCTGAGGCTGCGCCGACACACAGATCTGTTGTCCATGTCTCTGTGCCCATCAGACCCATACTGACAGTGCATCTGTCCAATATTCAGAGTGGTCAGTCGTCGACCTCTGTGTTGTTGGCCCTTTCCTTATCGATGACAGGGTCATCGTCAACGGCCCTCCCACTGAGGCCTGATGCTTTACCAGGCCCTTGGGCTACAAGCTCTTTGAGGTCTAAGGGTCCCTCCAGTAGGTCATTGCTCCCCAGCCTTTCAACCCCCTCTCCATTAATGCAGTCCTCAACTGTTGTCAATCTCAATGAATTTTGACTAAATTCACTTTAGTGATAGTTTACCAGTTAGACGCATATAGGCCTACATCATCAGCACCATCAATGGCAGCATCATCATCGACCCCACCTCGATGGTGCTCTGAGGGCTATCAGTGGCTCCTCAAGCATTGGAACTTGATCTGGAAGAGGTTGACATCAAGGAGGAGTACCACCCTGGCCTTATTCTTCTTGAAGAGTAAGAGGACAGATCTTCAGCTGTCTTTGTCCGCAAGGATTCTGTCAAACACACTCCCAGATCTCCTTCAGGGGATTTATATGAAATCCTGACTATCAAAATCCTGACAACAAGAAGCCCGACACTGGAATCTTGACAGGGTTGAAATACCGCCAAACAAAATACTGCCCAACGAATGACCTTCATTTAAAATCCTGACTTTCCTGCAACATCCCCTAAACAAATAAGTAAAAATGCCCTGAAATACACAACAGGTTCTTGACTCCAAAATCCCAGTGCCTGTGGTAAAAGGAAACTGATTTCCAAACATTTTTATGTATTCAATTTTTCTATCAGATGAGATCAGATGCTTGCCTGCCCCTTGTTTCTGCCCACCCCTAGCTCACGGACAATAAAATAGCAGAATTTTGAACACTAAAACACTTTGTTTTTCATCTGGTTCTCAGTGAGTCCACCATGATCTGTATGCACTCCCAAATGCCACTTCTCTCCCATGTGCTGTTCGCTGTGTCCCTGACACTTGAACTTACTGACCTGACCCATTTCTTTTTTTTAAACTCGTATTTATTAGTGTACATGACTGCAAAATATTACATTCATGAATAAGATGATAACCAAAGACAGCAATGGCGTCATCTAAGTAATATCCTTGTTATAGTAACCAGTCCCTTTTTTCACAGGACCATTCCTGTTTCTAACAGACAAGAATCAAGCTTTAAGAGTGTTAAAAATAAAACTGCACGTTATTTGCGAATGCCAACTGCCTGCTGCTTTACGTCCTGTCCTACTTCTTGCGACTGCTGGCTAAGTCAAGATCAACAACCATTCCCCATGCATTCCATGCTGTTTTCCTCAGCATTGTATAGGTGCACAATGCTTTTATACAGCATTTTCCTATTTTAGTTGGAGCAGGAGGTAGAGACTCTAGCTGGTGAGTCTGTGAATGTGTTTGTAATTGTATTTGAGGTATTTTCTTAACTGCCTTTTCTGTGTTCTTTTTCATTCAGTATGGTCTGAATTGAGGGATTCTAGCTGACAAGTTTGTGACTGTGTGTTTGAAAGTGTCTGTGTCTGAACTTAAAGTGCAGGCATCATATTACAGGGATTAGTGTAGTCCGAATGTGAGGTTTTAACTGCCATTTCAGTTTGATTCTTCATTTAGTTGGAGCAAGAGGGAGGGACTCTAGCTGATGAGTTTGTCACTGTCTTTGTAATTGTATTTGAAGTATTTTCTTAACTGCCGTTTATGTGTGCTTTTCCATTTAGTTTGGGCAGGACTGAGGGATTCTAGCTGACAAGTTTGTGACTGTGTGTTTGAAAGTGGCTGTGTCAGGACCATGATGAGTGGAGTTAGGAGTCACAGCCAGAGGACTCCTTGGCTGATTGTTTGGGCTCGCCCTACATTTATTGGGTGTGTCCCATAGGGCCTTGCAAATCCTGCATCCATATAGGAAGTAGCAAAGAGAGGAAGCATAACAAAACACAACAGAAATAAAACAAATATTTGGGAGATAACAAACAGCCATCTCAAGCAGGAAGTAGATTGAGGAGAGAAACGGACAAGATGGGAGTGGTGCAGTGCAGTGGTTGTGGAGCAGCTGTCTTTGGGGAGACATTCTGGAGGCGTCGATGCTGCTCTGTCTGCAGGCACCTCTCTGGGCTCAGGGAGAAGGTTGCCTATCTCCAAGCATAGTTGGCCAAGCTGAGGGTGGCATCCACCCCCACCCAGAGACCACCAGATCCACAACCTGTACCTCACAAGATGCCAGGGAAGAGGAATGATTGGACTACAGTGGGCTCATGGAGGTTGAGGGAGGGGTTTGAAACCACATCCCCCAACCGGTCCCGCTTAGTAACTCCTACACTGTTTTGGAGGAATGGGAAAGCCCCACTCAGAAACCTGAGGCTGGGACCAGGGAGGATGGGAGGGTCCTCCAGGATGGAGCTCCAGGGAAGGGAGGAGGGAACCCCGGAGGAGGGAAGCTTCTCCTAGTGGGAGACTCTGTTGTCTGGGGAGTGGAGTTAGGGTCACCTAGCAGGGGAGAGAGGACGATCAAGTGCCTCCCAGGAAGCACAGCATGGAGGGATGGGAAGCAGATCCATAGGATCGCTACAGCAATAGCTGGGAGGGAGCAGCTGGATGTCATTGTCCACCTGGGGACTAATGACCTGGCCAGGAGAAGGGTGGAGTTAGCCAGAGTCCAGAAAGATTTCAGGAAGCTGGGGGGAAACCTGAAACAGATAGCATGCTCTGTCTCATTCTTGGAGGTGCTACCTGTCCAGGGCACAGGGGAAGCTAGGTCACTCCATGTCCATACCTTCAACTCTTGGTTGAAGGATTGGTGAGGAAGGGAGGGTTTTGGCTTCATAGGGGACTGGGGCCTGACCTAGGCAGATGCAAGCTTATATAAGGAGGATGGCCTGCATCTGTCCTGAGAAGGGGACCTTGGTCCTTTGTGAGAAGTTTAAGCGCTTCGGCTGTGAGCATTTAAACTGGCCAAGGGGGAAGAAGCAGGAGGGTCAGGAGGCTTAGGAATACCCCCCCCAATTGGGAACATGCAGGAATATAAGCTGACTATGGAAACAGCTAAAGCAGGCAGGTGAAGAATGTATAACAAGAGATACGGGGGGGAGCACATAGGAAAAGAAGCCCAGGTGGGGGGAAGATGCTGGAGAGGGAGAACAAGAGCAAAGGGAGGGCAGACTGTAAAACATGGAAGGACATGCTAACGAATGCCCATAGCCTAGGAAATAAGGTTCCAGACCTGGAGGCCTTGTTGACAGATGCAGACCTTGATATAGCAGCAATAACAGAGACATGGAACTCTGTTAATCATGGCTGGAAAGTCAATATACCAGGCTATACAGTGTTCAGGAGGGACAGGGAGGGTAAAAAGAGTGGGGGAGTGGCCCTGTACAGCAGAGATGGTATAAAGGCTGCAGAGGCTACAGAGGTTCAGGGAAGACAGAGGGAGGCCAAGGTAATGTGGATCACCCTGGAGTCAGGGAATGGAACAACTATACGCACAGGGGTGATCTACACACCTCTGGCACAGAGGGAGAAAGTAAACAGGGAACTAGTGGAGAACATATGTGATATGGCAACTAAAGGTGAAATCCTGCTACTGGGGGATTTCAATATGTCGGACATGGATTGGGCCACCCAGATTGCTGCTTCAGCCAGAAGCATAGCCATCCTTGAATCCCTGCAGGGGGTTGAACTGAGGCAGCTGGTGCATGAGCCGACCAGGGACAAGTCAGTTCTGGACCTAGTATGGCCCAATGGGAACAGAGTTGAAGAAATACAGGTGGAAGGCCAGCTGAAGTCCAGTGACCACCTCGCGATGTGGTTCAGCATGGGGACATGGACGCAATTAAGCCACACAAGGGCAAGGGTGTTAGATTTCAGGCAGGTGGATTTCACTGAAATGGGTAGATGTATACAAGCAGTCCTGGGGAAGGGAGAAGTAATAGAGGGGATGGAAGAACAGTGGGAGAAAATGAAAGGAGCCATAGTGGATATAACAAACCAATTCATCAGGATAGTGGCCAAAGGGAAAAGAAGGAAACCACTATCATTCTTCAAAGAGATGGGGGGGGGGGGCAAAGTCAGGGCTAAAAGGCTGAATTTCAGGAAATATAAGGGGAGCTAAAAGGAGGAAGACAAGGAGGTGTACCTTGAATGTCTAAGAAAATCAGGGAAGGCTGTTAAGAGGGTGAAGGAGCAGGCAGAAGAGGGCTTAGCACAGTCTGTAAACAATGAGGATAAGGCATTTTATAGGTACATCAGTGAAAGAAAAAAAAGCAGGGGGATTGTGAGGCTCAAATGGGAGAAGGGAGAATGTAAGGAGGGGATCTGGACAGGGTAGAAATACTGAGCAAATACTTCTGCTCAGTAATCACTACGGAGGGGGGGGAGGGTCAAGGACCACAGTTGGGTTGCAGAGGCTTTGGGGGGGGTGGAGGTGGACACCAGTCAATTCACAGTGGAGAGAGTTCTGGAAGAACTCACAAAGCTGAAGGTGGATAAGGCCATGGGGCCAGACGGCATCCACCTGAGGATATTAAAGAAGCTGCAAAGGGAACTAGCAGCACCTCTGGCAGCCCTGTTCACAGAGTCACTCAACACGGGTGTCATTCCCAGGACTGGAGGCATAGACACATGTAGTCCCACTGCACAGAAGTGGCAGTAGGGAGGAGATGGGGAACTACAGGCCAGTCAGCCTCACCTCAGTGGTGGGAAGGATCTTGGAGACATTGTTGAAAGAAAGGATAGTGGCACATATGGAATCCAGTGGTGTTCAGGATCTGAGACAACACTGATTCATAGTACGAAGGTCACGTCAAATGAATCTGATAGATTTTTTTTGATTGGGTGACTAGGGAACTAAATCAGGGAGGGGCGGTAGACATCGCATACCTTGATTTCAGCAAAGCCTTCAACACTGTCCCACACAGAAGGCTGATTAACAAGATGGGTAGTATGGGCATGGGAGACAAGATGGTGAAATGGGTTAGGAACTAGTTAACAGACAGGAGACAGTGGGTGGTGGTAAATTGGGTACAATCTGGGGAGAGGGGGGTCACCAGTAGGGTACCACAGGGATCAGTACTAGGACCGGTCCTCTTCATTAGTGACATTGCAGAGGGACTAGAAGGAAAGGTCTGCCTGTTTGCAGATGACACCAAGATGTGCAACAGGAAGGGTACTCCAGAAGGGGTGCAGAAAATGAAGACGGACCTGAAGAAGCTTGAAAGATGGTCAGAGATGTGACAACTGAGGTTCAGTGCAAAGAAATGCAAAATAATGCACCCAAGTAGAGGGAACCCTGGGGAGAGCTACAGGTTGGGGGGGAGAGCTGACTGTCACCAAAGAGGAAAGGGACCTAGGGGGTATCATGTCTGATGATCTTAAGGTATCAAAGCAATGCAGAAAGGTGGCAGGGAGGTCCAGTGGCATGCTGGGGTGCATAGGCAGGGGTATCACTAGCAGGAAGCGGGAGGTGGTGATGCCATTGTATGAAACATTGGTAAGGCCTCACCTGCAGTGCTGCATGCAGTTCTGGAGGCCATGCCTGCACAAGGACATAGATAAGGTGGAGACTATCCAGAGAAGGGCAACAAAGATGATGGAGGGCTTGTACCACAAAACATAGGAGAGACTAAGGAACCTCAATATATACTCATTAGAGGAGAAGAGACAGCGGGGGGGACATGATTGAAACTTTCAAGTACCTCAATGACATAAACAAGGTGCAGGTGGGGGACCTTTTCCAATGTAGAAAAAGTACTAGAACAAGGGAGCACAATATGAAATTGGAAGGGGGTAGATTAAAAGGTATTGTGAGGAAGTGTTTCTACACAGAAAGGGTAGTTGACACTTTAAAATGTCTGCCATAGGAGGTAGTGAGGGCAAGCACAGTGGAGGGTATAAGCATGCCTGGGACAGGCACAAGGGAAGCCTGAGAGGGGAGGGAGTGATGAAAAGCCATTGATCACATAGGGTCAGTGGCCTCATACAATGTATGGGGCCAGTGGGCAGACTGGATGGGCCAAGCGGTCCTTATTTGATGACAATTTCTATGTTTCTTATTGACTTCTGTTTTTTTTATATTAATAAATAAAAGTAGTTGTCTGCCCAGTAACACACACCAACCGCTGCTAGTCCTGCATCTTTGCAGTCATCGCTAAGTGTCTATGTTAAGATGCCAACGTGTTGGTCACAGCTGTGTGTGGGAAGTTGTGAGGAGGGTCATCATCAGGGACTGGAGGTGGAAAATCCAACATAACTGAGCATAAAAGAGATAGAAAGGGCATAGGCAGAAACTTGGCAGCAATATTTTCAGCCTAGGTTTTCTCTCTGGGGTTTCTCCATTCAGCATCAGAGTGGCAGCATGTTTAAAAAGGTGCATATTCAAAACAACAAAATACAGGAAACGTAACTTTTTTAAAATTTTCTTAATTTTAATTCTAACATTAATGTAAAATGGGATCCGTACGAAATCCCGACTCCCAACAAGGTCAGTACGTACATTATTTATCCATTTGCAAAATATACTGTAAAGCCACTAGAGGGCAACAACACAAGTAGGTTGCAATCCTCTACCCACTACTCTCCACTAACACTTCTAGTCCTGGGTCATTGGTCCTGCGTCCTTGTGCATCATCATCACCGATGACCTGAAATCATCCAAGCAGACCACTAAAGCAGTAGGTAAGGCTAGGGGGATGTTGGGGTGTATTAGTAGGGGTATCACAAGTCGGAAGAGGGAAGTAATAATCCCTCTTTACAAGACACTGGTCAGGCCCCATCTGGAGTACTGCGTGCAGTACTGGAGGCCACCCCTTCACAAGGACATTAACCAAATTGAGGCAGTTCAGAGAGGCGCAACCAAAATGGTGCAGGGACTGCATCAGAAAACATATGAGGACAGATTAATGGAGCTCAATATGTATACCCTAGAACAAAGGAGGGAGAGAGGTGATATGATCGAACCATTAAAACACCTTAAGGGCATTAACAAGGTGAAAGAGTCTAACATGTTTCAATATTAGAAAAATAGCACGACAAGAGGACACAGCATGAGATTAGAGGGAGGCCGATTAAGGGATAATGTGAGGAAGTTTTTTTTCACAGAAAGGGTGGTGGATGCATGGAACGGCCTACCTCAGGAAGTGGTGGATATGAATACAGTGCAGGACTTCAAACAGGCATGGGACAGGCATAAGGGAGCAATACAGATGAGTATGGATAGCTAGTACATTGACAGAGCAAAGGCTGAAGGCACATTTATAAGGTTGAAAAATAAATGGGCAGACTGGATTGGCCTTGTGGTCCTTGTCTGCAGTCAACTTCTGTTTCTGTGTTTCTGTGTCATTCATACTTAAAGCAAATTATCAATGTCCCAACATTCAGTGGTGTCATCTGAATCTGAAAGTCTGTACAAAGCCTCTACTACCCTACCCAGCATGGTTTTCATGTTCCTCCTATTCACAGCCTTCCTGCTTCTTACCCTTATCCTAGTATCCCCCTCTACAGCTGATGCCACTTCTCTCTCTCCCCTTCCCTTCCAGATACCTCCTTCATTCTGTCAATCACCCCTACAGCTCCCCTTGTAAGCAGACTCCACTTTTCTTACTACCCTCCAGCATCTCTGTTTTCCCTTCCTAGTCACTTTGCCTTTCTTCGTTTCCTTATCTCCTTCTCTCCACCCCCCCTCCCTCTTCCCCACCCTCACATATTTCCTACTCCAATTACAAAAGTCCTAAACTTCACTATTTCATCCTTGCCTGCCTCCTCCTTTCATCAGGGAACATCCACCCAAACCCTGGCCCTATTTCTTCTCCTACTCTGGCTCCTTACCCAAATAACATGTCTCCAAACCCCACTCCCACTACAACCCTCCCTAATGGGTTGAAGCTCCTCAACCTGAACATCTGCAGCATGCTACCTAAAATTGATCTCCTACAAACTCTTATGATTTCACACACCCCTGACATCCTAATTATTGCTGAGACATGGCTCAAAAACAGCACCTCTGACAGTGCCATTGCTATCCCTGGGAATTCCTTCTCCAGACAAGATTGATCGGGTCGTGGAGGGGGAGCAGCCATGTATATCCTGTCCTCACTGTAGTTTACTACCATCCTATCTATGTAACCCCTAGGTGGTGCTATCCCAAGGGCTACTACCCTTGCTTGCTTGGCTAGTAGCAAGTTAAGGGGCCTGAGTTCTGAAAGAAGTGCCTCCACCTGTAGGTCAGGGTTGGTAGTGGTCAAGCTAACCTGGGCACAGCCCTCCAGAACACTGTAACCCCACTCTTTCCCCTCTAGTGGCCTGAACACCGTACAATAATCACTTTCACAATACCCCTGGTACACCACACAAGTACCCACACTGTTTGCACTTACCACCGGGGCTGGTTCCGCTGCCTTGACCATGGGGACCCCCTGTAAAACAAGATTATGCACAGCAAATAGCAGCAGTACAGTACTTTGAGCCCAAACTGGAACCGCAGTCAGATTACATGCAGAAAAAGTTAGATCTGATTTATTCAGGGGACTTGAACAAGGGAGGGGCAAAATCAGGTTAATTAGCTTAAAGGTTATATCAATCAAGCAGTTATGCATGCGCTTTGAGTCCCTCCACACAGCCACACCTCTGGGTACCCAGGTGGAGAAGAGATGGGCTAGCCAGGACTGTTGCCTGGGGTTGGCCGGCGTCGCAGCTGGTTGGGGCCCTGTGATGGAAAACACAACATGCACAGTACACAATATTTGTAATCCAGAGCCAGACGATTCAGTTCATAAAGGAAACGAAACAACAAGACAATCAGATGACACACTCAGATTAAGCTGTTGTTGCAGGGAGCTACCCTGGTATTTACTCATGATACCCAAGACTGGACACATGCTGGACGAAAATAGAGACTGCAGGTGGTTGATCTGGAATGCCAGGAGAAGCAGGGCCCACACGAGTCGCAGAGGCATTGTTCTTGTTCAAGCATGGAGCAGGGATACTGATCCCCAGTCAGGTCTCTCGTCGATGACTTCTCTGTGCAGTGGGTAGTCTGGCTGGGCCAGTCTGGCAAGGCCCAGATCGCATGGAGACAAATTCGGATGCAGTCTGTTTTTGGGCTGGATACAGCTTCCAGCAAGTAGAACACAGTTCACACAGTGGGGAACTAACTCATGACCCACTAGCAGCTCATAGCACATTTACATGTATGGGAATTCTACTGTACCAGGCAAAGCACTCCCCGGTCACAATCGCAAAGTCTCTGCACACACCGGGAGCTTACTGGTAGCTGGAACTCCTGATAGGCCGATCACATTCAGCAAAATCTTCGGTCCTCTTCAGGTTGAGCCTGGCCCACTTCAGTAGCTTACTTTAGTCACACAAACTTGGATTTAGTCCAGAAGAATTCTCTTCTCTCCCTCTCAGGAGCAGCAGGCAAACATGCAGGCCAAAAATTCAGCCTTTTCGCAGTTCTCCCATGCAAATCCACTCAGGATTGCTGCTCAGAATCACTTCAGCTCCTCCTTCTTTAGCTTCCAGCTTAGATCTGCCCTAAACAGCAGGCAGCTGGGGGAAATCCCATCAGATCCAAAAGGTTTGGTTGGCTGATTTGGCTGTCAGTCAAAGCAAGCGTTCCCCCTTCAGTTGCAAAAAAAGGCGCCAAAAGCCCCAAACTACAGTTCCTACAGATTTTGACTCCAGACAGCTCCTGTAGTCTGGCTACATTTTAGGTCCCACCAGAACTGATTGGTCCAATTTGCAGTCCAGGACCAAGATAGTGGAGACTAACAAAACAGTCCTTGCTACGAAGAAAGCAGGTTAGACAAACTACATTATCATTATCCCTCTAAATGTTTTCAGCAGATAGTTACATCTTTCAACAGAGCTCCCTCTCAGATTACTTATGCTGCAATCAGGCAGCTCTTAAAGAGACAGTACACAGAGGCTATACAGGCTCTGGTAATCACATTTAAACTGCTAAAACGCAGGACACCAGCCTGGCAGTGAGCATTTAGGCAAGCTCAAGGAAGACTTTTTGGGAACCCCCATTTGTAGGGGGGTTACACCTACATCCTTCCCAGCTACCTATGAAGCCCTTGTCACCTGCATTACCCTTCATTTCTCAATCCCAGTCTTTGTGGCTGGACTCTATTGTCACCCAAGCATTCAACCCTCGGTCACGACTGAACTCTTTGCAAATATCACCTCCCTCTCACAATCTGGTGAACTTTTCACAATAGGTGACGTGAATCTAAATTGACTGTCTCCCAAGTTAAACAAGCTACGCAATGATGTCGCTGCTCTAAACCTCACTCAACTTATACTTGAGCCCACTTGCCCTAATCCCAAACCACAAAACCACACCCTGCTTGACTAGGCGCTCACAACCCACCCGCAGTGCGTCATTAAATCTGGTCTCCTCCCAGATGCGCTTAGTGACCACAACCCCATTTTCATTGTACATAAGATTAATTGCCCCAAACCTCCCCCGAAAATCATACAGCTCCAGTCCTTTAAATCCTTAGACTTTACCCCAATCAGCACTGCACTCACTTCCACCAACTGGGCCTCCCCCCTCCACTGCCATTTCTGTTGACCAACCACTTGACTATTTTAAGGATAAATTGATTGCCACTGGGAAATTCTTTACTCCTCTCAGACGGACCGGAGTCCATGGGCTTCACCTCCCCTGGATCACCCCCGAACTACTGGCCTGCTTCAGGGAGCATGATCAGGCCTGGAGAAAACACAAATCGACTAAACATCCAAACGACTGCACCAAATACAGAATGCTCTGTAATTCATGTACAAAAGTTACTAGACTGGCTAAGTCTGATTATTTCAACTCCTCATTCCTGACCAACACTAACTCTCCATCTAAATTCTGGAGGGTAGGTCATGCCCTGTTCTCTCCCCTTCCCCCTCCAGTTCTCAAAATAAATAACTCCCTAGTTTCTGACCCTGGCTCCATGGCCAATTATTTTAATGCCTACTATACTTCGTGCACCACGTCTCTTCTAAATTCCATGTCCCCATTGCCACCTACTAACTTCAGCCCTTCGCCTCAGCCAGTGCCTACCCCTCCCCCATTTTACTTTTCTACTATCTCCCCTGATAAAGCTCTTAATGCTCTCCTATCCCTCAACCCCTCTAAAGGCTCCTCACCAGATGAGCTCAATCCTAAACTTCTCTACCTTTCTGCTCCTGCAATTGCTTGTCCTAGCTCCCTAATCCTTAACCTGTTCTTTATTTCTGCCCAAGTACTCTCATCCTGGAAACACGCTGTAGTTCTTCCTCTCCCCAAGGGTGGTGACACATTCACTCCTGGCAACTTTTACCCCATTTCCCTCCTTCCTACCCTTGCCAAACTTCAAGAACATTTAGTTCTCTCTCAACTATCACCATTCTTCTCTGATTCCTTCTTCTTCACCCCCTTCCAATCTGGTTTTCGGAAGAACCACTCAACAACCACCTCCCTCCTCAGTTTTACTAACTCCATTCTTTCAAGGATGGATGGAGGCCTGATCACCTTGGCCATCTTTGTCGACCTAGCCATAGCTTTTGACACTGTTTCCCATCCCCTGCTTCTTGATTCACGCTTCTCAGCTGGCCTTGCTCCATCAGCCACCAACTGGTTTAAATCCTACCTCATTGACAGGACTCAGTCGGTAAGAATCCTTGATTCCATCTCCCCTCCACTCCCCATCAATACTGGTGTCCCTCAGGGCTCAGTGCTTCATCCCCTACTCTTCTCCATTTTCCTTAATGATCTTCCCACAACCTGCTCATTCTCTTCTGTCCACGTGTAAGCTGATGGTACTGTTTTGTACAGTTCCAGTAAAAACCCTGCTGCTGTGAAAACCAGCTTACAGCATGACTTCATCCAAGTTCAATTTTTGGTTTGCTTCTCACCAGCTTTTTCTAAATGCCAAGAAGACAGTCTCAGTGACCTTTGGCACTAGGCAGAGACTCTCTAGGCTCCTGGCCAAACCCCTTCCACACCCTTGATGGGACCATCTTTGAGGACACCTCATGATTTCGATATCTGGGAGTTTGGCGCGACCAGCACCTCAACTTCTCTGTGCATATCGATGCTATCCTGAAGAAACTGCGCCCCAAGCTTGGTGCTCTGTACAGGAATCATAATTGCATCCCGCTGACTGCGAGGCATGAAATTGTCCAGAAGATGACACTCCCCATCTTCAGCTTCTGCGATTTAGTCTATAGTGCTGCTCCCAGATCTTCCCTGACCAAGCTGGACACTCTCTTTAACTCCTCCTGCCACTTTGCTATCGACTCCCCTTTCCGCTCCCACCACTGTGCACTCTATCACTCTCTAACCTTCCTTCCACTGTCTCACAGACACATCTCTCACTGTGCCAAACTAACTTCCAAATTCTGGTTCGGGGGGGCTCCCCTCCTAACTCTCATCCTCTCTGTCCACTCCACCTCCACCCACCCACTCTCTCAGATCAAATGATGCCCACACCTTGACGGTCCCTCGCCGCTCCACCCTCATCGGTCAGACTGGTTTCACCCATCGTTTTCCTAAAATCTGGAATTCCCTCCCGAAATATGACACTCCTCCTCCAACTACTCGCTTACCTCTGCCCTACACAATTACGTTTCCCTCAGCTGTTCCTGCTTTAACCCACCTTAACACCTGTTCCCCAGTTTCTGCTCTCCTACCATGAACCCCCCCCCCCGGCAGGGTTCTTAACATCCTGAAGGGGGAAATCAGAAAGTGACCACCCCTTCTCCTCATATTCAGTTCTTGCCTTCCTTCCCCTCTCCACCTGCCCTTCTGGGTCACCAGTGTGCACAACCTAACCCCATCCTTTTTACACCAACAGCACTTGTGTACTACCTCGAGCCTGCTCCTGGTGCACTCATGCACTATAAATGGTTCTGTAGCATTACTACTGTTTTGTACGTTCATATGTTCTTTTGTATGATTTTGTATATGTACTGTAACTTATCTTGTGTTCCAACTATTGCACAATCTTACAATGTTCTATTGTTAGTACTACCCACATACTATTGTAACTGATCATCCTTCACAGCCCTATGTAACCCCTCCCCCCAGGTCGCACTGTGAGACGAGCAACTTGTTGTTCAGTATGCCCTCCTGGTGAAACATTTCAATAAATAAATAAAAAGTGATTTCGTCAAGTTGGTATCAAGTGCTTGTTAGCCTTTTAATTTTCAGGATCACAGTGTCTGGCTCATGTCTGTCAGGATTTTGGATGTTGGGCTTACATACCTAAGCCCTCCTTCAGAGGCCCCTACCTTCAGTTGTCCTCAGCCATGGGCTTCCATAGTGAGGAAGAGGATGCCACCAGAAAGGATTTAGTGGATTTTCTGAAGATCCCAGATTCTCTTCCTAAGATCATTCCTCCCATTTTGCCCGCTTAGCGAATGCTACTACTGCAACCTGGCACAGGCCTGACATGGTGCCTTCTATGCTTCTCAGGGGTTTCTACATTATACTGCCCAGCCTGAAACAGATTCAGTTGTCATAAAGGCAGCTCATGACAGGTTTAAGGTGCCCAAGCACCTTAGCTTCTTCCCCCCAGGCAAAGAGTCATGCAGAATTGATCTTTGGGGCAAGAGGGTTTATGCTTTCTACAACCTTGGGCTGAGGATTGCCATCTACCTGTCCCACATGGTAAAGTACCAGAATACCAACTGGAAGAAAGGCAAAGCCACTGCCCAGGCCCTTCTGGAAGGTAACCAGAAGCAGGAAGTTCTAAAGTGTGTCCAGACTGCTGAGGATGTTAGCAAGCACCTCTCGTGGGCCCTCTATGATATATTGGATGCCATTGCCAGGGCTGCTGCCACTGGTATCTGTCTCTGTAAGCATTCCTAGCTGAGGGTCTCTAACATTGCTGCTGATGTTCAGTAGAAGGTGCTTAATGCCCCCTTCAATGGCTGCAAGCTCTTTGGTCCAGATGTCCAGGACATCATTAATGACTTGCAGGCATCTGGCAGGGCTATCAAATCTGTCCACTTGATCTGTCACACACAACCTCAGAGCAGACAATGCCCTCCCTATCATAAGGTATCCAGTAGGCCAGAAGCAGCCTCTCGGCCCCAAGGCAAGCGCAGAGCCACCAATGCTGGAGCCGCAGCCAGTCCTCCTAGAGGTGGTGGATCAACCCCAGCTGCTGGATCCACCTCTGCCTGACTCTTTGCCAGACCCCACTCTTCCCATCCCCGACCAAGAGATGGTGGTTGGAGGTCATTTCTCCCTCCATTTCAATCCCATTTAATATACTAGATTAAATGTTTGTTCTGACAGAAAAGGAAACATACGTAAAAAAGAACAAAAGCAAACAATACAATACATCCAGGACAATAAGAAATGTTACAAAAGCAAAATTCCATAAATAAACACATACAATCCCCCTCCACCCATCCCACACCCATCCCCTACCCTTCCAGAGCACACCAAAGCCAATACAGTGTGAAAAAAGGGGAAATATAATTAAAGAGAAAGAAGAGCCTCAAGAGGCTCCCAGCGATCCTGGAAGTTCTGAAGTCTGCCGTGATGGGAAGTGATATATTTTTCTGTGCCTCAAGCCTGAACGCTCTCTTGGTGCCATTCTCTCAAAGATGGAACACTATCGGTCATCCAGTGACGAAGGATGACAATCTTGGCAGTAATTGAAATGAGAGCCATATAGGCTTTCTGAGGACCAACGAGCTCCTTCGGCTAGACCCCAACAAGGCAGACATGGGGGGGAGGGATAAAAGAAGGAGTCTAGGTCCAAAAAAGGGTCAAGAAAATTACAAATGGCAGCCCAAAAGCGGGTCTGCTTTGGGCATTCCTAGAGAATGCACAAAAGGGATCCAATACCAGAACCACAATGGAAGCACTCTACCAATGCTCTTCTTCCCATCCCATTTAGTCTATACGGGGTGTAATATAAGTTATGTAATATATGGAACTGGGTTAAACGGTATCTAGCCTGTTTAATAAGTTAATAAAGCCTGGTCCAGAGTGATTGCCAGTCCTTAGAGTGTAAGCGTAAACCAAACGATGCTGCCAATAATAACCCCCCCCATAGACCACTAAGGCCATGAAGCTGAAAATAAGCATCCCTCCATCGCAATCAGTGGAGAACCATAAGACTGGGTGCCTGGATTCTTCAAATCATAGAAAATGGAACTCACTGAGCAACCTCCAGAGATGACTCCTCTGCCCTCCAGTTAACCCCTGGCCCATCTGTCGGTTTTCGGGGAGGAGGCACAGTCTTTTCTACACAAACAGGCAGTCAAGCCAGTGCCTAGGTCCCAGAGAATCCTGGGGGTTTAATCCAGGTTCTTCCCGGTCCCCAAAAAGAGTGGAGATCTGAGGCCCATCCTAGACCTAAAGGACTTCAATCTGTATGTCCAGTACACAAAGTTCCAAATGGTAACTTTGCCAGATATAATGCCCCTTCTCAAGAAAGGTGACTGACTGTGTTCTCCAGATATGCAAGATGCTTACCTGCATATGTCAGTGTTCCCTCCCCCAGGTGGTTCCTCCAGTTTCTTTTCCAGGGTGAACATTATCAGTTCAAAGTGCTGCCCTTTGGCTTGTCCTCTGCGCCGCGGATCTTTATCAAGTGCTTAGCAGCAGTAGCTGTGGCCCTCAGAAAGGAGGGGCTGTACGTTTTCCCCTGTCTGGATGATTGGCTCCTAAAGACCCTATCAAGGGAACAGATCCTGTGGACTTTGGAGAGAACTCTTCAGTTATTTCCCTCCCTGGGCATTACCGTCAACCTGTCCAAGTCAGTCCTGGTTCTGTCCCAAAGACTGCAATACATAGGGATGGTTCTAGACTTCGTGCAGGAGAAAGCTTTCCTGCCTCAAAACTGGGTGGAGTGCCTTATTGCCCAGGTTCATGAGGTGGCCCAGAGTCATTATATTTCTGCTATGGTGTACCTGAGGCTGCTGGTACTGATGGCAGCTGTCATCCCCATCATCCCACTGGCCAGGCTTCATATGTACATTCTCCAGTGAACTCTCCCAAGTTCAGTGGGACCAGTGAACAGATGAATTAGATCAGTTAGTGCTGGTCTCTTCCCTAGTCTGCAAAGTGCTACAGTGGTGGATGGAGCCCCTGAGCCTATTGCAAGTGGTCCCAATTCTGATCTCTCTACAGCAAATCCTCACCACGGGTGCCTCTGATTTTGGCTGGGGAGCTCGTCTGGGCCCCTTTCAAACTCAAGGCTCTTGGTCCCAGATCAAAACCTCCCTGTATATCATTATCCTGGAGCTACAGGCAGTTCTGTATGCCATGCAGGCCTTTTAGAACCATCTTCTTCTGGGTCAGCTGTTGATTTCATTAGACAACTTCAGTGCGGTGCCCTACATCAACAAGCATGGGGGAATGCATTTGTACCCCCTATGCAGGGAGACCATGAGAATATGGTATTGGGAGTTAGACCATGGCCTGACCCTCTTGGCGCTTCATGTCCCAGGAATGTATACACTGTGGCGGACAGCCTCAGCCAGACTCAGATCAGCATGCATGAGTGGGAGCTCCTGTCACCCATCGCAGAAGATCTGTTTGACAGATAGGTTCATCTGGAGTTGAACCTTTTTACGTCCCCTTACAATGCAAAACCATTCAATTTTTGGTCGCTAGATCCAGAGCCTCTAGTTTTCTGGCGAGATGCGTTGTCCCACTCCTGGAACAGGAGGTTCCTTTAAGCCTTCCTTCTGTTTCCTCTGATTCAGAGGGTACTAATTGAACTGCAGATGGAGGAGGCCAGCATGATTCTGGTAGCTCCATTCTAGCCTCGAAAAAACTGTATTTCAGTTTTTTTCTTTTCAATTCAATTTTATTATTTTACCAGGAAAAGGCTCCTTTGAGCAAGCTCATTCACAAGGAGGTCCTGGCTGGGTAGGACAGGCACAAGATGTATCAAAACAAGAAACTACAAAATACCTAAAGCAGAAATAGAGAATAAAATACAGAGAAATGTTACCCGCTTTAAAGCCACAGTATTTAACGAGCATCCACAGTTCCACTGTTTACTGTGCGTTCTCTGTATTTGTCTACCCTCCACCCTCTGTAACCGACATGGAGCCTTTGCAAACGAGTCTGTGACTCAAAGGATTGTAATTCCGATTGTATCCAATAAAAAAATAAATAAATAATAGTACAGCAGAGATTCAATTGAGGTATGCGGTAGGCATATAGCAAGTTCCTTAGAAATGACAACAGTTAAGATAAAGCATGCATAGATTACACATAATAAGAAAACATATACGAATGGCAATATACCCTAGGAACATTTATATTGTAATTTATTACACATGATAGTAACCAAGTAACTCAGCTAGATAATAGTGTAGCAGACTAACTAGTTGGGTATAGCTGCTTCCAGATCTCAGCAGTCGTAGACCCTTATTGGTATCCAAAAGTGCTTTTAAGGTTAATATGCCATACACATAGCAGGATTTGACTCCTGTAAGTTTATTCTACTTATTACATGTACATTGCTACAGCAGCTGGCAGAGGAGCCTCCAGTCCCACTTCCCCTCTGCAGGAACCTGCTAACCCACGCTCAGGGGACTCTGGTCCATCCCAGCCTCAGGTTCCTTCATCTGCATGCTTTACTCCTGAGGATGTAGCCATCACCAGATGCAGTGTTTACAGTAGAGTAGTGGATGTCTTGGTGGCCACTCGGAAGCCTTCCACTCGAGCCACTTATGCAATGAAGTGGGAGCAGTTTGCCATATAGGCTGCTAAGCAAAACCTGGACACTTTTACCTGTCCATTGAGTGAGATCCTGGACTACCTGATTTCTCTGACTCAGGTCTCCAGTACTCCTCCCTCAAGGTGCACCTTTCAGCTATCTCAGCTTTCACGAGCCTGTGGGTGACCATACCATAGCTCAGCTGGATGTTTCCCATACCTTTTTGAGGGGCATCCTGCTTCTGAAACCCCCAATCCATTCTCATGCCCCGGCTTGGGATTTTAATTTTGTTTTGGAGAAGCTGACCCTGTCTCTTTTTGAGCTAGCCACAACTTGTGAGCTCTGCTTTCTTTCCTGGAAAGTGTTTTTTTTTCCAGTTGCTTATACTTACACTCATAGAATTTCAGAATTTCAGGCTCTCTGGTGTGAGGAGCCTTATTTGATTTTTAACAAAGACAGGGTGTCTTTGCACATGAATCCTAAGTTTCTCCCTAAGGTGGTGTCTGAGTTTACGCTGAACCAATCTATCCACCTTCTTGTGTCGCCAATCCAGGGGAAGCACTGCTCCATACATTAGATGTGCACAGAACTTTGAAGTATTACCTGCTCCAAACCAAGGAGTGTAGAAAGCCGAAGCAGTTGTTTGTTTCTTTCACGCCAGATAGAGAGGGCATTCAGATTTCTAAACACTGTTTATCTAAATGGTTGACAAATTGCATTGTGTTCTGCTACAACAAGCATGGCAAAGAATTGCCAGGAGCATTCAAAGCTCATTCCATAAGAGGCATGGCTATCTCTGTGGCTTGTTTCAGAGGGTTTTTGGCTGCTGACACCTGTGGGGCTGCCACCTGGAGTACCATCAACACTTTTACCAAACACTACAGTCTGGTCATTGCCTCTAGAGCCCGTGCAGAATTTGGCATGGCTGTGCTGCATGGCCTCCTATCTTTAGCTTAAGGTTGGCCTTCCTTCCAGACTGCCTGTTAGCACCTGTAACTGCTTGGGACTCGTTCCTACAGTGTGACCTGATGACTGAGATACCTTCGAAGCAGATAGGACAGCTGTGTAAGAACTTGCTGTAACAGTAGATCTTCGAAGGGATCTCAGTCATCAGGTTTGTCTTCCTTCCACCATCCCCCTGTTTGGGGCTCCTTACTGGAAATGGCTATCTGGTGTATCCAGCCTTTCTTTTAGGCCTGGGCACCACTCTCTCTCTCTCTCCTCAGTCCCCCATAGCTAGAGTTATGCTCCCTTTGTCTCTGGGGGAAGAACTGAGGAAAAAGTGGGGCCACTCATGCCTTTATAGTGTTGATGATGTTGGCAAACTACGTTGGCAAAGGCAGCCCCAGTTGGACTGCTGAAAATCTTCCATCCGGGTCCTGCTTCACTGACAGTGAAGTTCCTATGGTGTGACCTGATGACTGAGATCCCCTCAAAGATCTACTGTCACTGTAAGTTTTGATGTAACTGTCCATTTCTATGATACTTTCACAGGATAAACTGGGCATACACCAAGGAACTTTTCTCCGTGATCTCAAATACAGGCACAAGGTAGAACTCACTTAAACTCATGGGGTGGAGGAATGCCAATTCAGCAGGGATGTCTACAAGCATTTGGCTGACAAGTGGAACAGGCTGCCAGAAGCAGTGGTACAGACCAAATCAGTTAACAGCTTCAAGCAAGGATGGGACAGGCATGTTTAATTAGTTAGAAATGGGGCTTTAGTAACAGAGGAGCAAGATGGCCACTAGGGCCAGTGTAAAATAGTTAGGTAGGGTGACCAGTAGAAAGTTGGAGGCTGGCACCTACTTAAAAACAATTAACCGTTAAGTCAAAGAAACCAAAAATCCACAAGAAAAGACAAACAGGTACCTGGCATTCCAAACACGTTTATGGGTGCAGACAAAACACATGATAGAACAAAATCTTCAGACATAAATGGAGCTCCCTTGTGCCTTTGACAGAGCACCCATGCACTGAACGTGTCAGGCACAGTGAGGTGACAAAGATGAAGTGGGGGTTGATGGAGCTTCATTTACAGCATATCTGAAGTTTTTGCTCTATTATGTGCTGTTGAAATTGTTTCTGCTACTCACTGTATATGACTGAACAGACTTTCACCACCAGCATGTTTTTTCTGCACCAAATAAAGAAGAACACATTTGGAACTCCAGGTACCTACTCGGCTTTTCTTGTGGATATCTGATTTATTTGGCTTAGTGGCTAAATTGACTTGAGTAGGTGCCAGCCACCAACCTTCTACTGGCTGATTCTTCTGTTTTGTATTGGCAAGGAACTACCAGTCCCTGGATGTGGCACCAACACTGCTCCCTCTATGAAAAAGTACTTCCCTGTATCTCTCTTGAAGAGGACAGGACATTTTTTCCAACTGACAGCTGTCCTTTTCAGGAATGATAGTCATACCCCTAAATGATTCATATTTAACTATACCTGGGAAAAAAAGTTGCAGCATGTGAAAATCTGTATTTTGCATTTTTTATGGGTTATATTCTGTTACAGTTCTTTTCATAAAACCAGGCAGCTGGAGTTTTAACTATGTCATTCCTTGTGTACAGAACTCTGAGCATGACTCTGATAGGTTAACAGCTAATGTTTAGCATTCTGTACACAAACCATAACATACTAAAACTCCAAATTATTGGTTCTATGAAGAGAATTGAGTAGAATGTTGTCCATAAAAAGGAAAAAATGTAAAACATAGATGTTTCATATCAGTGTTTATTTGGGTACAGTTATATGTGGATCATTGGTAGACATGCACTGATTATTAGTTATAAAATGTCAAGAAAAAATCTAGAAATGTCATTGGCTAAGAGTCGTCACCTGACCATGCATTAAATTATAAACGCATAGTCAGGTGCTGAATCGTATTTTCCTCCCCCCCAAAAAAACTACTTAGAGCCATTTTATAAGTGTAATAAGCCACTCCAGGGTGAGCATCATAGAATTGTAAGGCATTTCATAGGGGTGTAAGGACACTCGGCCTTCAGCCTCAGGCCCCAATATACCCCAGGGGCATGCATTAAAATCCTGTAAAGTACACCCTGTCATGGATTATTACTTACTTGATAGGAACATTACTAACTGCTTCCAATTAGCACAAAGTTCCTGTCCCCTTTAAACTTGCCTGCATCCAAAGGAGGACAGGGACAGAGTGGAGGCAGTGCAGAGGAAGGTAGCCAGGATGCCTCAGGGACAGCAGGAAAGGATGTATAGGAGAGTTTTGCAGATCTGAACATGTACACTCCTAAAGTGAGAAAGAGAGAGGGAACATGATTAAAATATACAACTACCTCCCAGGGTAAATAAAGTGGAAAGATGGGAATTGTTTAGACTGAGTGGGGACGCAAACACCAGGGCAACTTCATGAAGCTGGCAGGGGGCAAGTTTAAGACAGATATCAGGAAGTACTTTTTCATGGAAAGGATGGGCAGGGGTGGAATAGGCTGCCAGAAGGGATGAACTATGTGAAGTCAGTGGGTTGATTCAGCTGAGAGTGGGACACACAAAAAGGGCTTGTCAAAGACTACACCAGAAATGGATGGGGAAATAGGAGACTGAAGAGCCTCCAGGGCTCTGTCATTCAACATTAGATAAGTAAGAATGGGCAGTCACAGTGGGCAATGGGCCTTTTTCTGTCAACTGATTCTGTGTTTCTGTGTAACAAAAAATTACTCTGCATCCCTGTTTACTTAAACTCCTGGTCTGGAGCCAGATAATCATTGCAGTTGCACACATGGTCTCTTTGCTACAGCACATTTTGAAATGCTTGTTTCTTCAGCTTATGATTTTGCCACTTCTAGTCCACTTGTGGCAGGCACTCTCACAGCTGAAGTTAGTACTTATTCCCATCTAGAGGAGTCTCTCCCTCCCAGTGCACAGGAGACCCCAGGATACTGCACCACAACGCATTTCAATATTACACTACTACCTTCTCTCCCGAGACTGAGCTCTACCATTCTGCACCTAGGCAGGTAGATCCAAATACTCAGGTGCCAGAAATTGGAAAGGGCAAAGGCACTGGAGGCCATACCCAGGGTTGTTGTGAGAGACACCAGAGGCCCTCCAAGAGGTGGTGGCAGAGGCACCTAAGGCCATCCCCAGTGGTACAGAGAGAGAGAGAGGTGACTGAGAACACCCCAAGATGTGACAGGAGGGGCACCTGAGGGAATCCCCAGGGATGTAGAGATAGCTATCTGAGACTATTCCCAGGGATGGAGGGATAGGTAAGACAGAGTGAACACAGTGCTCACAGATATTGGCTGGTGCAAACTGAGGGTCTTGCTGACCCAAAGGCTATGAATTCCAATACCAATACAAAGTGCACTCTATAGAGTTTTAAGCAGGTAGTCCTTTGATAAAGAAATGTCCTGAAAACACAAGAAATACTGTGCATAAACCATTTATTGCTGTAGAAAATAACAATGGTGCAGCCACACTGCTACATAATTATTTGGGAGCTAGTCAGACCACTATCCCAGATGCCCCAGTGCTTCACTCAGAGCTTCCTCAGGGGGTGATCACCTGGTGGACAAGCTGCCCTTAAGTGCCATCATTTTGATGACATCAAGATTTATTACACAACTTGAAATGATGGCACACAAAGGAGAGATAGGTACCTGAGGCATCTCCAAGGTTGGAGGAAGAGGCACCTGAGGCCATCCCCAGGGGTGGAGGGATAAGTACCTGAAGCCATCCCCATGAGGGATAGGTACCTGGGGCCATCATAGGGATGGGAGAATAGATACCTGAGGCCATCACCAGGGATAGGTACCTGAGACCATCCCCAGGATTGGAAGGAAAGGCAGCTGAGGCGATCCCTAAGGGCTGAGGGATAGGTGCCTGAGGCCATTCACGGGAGCGTAGGAAGAAGGCCCCTGAGTCTATCACCAAGAGTTGAGAGAGATGTCTAAGGTCATCCACAGAGATGGAGAAGAGGTGCCCAAGGATGGAGCAGGAGGCACCTGAGGCCACTCCCCATGGATACAGAGACAGAGATCTGTGGTCATTCCCCAGGGGTGGAGGGAGAGGCACCTAATGGCATCCCCAGAGATGGAAAAAGAGGCACCTGTGGCCATCTTTGGAGGCCATTCCTACTAGGGAGGGAGAAGCACCTGAGTCAGTCCTCATGAAGTGGAGGGAGAGGCCCAGAGGCCATCCTTGGGGTTTGAGAGAGACAAGATTCTGTCCTTCTTCAGGTGTGGAGGAAGAGGTGCCTAAGACTATTCAAGAAGTGGTAGTAGAGGTACTTATGCTGTCCCTAGGGGTGAAGGTAGAGGGGCCTGACACTATCTACAGAGGTGGAGGGAAAGATGTCTGAATCTGTTTCCAGGGGTGGAGTGAGAGGTACCTGAAACTATCTCCAGGGTGAAGTGAGAGGTACCTGAAACCATCTCCAGGGGTGGAGTGTAAGATGCCTGAGGCCATCCCCATGGGTAGATGGCGAGGCAAACTGTCATAAAATAGAACAAAAAAAAAATAAGTGCCTTACGTGGCATTTGAGCCCAGGACACTCTGCACACTGTTCTGCTGCACTACCAGCTACACCACCAAAGCAACTGGAAACCTGGGACTCCATGAAGTACCTTACTCTTAAATGCACTACCTGGTGCTGCAAAATTAATTACATTTTTATTCAAAAGGGTGCAGCGTGCTTACATTGTGTATGACATACAAACAGACAGAAGAGATAAAAAAAGAAGTACCCAGCTTGGTAATACTTTCTTTACTTTGTAAACCTACATCCCTGTATCATCAGTTAGTACTGATGGCTAACACCACATGCTCAACAGATATCAATAGTTGTTTGGAGGGTAGGGTCTATTTCTCTAAGAAGTCTGCGTCTAAGGTGACCATCCCCGATACCACACGCCGTTCAGTCTCAGATCAGTGATTCTGTTAATGGTCCAAACTCACAATCTTTAGCATTGCTCCAGAAATATTTGGGAGGAGAGCAGCAAGGTGAGGGTTCATAATAGGTGAAGAGAAGATACAAGGGAGAGAGGGTTCCCTAAGCTGGAAAAAAACAGGACTTAAAGGAGGTTAGGGGAGGGTAAAAGGAGAGGATCTGTAAAAAACAAACAAAAAACTGGTGGGTATTAGGCACAAGATGGAAGCAATGTACCTAAATGCCAGGAGTTTCCAGAAATGGTGGCACATGAAAGGTTGAACTTCATAGCCATTAGGGAAACTTGGGCCACAGGGAATAATGACAAGGAACTAACGGTTCCAGGCTGCATTGTGTATGGAGGTATGAGGGAAGATTAAGGAGGAAGGGTTCCACTTTATGACATGGAAGGCATTGAAATAGCAGAGGATAGGTCCATCAGGGAAGGGAATGGGGAAATACGTTTACTGTGGGTTCAGCTGACAGTAGCATTAGGTAAGAAACTGTGCATGGGGTGGCCTATTGACCACTTGTACAGGGAGACAAGAATGATAGGGAACTAGGGGTAGAAATAGAGAGGGGGTCACAAAGGGGAGGATGGTGATCACCAAGTATCTAAACCTGCCAGACACAGGGGTATTCCAGTTGCTAAAAGCACCAGAAGTTAGACCCTGCTAGTTACATTGAAAGACTGCCTACTGGTGCAGCTGGTCAAAAAACCCACATGGCAGGCTGCCATTCTTGAGGTGGTGGTCACCAACTCAGAAACGTGAGTGGAATGCAGGTTGGGGGAACCACTGGGGACAAGTGACCATAAAACCATTTACAAATATGCCTTCGCCAAAGGTAGACAGTCTAGATTTTAGAAGAGTAGACTTAAAACCAGATGAGGGAATTTGTCCAGGATAGGTTGGTTGGAGTGGACAGAATCAGGGGAGTGCAGAAAAGATGGAGCGAAATTCATGGGGCCTTTCTCGAGGCAACAGTGTCATGCTTGAGAGCAGTTGTCAAGAGAAACAAGCAGTAGAGATTAAGCTGATGCTCTAAAAAGGTCAGGAAGGCAGATAGGGTGAAAAAGAAGGCCTTCATCAGGTACAAGGAGACACAGGGATAAAAAGAATGGAGGAAAAAACTAGGGAGGTCAAGAGGACAGTGAGGGATGCAAAAGCAGACACAGAACTGCGTATTGTGGAGGGAGTCAAGGATTGAGAAAAACTGTTTTTCAGATATATTAGGGGAAAAAGAAAGACTGGAGGGGAAATTGTTAGGTTGACAGAGGGGGCAGGGTAGTAGAAGAGAGTGATCAGAAGGTGGCCTCACTGAATGGTTACTCTGCTCAGTATTTGAAAGAGAGGATATCAGGCCTTTGCAGTAGAGTGGCATAAAGGCTACTGAAAGGGGGATCACAGAAATGAGGCAGACAGTACTTGCTATTCAATAGCTCAGTTCAGTCTGGGGTGCTTCTGAAAGACTGGAGGGTAGCGGATGTAGTTCTGCTTCACAAGGGTGGGGACAAGCAGAAACTGGGTAAGTACAGACCTGCCAGTCTTACTTTCATTGTGGGTAAACTGATGGAGAGACTAGTCAAAAAGGACTTGGTGTACTACCTGGAGAGAAACGAGCTCCAGGATAGTAAAAGGCACTTGTTTGTTGCACAGAGGTCTTATGATATCAACCTTTGACTGGGTTACTAGAGCAGTGGATAAGAGTCATGCAGTGGACTTGCTGATAGATATCTTTGACTGGGCGACAAAGGAGTTGGATCAGAGAGGAGTGGTGAATATGACCTACCTGAGTTTCAGCAAGGCGTTTGACACCATTCCACAGAGGAGACTGGTAAGCAAGCTGGGTAACTTGGGAGTGGGTAATAAGATGGTAACCTGGGTAAGAAACTGGCTAGCAGATAGGACACAGAGGATAGTGGTAAATGGAGTTCATTCCAGGGAAGGTAGGGTGACCAGTGGAGTACCTCAGGGATCAGCACTGGGACCAGTCCTCTTCAGTGTCTTTACAAGTGACATGGCAGAGGAACTGGAAGGGAAGGTCTGCCTATTTGTAGATGACACCAAGATCTGCAACATAGTGAGCACTCTAGGGAGAGGGCGGAGAGGATGGTCAGGGATATAAAAAGACTAGAGGAGTGTTGTAGGGTATGGCAGCTGAGTTTTAATACAAAAAAAGTACACAATGATGCACTTTAGCCACAGAAACCTGTGAGCGGAGTACAACATGGGCAGAGTGATACTGGAAAAGACCAGGCAGGAAAGAGACCTAGGTGTGATCATATTGGATGAACTAAAGGTGGTCAGTCAGTATGACAAGTAAGTTGGAAGGGCAAGTGGGATGCTGGGGTACATAGTAAGCGGTAATGCCAGCAGAAAAATGGAGGTGGTGCTGCCCCTATATAGATCACTGATAAGACCCCACCTTGAATACTGTGTCCATTTCTGGAGATCACATCTCAGGAAGGACATAGAGTGGAGGCAGACTGAGTGGAGGTGTACCAGAGAAGGGCCACCAAAATAATGCAGGGTCTGCTTCAGAAGACCTATGAGGAAAGGCTAAAGGAGCTAAATATGTACACCCTGGAGAAGACGAGAGAGAGGGGAATATGATAGAGACCTTTGAATACCTCATGGGAGATCAGTAAGGTACAGGAGAGGGTATTTTTCAGAGAAAGAGGTACTCTAGAACAAGGGGGCATGCTATGGAACTGGAGAGGATACATTCAGGAGGGATATGAGGAAGTACTTCTTCACAGAAAGGCTAGTGGATACTTGGAACAGCCTTCAAGAGGTGTTAGTGGGGCAAAAACAGTGGTGGGTGGGGTTCAAAAATGTCTGGGACAGACACAAGAGAATCATAGGGGTAAGGAACACACAAACATACGAAGAAGCCAGCAGAAGAAGGCCTTCCAGGATCACCTGACTCTTAGTACATATTGTGGATGGTATACTCCAGTCCACCTTGGGCAGGTTGAAGTCCCCCACAATTATCACCTCTCCTTTCCCCACAGCTTCCAATATTTGTGAGATCAGTTCCCTGTCCCTCTCCTCATCTTAACTGGGTGGTCTGTAAACCACCCCCAACCTCACCTTTCTCCCTCTATTGGACCTTAAATGAACCCATAATGCCTCCATCTCCCCTTCCTTTGACTCCTCCCTCATGCAAGTTGTTCCCTCCCTGATATAAACTGCCACCCCTCCCCCCACCAGACTACTCTGTCCCTCCTGTGTAGTTTATATCCAGGGATAGCAATGTCCCGGTCATGGTGTGATGTTGCCCAATTCTCAGTTACTGCAGCTATGCTCCATAAATCAAGTGGCATCTGCAGCAAAAAAAAAAGAAACGTTATAAAAAAAAAGTCAGACTGGTTGTGCCCATCGACCCTTATTTGGTGTCACATTCTGTATTACTACAACTTCATCAAGGCATTCGACTCACAGTGCCCCACAGAAGGTTTCTGAAGAAGCTAGAGGATCTAGGTACAGCAAAGCACATAGTTAAAAGGGTGGGAATTTGGTTTACATGTGTGGGAGGTTGGTTGGAGGGAAGGGTAGTGGTAAATGCAGTCAAATCAGGCAGGGGGATGTCATTAGTGGGGTGCCACTGGGATTAGTCCTGGGCCCACTCTTTTTTAATATGTGTCTCTTTGCAGATGGTACTGAGCTCTGTGGTAGGATAGACAGTGAGAAATGGGTAAGGGAGTTGTAGAGAGACCTACACAAATTGGAAAGGTGGTCCAAGGATTGGAAGTTGAAATTCAGTGCCAAAAAGTGCAAGGTGATGCACGTAAGGAACAAGAACCCCGGGGTGGAGTACTGGATGTGAGGGGGACACTACTTATGAGGAAAGGGACCTAGATGTCATTATAAGTGAATCTCTTTAACAATCTAGCCAATGTAACAAGCTGTATAGTGAGGCAACCAGGTTGCTGGGGTGTATTGGGAGGGTTTTGATAGCAAGAGGAAAGCGGTAATACTAAGGCCCTGTCTACACTACACCTGAAAACACCCTCTGTAACATTACAGAGTGCCTGTAGCGTTACCATAACGGATAGCATTTACACTGGTAACACTACGGAAGGCATTACCGTAACCATTGTTGAAACCTGTTAGCAGGTGGTTTTAACAATGGTTACTGTAATGTTTGCAGGTCTGTAACATTACAGAGTACCATGTAAACACACAACAGTGTAGTCACTGGTACCCCCCAGTCTGCTAGCTTACCATCATGCTGTGCAGTGGCTCCATGATGCCAGCACCCAACTCCCATCATGGGAGGCAAATACGGAAAGGAGAACGGCACTCCACACCAGACAATGCACTCCCATGTCGGTACACCCCTCAGACAACCCACTCCCTGACAACCCACCTCCTTGAACACATCCTGTACAGCCCCAGTGCAATACCGTGACACAGCTGTCAAGTGCAGATGACAGATCCCGCAGGGGATATGTTGGGGACTGTGGCAAATGAACTACACACCCATATTCCCAACCCCTGTGGCACAGCCCTCACTCTGGTAGGCAACTGTACTTGGCTGCACACTGAGAGCCATATGGAGCATACACACCCATGTCCAACAACCACAGCCTGGGAAGCATGCCACAATTGGAGGGATGATGGCAGGCAGAGTGTGCAGCAGCCATGACCATGGGCAGGGTGGGTCGGGGGCTGGGTAAGGGTAGGCAAGGGCCAATGGGGGAGGAATGGGAACAGGACATATGGCCCACACTGTGGCCACCTGGACACCCAGCACACAACATTCTGTATCTCCCTGCTCCATGACTGCTGCAAGAGTGTAGTGATCAGTGTGTACAGTACTGGTGTGAGCTGGTGCTGGAGCAAGATTTAGAGAGTGGGTTGTTGGGGAGCGCACAGACATGGCCGACATGTCATGGACCCAATGCTGCCATGGGACGTCTTGCAGATATGTCTGCACTTCTACGTGCAGGCACTACACAGTCTGGTGCCCTTCTGTGGTGTGGGGCAATTCTGCATGTCTTTGCTGCTGCTCCTCTGCCACATGCTTATGGAGATGTGGAGCAGTATAGATCACTACTGTATCCTGGGCTTGTGGCAGAGGAACTGCAGCACAAACATGTGAATTTGCCCTACACCGCATATGCGCACCAGACTGCTCATTTCCTACACCTGCAGACACTACCTTATCTGCAGGATGTCCTGTGGCAGCATTTGGTGGTGCCTGGTGCAGGGGGGCAGTGACCATGGCAGCCCACTGACCTGCCATGCTGGATGTTCTGTTGCCACAGTGTTAAACTACAGCAGCTGCACCCAACATCTCGGCATGGAACTGTGGCATGCACTTGCTTGGGGCTCGGTACTGCCATTGTGCTGGGGTGGATATACTGGGGCTGGGGCTGGTGCTCTGCACACTGCTGCATCATGGGATGTGCCCAGCTTTGCACAGATTGGAAGCCGTTTCTGATCCATTAGCAGTGTAGATGGGCTGTAATGGTTTGCCACCATTTTCACATATAGTGTGGACGCACTGTACCATTTTCAGTCTGTAACGGTTCTGAACCATTACAGCATTTTCTGGTGTAGGGTGGACAGGGCCAAAGTCTCTATAGATCACTGGTAAGGCCATATATGGAGTACTGTGCCTAGTTCTGGAGTCCTCACCCAAGGAAAGACAAAGACCGTCTAGAGACTGCGCAATGTGGGATAGACAGAATGATTCAGGGCTAGCAGGGCAGATCCTGTTAGAATCAACTTATGGCACTGAGCATGTACTCCCTGTAGGCCAGATGAGAGAAGGGCAATATGATTCAGACCTTTAAGTTCATGAAGCGAATGAACAAGGTAAACAGTGAATAATTGTTCAACAGTAATAGGAACTCTAGAACAATGGGATATGAGTGGAAGCTGGCAGGAAGAGATTCAGGAGGGATGTGAGGAAATTTTATTTTACAGAGAGTGGTTGAGCCGTGGAACAGTCTGCCAGCTGAGATGGAAGGTACCAAAACCATTAAAGGTTTTAAGTATGGGTGGGACAGACTAAAGGGCTTAGTAGTTACTCAGGTGGGTAGCAGTAATCAATCAATCAATCAATCTTTATTTAACCAGGTGAGCATCATTGAGAAGAACTCATTTGCAGGATGAGCCTGGGCATTCACATATATAAGTACAGGCTACAGTATATACAGTGTTACAACAATTGAAGTACAACACAGTAATTCACAGGGCAGGGATATATGCAGTGTTGCAACAAATTAGGGTTCATACCATGCAGTAATGCTAGCATAAACAAGAAAGTGCACATACAGTATCTTAGACAAAAGTAGCATACATATTATGGTACAAATACCTATGTACATTAGCTGCGACAGGAACCTATGCAGCAAGAAAGGGTAAGGAGAAGGGGGAGTAGAAAGAGGAAGGGGGCAAAGCCAGAGGGGGAGGAAGAGTGGTATGTTTGGGGAGGGCATTACATAGTTTAGGGAATAGGTCAGGGTAATGCTATGATGTGAAAAGGGGCAGGGCACAGAAAAGAAATAGGGGAGAGGAGCTTATAATAGAGAGGTCCTAATTCTAGGATAGGTGCAATAAGAGTGCCATTAATGGAAGAAAGTACAGGTTTCTGAAAAAGAACGTTGGTAAAGGGATTTGAGGATGCTCAGTTTAACAGGGATTGACAACTTTAGAGTTTTCTGTATTGTGTTCCAAATGACAGGAAGAGCATGACTTATTGCAGATATGCCATATCTGGTTCTCACCTTAGGGATGAATAGTGAGATGTAAGAGAGGCTTCTCAAGGTGTAGTTTCCAACCCTACAGGTGGGCAGGCAGCTCACAATATAGTGTGGAAGCATATTAGTGATTGCTCTGTATGTCCAGGGCACTGTGTTCTTTTGTTGTCTGAATGTTAGTGAACTCCACCCTACCTTGGCATGGAGTTCTGAGTGGTGTGTAGCATAAGGGAGACCAGTTATGAATCGTATAGCTCAATGGTAGAGTACATCCAGGTTAGAGAGGGAGAGCTTTGGGCCTTGGCCATACAGGAAATTGGCATAATCTAAAAGAGGCAAGAATGTAGTCTGGATCAACCTAGTTTTAGCTTCTGGTGTAAGTAGATTTGTAATGCGGAAGAACAGACCAAATCTCTTTCAGTTTTTTTTGACAGTTCATCGATATGATGGACAAAGGACAATTTGTGGTCTATCTAAAACCCAAGATACTTAAATTTCTCTACGAACTCCAGCGGCACGCCCAGTAATGTGTATAGGAAGGGAGCAGAACCAGGGAGACAGTGTTTAGTTGCAAGGGTAGAGGGAGCAAGTATCATAGCCTTGGTCTTTTTTGCATTTAGGAGGAGCTTTAATTGAAGTAGATTCTTCTGTAAATGATTGAAGTCTCGTTGGAGATCACTGCAGGCAAGATCCAGAGTAAGTCTGGCAAAGTACAAGACAGTATCATCCGCAAACAGGTGGATCTTTGCTGCAGAGATACCAGTATTAATCCAGTTAATATAGACAGCAAATAGTAGTGGGCCTAAAATGGACCATTGAGGGACACCCCTTAGCAGAGTTTTCTGAGGAGAGAGGCCCCCCAACCTTAACCAGCTGTTGATGCTCAATAAGGTAGTTAGTAAACCAGTTCAAGGCCGGTTGGTCTGCTCCAATATTTCTTATAACACACAGGAGTAAGTCATGGTCCACAGTATCAAAAGCTTTGCTCAGATCAAGAAACAAAGCACACACATAATTTTTTGTATCCAAGGCAGTCTTCCAATCATTAGTGACCTTAGCCAATGCAGATATAGTGGTGTGGTGAGGTCTAAAGCCTGACTGAACTGGATTCAACAGGTTGTAGGTCTCCAGATAGGACCTAAGTTGCTCATTGACCACCTTTTCTAATAATTTGAATAGGATGTCCAACAGTGATATTGGTCGATAGTTATTTAGGTCACTGGGGTCCCCGGATTTAAACAGGGAAACTACATGAGCTATCTTCCAGACTGAGGGGAGTGCTCCCTGTGCAAGGGACATATTAAAGAGGTGAGTAATAGGGGGTGACAGAATGTAATATCCCAGCTTTAGGTAATAAGGTTCAATACTGTCAGCACCTGCTGACTTTCTGGTGTCAAGGCTCAATAATAGATCCTCTACTTGTTTTAAGGTAACTGGAGTGAAGGAGAATACTCCTTCAAGGGAGGGGATAGCTGAGGCATGGCATGCCATGTCATGGCTGCTCAGTTGCGAGTGAAGTTTAGATGCTGGAGAGGTGTCAAATGCCATGCCAGCTGTCACTAAGTGGTTATTGATGAGCTCAAGTATCTCATTTTTTTCCGTAGTGGAAATACCACCAGATGTAATTTTCTGGGTTAACAAGCTGGCTGGGCAAAATCCTTCAGTGTCCCTGAGAGTTTTCCAAAATTTGGTTGAGCAATTGTAAGGCAGGGAACATGGGGCAGGTAATGTATACAAAAGCCCCATATAGACAAAGGTCTGGGGGTAAGACAGGATATTACTGACTGGCAGACTGGATGGACTGATGGTCTTGTTCTGCCATCATTGTCTATGTTTCTGTGTGTATAACTACTCACCCTACCATGTGTTATCCCTTACTGCTGCACTGGATCAAATGTAAGAGACTTCTTTGGAGGAACAGGGGGGCTACTCTTTGTCCCACTAAAAAACATTCTGTCCTGCCCAACACAGTAATTTGCACACTGCCACCCATAATGCTTTGGGATAGGTTTGGGGCTTCTGTGTATGCAACTTGTAGAAGTTGGGGTGATACCCAGATTGAATTTTGCCCATATAGAACTGGCTGGTGGAGACCTCCTTATCAGGTTGTACTTCTTTCTGATATTGCAGCAAAATAAAGGACAGTGGAAGCAACCAGGACAAAAAATTATACTCATCTTCAGGGTTTCTCATGACTCCTGTACTGTACGTAGCCCCTGCAAGAATAAAAGATGTCTGTTGAATTATTTGCTTTTGTGCCCTACAGGTATATTCACTGCACCATATGACGGGCGATACTTCATCAGTGCCATTCTGACAGGATACAAGAATGACAAAATAGAAGCTGTGCTCTCCAAATCAAACCAGGGGATTGCCCGCATTGACTCTGCCGGCTACCAGCCTGAAGGGCTGGAGCATAAGCCCACCGGGGGGAGCCAGCCTGCCACTGGCTCCCTGGGAGTTTTCAATATTATCCTTCCACTCAAAGTTGGTGACCAAATCTGCATTGATCTAGTGACAGGAAAACTGGCCCACTCGGATGAACCTCTGACCGTCTTCAGTGGATTCCTTCTTTATGAAGAGGAGTATTGATCGATCTTCTGTCAGACTGATTTTTTTTCTGATTGATAAAGATATTTAATTTGTTTTACATTTTTGTTGCTATTCACCTGCAAGACTGGTCTCTGTGATTCCTGAAGGGATAATATTCCATCTTGAAGCTGTTTTCTGATGATACCATAATGACTCGCAGGCTTACATAACTGTAGGACGTAATGTTCCTAGATTTCCAAAAGCTTCTCAACAATTTAAATTGGTTTGTGTTTTTTAAAGCAAAACAAAACTAGTTTCCCCAGTCTTTTTACCCTCAGAGTCCTGTAGTTCAAAAGGCTATCACAATAATGTCAACTGTCTCACTGCTAGATTGTTCAGAATATTATCCCTGACTTCATTTTATAACTGATTTCTGCAAGCATTAGCCAGCCTTTTAGGGCACTGCTGCATGTCCAGTCTCACAAAGATTGGACAGTCTAGCACATTATTGACCTACAGTTCTGAGTATGCTTAGTGCCAGTATGGGCAGAACTGGGAGAGGCATCAAGGCAGTCTGAGGGAACTGGAAACACCTATCAACATAGCCACCCAGCATGTTGCCATGTCTCCCTGCTTGACTACAATATACATCCTTTTTCAGGAGGAGTAGTAGTGAGTCACAAGTAGGGAAGGGAAAAACTATGATCTCAGTATAACATCATCCAAATTTCTAACCAGATCAGCAAAGATTACTGAGAGCTTTCTTCAGTCCCCCCAAAAAAATTAACAACACAAACTAGATACAGACAGATGCATTCCTATGCTCTCTTCCTTCATGACTAAACTGTTGTTTTGGACTCTTGTGCAGTAAGTATCAGTAGATCTGGAGTCCCGACAAGTTTAAATGAGAAACATAGAAACACAGAAACATAGAAATTGACGGCAGATAAGGCCCAGGCCAGTAGGCCCATCCAGTCTGCCCATGTCTTTTTCTACCTTATGAATGTGCCATGGGCCCTTGCTCTGTCAATGGCCTATCTATTCATATTCATCTGTATTGCTCCCTTATGCCCATCCCATGCCTGTTTGAAGCCCTGCACTGTATTCATATCCACCACTTCTTGAGGTAGGCCGTTCCATGCATCCACCACCCTTTCTGTGAAAAAGAACTTCCTCACATTACCCTTTAATCAGCCTCCCTCTAATCTCATGCTGTGTCCTCTTGTGCGGCAATTTTTCGTATATTGAAACATGTTAGACTCTTTCACCTTGTTAATGCCCTTAAGATGTTTGAATGTTTCGATCATATCACCTCTCTCCCTTCTTTGCTCTAGGGTATGCATATTGAGCTCTGTTAAGAAAGCAGGACCAGTCCAAAGGGATGATGATTATGAGAGTGCTCCTTCCCAGATATCAAGAGGCATACAAAGCTACAACCAATCTGTCTTAATCTGTGGGAATGTGTACTGGGATGGTGCCCCTTTCCTGCCTCTTGTTCTTCCTGCACTATCAGCCCAACTTGGTGCACATTTGAATGATGGGTTCTGTTGGTGTTGGCTTTCTTGACAACAGACATTGTGCTCTGAGACTGGCTAGAGGCCTTGCATAGGTGAGGCATTTGACTCCAGGAGTGGCTTCAGCTAGGAAGGAAACTATTGGTTTTCCTGGCCGGAAGGAGGAAAGGAATAGCTGTAGCTTTCCCAAGTATCAGCATAGTGGATGGAGCCAAGAGGAGAAAAAAAAACTGAGGGGGGAGGGGGAATAGATTGTGCTTCTAAATAAGAAAAGATAGCCCGGTGGGTGGTGCGCTGCATTCACACACCAGTGACCAAATTTGGCAGCAGTCTCAGCAGCTAGCTGGGCAGCCCAGGGCATAGGGAAGGTTAGTGCCATGTTCTGCCATCACAGTGACTCCTGCCAAGGGTCAAGTAGCTTGTCTCCACTCCAAGAGGACACTGCATGCATGGGAGGCTTCTCAGGGCACCACCTGGAGAGACACAGGTGGTGCGCAGGTTGAAAACCGCAAAATACCATGTACCATGAGCTGTTAATATGATGGTCCCTGGCACTGTCCTGGTCCCCACCGTGTTTGAATCCCCACTGGCCATGACAGCAGGGAGCGCAGTGGTTGGGGCTGAGAGGGCACTAAGACTTGAAGAGAAAACGTAGGGTCGCTGGCTTGGGGATAAAAAGCTGCACAGAAAACAGAAAGAAAATGTGCAAAAAATAGCTTATTCCTAGTAGTTGACTGCAAAACTCGTGGACTGAGCTGAGAGCAGGGAAAGGTAGGTAGATAATAGAGACATCACCAGCTGCAGATTTTGTATTTATTTTTAAATGTGTGCCACGTTTAGCCTGGAGTCATAGTCCAGTGTCTCATTGCCCACCAGCAGCATGAGATGGAACTGGCACCAGAAGCTACAGTTGGTTATTGTTCTAACAGAAGCTCTGCCTTGTGCCCTCCCACCCATCCTTCGCCAGCAGCACCATGTTGCTGGGCATGCTCAATACCTCAAGAGGTCTGACTTTTGCATGTGCATGAACCAAGGTAAATGTGTAATGCAATAATGTGTTAATTTTAAGTTATGTTTGTATGAGGTCAAAGCAACATTTGATGTGAGAGGAGCAGCTAAAAAGGATAGTCTCCCGGACATCTGGGCAGGCGAGTCTCTCTGGCACTCTAAGCAAGCTGCTGAGTGTTGATGTAATTTCCATGCTGGGTGTGTGTTCCGAATAACGATTCACCATGAGTCATATGCATGAATATATGTTTTCAACAATTGGTATTACTTGGGAAGAATGAAAATGAGATCAGCAGCCATGGATTTGAGTGGGTGGTGTTGGGGGAGGAATGTGGGGGCAGAGGACTACATCTTCAAATGTCACAGCACAAAGTGAAGAGGGCAGAAAACTAAGGGCAGAAGTATATCTAATGGCACCTGGAGAATAAAAAAGTTATCGACAGCTCACTGTAACTGGGTTACAGAACTTAAAAACAAAACAGAAACATTTAAAAAAGTAGTTAGGCAAATTGTCCATCAAGTCCACCCCCCTATTATCTTCACAGTCATAACCACTAATCCCCTCAGCCTGGAACTTTAGCTACCCTGACTCTGATGACAGTTAGACTTTAGTTGCAGGATTATCCACTGCTTAGTAGTTAAATCACAGGTTGTAGTGGGAAAGAAATAATGTGACCTACTGTGAAATGAATGCAGGCCCCAGAAATACCATCCTGGTGCCCTAAAACTGAGCTACAAGCTCACATGGTTGGACCTGGGGTTCTCTCAGACACACTTTGTTTTTTCTGGTATTATATATCCTGCAGTTAGGAACACTTGGGATGACAATTAAAGGAAAACTACACCCAAAACCTGAAAAAATATATGTTGTGCAGAGTGTTTTAATTTGTATGTGAAGTTCTAGTGTTTCCTTCCCTCTGACTGGTATTAGGAGTTTTTCCCAAATTAGCCTGCTAGCTTTATGCGAGTTTTACGACCCCTGGGGATCTCCATACCTGATAGTGTAATTGTATTTCTGGTTCCCATAGTGCATTTTGTCTCATGTGACTGTGACGTAAGAGAGACCCAACATTCAGCACACGCATGCCAAACAAACTAAATATCTTGGAAGCTTTACATGCTGCACAAAAATTAACAGCAGCAAAGTTTTTCAGGACAGTAAAACCTTTAGGATGAGGGTGGTCACCAAGCTGAATTCTACAGATTTTAAAATATAGCCATCTCTGTTGTTGTGAACTGATTGTAATGCAATGCTTTCTGCTGGATTTATGGGCTCTGCTACATCATCATTACATGAAACAAGGTGCACTGTAGGACAAAGAAATGCAATAAAACTATTTGATATGGTGATCTCCAGGGGTCGTAAAACTACCCTAAAGCTAGCAGGCTAATTTAGGAAAAACTCCTAATACCAGTCAGAGGGAAGGAAACACTAGAACTTCACCTACAAATTAAAACACTCTGCACAACATATATTTTTTCAAGTTTTGGGTGTAGTTTTCCTTTAAATATTTGGTGCAGTTACCCTAACACTGAAACCCTGCATTGTTCATTCCTTCACAGTCACTTTCAGACAGCCATTCTGCTATCCTCTGTGTGTGGTAGTAGTGTTACAAGCACTGAAACAATCTTCTCTGGAAAGCTTATGTGTGAAAACCGTAAGTCAGAAATAACATGCAAATGTTACCTTTTAGATTTTATTTCCCAGACCCTCCCACAAGCCATATTATAGTTGACTGGATCTGAGTGGAGACACTGCTAACCCAACCCCCTCCCCCGAGAAACTGGTTAAACATGATAATGTAGTACTGAGATGGCAGAAGGGACTTTGGGGCTCTCTTGTTCACCTCTCCTGCCACATGTAGTTTCCATAAACCAATTTGAGCATGGCTGCATATCAACCCTTAGTCAGAATGTTACCCTTACTCATGTTGTGTAACCCTTGATGATATACTTTCTCAGGAGTCTGTCTCGTCCTGCTTGGAAAGCCTCAACAGTGGTAGCTTCCACTGTTTCACTGAGTAGGTTATTCCTGATGCTGGTGTTTTATTATATCTCCCTTTATCATGCCTCCACCCCCACAGTTAATTTGAGTTGGTGCCTTTTAGTTCTGCTTGAACCCAGCCCCTCAAACAGCTGTGCATCCTGTCTATTAATGCTTCGAAAACTTGGATAATGTCCCCTTTCAGTTTTCTCTAAACTGAATAATTTGAGTATGTCCAGTCTCTCCTTAAAGCTCTTGCCTCCTAAGCAATGTATCAGCTCTTGGCCTTGTGCTGACCTCTCTAGATTTCTTCTCTTCGTCCATTCTGTGCTGCAGTCACCAAAACTGGATGCAGTGCTACAGTTACAATCTAACCAACCTGGTTTGGTAGGTTTTATTTGTGAGGTTAACCAGACGGGATATCAAAAGAAGAGAAATGTACTGTAAGAGAACAATATGTTTTAAGCTGGCCAGTCCTCTGTCATGTCTGATTGATGCGTGGCATGACTGATGAAGAATTTTCATTTATATAGTTTAATGCTTTTTCTACACATTGTATTCCAAAGTGCGTAATGGTAGTGAAGTGACTGCAAATGTGTAGTGTGAGCCAGTTTGCCAAACATCCACGGACAATTGCCTAAACTTGTTTTATGGGAAGGCAACAATTGGCAAAAACACTGGGGAAAAGTCTCTAGTCCTGTGAAAAGTGCCTTGGGTTCTTCTACTTCCACCTATATACCCACAAGAACAGCACTAGACATTTGCAGATGGGACCATGGTTTAACACTCCAACAGTACAGCACCCTACTAGTACCGCACCGGAGTGCCATCATTTAAGGTGTAAGCCCAAGTCCAGTGTGGGACTAGAACCCATGGCCCTCTGGCCCAGAGGTGGATACACTACCACCCAAGCCACACAGATGAAGGACAGACTCTTTGACTCCAGATATATTTTTCCACTGTATTTTCATTTACCATTAAAAACAACATCTCTTACAGACATTATACTTAGAACTTTATTGTCCAAGGCTTTACTCTTTTTTTTTCAGTCATGCAAGTCCCTAAGGCCCAGTCTAAACCATCCAACCATTTTTGAAAACCATTTTCAAGATTGGTTTTTGTAAAGTGATTTAACACACATAGAGTGCACGTCAACAGTTTGTGAAAATGGCTCAGTGCAGCCACATTGTTGTTCCGGTAGTGCATAAAGGCATAGGTCAAGAAGCATAGGCAATCCAGAAGACGTTATAAAATTCGCAAGTAGCACTGTATTCTTACCAATGACAATAAAATATAAAAAAATAATATTGTACAGGATGGCGCTTCAAAAGGCAGTACAAACACAAAAATCCTACTTCTGAGTGTCCCCCTGGAAAAGCATTGCTGTCTTTATTGAAGATGTTTTTTCCTGGAAATTCAAATTCTGCCATCTGTTGTTGTAAATTACATCTCCTGTTTTTCACAAAATATATCAATCATTGTCCTTTGTCTCCCTGAGACAAGCCTGAAAAGCACATCTAATCTTAACAGGTGGAACAAAATACAACATTCTGTCCCAGAGCTGTCTTCCTGTTGACAGTTCTGTAAACAAGCTTGTGGGAGTCAAAATGCATCTGAAGGTCAACTCCCTATGTTCATCATTATTATCTTTTCTAATAAACCCAAATAGCTTTCTGCCATAATTTCAAGAATATAATTATATACATTTACAAACCAAAAGATCCCAGTTTCACATAAAGATTCACATATTTTTTTTAACCACAGTGTAGCAAGGGGAGAAAGAAAGAATGGAAACAGCAAGTGAAGGAAAGGATATAATGGGTGAATATTGTGGGACCATCGGAGTGGCCAGTTCCCAGGTGCCCCAAAGAAAATTTGATTGTGCAATCAGACAGGCAAGACACAGACAAAAGGCAGAATAGGAGAGGATAAAACAGATACTTGGTTTTAACTCTATTTGCATAACAAAAGGGATAGGTTGTTACCCAACCCTGTCATAAGTAGTAGTTTCTGTGCATGTTGCAATGTATTCTGGGAGATATTTTCATAGTAAATTACCACTTAAAGGTGATAGGAAATGGTTTTACATATCTAGATGCCCTCCAGTTGTTCTTTTATTGGATATTCAGTATTCTGATATACTTTTGACCTTCTCTGTTTAATTAATAATCTAATTTTGTTGCTTTTGTAACTACCCTGAATCCCTCTCTGCTCAGGCGTTGCTGCTGCTGTCTCTTTTCATACTGCCTGAACATTCTATGATATCACAAACTCCTTTCCTGGCCATTTAGATGAATGGCATGGAATGGGAGACTGTGATGTCATAGAATGTCTTAGAGATATGAAAATCAAGAGCAGTAGCTGGTGAGAAGAATTTAACTTTACATAGAGCTGAAGGTAACCCAAAGCTAGATTATTTATAAAAAAATCATAAAGCATATCAGAATACATAACTGGCATGAAAAGAAAGATGGAAGGGCAGTTAAATATGCAAAAATCATTTCCTATTTCCTCTAAGAACTGTGCTAGCCTGTCTACTTTGTAAGTAAACCTGTTCAGTTACAATAGTTATCACTTAAACCATTTATGAGACTACTCACTTTGCAGTTCTCAAAGTCAGTTTTCAAAACACATTTTAACAGCAGCATAGTGTGAATGCAGACCATTATAAATACTTTGAAACTGGGTTAGTCTGCATAAAATTGTTCATGTAGTGTAATGTGGTAGGGCCAAATCCAGCATCAGACTAAAGATGCTATACTACAATAATTTTTTGTCACATGCACATAATGGGAGAAATTGTTTTGCAAACATGGCTCTCGGCATTTACATACAGTACAAGTGGAAGTCTGGTTTCTCCCTTTCTGGGGATTCAGGATCTGAAGTACGCTGGGGCAAGGACTTGAACATAGGGAAGCCTGCACAAGCACAGGGGACACAGCATCTGTGTGAATGTAAAAGGAATACCAGTACTAGAACTACTGTTACCAATAAGCAACTTTGTTGACTGGGGAAGTATTTTTCTCCAGATGAGTTGTATAATGTATGGTATATGTGTGTGTGTGTGTTTGTGTGTGTGCGTGTGCATGTGCATGCTTGTGTGTGTGCGCAGCTGAACAAGGGTTCTGCTAATTTCGTTCTCTTAAGTACCCACAGGTGCATACCATGTCCGTGACCAGTGCTTTATCTTCCCTGAGCACCTCCAGCTGTCTTCTCACCCATTCAGCCATGATCACTGTCCTCCCCATTTCCTGCACACCCCTCTCTCACCGTGTGGCTGCCTTGATTCCATTCTCTGATAGAGGCCGTCATCCTCGACCATGAGTACTGAGTAGAAGTAACTGTTCAGTATATTTTCCTTCTGCTCATCATCTTCTGCTCCTCCTCAATGAGGATAACTACAAGTATATAAGAGCAGGTTTTTTTAGTGTGAAGTGCCTCCCCCCAACATATATGGCAGCTTACCTGACAGTTAAGCCATTCATCCCTGAAGTTCCATTTTTGGCACACTGTAGTTTTAGTAATAACACTCATAAAAAGCTCTGTGGAGCTGGTCTTCAAAACACTCGCATTTCTATGCCTGGAGCTGTGCTCCCATGTTCTGTGATGTCAGTACAAGAATGGCAGAGGAGGACATTCCATAGACTATAATGGGGCAAGTTTTTTTAAGTGCAGATTTTGAGAAAGGAAGGCCACTGCTTAACTAACAGGGACTTTGTTAGTTGAGCGGTGGTCTTCCTATCTTAAAATCACACTTAAAAGTATAAAAAAGTGTGTAAAAATTGCCCCATTATAGTCTATGGAGCATGCCCCCATGCCATTCCTGTACTGACATCATGAAACGTGCAAGTGTGGGGGTACGGCTCCTGGTACAGAACTGTAAGCATTTTGAACATTAGCTCCAAGGAACATTTTTACAGAAGTTGTTACTAAAAACAGCGTGCCACAAATGGAACTTCATGGATGAATGGCTTAACTGACAGGTAAGCTGCCATATATGATGGAGGAGAGGGGGGAAGAACACTTCATACTAAAAACCTGCTCTCTAAGTACTAACTCCACTATGGTAACTAAAAAGCCTGTTTAAATGGGACAATAACAGAAATGGACCCAGTATATAAAAATCAACTACTGCTGGCAAAATGACTTACAGGTTCCTAGCAATTCTCTTTTAAGCCACAGGTAAAGCATGTCTGGGGAGACTGTCTTTACATTTGAGGTTTTTACTGTTGGTAATATGGGCAGAAATTATGTCTATTAGAAACCCTAACTATGAATGCTGCATTGTTCCCGCTTTGTGGGTATGGTGGGAAGTGTTCCTGTACCCTTTTATTTTGAGCTGCCAGTGCAATTTATCATTGTCATACAAGCTTGCACCATGTGTTTTACAGTGTGACAGCTTGTCCTAGATGTTTCTGAGGACCTGAAGTCCTGACATAAGCCCTGTTTACATGGCAGTAGCACTCCAGAATTCTGACCGCAACAGTGCAGTCCCAGTCAACTAATGCACCCTCACAACCTGTCAACATGGCCCCTCTCTGCACCGTTGTTATTTGTTCAAGTCAGGGGCCGTGCATCGGGGGGTGGGCTGGATATCTGCTCTATAATGTTGGCGGTGCCACAAATGCCCATCTGAAAGCGCATGCCCAGAGTGACAGCTATAAATTTCAGTTGGAGAGTTCCAACTGTTACAGCCCTCAGCTTCCCACAGCAGCCACTTTGCTACACTCAGAGGACTCTTCTTTTGTGGGGCATGTGTTCAGCGCAATGCATTTGCCGAGAATGGAGACTCATTCATGAATGAGACTACATCACCTTGGCTGTGCAGAAACCAAGAGACTGCTTGCAGCGGCACAGATTATCCACACTGCCCTTTGAAGCTGCTGTAAGCCGCTCACTCCGCTCAGAGTCCCATGCTTGCCTGAGAACCTGGGAGTGCCTTAATGAGCAGCTTGCCATTTGGGTCAGTGTCTACACAGTCACATTTACACTGGAGCAACCTAAGCACATGGGTTACTCCAGTGCAAATGTGATCGTGTAAACAGGGCTACAGAATACCACAGTCCCCATCCCACAATAACAGGGTGGCACCCATGACCTTTCTTGTGCCTGCATGTGTAAAGTTTGTTTGGTCCTTCAGGTTATAGGAGAAGGCTCCTATGTATTTATGAATTGTACATTTCTGACATATTTTTCATACATCACATCAATTACTGCAAGTATGGCAATAAGAGATCAGTATGTTTTTTTGTTGTAACACATATCTAGATTCTGAGGCTCTGACACAAGCTTGTAAAAGTTTGAAGAAAGTCACTGTTTGCATGCAAATGAAGCAGTTGTACTACAACCCCTCCCATTCTTTGGTGTCACTGGAGCAGCAACTCAGAAGAAAGCACAAGGTTTTCAATGCTTCCTATCCGTATTTCATAACGTTTGCAATGGCTTAAGAGAGGCGTGTCATGCCACTCACACAGTGTGTAGTACCTGTAACCTTTATTTCTGCATAGCAAATAATACATCTAAAATTATTTCATTCACAAGAAAAGCATCTATTTATTTGTGTTGCTCATCTCTCACTCTAAGAGAGTTGTGACGTGTTGTGGGGGAGGAGTAGACTGAATGCCTCCTTTGCACAGATGATGCACACAGTCCTTTCAGCAGCTGGAAAAAGGGAGTGCTAGATCACTTAGTTTAAAAAGTGTGTTTTTTTACATTTCAAATGCTCCTTAAACCACAGTTGCTGACTGGAAATACCAAGCGAGAGGATAAATATGACATTGGAGGAGCAAGATAAGCAAATACAGAGCACTGAGAAGTCTGCCAGCCACACCTCACTGTGAGTTGGTTACCTTGGTCCAGAAACTGTGCATATGGGAACTGTTTCAAGCTCAGAGGGACTTATGATCCTGCCGCTGTGCTGTCTGCTCCAGATGTGCCAGTGTAGTTTATGCTGTTTAACAATGCAATCCTGACCTAATGAGCACATAAAACATTCCTCTCTGCAGCTGTCACTTCTGCGGCAGAAATTATTTTTTTGTTTGTTTGTTTGTTTCTTTGACGAGTTATTTTATTTAACTGTTTATAAGGCTCTTACTTGTATTGTTTAAATTTATTCTTGAATAAAGAGGTCACCATTTTTTCATAAATTGTGCTCCTTCCATTTATACCCTGGGATGCCCCTGTTATGTCTGTTCTTTTGTATAAGCCTCTTATTTTCGAAGTATAATTCTAATACTTTTTATTTATTCAGATTTGTTTATCTGGAACTGTCTTTCTGATGCATTTTTATCATGGTGAATTATAGAAAAAAAATTATGATATTGTCATGTCAGAATTTCAGAAGCCATGCAAATCATAGCAAAAGACATGGAGGCCAATTCCAAGAACTAATGTCACAACTTGCAGGCATATGCAAGTTGCAACATTCACCACTGCACCGGGGACCCTGCACCATATTCCAAGAATGGCAGGGTCCTGGCACCTATGACATGTGACTTGTGGCAGGTGTAGGCTAATGCCACGGTCATGGCGCAAGTGCCCTGCATGCCGCAAGTTGTAGCCCGCCGCAACCTGCCCCCCGAGCCCCCTCACCCCAGAACATCACAGTAAGCACCAAGGGGCATGGGGGGCTGAACAGGTGGTACAAGCATCTGGGGGGGCACTTCAAAAAATTGACCCAGGGGGTCCCCGACATTTGGGGGTGGGAGGCATGAATGTGTTTGGGGGGCATGGGGAGCACAGCGGGACCTTTTCCGCAGTGCTGTGGAATAGTTATCCATCGAATGGCACTGATGGATGCCCCTTAGAGCATCTCCGAGATGTTCTAACTCCACTGTTCCATTGCGGCTCCTGGAATTGCGTAAGTGGGTTACAGCCACAGCCCTTGTGGAATAGGGTGCAGTTGCTGCCGTAACCCACCCTTACACCATGTTGCTGCAAGTTGCGGCATAGTGGCATGTCCCACATTTGATGTAACTCACATACGGCATGGCACAAGGTGCCTTTCAGAATCACAACCAGTGTAACGCATGGCACAGGTTGCAATTTATGTCATGGGGTTTGGCGTAACTCGACTTACGCCAGCATACACTGTCTTGGAATCAGGCCCATGGACCCATTCTGTGTTAACCAAAGTACCACAGCTGTGATATATTCCTTGTACAAGGTAGGTAGGTAGGTAAATATTTATTGATCAACATGAGTCATTATAAAATACAATACAAAATAAAAAAAGATAAAATATTGCACATCAATAAGACAGTTCACATAATCTTACATATTTCATTATTTACAGTGTTTCATATTCATTGTAAGATAATACATTTAACCCACATGTGTAATCCATTTTCTTCTCATAGCTCATCATTCGAGACTTTGTTAAAATGTATACAGTGACTGAAGGATATGCACATTAGTGGAACTGAATGGGAAAAGTACTGTTTCCTCAGAGGGGAGACCAAGGGTGCTCAAAATTGGGGCAACCATTTTTTCCTTTTGACTTCATAGCAGGGACACTGTAATACGACATGTTTTAAATCATCCTTGGGACCATATAAGCATTTACACTTTGGGTCTGAGACATCCTCCCTTTTTTGTCATACAGAATATAGCAGCATAAAGTTCTAATCTAAACCTTGTTATTCTTCTGTCATCTAGGTTTGACAGAATAGATAAATACGGTTCTAAATTGTGTTTAGTTTTAATATTTTTGAACTATCTATAATGTCTTGTACAAGTGTATCAGCAAAGATAAAAAGTAGACTGTAACAATTAAATTTTGGGGTCAGCCAAAAGGCGGCAGTGCGTTGTGCATCCAGCTAGTAGAACAGCTCTGAGCATTCACATTATGGCCAGATGGGGGCCACAGATACCATAAATTTGGGGCTCGATATGGCAAATCCACAACAATGTGATGTTTTCATTAAAAATGGTATCCAACATGGCTTTACCTAGAAAAATGCCCCAAATCATGGTGTCTTAGTAAAAACTGGAACATGACCCTTGCATTATACTGTGTGACTCTGAACAAGTCACTGAACCGCCCAGTGCTTCCAGGTCACCCCTGAAAACAGGCACTTGTGCCTAGTGGGCCTAACCCGGTTACCAAAAGACTAAAAAAAAAAGGAAAAAAAATTATGTTCTCGTTAAGGGTGAGGGGTCCTGGGTTGTTACTCTTGCTGGGAAAGGATTCCAGAGATGACAATAATGGGCAGTGCCTCCATCTGGGTTACTGTTTGTATTACTAGAAAATGCACTGGTCCTGTCCCAGGAAATCACTACTAGACAGATGGTAAGTAAGTAATTTGTTTAGTACACTATCTTGAACACTCAGGGCAGTTTGCACAGAAATTTACAATACAAGAACAGCAGTATGTAATTTCCCTAATTACACAGAAATTTATAATACAAGAACAGGAGTATGTAATTTCCCTACCTAATCTTAAACTATTTATAACAAACCTAACAATTGTGTGCTTAAATACCTAAAAACTGATAATTTTGTTCAAATTGCAGTCATGGTCCCTAGTGAAATCTTGATCTAGTCTGCAAATCTTGAGCCCAAAAGGGGGCATTCATAAAATTAAGCAGTCGTGACTCAAAATATTTGTGACATCAATGAAAGGACTCTGCCCACGGTTCAATGGGCGGGGATAAGCTCCCTATTTAATGCCCCCTGCCCAGCTCAACATTGCTTAGCTTTATTTGCTGAGCCGAAGGTTGTGGGCTTCTGCACTAGCTACGCTTCTTTACCACCTCTCTTGCTTGCTTTCTGCTCCCCTTTCTCATGCCTGCTTGGCTCCCTGTTTCCCTTCCCCTCCCTGCACATTGCTCCCTGGCTTTCCACCCCAGTGTCCCACTGGGTTCCCCCTTCTGCCGCTGCCCTCTTTGCTTGTGCCTTCCTGTTGCCTTCTGCCCCATCCCACGCTCCTTCAATTTGTTTTCTGCCTTTCCCCTTCCTTCCCCCCTGCCCCGCCACCGTTTCTGCCCCATGCCTTGCCCTGCCTTTTCTTTTTGTGGCTGTACCTATCATTTGTGCTGTGCCCATCCTGTTCTGTGTCTCCTTCTCCCCTGTTCTTCTTGCATTGTCCCTCCTCTGTGCTGCTCTGCTCCCCGTGCCCTGTGTGCCACCTTTGGCTTTCCCCCATTTCCTGTCCTTCCTCTTGCAGGCCCCGCTTCTCTGTGCTCCTTGTTCTGGCCCTCCCGGCTGGTCGGTGTGTCCCCCCCCCCCTTTTTCCCTTTCTGCTCCCTTTGCTTCACCCTCCACCTGCATTCTTTTGGGCATTTTTTTGTTCTCCATCCCCTTGTTCTGCCATCAATCATTTCTTCCCTGTCCTGGTATTAGCCCCTTTTGTTTTTCATTGCTGTTTTCCTGATTGCGCTTTGCTAACAGAATCAGCACTTATACGTGTTCCCCCCAGTGTTATTAAGCAGGTTTTCCTCACTTCATGAACTCACACTCTCCCCATCATATAGGTGTCCATCCTTTAGTGCTGCCCATTCCCTGCTCACTCCTGGCTAATCCTTCTTAAAGCTGTACCACCTTGTTTCCTGGTTGCCTTCCTCTTTTACCCCATTTGGTGCATGCATCAAAGTTAATTATCCTACCAACCACCCATATTGTACTGCTGCTCTTTTCTGCTCTGCACCCATGTGGGGGTCGCAGCTACATTTCGTTCTGTACCTACGTGGAGGTACCTGGACATTCCTCTGCTCACCTTCCCCTGCACCTATGTGGAGGTCTCAGGATTCAAGTCTCTGTTTGCTATCTACTACTCCCTGTCTCTACGTGGAGGCCTCAGGGTTTCCTGCCTGACAAGTGGAAGTTAGGGGTATTCTATTACCCCCCCTTTTTTGGATCTACGTGGAGGTCCCGCAGATATAGCCCTCATATCCTGTACCTATGTGGAGGTTACAGGAATTGCCATTAGCTCCCATATTATCCACGGACAGTGTATAATCAGTTCCTTCCCTGGCTCATTCTCCTCTGGACTTCCCTTTCTCCATTCTGGTCCCCCTCCAGTGCCATGGCCTCATTAGATCCTGAACAAGGTCCTGCACCTGCTCCACCAACAGCCACCCGGAAGAAGACTTCCAAGTCCAGATATTCCTTGAAAGATTGGACTGTTCCCCAGTTGATTACTGAACTGCAGAAACTGGGGATATCATACGCCTCTTCTGATAGAAAGCAGGAATTATTTGATCTCTTCTTGGCTGCAAAATCTAAAGAAGCTCCTCACCCTGCCTCTCCTCCAGTCCCTTCTCCTCCTCCACAGTCTCCGGATGCTTTCTCAGAACTTAGGGCCTAATTACCCAGATGGCTACATCTATGTCTACTATACAATCCCGGATTACAGTTCTCAAGAACGGTATTCCAGCACAGCCTCCCATCCAGCCATCTCCTCCAATAGTGCTCCCTACGACACCTCTTCCACCTTCGACTCCGGTTCCTGCATTGACTTCAGCCTCAACTACATGTCAAGGTATGAATACTCAGTCCTCTCCTTTACCTTTTATCTCTCCTGTTCATCTGGTCTCTATCACAAACCTACTCAGCAGGTCAGGCCCGCTACTCCCAAAGTGCCAACCTCCAAGCGCAGTCTTGTGAACAGTTTAACAGAACCCCCTTGTCTGTTTTGCGAGTTTGGATCATAGAAACATAGAAACATAGACTGATGGCAGATAAGGACCACTTGGCCCACCCAGTCTGCCCATTTCCCTACCTATTGGATAAGCTGCAGATTCTAGTTAACAACAGCCTACTTCCTGCAACCCCCCACTATAATTGCCTTATATCTGTCCCATGCATGTTTGAATTCCCCCACTGTTTTAGACCCCACAACCTCTCCAGGAAGATGGTTCCATCGTCCACCACTCTCTCCATGAAAAATTTCCTCACATTACCCTGAGCCGTCCCCCTCTAACTTTAAATTGTGCCCTTGTTCTTACATCTCTTTTTCTGAAAGATGCTACCCTCCTGGACTTTGTTGATTCCTTGAGGTACTTAAAAGTTTCTAACATGTCCCCCGTCCCTCCTTTCATCAAGGGTATACATATTAAGCTCTCAGTCTCTCTTCATATGGTTTCTGATGTAGATCCTGCACCATTTTAGTTGCCCTCCTCTGGACTGCTTCCATCCTGTCTATGTCCTTGCGTAGATGAGGTCTCCAAAACTGCACGCAGTACTCCAGATGGGGTCTCACCAACTGTCTGTATAGAGGGATAACCACTTCCCTTTTTCTACTTGTGATGCCCCTCTCTATGCATCCCAGTATCCCCCTGGCTCTCCTTACTGACTTCTCACATTGCTTACCCACCTTTAGGTCATCTGATATGACTACACCCAGATCCCTTTCCATTACTGTTGTCATTAGTACCTCCCCTGCTATTGTGTACTCTTCTCCTGGATTTTTATTTCCCAGGTGCATTACTTTGCACTTCTTTGCATTGAATCTAAGTTGCCATATGTCTGACCATTCCTCCAACCTTGCAAGTCCCTTCTCACCTCCTTTCTAGCCCCCTTGTGTATCAACTCTGTTACAGATCTCTGTGTCATCTGCAAAGGCGTACCTTTCCTTCAGACCCTCTGCAATATCACCTATAAAGGCGTTAAGAGGACTGGACCCAGTACTGAGCCCTGAGGTACTCACTAGTAACCCCCTTTCTTCAGAATGTGTTCCATTCACTATTACCTTCTGTGTCCTATTGTGCAGCCAGTTTGCTACCCAGGCTACCACCCTGGGACCCACTCCCAGGCTGGCTAACTTGATTATTAATCTTTGTGTGGGACTGTGTCAAATGCCTTGCTAAAGTCTAGGTAGGCCACATCCATAGCCCCTCCCTGGTCTATTACTTTGGTCACCCAGTCAAAGAAATCGACTAGATTCATCTGACATGACCTTCCTGCTATGAATCCATGCTGCTTTGGGTTCTGTGCCCGTAGCCTCTAGGTACTCAACAGTTCTTTCTTTCAGAGTGATTCCATCATTTTCCCCACCACTGAGGTCAAACTAACAGGTCTGTAGTTTCCTGCTTCTGCCTTGCTCCCACTTTTGTGAGGGAATTACATCTGCCCTCCTCCAGTCCTCAGGTACCACCCCATCTTTCCATGATTTGTTAAAAGTGTGGTTAGTGGTGTCATTAGGTCCTCCTTAGCTCTTTTAGGATTCTAGGGTGAATCACGTCCAGGCCCATTGCTTTGTCCACCTTGAGTTTGGAGCTTTTCAGTAGTCTTTCTTCTGTAAATGGACTGGCATCAACCCCACTATCAGAGTGCTTCTACTGTTTGGTTTAGGTAACTCCTCCTCTTCTTCTTTTGTGAATACTGAGCAAAGTATTCATTCTGTATCTGCCTTTTCACTGTCTCTCTCGCCCACCTCCCTCTCCTTTATTAATCTTCACTATCCCTTCCTTAACCTTTCTATGCTCCCTAATGTACCTATAAAGGTTTCATCCCCCTTCTTAACTGAGTTGGCTATCTTTTCCGCAGTTTGGGCCTTTGCTTTTCTGACTGTCTTCCCCACTTCTTTCTGCTTTAATTGATACAGTTCCCTGTCTTGCTCTGTCTGTGATTCCTTATACTTTTTGAATGCAGCCTTTTTCTCCTTAACCTTCCCTGACATCTCTTTTGAGAACCATAGTGGTTTTTTATTCCACTTTGTTTTCTTTATTTGTTTCACATAAAGGCTTGTTGCCTCCATGATGGCAGTTTTGATTTTTCTCCATTGTTCTTCCACCCCTCCTTCCTGGCCATTTGCTAATGCATTCCTCAGGTATTCACCCATTATGCCAAAGTCAGACCTTCTAAAGTCCTGTATCCTTGTCTTTGTATGGCTTGTCTCCATGGTTGTGTTTATTGTGAAGCACACTGTGCAGTGGTCGCTTGTTCCCAGATGTCTGCTGACTTCTAAATTTGTGATACTCTCTCCATTTGAGAGTACCAGGTCTAATATTGCTCCCTCCCAAGTGGGTTCCACCACTAGCTGTCTAAGACATGCCCCCTGTAGGGCATCGAGATTGACCCTGCTCTTGGATATGGCTGCAGTCCATGTCGCCCAGTTAACATCTGGAATATTCAGGTCCCCCATCAATAGTATCTCCCCTTTTTCAGCCATTTTGAGACTGCCCTCTATCATTTTCTTGTCCATTTCCTCCCCTTGAGATGGGGGTCTGTATACAACCCCTGTGCGGATTGTGACGCTATTCCCTGTCTCCAAGGTGACCCAGAGTTCCTCTTGTCCTCCCCCTTTACTTTTTAGTTCTGTAGCTTTGATCCCTTCCCTTATGTAGAGAGCTACTCCACCACCTCTTTTACCCTCCCTGTCCCTTCTGTAGATTGTGTACCCTGGTATGTTGACATCCCAGTCATGGTTCTTCGTGTACCATGTTTCTGTGACTGCCACAATATCCAAGTGTTCCTCTTCCATCAGGGCTACTAGCTCTGGAAGCTTGTTTCCAAAACTACGGGCACTGGTACTCATTGTCCTCCATTTAATGTTGGCTTTATCCTTTTTAACCCCCTCCCTGCACTTACTGCCCTTGTCCATTTTTCCATTTACCCCTGTCCTGCCCTCTGTCAAGTTCTGTACCTCAGTGTTTACCCTACTACTTGCCATGTTTTGTGGGGGGAGACTTGAACTTTCCTGTTGCAACCTGGATCAACCTTTGGTCTCAAGTTCTGGAGGGATTCAAACTGTTAACCTCTTGCGAGCATACCCAATGCACAGGCTCAGATATATCTGTCTTCAGGGGGCCAGATATCCTTGCCTACAGGCACCCAACCAGATATACAGAGATGAACCCTTTTAAACTTTAATAAAGACCTCAGATTTAAAACACTTCTCTTTCCAGTTTGGTATTACCATTCAAGCTTATGTTTAGTATCTGCAATAACTATATACTTTTCTTACAACTAAAAAGTAGTCGAAGACAGACCAAGTAAGTTCTAAAAAGAATTTTACCAAAATAGTTAAAAATATGTAAAGCACAAAATACAGAACTGTTATATCACACGACATACAAATCTTTTAAAAGAACAAAGTTTTAAAGTGCAAATTTCTACTTCAGTACTTAGTCTCTAAATACTTGCTTAAAGTGCTCCCAAGATGTGTCCTTGTCAGAGTCTAGGTAAAAAGTGTCTGTAAGTAAAACAGTATTCCTTAAACAGCTGTATTGGCCAACCCATTTTGGTGTGAGGTCAGCTAGCTCCTCCTCTGTCATACACACACATATATATATATATATATATATATATATATATATATATATTAAAAAAATTAGTCTTTCAAGTATCAATTTTGCAATCCTTCAGCATGACTCATGTTTCAAATGACATCTCTTTTGATCTCATGCTGTACCCTCCCTCACACAGGCTTCACAGGGACATTTACAACCTTGCACCCCTGTGTAACAATCTAGGTTCCTCTTCTAATGTCATAAACCTTGTTTATGATTTCTCTCTTAACAAAATTAACTTAAACAAGTCTGTAATTAACTCAGAGAAACAGTATCCTTGATTAAAGTCTTCCATGTAACACATTGTCTCTAAAAACTGTGTGTGTGAACTCACATGCTGTCAGAATTTTCCTCATGGCTTCCATCTCTCAGCGGAAATCTGGGGGGGGTGAGTGAGGTCACTCCTAGAGCATTTGATTTTCAGCAGGAGACATTCAGTAATACATTTTATATTAAAAAGAAATGATACAGCACTCAGAACTGGCTGTCTACGTTACAGTCCCAAGTCATCTCCACAAGGACATTATTGATGGAAAAGATGTCAATCTGATTTCCTTACTCATTTCCTCCCATGATTCTATAGACAATCACAAGGTCTCCTGCCTAGACTTCTCCATTATTTTGAAGTCCATGAATCCTAAGTTTTTGAAAATGCTCACCATTCTGGAATTTTTCCTCCCCTTTAGCCTTTATAGATACATTCTTCGCTCCGCCTTTCCTTTCAGAAGAGAAGAACTCGACTCCTACATGTATCTGGTTGTTGATCTCGGGGTTTGATATGGGGATCCCATTTTTTTGACTACCATAAGTCCTTTTCTGCTAAAGCAGTGGCTGCCCTTGCTCATTTCAATGTGAGACTTAATTGCAGTGCCTTGGACAATGAATTATTCTGTAGGCACTTTGTGGGTCAAAGAACCCTCACCTGTCACCTCTGTGGCTCCCTTGCGCATTCTGCATCCCTCTGCCCTTTAACTGTCTCAGACTCTGCATCCAATCGTCCTCCTCCATTGATGTCAACATCCATCACCTGCACCATTCTCAATCCAAATGCCTTGCCTCACTCCTCTTATGACAGACTGGGCCAACCTCTTACATTCCTTAATGGAAATCCTATCTGCAATACTTTCAACTCTTCAAGATGTTCTGCCCATAGCTGCAGATACCTCCATCTGTGCAGTCATTGTGGTGAAGCTCATGCGAGGTACATCTGTCCTAAACTCCTCTGAATTAAGCAATGGCAATTACAGCACCCTTCCACTTCTGTGAACATCCCGACTTTTGCCCGGTTGCTGTCCTCACACCCGTCCACCCTTCTGACACAGTTTCTCATAACTGGTCTTTATGAAGGGTTCCACACTGGCATCTCTGTTCCCCCCTCTGCCTCTTACCAACGTAAGAACCTTCTTTCAGTCATCCAAGAACCAGAAGTTGTCCAGCAATTATTACGCAAAGAACTTGACAAAGACTTCCTTACTGGTCCACTCAAGCACCCCCCATTTCCCACCTTCAGGAGTAACCCCACTAGTGTGGTGCAATGCAAATTTTCTGGCAAGAAGCGGCTGCTACTTGACCTCTGCTCCTCGAGCATCACATATTCCTATTATCAACTCTCTGATTTCTTCTGAGGACTTTTCCCTGTCCTGTGCTAGGATTGACGATGCTGTCACCATCATAAAGCAATTTGTCAGAGATTCTTGGCTGGCTAAAGCCGATATAGCAGATGCCTTCAAGCTCCTCCCCATCCATCCTTCCCTATGGCATCTTTATGGCATTTTATGGGACAGTTTGTATTACTTCACAGTTCACTTAATCTTTGGATGTAAAAGCAGCCCTAAATTGTTTGATTTATGTTTGAATTTCCTTTGTTGGCTCCTCCTCAACCTATGTCGCGTCCCTGCTGTAATCCATTTGCTCAATGACTTCTTGCTCATCCAACCATCCAATTCCCACTTGGCAGCAAGCATTTCTGCCTTAAAATCACTTTTTGGTCAGCTTTCTGTTCCGATCTCTGAACCAAAAACTATAGATCCCGTAACTGCTATAGAAATTCTTGGCATCAAACTGGATTCACTGAATATGGAAGCCAGGTTATCACTTGACAAGTTGCATCGTATCCAAGCTCTAGTTCACTCCTTTTCTACAAGGAAATCCTGCTCTAAGCAAGAATTTCTGTCTCTACTTGGATACTTGAACTTCATAATGTGCATTATTCCCCAAGGCAGATCCTTTATATCATATCTTCTCAAACTAGCTGCCACTGTCCCAGCGTTGCTTCATCATGTGTCCATATCCTCCTCAGCCAGATCAGATTCAGCCATGTGGTCCCTCTTTCTCAAATCCTGGAATAATTGTTCCATGTTTTATAAGGAAGTCTCTCCTGACCTGGTGCCAAAAATCTTCACCGATGCTACCCCTAAATGAGGATTTGCTGCCATTCTCTAGTCATCTTGAATAGCAGCCCCTTGGCCTCTGGAAATTATGCAACTTCCCCATTTTTCAGCTTCCTCTTCCTTATCTGAAATTTACCCCATTGTAGCAGCCACTTATACCTGGGGTCATCTCTGGTCTTTGCATACAGTCTCCATATTTTCAGATAGTGCAGCACTAGTTGACATCATTAACAAAGGCAGATCTGCATCTCCTTCAGTAATGCTGTTCCTGTGGAGACTGACTTGAATTGCCTTATATCACAATTTTTCGATTAGTTGTTTCCATATTCCAGGAACTCTTAATTCTGCTGCAGATTACCTTTCTCGATTCTGTTTCCAGGAATTTTTCATCCTCCATTTGACCCAGCTACAACTCCTCCTCCCAGATTCCAGGACCTAATCATGACTTGAACTTTTACCTCCACCAAGCTCAGCAAATTATGTGGACTGCTCTATCCCCTCTCTACCCGAGCTGTCTATTCAGTAGCCTGGAAGACATATTCCCAGTCCAGAGATAGAACTCTGTTCTGCTTTTCAATCCATCTCCTCTTAACATGCCTAGAGAGAAGGCAAATTGGTAGCCATGGTTGCCCAGAGGTTTCCTCCTCACTAGGGTTTTTTTTCCTCTCCTGCAAGCTACCAAGTACACTCTCCATGAGTTGGAGAAGTTTTCTTATCCATTCTTTTTGGGCCTTCATTCCTAAGTTTCAAGCCTCTCCTGACGGTGGGAATGAGCAAGGCCAAAACCAAAAGTAGTAAAGCACCAAGCACCCAGTTACACATCATGATTGTCACTGCACATTGAAAGTCTTTTATTGCATATTTCATACAGGCAAAATTGCTCTACATTTCACCTATCAACTATAGGCTTCTTTAGGAGATTTTACCATTTTAACAGCTTTTTAAAAGTCATTGACTATTTTGTTATACTTTTCCATAATGTGTTCTATCAGTTTATTGTGTAGAATCAGTGCCCAATGTAAAGAATTTTTTTTTATTTTTTTTTTGGAACTCTTTTGCTGCTCCACTGAGCCCAAGGGAATTCTCTCCAGCATTCTCGGGGTCTCCTGGTCTCTACCTCTCACCTGAGACCCTGGATTCCTCTCCCCTCATGGCGGCCGACACAACCCCTGGATCTGAACCCACAGAGGACTGGCTGCCCTACCCACCCAGGGTGCTCTATCTTGTAGTATAGTGTGCTGGCCACATGAGTCAGACCCTGGAGAGGAGCTGGGTCTGGTATTGGGAATGTGGACCTAGAGGCTGAGTTGCTTTCACCTATCCCCAAGAGTGGGGATTTTCTCTTGTATTTTTCTGACCCCTCAGAGGTCTGCTTGCAAGGTGATGTTCACCACAACTCCACCCCCTGCTTACTTCTGTGCCGCTACTGTTGTGTCCCCCAGCTACCACCAGAGGTCGCCCTTGAGTGACGGATCCCCTGTAACCCTCCCTGGGAAGAGAGAGCAGTCCTCTGGACACTAAATTTCTTCCCTCCCCTGCCAACCCCCGACAACCCAGGCTCATTCCCAATACTAGGTTGCTGGCATGGTCCGAGGTGTGGCATCCAGCACCTCAACCCTCAGCGCCACTGGGTCAGCTCAATGTATAGGATTTATGTTGATGTTTTTGCTGTTCAATAGACCTGCTTCCTTATATGCTGATGGCTTCTCAAACTAAACAAGTTTAAGAAGCCCTCAGCATTTAAGGAAGCAGGTCAACTGGACAGCAAAAACATCAACATAAATCCTTTACATTGAGCTCTGAGGCTACACAATAAACTGATACAAAAATAGAATATTCAGAACCTTTTAAACAGTTGTTGAAAAAGGCAAACTCTCCTGAGGAAGCTTATAGTTGACAGGTGAAATATAGAGCAAGTTTGCCTGTATGAAATATGCAATAAAAGACTTTGATGATAATCGCAAGTCAAGACTGCTTGATCTTATGAATGCCCCACCCCTTTGGACTCAAGACTGCATACAAGCATCGGGTGGCAGTAGCATTTATCAGCTACATTTCCCATGGACTTTCTGTATTTTCCTAGTCTGAAAATGCCAGATTTAACGGACGGAACTTCAAGCTTATTTTAAAATGCTCCACTGATGGAGTCTCCCTCCAAGACTGAGGTAAAGCGGAATTGAGGAAGGGGTAAAGGAGCTAAAGAAGGACCTGCTGCTGGAGGAATGGTCAAAAAAGATGGCAACTGAGATTCAGTGCCAAAACATGAAAAGTAATGCACATCTGAAAAAGGGCTTGTGTATTGAGTACTGGATGGGGGGATCAGGTTGGTCATAGCATCTGAGGATGAGCATCTGGAAGCTATCATCTTTGACTCCTTCATACTATCCAGTCAGTGCAACAAAGAATACAGCAAAACAACTTGGATGCTTTGGGAGAAGGTTTGATAGTAGGAACAAAGGAGGAGGTGTTGATCCTGTATATGTCTCTGGTGACACCTCATCTGGAGCACTGTGCCCAGTTCTGGAATTTGTACCTGAAAAAGGGCAGGGAAAGGTTAGAGACTGTGCAGTGCAGGGTCACCAAAATGATCCAGGGTCAGCAAGGCAGATCCTAACAGCAGCAGCTAGTGGCCATCAACATCTACTTACTGGAGGCCAGAAGGGAAAGGGGAGACATGATAAAAATGTTCAAGTTTCTGAGGGGATCACAATTGTTAACAGCATGGACCTGGTTACTGGGAACAGAAATGTAGTCAAGAGGACACGAATGGATGCTAGTCAGTGGACATTTCAGGAGAGACATTAGGAAGTTCTAGTTCACAGAGAGAGAGGTGGAGCCATAGAACTGATTTCCTGCAGAACTGATGGAGGCAGGGACTATAAACCGGTTCAGGAATGTTTTGGACAGCTGCACGCTGGTGACCCTGGTTTGAAAATGGACCAGGTTCACTTGGGCTGTCTGGGAGATGGAGGATTTAGCATCCAGAAATTATTCTCCTCTTTATAGGAGGAGGGACAGTGTACCTCTGCATGGCTGCCATCTAGTAGAGGCTTGGTGGCATGGCAGTGGTTGGCCAGGTTTGGGCACTGAGGTGTTCCTGCATCTTCACACAGGGTATGCACACCATGGTACACGTACCAGTCAAGGTAAGGGGGAAAAACATCTCCAGCAGTGGGACAATGGTAGCACCCTGCAGGCACCATACCACCTACCAAGACACCCTCCCATGGCAGGTGGATAAGGCTTGGTTGGGGTGGGTGATGGTCTGGTGGTAGCCTCCAGAAGGGGGCCACCGAAGTGCAGGCAAATAATAAAGAATTAAAAAAAAAAGAATGGCTAAGACAGGTAGAGAGGGTTGAAAATGCCAACAGAAGGAGGTAGGGGTTGGGGTAGACATTATGGGTAAAACCCCTTTGAGACAGTAGGTCAGAGGGCTAGGTAGAATACTCCTTATGGACAGACTGGCTGGACCCTTGGTCTTTATCTGCCAGCAGTAGCAATGGGGCAGCAAATGAACAGGCTGAGTCTGTTGAGTGCTTTAATTGTCAGTGTGGAGCCATTTACAGGCCCACCTCAGTTAAACCACTCCCACAGTTCTACCCACCATGATAACTGCTAAGCAAATAAGACATTCCTGGCAAAACAATTCAATAAATAAAACAAATAAATAAAAAACATTGTACACAGCTTGTAAATTGCAAATTATCATAGGAGATTTATTGAGGTGGAACAGGATCAGGTGCTGGGAAGAAAAGGGATTAGAGTAGGTAAAAAATATCTAATGAAAGTCTGACTGTGTGGCAGATTGGCAACAGAACAGATGTCTAAACAATAAATGTAACAGAGAGATTAAAGCAGCAGTGCAATGACAAATGTTCTTCCAAAAAGCTGCTTTCAGCTATAGTTAATAAAAAGCATACTTGTCAAATCTTTTTTAGGTACCTCCTGTGCTGTGCACCATGAGCTTTTATTTTCTTAATCTTTACCATTATCAGCTATACAATGGTATTTCTAAGACAAATGTGGTAGCCTTTTTTCTTGAGAGAAAAAAATAACGTAGCTGCCCAGTGGCATGGAGAACTAGGGCACTGGACACCTCACCACCTACCACACCAGCGACCCAGGTTTGGAAATGGATGCAGTTCACTTGGGGGCTAGCCAGGTGAGGGAGGATTGAGCATTCATAGGACTGCTCTCCTCCCTCGGGGTTGGAGGTCACCATGGCTCACTGTTGACTGCCACCTGGAGGCGTCTGGTTGGCAGCACAAGCAAGTCACACAGTGAGATGGGATCCCACATACAGAGCACCAGGAGTTCACATTGTGCTCATTGCATGTCTGAGGGCCCAGGGAGAAAAAAGGCAAAATTGGAGGACGGACTCCGTGAAGCCCTACCTGTTGTTTTTGGCCCACTCTGCACTCTTGGCTGTGACAGATCTGGATATGCAACCCAGAAAGGGAGGATGTCCCTCTCTCAGCCCCTCCAGGGGGTACAGGACCCCTGACAAGCAGAAGGTAAGAGACAGCTGCAGTGCATGGAGACAGGGCTGAGAAGCTAATCGTTCTGCCAAGGAGGATAAAAACCTTTATGGAAAAAAAAATCTATCTTACAACATTTATAAAATATTCAAATTTTGGTGGCACTAGAAAAATTGACCATCAAATAAAATCAGAAGATACCTGGAATCTTTTAAAGTGAAAAAAGATAGGGTCAAATTTTGTGCCCAGTTTTGTTGCACTGCTACTTTAAAAGCTGCAATGGCAGTTATAGACAGCAACAAAACAATGACTTCCCAAGTGCCCACAAGTTCTGGAAAACTGCAGATGATTTGATTAAACTAACCAGTTGAAATGGTATGTAGTGTAAATAGAATAGTAAGTGAATGAAATGAGAACACAGGTTACAGTTGTACAGAATGTGGAATTCCACAAACGGGCTTCTTGTGGAGTGGCAATTCTGCTTCTGCAATGCTTTTTGGAATTTCTGTTTTAATTCTGTGGAATTCCGTAAACCATTTCTGTGTAAACTGCATAATGATAAAAAAGTGGATTACATAATACATGGAATCAGCAGTTTAAATAAACTGTGAAATGTGATTCCATGGTTAACATTTCACTTTAGAAATTTTGCAAATCCACATACTGCAGAATCTCTGAAATTCTGATGGAAGCAGAATTTGAAAACCTGAAGCAGAATTTGAAAACTCTGAACAGCTCCCAGACTAAATCTAGTGAAATTGCAGACATGTTTAACTTTCACTAATTGACTTATATGGAGAACATGTTGCCTTCATTACACAGTGAAGAAAAGGGAAGGTCAAAGTTGTTCCAAATTTTGCTTTATTTATTTCAAAATTTTTACCAGGAAAGACTTACTGAGCTGGTAACTGCTCATTTCCAGATGTGTCATGATGTGAAGGGAGTAGGGAGCACACAATACAAACATGAAGATAATAACGAAAGAGCAATAGTGAAAAAGAATAAAATACAATAAAAATAGTAAACTAAAAATTCATAATACTTAAACAGTCACAAGGCTGACAGTAGTAACACAAAATAGTGATGTTAATGATATATTAAAGGTACAAGTGCAAATATAGCACTGGGAGCAAATCCAGAAGGGAGCAGTATAATACCACCCAGTCTGTGAAGGTGCTAGACTTATCAGAGCCAAGAAAAAGAGCTAATCATTACCAAACTGAGTCAGTGATGAGGAGCAATGCAAAGCCACACAGAGAGGGTCCTGGGGAAAGGAAACTGCTCACAGCAGGGGAGGGGCTGTGGGGCAGACCAACAGTGAAGGGAAGGGGGGGAAACATAAGGGACAGGGATCATGTACAGTTGCAGGAGGGGGTAGTACAATCAAAGAGAAGGGAGATGAGGGAGGAGAAGGATGAGGCTGAGCTGAGGGATATAGGAAGTGAGGACCAGAACATAAGCAAACAATACAAGAAGGGAGGACCAGAACATAGGAAAACAATACAAGAATGGAGGACCAGAACATAGGCAAACAATACAAGAAGGGAGGACCAGAACATAGGAAAACAATACAAGAAGGGAAGACCAGAACATAGAAACATAGACTTTGACAGCAGATAAGGACCGCTTGGCCTACCTAGTCTGCCCATTTCCCTACCTACAGGATAAGCTGCAGATCCTAGTTAACCAATAGCCTATTTCTTCTTACCCCCCACAAAAATTGCCTTATGTTTGTCCCATGCATTCTTGAATTCCCTCACAGTTTTAGACCCCACAACCTCCTCAGGTAGGCTGTTCCATATGTCAACCACCCTCTCTGTGAAAAAATACTTCCTCATATTGCCCCTGAACCGCCCCCCCCATCTTCAAATTGTGTCCCCTTGTTCTTGCACATCTCTTTTTCTGAAAGATACTACCCTCTTGGACTTTGTTGACTCCACTGAGGTACTTAAAAATTTCTATCATGTCCCCCCCTTTCCTCAAGGGTATACATATTAAGCTCCTTTAGTCTCTCCTCGTATGGCTTCTCTTGCAGACCCTGCACCATTTTAGTTGTCCTCCTCTGGACTGCCTCTATCCTGTCTATGTCCTTGTGGAGATGGGGTCTCCAGAACTGGACGCAGTACTCCAGATGGGGTCTCACCAACTGTCTGTCCAGAGGGCTAACAACTTCCTGTTTTCTGCTGGTGATGCCTCTCTCTATACATCCCAGTATCCCCCCAGCCCTCCCTACTGCCTTCTCACATTGCTTGCTAACCTTAAGGTCATCTGATATCATTACCCCCAGGTCCCTTTCCATTTTTGTTGTTGTTACTACCCCTCCCCTTGTGTAATCTTCCCCTAGGTTTTTGTTTCCTAGGTGCATTATTTTGCACTTCTTTGCGTTGAATTCAAGCTGCCATACTTCTGACCATTCCTCCAACCTTGCCGGGTCCCTTCTAATCCTTTCCACGCCTCCTTGTGTATCAACCCTGTTGCAGATCTTTGTGTCATCTGCAAAGAGGCATACTTTTCCTTTCAGGGTCTCTGCAATGTCACTTATAAAGACATTAAAAAGGACTGGACCCAGTACTGAACCCTGCGCTACCCCACTAGTAACCCCTCTTTCTTCAGAGTGGACTCCATTTACAATTACCTTCTGTGTCCTGTTGTCCAGCCATTGTTTTGCCCAGGCTACCACCCTGGGACCCACTCCAAGGCTGGTTAATTTGACTATTAACCTTTTGTGTGGGAATGTGTCAAATGCCTTGCTAATGTGCTAAATATAGGAAAACAATACAAGAAGGGAGGACTGGAACATAGGCAAACAATACAAGAAGGGAGGACCAGAACATAGGAAAACAATACAAGAAAGGAGGACTGGAACATAGGCAAACAATTCAAGAAGGGAGGACCAGAATATAGGAAAACAATACAAGATGGGAGGACCAGAACACAGGCAAACAATACAAGAAGAGAGGACCAGAACATAAGCAAACAATACAAGAAGGGAGGACCAGAACATAGGAAAATAACACAAGAAGGTAGCTTGGCCCACTGAAGTATTCTGGAGGGAAGGGGGGTGTGGGGAGCAGTATTAAGAAGAGAACAGTAGGTGGGAGTGGGGAAGATAGGGCAGAAAGGCAGTGGAAGGGAGTCAAACAGAAACTGGTGGTGAAGGAGGCACAGCGGGCAAGACATCTGGCATGAAGGGAGGCAGGAAAGGAGTACAGAGAGCAGTGGTGAGTATGGGGATGTCAGCCCAGTGCAACATGGCAAAATGAATGGAAGAGAGGGTCCAGTCAGGCCAGGGTGGTCTTGGAAGCATTGCAGACAATGTCACCGTAGTCGAAGACAGGAAGGATCATCTTCAGGACTAACTCCCAGTGGGAAGGGAGAGGGACGCTGGCTTTGTTCCTATAATGTGCACCCAGTTTGAGGTGGAGCTTGAGGTATATGCATCAGTGTGCTCCTTGAAGTCAAGGTGATGGTCCAGCCAGGCCCCCGGTTACTTAAAAGGGGAGACATCTTTAAGTGCAGTCCCATCATGGAGAGAACCTGCCAAGTCTCTTTCAGTAGCCAAAGGTCATAGAGTCTACTTTATTGGCATTGAAGGATAGACAGCTGGAATGAAACCAACACTTAACATGGCTGAAATACTGCTGGAAACAATAAGATCAGAAGCCAAGGAACCAGAGGCAGACAGGACACTGCCACAGAAACAGAATTTGTCAACAGAAAAGGGCTGTTTGGCCCACTCACTCTGCCCAGATGGTCCCTGCCTAGTCAGTCTCCACAGGCCCTAACTGATCTCCAGAGACCCTCCCTCCTCCCCACCTATTTACTAGTATTCCCATGTCAATCCCATGCATGCTTGAAGCTCCCTATTTTCACCTCCACCACTTCCGCTTGCAGTCTGTTCCAGATGTCTGCAACTCATTCAATTAAGTACTAATTATTCACATCCCTCTTAAACTTCCACACTCCAGCTTTATCACATGCCCTCTGGTCCTGGTGCTGTTTCTCATTTGAAAGACTCTATTCCTGCACCCTGTTTACCCCTGTGAGGTACTTGTAGGTCTCTTTCATGTCCCCGATTGCTCTCCTCTCTTTCAGGGTGTACATGTTGAGATCCCTCAGGAGGCAGTATAGCACAGTGGTTTAGGGCACTGTGCTGCAAACCTGGAGATTGGGGTTTGAATCCTAATGCCCCCACTTGCATACTGTATGACCCTGAGCAAGTCACTTTACTTACTCATGCTCCCAGGCCATACCTGGAAACAAGTTTCGGTTTAGTGTGCCTTTCCTGGTTAAACAGTTTCCCCTTCCCTGCTCATAGGGCTTTTGATGCAACCTCTTTACAATTTTAGTTGCCCTCCTCTGGATTGCCTCCACTCTATGTCCTTTCTGAGGTGTGAGTTCCAGAACTAGACATAGTACTCCAGGTGGGGTCTCACCAGTGAATGATATAGTGGCAATGTCACGTCCCTCCTTCCGGAGACAACTCCCTGTGCATACCACTTACCCTAGCCACTGCTTTTTCACACTGCCCTGTCACTTCAAGGTTATCAGATATGATAACCCAGAGATCATTTTCCTACTTGGTCATTGCCAGTACCCCACCTCACCTCCTATACTTAGCTTCTTTGTTCCTGTGCCCTAGGTGCATGATGTTGCACTTTTTGGCATTGAACCCCAACTGCTGTGCTCTTAACCACTTCTCCTGTTTCCAGAGATCCCTACACATTCTTTCCACCCCTTCCTGAATGTCTGCCATATTACAGTTTTTGTGTCATCTGTAAAAAGGCATATATTCCCTTCCAGCTCTGCAGTGTCGCTTATGAAAACATTTCAGAAGACCAGTCCCAGTACTGAGCCTTATGGCACTCTGCTGGTCACTCTTCCATCATTAGAATGAGTGTCGTGAACCACTGCCTTCTTTCTCCTAGCCACAAACCATTTTGTAACCCTATTAACCATTTTAGATCCCACCCCCAGGCTACTCAGTTTCTTCATCAGTCTCCTGTGTGGCACAATGTCGAAGGCCTTAATAAAGTCCAGACTGGTCACACCCACAGCCCTCACCTAATCTACTTCCCTGGTCACCCAGTCAAAGACATCGATCAGATTCATCTGGCATGTCCTGTCCCCCATGAATCCATGCTGCCTGTGGTCTTGAGCCCACTTGATTCAAGATACTCTACCAACCTTTCCTTAAACAGTGTTCCCATTAATTTCCCCACCGATGAAGTGGGAATGACTGCATATAGTTGCTAGCTTCCACCCTGTTGCCACACTTATGTAGCAGGACCATGTTTGTTCTCACCCAGTCCTTCAGAACCTCACCTGTTTCCAGAGCTGATGAGTAAGCCCATCAGTGTGGCAGCTAGCACCTCACTGAGTTCCTTTAGTACACTTGAGTATAGCCTTTCCGGTCCCATGGCCTTGTCCACTTAAAACTGCAAGTCTCTTCATTTCTCTTTCCTTTGAAAATGGACTTGCATCCCCCCTTCTTGATCCTGCTGCTCCCTGGTGGTCTGCCGCCCCACCTCCACCACCACCACACTGTGAAGATTAAGCAAGAGTACTTGTACAGGATATCTGCTTTTTCTTGATCCTCTTCTGTGCAATCACCCCTGCCACCATCAATATCCTCACTATCCCTCCCGTTGCCTTCCTCTTTTCACTTATGTGCCTGAAGAAAGTCTTAGGCCCTTTAGCTACCCCCTTGGCTATCCTTTCCATTGTCTGTACTTTTACTCCCCTCACTACCTTACCTGCTTCCCTCTGTTTTTCTTGGTACACCTCACTGTCATTCTCCCTCTATGTTGCCGTATACTTCTTGAGTGCCACCATTTTTTCCGTCACTGCCTTGGCTACTTCCCTAGAGGACCCACAACAGTCTCTTTTTCCTTCTGCTTTTACTCACTTCCTTTACACAGAGGCTGTTTATACCCTCCCTTATTTTCCTCATTGTACCTCTTCCCCTCCCTGGCAATCCTCCCCATGAGTCAGTTTCTGAGGCAGTCTCATGTGTCTTTAAAATACACCGTCCTAAAATCTAGGACCCTCATCCTCATGTGGTTTGCCTCTGTCCCCATGTTAAAGAGCTACTGTACTGCTTAAAACTGAAATCAGTTTTTAAAAGCAGTCAACCATTACCTTTTATATCTGAGGTAATTTTTCTTTTCCCTTTGGTTAACTAGAAGATTTCTTACCTGACGTTAGTAGGTGTGATGTGTGAGACAGCACTCTGCCTGGCAGCTGACATATCTATCTCTATTTCCCCTACTACATCATCAGTATTGTGACCTCGCTGACTGTGACATCACTGCTTCTTAGCAATAGGCACTCAGTGGCTGCCAGGTCAGTCACCTGTGATGTCACTGCCAGTGAGATCAGATTCACAATGCCAATGATGTGGTGGGAGGTAAAGAGATAGATATGCCAGTTACCAGGCTAAGAGCTGCTCCACACATCCAGCACAATATTATCACATAGAAGACTCTCTAATGAGCAAAATGAAAAAGAAAAATACTTCAGAAATATAAAAGTTACAACTGATGATTACTCCTTAAAATTTGTATTATTTTCCTGTCTGCCTGTTCTGATTCCACAAACTCTTTAATGTTAAACCACACTCTACAGTGATCACTGGTAACCAGGGGACTACTTACTGTGATGTCTGCAACGCCATGTCTATTTGTAAGCACCAGGTCCAGCGTTGCCTTGTCCCTAGTAGGTTCATTAATTAGTTGAGAAAAAACCCCTGTAGGAACAGGAGCTAGGGATGGCTGTTCTCCATACTAACATACTAAAATGCCAGCAGAATAGGCCTAAAGGTCTTTCGTGTCTGCTCGTTTGGTCAGCTCCCACCCTGGGAGCTGAGCTTGCTGCCCCCTTCACCCTCTCTGGCTTCTCCCTTCCCAGTCCCGGATATTCCCACTGCACAGGACTTTGCATCCAGAACCCTTCCCCTGTACCCGTCCTACCCCCTCTTGAACCCCTCCACCATCTCTGCCTCCACCAGCCCCTGGGCAGCACATTCCATGGCTCCACCACCCTCTCAGTGAAGTAGCACCTCCTTCTTTCTCTCCTGAATGTGCCCCCTCCAGCTTCCACCCATGGCCTCTGGTTGCCCCCCTCCTTCCTTCAGAGCACCTTGACTGCTCCTCCCCTATTTAACCCCTTCATGTACTTGAAGACCTCTATCATGTCCCCCTGGTCCCTTCTCTCTTCCAATGTGTACATATATAGCTCTTCGAGCTTCTCCCCATAGGTCCTGTCCCCCAAGCCCCAGATCATTTTGGTTGCCCTCCTCTGGACCCTCTCCAGGAATTCAATGTCCCTCTTCAAGTGTGGCCCAAGGACTGATCCCTGAGAGATCCCACTAATGACCCTCTTTGGGGATGAGACTATCTCACCAACTACGACCCTCTGGGTCCGGTCCTCGAGCCAACTGCCTATCCATCTGATCACCTGGTTCCCCACCCCCATTTCTCCCAGTTTATTCAACAGGCCCCCATGAGGAACAGAGTCAAATGCCTTGCTGAAGTCAAGATAGAGGGTGTCCACCGGTCTACCCAGGTCCAAGGCTCTCATCACCCAGTCATAGAACTCCACAAGGTTTGTCTGACACAATTTCCCCAGGATGAATCCATGCTGTCTATTGTCCAGGAACCCTAACTTTTCCAGGTCCCCCCTAGCCTCTCCTTGACAATGCCCTCCATCACCTTGCCCACCACCGATGTCAGGCTGATGGGCCTGTAATTCCGTGCCACCTCCCTTGATCCCCTCTTGTGGATAAGCACTATATGTGCCACCTTCCAGTCCTGGGGCACCCACCCTGTTCTCAGAGAGATGGTGAAAAGCTCCACCAGGGGTTTCGCCAGGACATCCGCCAGTTCCTTCAGCACTCTGGGATGTAATTTATCTGGCCCCGGTGCTTTCTCCATCTTAAGGGACCTGAGGGCTTCCCTCACTCTCTCTGCTGTGATTTCTACCTCCGCTACCTCATCCCCCTGCTTTGCCTTCCCCTCTCCTGCCAGTGATGACCCATCCTCTCCCCAGACCCGACAATCGGCAAGGGTCCCCCTCCCCTCAGTTTCACCATCTCCTCCCATGTATGATGCAGCCCCCCCATTTTCCTTGGTGAAAACTGAGGCGAAGTACTCATTTAGTACCTCAGCCTGCTCCCCCGGATCTTGTGCCTATCCTTCCCCTGTTTTAATCCTGCTAATCTGCCCCTTCACCCTTCGTTTTTCCCCAATGTATATAAAGAACCCCTTATTCCCTCTCCTAATTTCCCTGGCCAGGTTCTGCTCCTTCCTTGCCTTAGCCACCCTCACCACCCTAGTGGCCCTTCTGGTCATCAGCTCATACTCCCCTCTATCCCTTTCACTCCTTGAGCACTTGAAATGCCTGTAAGCCACCTTCTTTCCCCTCACCACCTCCTGAACCTCCCTGGTCCACCAGCAGGGTTTATGGGCCCTATCACATTTTCGTCTCCATGCCGAAGCTGCAGTTGGAAAGCTCCAATCCACATCTGACAGATTGAAATCACCAACTAGCTGCACCTCCCCTTATTTTCCATCCTGATAATGGTTTCCCCAAAAGCCTTATCCAACTCCCCTCCCTGTGCTGGAGGTCTGTGTACCACCCCTGTATGGGTAATGGCCACAGCGCCTGTCACCAGGATGACCCATAGTGCCTCCAACCCTTCCTTTTCTTCCAGGTGACCTTGTACTTCCAGGGCCATGATTCCCCTCCCTTACATATAATGCAGCCCCTCCTCCCTTCCACATCTGTCCTGAACAGAGAGTAGACCATTCTGACCATGTCCCAGCTGTGACTGTCAGTGCATCATGACTCCATTATGGCCACCAGGATAACCTCTGCCATGATGGCCCCAGATCTCAAATGTTATTTTCCAGACTTCTTGCACTGGTGCGCAGGGTTCTCCATACCTTACGCTCACCCTGCCTGCTTTCTGCTTCCCTCCTCTTGCCTGTGCTGTTCCCTGAGGCACACCCTGACCCACCTCTTCCCTTGTCATCGTCTCTGTTACCTGTCTCTATTACTTTCCTTCTTGTTTTCCTGATCAGTTCTCCCCTTGTCCTCTGCCTTGTGCCCACCCATACCTTCCTGCACCCCTACCCTGGGGGTAGTTTACTCCCCTTATACTCTCCTTCCCTGCTGCTTTTTCATCTGGGGGGACAATTTGTGCCTCCCTTAGTTCTACAGCCTTCCACCTGGCTGGTCTAAATGTTCATCCAGGTAGCATTTAAGCATCTCATTAAGAGAGGAAGGTTGCAGACCATCTCCCCTATAGAGGCCCATATCTTCCCAGGTTGGCCCCTGTTCCCAATGTAGCCAAAGCCCTTCTGCCTGCACCATGCCTTCTACCAATTGTTAAAAGCCCTGGTGTAGTGTCCTTTCTTCTCCATAAACATATACAGTACTGGTACTGTAATACCTTGGCAAAAGCCACTGCGGATGCCACCTGTTTGAGGCCCCTCCCAGCTCCTTGCAGTCTCCCTGGACTCCTCCTACCCTGTCCCTTGCATGGTCATTTTTGGCCTGGTGGACAATCACATCTAGCTCCCTCCCATCTCCTGCTACCCTAGAGATCCTCTGGATCTGCTCTCCATGCCTCCAAACCAAAGTACCTCTCAGGCACTAAATGTCTCTCTTCTTTTCTCCCCTGCTCCCAAGTCTGTCCTCACAATAGTAGAGTCCCCCACCAGCAGCTGCTTTCTCCTCAGCTGGGGGCCTCTTCCTCCCTCCTTGAGGCCTCCCCTTCTGAGGAATCCCACTTCCTTCCTTTCCACTGCAACAAGTGTCTCCTCCTGGCTGCACCACCTGCCAGTACTGCAAAGGAATTCTGCCATGGTATATGGTGAGGAGTGTGTACACTTCCCATCACCCCAACTCTCTGGGAGTCTAACATGGTCCAACTGCTTTGCCTCTGCCAGGCATCCTTTGTGGAGCAGCAGCAGACTTTGTAGCCCTTGGGTAGGGCAGAGGTTATCTTCACCCTTGCCAGTTCAACCCAGAGTCAAGCAGCCTCTGCCCTCAACCCAGAGAGTACAAATGGGGCAGACCTCAGTCTCCAGAAAGTATCCTAAAAGACTGCATCCCCACACATATTACACTATACTACTCTCATCCTCTTTCCTTCTTTTACCTTAGTGCCTATAGAAACTTCCCTGTACATTACTGTCTCCTTTCTGTGCCTATTGAATTGCTTATTCTCCCTTTGCTTGTTTGACATTTATTTGGTAACCTACCCTAAATAGGGTATCCCTTGTTTTCCCTTTTTTAACCCACCTTCCTGTACCTAACTTGCTATGGGTGTCTACCACTTCTTACTCCCTAGGCTGAACCTTGTTCATTACCCTATCCTAGATATGGTGTTTCCAAAGTTCCCTTTTCAACCCTTCTACCTGTGCCTACCTTATCTTGGTGTCTAGTACTCCTTACCCACTAGATGTTAACATACTACCTATATCTATATTCCTTGAAGCTGACTTCCTCAGTATACCAGAACACGGTAGTACACTGCCTCCTACCTTGTCCTAGTACCTCCTGCAGAGTGTCCTATGGACTAGGGATTATCTTCAGATGCCCAAGGCAGATGTCTCACTCATGCACTGTTCACTCATGCGCTGTTCACTCATGCGCTGTTCACTCATGTGCTGTTCACTCATGCACTGTTCACTCATGCGCTGTTCACTCATGCACTGTTCACTCATGTGCTGTTCACTCATGCACTGTTCACTCATGTGCTGTTCACTCATGCGCTGTTCACTCATGCACTGTTCACGCATGTGCTGCTCACTCATGCACTGTTCACTCATGCGCTGTTCACTCATGCACTGTTCACTCATGCGCTGTTCACTCATGCACTGGCACATGAGCATGATGGCACATGCTGGACAAGGGAGTCTCTTATAGTGTGATTTTTAGAAGGCACTAAGCCTCTTTGAGCTCCCCAATTACATAAATGATTCACAGCGTTTTCTAACTCTACTTACCTCAAAGATTAATTTCCTGAGCTATGTTCCCCACACTACCTGTTATACATTTAAAGACAAGTCTCAAAGTGCTCCAAACACTGACTAATAATCCCTTTCCTTCTCCTACCCACTTACACTGCTACTTTAAATATGGAGTGATATAATCTGTGTACATGTGTATGGATGCAGAGAAACAGGCCAATGGGAGGTCATTTAGGAATATGGATAAGAGTGTGAGGACCAGAACAGAACTTTGGGGGATGCCTGAGCAGATAGAAAATTGGAGGGAAACGTGCCTCCAATAGCGACAGCGATCTGCCCTCAAGATAGGAATGGAACCAGCTGACTGATGAGGCAAAGAGCCCTGCTGCCTTAAGCTTATCCAGGAGAAGGGGCGCTGACTCAGTGTTGAAGGCTTTGACCTAATTGACAAACACATCAGAAGTGACCAGCTCTTGTCAACACCAGACAGAAAGTAGTCAGTAAGCTGGAGGAGGGAGGGAGGTGGATGTGGAGTGGGACTTCTTGAAGCCAGACTGGAAAGGAGCGAAAAAGAAACAAAGAAAGGGGTGAGCTGTGAGATGACAAGATGTTTCTAGGTCTTGGCCAGGGTGAGCAGCAGAGAGATGGGATGACAATTACCAGGACAGGAGGGATCACCCTTTTAGGAAGGTGGATGGCAATAGCCTGTTTCCAGGCATCAGAGGCAAAGGAAAAGGAGAAGTTAAGGAGGAGAATGGTAGGAAAGGCAATGTCTTGTGCACAAAAGATGCAGAAGCTTGGGATCAAGGCCATCTGGGTTCATACCGCTGTGGTGGTTAAGAGAGGCAGAGGGAATGGTAGGAGAGATGGAGTGCGGAGGGAGAGGGGAGTGAAAGGGTGCAGATGGTGAAGTAGCAGTTGAAGGAAGAAGCAATAGTAGCAGGGCCAGTGATGTGAGAGCTGCTAGACTTAAGGATGCCAGGGATTGTATAACTTCCCAGAACCTGGAAGGGTGATTAAAGTTGTTCTGGAGCATGGATGCAAAGTACTTAGATTTTGCAAGCCTGGTGGCTTTGGTGCAAGCACTGCAAAGGGTCTGGCAACATAGCAACAACAGAGGAACATGTAATCTTGTAGTAATGCCAGGCTAGGTCATGGGCTCAAAGGCAATCCAGCAACTCAGCAGAGATCCAGAGATGGTGGGAGTCCTAGACCTTAGTTTTCTTTTGGGGGGGGGGTAGTTACAGACAGCCATACATTTGGAATTGAAGGATTTGAGTGCTGAGTTGATGTAAGTGGTTGCAGAGAAGGGGGACCAGACACTAGCTAACAGGTCAGACTGGAGGAAGGATACATCAAGCTGTCTAAAGGACCTGAGGAGGAGGAGACTTTTAGGGGGCTTTGTGGCAACAACAGAGGAACATGTAATCTTGTAGTAATGCCAGGCTAGGTCATGGGCTCAAAGGCAATCCAGCAACTCAGCAGAGATCCAGAGATGGTGGGAGTCCTAGACCTTAGTTTTCTTTTGGGGGGGGGGGGTAGTTACAGACAGCCATACATTTGGAATTGAAGGATTTGAGTGCTGAGTTGATGTAAGTGGTTGCAGAGAAGGGGGACCAGACACTAGCTAAAAGGGATCTTGGGGTAATCATCTCTGATGACCTCAAGGCAGGGAAACAGTGTGACAAGGCAGCAGGTAAAGCAAATAGGATGCTGGGATGCATAGGCAGGGGCATCACCAGCAGGAAAAGAGAGGTCATAATTCCACTATACAAGACACTAGTGAGGTCCCAGCTGAAGTACAGTGCACAGTTCTGGAGACCTTACCAATGTAAGGACATAGACAGGGTAGAGAAGGTTCAGAGGAGGGCAACAAAGATAGTACATGGATTGCATCACAAGTCCTATGAGGACAGGTTGAAGGATTGAATATGTACTCCCTGGAGGAGAGGAGGCAGCGAGAGGATATGATGGAGACATTCAAGTATCTTACAGAGAGGAATAGGGTGCAGGAATGCACTATTTTTAAGCGAAAAAGATGTTCCAGGACTAGAGGGCATGGGATGAAGTTGGAGGGAGGACGATTCAGAGGAAACATGAGGAAGAATTTCTTCACAGAACGGGTGGTGGACAAGTGGAACACCCTGCCAGAGGAAGTGGTGGGGGCTGAAACAATCACGGGATTTAAGAATGCATGGGATAGACATAAAGGAATTCTGGAGGTCAGGGGTAAGGGGCAATAGACTTCTTGGAAAACATAAACTGAACTTAGAAACTTAAATGGGCAGACTGGGTGGGCCATAGGCCCTTATCTGCCGACACTGTCTATGTATCTATGTATCTATGTATGTTTATGCACCGCCTCTTCGGGGACCTCTCTCTCTGGCATCTTGCACCTTACCCCCAAGCTCTACCTCCCACCTGTGACACTTCCCCTGCTCGCTCCAGCCCGATGGACCCAATGGCTCTGAGCCCCCCGATGTGGGGCTGCACTTCCACCCTGGATGCTCTATCTATAATCTGGTGTGCTGGACTGGGCGAGGGGACTGGAGAGGAGAGTGGCAGGTATTGAAAGTGTGACCCGGTGGGGGTAGAGGTGCCTTCGCCTATCACCGAGGATGGGGATTTTCTGCATAACATTTCCCCCAGAGTGCGGACATGCAATCATGTCTATGCAATCAAGTCGCTGACGTCTGCCTCCACTCCGCCCTCCAGTAGGGCTTAGTGTCAAAAGTACTCCTGGTCTCCACCACAGGTTACTGGTATGCCGAGTAAGCCCCTAGAACCCTCCCCGGGACAAGAGAGCAGTCCTCCAGATGCTCAATCCTCTCACTCCCCTGCTGACCCCCAGCATCCCAGTCCATTTCTGAACCCAGGTCACCTGTGTGGTGTCCAGTGCCTTAACCCTCAGTGCCACCAGGCCGGCCCTTGGGGTGATGGATCTCATGTACACAGTAGACCATATAATGGTCACTGAGGCATCAGGGAGAATGCATGCTTCACAGTATGGTGGGGGTGAGTGGAGACTACCCAGTCCAGAGGAGTGGGGTTCTGTGGTTTATGATTAAGATACACAGGATCTGAAATTAGTTGGGATAACTGGAGGGATTTAACATTTTTACAGTTTGTGCACAGAGGGAAGAGTTAATTAGTGCTAAAATTCACAAGTATCAGCAACTCACCAAAGGAGGAGTGGGAACATGTAGTGGGGAGGATCTTAGTGACCATAGTAGTGGGCAAGCCAAGACAGCAGTAAGCTCATGCTACGAAAAGGAGACAGAGAGTTTGAGTAGGAGCAGCTCATATGCCAAGGGGGAAGAGACCAATAGTGTGGATGTAAATTGGATCCCACCAGAGAAGTAGATTGCCTACCACTACCTCTCTTGGGGTGATCCTGTCTAGCTATGATGTAACCACTTATACATGCTGTCAAGTCATTGATCTTGTGGGAGAACCAAGACTACGAGATGACAAGAGCATTCAGCTGGAAGCTGACCATGAGGAGCTGCAACAACTCCAGCTTCAAGATGAGGTTATAAATGTTAAGTTGGGCAACCCACAGTCCTTTTGGAAGCTACATAGGTGAGGAGGATGCAGGACCAGGATTAAGGTTGCTGTTCCCTGCCACCGTAAGTAGCAAGGTTACAAGGAGTTTAATGGAGCCATGGAGCTGCTTGGTAGGGGGAGTAGCATTCGGGGTGAGAACAAGAAGCAGGATACAAGAGGTTTCAGAGGACTTGAAGGTGGAACCAAGGAGCAGGTAGGGGACAGCACCCAGGATGCAAGGGAGAGTGGGGGAAGGGAGAGAAGGGATGAGGATGGATAAGTGGGGGAGACAGGGGAAAGCAGGAATAGAAAAGAGAGAGAGAGAGAGAGGTTAGGGCAATGATGGAGGAAGGGAGAGGAGGGAGACAAGGAGGGGAGCAGAGCTAGGATATGGAGTAGCACAGTGGATGAGCCTAACAAAACAAGGGGCATCAGAGGGGCAGGGAGGAGGATTGGTCTGATCAGACTAGAGAAGCAAAGGGGAGTGTAGGTCTGACCCAGACAGGGATTATATGGGGAGCATAGGCCTAAACAAGATAAGGAGCCTATGGGGAGTGTAGGCCTGACTCAAATTGGGGGGCTAAACGGAGTCTAGGCCTGACCCAGTTGGGAGCCTATGAGGAGCGTGGGGCTGACCCAGATAGGGAGCCTATGGGGAGTACAGACCTGACTCAGATAGTGTGGGCTAAACAGAGCCTAGGCCTGACCCATGTATGGAGCCTAGGAGGAGGGTGAGCCTGATCCAGATAGCGAAGCAAGGGTAAGTGCAAACCTGAGCAACAGCAAATAGCTTACACTATGGAGCAACTGGAAGCAATCACAATAATACTAAAACTGCAGTAGCCCCTTGGAGTACAAACATTGCTAATTATTAATTGACCCAAATCAGTATGAATCAGTCAACAAACACTAGGAGTCTAACAAAATACAGCCTGGGTTAGGTGGTGTACATGGGAGGACCCCAGCAACAATAGCTGTACAAGCAGAATTAATGAACAACTTCTTGGATGCTGTGGGAGAAGGGAAGAGTCCCTGGCGTCTTCCTCTGGTGATGCCCCCCGAGGACTCCAACTCCTGCTGGTCTACTCACACTGGGACCTCTCATGCAGAACCACTTGACAATGGCAGACTTTATAGGGCAATGAAGTCCTGCCCTGCAATGACCACTCAGCAGCCTGATTGACTGGGAAGTGGTAATTGGCAGGAGGAATTCTTGCAGAGTTCCTGGCATCCTGGTGGTGAGCTCAATGGGGGAGCCTGTGTGGCTTAGGGCTTGGGGCCCCAGAGCCAAAAATGGCAACAGCCTGCTGTGCAGTCTTTGCTCCCATGAGCTAGAAGCTGAAAAGACATGGGGTGAGTAGCTCAAAAAGCAGTTTCATACAAGGATACCTATACAGTACTTGCCTATCTGGTGAAGATAGCTCCAAAGGACCAGAATTTGATGGGGCTGATCCAACTATCTGCAGCCTGTTGCAAGGAACTGGTGTTGTCCGTGGTAAAAATGTTTAATAATTCCTTTGCATCTGGAAGAGTTCTGAACCTCTGGAAAACCACATTTATTATCCCAGAGACTGAAATAATAGGACATTTTAGACAAATTTACATCTTATCCAATACAGGTGAAGCTATTACACAGTCAACTTGTTCATTATTTAAATGAATATCAACCCTTAACAGAGGTGCTGCTTGGATTCAGGAGGGATCATGGCACTGTCACTGCCTTATGTAGAGGAGTTTATTAACTGGTGTGGTGTTCATGGATCTGACCATGGTATTTGACTTGGTGGACCACTCGCTCCAGAACATAAAGCTCAAGAGTATAGGGGTTGGGTCCCCTGTCTTAGATTAGTATGGCAAGTGTCTAAGTGGGAGAAACAGAAGGTAAAGGTGGATAGCATTTTGTCTGCTTCCTGTTCAGCACTACATGGCATGCCCCAGGGGTCTACTCTGGGCCCCCTTATTCACAATGGGGCCTATGCACGATGGTGCGGGTTGCCTATGTGCCATGAATCTGTGGCACATAGGTAACTCTACATACCTGAGCCACATCAGGGGTCTTGTGTATCCCTTGCAGCATACATGGAAGGGATGCACATCCTGTCCACACCAGAGCCTCTGGTCAGTCATACAGCTACGCGTGGGGTCAATCCACCTGGAGGCATGCCCTCGCTCTACTCCATTCACAAAAGTATGGAATGCTGGGCAGGGAGTGGAGGCGCAGTACACAGCAGTGGGGACCCTGCTGCATCCTTTACATGTGTAACCCCCCTGTTACCTGGAGTTACTAGAATCCCAGTAAGACCCAGTGGTAGGCAGGGAAGGCAGCTTGTGAAACTCCAGTTAAATGGATTTCTCACTGTCCCACTCTGTTCTCAGTCTCAGCTGAGACTAAGGGATGGCATCATTTTAGAACTGTCACAGCTGCATAAGCCACACTGGAATGTTGAAGTTGGAGGTTAGAGTAGAACGTTGGGGAATTTGAAGTCAGCCTGAGAGAGAGTCTGTAGAGTGTAACAAAGGTGCTCTGCTGAGTGCAGGTCCTCAGGGCTCTAAGCTCTGTTACAGAGCTACTTTTATGTTAGGTGTGTGTTTCCACCTGAAGAGGAACACAGGAACTGATTATTGAAGTGGTGGAGACCGCTCTCAATGGTTCAGGGCCCCATCCCTGTGGGGATGGGGGGAAGGTATCTGCCTGTTTTCCAGGAGCAACCCCCCCTTGGTCCGGCTAAGGAAAGAAGCAGCCTGTTTAAGTTGTGCTGAGGCACCAGAAGCTCTGGAAGAGATTCCTTGAGGAGGAAACGCCTGTGGGGCACCTGCAACCGAAGGGTGAATTCGCTCTGCAAAAGAGCCATGTGTTTTCACCTGAAACAGAAGGAAACTAAAGGGACTATTACTTTGGGGTCAGGAAAAGTCAGCCAAGTACAGTTGGAAGATGTGGGGATTGGACTGCTTAACTCTATGGGGGGTCTAGAGTAATGGACAAAGCCACTTAATAAGTATGTTCAAGTCCAGCACAAATGGGAAGAAAAGACAATAGATTGAATGTGAAGTACATTTAACAAGTATCTACACAGAAAAATGTTAAAGGATGAGGTGTTACAGTCCAGAGAAATGGCCGGATATGAATTGTGGGAGCGAGAGGTGGGAGACCCCCCCCCATCAGTAGTAACCAAATTCACCTCTACGGATTTGCTCTGAGACACCTGTTGCTTTCTCTCAGGTACCTGGCCAGTGCCTGAGGAAAGTACCCAGATGTGGGATTTAGTAGGAAGATTCCCTTATGGAGCAGAGGGGCTCTTAGGTGGTTTAGGGAGCCACCAGTAAATGTTTCCATGGTATATGGAAAGTGTCCAAGTGGCTGGCAAGGGATCCGAGCCAGGGAAAACCCAAAGTAGTGTACAAGTTCAGGCTGTGTCCCAGTGTGTTTCAGAGCCTGAGGGCTAAAGTGATGAGGATGTGTTCTGGTCTCCTTAAATCTGCATTACCAGGAGTGTAGCCCTGTGGGGGTCCATCTATGCTTTGTTTATTCTGTTTGGATGTGAATAAAAGCCACACTTTCAATCCCACTTCTGGTATTGGACATTACAGTTATTGCTTCCTGTGTTCAGAGTTACTTGGGTGCCCCTGTGCAGAGTAGCCAAACCAAGCATATGTGCCAAGTGGCATATTCCTCCCTGAACCCAGCCCACCTGGTAGAGCTGTCAGATAGAAATGGCATACTGGGTAGGTCTTGCACATGCCTCCCCAATGACACCTGCTGGCTGCAGCAGTACAGGAAATCCCTCCACCATGCTTTCCCTGCTCACCAGCCTGAAAGGGAGGGCTGGGGCCACCATTCAGGAAATTGCCCACACTTTAAGGAATGCTGATCCACCACCATCCCAGAATCCCCTGCTCGTACAGAGCAGGGGATCCACTTAGAGACCCAGGACGGGCATCCAGTTGGATGCCCAGCTGTGACCCATGAACCACACCACATGCAGCTGCACACTAGGGGGGTGGGGCCATGGACAGGCACCATAGAGATGCATGCAGTTATACATACTGCACATCCTGTGCCTGTCCCTGGGTGCACAGCTGCGTGGACTGGGTACACACAAACTGCATGTACCTAGCTGCACCTTAGTGCACAGGTCTCAACATTTGTGAATGATTTACCATTTATACTGACCGAAATGTCATTTCACACCAGAAGTGCGAAAATACTTCTCATCCGGAATTTAACAAGCATTTGTCAATGCTGAATGTTGCTTGCTTGCATTAGCAGTGGAAGTGCAGGAGTTAGCCAGATGCAGTATAGGAATGGCAGTGAAGTATAGAACTAATGCCAACTCCACCCCCACCCTGCAGAGATGGACAGTCATCAGGGTGTGCCTTTGGGTTGTCACCCATAACAGTCACGACATTTCACCTCACCCTACCCTGCAGACACTTACAAGTGTCGAGGTGTGCTTTGGTGTGTCCGGGCTTTACACTCACCTCATTCCATAAGGAAATACGCTGAAATGGATGCAGTATAGGAGAATGGGGTGAACTCTGGGGCCAAAGGATCCAAGGCACACCTCGATACCTATCACTGGCTGTAGGGTGGGGGTGGGGGTGGAATGGCATGAGCATTAATGTCAACAATCCCAAGTCACACGCCTGATGCCTGTTAGTCCATACAGGGTAGGGCATTATGGTCGAAAACCCTAATGCCCTGGGCATTTCTTGGTATTTTTACTCCAAGTTTTCAACATGGGATTTTTGTGACCCCCACCGCATGAACGGTGACACTATTAGTTCATTAGCCGAAATGTGATTTTGCAGAGCGACTGCACCATTTGGCACCACAGGTGCAAAAACACATTTCGAACAGGATGTGGAAAATGATAGCTGCACTGCTCATGAGGAGGTGTAAAAAATGGCAATGTTGAGAATCTGGAGTGAAAATATAAAAAAATACTGGTGAAGTCACTTGCATGCATAGAAACTGCGCATTGCACACCCATAATGTCATTAGTTTGGGGATTTTTTTAAAGCAGATTTTCAACATAGGCATTTTGGGACCTCTGCTCATGAACAGTGTCACTGTGATTTTTTAATCTGTCCCGAACACTGATCTCCCACTGCGACCACGCTATTCTGTGCCAGACGTGCAAAAACACATTTCAGCCAGGGTGTGAAAAATGACAGCTGTACTGCTCATAAGGAGGTGTGGAAAAATGCCAATGTTGATAATCTGGACTGAAAATATTATGAATTCGTGAACTTACGATGGTGCATGGAAAGTGTTGTGACACGGTCATTTTATGGACTTTTGTCAACAAATTTTCAACATAGCCAGTTAAAGACTTTTGCTCATGAACAGTGTCACTGTGATTTTCTTAATCTGTCCTGACTCACCAAATTTTCAACATAGCCAGTTTAAGACCTTTGCTCATGAACAGTGTCACTGTGATTTTCGTAATCTGTCCTGAACATTGATTTCTCAGACCGACTGCACCATTGTGTGCTACATGTGCGAAAACACATTTCGGGCGAGATGTGAAAATGTACTATACTGTTCATAAGGAGGTGTGATAAAATGGCAATGTTGAAAATCTGGAGTGAAAACATTAAAAATTCTCTAAGTTATGAGGTCCAGATAATCTTGGCAGGTAGGAATAATTTATCACCAGTTTTAAAATACAGTGAGTAAGCAAAACTGGGATGCATACAGGTGCTGTAAATCTGGGGAAAAAAATGCTCATTTTGAATAACCAGTTATGTTATGAAGCACCATTCTTTGGAATGTGGAGTAAAATGACAAATGCTGGGTGAGTACTGGTACTCATTAAAAAAATTCTGAAGAGTATTTCGTAAACTAGTACTGTACATATGCATTATGTTGAAATCCACCCAAAGGGGTGTTTCAATGTGGGAAGTGTAACATCTGTGAGTTCCACTGCCAGAGTAATAAATTGCAGCTTGAAGTTTATAAAAACATTGTTTGACTGAAGATTTCTTAACTGCAGCACCTCTGGACTCTGAGTGTGTGTGTGTGTGTGTGTGTGTGTGTGTGTGTGTGAGAGAGAGAGAGAGAGAGAGAGAGAGAGAGAAGGAGGGAGGGAGGGAGAGGAGAGAGAGAGAGAGAGAGAGAGAGAAGAGAAAGAGTGAGAGCGAGAGAGAGAGAGAGAGAGAGGAGAATAAATGTGGGGGCAGCAGTAGGAGACTAAGAATGTGCTAAGTTCCCTAACAGCTGCAGGCTAATGTTTTTACAGAACATAGCTGGCTGTGATGTGAGTTTCTTTGAGCATAAAGATTAATAGCCCAAGCGGCACTCGTGGATCCGGTGGTGCCTCCTGCCGTATCCTTGTCCGCCGTCAGTACCGCCGCTGAAAGCGCTAGCTTCCTGACACCCTCCTGGTCCCAATCCTCAGACCCTGTTCAAGATTAATAGCCTGAGCGGCGCTCGTGGATCCAGTGGCGCCCCCGGCCATATCATTGGCCGCCACTGCTACCGCCGCTGAAAGCGTTGGCTTCCTGCCACCCTCCTGGTCCCAATCCTTAGATTCTGTTGCAAGATTAATAGCCTGTGGATCTGGCGGTGCCTATGGCTGTATCCTTGGCCGCCACTGCTACCGCTGCTGAAAGTGCTGGCTTCCTGCCACCCTACTGGTCCCGATCCTCAGACTCTGTTGCAAGATTAATAGCCTGAGCGGCACTTGTGGATCTGGTGGCACCTCCGGCCATATTCTTGGCCGCTGCCACTACTGCCGCTGAAAGCGTTGGCTTCTTGCCGCCCACCTGGTCCCGATCCTCGGACTCTGTTGCAAGGCACTGCTGCTGTGTATTCGCTAAGTCAGCCCGCATACGGCGGCTTTCCAATTGGAGCGCCTTTTTTACTGCTGACTCCGGATAGGCTAAGCAGTTATGGCAGGGCTCCTGATTGGTGCACCTGAAAGCTGGCTTTCCGGACTGTCATTTCCCCACTGAAAGGCACATTTTACAGGGGCTTGGACATCTAAGTGTGGTGGTGGTTTTATTTTGGAACTTTAATGTGGACTCTCTGCAGTATTTTATTTGATTACTAGCCCTTTTGTACATTAGTTTTACTGTGGACTCAAAACTGTTACAGCTCTGTATGTTGATCGGCCTATACGGCACATAGAATATTCAATCTGTTAACCTAAAACTGCTGTGTTCTTAGCCTTTTAATATTTAAATCTTACCTTCCAAATTTCTCTCCAGTTTAACTGTTTTGTAACCTACATTTGGCCCATACTTCTACTGGGTCAAAACTCTCCTAAAATTGCCAGCTGCACTTCCTAATTGCCTTTTCTCTGACTCTCCCATACTCATTTCTGTTAACTACTCTCCTCTCCCCGAGCCCTCCTCTTGCTGTGTATCTCTATCCTGACCACTACCCCATCCCCCTCTCTGTACTCTAAAATCTAATCTGTTCTTGCTCACATACCTACCTCTTTGTCTCTCTCTGTAACCCCTCCCCACCTCTCGCCTAAATTGCTAATTTTTTGCCTTTGTCTATCTTAAGTACCCCAACCCCCCGCTGATTGTCTGCCGCCAGTTTTCCCGCCCTCTGTTTTAGACCTTTTGCCTAAGTTTTTCTTATTTACACTGCTTCTTGTTTCTCCTCTCTAGATTAATAGCCTGAGCGGCGCTCAGGGATCCGGCTGTTACCTTGGCCGCCACCGCTACCGCCGCTGAAAGCGCTGGCTTCCTGCCCCCCTCCTGGTCCTAATCCTCAGACTCTGTTGCAAGGTACTGCTGCCGTGTATTCACTAAGTCAACCCGCATGCAGCGGGTTTCCGACTGAAGCGTCTTTTTAACTGCTGACTCCGGATATGCTAAATAGTTACGGCAGGGCTCCTGATTGGTGCACCTGAACGCCGGCTCTGCTGACTGTCATTTCCCCGCTGAAAGGCGTGATTTACAGGGGCTTGGACATCTAAGTGTGGTGATGGTTTTCTCCACCCCCCAACCCCCACCCAGGCCTCCTATTATATACTCTAACAGTTCCGCCTTCCACGGCTTGCTCAATTTCTACTTGCTCTCTCTGTGCTTCTCCCTTCCCCGCCACTTAGTATCTGTTTGAGCCTTACATAGATCTACTGCACTGGTTTCTGAACTCCCACTCCTCTCCTTTGACCTGATCCTCCAATCTTCTAGTGTGACTCCAGGAACTTACTTATTTTCTACCTCTCTTTATCAGTTTGTCCAGTTTCAAACTTCCTCTCTCAATTTACCTATTCTTTTACTGACACCGTAGACTGCTTGATTATCTCACAACTCTGTCCTACCTATCTTAGTTGACAATCTGGTCCTTTTCCCCCTAGAACTGCCCCGATTTTCGTGCTGTCTACCCTCTCAGGCACCCCAAGCTCCTATATTACCACTATATTTTAATTCTGACTGGTCTGTGTCTTTTTCCGTTCTCCCCCTCGCTGTTGCTTACCCCTTCTAGTCCAATTTCCTTACTGAATCAATACTTTCAGGGCTTATTAAAATGTATAAACAGGTGCTGCTATTGGTTCTCCTATCCACCCTGCCTCTTCTACACCTATTAACACCGGGAATCCCCTGTGCTGATTCTGCTCTTTCACTTACCCTAGAATGTGATTTTACATTTTCAAATCTACTAATGGCTTCTGCAACTGGATGTGATCCCACTCCTTTACTCCTGAGCAAAACCTGGATCTATCTGGTTGCCTATGCCCTCAAATGTTGCTCCCTGCAAATTCACATCCTAGCTCCCTATCTGCATCGTAAGTTCTGGTACCTCCTCTTACTGGCCATTCTGTTATCTGGGGATGTTCAGCCTAACCCAGGGCCTTTGACTCCTAATACTGCTCCTATTTAAAATGCTAAAGGCCTACTTATAACCCACCATAATATCAGAAGCCTGGAGCAAAACTTTATGGAACTTAAATCCTGGACCGCACTCTACAAAGCAGACATGCTGTGTATTACAGAAACCTGGCTGAAGCCATCCACCCCTGACTCTCAGTACTGTCTGCCATCTTACAATCTCTTGAGAAATGATAGACCTGCCCCGAAAAGGGGGGAGGTACAGCCATTTACTTCAAATCACACCTCCAGCTCTCAGTAATTAGCTCCTCCTCCTCCCTAAACCACTGTGAGGCACTCCATGTCCTCCTCACCCTTGGCTCCAAGAAACTGAATATTGTCTGTGCATATAATCCCCCTACCCGTGGCCTGAAAGGACTAGAAGAACTACTTGAACAATCTGCTATTCACTTTGGAAATAATGAAGTTCTTATATTAGGAGGAATTAATATAAACTGGCTGGGAAATACACAAATGATGCCCCTGACTAAACTACAGAGTTTCAACCTACATCAGCTCATCTCTTTACCTACCCGAACTGTGCCTCATTCAAATACCAGCCCCCTGCCGGACTGGATTATGACAAACCACCCCGAAAACATTGTCGACACTGGAGTCCTAGCAGATGCCATCTCAGACCATTCCCCCACTTTCTGTATCTGAGGTAAAGGTTGGCCAGATCCAATGAATCCACGCATCATTACTTTCTGTAATTATGCTAACTTTGACCCGGAAGCCTTCTTGTCGGATGTCGCTTGCATTGACTGGTTCTCTCTCTATAGCTCATCGGATGTTCAAACTGCTCTAAATATTTTCTTGTCCAAATTCCTAGCAGTACAAGAATTCCACTGTAAACTTGTTACCAGACGGGTTAGGTATAGGCAGACCCGCTGGTTAAAATCCGACCTACTATCTAAACTATGACAGAGGGACAAAACATGGCTCCATTACAAGAAATCTGGTTCTCCTGCTGACTTTAATTCTTACAGATCCTTGAGAAATGCCTATAAGAAGGAAATCAGACAAGCTAAAAGCTCATACTGCAGAGACCTCCTAACTGACTCCCAGGGGGACTCTAAGAAATGTTGGTCCCATGTTAAATTCTTTCTGGGATCTAGCCAGTCGACCACTCTGAATCACATGTCTCTCAATGGCATCCACTGCAACAATCCCCTCACAATTGCCAATTTCTTTAACAGGCAATTTGCTGACCTTAACCATTACACCTCCACCTTCACCACCCCATCAAACCCTATCTCTGCAGCGAATACCACAGGACCCACTATCCATTTCAAGGCTATCTTAAAAAGTGATATTCTCTGACTCCTTAGTAACATCTCAGAGCACACAGCAGTTGGGTCTGATAACTTGGAACCCAAGCTCCTGAAATTGGCTGCCCCTTATATAGCGGCTCCCCTTGCTAAGATTTTTACCCTTTCTCTGTGTCACTGCACAGTACCGGATATCTGGAAAACTGCTCGAATTACCCCTGTGTTTAAAAAAGGAGACCCACTCGACCCATCTAACTACAGACCCATTGTCATCCTATCTGTTCCCAGTAAAATCCTTGAGAAACTTGTTGCCATCCAAACTACTATCTTTCTCTTGAAACATGACCTCCTAACTGATGCTCAACATGGTTTCCGCAAGGACCATAGTACCACAACTGCCCTTCTCAAACTATCGTCTGACATCCTAGTGGCTATGGACTCTGGTAGGCTCACTGGGGCCGTGTTTATTGACATGACCAAAGCATTCAATCTTGTTGACCATTCCATTCTAGCTGCTACCCTAAGCTCTCTAGGGTTCTCACCAAATGTTGTAAAATGGTTTGACAGCTATCTGACGGATAGGTCCCAATACGTGAAATTTAACTCCACTTTCTCAGACAAGGTCTCCATTAATATTGGTGTACCTCAAGGGCCTATCTTGGGTCCTCTACTTTTCTCCATTTTTATCAATAGCATTACAACTAGTCTCCTTAGTACATCCTCTTTACTTTATGCAGATGACATCGTTCTGTATTACAGCTCTAATAGCATGGAGGACATTAACTCTTAACTCTCCTGTGATTATCAGCTTATCCAACTGTGGCTAACAAATCAAAAACTTGTTCTAAATAAATCAAAGACACAAGCTGTGCTATTTGGCTCCAGTCTCAAACTCAAACACTCCCAAACTCAATTTAATGTCTCCTCCTTTGATGGTACATCTGTTGGGGTGGTAACCTCTTTCAAATATCTGGGGGTCACTCTTGATCCATCCCTGAGTTTTGACCTCCATATTCAATCTACTTGTAAGCAGGTTAACTCTAAGCTTGGGACTGCCTACCAGACAAGCTATGCTCTCACTCCCGCGGCTAGACTTGCTATTGTCTGTGGTGTATTACTTCCCTCTCTCACCTATGGGGTTGCTACTTATGCGACAGCCAGCAATTTGAGTCTTCATAAGTGGGATGGGATGTTACTTATAATAACATCTGTCGTTTTGCCTCCAGCTCCCAGAGGCTGAAACATCACTGCCTTCTCTACTCAGATCTTGGATGGCTTCTGCCTAAAGAACTAAAATCCTATGCACTTGGGTCAATCACTGATAACATTATCAGGTCCCGTATACCCAAACCTCTGGCCTGTCTCCTTCCCTACCAGAAATCCAAATATCCGTTATGCTCTGCAGAAAATGCCCCTGAAATTATCCCAAGACATCATACCTTAAAAGGTAGTCATGCCTTTGCCTGTCATGTACCCCATTTCTGGAATTCACTCCCTCCAATACTTTGTCAATCTGCTTCCCGCATCTCCTTTAAGAGAGAACTTAGACAATATCTCATCTCCTTCCACATATGCTCCTGCTTTAAACCACCCTAGCCCTTACTCTCTCTAACTCCACCCCCCTCTCAGTTGTTACCATGGGTGCTGGGGTCTACCCCACATGATGCACTTCCTCACAGTTTCACTCCCTCATCTCTTACTTTCTCATCCTCTATTTTCCCCTTCCCTTTCCAGCATAAACATAGCTACTCCCTCCTCTCTAACTCTTTATTTCTCATCGCCTATACCTTTGGCACTGCTGCCTCCCTACTCCTCTCACCTCTCTCTCACTCCCCCTTCACCTACTTCTGCCAAACTGGTATCGCTCTCTTAGCACTTTATCCCACTTTAATACGGTGTCTGGATGCCTTAAATTTGCCTGATTGTATTGCCTTATGTTACCTAAATGTTGTATCCTTGTGTATTTTGTTTTGCTACCTAAAATTCCTTGTCAAAATTACCACTGTAATGCTCTATTATACATTGGCAAGAAAGAATCCTGGCTCCTGATTGGTCAGTTGGCCATCAGAGCAGGGATGTTATCCTGGCATAACATCCCTGCTGATGATCTCCTGGAGCACCTGGAGCATTGCCTTCATCTTTTCTTAAAAAAAATATTTTAAAACACTAAATAAAATTCTTTAAAATTATTTTTTTCTGTATGAAACAATGAGCCATTGTATAATAGGAATAATGCCCTCCACGGTGGGTGTTATGCTGGGATAATATCCCTTCTCGGGTGTTGGACGCCCTCGGCCAGTGGCCTCGGGCCCAACCACCCAAGGTGGGATGTTATCCCAGCATAACACCCACCCTGTCAGGCATTATTGCTTTAATATCTACGTGTAACTTGTGTTTCGTATTCATTATTGTTCTCATGAAAGTTTTGTCTCCGTACTCTCCCAGGTCGTGCCTGAAAATAGTCTTTCTGACTAGTGCACTTACCCGGTAAACAAAAACTAAATAAATAAAATAAAGGCCTCTCATTAACTGGCCATACTGAAGCAATGTGTTTCTTGCACATGCGTACAAGCAACACAAAAAATGACACATATCATGTTTATGAGGTGGTGTGGAAAAATGGCTATCTTGAAATTTGGAGTCAAAACACAGAAAATTAGCAAAGTTATAGCCATCTTATTACTCCACATCATGAACCCCATAGGTGAAAACTTTCAAATCCCTGTGAAAACATAATTCCGTGCCACAGGAATGAAAACACATTTTAGCCAGAATTTGAAACATGACAACTGTCACGTTTGTGAGATGGTGTGAAAAAATGGCTATGTTGAAAATTGGGGACAAACTATTTAAAATTACCGAAGTTATGAGTAAGCATGGAAAATTTCAATAGATGTGCATAACTTTGCCATTTTTACATATTTTAGCCCCAAATATTCAACATAGCCTTCGTATGACACTGCCTCATGAACAAGGGTGGTGAAAATTTTCAAATCCTGCCCAACAGGTGATTTCGCAAAGTGATTGGGAAATCACCATTTGGGCCAGATTTGCATAATTCCACTGCCACTGGTCATGAGGTAGCATCTCAAAAAGACCATGTTGAAAATGTGGGGCCAAAATATACCAAAATGACAAAGTTATGCATCAAAGTTCAGCCCCCCTCCCTTGAAATACATTGAACCACACTTACCTTTGTGTTTCATATTGCAGTTGGCGGTTCCAACAGCAAGATGTGTCTTTGATTGGAGAGTGGATCTTCACCCAGGGACATCTCCAAGAAAGTAGGGGTGTTCAAGGGATGTGTGTGTGGGGGGTAACTGCTGAGTGGGAGGTTGGGTGAATGTGTGTGTGTTGGGGGCAGACAGATCGGCGAGGAATGTTTTTCTGATTTACTGGTTTAAAAAAAAAATCAAGCAATGGTTTTCTTTATTTCAGGAATATTCTGACACTGGGATTGAGCACCCCAATGTTGGGTTCACTGGAGAATGGGGGCAGGCAATGTAGTGCCGAGGAGGGATCAAGAAAAGTAGTACTGGGGTGGGCACTCCAGTCTGCTTATATTTAAAAACAAATACTTATAAAGATTGAGAAGGGTGGACGAGAAACCTGGAGGGGACGGGGAGAAAGAAACAGTACCGGGGTGGGCACCACAGTCAGGAAGGAAGGAAGGAAGAAAGAAAGGAAGGTTGGTTGGTTGCGTGATCACTCATCATGCAATCACTCAGGCATTAGAGCTGGGAATCGCCAGGAGAGGGGGTCCTATGGACCTCCCCCCACCACCGGAATAGATATGACATTAGGTGAAATAGGGGTTGAAGTGAAGGGTAAGAAAGCAGGAAGGATAGGTGCAGTGTGGAGAATGGTTTCACTAAATGCTAGGAGCCTGGGGAATAAGTTGGCAGAGTTGTAGGCATTGATGACAGAGAGGAAGGTGGACATAGCTGCCATTACTGAGACATGGGCAACCAACCACCATGACTGGGACCTAACCAACCCAGGCTACAAACTATTCCAGAGGGATGGAGATAAAGGGAAGGCTGGGGGGGTTGCCATTTATGTAAGGAAAGGGATTAGATGTAATAGGGAGGAAGGGGAGGAGGGCAGGTCGGAAATAATCTGGCTGCAACTACACAGCCAGAAAGGGACCAAGATCTGTCTGGGGGTCATTTATAGACCTATAGACCAGCAGCCCAGAAGGAGGAGATTGATGGGGAACTGGGGGAGCAGATAAGGAGGCATAGTAGCAAAGGTAGCACAGTGGTGTTGAAGAATTTTAATCTACCAGGGGTGGATTGGAGCATTCTAGCAACCACCTGTGCCAGGGAGCAGATCCTCCTGGAAGCATTCCAGGATGTCTTCCTTACCCAGAGGGTAATGGAGCCATCAAGGAAGGGGAATATACTAGACCTGGTACTGGAACATGGTGAACAGGTCAGGGATATAAGGGTGGAGGAACCTCTAGCAAGCAGTGACCACCGCACAGTGTGGTTCTCAATCAATCTGAGTAGGGAAGTGACCACTACAAAAATTAGGGTCCTGGGCTTCAAAAGGGCAGACTTTGGCAGGATGGGACACATACTGGAAAGTCATATGGCAAGCATTAGCCCAGAAATGGACACGGAATAAAAATGGGCAGTCATCAAGGCATGACTGGCTGAAGCCACTAAAACATGTGTCAAAAGCCAGCGCAAGAAAGCCAGGACCAAGAAATCAAGTTGGATGAGTAGAGAGGTTGTGGAGAAGGTGAGGGAGAACAGGAATGCATTTAGGATCCACAAGAAATCCATCAGGACAGAAGACAGAGAAGAATATATGAAGAATCCAAAGAAGTGAGCAGAGTGATAAGGACAGCAAAGGTGGCTAGGGAACAGAGGTTAGTGCAGGGGATCAAAGAAGGAGAAAATTATTTCTTCAGATGTATCAGAGAGAAGAGGAAGAGCAAGGATCAAATTGTTAAGATCAGGAGGGGAAGTGGGTGGGTAGAAAAAGGGGCGGAGCAGGCAGAAGTACTTAATGAATACTTCCGTTCAGTCTTCACCAAGGAGAGGGATGAGCCTGTACATGAGAAGAAGGGAGAGGTGGGAGAGGGTGGTGGAGAAGCAACCATGGATGGGGAAATCACAGTGAAAAGGGTGAGGGAGGGCCTAAAGTTCTTGAAGGTGGACAAGGCACCTGGCCCAGATGGAGTCCACCCCAGGGTGCTGACAGAGTTGGCAGAGGTCCTGGCAGGGCCATTGGTGGACCTCTTTGACACCTCTCTGAACGTGGGGTGCATGCCCATGGACTGGAGGGAAGCACATGTGGTACGTCTTCATAAGAGTGGGCCCAAGGATGAACTGGTGAATTACAGCCTTACTGCAACTGTGGGAAAAGTGATGGAGACAATCCTCAAGGAAAGACTGGTGCAATTTCTTGAAGATAACAATCTCCAGGACAGCAAGCAGCATGGGTTTGTCTCAGGCAGATCCTGCCAGATGAACTTGGTTGATTTTTATGACTGGGTTACGAGGGCACTGAACAGGGGTCATGTGGTAGATGTCCTCTACCTGGATTTCAGCAAGGCCTTTGACTCTGTGCCACAAGGTAGGCTGACCTGCAAGTTGAAGAGTCTGGGAGCAGGGATGAAACTGGTCAGATAGGTCGAGAACTGGCTGCAGGGTAGACAGCAGAAGGTAGTAGTGGGGGGGGCATCTGAACCCAGAGCAGTAACAAGTGATGTACCACAGGGCTCAGTGCTGGGATAGGTTTTGTTTAACATTTTCATAGCCGACATTGCAGTGGGGATTAAAAGCCAGATCATAGAAACATAGAAACATAGAAGTTGACGGCAGATAAGGACCGCAAGGCCCATCCAGTCTGCCCATTTCTTTTTCTACCTTATAAATGTGCCATCGGCCTTTGCTCTGTCAGTGACCTATCTATTCATAGTCATTTGTATTGCTCCCTTTATGCCTATCCCATGCCTGTTTGAAGCCCTGCACTGTATTCAAGGCCACCACTTCTTGTGGTAAGCCATTCCATGCATCTACCACCCTTTCTGTGAAAAAGAATTTCCTCATTCCCCTTAATCGGCCTCCCTCTAATCTCATGCTGTGTCCTCTTGTCCTGCTATTTTCTTATATTTAAACATGTTAGACTCTTTCACCTTGTTTATGCCCTTAAGGTGTTTAAATGTCTCGATCATATCACCTCTCCCTCCTTTGCTCAAGGTATACATATTGAGCTCCGTTAATCTGTCCTCATATGTCTTCTGATGCAGTCCCTGCACCATTTTGGTTGCCCTTCTCTGGACTGCCTCAATTTGGTTAATGTCCTTGTGAAGGTGTGGCCTCCAATACTGCCGCTTAGTACTCCAGATGGGCCTAACCAATGTCTTGTACAGAGGATTATTACCTCCCTCATGACTTGTGATACCCCTACTATACACCCTAACACCCTCCTAGCCTTACCTACTGCTTTAGAGGTCTGCTTGGATGATTTTAGGTCATCAGTGATGATGATGCCCAAGTCTCTTTCTTCCTTTGTGACTGCTAGCAACTCCTCCCAGCCTATAAGTGGCTTCAGGGTTTCTCTTCCCTATGTGCATGATTTTGCACTTCTTTGCATTAAATCCCAGTTGCCATTCTTCTGACCATTCTGCTAGTTTATCCAGATCTCTTCTCATTCTGCCCCTCCATCTGGATCATCTACTCTGTTGCAGATCTTGGTGTCATCTGCAAACAGACAAGCCTTACCCTCTAGTCCATCTCGGGTCACTAATGAAGATGTTGAATAGGACTGGCCCAGGACTGATCCCTGAGGTACCCCACTTGTGACTTGCATCTCTTCTGACTGTATACCATTTACCACCACTCTCTGTTTTCTGCCAGTCAACCAGTTTGCCACCCAGGTTGACCAACTTCTGACCCACCCGAGCCTACCTAGCTTATTTATCAATCTTCTATGTGGAACAGTGTCAAAAGCTTTGCTGAAGTCAAGGTGGCGACATCAACTGCTCCCCTTGGTCCACCACTCTGGTTACCCAGTCAAAGAAATCTATGAGATTAGTTTGACAGGACCTTCCTTTGTAAACCCATGCTGTCTTGGATCCTGTGCCCCTATGGATTCCAGGTGTTGCACTATCCTTTCCTTAAGGAGTGCCTCCATAATCTTGCCCACTACTGAGGTAAGACTGACGGGTCTGTAGTTCCCAGCCTCCTCCTGCTACCACTCTTGTGGAGTGGGATCACATGAGCCCTTCTCCAGTCTTCTGGGACCTCTCCTGTGCTCAGAGACTCACTAAACAATTCTGCTAATGGCTCTGCTAGTTCCTCCTTTAGCTCCTTAAGTACCCTGGGATGTATGCCATCAGGTCCCATTGCCTTATCCACCCTGAGCAGCAAGCTCTTGTAGGACCCTTTCTTTTGTGAAGGGTAGTGCTCACCTCCCTCCCCTGTGTCCATGATGCTGAGCTGGGGCCCTGCCCTACCTTCTCTTCAGTAAATACTGAGCAAAAGTATCTATTTAGGATAGATGCCTTTACAGGGTCCTCCTCCTCACATGCTCCTTTTCTCCATTAAGCTTAGCAATACCCCTCTGGACTTTCTCCTTTCACTAATGTATCTATAGAAAGTCTTGTCACCTTCTTTTACTGTTAGTGCTACTGTTTCCTCAGTTTGGGACTTTGCCTGCCTTACTGCCTTACCTGCTTCCCTTAGGGCAGTTTGGTATGCCTCCCTATCTTCATCCCGCTGTGTTCCCTTATATTTTCTGAAGGCCAGCCTTTTGGCTCTGACCTTTTCTGCTACTGTATTTGAGAACCAAAGTGGTTTCCTTCTTCTTTTGCACTTCCTTTTCTGTCTAACACAATGGGATGTTGCTTCAAGTATTGTATCCTTAATGCTTGCCCGCTTGATCAGTCTCTTTGCAGACGACACAAAGATTTGTGCCAAGATAGATGGGGGGGAGGGAGCAAAAGTACTTCAGGAGGATTTGGTAAAACTGGAGGAATGGTCTCACACTTGGCAGCTTGGTTTCAATGCCAATAAGTGTAAATTGATGCATTTAGGAGGCAAGAACCCAGGACACAATTACTGACTAGAGTTTGTCCCATTAACAAAATCCAAGGAGGAGAAGTGTAACCCCCACAAATGGAGGTTCCCAAAAAGTCTTCCTTGAGCTTGCCTAAATGCTCACTGCCAGGCTGGTGTCCTGCATTTTAGCAGTTTAAATGTGACTACCAGAGCCTGTATAGCCTCTGTGCACTGTCTCTTTAAGAGCTGCCTGATTGCAGCATAAATAATCTGAGAGGTAGCTCTGTTGAAAGATGTAACTATTTGCTGAAAATCATTTAGAGTGATAATGATAATGTCGTTTGTCTAACCTGCTTTCTTTGCGGCAAGGACTGTTTTGTTTGTCTCCACTAGCTTGGTCCTGGACTGCAAATTGGACCAATCAGTTCTGGCGGGACCTAAAATGTAGCCAGACTACAGGAGCTGTCTGAAGTCAAAATCTGTAGGAATTGTAGTTTTGAACTTCTTGCGCCTTTTTTGCAACTGAAGGGGGAGCTCTTGCCTTGACTGACAGCCAAATCAGCCAACCAAACCTTTTGGCTCTTGGGAAAGTCCCGGCCTGCTTGCAGTTTTCAGTTAGTTCTGAGCTGGGAAGTAAAATGAGAAGAGCTGAAGTGATTCTGAGCAGCAATCCTGAGTGGATTCACATTGGAGAACTGTGAAAAGACTGAGTTTTTTGGCTTGCATGTCTGTCTGCTGCTCTTGAGAGGGAGAGAAGAGAATTATTTTGGACTAAATCCAAGTTTGTGTGACTAAAGTAAGCTACTGAAGTGGACCAGGCTCAACCTGAAGAAGACCGAAGATTTTGCTGAATGCGATTGGCCTGTCAGGAGTTCCAGCTACCCCTAAGTTCCCATTGTGTGAGGAGACTTTGCGATTGTGACCGTGGAGCACTTTGCCTGGTACAGTAGAATTCCTGTACATGTAAATGTGCTATGAGCTGCTAGTGGGTTGTGAGTTAGTTCCCCACTGTGTGAACTGTGTTCTGCTTGCTGGAAGCTGTATCCAGCCCAAAACAGACTGCATCCGAATTTGTCTCCATGCAGTCTGGGCCTTGCCAGACTGGCCCAGCCAGACTACCCACTGCACAGAGAAGCCATCGACGAGAGACCTGCCTGGGGATCAGCCCCCTGCTCCACACTTGAACAGGTATGACGCCTCTGCGACTCGTGTGGGCCCTGCTTCTCCTGGCATTCCAGATCAACCACCTGCAGTCTCGATTTTCGTCCAGCCTGTGTCCAGTCTTGGGTATCGTGAGTAAATACCAGGGTAGCTCTCTGCAACAACAGCTTAATCTGAGTGTGTCACCTGATTGTCTTGTTGTTTCGTTTCCTTTATGAACTGAGCCCTCTGGGTCCAGATTACAAATATTGTGTACTGTGCATGTTGTGTGTTCCATCACAGGGCCCCAACCAGCTGCAACCCCGGGCAACAGTTCTGGCTAGCCCATCTCTTCTCCACCTGGGTAACCAGAGGTGTGACTGTGTGGAGGGACTCAAACGGCATGCATAACTGCTTGATTGATACAACCTTTAAGCTAATTAACCTGATTTTGCCCCTTCCTTGTTCAAGTCCCCTGAATAAATCAGATCTAACTTTTTCTGCATGTAACCTGACTGTGGTTCCAGTTTGTGCTCAAAGTACTGTACTGTTGCTTTTTGCTGTGCATAACCTTGTTTTACAGGGGGGTCCCCAAGGTCGAGCCAGAAGAACCAGCCCTGGTGGTAAGTGCAAACAGTGTGGATACTTGTGTGGTGTACCAAGAGTATTGTGAAAGTGATTATTGTACAGTGTTCAGGCTACTAGAGGGGAAAGAGGGGGGTTACAGTGTCCCAGAGGGCTGTGCCCAGGTTAGCTTGACCACTACCAACCCTGAGCAGCGGGTGGAGGCACCCGTTTCAGAACTCAGGCCCCTTAACTTGCTACTAACCAAGCAGGCAGGGGTAGTAGCCCTTGGGATAGCGCCACCTAGGGGTTACAGAAGGATCTGGGAGTGCCGGTAACCGGGGAGATGAACCAATCTGCTCAGTGGAGGAAAGCATCAGCGAAGGCAAACAGGATGCTACGGTGCATAGCAAGGGAGATTACTTCTAGGATTGGGAGATCATCTTGCCCCTGTACAGGTCTCTGGTGAGACCACACCTAGAGTACTGTGTGCAATTCTGGCACCCCGACTTGAAAAGGGACATCAAACTACTGGAGGGGGTACAGCCCAGGGCAACAAAAATTATCCTGGGGTTGGGGGACAGACCATATGAGGAAAGCCTGAGAGAGCTCAATATGTATACCCTGGAGGAAAGAAGGGAGAGAGGGGATATGATTGAGACCTTCAAGTACCTGAAGGGTTTGAACAAAGAAGACATCAGGTGTATGTTCAATCTGAAAGGCAGAAGGGAAACCAGGGGACACTCTATAAAGCTGGAAGGGGACAAGTTCAAGAGGGAACTGAGGAGGCACTTTTTTACAGAAAGAGTGGTGGCAGGGTGGAACACTCTGCCAGAGGAAGTTGTATTTGTTGCAGAGTGTTGGGAGCTTCAAGAGGGGTTGGGACAGATTCAAGGAGAGGGTACAAATCGGGAGGGGTGGGAGATGTGGACAGAATATGAGGGGGTAGCTGCAGTCTAATGGACTGAAGTGCTGCACATTCGAGCAGACTAGGTAGACCAAATGGCCTGTGTCTGCTGGCAATGTTGTATATTTGTACGTTTGTATGCTGAAAGCTGATCAGCTTGCTGACCAGCTTTAAGAAAGGACCAAAGTCTTAAACAGAGAGCCTTCTGGCTCTCTGATATAACTTCCTTGCTCAGTCTCGTGTACGTGGCTTTCACTGTGATCTTCGGAGACTGGCAGTCTCTGTAAGTTGTCCACTAGTTGGGCTAGGTCAGGATAAAGTTTATTTGGAGTGGCGACACAGAGAGTTGGTAGACTGGCACCTGTGTTATGATCTAGACCCCCTGCCACAATTATCCTATCTGACACCTGACTGACCAAGACTATTTGATCTCCAATCCATGAATGTTCTGTGTTCATTAAAGTCTAATGTTCCCTTATGGGCATGATTATTTGTCAGTGGACAATGAGTCCTTCCTAGTTCTTCAAATATTCTTATATTTACTTTACAACCATCAGTGTGTCTATGCCTGGGACAGTCATATATTTTACACCAATGTCTTTTATCAGAATCAATGATGCACCAACCCAAATATTTATGTAGTGGTTCTGGACATAGAAAATCTGTACAATTGACCATATGAAGATAACCTGGAACTGTTATCTTAAGGGTGCCAACATGGCCAATAAAGCAGAAGTCTAGTTCTGACTTATGTTTTAGTTTACTATTTTCTAAGTCAAGTGCCCTTAACTTTACAATATTGAATTGAGAAGCAACACTGAAGTCAGGATTCATGGTTAGAAATGTTGTTACTTTTCATATTAAAGTTCAAGGTATACAAAGCAGTTCTGGCATTGATATGAATAGACAGTTACCATTTAAAATGTAGTTACAATTTTTCTGAACAGCAGTGCAAAGTGGAAAATAATTTCTTCATCGCAAGTCAAAAGTCGTTGCAATAAAAGAAATAAAAACAAATGCAGGCAGATTGTCAGCCTCAGGTCCTATGCCTGAGGTGAAGGTGACAAACTCACCGACCAGTACCAACTGATGTCCAATTGAGATCCTGAGAGTTGAGGTGACTCTTGGTTCTCCCTGTAAGACTCCTTACCTTGACTTGATTTCGTGGGGAGTTATATACTCTGTCAAGGCAGAGAAATAAGAGGGTTTGATGCTTTGATAGTTTTAGATCCTAGCAGCTATTACAAGTCAGGTGACCACTAATTGATGATCAGATGCTGAAAGCTGTCAACAGCCTAAGGACATCTGACTGATATAGGGAATTACCTGGGCTGTAATCTTGGCCTGACGTCATGGTGTCTTGTGTGAGAGATGGCCAGGGAACTTTCCCAGATATTTAAAAATTACTGTGCCCTCAAACGAGGCACACAGCTTGAGAAATATCACACCATAGACAGAGGTGTGAACAGCTGGCCACTCGTTGTGGTCATCTGTTTACTCAGCAGGACCAGAAGTGTGAACAGCTGGTCATGCATTGTGGTCAGTTGCTTACTTGGCAGGGCAAGGTTGACCGCTCATGTGGTCAATTATTCACCTAATAGGACTGGGTTGACTGGTTGTGATTGCTCATGCGGCCAGGTATTCACCTTATAGGATAGGGTTGACCGCTCGTTAACCTCTTGTGGCTAGGCTGGGCAGGTAAAATATACTGCCTGTGGTTACCAGTGGAAAAGTACCCAACAGGTGTCTGAAGTTGAAAAGGTGACACTCAGAACTCATGAGGATGCAGCAAGTCTGGAAGTCTACCTTCAGTACTTAACTCTGCTCAAAGCTATAAGAAAATTAAAAAACTAAGTCCATGAGTTTTAAACTGACAGAAATAATCTATCAGATTAGAAACTGTTAATCAATTAATACAGAATCAAACACACTAAAATCCATTAGTAAATATCAGGTTATAAATTGTTGATCAATCAATGCAGAATCAAGCACAGTAAAATCCATTACTGATTATTAATTGGAAAACAAAAAGCAGATGCCCAAACATTGCTGGCTTGGCTATATTTTAGCGTCTGCTGGGTGGAATGTTTGCAGCAATCCATCTGGTCACTATGTACTTGAGCTCTGGGTCCATTTCTTCAATTACTGGGGGTAATGGAGCAGGCAGAGCACATGGAGAAAGCAGCCTGAGCAATGGAGCAGGGAGAGTGAATGATAGGGCAGGCAGTCCCTGCAGAGTTGATCTTAGTAATGATGGGGCAAGAAGGCTCAATGGCATAGGTAAGTTTGGTGGAACAGGTAAATTTACTGGGGCAGGCAGGGCCTATCCTGGTAACAGGGCATACAGAGCTGGACCTGGTGCTAGACGAGCCTGAGGTGGCAATGGATGACCCTGAGATGGCAATGGATGAGACTGAGGGGGCAATGGACAAGCCTGAGGAGGCAATAGACAAGCCTAAGATGGCAGTGGACGAGCCTGAGGAGGCAATGGACAAGCCTGAGGTGGCAATGGACAAGTCTTAGGTGGCAATGGATGAGCCTGAGGTGGAAATGGATGAGCCTGAGATGGCAATGGATGAGCCTGAGGTGGCAGTGGATGAGCCTGAGGAGGCAATAGACAAGCCTAAGATGGTAATGGATGAGCCTGAGGAGGCAATAGACAAGCCTAAGATGGCAGTGGACGAGTCTGAGTAGGCAATAGACAAGCCTAAGATGGTAATGGATGAGCCTGAGGTGGCAATGGATGAGCCTAAGATGGCAATGGACGAGCCTGAGGAGGCAATGGAAAAGTCTCAGGTGGCAATGGATGAGCCTGAGGTGGCAATGGATGAGCCTGAGGTGGCTGGTCAGGTGATGGAGTAGACCTGTTTGGTGGAATGGCCAATTGTAATGGAGCAGGTGGATCTGGTGTTAATGGAGCAGGTGGATCTGGTGACAGAGGCAGACCTGGTGGAGTCTGCAAGATGGGACTGCATGCAGAGCACAACTCCATGAAGTTTCCACCCAGCAAGAAACAAGTGGGGTCAACCCCCACAGTGGGTGGTCATTAGTCTGGACTGCTGTGCCCCTACTAACTTGAGCTGCAATGGACTCGGCCATGACACACCTATGAAATGCCATTAAGTGTAACAAAACATTTCTTGCACATGTGTAAGCAAATGTAAATAGGTAGGAGACATCTTGTACTGTGATTGGTGGAATACAGTTGCCTGACTATGCGATTATTAGAGTGTAAATTACTAAACAGGTCAGTTTTATTTGTTTATTGTATTCTGGTAATTTCCTAGGCACACTGGAACACCAGTTGTTCCATTTTCAGGAGCGACCATAATATAAGTTACAGAGCTTCTGTAAGGTGTCTCTTACAGTATAAGAGACTCTTGGTATGATGAGATTTGGGTGAGAGGACAGTAAAGCGAGGCTGCACAGTTCTGGCTGCCTAAACCTCAGAAGAAGAGCATCTTATTCCATAAGAGACACCCAACGGAGGCCCTATTATCTTATTATAAATCACTTGAGTTTAGGGAGCTTGATTTATAACTAATTTAAAGCAACTGTTTGTTTTTTTTTTCCATTTCTGAAGTTTGTTTAGCTGCTGCCCCACCCATTTCCAAAATGGAGTACTCCACTTCTAACACTCTGGCATAAAAGACCACTTCATGGAGAATAAGTAGTACTGTGACTTATTGGCTCAATTCATGTTACTTATAGTTAGTTACATAAAGAGGTACACACAAGCATAAAACATCAGACGAGAATTCAGTGCAGAATCGAGCTGTGCAAAATATTTGTGCAGAAAATAAAATAAGAGACTGGACTTTACAACACTTCTGCCGCTCAAAATAGGAGACCTTAGAACCGTTCTAGAGGTTAATCTCTATACATATTACTCAAGGAAACAATGAAGCCCATGAGGGAGTTACAGTAGAGAGGAGCAGTTATGAGCATTGTACACAAACAGGATACTCCAAGGAGGCATAAGCGAGCAGGTTTGTTGGATGAGGCACAGCCCAAAACAAGCTAGAGTACAACAGTTGAAGCATATCAGCAGTTACAGCTGGCTAGGGTGAGGATAAGATCCTTGAGTTTAATATGTCTTTGTTTTGAACTTGGGCTTTCTCCACCATTTTTAAAGCATAGTAGCAAACTCCAGTGTATGTGGCTGTCCATACTTCTCAGGTGACTAAGGGCACTGGGCTGCTCTTCATACACTCACAATCCAGCTATCATAGCATTACTGCGTACTCTGTCATGTTTCATTTTTATATGCTAAGACAATGAATCACATGATCACATTATAATAGGTGTTTGGGCAAGAGACACAATACACAATCAAATTTAACTCCCAGTTAGACAGTTATCACCCTACGCAGATTCTTTTCCAGCTTCTGCAGGGATTCAGACTCCCCAAATTGCACTGCTAGTAGCATAGCTATATAACACAGTGTTTCGTGACTATGAAGCAGATGAAAGAGGTTTGAATTCTGACCTGTGTGTTAACACTTTGTATTTTCAAAAAATTAACATTTGGAGTTTCAGTTTCATCAGAGAAATGATCCATGGCAATATCCAGAAATCAAAGGTTTTTTTCCAAATTATTATTGGTTTAAATGCAAAGTAGTACAACAAATTCAATAAGGTGAACAATAAAAATAAAATGAGCAAATACTATACAGTACAGCATCAAATCCAACAACTAACATCTCTACACTAAACAGCTTGGGTCCACACAATAGTTTATGTAATTATACAGCCAAATACAATAATACTGTAAGTAGGCTTATGTCAAACTAAATACACTTAAATATCTCCCGTAAGATTACTCAATATTCCAGCTTCAGGAAGGGAAACCATATTTTTTTAAACATTCAGCTTTATTAAGTATACCATAATATATCCTTGTATTGCTTGAAACATAACTAATTTAAAAGTATACCATTCTGAAGTATTTGGTATGCTACCGCCTTTCCAGTTCCTCAAGAGAAGTCTCCTAAGGGACAGTGCTGCTGAGGCAGCCCAGGTTTGTTGATACCATTCTCAGTGAGGTGTATCTGTAAATATACCCAGAAGAAAATTCCTGGGTGATAAGGGATTTGTTGATTTATTGTTTGGTGACATTATCATACGGTTCCTTGACCTCTTTCCATATTTATACTTGGACATGACCACAACATGGGGGTTAAATCAGTCTTATCCCGTGAGCATCTCCAGCACAAACTGTCTATAGCGTATCCCATGTGTTTTTACTTTTACTGTGTAGTTGATGTAATATCTTATATTGGATGAGCTTAACCTGCAATGCTCTGCTGCAGTGGTATGTTAATTTTCAAGTTTAATTCCATTCCTCATCAGTCAAGGAGGGGTCAAGCTTGGAGTCCCATACTTATTTTACTTTGGTGGTTAAAGATGGGGATGGGGGGGGATCAGTTAATAATCTATAAATTAGACTGGTCCCTTTTTTTGACAGTCCCTATCCTAATTATTTGATCCCAATCTTGACATTTAGGAAAATAAAAGTCTGAGGAAAGAGTTTTTTTTTTGCTGAGAGCAGCAGGGGCATTGTTAGGGCTAGACCTCAGGGGTTAGAGCCCCAGATGTTTTGTCTGGGGCCCCAAACCTTTCCTGTGCTGTGCTGTCCATTTTTTTCTGCTGCCAGTGCCCCTGTTTTGTTTGTGCACTTCCTGTTTCTCTCTGGGACTCTCCGAGTCTCAGTCTTCCCCCGCTGCCCTGTTGCAAATGGCTTGCCTTGAATTGCCCCAATGCCCAATTTTTTTTACCCCATTTTTGCACTGCTATACCTGTCCCCAACCCTTTCCCTCCACAGAGTTTGCCCCCCCATGGCATTCCTCTCTCCGAGCCTTGGAGGCCTGCTTACCTGGAGGTCCCTGCTCTCTGTCTTCAACTTTGAGTGCTGGCTCCGCTCCATCCTAACTCTGTGCTGCAGCTGCTCACAGTTGACTACTCTGGACCCGGTCCTGGTGCCCCACTGCCTACCAGTTACCACTACCAATTGCTACCACTAATCTGCTGTTTACCTGGATTGCTGCCGGTGCCACTGACTGCTGAGCAGCTCTAGTGCCTGGTTTACTTCGTTCAAATGCTATGGACACCATGCCCATCACTCATCCTCCATGGCTGTCACCCTGGCAACAACCAATCAAATCAACACAGCTCCTCACATGGCATCTGTGGTTGGTTGAGGAGTTCTAGTAGCCATGGTGATGGTGGACTCGGGTCAAGGAGGAGGAGGTGGAGCAAAGCAGTGTACGCTGAAGGCTGAATCTGGACAGAGAGGGGGAGATGAGGAAGTACAGACCACTCAGACCAGGACCTTATTCCCTGCCTTCCTTGCCTGGATTAGGAGGAACCAACTGCGCTGCGACTCGCGCAGGTGATGGAGTTGGAGCGGAGGGAGAGAGAGTCAGTGACACACAGGTTGGTAACTGGATGACTCGACTGGATGCCAGATGCAGTGTCTAGACTAGAGTCAGTCAGTCAGGCTCACTTTGCAGGGATTGGGAAAGGAAAGGGACAGGGTCAGCCAAAGGAAGGCAGCTCAGCCTGTGTGTCAGTATGTGAACTGCAGTGAAAGGGGAGTGGTCCCGGGGGACTTGGAGGGTGAACAGGAATGGGAGAAGAAGACAGTGAGGCTGTGTGGCATGGCAGTCTGCCTGGCAGACTATAGACTATCAAAGTGAGCTGAGCGAGCAGCATAGCAGCTAGCTAGCTGCAGCAGAGCCTCAGCCTGGTGAGAGTGGTGATGAAGCTACCAGTCTATAACAACTGACAGGAGTCTCTGATGAGACTAGAAGTGGATGGAAGGAAGAAACTGACATTAATGCTGCTATGCTCCTCCTTGTCAGTCACATGACAGTCACTCTTACATGTGCCATGTGGGTTGCGGGATACTATGTTGTAGTTTATGCTACTTAGTCACATGACTATTAAGTAACATGGACTACAGAGTGTCATCATAAGCAATAGAGCTATGTGAGTGGTCAGTGAGTGACGTGAGTAGAGATGCAGGTGTGGCTTTTTCAGTCTGAGAGAGAGAGAGGCTGAAAGCAAAAGTACTGCAGTTCAGTCAGTGTACAGTTCATCACTGTGTTGAGTGGAATTTGATTGTTAATACTACTTTTATATTTTGACTTTTCTGGTTTCAGCAATTGCTGCTAAATCTAACTTTTTGGAGTTCTTGGCTTGCCTTTCTTTTTGCCACTTAAAAGAGACAAAGGAAGAAAGGCCCATTTTTCACTGTAGGCCTACTAGGCCAGTAGGCCACAGAGAGAGAGAAGCATAACTTTAGTCTGCCCTGCAGCTTGTGACTGTGACTGACTAATCTGAGAACTTAGCGAGCCTCATCAGTACAGTCATCAACACAATCTAGGTGGGCACTGGGAGGGGGGAAAATAACATTTTGTGATTGTGATACGTTGCTTCATCAGTGATGCAGAGTACCTAAGATTTTGTTTTTGCCAAATTGCCAGTATCACTACCTGGCTCGTTGTGGGAGAGCTGAGGGGAGCAATGTGTGTCGCCGTCGTCTACTAATAAAAAAAAATTGTAGTTATTGTGGTTTAAATTACAGCAGCCTCTGATCCACCTCATCAGTGACCCAGAGTACCTGCAATTTTTTTTTGCCAGTATAGGGTTTGTTGTGGAAGGGCTGAGGGCAGCAGTGTGTGTCGCCGTACTTTACTAATAAAAAGAAAATCGTAGTTGTTGCAGTTTAAATCTCAGCAGCCTCTGTCTGATCCACCATATAAATGACCAAGAGTACCTCAGAGTACCGTTGCTTGCTTTGAGAGTGGCAGCACTGGCAGTGTGCATCTCTGAATTCTTTCGAAAATAATAAAGTGGTTGTTGGAGGTTGTTATGCCAGACTGTGATTCTCAGTGGTGATGCATTGAATCTTAGTTGACATCGTAGTGCAAGCCAGTTCCTTGTGGGAGGAGGGCAGCGTGCAGCTCAGTCAGTATACACACACACACACACACACACACAAAGAGGAAATCATTTAGACCGTGTCTCTATTGCTGTAATCCATAGCAGTGAGTGACACAGTAAACCTCAGTGTGTCTGTGCCATTGCCTTGCTGTGAGCTGCGAGGTGGCAGGGTGTGGCTCAGTTGTATTGTAATAAATTATTGTATCAGAACTTGCTGGTTTCCACTGTTTCATAAAAATGGATATCTGACATTTAAGTCCAAAGAAAAGAATACACATGAAGAGGTGAGAGTAATTACCAATTCAGAAAGTAATGATAATGTTGCGCTCCCTCATTCTAGTGCATCATGCACCACTGTGCATGAGGAAGCTGAACCAAGCACAGACAACCAGAACAGTCGCAGTTATATTGATGTTGATGCAGAAGGTATAAATAAAATGAACAGTGAACTTGTAAATGCTCAAAATATAACAGATTTGGGAACACTTGAGACAGGGCCTATTCAGAGTAAGTTACCTCATTACCCACAACATATATTTGGAGGGGGAAAAGGTCATTCCAGTTTCACTGGTTTGAAAATTACAACTGATTAGATTATTCTGTTACTCTGGGTGCTGCCTTTTGCTATCCTTGTAGATGCTTGGACTGAACTCTGGAGCCACTCGCCCTAATAAAGATTCTTTGTTAAGCACAAGATTTGTTAATTGGAAAGGGGCACTTGACTCATTTAGAGAGCATGAAAAGACTTCATATCATGCAAATGCAAACACCTTATGGGCTGGATTTAAAGAGACAAAGAGTACTGGTGATATTGTTCACAAATTACAAGCAACAAACATTAAAGAAGTAAATGACAGGTGATGCCATCTTGAGCGCATCATTGCTGTCACATTATTTTTGGGTGGGCAAAGACTTTCAGGTGTCACGATGAAACGGATGGTAGTTTAAAGTAAATTTTCTGGAATGCTTAGATCTATTAAAACAATATGATCCTATTCTACGAATGTATAGGGCACCTTCAAATATCTCTTATATTTCTCCCCAAACTCAAAATGAGGTGAATGCGTGTTGCACAGAAGAGGTAATTTCAAAGATAGTTGCTGAACTTAACAGCCCAGGAATGTTTGCTGTTATGGCAGATGAAGCGAGAGACAAACATAAAGAGCAGCTGGCAGTTTGCATGAGGTATATTGTACCTGGAACTGGAAGCATTACAGAGCATTCTATAGGATTCACAGGACTGAACTCTTTTAATGCAGACTCCATTGTAGAATCACTGCTAAAATGTCTCCAAGACAGTGGAATTACAGGTGCAAATTTTGTGGCACAGGCATATGATGGTGCCTCTGTTATGAGCGGGGCAGTAGGGGGAGTTCAAGCTAAGTTCCGCCAGCATCATCCAGAGGCTGTGTATGTGCACTGCTATGCACATGAGCTGAATCTTGTACTTTGCCATACATGCAAATGTATTACTGAAGCAAAATAATGTTTCTGCACTATGGAAAGTGTGTATGAGTTTTTTATCACTTCTGTTTTTCATCATCATGAGTTTGTCAATATGCAGTGTCAGGCTTGAGCCCATCAGAGTTGGTTCAGTTGTCAGATACTCACTGGTCTTGCCAGATCCGATTGATTAAGGCCTTGATGAACTGCTACGTAGCTGTACTTCAGTGCCTTACTAATATTCACACTCCAAAAGTCATTGGACTGTTAGCATCCTTGCAAAAGTCAACCACAATTTACTGCCTGGTCATTTTTCATTCTCTTCTAAAGTCAACAGTAGGCATCCACAACATTTTACAAAAGGAAGACATAGCTCTATCTACTGCAGTAGATTTCGTTGACTCAGTTCGTCACACTCCTGAAGAGATGCAGAGTTGAGGACAGTAGCAATGAATTGTTTAAGGAAGCTGCAGATTTTTGTAATAAGAATATTGTGGAAATAAGTGACACAAACAGAAGAATTAAACAGAAACAGATGGATGATTTTATTGTTGAGGCATCAGTGGGAGTGCAGGACCAAACTTCTTCTCAAGTGGACTTTTGTAACAAGCTTTATTATCCTTGCCTTGACAGAATGTCTGTTGAACTAAAGCAAAGATTCTCCAGTGTTGCAGTTGAGATAATAAATGGCATTCGTGCATGCAACCCATCCAATGCAGCGTTCTTTTCCCTCTGAACCACTAGCCCTTCTAGTTCATCACTATGGGACTGAACTGCCAAAGGAGGAACTGTATGTTGCAAAAAATTACCTGAAATAAAAAATGGAAGAAAAACAAATTAACACAAATTATGTTTATAGGCTACTAGACCCTCTTATGTTTCCAAAACTCAAGCAGTTGGTCCAGGCAGCAGTAACTATTCCAGTGACAAGCTATACCTGTGAGCGCTCTTTTAGTGCACTGTGAAGGGTACATACATGGCTCAGAGGCATCATGACTCAAAACAGATTAAATTATCTTGCAATTCTAGCAATTGAGAAGGAAATGTGTACTGTGTAATCATCAGATCAGGTATTTACATGGTTTGCAAAGTAAAACAACAGAAGGCATCAGTTGCTGTTACCAGAGAAAGAGGGAGAACAGCAAGGAGGAGAACAAGAGAATGCCCAAAAATAAAAATGATTATGCGGTATAATTTAATATTCTTTGTTGTTATTGTGTACTTCACACTTTTTTTTAATGTGGACTTACTGGCTGAGCAGAAAAATTAAAATAAAATATTATATTAAAGGGCCCATGTGATGTGAGTATAAAAATAATGTCATGCCACCTTCACATGTGCTTCACATTCCCTGTGCTTCACATTTTCCAGTTTTGGTTAGCATCGCGGATAGGTGACATCGGTAGAATAGACATACAGTGTTGCTGCATATTTACATAAGCATTCAGGAGCAGCTGACACCTTTCCTTTGGGAACACTTTAAAAAACACTTTAAAGTTGGACACCATTCACCTTGTATTTTTTTCATTTATCTTCTACAAATTTCTTCTCTACATTATTTATTACTGATTGCCTCTATAGCTTATTCCCTACTTGAAATTCATATGTTCTGTTGTGACATCACGTTCTATTGCTTTGGGAATAACTGTGATGTGAAAAGCATAGGTTTATGACATCAAGTTGGGAAGAAGTAATAGGAGCTGATGAACCCTCAGGGAGCAGCAGCTATCATGTTTCTATGTGTATGACCTCAATAATAAACAATAAGGATATGAAATACAGAATTAATAAGAAATTTATGGCTGCTTTGTGTCCAAATATTTTTGTCTGAAATTATTCTTAAGGTGTCAGTGGTTCTTTACTTCTTTAAATTCCATTTTCCTGTACTTTCCTTAGTGCATGAAGTATCATATTTTACTCAGATATGGACCTGGCTGAGTGTGTGAACAGTAATTTCATAATGGTCACACTCAGGCAGGCCACCTGCCACCACCAGATGCCCAGCCCTCCTCCGTACCCAGCGTATTTCTTGAATATCAATAGATTTAGCCCAGATCTACTGATATTTATGAAATATGCTAGTGAGTCTATGACTTTTAATCCACAACATGAAGTTTTCACCAGTTAACTGACAAGCAGACCAAAAAAAAGACACAAAATAATGGAAAATAATGGAGAAAAAAAACAAGGCTAACATGGCAGAAAATGTGTTATTTTGCATGAGAGAGCACCAACATTTCTACAGCTCCTGGAGGCCTAGGTGGCCCATAGACCCCCAGCCTTTTGTTTGAGGCCCGTGCCCCTAGTGTTAACTCATGTTGGCAATGCCTCTGGAGAGCAGTCCTAATCTGTAAATATGCATAAAACTGGAGCCTATTAAACCTATATTTTTTTTTCTTTGAAAGAGAGAAGTATTTTGGTCTCAGTATCAATTAAGTTCTTTAACTTTTTAAATCTGCTTTGGCCCATTCTTCATTGAGCAAAGGAACCCCCTCATAAGTTATTTGTGGATTAGGCCAAATTGGCATTATGACCAAAGGAGGTTATTTGGGTTGATATTTTTTTTTTTACCTTTTACCACTTTTATAATTTTACTAATACATGGGTTGCCTTAAAGAGCCTGTGGTGTGTTAACATATGTGATGTCTAACAAATTATTAGGCCTTAAGACGTGGTTTTCAATGGAAACCCAGAGAGGAGTATTACTGTTTTGGGAGTCTATATTCCTAAAATTTGGAATACTATGCTTTAGGTGAAATGCTGTTTGGTATTTGTCCCACCAGGGTAAGCCTAGACCACCTAGAGAGTGATGTGCTTGGAGCTTAATAATGTTCATCCTTGAGGGTTCCCTTCCCATAAGAATCTGGTGATCATTCCATTCTTTTTATTTTTTGATTAACTAAGATTAGAATATTTTGAAAGATACAGTATATCATCGGTGCCATAATCATTTTGTCTGAATTAACCTTTCCCCAAAGTATCAGTTTCAATATAGCCCATCTGTCAAGGTCAATTTCTTGCTCCTTTAATAGAGGGTTAAGGTTTATATCCAGTAGTTGTGATAGATTATTTGATATTTTCAGACCTATGTTGTTTCATCTCTAACCCAGTTTTCATTGATAATTATTTTAAGAACATCTTTAATTGATAGGGACAAATTGTTCTGAAAGGCTCGAGTCTTATTCCAACTGATCTGTAACCTCAACAAGATTCCAAACTGTGTGAGAGTCTATGAACTGTGTGCGATTCTACTGGCCTCATGAGAGTTCATAAGTTGTCATCAGCAAAAGCAAGTATTTGTTGTGCTTACTTGCCTGTTTTAATGCCATGAATACCACTATTTAGATTTATGGTGACAGAGGACATCATTGTCTTGTTCCCTTTAGCAGATTAATGTGGGAGGACAACATTCTATTGGCTAAAATCTGAGCTGTAGGCTTGTTATAGATCATTGTAACCCTCACCACATCCCATAGTCTCCAGAACGTTTAATAAATAATACCATTTATTTGAAGCAAACACCTTAAATATATCTAAGTATAATGCTAGATGTGGGTCCCTGTTCTTTTGTGCCTACCACAAAACATTGATCAAACATCCAGTACTGTCAGTCACTGATCTGTTTTGAACAAACCCTACCTATTCTCTTCCTAAAATTATTGGAATAGTGTTTTGTATTCTTAGTGATGGAATCTTTGTTAATATCTTATAATCACAGTTAATGAGAGAGAGATAGGCCTGTAGTTAGTAAATTCTAGGGGTCTTTGCCTTTTGTGTGAATCAGGATAATATGTGTCTCATTCTTAGTGGGGAGAAGAGATTGAGGTTTTTGCATTTCATTAAAGACTACCGTATTTGTAGGTATTTAGGGAAGGGAATTTCTGGCATTTTGCAAAATTCCATTGGAAATCTGTCTGGCCCAAGGGTTTTGCTATTAGGGGGTTCCTTGATGGCCTGGTTTATCTCTTCTAGAGAGATATCTTCTTCCAGATATTTTTTATTATGCTCTGACAGTACAGGTAAATTTAGAGAAAGAAGACATTTTTCAGTGATGCTAGGATCTACTTTAGTTCCTTCTGCATATAGCTGAGAGAAAAAAAATCTTCATTCATGTCCTTGTCACTAAGGAGAGTTATGTTTTCTCTGGTCTTGATGCCTGGATCAAATTTTAAGTGTTAACTTTTTTTAAATAAAAGGCCAGCAATTTCCTAGCTTTTCCCCAGCTTCCCAATAGTTTTGTTTTTTTCTAAAACGGGCATATTCTGCGATTTGGGTGAGTATTTTGTTTATGTCAAATTTCAATAAAGTTGCTTTGTATAACATTTCTTTTTTATCAGTTTACTTCTTTTAAGTTGGCTCTCTATTTTGTAAAGTTATTTTTCTTTGGTGTGTGGGTTCTTGTTCCTTACCTCCTTTTTTAAGAGATGTGTTTTGTATAAAATTTCCCCCAATGGAAGCCTTATATACTTCCCATACACATGTCTGGAAGGTCTCCCCATTGCTGTTAAACTTGAACAATTCATCAGATTATTTTCTAATCATATCTTGAAACAATTTCTCTCCAGTGATATTTACGTTAAGTCTAAACCTACAGGATTTCTGAAATTTGTCTCCTATTCCTACAATAGGGTGCACTGTTATCTACCCCAAGGCATGTTATTTATTTATGGCATTTGGGTTACCAGGTGAGCCCACTGAGCCCAGATGTCCCTTTTTCAGGGGCAGCCCAGATTTAGTTACATACAGTGCAAACAGACAGTTCATGTCATAGTAAATTACGCACTACAGAAGTGAGACATCAAAGAAAGGCATGAGGTAACATAGTAATGCACAGGAAAGTTTGTTACAACATCAAGTACACTTAGGCAGTAGCAGGTTACAGACAATGGCTAGTGAGATTCATATGCTAATAAACTAGTTATAAGTACACATTTATCTTAAAGAGCTACTGACCCTTACAGAAATATAGGTGTGTTGTGTACATACAGAATGTATGCCACATGCTTAATTGTGCAATGTTTGCATGCAGTTCGCATACACAAAGTGAACCTAAGTGAACCAAGTCTAAAAATAAAAATCAGGTTTGCATGCTGAAAGTTTGACATGTGCACAGCAGGTAAGCTGGTGTGAATATCTTTTAAAAATGACATCAGGTTTGTGTGTTGCACGCTTGACATGAGTGCAGTAGTTAAACTGGTGTGAACATCATTTAAACATCACATCAGGTTCACATGCTGCATGCTTGCCATGTGTGCAGCAGCTAAGCTGGTACAAATCTCATCTAAAAAACACATCTGTTTCTATTTCTTACACTACTGCTAGCAATTAGAGTCATTAAAGTACATTTTTATTTGAATTTCCATAAAAATTAGGTACACCCATTAATTCTGATCCTTTTGCAAGTTGTTTAAAGGCTTTTGATTTTTGTTATTAAATCCCTATTAATTTTTAAAGTGTTGTTTGCTTACTGCATTAAATGCCTAGGATATAGCCAATCGACATCCCCATTCCAGATGTATGAAGAGAAGCCTCTGTGTTGTGAAGCCTATCCTTTTTGTTTTGGACCATGCAAATCCCTCATACATATTTAGTGCTACAAATGTGTTTCTCCATGACTGTTTCTTCTCACTTACTTTACCTTTGTCATTCTGTATTGAGCATATACATTCTTTGTGCTGAGTAGGGTCTTGGAAGCATGCACCATACCTCACATTTTATCACTGAAATTAGGGACATGGACACTCAAAATGAGGGACAATGAGAAACACTAACCCACATGATGATCAGGACACATCATGAAACATGGAGATACAGTACATCAGAACACAGTGGAAACCATTGCATTAGCACCTTAATGAATTTCTTCCATTAAGCAGGGGTGCCATTTAGGTAGGGCAGAGGGGAGCAGTTGTCCCTTCCCCCGTATCTGTGCCTAAATTGTTCTTATGGTGTGGCAATAACGGTATTAAATTTGGATTTAATCTTTTGCACAATAAGTGCCCACCTAGCCTGTGTGTGTTCATGCTGAAGGTACTCTCCAGTCTCGACTGTGTCTGTATTGTGTTGTCCACTCTCTTTATCTATTAGTGGTGGCACAATCACATGTGATGTGGATGAGCTCTGGCCAAGAAAGAGTGCATGAGCCTTGCCAGTGTGACACTGTCTTTCTGACCACAGAGTAGATAGACTGCACACTACAGTTTGGAGGACTCAGTGAGCACTGAATTCTCAATAGCAGTGTTGTGCCAGCATATTTTTGTTGTTCTACATTTAGTGAGTCTCCATCTGCCATGGTGGCTGAAGGGGCAGAGGTTGAGCTAGAAGTTAACTCAAGACTAGGCTACCTTCTTAGTCTACTAGGCTCGCCTTGCAAAAAAACAAGACAGACTCCACGGCAGCAAGCTAGACTTAGCAGCAGTGGTGACAGCACTGTGGGTGGTCTTTATAGGTCTTGATCAGTGCAGTGTGGCAGCAGCCACAGCAGCAACCAAACAAGAAGCAAGCAACCCAGGTTGGGTAGTTTTGGATGGTAAGGTGGCTTGATTGTGGGCCACGTTAGGACCTGTGATGGTTTTAGCACCCAGTTTCTGGAGGAAGGAGAGAGGTGGATGGACTGAAAACTGGGCTGGTGGCACACTATGTCAGGCTACAGGTTCTGGTCATATGACCAGGTAAGTATAAGTAAATAATTTGTGTACAGGGGGATTAGAGAAGGAGGAAGGACTACAATATTGATGTGTTTGTCACATTTCTTCACCTTTGGGTGCTTCATGACCCATATGGGATGGATATTGAATGGAATAGAGTTGGGAAGAAAAATCTGACAAAGTTCTTTTTTTTGGGAGGGGGGAGGGGGACAGAACTTCAGCCAGGAAAAAAAATTGAGTATTACCTGGGTGGGTTTAAGCCCAAATCTGATGCACTGCTCTGAGGTACATACATACAGATGAATCTGATACATTTGAATTTTCATACCACGTCTCAGTGAAACCAAATAAGTTGTACCTTTTAGAGATGTTACAGACATTCTAGAGCTGTTCCTTTTATTCATGACAGTTGAGCAGTAAGGTATGCATAGACTATTGGAGCCCCACTATAGTCAGGCTTATGCCCCCCCCCAGTGAAGCTGACCTCCACATCCCCTTACTCGGGCACATTATGACAAGTGCAAAGGAGACTGCAGGGGTGTGCACCATTGAAATGAATGGGGGTATTTTGTTATTACTATTTTATACATTATTGATGGAGAGTTGGAGATTAAAGAAGGCCAGTGCTAAACTAACAAGGGCTTTGTTAGTAGAAGAGTGGCCTTCATTATTCCCCAACTCACCATCATAACATATAAAATAGTAACAGAAAATAAATCCATTCATTTCAAGGAGGTACACCCCAACACTCTAATTCATGGACATCATCTCAAAGACTCTTGCCTCTGGCCCCTAGTACTCAAGTAAGATACTTTTTACTTATATCTATACTTTTTGGGTTGTTTGTAGCAGCATGGTCATTCCTGCTACAGTGTTTATGCATGGGGACTGGCTGTGTGTGTGTGTGTGTGTGTGTGTGTGTGTGTGTGTGTGTGTGTGTAGTTATTGCTTCTTTTGTGTTTGCACTTTGAAGTCGATTTGCGTGAAAGCATTCAAAACTATGGAGAAAAAATAGTAGGAGTACAGGCCAAATAGAAGTAATTAAGTGGTTTTGTGGGTAAGGTTTTGTATTGGGGTGGGAAAAAACACGTGTTTCCATTGGTATGTGTGCTACAGTTCAACTGTGAAAATGAGGGAGAGAAAAAAACTGAAATACGTAAAAGTGCCTACAAGCATGCCGCATGCATGCAGATGTACTCAGATACAGTATGTATTGATGTACAAGTGAGCCAGATGTGTGCAGACAGTATGGCTTAGTGGTTAAAGGCACTGAACTGTAAGCCAAGAAACTTGGAAGCATAAAAACCTGGCTTTGAATCTCATCAACCTCCACTTGTGTATGATGTAAGCAAGTAGGTCACCTAAGTTTTACGTGTTCAGTTATCAATGACCACTTGCTTTTTTGCATGCATGCCATATGCATGCAGTCTTTCCCAATTTAACATAAAAATCATTTTATCCACACTTGATTTCTACATGCATGCCATTTGCATGCAATTGGTTGCAGTGTAACATTTAAATCATACTTGCAGCATGCATATCACTTGGGTAGTTTAATGTGTGCAGCATGAAAACATTTAATATAATTATTTCTGTATGTCTCAAACAAAACTTTAAAAAACATAATAATTAGGTACAATTCTGCTTGTATTCCATTTATATTTTATATATTTCTCCTCTCCTTAATTTATTACTAAGGAAACATGTATGAATACATGATTGTTGTCCGTTAGAGCTTATTCTGAGTTAATCTGCTTCTATAAACTTACTCCTTACTCCAAGTCATAATCATCTGTTGTGACATCACAGTCTGTTACCATGGGAGGTAACTGTGATGACACAGGCAGTGCTCTATGACTTCAGGTAGGGAGAAAGGAGCAAGAATAGATGAACTCTTCAGGAGTAGAAGTCCTGTTTTCATACAAATTAACTCAGTAATAAATATTGTGGAGAAGAAATATGGAACTAATGGGCAATACAAGCTGGACTGTGTCTAAATATTATGTTTTGTTATAGTTATCCTGAACATGTCACTAGCTCTTTAAAATAGCAAATCATCTGTCAGGTACAGGGGATAGAAAGGGGTTCAGTGATAGCAACTACAATGACAGCGTTCCAAGAAATAAACCTTTAGCCTGCCTTAAACCCTTCAATAGAAGTGACCTTAGTTAAGTTTTCAGGAAGGGAGTTCCAGTGGTAAGGGGCAGAGTAAGTGAAATACCTTTTTTCCCTGGTTAGTCTGTACCCTAGGGATCTCCAACAAGCTGGAATTTGTTGAGTGGAGGGTGCACCTCATGGGTTTTGGGCCGCTAGACCCTCTAGGTGGGGGTATAGACCTTGGTGAGTTTGAAGGTGAGGCAGAGGAGAGGTTGAATGAGGCTGTGTTCCAGAACAGGCCAGTTCAGATCAGAGAGTACCTCACAGTGTTGCCTCCTGGGTGGTGAACCCTTTTATAGGACATTCAATTTGTGGGCTTCTGCCTCCCGGAGGAATTGCAATACTGGGGCACCATAGACCAGGGTGGGGAGCAAAGTACTCAGTGTAATGGCCATCTTCAAGTCAGTAGTCAGTGATTTTCCTAATCTGTAGAGAAGACCCAGTTTCAGGTGCACTGCCTTGATGATGTGATCGATATGTGGCTTGAATGTCAAGTCTTGATCAAGGTATACACCGAGATACTTTACCTTGTCCACAACATCAATCCGTGTCCCAGCCATCATGAATAGTGGAGTAGATTTTGTCTATCTACTCCTAAATGTCTAGGACCAAATAAGACAGCTTTGGTTTTTCTGTCATTCAGGACCAACATGTTGGAGGTAAACCAGCTTCCAAGTGCATTCAGGCAGTTAGAGAGTTTAGTTGTAATTGAGCTGATATCAGTGTCACTCCATTAGACCACAGTGTCATCTGCATATGAAAGCATTTTCCCATCTCCGCAGTGTTTGCCAATGTCATTAATAAACAGTGAGAATAGTAGGGGACCTAAAATGGAGCCCTGGGGGACTCCATCAGTAACCCCAAGGCAACTGGAATGTGCCCCTTTCCATGTAACCTTCTGTGCTCTGCCAGCTCGGTAGTTTAAAAACCAGGACGGTGAGTGTTTATCCAGTCATAACCTCTCCAGCTTACTGAGGAGTAATCCATGGTTGACCAAATTGAATGCCTTGGTTAAGTCTATGAATATACTAACATACTAAAATGCCAGCAGAATAGGTCTAACGGTCTTTCGAGTCTGCTAGATTGGTCAGCCCCCACCCTGGGTGCTGACCTTGCTGCCCCCCCTCGCCTTCTCTGGCTTCTCCCTTCCCAGTTCCGGATATTCTTGCTGCATTGGATTTTGCTTCCAGAACCCTTCCCCTGTACCTGTCCCAGCCCCTCTTGAACCCCTCCACTGTCTCTGCCTCCACCAGCCCCCTAGGCAGTGCATTCCATGGCTCCACCACCCTCTCAGTGAAGTAGCACCTCCTCCTTTCTCCCCTGAATCTTTCCCGCTCCAGCTTCCACCCATGCCCTCTAGTGGCCCCCTCCTCCTTCCTTCGAAGCACCCTGACTGTTCCTCCCCTATTTACCCTCTTCATGTACCTGAAGACCTCTATCATGTCCCCCCGGTCCCTTCTCTCTTCCAATGTGTACATATTTAGCTCTTCGAGCCTCTGCTCATAGGTCCTGTCCCCCAAGCCCCAAATCATTTTGGTTGCCCTCCTCTGGACCTTCTCCAGGAGTTTAATGTCCCTCTTTAAGTGTGGCCTCCAAAACTGCACGCAGTACTCAAGATGTGGCCTCACCAAGCAGTTATACAGAGGGAGTATCACTTCCCTCCTTCTGGAATATGGCTCCTGTCAGTATCCCTTTGTCCATTTCAGCCACGGCATCACTTGAAATTTTAACAAGTGCTGTGTCTGTACCATGACACTTTCTAAAGCTATGTTGTTGATCTGAAAGAAGGTGATTTTGCTTGAGATAGTCCTGCAGCTGATTGAAGATCAATCTCTCCTGAATCTTAGCCAAGGAACAGGGGATTGATATGGGACTGTAATTCTCAATATTGGCCTGTGTTACACCCTTGTGTATAGGGACCTCCACAGCCACCTTCCATTTAGAAGGGACAACCACCTCCCTAAGGGACCTGTTGATTAGTAAGGTTACCGGGAAAGCAATTGCTGGTGCAGCTAATTTTAGTAGTCTCCTAGGCTCGAGTTGGTTAAATCCAAGGGAACAGTCAGGTTTCAGATGTTTCAGTAGGGCTAATACTTCAGATTTCCTGACCAAGCATAGGTGGAATTTAGGTCATGTGGTTACTTCATCGACTGGGCCCTGCACTGAGTTTGGCGTTCAGATTTATATTTGTTCAGATTTGTGAAAAAGCTGTTAAAGGATTCTGTCACTGTAGTGGGATTATCTGCGTCTTGGCTGTTGATTAAGATTGTCCCCTCTGATGAGTTAGTGTTTCCCTTTAGCAGGGAGTTTAGGTGACTCCAGAACTTCTGTGGGTCACCTAGGTGCTTGTTTTGGAGACTCCACAGGTAGTGTCGTTTTGCCACCTTGTCCCTTCTTTTGCATTTGTTTCTTAGCTCCCTGTATTTGTCCCAGTCAGAGTGTAGGTTTGCTAATTTGAAGAGCCCCCAGGCCTTGTCCCTAAGGCTCATTAGTTTCTTTAGAATATTGTTGAGCCACTTATGGCATTTGATCTTCACCCTAATTTTTCTAAAGGGGGTATGCAGGTTGGCTGTGGACAAGAAAACATTTAAAAGGTAGTCAAGAGCTTCCTCCAGGCTGGGGAGATCTTGGATAGGGTGCCAGCTGATGTTCATGAGTTCAGCCATGAAGGATCCTGGTGAGAAGTTGGTGTAATCCCTTGAAGTGAATATTCGTGATGGCAGATTACATGTCCTATTTGACCATATGCAGAATATAGGTGAATGGCTGCTGAGGGCATCAGAGAAGACTCCAGCTGCCTGTATTCTTGTGAGGTTAGAAACTATTTTCCAGTTGAGCAGCGTATAGTTCCAAGACTTAGTGTTGATCCTAGTAAACTACGTTATCACTTGTGTGAGCTTTGCATCCAGGAGAAGGGCATGCAGCTTGTTACCTGGAGGTGACATCTAGTTTTGGTAAAAATCACCAAAAATCACCATTTCCTCAGGTGAGTGTTCTGCCAGAGTTTGGGTCAGGGACTCAAGGTAGGAGGCAGCATCTCATAGGGGCATGTAGACACATCCCATGTAGAGTGGTTTAGTGTCACCTAGCAGCAGTTTGACAAATAGGGACTCATTCACAGATGAATCCAGTTGAGGGATGTCAACAGGAGTGGCGCTAAGTTTAGTATTAACATACATGAGGACACCTTACCCTTTTTTACCTATCTATCCTTTCTATAGGCATTGAAACCCAGTAAATCCACTTCATGTGGTAGCACCTGAGGCTTGAGCAAAGTTTCTGTAATTGCAATCACATCCAGGTTATATACAGCAGCCCAGCTCTCAAGTTCTTGCATTTTTGGCCTCAGGCTATTGATATTCACATGAACCAGTTTTAGTCCATTGGTTTGAGCCCAGCCTGGGTCAGTAGGGAGCCTGATGGTGGAATTTAGGGGTACAGGACCAGGGTTCAGTTCAATATCCCCACCTAAGACCAGTTTTAGTTTAGCCGGGTACCTTAGGAGTTTGGTCAGGTAAAGTGTGTGACACCTTCTTTTACCTATGTATGCACAGAAAAGGTTGTAGCAATTACCCTGCTGGGCCAGCCCATACGCTGCCATGAGCGGGGGATCATAGGTGTCGCCACCTGTGGGAGGGTGACAGTAGTGCGTAGTGCAACCAGACTCCTCCCCAGGACAGTGCAAAGTGTACCCCAGCAGTATTTTGTCCATTATTAACACAGTTATAATATAGAACAGTGATACAGCAACACCATATTGCCCCATCAAGCATATGTTAAGATCAACAGCAGAAAAAGAGATAAAGGAGAACAGCTTCAGAATTTCTATAACATATGATCCTAGCATGTAAAAATCCATTGACTATCTAAATGCATCCCATAACAAAAGAATAGCAACACAGATAGAGGCATTTGGCATTTTTTTTATTTCAACATTATTTTTGTCACCACCTTTATGGACCTGGCAGGGGCTACAGCTCCCACCCCCTCCATACAAACATAGAAGTTCATGGCAGATAAGGACCGCAAGGCCCATCCAGTCTGCCCATTTCTTTTCTACCTAATGAATGTGCCATAGGCCTTTGCTCTGTCAATGGCCTATCTATTCTTACTCATCTGTATTGCTCCCTTATGCCTATCCCATGCCTGTTTGAAGCCCCGCACTGTATTCATATCCAACACTTTCTGAAGTAGGCCGTTCCATGCATCCAGCACCCTTTCTGTGAAAAAGATCTTCCTCACATTACTCCTTAATCAGTCTCCCTCTAATCTTATACTGTGTCCTCTTGTCCTGCTATTTTTCTTATATTGAAACATGTTAGACTTTCACCTTGTTAATGCCCTTAAGGTGTTTGAATGTTTCAATCATATCACCTCTCTCCCTCCTTTGCTCTAGGGTATACATATTGAGTTCAGTTAATTTGTCCTCATATGTTTTCTGATGCAGTCCCTGCACCATTTTGGTTGCCCTTCTCTGGACTGCCTCAATTTGGTTAATGTCCTTGTGAAGGTGTGGCCTCCAGTACTGCACGCAGTACTCCAGATGGGGCCTAACCAGTGTCTTGTAAAGAGGGATTATTACCTCCCTCTTCTGACTTGTGATACCCCTACTAATACACCCCAACATCTCTCTGGCCTTACCTACTGCTTTAGAGGTCGCTTGGATGATTTCAGGTCATCGGTGATGATGACGCCCAAGTCTCTTTCTTCCCTTGTGACTGCCAGCAACTCCCCTCCCAGCCTATAGGTGGCTTCAGGATTTCTCTTCCCTATGTGCATGATCTTGCACTTCTTTGCATTAAACCCCAGTTGCCACTCCTCCAACCTTTTTATTGGTTTATCCAGATCCCGTCTCATTCTGCCCACACCATCTGGATCATCTACTCTGTTGCAGATCTTGGTGTCATCTGCAAACAGACAAACCTTACCCTCCAGTCCATCTGCAATGTCACCGATGAAGACTGGCCCCAGGACTGATCCCTGAGGTACCCCACTTGTGACTTGCATCTCTTCTGACTGTATACTATTTACCACCACTCTCTGTTTTCTGTCCATCAACCAGTTTTCCACCCAGTTGAACTACTTCTGACCCACCCAGAGCCTACCCAACTTACCCAGAGGGGTATGTCCTCCGGCCCATTGGGACCATCATGGGTCCTGCCAGGTCCTGGTATTTTCCTCTGTTTTTTTCTCCCCCATGCCTGTGCTCATGTAATGGGTGCAGCAGCTGTCTCCACCTCCATGGAGGCAGCCAAGCACCCTGACCACAGACTGAACGCCTCTTGTTGTGCTGACACGTGCAGCACAAATCCCCCTCCCCAAGGAAGGAGAGCAGTCCTCTGGATGCTCAATCCTTACCTCCCCCAGCTGACCCCTGAATGACCCGAGTCCATTCCCAAACTCGGGTCACTGGTGTGGCACGAGGTGTGGCTTCCAGCACCTCAACCCTCAGTACCACCGGGCTGGCTACAGGCATTTGGCATTTTTACAAAACCTTGGAGTAAAACACAATCCACCTACAAGCAATGGACTAGCAAACTAATGGAGTCATTAAGTCCCATACATACCATGGGCTACCATACTGCTGTAGACATTGATCAGGGCTCTATCACTTTAGGGGGCAGCTGCCATCTAGTTTGCTTTGCTACCCAATGAACTCACGGGTCAGCCCACTCTGGGAGGAGCACAGCAAGAAAGGAGCATTTAATACCTGGAGGAGTGGGGCCAGGGTGGGTGGGCCAAACTAGGCTGACCGAGCCATCTATTCTTAAAGGCTGTCAGCGATTTTAAATTTTGGCACCTTTTTTTTTTAATTTCTATTTTTTACCCTCCTACTTCCCTCAGAGCCGGATCATCATCAGATGCCAATTAAGCCTGTCCCTACCTAGTGCCTTACCTGAAAACCCCTGGTCCTTCCATCCTGCCTTGGAAACCCCCCTGATGGGGTCAGGGTAGGGGCCAACCCCTGAATCTTGTGGCACTAGTCAGAGTCTGGGACTGCAGGCAGGCAATGGCACAATGGGACCCAGCTCAGTCCACCATTTTTCCCAGCTCTAGAGGGGATTTTTCCCCTTTTTTCTGTGGGACATTGCGTGCCCATACGTCAAGGCGTGCACACCGACGTCTGCAATGTCCCTCCCCCTCCTTCCACCTGTGACCAATCATGCCCCAGTGGCTCTAGCTTGCTGTCACGCCCCCAGCCTCTGCCAGGGGTCATCGCTTGCCAGACTGTAGGGCCCCCCCCCCGAGAAGGCGAGCTGTCGTTGGATGCTCCAGCCTTTCTCCCCCCGGCCAACCCCCGGTGGCCCAAGCTCATTTCTGAACCCGGGTCACCTGCGTGGAGTGAGGTGTGGTGTCCAGCGCCTTAACCCTCAGTGTCACCATGCTGGCTTTGGCACCTTTTTTCTCCTGATCTGTGGTTGGCTGGAGCAGAAATTCAAACCACAGCTCAGCTCCCCAAAGGATTTCTTTCCCGGAGCACAGGAAAGTTTTAAAAATGTTAAGTTCCAGAGCCGCTTCTGCTCCGCAGCTCTTCAATTGATTTTCAGTGTGGTCACTTCTGTCTCCCAGTAGCGCAGTAGTGGAGATGGGGAGATGGGGGGGGAAATTCTGCAGGAAAATTAAAGGAAAACTACACCCTCATATCATTTAAATTGTATTTGTTTCCATGCCAACAGACAACTCCTTTCCTGTAGCTGTTAGGGCTATATGTGTTACCTTTAGTTTGTTTCCACTGCTCATGGTTGCCCCTGTGAATGCCCTTGGGGGGTCTCCATTTAATGGTTGTTGAAATCTCATTGTCCATGAGAACTGCATTAACATATGAGAATATGATGTCAGATCAACCATTTGTATCATGTGTCTCTATGCTGAAAGAACAAATACCCTGCAAAAACTCTCTGAAAACACATAAACCAAATGAAGTTGAAAGGGGAAAACCCTGCATTATAACTCAGATAGTTTGCAAAGCGCACTGAAGGTAAAAGTGGTTTTTCATACATGCTTGCAGCTTGTTTCTTTGAAGACTAATTAAGCAGACAGGCATACTGGGGAGTTTAATGGTTGATTACGCATCATGCTCTCATATGCTAACACAGCTCTCAGGGACAATGAGATTTTAACAACTATGAAATGGAGACCACTAGGGCAGTCACAGGGCCTAGTATGAAGTATGAAAACAGACTAAGGCAGTTGCTTGCATCTCTAACAGCAACATGAAAAGAGTTGTCTGTTGACATGGAAACAAAATTTAGAAGTTATGAGGGTGCAGTTTTCCTTTAATGCAGCTTTGATGAGCTAACAAAATCCCCCATTGTCCTCACCACCTCCAATGAGCTCATTCTGCCACAAGGGGTGTAGAACAGCTGTTAAATAGGCTGGCAGGTCAGAGGGACTTGGTGCCTTTTTTGTTTGAAATTTTTAAAAGTCCAGCGGTTTTGGACAATGTGGGCTAGCTTCATTGAACTTGGTAAACCCACCTGGCACTAGTCTAATCAGAAGAACATTACTTCCAACACCAAACTATAGAAGTCCAAGGTGTTTATTTATTTATTTAGGAGTTTTACCAGGAAGGCATACTGAGTGGAATACTGCTCAATTCCAGATGCATCCTGGGGACAAATACACTATAACAACATGAGCATACAATATAACATGTGAGATGAGAGATGCAGGCAATATTATAGCAAGGTTGCAGCACTACACAGGGTAAACACTGTACAAGGTACAAGTGTACAGTACAAATTGCAAGTGTATAAGTGTGAATCAGTATAATATCAATGTCAAACATTCAGGAGAAAAGAAAAATGAGAAAAAAACCTTACAAATAATGCTTATTACACTAGACTTTATAAAAAATGTAGAACAAAGTAGGTAACTTTAAGATGAAGAAACCCATTTATGGAACCAGGCATTTGGTGATTGGCTGTTTCTAATTTTAATGGTTTTGGATGTTTTGTGCACTAACTGATTTGCTGCAATTTGCACTAATGTTTGTTTTTAAACCTGTTTGGCGCCTTGGTTTTGGAAAGGCGCCTTACAAATAAAGTTTTATTATTATTATTATTATTATTATTATTATTATCAAGAAAAGATCTTACTATAGTCAGAACTGGTTCATAGGCTATTAAACCCTAGGCAGACCTTATAAATTTCAATGTGCTTACTAGTCTGTTGTCACTTAGTTGCTGTGGCAGTTTCTCCCATATGTGAACAAGCATTTGTCAATGCCGAATGTTGCTTGCTTATATGTGCTGTTTAGGTATTTGGAAGTGAAAGTACCATACCTAAGAACAGTCATGTGCCCCCAAGACATCCACTGTGTCTTTCTGTTCAGTATTCATAGAAGAGGGGAAGGGGCAAGGGCCACAGCAGTAAAGGGTGTGAAGAGGTGGACAATAGTCCATTCACAGGCAGAAGACTCCTACAGGAGGTGACTAAATTGAAAGTGGACAAAGCAATGGGACCAGATGGCATACACTCAAGGATACTAAAAAAACTGTGACTGTATACAGCAGTACCTCTGGCAGCCAGGTTCACTGAGTCATTCAACACAGGGGTGGTACCAGAGAATTGGAGGAGGGCACATGTGGTTCCTCTATACAAATCCAGCAGTAGGGAAGAGGTGGGGAACTATAGACCAGTCATCCTCACCTCAGTAGTGGGGACGATCATGGAGACATTGCTTAAAGAAAGGATAGTGAGGCATCTAGAAGCCATCAGAGCCCAGGACCATAGGCAACATGGATTCACAGTGGGGAGGTCATGTAAGACAAATCTGGTTGATCTCTTTGACTGGATGACAAAGGAAGTAAATTAGGGTGGGGCAGTGGATTCTTACCTTGATTTAAGCAAAGCCTTTGACACCGTCCCACATCAGAGGTTGATAAACTAGCTGAGTAGGCTGGGCATGGGGGATAGGGTGGTAAACTAGGTTAGAAACTGGCTAACAGACAGGAGGCAGAGAGTGGTGGTAAATGGGGTACAGTCTGGGAAGAGGGGGTGACCAGTGGGGTGCTGCAGGGATTGGTCCTGGGGCCAGTCTTGTTCAATGTCTTCATTAGTGACATTGCAGTAGGGCTGAAAGGAAAGGTTTGCCTGTTTGCAGATGGCACCAAGATCTGTAACACAGTGGATACCCCAGAGGGGGTGGAGAAAATGAGGAGGGACCTGGGGAAGCTTGAAAAATGGTCTGAGGACTGGCAACTGAAGTTTAATTCAAAAAAGTGCAAAATTATGCACGTGGGACACAGCAACCCTGGGGAAAGCTACAGGATGGGGGGAGGGGAGTTGCTGACAGTCACAAAGAAGGAAAGGGATCTGGAGGTTCTAATTTCAGATGACCTGAAAATGTCAAAGTGGTAAGGCAGCTGGGAGGGCCAGTGGCGTGCTGGGATGCATAGGCAGGGGTATCACCAGCATAAGGAGGGAGGTAGCGATGCCATTATATAAAACCATGGTCAGGCTTGACATGGAGTACTGTGTGCAGTTCTGGAGGTGACACCTTCGTAAGAACATTAACAGGCTGGAGATGGTCCAGAGAAGGGTGAATGAGATGGTACAGAGCTTGTAACACAAGACTTATGAGGAGAAATTAAGGGACCTCAATATGTACTCACTGGAAGATAGGAGGGAAAGAGGGGATATAATAGAAACATTCAAGTGCCTCAAGGGTATAAATATAACTACTGAGAAGCAGGAAACAGCTGCTATAGACACATGTGCCAGCATCTGTGTGATATTCTTTTGTTCTTTTGTTATTATAAATCTGTAATCTCCAGTATTTCAGTAACCACATAACCACACTGCATTCTTTAGGCAGTTTTATGCTGGTTGATGCCTGGTGTCAGACAGCAGACAGAGGGCTCACTAGATTGTGTTGCCATTTAAAAAACTTCAAATGATTTTATCTCCTTATTTTATTTTATTTATTTAGTTAGTTTTTGTTAACCAAGTAAGTGCACTAGACAAATCCTGCCTATTTTCAGGCATGACCCGGGGAGGGGGATACAGATGAATGCCAACTGATCTTGAACCAGATTAAGCTGTTATGTCCGTCCCCTTTGGTCCCCCCAACCCCACATCCCAACAGGCATCAGTGGCCACAGCTGCAGCCTTCTTCTTGCCAAGCTGGTGGATGAGCAGCTGCCTTCACAGTCCGTGAAGTCTGACGTCTTTCAGTGCCACTTATTGGTCATCTTCCAATACAGGCGAGGCACTACCAGCCCAAAACTAACTCAGGACAAGCAGCTTTCAAAGTGGGGATGACATGGAGTGAGCAAGAATCAAGTACTCATTCAGATGCGGCATCGGTTTTAAGATCAGCATACTGGTGTGGACACTGCAAATAGAACCCCAGCTCTTTAATCAGCCTTATGAAGAGTAAAGGCTTCTCAAAGCACTGGAGTTCTGTTTATTGTACTGTAAGTGGGCTGCATCTAATTCGGTAATTTACTGTACCTTACATCTGGATGCATGGTAGGCCCAACTTTAAATAAACACTGCACCTGAATGAGCACATGATGCCATAGAAAAATAATCTGTCAGCAGAAATGGACAGCTCTGCCCACCCAGTCTGCCCAAGTGTTCTCTACCTACTTGTAACTCCTGCCTGTATATGTTACTGCATGTCTTATTCTGCCTGCATCCATCAGGACCTCCTTGTGAATGAGCTTGCTTAATGGATTTTTCCTGCAATGAACTTGAACCTACTCCACTTCTATAGCCCTATTAATCTCCATTGACCCCCTCCTTCCCCTTTTTCTAATATACCCCTATGTTTATCCCATTCATGTTTCATGCCCCCTACCATTTTCGCTTCCACCACTTCTTCTGGCTGTCCGTTCAAGTCATTTACCACCCTTTCAGTAAAGAAATATTTCTTCACATCTATCCTGAATGCCCCTCCCCAGCTTCATTGTATGACCCTTGGTTTGGGTGCTCATCCTCATTTGAAGGAAACTCCCCAACTGTACCCTCTTTATACCTGTGAGGTACTTGTAGGTCTTGATCATGTCACCTCTCGCCCTCCTCTCTTCCAGAGTATACATGTTAAGATTCTTCAGCCTTTCCATGTAGGGATTCCTGTGAAAATTCTGAACCATTTTAGTTGCCCTCCTGTGGAAAACCTCCACCTTATGTCCTTTCTGAAATGTGGACTCTAAAACTGGACACAGTACTCCAGCTGAGGGTATACCAGGGAGTGATACAATGGTGGCACAACATCCCTCCTCTTCCTACTGGAGATGCCACTCCTTATGCACCCCATAATCCAATTTGCCCTGCCCATAGCCTTGTCACACTGTACTGCCATCTTGAGGTCCTCTGATATAATAACGTCAAGGACCCTTTCATGTCTAGTGAGTATCAGTACCTCCCCCATCCTATACTCAGCATCGGGGTTCCTATGCCCTAGGTACATGATTTTGCACTTGTTGGCACTGAACCCCAACTAAGTTAGAAAACGGAATTGATTTAAATGAATTGCAGGCTTTTAAGCAGCTTTTTGAGGAGTGTGTATGTGGGGGTGGGGGTGGGCTCTGCTACTATAACTATTTGCTTTTGATTTGATATAACGTGCAAACAGACTAACCCTGCTCCCCACTCTGTGTGCTATATCGGAGATAAAGACCCCAAAATAGCACTGCGCCAAGCACTGAGCCCTGTGACACCCCACTTGTCACTGCTCTGGGTGCTGAGGGCTACCCCACCACCACCACCCTCTGCACCTTCCCCTGTAGCCAGTTCTCTATCCATTTAGTCAGACCACCTTCCCCCGTACCCCTCCTTCTCCTTGCTCTTCCCCTCCTTGGCCTGTGTCCCCCCTCCCGCTAGTCCACACCCTTTGTCCTCCTTATTCTTACCGGGTGGTGGTGCCTTCTCTATTACACTCAGACCACTCTGCCTGCCCCTTCCAGGGTTACTATGCCTCTGCCTTTACCTATATCTAGGGCGGTGAGCTCATTAGGCTCCCCTGTCCGGACCTTTCTATCAACCTCAGTCTTTTGGCCACCCTCCCACTAGTTTAAATTCAGCTTAGTAGAGATATACCCCTCAAATCCTGCCTTTTTTTTGTACATATTTTCTCCCCGGGCTAATGTTGGCTTGGTCATCCCGACTGACCCCCCCCCTGCCCTGCCCCTGACATCAGGCCTACCTGTTCACCTCCACAGATTACCCTCTGAGGCGGGGTGGTGAGGAGCTTTCCAGCTCGACCCACCAGAGCAGGATCTGTTTGAGGAGGTGCCATTTGGGGTGGGCATTGGGGGTTGGAAGCTCATGCTGCCCGACAGTAGCCCATTTTCCACTTTTCTACCCTTTGCAGAGTACTGGCATTGCAATGACACTTAGGCATAGTGTGCCAATATCCGTCACACTCCGCCCCCTTTACTGCACCACTGTAGTAGTGCCCCCAGTCATTACCAAGGGCCGCTACAGAGCAGTGGGTCCCTGAATCCAGCCCAGGATAGGAGAGCAGTCCTCCGGATGCTCAATCCTACCCCTCCTCTGCAGGACCCCTGACGGCCCGGGCTTGCATCTGAACCCAGGTTACCAGCATGGCACGAGGTGTGGGGTCCAACGCATCAACCCTCAGCACCAGTGGGCCAGCAGTAATGCTGCCTTTAATACTCCCTTCCCCTTCCTGCTTCAATGTACCCTGTCCCCTACGTACAAGTCACTATTCCCCCCAGACCCTACCCCAATTAGTCACCAACCCATAATGTTTGGTGTGGCACCAATCCCTCAGCCACTCATTGAACTCCTCAAGCCTACCCTTCCTCCTCATGCTTGCACATGGCACTGGCAGTACTTCCAAGAATGTCACTGACTTCCCCACCCCCTCACACTGCCTGCCCAACTACTCGTACCTCCCCCTTACAACTTCCACAGTGTCCCCCCGCCAAGTCGTTTGTACCCACATGGAACAGTAAATGAGGTTTCTTCTTCTTCCTCCTCACTGCATGCTTCAGCAGTGCCTGCCCTGCCCCTCCTGCAGTCAACCTGGGGACAGCTTCAACCCAAATATGGCTATGCCTTTCTCCTTTTCTGCTCCATCTCACCCCTTTCAGTATAGAATCCCCCAGGATGAGTACCCCCCATCCCTTACCCCCTTTTCCTCTCTCACTCACTCATTCTGTTTGTCCCAGAGCTGAAGGCTGCCCTTTTGTACTGGGCTCCTGCCTGCATTGGCACCTTTTTCTGCCCTCAAAGAAATCTGCAGCAGTCCCGACACAGCTCCGTTGAGCTCGCTCACTCCCCCTCTCTCACTCGCTTGCTCTGTTTCTCCTGGCACTGCAGGCTGCCCTTTTGTACTGGGCTTCTGCCTGCATTGGCACCTATTTCTGCCCACAGAGAAGTTCACAGCTGTCCCGACAGAGCTCTGTTGAGGTTGCTCACTCCCCCCTCTCACTCACTCATTCTGTTTCTGCTGGCACTGCAGGCTGCCCTTTTGTACTGAACCCCTGCCTCCGTTGGCACCTTTTTCTGCCCACAAAGAAATCTGCAGCAGTCCCGACAGAGCTCTGCTGAGCTTGCTCACTCCCCATCTTTCACTCACTCATTCTGTTTCTCCCAGCACTGCAGGCTGCCCTTTTGTACTGGGCTCCAGCCTGCATTGGCACCTTTTTCTGCCCACAAAGAAATCTGCAGCAGTCCCGACAGAGCTCCATTGAGCTCACTCACTCCCCCTCTCTCACTCGCTTGATCTTAATCTGTCCAAACACTGATTTCCCAAAGCAATCGCGCTATTATGTGCTGGAAGTGCAAAAACACATTTTGGCCAGGATGTGAAAAATGACAGCTGTACTGTTCATAAGGAGGTGTGAAAAAATGCCAGTGGTGAAAATCTGGCATGAAAATATTACACATTTGCGAAGTTACAAGGGTGCGTGGGAAGTGCACAATGCACCCTAGTAACACAGTCATTTTATGGACATTCATCACAAAATTTTCAAAATAGTCATTTTAGGGCCTCTGCTCATGAACAGTGTCACTGTGATTTTCTTAATGTGTCCCAAACACTGATTTCCCACTGCAACTACGCTATTCTTCACCGGAAGTGTGAAAACACATTTTGGCCAGGATGTGAAAAATGACAGCTGTACTGTTCATAAGGAGGTGCAGATAAATGCCAATGCTGAAAATCTGGAGTGAAAATATTACAAATTTGCAAAGTTATGAGTGCGCATAGCAACTGCGCAATGCACACTCGTAAAACAGGAATGTTTTGGATTTTTTTCCACCAAATTTGCAATGATAGGCTTTTTGAGAGCCCACCTCATGAACACTGGCACTGTCATTTCATTAATCAGTCCCAAAAGGTGATTCCGAACAGTGACCACGAAATCACCTTTCAGGACCGAATAACACCATGACAGTGGCTGAATTCATGAGGCAGGGTCTCAATAACCCCATGTTGAAAATTTGGTGCCAAAATTACCCATAATGCCTGAGATATGTACCAAAATTGAAAAAAACCTATTTATGCCATTCTACAGCTCACTGGCATTTCGTAAGTTCGCAGTTGGCTTTGAAGAGTGCAGACGTGTTCCCGGTCCACTGAAGATCATCGCACCAGGCTCCGGAGGTATGTATAGGGTGAGGGGGTGTGGGAAGCAGGGTGTGCAGAGGGTGGGTGCGGGTTGGGAGAGGGACCACTGACTCAATGAGGGACCGTTTTCTTGTTTACAGGGTTAAAAAAAAAACATTACGGGACAGTTTTTCTTTTCAGGGACATTTGGCATGCTGGGGTGGGCTCCCAGTGTACCACCTGAGTGTTTTTTTGGGGGGGATGGTAGTCGACAGGGGATTGGGCACCCCCATCGGCACATACAGAGTGGGGGAGGGCAAGAGCTCTGGGGGATTGGTCACCCCCTCAGCAGACTACAAATTGGGGGGAATACATTATACCAATGAGAAGTGGTCTCCCCATTGGCAAATTCAACTGGGAAGGGGGGACTAAAGCAAAGAAAGGCGGGGGTGCATGATGCCGAGGGTAATGGGCACCCCCTCAGCATACAAAAGAAACTTGGGGGTAGGGACATTATGCCAATGGGAATGGGGCTCCCCGTCGGCAAATTGGGTAGGGGGCATGCAAGGTACCGCCCTGCAATGACGGGTCGCTCCTTCATTGCAGCAGAATGGAAAGACGCTGCAATAATGAGGTGGCCCCTGATTGCAGCAGTGAAAACCTTGCAAGGTGGTGGCACGCTGGCTGAACTAGTGTCAGCAGTGTGCCACTGCATTGGGGAAAGCAGGCCAAGCCTCAAACAGCAGTGGGGGCATTGGCTACAACAGTGTCGCACCTCCACAACCTGCTTCTGCAGCAAGCTGCCGCTACATGTTTCTTGCACACGCAAGCAACATAAAAATGTGTGGTGTAATACATTTCTTTTTTTTTTATTTAGTTGTTTAACCAGGTATAGCACACTAAGCTGAAAGCTTTTTTACAGGAGCGACCTGGGAGCACAAAGGAGGTTAAGTGACTTGCTCAGGGTCACACAGTATGCAAGTGGAAGCTGTGGGATTCAAACCCAGGTCTTGCCACAATTCAATAAACAGTACTCGTGAAGTGTAACCATGTGAGTGCATGATGTCATAAAAACTTTTGATAGTTAACATAGATGCCCATCAAAGCAAATACAGAGCATTTAACAATTTCCCATTCTACAATACCTGTTAAGTGGGGTCGTGATGTATCATATCCAGGTCTTGAGATACTAGCATTAGATTAAGTATTAGAAAAAGGAAAAAACTAACAGTAATATAAGGAGGGGTCACCTTTATCGGCAAAAAAAGAAAAAAATCATACTATTTGGCTTTCAGTCTGTTGCTGAGAATATGTATCAGTATTACCCAAGGAGGGTTGGTTCACTAAGGTCCTGTAGCGAGGCACCCCTTCCTCAGTCTTTTGAATGGACATACTGCATGCATCACTGTAAAGGGGCTCTGGCATAGCATGCAATCATGACAATTGCTCTTTATGCAGCTTCCATCATACAGCAATCTTGAAAGAAGGTGACAGCTCCCATCATGAATGCTAGGTATAGTATTATGTCAGGTTATGAAAAAAAATCACTTAACTGCAGATGAGCAAGATCACCTCAAATTCCTCTAGGGAACAGTAGCAAGTAATAAGAATAAGTCTTGTGGAAAGGAAGAGCGTCAAACATTGGTGCATTCAATGGGGTAACCTGGGCTCAGCAAAAGGATTGTGAAAACCCATGTGCACAGTTAACCTTGCATTCACATTCAGGAGCAGCAGTTCAAATAAAATGCATTAAAGTTAGCTTGTGAAGTCAGTATGTAAAGAATGGATTTCATATGTCCACACAGAAAACTTGTCAATGTGCAGTGAGTTTTAATAAGGAAGTAGACTGCAGCAATGCACCACTGAAATACTGAAAATCCACTTGTCGGTAGTGCAACAAAGAGGAATCTGGCAAATCTTATCTTACAACCAGCAAGAAGACATTATGGGACATGATGATGTATAAATGAGATTAACCTCAAGCAGCTCTTCATGACACAAAAGCAGAGTATGCATTTTAAGCAAAACCAAACTGTATAACTGCAAGGTCTTAGTTAGATCTGAATTAAAGTCAAAAGCCATCCATAGAACATGGACATATCCTCAGACTCCACAGGACATGTCCAGGAAAAGGAAATGAGGGAAAGCCACATCATGCAAGCTTGTGAAGTGCATTATGTAAGGTCAGAAATCATTCAGCTTGCATATCGCTAGAATATAATGCAGCAGTATTTTCTTTGGGTGGCAATTTTGCAGGATTGATGGGACTTCTATATTGTTCTCTGCTTCTGCTTGTACTTCTACCCCTTTTTATGTTGGCTTGCACTTGCACAGCCAACATATTGCAGTAGTAGCACATTTGGAGGTATTGTCACTGTGGCTGGATGCAGGGCACGCACCAGTAGGTGTGTCCCTCATTCCCCAATAAGGCAGCTGCAGGTGCTGACACCAGCAACATGTAAACTGGCCACCAGATCAAAGAAAAGGTCCACCGCAATGACAGCCAAGCTTCTCACGCAGTAGCATGCCTTTTCTGGTGACCAGTTTACAATAAAAACATGGCGGCATGTCGCCGCAGAGTGCCCCGACCCACTTAATTTGCCGACAGGGGAGCCCACTCCCTGTCAACATGATGCACCCCCCTCCCATTTACAGTGTGTGCCGAGGGGTGCACAATCCCCCTTGGCATCATGCCACCCCTTCCTAGTTTAATTTACTGATGAGGGAGCCCACTCTCCATTGGCATAATGTCCCCCCATTTGTTGTTTGCTGATGGGGGTGCCCAATCCCCCATTGGCTAAAGAACCCCCACAAAAAAACAAACACTCAGGTGGCATGCTGGGAGCCTACCCCAGCATGCCAAATAATTGCCCCTGTAAAAGAAAAACTGTCCGGCGATTTTTTTTTTTTTTTTTACACCTGCAAAGCAGAGAACGGTCCCTCGTCGACTCCAGCGGCCCTTCTGCACACACCGCCCACCCTCTGCACACCCTGCCTCCCCACACCCCCCTCACCCCATACTTACCTCAGGAGCCTGGTGCAACGATCTTCGGTGGACCAGGAACATGTCTGCACTCTTCAAAGCCGATCGCGAACTGAAGAAATGCCGGTAAGCTGTATAGCGGCATAAATAGGGTTTTTCAACTTTGGTGCATATCTCAGCCATTTTGGGGAATTTGTGCACCAAATTTTCAACATGGGGTTATTGGGACCCCTCCTCATGAATTCAGTCACTGTCATGGCGTTATTCGGTCCCAAAGGTTGATTTTGTGGTCACTGCGCAGAATCACCTTCCGGGACAAATTAACAAAATGATAGTGCCAGTGTTCATGAGATGGGCTCTCAGAAAGCCTATGTTGCAAATTTGGTGGAAAAAATCTAAACAATGGCTGTTTCACGAGTGTGCATTGTGCAGTTTCCATGCACGCTTGTAACTTCATGACTTTGTAATATTTTCACTCCAGATTTTCAAAATTGCCATTTTTCCACACTTCCTTATGAACAGTACAGCTGTGATTTTACATATCCTGGCCAAAATGTGTTTTCGCATGTCCGGCGCAGAATAGTGCGGTCGCTGTTTGAAATCAGTTTTTGGGACAGTTTGAGAAAATAATGGTGGCACTGTTCATGAGCAGAGATCCTAAAATGCCTATGTTGAAAATTTGGTAACAAAAGTCCATAAAATGACTGTGTTAGAAGCATGCATTGTGCAGTTTCTACGCACCCTTGTAACTTCGCAAATTTGCAATATTTTCATGCCAGATTTTCAACACTGGCATTTTTTCACATCTCCTTATGAACAGTACAGCTGCCATTTTTCACATCCTGCCCAAAATGTGATTTCACTTCTGTGACGCAGAATGGCGTGGTCGCTGTGGGAAATCAACTTTTGGGATATATTAACAAAATCGCAGTGCCACTGTTCATGAGGGGAGGTCCCAAAATGCCTATGTTGAAGATGTGTCTCTTCAGGGTGGCAATGAAGCTGGCATCAGTTCAATACGTCACTGCCATACCTATTATGCATCTCTAACTCCTGCAATATCAATGCCAATGCCAACGAGACAACATTCGGCCTTGACAAATGCTTGTTTTGTATTGAAGCTGTAATTAAACTGTTGGTGAGTGTGAAATGTTTTAACTGTGGTTTACTTTTGCTTGTGGTGCTGGAGTACAAAGCTGTTTTAGGTTTAGCTTAATTTTTTACAGTCGTGGAATAAGGCAGTGCAGTAAAAGCTTTAACTGGCAGGTCAGATACAAGAGGATGTTCTGGCTGGGCAGCAATACTATTTGGAGTGTTGTGATTGTAATTGATCACATCATTAATGTCTTGTGCAGAAATGACAGGAGGATTCTGAGCTGCCTAACATAAGGAGGATGTTCTCGAGCTGTGTTTGTTAGTTGTTGAAAATTTGAATATTCATGAAACATTTGTTATGGGGCTTTATTTGTCAGTTTAGCCACTATATCTCAAGCATCTCTGGTGTGTCACAATTCTGTGAGTGGCCTCCTAGTACAAGCACTACCAGAACTCGAAGGGTAATTGTGCCACTATACAGAAGCCTGGTGAGGCCATATTTGGACCGTGGCTGTTTGTTCTGGGCTGCCTACCAGACAGGTGAGGAATCGATACTGGGAAGGATGCAAAGAAGGACAAGAAGGATGATTTAGGGTCTTGAGTGCTTGTCCTATGAGGATAGACTGGACTGGCTTGGTCTGATGTCCCTATAAACCAGATGCCAAAAAAGGTTAATTAATAAATAAATAATAATAATTATAAATAAATAATATTGTTTTACATTAGAAGGAATCCATCCTTAATGGGCAATTTAGGTCTAGCTTTCAAAGGCAAATTGTTGGAGGTGGAGTAGCTGTACCACTTCTTCTTACAAAAAGCTTCCTAGAAAAAAGAATGCTTCCACACAAAATACATTTATCTCTGTTATTTTATAAAGTTGCCCCATTATAAATAAAGGAGATTAATACAGTAAGAGTGGAAGCATTCTTTTTTTCTGGCAAGCTTTTTGTAAGAAAAAGTGGAAGAGATACCCCACCTGAAATAAATGTGTCTGGATACAAGCCACACAGGGGCAAGCTCCCTTCCATACAAAGAAGACAAGTACAGTAGATGTACAGTTTCCTGCCGCAGAACTAGAATTTTTCCCTAGTTTTAAGAGACCCTGAAGTGACCTGGAGACATAGAGTAACAAGTAACTTAAACCTTTAAAGTGCTGATCACATGTGGCACATACCTGCTTGGAATCGATGTTGCCATTGTGTAGTGTGTCAGGTGAGTCACAATGTCTCACCCCCCAAAAAAAAAAGAAATTCTGTGTTTAAATATTACTATTTTTGTCTTTGCTTGGTGAATGCACATTTCGATCTGTTCAGCTGTGGTCCCACTACTGCAGATGCTATTTAGTGACATTGACTGAGGAACTTCCTTAGCGTGACAGCAGTAAAGAGTAAGTGAGTCACTTTTTTTTAAAACTTTATGTTTATTGTTTTCAGATAAAAACATATATATTTCATTCTCAAATAGGGTTATACAGTTACATAAGTACACAAAGGTACAAATTCCTCATAGTTGATATACAATACAGCCTACCCTATTTTCTGGTACAAAAGGGGGTAGGAGGATCCAGCTTTTTTATTTTAATATCCCAGATATAGACTACAATATGCTAGACTCCTCAGTGGCTGTGGTATTAACTTGCGACTAGGGGGAATAGTGAAGGGAGACATATGTAAGCTATATGCTCACTATTAACCATTTTTTTACTGAGACTGTAAAGGGAGAATATTATGTCTCCCCACCAAACCTTTCCACATCTCCGACTGAAAATCATAGAATTAAAATTTTTAAAGAACCATTTAACAGCAACTTGAAAACAGTAATAACAATTTCCAAGCTTCAATGTCAACATGCTGACTGCCACTTAATATATAATTGAGCCCCAGTTACCTTAAAAACTGTTGGAGCTCTGTCTTACAGCTAATGGGGATTAAAAACCAATGATTATTTTATCAATATGTGTTGAACCTGTATCCCCCCTACCTGCTTCATATGAAACCCATGTACAGTCCAAAAGTCCCATACTTTTGTTATTTTATTTTTTTTATTTAACAAACAATTATGTCTGTTTATTGCATCATCAGTGCAGGAAGGAAGATTCAACTAAACCTGGCACTGGAAAAAAAAAAACAACAGTCCTCATGTGAAGATCAAGCAATTCACTCCATTGCTGTCAGTCTCCTCCTCCTCAACTTCTCGGCTTGGGGTTGCAGTTTTGGCAGCAAATTCTGCTTCAGTTTTGGTAGTCCATCTGCCAGTGCCTTTTGGCTCCAAGAACTGCCATGTCTTCCCTCCATACATTATTTGGAGATGGGCCAGCAGTAGAAAGGAATGGACGATACCTAGGGCACGAAGTCATTGATGCAGTGAATCAAATTGCTTATGATGTGTCCTGGTTAGGAACAAGAGATCTGGAAAAACTTTGATGTCCTCATCATTGACCAACAGCAGGAATGCAGCTCTTGCCACAGCCAAGATCATGTCCCAAACATGGGAGCCAGAGGTGCACAGCAAAACAGTACGTGTCTGAGCCTGAGCTGAAGGCATTGCATGTGGGTTCAACAGGTAGGCTTTTTCACATGAATGCCACACAAAGTCTTCTAGGTGTGGTAGGGTTCTTGCAGCCAGTTCTTTAGGAAGTGCAGCAGGTTGGTGCCCTCAGTACCCTCCAGTAACCCCACTATTCGGATGTTCCCAGAGTGGGTTTAATTCTCCAGGGCTTCCAGTCTCCCACACATCTGCATGTTCTCCAAGGTTAAGTTGGTCACTGCTGCTTGGGTTGTCGAGAATTGCTTATTCACATCTACCACTGCCCAGTTAATTCTTTTATAGCAGCATCTTGTGGTTCCAGTTTATTGAGAATTCATTCTATTTTAGAGTCTATGGCCCTCATGGACTCCATCATGGCCTGCTATGGAGGTTCTGTGGTGTAGCTCACAGGCCACCCTGTAGCACTGGGAGACATTTCATTGGCCTTGCTGTGTTGCTGCTTCTAAATTTTAGAGGCACCTGCTTGCTGATTCTTAGGGCACCCCATAGAAGTTTGATATCTTTCAACTCCTGACATATTGAAGAATTCAATGCTGTTCAGTAAACTTTCTTCAGTTACGTTTATTTGAAGTTTTCTATGATATGTGGAGACACGAGGTAGAGCTTGGCTGGGAAACAACCTGCCTTGAAAATGGCTCTCTTGTAAACCCCCCCCCTAATGAGTCATGAATCTTGAAAGTGTGGTCTGGGTTGTAGCTGTTAGTAACAGTGCCATCTGTTAAGTGCTGAAAAATGGATGTTTTTTAACAGAACTTTGTTAGTGTGTCTGAGTCAAATGCAGTTTCTGAGATGGAAAAGAAATGTGATCAGGAATTCATTTTAACACTGACTGACAGTACAGCACATGTAGCTTCTGGGTGAGCAGGCAGGGATTTTACAGAATGTAGTATGACGCTTGGCCAGCCGGTTATGATTATTGTATGATATTTGCAATATAAAAATATAGTAGGTGATTGTCTCACATAAGACTTATGCTCTGGTGCTTATGGGTGCCCCCCCCCCAAGGTTTCAGTGAAGCTACAGTGACAAGTGACCTGAAACCAGGAGGTAATTAAAAGACCAGAGGGACTTAATTAAGGGTATCCTGATTTTCTCTCTTAATTAGAACTGACCCAGCTGCCAGGATATAGGGCTCATAAAGTTTTATGATTCCTATAGGAAGAACATTTTATACCAACATGGTGCTAAAAGTTGTAAAATCCATTGATATGCTTTGGGAATAGGAACTGCTCAAGATCAAAGAGAAAATGTTTAATTAAAGAGTCATATTTAGGAAGTGGAGTTTTTGCTGATGTCACATTATTTAATATATCTCCTGACAGGAAATCGTTGTTTGTATTATTTTTAATTCTATAAAGGAGGCACTAGATTACTCAACAAGGGGGTGGGCAGATGGAGCTGAAATGTATCCTTGTAACTGGGGAATATGTCATATCTTTTTGGGCTCTTAAGAAACACAGTTCTCTAACTTTCAAGGCACTTATAGAGGTAATACAATAGATAGAAAAAGTCTAACTGTATTGTGGTAGGAGTTTTTGTTTTGTACTTTGCCCTTGTTCTTTTAAGTGATTGTATGCTCTTTGATATATTGTTCTGTGTTTACATTTTTTTATATTTTTATCATCTTTTAGTAAAATCTTTATTTGAATAATACTGTCTGGGTGTGTCTTCCAAGTTCTTTTTACATGTGATGTATACGTGGTTAAGTTTGACGGCTGTTCTGGAGAGCTTGACGGTGTTACTAAACTGGGAAAAGGTAAGAATATACCTAAGGTCTTTTATGGAGTTTTAAGGGTTCATTTTGGAAGCCTGGCTTGGTGCCCCAGGTGAAAGATTGTACCACAATCCCCGAAGAGAGTACGTATCTAAGCCTGTACATTGGGTATGCTAGCATAAGGTTCACAGTTTTAATCCCCCCAGAATTTGAGACTAAAGGTGATTCGGACCCAAAAGCAGACAGGAGGGTTACCCTGTCTGTTACCTGTTCACATTACTGCGCTTGGAGGTTGGCACTGTGGGAGGAGTCCTGCACGAGGCGAGAGCCACCAAGCAGAACGTCATGGATGCCTGATGGCAGCAGATGCTCAGAGCGTTGAGTCACAGACTGTGACTGTAAAGGACCAAACCTTGGGCATGGAGGGGCCAGTGGCCAGTGTAGTGTCCAGATCCAGTGAGGAGGGCAGCAGGGCCAGTGCAAGTGAAGGGCCATAGCAGCAGGGGAAGGTCACCAGCATTCTGGAGCCAGAAGCAATCAGACTGCAGATTGAGTTACGTAGAATAGAGCTGGAGTTCCAGAGAGACACAGAGCGAAAACAGCGAGAAGCTGACCGTGAAGAGCATGAGCGCCAGTAAGCCGCAGAGGAGAAGAGGGAGCGAGAACAGCAAGAGGTGGACTGTGAAGAGCGTGAGCACCAGAGGCAACATGAACTGGAGAAGCTATGACTCCAACCACCAGCACCAGAGCAGGTAAGTGACTCGGGTTTAACTGGGACCACAGGACTGGGTTACAAATTGACTTCCAAATTGATAGCCAAATTTAAAGAGGGGGAGGATATGGATGCCTTTTTAAATTCCTTGGAAAAAGTTTGTATTCAGGAAAATACTCCTAGAGGGTCCTGGAGCTTCCAGCTATCCCCGCTACTTACCAGGAAAGCTCGGGATGCACTGGGTTAAATGGACAATGAGGACAGTAATGATTACAGCAAACTTAAAGCTGCAATTTAAAAAAAAAGTTTGATTTAACTGCAGAAGCATACAGAGCTAAATTCCATAAGCTCAGGAGAAGCTCTGACATGAGCTACAAGGAGCTAGCCATGAAACAAAGTCAATGTTTAAAACGTTTTTGGGAGGGAATTGAAGCAAACTCTGCAGATAAAATTGAAAATGCTATTTTTCTAGAACAGTTTTTTTGGGCATGCCAGCAGAGCTGAAAACCTGGCTGGAGGACCGAGATCCCAAAACAGTGCAAGAGGCTGCTGAACTCTTGGACCGCTATGCTAAGAGCAAACCTGCTCTGAGAGTGAATGGGACAGGCATGGCAGCGCAGAAAGGGAAAAGCGTGCCTTCAGAGCAGCTATGACCCCCACTGCCTTGATCAAAATCAGTTAGCCCTAGGTTTCAAAGAAAAGAGTTCTCTGAAAAAAGAAATGAATGTTAGTTTTGTAAAGAAACTGGGCATATTGCCAAACAGTGTCCCACAAGGGCAAGCAATACGCAACATGGGGCTAGGAAAGAAGTGGGTTGTTTGTGTGTCTCTGGAAGCATGCCTGTGAACATGAGGGAACACATGCACCCAGTCACGGTGAATGGCGTACAGACACAAGGGTTAAGGGACACGGGGCATCCCTGACATTGGTAAAAGGGGATCTAGTAGAGCCTGGTTAGCTTATACCCAATAAATATGTCACTGTACAAGACTTTACTGGTGAGGAGAAAACATTGCCCCTTGCTAATGTTCTCCTAGTGTAACCTCTAGGTGGCACTATCCCAAGGGCTACTGCCCCTGCCTGCTGAGCTATTAGCAGGTTAAAGGGCCTGAGTTCTGAAACAGGTGCCTCCACCCAGAGGTCAGGGTTGGTAGTGATCAAGCTAACATGGGCACAGCCCTCTGGGACACTGTAACCCCCCTCTTTCCTTACTAGTGGCCAGAACAATACACAATAATCACTTTCACAATACCCCTGATACACCACACTGTTTGCACTTACCACTAGGGCTTTCCTCTGGCTCGACCATGGGGACCCCCTGTAAAACAAGGTTATAGAAAGCAAATAACAGCAGTACAGTACTCTTGCACAAACTGGAACCACAGTCAGGGTAAAGGCAAAAAGAGATCTGATTTATTTAAGGGACTTGAACAAGGGAGGGGTGTAATCAGGTTAATTTGCCTATAGGCTGTATCAATCAAACAGTTATGCATGCACTTCAGGGTCCATAAACAGTAACACACTCTGAGTACCCAGATGGAGAATGGTGGGCTAGCCAGGAACGTTGCAGCTGGTTGGGGGCCTGTGATGGAAGAAAGCAACATGCACAACACACACTATTTGTAATCCAGAGCCGGAGGGCTCAGTTCATGAAAAGAAAACAACAAGACAATCAGATGACACACTTTTAGATTAGGCTGTTGTTGCAGGGAGCTACCCTGAAGATTACTCACGATACCCAAGACTGGACACAGGCTGGACGAAAATCAAGACAGCAGGTGGTTAATCTGGAGTGCAAGGAGAAGCAGGCCCACACAAATCACCGAGGCATCATTCCTGTTCAAGCGTGGAAAAGGGGGCTGATCCCCAGGCAGGTCTCTCGTCGGTGGCTTTCTTTGTGCTGTGGGTAGTCTGGCTGGGCCAGTGTGGCAAGGCCCAGGCCAAATGGAGACAAATTTGGATACAGTCCGTTTTGGGCTGGATACAGCTTTCAGCAAGCAAAACACTGTTCACACAGTGGGGAACCAAATTACGACCCACTAACTACTCACAGCACATTTACATGTAAGGAAATTCTACTGTACTAGACAAACTGCTCTCTTGTCATGATCGCAAAGTCTCTGCACAAACCGGGGATTCAAAAGCAGCTGAAAATCCTGACAGGCAGATCGCATTCAGAAAAATCTTCGGTCTTCTTCAGGTATGAGCCCGGTAGGCAATCAGTGGCTACTTCATTATCACAAACTCGGATTTAGTCTGAAATAATTCTCTTTTCTCCCTCTCAGGGACAACAGGCAGACATGAAGGTCACAACTCAGGCCTTTCCACAGTCCTCCCGCACGAAACTACACAGACGGCTGCTCAAACTGTCCCGAGCTGTTGCTTCTTTAACTCCCAACTGAGATCTGATCTAACTACCAGCAAACCAGGGACTCTCCCCAGAATCCAAAAGGTTTGGTTGGCTGATCTGTCTGTCAGTCACAACAAAGGCTCCCCCTTCAGGTGCAAAAAGGCACCAAAAGCCCAAAACTACAATTCCTACAGATTTTGACTGCAGACAGCTCCTGTAGTCCGTCTCCATTTTAGGTTCCACCAGTACTGATTGGTCCAATTCGCAGTCCTGGGCCAAATGGTGGGGATAAACAAAACAGTCCTTGCTGCAAAGAAGGCAGGATTAGACAAACTACATTATCATTATCACACTAATAGGTTTTTAGCAAACAGTTACATCTTCTAACAGAGCTCCCTCTGTGCAATTAGCTATGGCAGAAACGGAGCGATTACCAGGCAGCCTGGGCGGGACTCGAGCATGACAACACTCAGCCTACGTCCAGATTAATCACCCCTGCAAATCTAGGCAGCCCTTAAAGAGGCAGTACACAGGCACTCTCTGGCAATAACGTTTAACTGCTAAACGCAGGACGCCAGTCTGGCAGTGAGGATTTAGGCAAGCTTGAGGAAGACTTTTCGGGAACCCCCATTTATAGGGGGGTTACATCTTTCCCTGCCTGGAGAAAACTTGATGTCCGTGTCAAGTCTGTACCATCATAGATAGAAACATACAAACATAGAATTTGACGGCAGATAAGGACCGCTTGGCTGACCTAGTCTGCCCATTTTCCTACCTAACAGATAAGCTGCAGATCCTAGTTAACCAACAGCTTACTTCCTCCTACCCCCCACTAGGACTGCCTTATGTCTGTCCCATGCATTCTTGAATTTCCCCACTGTTCTTGACTCCACAGCCTCCTCAGGGAGGCTGTTCCATGCATCCACAACCCTCTCTGTGAAAAAATACTTCCTCACATTACCTCTGAGAAATCCCCCCTCTATCTTCAAATTGTGCCCCCTTGTTCTTGCACATCTCTTTTTCTGAAAGATGCTACCCTCTTGGACTTTGTTGATTCCCTTGAGGTACTTGAAAGTTTCTATCATGTCCCCTCTCTTCCTTCTTTCCTCAAGGGTATACATATTAAGCTCCTTTAGTCTTTCTTCGTATGTCTTCTGGTGCTGACCCTGCACCATTTTGGTTGCCCTCCTCTGGACAGCCTTCATTCTGTCTATGTCTTTACGGAGATGGGGTCTCCAGAACTGCACACAGTACTCCAGATGGGGTCTCACCAACTGTCTGTACAGAGAGATAACAACTTCCTGTTTTCTACTGGTGATACCTCTTCCTATGCATCCCAGTATCCCCCCAGCCTTCCTTACTGCCTTCTCACATTGCTTGCCCACCTTTAGGTCATCTGATATAATTACCCCCAGGTCTCTTTCCATTTTTACTGTTGTCAATATCTCACCCCCATTGTGTACGCTTCCCCTGGGTTTTTGTTTCCCATATGCATTACCTTGCACTTCTTTGCATTGAATCTGAGCTGCCATACATTTGACCATTCCTCCAACCTTGCCAAGTCCCTTCTCATCCTTTCCACTCCATCTTGTGTATCAACCCTGTTGCAGATCTTTGTGTCGTCTGCAAAGAGACATACTTTTCCTTCCAGTTCCTCTGCAATGTCACTTATAAAGACATTAAAAAGGACCAGTCCCAGTACTGAACCCTGTGATACCCCGCTAGTTACTCTCCTTTCTTCACTGTGTGCTCCATTTACTACTACCCTTTGCTTCCTGTTGTCTAGCCAATTTTTTATCCAGGCTACCACCTTGGGACCCACTCCAAGGCTGGCTAACTTGTGTATTAATCTTTTGTGTGGGACTGTATCAAATGCCTTGCTAAAATCTAGGTAGGCCATGTCCACAGCACCTCCCTGGTCTACTACTTTGGTCACCCAGTCAAAGAAATCTATTAGATTCGTCTGACACTACCTTCCCATCGTGAATCCATGCTGCCTTGGGTCCTGTGCCCCACTGGCCTCTAGGTACTCAACAATTCTTTCCTTCAGAAGTGATTCCATCATTTTCCTACCACTGAGGTCAAACTAACTGGTCTGTAGTTTCCTGCCTCTGTCCTGCTCCCACTTTTGTGAAGAGGAATCACATCTGCCCTCCTCCAGTCCTCGGGTACCACCACCACCACATCCTCCCATGATTTGTTAAAGAGAGTGGTCAGCGGTGCCACTAGTTCTACCCTTAGTTCTTTTAGAATTCTTGGGTGAATCCCATCTGGCCCCATTGCTTTGTCCACATTCAATTTTATTAGCTCTTTCAGAACCCTTTCTTCTGTAAATGGACTGGTTATAGACCCCCGTCTTCAGAGTGCTTCTCTTGTTTGGTTTAGGTACCTCCCTTCCCTCTTTCTTTTTATGAATACTGAGCAGAAATATTCATTCAGTATCCCTGCTTTTTCACTGTCACCCTCTACCCACATTCCCTCCCCTTTATTAAGCCTCAGTATCCCTCTTTTGGTCTTTCTTCGCTCCCTAATGTACCTATAAAAGGTCTTATCCCCCTTCTTAACAGAACTGGCTATCCTTTCCTCGGTTTGGGCCTTTGCTATTCTGACTGCCTTCCCAGCCTCTTTCTTGCTTTAACTGATAAAGTTCTCTGTCCTTCTCCTTCTGTGTTTCCTTATATTTCCTGAATGCTATCCTTTTCTCCTTAACCTTCCCTGCCACCTCTTTTGAGAACCATAGCGTTTTTTCTGCTGTGTTTTATTGATTTGCTTTACACAAAGGCTTGTTGCCTCTGTGATGGCTGTTTTGATTACTCCCCATTGTTCCTCCACTCCTCCTTCTTGCCTGTTTGCTAGTGCTTTTCTGAGGCATTCTCTCATTTTCCCAAAGTCAGCCCTCCTAAAGTCCCGTACTCTTGCTTCTGTATGGCTTGATGGTATGGCTGTGTTTATCATGAACCACACTGTTTGGTGGTCGCTTGTTCCCAGAAAATGCATCAGTTAACATAAACTTATTACTTTACTATACATATTCACTACACTTCATGATACCATATCCATTCTGACAACACATTACTATACTGAATCAGGTAATAACTTCTTGCACCTTAAACATTGCAGGAGGGGGCCCTTCCTATCAGCTAACTTGAGGCTAGAGGGGGCAGGGGCACCATGGTGAGAGGGAAAGACAAGTAACCTGGAATTGGCTGTCAAGCTCAATTTGGGCAGTGAGCTTGGTGAGACATAAACACCTTTGTGCACCACATTGAGAGGCAAATCCACTGGCCTCCCGGGATAATCATAACTGAGATGTACTACTGGCTTGACAGCTCAGCCAGTCTTTCTGAGGGGGACAACTACAGTCTCTGTACTCTCAGCACTGGTCTGGGGACTCTCGTCACTTGTGACGGGTGCCTCTGCCTGAATGGGAATGTCCAAACTTGGGGCACTGTCAGATCCTTGCTCTGCAGGCTCTGTTTCTACAACACTTGACTCATTTTGCGAAGCCTCAGGCAAAATCAAGCTTTGAGGCACTGAAGGGCGGTGGTCAGCACTCTCATAGTGTTCTTCAAGTTCTGGTATGTTACCAGAAAGACTCAAACCCTCAGCCTATTTTTCAGGCAGATCATACAGTTCCACAATACACAGAGACTCAACATCTTCAGACGTGATACTTTGCACTTCACTTTCTGGGAGCATTGGCTCCAAGGACAAAGCTGGGGGGTAAGGCAGTCCAGGAGGCCCAGCTTCATCCACACAATTTATCAGGGGGTTACCTCAAAACAGCTGACTCAGTTCATAAGATGGGTAATAGGCATGGTCATATTCACTTTCATCAGAAGTGGACTGACAGTCACTATCATTCTGGGCCTGCTGTGGAGAAAACCTTAAATCTGTGACCACTGGGGTAGGTTGACTCTGTCTCTTTCTTGCAGCAGCACAAGTCACTGGTCTGGGGGAGCAGTCTCTGGGGTTCAGCCTCAATCATGACTTGGCCGATAGGTAGTAAGTGGTTATGGTGCATGGTCTTGACGGCTTTAAGGTTGTTCTCAGGACACGCTTTGTACACTAGTAAATCATCCAGCTTTCCAACTACTACATGGGGGAGATGGTGCCATTGATCAGCAATTTTTTGTTTGCCATGCAGTCCCAAATTGCGTAACAACACACGGTCTCCAGATCAAAGCTCTTGAGCCTTTACTTTTTTATCGTGCCTCTCTTTGTTGGCTAAATTTCTCTTGGTGGTCATTGTCTGGCCAGTTGATAGGCATGGTTCAGCTGAGCTTTCAGTTTGTGTACATACTGCAGGTAGTTTTTGGCTTGGACCCCATCTGGAGAGACCCCAAAACAGACATCAACTGGCAGCCGGGCCTCTCTCCCGAACATGAGGCGGTAGGAGGAGAAACCGGTAGCATCATTTTTCGTGCAATTGTATGCATGTAACAAGGTGCTAATCTGCTGGCTCCATTTACGCTAGTCTTTTGAGTGGAGGGTGCCCAGCATGTCTAGCAGGGTGCGGTTAAATCATTCTGGTTGAGGATCTCCCTGCAGGTGATAGGGGGTGGTCCTTGACTTCTGCACTCCCCACAGAGACAGCATTTATTTGATTAGTCGACTCTCCAAGTCTCTGCCCTGGTCAGAATGAATTAGCTGGGTGGCACCATAGTGGATGAAGACATTTTCCACTAGCACCTTGGCCATGGTAGATGCCTCTTGATCTTTGGTGGGAAAAGCTTGTACATACCATGTGAAATGATCCATAACCACTAACACATTACCAATATTTCGCTGATCAGGCTCTAAACTCAAGAAGTCTATGCAGACTAGTTCCTTGGGAGTGCTGGTAGCAATATTAACAAGGGGGGGCAGCCTTCTGGGGCAGGGCTTTTCTTTGCAGGCAGCGACTACGATTCTTTACATGGTGTTCAACATCGGCCCCCATTTTGGGCCAGTAGAAGCGAGATCATACCAGGTCAAGGATTCTGTCAATGCCGAGGTGCCCCATGTGATTGTGGATGGACCTCAGAACCAAATCTTTAAAGGCCGTGGGCAGGACCAATTGTTGTTTGCCTACTTTACCACTACAATCTACTGTCTTTCTATACAACAACTGATTGAGCAACTTCAATCTGGAGCCATCTTTATACAATAAATCAGCTCGCAAGTCAGTGGAACGTAACTTAGACACATCTTTCCCCGCACGCAGGGCACCCAGTGCTGGCTGAATCATAGGTTCTTGGGACTGACCCCACTGAATGCTGTCATTGTCAAATTGAGGTAGTGCACTAATATCTAGAGCAGAGAAGTGGAAATAAGCAGCCGGTATGCAGGTGTCAGAAGGGCCCAAGCAATCTACTAAACAGTTCACTGTGTCTGCAGACATCTGTTCAACTCTATCAAACTTTTGGCACAATGGTCGAACGTCAGGTTCAGACAGACTGACCCAATCACTCTTGGAAGTGGGCCTTCATGATACAGCATCAGCATCAGTATGGTTCAGACCCAGTCTGTATTCGACAGCATAATCATAGGTTGATAATGCAGAAAGCCACCGGTGCCCAGTGGCGTCTAACTTAGCTGAAGTCTGTACATAGGTCAATGGGTTATTGTCAGTCTTCACTAATATCTTTGCCCCATAGAGGTATTCAAGAAACTGGTCAATGATGGCCCATTTTAGCACAAGGAACTCCAACTTATGCATAGGGCAGTTTCAGTCGGACGGGGTCAGGCTCCTACTGGTGAAAGCTACTGGTCTCAGGCCATCTTCATGGTCTTGATACAGCACCGCTCCTAGACCCTGCAGACTAGCGTCTGTATGCAACACATAGGGTTTGGTGGGGTCAGCATAGGCGAGGATAGTGGAGTGGGTGAGCTGGTATATGATCTCATGGAAGGCTGCTTCACAGTCGGGCGTCCAGTGGGGCCCAAAGAGTTCACCTGGGTGGAAATACACTTTTTCAGTTTCTTTAACAGACCCTTTTTTTGCATTTACGATTGGTCAGAGGGTAACCCTGGGTAAGGTTCAAGAGTAGGTGAATCACCTTGGAATAGTCTTTTATGAATCTGCAGTAGTAGCCACAGAATCCCAGGAAACATTGTAGTTCTTTCAGATTATGGGGCCGGGGCCAAGTAGTCAGTGCTTCAACCTTACTTGGATCAGTCTCTATCTCTTTTGTTGATATTATGTGCCCCACATACTTCACGGAGGTTTGGAAAAATTGGCACTTGTCAACAGACAGCTCAAGGCCGAAGTCTTCCAGTTGGTCTAGGACTTTAAACAGTTGGTTCTCATGCTCCTCTAAGGTGCTCCCAAACACAATGACATCATCCAAGTACACCAGGCATTCCAGCAAATTCATATGTCCCACCGCACATTCCATCAGTCGCTGAAAAGTTGCTGGGGCACCCGATATCCCCTGTGGCTTTCTCAGAATTCATAGAACCCCAAAGGACAGATGAAGGCTGTTTTCTCATGGTCCTCCGGGGTCATTGGAATCTGGTAATATCCGCTGCGAAGATCCAACACCGAGAACCATTTGTTTCCATTCAAGCAGTCCAGGGCATCCTGTATACGAGGTATGGTGTACTGGTCTGGGATGGTCCACTGATTCAGGGTTCGATAATCAACACACATCCTCACAGACCCATTCTTCTTATGCACAACCACAATGGGAGAGGTGTATGGGCTCCTAGATTCTTGTATCATGCCAACAATGAGCATTTCTTGCAGGTGTCTTCTCACATCGTCTATGTCTGCTGGGGCTAGGAGTCGGGACCTCTCTCGAAATGACCATTCATCGCGCAGGCGTATGTGATGCTCCACAGCCTGGACACATCCCACGTCCCATTCCTTCAAAAAAAACACTTGGTCTCTCTGGGCAAGTCGCTTGCTAATTCTAGCCTTTCATTCAGCGGGCAAGGGGGAGTCGCCAAAGTCAAACAAGTCCGGGGTCATTCTCTCCTTCTCACAGGGTGCTTGTTGTTGGGTAATATGGCAGTGTCTGCACAGTGTACCATAGCTAAGGTGCACCATCTGTTCACCCGGATTTCCCGATCTGACACATTGTGAATCTGGACGATCACACATCGTGCATAGGCATGGGCTCGAACAGGCAAAATGATGGGCTTGATCAATAATTCTTCTGGCAACTTTCCATCGCCTGGCGCATCCAACATCAGTATTTTGTTCTTGACATCATTCCAGAGGCGGACCTCCCCTTGAATGGTACACTGGGCGTTAGTGGCCAGTACCATAGAATCGGGATCCTTCTTCCACATGATCCCCACCGGTTCATCCTGGTCTACTTCCTTGGGTTTCTGTTGCAAATTGTAGGCTCTCTTAATCAGAGCCGGAATTCTCAGGGCCCTCTCAGTCCGTCGCCCTTGTTTCTCATGACAGAGTTGCACCAGTCTCCCAAACATATGGGCGTTGGTCCCAATTAACTGAGGAACCCCATCATACAGTCCAGCAGGGGGACACACTAAGGCCAGTGTCTCAACTCGTTCATCCACTCCAGCCACTGAGGTAGGGAAAGACAGCCAGATCCGAATATACCCTGAGTATGGATAAGACTTCTCACTCAACCCCCAGATATGCAAGCCTTCCAATGGGTGAAGGGGCACATCAGGCAGGTGCTTTTGACACCAGTCTTGGAACACTATAGTCACTTGAGGCCCACTGTTGAGCACGGTCTGTGCGGACAGTCCGTTCACTTTCACTGTCGTTTCCATTGAAGGGCCCACTATTTTGGACCAGTCTGGAGAGGCAGTAGCAGAGGCCTGGACAGACAATTTAGCCACAAAGAAGTTTGTGTTAGGGTTTCTCGAACCCTCACTGCGGTTATTTTGGGCACCCCTTGGCCACTGATTTGCTTTTCAGAGCTCCTCTTGGAGTCTGTTTACTACTCTTTCTAAGTCCTTCTGAGACTGGCATTCTCTTTTCATATGGCCATCCTTTCCACAGTTGTGACAAATGACAGACTTCTGGGTCACCCTGGGAGAGAACATCGTATGAGGAACTGAAGCAGTAGTAAGAGATTGGGGTCTAATATCTGCTTGCAATGGTGAGAGTGGTGCAATGTGTCTTAATAGTTCCTGCAGAGTGGCAGTCAATCTGGTGATCTCAGTCTTGGAGCCACCCTCAGTAGCGGATGCCTGAGGGTGCACCCCCACCCCCATGGCAGTCACATCCTGAAAGGCACCAGAATCTTGTTCCATGGGGGAAACCTTGCAGAGGCACCCATCCTCCACTCTCGGACTTCCTTTAGTAGTTCGCCTTTCCAATGCTGGACCCAGGTGGAAGTCCTTAGCATTCTCAGAGTGCCTGCAGTGCCAACTTTGTCCCTTAGCCTCACTTGGCTGATCACTCTCAGCCACTTGTGCAGCAGCAGCAGATATGGGTGCAATTCCCCCATGGGGTCCCCTTTGCTCAACCCCATGAATTTGTTTCATTAGCCCGTCATAGGAGGGGGGCGATTCCAGTCGGGTGGCAAGGACGCAACTGAAGCAGTAACAGTTCTGAAAATGGAACAGACTTAAGGAGCTGGTCCAGCCTAGTTCAATCTAATTAATTTGACGGCAAACTACCCTTTCTGAGGCACTCTTGTAGCAGCTTTTCTAGCCGAGGTACAAACACAGACAATGGCTCCCCGGAGTACTGCTGACCATTTCTTACTCTCCATCACAGATCCTCATCTGAATATGGGCTCCCAAACACATTCTCCAATGCATCAAGATAGTCCTGCCCAGTTGCTTCGGGGTTATTGGCCTGCTTGGCACTGATGGTAGCCAGGGTAGAACTTTGGAGGCTCTCACTCAACCTTTTTCATTTCTCTGCTTCTAAGCATTGCCATTCAGGTACTAGAGGGGCAACATAGTCTATCCAGATCTCACAGTCATCCTCCTCCTGGTTGGGGGTGGGGAGGGGACCCAAGAAGATTCTCAGCTTTCGGTAGGAGTCGTGACTAATGGCAGGTACAGATATAAGGGCCAGCATGGGCACGGGCACAGAAAGCGGGGCAGTAACAGGTGCTGGAGTGGAAGGGGGCGTTGGGGAAGGAACACCCCCTGGTGGCAGGAATAGTTTCTTACAATCCTCCATGGTTTTCCCTTTTTCCAGCAACAACTTAGCAAATTTCTCCTCAAAAGTCTGAGATAATGGTGGGAGCTCATCCTCCCAGGCATCTTTACTATCTTTTGTTATCACTCTCCAGGCAGCTGGAACCCCATCTGGGGCAATAGTCTGTGGCACTTTAGAGCTGTCCACGAGGTCACTACACTCTACTAAGGCTATGAAAGTTTGGGCAATCAAATTAACCTGTCGACTCACCACTACAGGGTTTTTTAAACATTGAACTTTGGAGAGCGCTCCCTCTACAGTGTCCTTACTGCTACCCAAAGGGATATCCAGAGCATTTTGGGGGTCGACCTCCTGCCCCATACACCACCCACAGCCACTTCTGTTGGGGTAGCCATTTATGTTTGACAACAATTCATAATTTCAGCCACTACAAGGCACAAAATCCCAGTGGTGCCTCCAAAATGTAACCCCTAGATGGCACTATCCCAAGTGATACTACCCCTGCCTGCTGGGTTAGTAGCAGGTTAAGGGGTCTGAGTTCTGAAACGTATGCCTCCACCCAGAGGTAAGGATTGGTAGTGGTCAAGCTAACCTGGGTACAGCCCTCCGGGACACTGTAACCCCCCTCTTTCCTTACTAATGGCCGGAACAATACACAATAATCACTTTCACAATACCCCTGATATACCACACAAGTATCCACACTGTTTGCATTTACCACCAGGGCTTTCCTCTGGTTCTACCATGAGGACCTCTATAAAATAAGGTTATACACAGTAAATAACATCAGTACAGTATTCTTGCACAAACTGGAACCACAGTCAGGGTAAAGGCAAAAACAGTTAGATCTGATTTATTTAAGGGACTTGAACAAGGAAGGGGTGTAATCAGGTTAATTTGCTTAAAGGCTGTATCAATCAAACAGTTATGCATGAACTTCAGGGCCCACAAACAGTCACACATGTTGAGTACCCAGATGGAGAACGGTGGGCTAGTCAGTAACATTGCAGCTGGTTGAGGCCCTGTGATGGAAGAAAGCAACATGCACAACACACACTATTTGTAATCCAGAGCCGGAGAGCTCAGTTCATGAAAAGAAAATAAGACAATCAGATGACTCACTTTTAGATTAGGCTGTTTTTGCAGGGAGCTACCCTGAAGATTACTCACGATACCCAAGACTGGACACAGGCTGGATGAAAATCGAGACAGCAGGGGGTTAATCTGGAGTGCCAGGAGAAGCAGGGCCCACACGAATCACCGAGGCATCGTTCCTGTTCAAGCGTGGAGCAGGGGGCTGATCCCCAGGCAGGTCTCTCATCGATGGCTTTTTCTGTGCTGTGGGTAGTCTGGCTGGGCCAGTGTGGCAAGGCCCAGGCCAAATGGAGACAAATTTGGATACAGTCCATTTTGGGCTGGATACAGCTTTCAGCAAGCAGAACACTGTTCAGAAAGTGGGGAACCAAATCATGACCCACTAACAACTCACAGCACATTTACATGTAAGGAAATTCTACTGTACCAGGCAAACCGCTCTCTGGTCACAGTCGCAAAGTCTCTGCACAAACCGGGGATTCAAAAGCAGTTGGAAATCCTGACAGGCCGATCGCATTCAGCAGAATCTTCGGTCTTCTTCAGGTATGAGCCTGGTAAACAATCAGTGGCTTACTTAGTTATCACAAACTCGGATTTAGTCTGAAATAATTCTCTTTTCTCCCTCTCAGGGACAGCAGGCAGACATGCAGGCCACAACTCAGCCCTTTCCACAGTCCTCCCACACGAAACTAAGCAGACGGTTACTCGAACTGGCCCGAGCTGTTGCTTCTTTAACTCCCAACTGAGATCTGATCTAACTGCCAGAAAACCTGGGACTTTCCCCAGAATCCAAAAGGTTCGGTTGGCTGATCTGTCTGTCAGTCACAACAAAGGCTCCCCCTTCAGGTGCAAAAAGGCGCCAAAAGCCCCAAACTACAATTCCTACAGATTTTGACTCCAGGCAGCTCCTGTAGTCCGGCTCCATGTTAGGTCCCACCAGTATTGATTGGTCCAATTCGCAGTCCTGGGCCAAATGGTGGGGATAAACAAAACAGTCCTTGCTGCAAAGAAGGCAGGATTAGACAAACTACATTATCATTATCACACTAATAGGTTTTCAGCAAACAGTTACATCTTCTAACAGAGCTCCCTCTGTGCAATTAGCTATGGCAGAAATGGAGCGATTGCCAGGCAGCCTGGGCAGGACTCGAGCATGACAACACTCAGACCCCACCCAGATTAATCACCCTGCAACTCTAGGCAGCCCCTAAAGAGGCAGTACACAGGCATTCCCTGGCGATAATGTTTAACTGCTAAATGCAGGACACCAGCCTGGCAGTGAGCGTTTAGGCAAGCTCGAGGAAGACTTTTCAAGAACTCCCATTTATAGGGGAGGTTACAGTAGACTGGGGTGAAACAGGGGGAACTGTGCAACTGGTGGCTGTAGCCAAAACGTTAGCAGTGGACGTCATCCTTGGCAACAATCTCAAACAAGGGATGGTGTGTGCCATTACCCATAGCCAAGCAGCAAGGGAAAATTGTAGTTCCCTGAACCCCACAGAAGCCATTGTGGAAACCACAAGGATGCTGGTTCCCCAGCCTGTGTCTCCTGATATGGAGACTAATGAAAAGGGGCCAGAAATTTCCCCAGCAGCAGTTAACCACACAGCTATGTAGGGTTACTCTGAAGAGGGAGGGGTGACCCATTGTCAGACGGTTAGGGATGACAATGATTCTGAGTGCCCTGATGCTAGTTCTAGGAAGCCTAGTTTAGAGACTGAAGGGGACCTGTCCCATGCCTTGAGAATGTGTAAGGAGTTTGCAGCTCCTCAGAAAAGTGACCCTAGTCTAGAGAAGCTGAGGGCTTGGACAGACTGATGGAGCATAGGAAGGTGATGGTAGACATAAGGTTTATTGGGAAAATGGACTGATGTATACTCAGGCTGTGCAGACAGAGGGAGGGGTTATAGGTAGGCAGCTTGTCATTCCCCAGGGGTATCGTGAGCAGTTGCTCAAGATTACACATGATATTCCCTTGTCTGGTCATCTGGGAATTGCGCGCACTATGCAGTGGTTGGCCCAGAATTTCTATTGGCCCAACTTCACCCAGCAGGTGAAGGAGTATTGCAGGTCTTATCACTGGTGCCAAGAAATAGGGAAGGCGGGCAAGAAAACCCAAGCCGCCCTTATTCCACTGCCCATATAGAGCCTTTCCAGAGGGTGGGAATGGATATTGTGGGGCCTTTAAATACCCCCAGCTCCTCCAGGAAGAGGTTCATCCTGACTGTGGTGGATTATGCCACCCTGTACCCCAAGGCAGTCGCCCTATCCTCACTGAGGACAAAGTGGCCGATGCCTTACTTGGGATTTTCTCCCATGTTGGGTTTCCGCAGGAGGCCATCACCGATCATGGGGGTTCATTCATGTTGGACCTGATGAAATGTTTGTGGGAGAAGTGTGGGGTGGTGCAGAGATGCACAACACCATATCACCCACAAGCAAATGGGCTTGTGGAAAGATTTAATGGTACCCTGAAGTCAATGCTCCAGGCGTTTGCTGAACAGCATGGGAAGGACTGGAAGAAATACCTTCCCCACCTGTTGTTTGCATACAGGTAGGTGCCCCAAGAGTCAACAGAATTTTCCCCCTTCGAACTCTTATATGGATGCCGGTATGTGGGCCCCTAGACTTGATCCGGGAGGACTGGGAAGGCAAGCACACCACCCAGGGAACTCCCATAGTGGATTACATCCTTAGGTTTAGGGAAAGGCTGAAGGAGCGTATGAGGACAGCCCAGAGCAACCTGGCAGCTGTTCAACAGAAACAAAAAGGGTGGTACAACCGCAGAGCCAGAACTCGCTCATACATGGTGGATCAGGAAGTCATGGTCCTTATTCAGTCCAGAAAGACAAGTTGCAGGCTGAGTAGGCAGGACCGTACAAAGTAGTTAGGAAGGTAAATGATGTGAACTATATTATAGAGTTACCTGACAGAAGACAAACAGAAAGGATGTACCATGTCAACATGATGAAGCCATATGCTAATAGGGCTGACATGGTATTCGCAGTATGTAGTCCTGGAGAGGGGATGGACAAAGGAGACCCCCTTCTGGACTTGCTGGAAGAAAGCAAGCAGGAGTCCTCTGTGGAGGCAGTTAAATTGTCTCCCCAGCTGGCCCCAGACAAGATCCAGGAAGTAAGGGAGGTTTTAGCAGACTTTGCCTCCCTGTTTAGCACCAAGCCTGGACTAACCCCATTAGCGATGCACGATGTGGAGACAGGGACACAGACGCCCATACGGCAGACAGCATATTGGGTGCCAGAGGCTGTCCAAAAGGACATTAGGAGAGAAGTGGAGGAGATGCTGGATTATGGGGTAATCCAGAGATCCCACAGTCCCTGGGCCTCACCCATAGTCCTTGTGCCCAAGCCAGATGGCTCTACTCATTTCTGTGTGGACTATCATGGACTGAATGCAGTCACAAAGTCAAACACCCACCCAATGCCCCGGATGGACAAACTCCTGAACAAGTTGGGAGGGGCGACCTACCTTATGACTATTGACCTAAGGGGCACTGGCAGGTAGAGTTAATGGACAGAGCTAGGGAGAGGTCGGCCTTCATCACTCTGATAGGCTTATTTGAATTTAAAGTAATGCCTTTTGGAATAAAGAACGCCCCGGCCACTTTCCAAAGGTTGGTGAACCAGGTGTTAAGTGGTGCTGAGGAGTACACTGTGGTGTACCTGGATGACATTGCCATCTTTAGTGCCAGCTGGGAGGAACACCTGTCCCACCTTAGGGATGTGCTGGGCAGGATATAGAGGGCTGGGCTCACTGTCAAAGCTGAGAAGTGCCAGGTGGCCATGGGAGAAGTGGCATACCTCAGGCATGTTGTAGGCCAGGGACAGCTCCATCCTAACCAAGTAAAAATAGAGGAGATCAAGGCATGGCCCAGACCAGAAATGCAGAAGCAATTCAGGAGTTTTCCTGGGACAACACGGTACTATAGGAAATTTGTACCCAGTTACAGTGCCCTGGCTGCTCCCCTATCTGACCTGGTAAAGAAAAGGATGCCAAAGAAAATTACCTGGGGACCAACCTGTGAAAAAGCCTTTACCAGACTGAAGGAGGCACTGTGCAGTGCTCCTGTATTGACAAGTTCTGACTATGGCAGACCCTATACAGTTCAGACTGATGCCTCAGATGTGGGTATTGAGGTAGTACTGAGTCAGACATCCAACCAAGGGAAAGATCACCCAGTAGTGTACCAGAGTAAAAAGTTACTTCCCAGGGAGCAGGCATACTCTACTGTGGAGAAAGAGTGTCTTGCCATAGTGTGTGTCCTAAAGAAGCTAGAGCCATACTTATATGGGCAGCATTTTATGGTACAAACTGACCACAACCCCCTGGTTTGGCTGACGCAAATGGGAAAAACTAATGGTAGATTGTTAAGATGGAGTCTTGCCTTACAAGGGTATGACATGACAATCTTACATAGGGCTGGAGTGACCAATGAGAACAGCGATGGGCTTTCACGTCTTTATGAGGAGTGAACTGATTTGGGAAGTTCATCCCATGCAGGGGATAGAGCCCCCAAATTCAGTCTAAGTGGGGAGGATTTGTGATGCTTGGCCAGCTGGTTATGATTATTCTATGATTTTGTAATATAAAAATGTAGTGTGTGATTGTCTGTCATGAGACATCCTGTGCTTCTGGGATGACCTCCCCCCCCCCAAGATTTCAGCTACAGGATGTTAACCTGAAACCAGGAGGTAATTAAAGACTAGAGAGACATAATTAAGGGTCTCCTGTTTATCTGACTTAATTGGAGCTGACCAGCTATCAGGATATAGGGATCGTAAACTTTTATGACATTTTAGAGGAGTTGCATTTTATAGCCATGTTTATGGCCTCCTGCCTTTGAAGCTGGGAAACTAAAATATCCTTTGATCTTTGGGGAAGCAGGAAACCACTCAAGATCAAAGAGTCATATTGGGAAATTAAGTTTTGCTGATGTCACCTTATTTAATATACCTCCTGATAGGACATCCTATGTGCATTATTTTTTTTATATTTAATAAGGAGGAGCTAGGTGACATCATGGAAGGGGTGTGTTTGAGAGACACTTTAAGTTATTCTGTGTCTGATCTTGAGACACATATTTTTGTGGGCTCCTTGAAACAACATCTAACTTTAAGCATTGTAAGAAGGTATACATTAGATAGAAAAGTCTAATTGTATTGTGGTAGGAGTTTATGTTTGTACTTTTCCTTGTTTTCTTTTAAGTGATTGTATACTTTGTGATATAGTGTTCTGTGTTTACATTTTACATATTTTTATCCATTTTTAAGTAAACCTCTTATTTTAAAGAGACTGCCTGGTGTGCCTTCGAAATTCTTTCTTTTGCATGTGAAGTATAGATGGTTAAACTCTGCTGTGGAAAAAGAGTGTCTTGCCATAGTGTGGGCTCTAAAGAAGTTAGAGCCATACTTATATGGGCAGCATTTTGAGGTACAAACGGACCAAAACCCCCTGGTTTGGCTGACCCAAGTGGAAAAAACTAATGGTAGACTATTAAGATGGAGTCTTGCCTTGCAAGGGTATGACATGACTATCTTACATAGGGCTGGATCAACCAATCAGAATGCAGATGGCCTGTCACGTATATATGAGGAGTGAACTGACTTGGGAAGCTCATCCCATGCAGGGGATAGAGTCCCCAAATTCAGTCTAGGTGGGGAGGATTGTGATGCTTGGCCATCTGGTTATGATTGTTGTATGATATTTGCAATATAAAAATATAGTAGGTGATTGTCTCACATAAGACAGCCTGTGCTTATGGGTGCTCCCCCCCCCCAGGTTTCAGTGATGCTACAGTGACAAGTGACCTGAAACCAGGAGGTAATTCAAAGACCAGAGGGACTTAATTAAGGGTCTCCTGCTTTTCTCTCTTAATTAAAACTGACCCAGATGCCAGGATATAGGGCCCGTAAAGTTTTATGATTCCTATAGGAAGAACATTTTATACCAACATGGTGCTAAAAGTTGTAAATCACTTTGATATGCCTTGGGAATAGGAACTGCTCAAGATCAAAGAGAAAATGTTTAATTAAGGAGTCATATTCAGGAAGTGGAGTTTTTGCTGATGTCACATCATTTAATATATCTCCTGACAGGAAATCATTGTTTGTATTTTTTTTAATTCTAAAAAGGAGGCACTAGATGACTCACCAAGGGGGTGGGGTGATGGAGTTGACATGTATCCTTGTAACTGGGGAATAATATCATATATTTTTGGGCTCTTAAGAAACAAAGTTCTCTAACTTTCAAGGCACTTATAGAGGTAATATATTAGATAGAAAAAGTATAAATGTATTGTGGTAGGAGTTTTTGTTTTGTACTTTGCCCTTGTTCTTTTAAGTGATTGTATCTTCTTTGATATATTGTTATGTGTTTACATTTTTCATATTGTTATCATCTTTTAGTAAAATCTTTATTTGAAAGACACTGTCTGGGTGTGTCTTCCAAGTTCTTTTTGCATGTGCTGTATACGTGGTTAAGTTTGACGGCTGTTCTGGAGAGCTTGACAGTGTTACTAAACTTGGAAAAGGTAAGAATATACCTAAGGTTTTTATAGAGTTTTATGGTTCATTTTGAAGCTCAGTTTGAAAGTTCCTGGCAAAAAGATTTGTACCGCAATCCCCGAAGAGAGTACATATCTGAACCTGTACATTGGCTATGCTAGCATAAGGTTCACAGTTTGAATCCCCCCCAGAACTTGAGACTAAAGGTGATTCAGACCCAAAATCAGACAGGAGGGTTACCCTGTCTGTTACCTGTTCACATTACTGTGCTTGGAGGTTGGCACTGTGGGAGCAGAAAGCCTGACCTGCTGAGTACGTTTGTGACATACAGCATTATAGTAGCAATTTTGTCTGATTATGAAGATGTTTTGTCAGTCAGTGATGATCATCATTTGACATGTAGGACCCCTGCAGCCTCTTACTGAGAAGGGGGGATTTTCCCACAGTCCCCCAACAAATGGAGTGTCTGGCCTTTTGTCCAGATGCATTCCTGAATGGCCCAATCAGGCACAGAATGTGCCAGAGGGGACCAGCCTGCAGACATGCCCAAGGGACAGGGGCCCTGGGTTAGAATAGAAAGCTGGCTTGGAGAGGCTACCCCTCTTTGAGCCAGTACAACAGAGGTGGGGAATGAATCCTGTTTTCACAGGTGAGTCCGCTTTCCTCTAGTCCACATGGCCTGAATGCATGCCCATGCATTGTGGGCTACCTCTTGCCCCTGTCCCGATTGCTTCAAATTTCCTAAGCATATTAACAGCCTCTATCATGCTGGCTTGGGTCAAGTTGACTGGGTCATACGTGAATTTTGCTACCAGAGGGCCGTTGTGTAATCTGATAGTGGATATGTATGTTACAACAAATTTAACCTGTACTGTGTATAAATATATCTAACTTATAGGGGTGTAGTGCCCCTATAGTTAGGGTTGAGTAGGCTGTCTAATCCCAAATTTTGCACCTTAATAACTTTGGCTTCATTTGACAAAATGGCTAAAATTTGGCATGCGCTGTCAGGCTACCAGATTCTCAATACATGGAAAGTTTTGTGATGGCATCTTGTATGGTTTTCAAGATATGGAGTACTCAAAACTGCACAGACAAAAAGAGCTATAATGGGACTTCAAACAGCGATTGTACCAGAATTTCTGCAAAAATTTGTAATGTTCAGTACAGAATTCATTTTGGGAGGATTTTCCCTAACGAATTATGTATGAAACAGTACCAAATTTTCCACTGTCAAGTTTTATTCATTAATTTATGTGGCGTACACCTGAGGACTGACAGCATGTTGTGCGTGCACAACCTCAGACTCCACAAAAATTAATTATTACAACTCCATGGGGAACAAATCTTTGAATGGTTTGCATAGAAATTAAATTTCAATATCACCAAGTGCAAGGTGTTACATCGTGGGAGGGGAAACCCTAAACACAGGTACACCCTGGGAGGGGAGGCACTGGAGGCCTCAACAGGGGAAAAAGACCTAGGGGTCATGGTGGATGCATGTGTGAATAACTCTGAGCAGTGCAGGAGAGCGGCTAGCAAAGCAAACAGGATGTTGGTATGCATCTTAAGGGAGATCACCTCTAGGAGCAGGGAAGTCATTCTGCCGCTGTACAATGGACTGGCTAGACCACACCTTGAGTACTGTGTACAGTACTGGAGACCACACTTGAAGAGGTACATACAGCTCCTGGAGAAGGTACAGAGGAGGGCAACTAAGATGATACGAGGACTAGGGGATTTGACGTATGAGGACAGACTTGAGGAGCTCTGCCTGTTTTCATTGAAGGAAAGGAGAGATGGGGGGACATGATCGAGGTCTTCAAGTACCTCAAGGGAATAAATAGGGTAAACATGGAGGGGATCTTTAGACTAAAGCAGGGAGGTATCACCAGAGGGCATGGCTTGAAGTTGGAAGGTGGAAGGGTGAGGGGGGAAAAGAAGAGGAGGTTTTTCACTGAGAGGGTGGTGGACCCTTGGAATGTGCTGCCTGGCGAGCTGGTTCAGAGATCCACAGTGGAGGGCTTCAAGAGAGGGTGGGACAGACACAGAAAGCGGATGTATCAGATGATGGCCTGGCCCAGGGGGGTGGGGATGGCTGATAGGGGTTTCTGGAACACAAGGGGGGAGGGCCTTGGCACCCAACTAGGGATCTGAGGTTCGAGCAGACTCAATAGACTGTAAGGCCTAATCTGCTGGCAATTAGTATGTTAGTATGTTAGAATTCATTAGGGAACGTCCCCCTGAATGAAATTCTATATTGAATGCTACACATTTTTATAGAAATTGTGTTGCAGTTACTGTTTGAAGTCCTGTTGTAGCTGTTTTAGTCCGCACGGTTTTGAACAACTACCATTTACTTGTCATGGGGGAAAAAACAGTCGAGATGGCCGCCATTTTCTTTTTACTGTTTAAACTTACAAACAGTAAACGTACATACAAATGACATATTAAAAAAGAAACAGCATATGAACCTAGCTAAATGGGACCTTTTTAGCTAGATTCTGTTGTTTGTTTTTTTTTGTTAAAGTTGCCAGAAATACCTTTTCTGGGCATCAAAAATCTAGGGTGCCCAGCTTAGTGAGAGGAGCCATTCACTTCCGTTATCTCTATAAGAGCAGTGGGATGTTCTTAACTTCTATAGCCACAGCTGAAACTCATACTGCAGGCTGCAGTGACAGCAGTGAGCCACCATTTCTCTGGTGTCTAGTGGCACCCCCTCCCCATGAATACACTCTCCCTCTATTTGCATACTTTGTTTTAAATCTGTCTGAATGACATTTTTTTAAAAAACTGTTAAATTTGTATCCTCGTGGCTGTCAGATCAGCTACTGTCAGAAACAGCTGTTTATTCACAAAGCTGTCTTCCGATGGTTCTCTGCCCACTCAAAGTTTTCCATTTTTTTTAAACAGGGTCATCCATCTAAAGTACTGTATTCCTGTGAAAGTAGTGTGTCAGTTGTCCTACTGCAGAGAATCATTTTGCAGTATTTATTAAATTAAGTACAGTTTAAAAATATTCTCTCTGCTTCTGCATTGCCGCAGCTCAACTTATTGAATCATAGCAGCCTCGTAAACTGTATTTTTAAGCCAGTATGCAGATTGTTAATATACACTGGTAAGGAGTTTCAGGGATTGGTAAGATATGATGATATGCATTCTGAGTAGAAAAGAAAATGAAAAGGGAATATATTTAAGGACTGTTTTGGTTTTAAGCCCACTTTAGAATACAGTTGACTTATCTGGTTCAGTACTAGGAACAGATGTCTTTGTCTGACCAGTCCATGACATTCTAAAAATCAAATAGATTTTATAAAAATAATCCAAAAAAATTAAAACAAAATTAAAAATACAATTATCTGAGTACCCCATACAATGTGATTTTTTTCTGCACTACTGTAAAACAAAACAGTTCTTAAGTATATTTCCTTTCTATTTTTTTTCTACTCAGAATGCATGTCATCATATCTCCCCAATTCCTGAAACTCCTAACCAGTGTATGTTAACAACTTGCATAGTGGTTTAAAAATACTGTTCACAGGGATGCTGTAATTCAGTCAGTTTAACTGCGGTAATGTAGAAGCACAGAGATTTTTTTCCTATATAGATTTTTTTATTGGCTTTTTTCCTTGTTTTCTCCCTGTAACCATGCCCCGGGTGTGCACATGCATGTGGAGGCACACACATGCCACACCCCTGGGCACCTTCCCGCTACACTGCCGCCCCCTTGTGCCTACACTATCTACTGGACCTTCACCCAGTGGGAGCAGAACTACAGGGGGGTGATGGCCACCTCGGAAGAGGAGAGCTGCCTTTCAGCTGCTCAATCCTGCTCCTTCCCTCCGCCCTCTGATCGGGCTCTCCGACGACGGAGGTGATTCCTGAACCTGGGTCACCAGTGTGGCACGAGGTAAGGCATCTGGCACCTCAATCCTCAGCATCACCGGGCTGACTAGAAATTTTTTAAGCTGTATTTAATTTAATAAATACTGTAAAATGAGTCTGTACAGTAGGACAACTGACAGATTTCTTACACAGGAACATAGTACTATAGCTGGATGATCCCATTAAATAGAAAACTTTGGAATCGACAGAGAATGATTGGAAGACAACTTTGCAAATGAAAAGCTATTTCTGACAGTAGCCAATCTGATAGCCATGAGGATACAAATTTAATAGTCCATTGTCAGGAATGCAAGCCCTCAATGTTTGTTTGAATAATAGTTTGCAGAGAAATGAAATTCCTTGGTAAGAAAGAAGTGTGGACAATGGGTTCCGGTCAGTAGCATCGCGGAACAAAATAAAGTGGACAAAAATAAAGCGGTAAAAACTGTGTCACCATCAATATTGGCAGCACAAAATGTAGCGTGCCAGAACAATGCAGGCCACATGACATGCAGGTAGCAAACAACGTCCACCACGTGGAGGCACTACACTGGACACACAGCAGCAGGCATCCGTGCACAGGAACAGCACAGGGGTGCAGGGAGATGAAGCAGGGCAGGGTGCACCTACCACTTGGGGAAGCAGGCCACTGGACATCTACCATGGTAATCTAATGGCACAGGCACCCACCAGAATGCTGAGTGATGGAGAACATGCACCAGTGTAACCACTGAAGGATAGGTGGACCATGGCCACCACATAGATGGCCATGTATAATGTAAGAGGCACAAGCCAGCATGTCCCCAGCAACACACACAACACACAGGACAGGGGAGATGGCATGCTGGCTTGTGCTCTTGGCCCCTGTGGTTCTAGTGCAGTGTCTCCATGTGGTGAACGCTATTTGCTACCTTCGTGTCATGTGGCCTGCATTGTTCTGGCATGCTTCATTTTGTGCTGCCAATATTGGTGATGATACTGTTTTTGCCACTTTATTTTTGTCCACTTTATTTTGTTCCGTGATGTTACTGACCGGAATCAGACAAGGTGCTTTGAAATATCACCTCAGTAATAGGATAAAAGGGAAATTTAAAACTTTTTGCCTTTGAATGTGAAGATAGTTGCCCCTTTTAAAAATATTAAGAATCCTGGAAGCCGCTTTCTTGATGAATTGGCAGATTATTTAAATATTTAGTTTTATTTGCAAAAAAGTATTAGAGTCTCTCTCAGATCACAGTATGAAATCATTTAAGGTAAAACTTGATTAAAGCTCTCATGTGTTCCTTGCTTGATTGGAAAAATAACCATTAATGCATTCATTTACATTTCTCTCTCTCGCTTTCTCTCTCCCCCTCTCTCTCTCTCTCTCTCTCTGCCCTACCCATTTTCTCTCCTTTCCCACTCTCTCTTGCCTTCTTCCCCCCTCTTTCTACACACACACACACACACACACACACACACACACACCTATCTCTCTCTCTCTCTCCTTCTGTCCATATGCAAACAGTATTATCTGTCTGTCTGTTTGGCTGGCTGGCTATCTATCATCTTTCTCTTGCTCTCTCTCACTTACTTATTGAATAGCAGTCTTTTTGTGAGAAGGTCAATGTGCCGGAAACATTGCTAAAGTCTTTGAGTGTTTCTTATTTACCTAAATTATCTCTGGTTGGTGCCCCTGTTAGGATTGTATCCACCTAATTTATTGTGTATCACCTTTCACTGTAACAAAAATCACATACAGAAGTGTTACACTATGCTGCATGAAAATTCAGTAACATGGGACTTGGAAACAAACAGTATGACTCAATGGTTCCATATGCTGACTAAAGCATTTTATTTTTTGAACTTGAAAAGTTTAGTGAGTATAAATGATTACACTATTTTTACAAGTATATAGTGTTACAGCTAATATAGTAAGAATATACTGAAAATTACAATACATTGAACTATACATCTTTGGCTTGATTAAAAAAATTATCTGCCTGATATTAAAATCCATAGTACAACTGAAACATTGCAGATGCTTAGATGAGTTTATAGCAGTTTGTGTAATAAGCTTATGAGCCCCACAACCAAAACATTAAAGGAAGTTTCTGCTGTAAGGTGTTGGGCTTCATAGCCCAATACCTTATGCCAACATGAGCTGATTTGTGCTAAAAGTTACATTTTTAACTGAGTCTAAGTAAGCAATAATACCCAACAGTGTGGGCAGTATTGAGGAATACCATACCGTACAGGGGCATAATGAGGCCTGATGCCACAGGCACAGAACCTTACAACCCCTGGAAGGTCCGGTATTCCCCAATACTACCCACCCTGGAGGGTATTATTGCACTTAGAAAATGGGCACTGTGAAGAAAAAATAAGTTTAATAAAAAAATATTTAAAGCAAGTTTTGTAATAAAATAGTTTATCCGCCTCTACAGGTTTTGTCATAGTGGAGACTGTAGTTTGCAACAGAAACAACAAAAAAGGACCCTGCTGGTGTGCAGTTAGTGACATGTGGACAGGACAGGAGCATGGTTGAAGGTCCCGTTTTCATGTTTGAAGGCTAGCGGAGTTGTGGCTGAATGCTTTTTTCCCCCTGTCAGCTTCAAAATGAAGGCGCATGCCTCGTCCTCTCCCTCATCCTATCGTGAACCCTGAGCTGGCAGTAGACATTTTTGCTAGGTTTTTTATTCTTTTTTTAACCAGGAGCTGTTGTCAGTGTTATTGGGACAGGGTGAGAGAAAGAGTCTAAGGGGAGTCGGGTGAGTAGCTGTTTATGTCTGGAGGAAGATGCTGTTGAGAAAGTGAGCACGGTGGCAAGCAGGTTTTCACACTGCTGGTGAGGCTGGGAAATGTAGTCAAAAATAAAGCGAAGTCAGTGGAAACTGTCAGTTGATATCGTGGGGCCGGGAGATTTGTGTATGGACCAAGGAGAATCAGTGACACTACTGGGCCTCAGAGCACCGGCACTTTCTTCATTTCCCATACTGCAGATGGATGTCCATCTGCCATAAGTAAAATGAAGAAAGTGCCGCTGCTCTGATGCACTGTGGTGGTTGTACCAGAATTACCACTCTGCATTTTACACTTTTGCAGCTCAGCTGCATGTTTTCCTTAGTGCTGTTGATGTATTTGCTTATTTATTTATTTTTTGGGGTTGGCATAGGAAAAACAGAGAGATTAGCCTGGCTGCGACCTTTGGGCTCTTAGTGAATGGGAAACATGGTGGCTGGCACGTTTGAAAATTCGGGGTGCCCAAGAATACCCTTAGTGATGGGCACTCCAAATTGGTACTTTTTTTAAGTGGGCTCTATTGAAAAATACCCACCTGCTTAGAGGGGTGTCCTAGCCAATTAGAAGGCTAGGATTCTCTTGCCCATTTCCTAAATAGTTTTAGAAGGGATCACACCTGGCTCTATAGCCACTGCCAGCAGATCCCTTCCAACTTCCTAGTATTCCTGCTTCGCCCCTGTGCTCTGAGGTTTCTGGCTAATGTCTACATCTGACTGATTTCCATTCAGACTGGGCCATAGTAACATCAGGGATCAGGCTTTACTGAATGACAGTAAATCCAGTAAATAGCCTTCCTTCTTGTGTGGGATGGTCATCAACTAAGGTGGAAGAAAAAAAAAACAAAGTTCCCTTTAAAACACTAGAATCCACATATAGATAGATAGATACATAAAAACTTTATTTTTATACAGGATATTCTTATCATTAGGATTCTACAATCCTGTTCTCAAGATAGTCCTGTGAATGACTTGCTAAGTTGCATCTAAACATATAACATATAACATTACTCAAAATAGATGCAAAATACATACAATACAAAATAAACAATATCCAAAAACCACATTAGAACATAAATACAAAAGAAAAAATACAGAATTACACAGTGAAACACCCCAACCAGACAATCACATACAATTACACTCTGTTTTGCAAAGTTTCAAAATTTCATTTTTAAAAATCGTGTGGTCTTCTAAAGATCTTATTGGAGGGGGTAAGATATTCCATACTTTAGCTGCCTGACTTTGAATGGAACTATTACCGTATTTGTTATAGATTTTTATAGAACAGACTCTATGTCTGTGCACAGATCTTAATAGCTCATACCTTCCTTTACTAACTTTAGGAAAAAGTATTTGTGTAATATAATGTTCGGGGTAGAATATCTTATATTTATGTATCTATATTAACCAATTTTTTTGAGAAATCATTTCTAAAGACTGCCAATTCAATCTTGTGAACATATCACAATGATGGGTTCGATACGAACACTGCAGAACATATCTAGCTATTTTATATTGCACCCTATCCAATCTACTCAACTGATATTTACTCGCTGTTCTATAAATAAAATCCCCATACATCAGGGTCGGCATAATTAACTGTTCAGCCACTTTTTTCCTATCCTTAAGTTGCAAACATTTAGTGGTTCATCTTAAAGCTCCTAATTTCTTGATCACATTTTTTATATTTTTATTTATGTGGGTGTCAAAGGTCATCAAAGAATCAAAAGTCACCCCCAAATAACAATAACTATCCACCTGTTCTATAGGTTTATTTGTGTGTGTAACAATATGAATCTGTGATTTTAATTTCTTATTTGAAAAATACACTGATTTTGTTTTTTTAACATTCATCAAGAGCCTTGACCTGGTGAGCCACTCCCCTACCCATATGCCCCAGCCTTTAAACCTCGATCCCTTAAATTTTAGCACCATGAGATGGGTCAGCCAGGCTGGGTTAAAGACCATGGAGAAGCCCCCTTTTGCACTGAGCCCTAGGTGCCATGGACAGCGATACTGGGTTTGCTGTATTGGAGCTTTAGATCAAAGAGGTGTTTCCTCAGCATATGCAGCTCATCCTACTGGGAGGGACAGACAAGCTATGATGAGCAGGAAAAGACTCCCTGTTATATGAATGCGGATCTGCTAAGGAGAAAGGTCATGTGGTATTGAAACGGGTACCAGCCGGAAGTCATAACCCAGACAATTTAATAGTGTGGCTATTCTGTCATTGGGGAATGTTGTACGAATTGTTCATTTAAGATCTAAGAGAAGGCATGGGAAATACTTTCAATTACTGTCTATCTAATAAAGAAAAGGCTGTATCAGCCAAACCTCTGGTGTTAGGCACTGACTCGTCTGAAAATAAAACATTGTCTTATATCATTCAAGCAATGCCCCTGTTAGATTTATATAACTTGATTAGTGCCATGCATTTTGTCAATATGACATCATTTACATACAAAATCATGTTTAAGCTGAGTACTTGAAATACGGGTTAAGACTTGTCAGGTTATAATAAAATTAGACTGTAATTGATTTTCCAAATGGTGTGCAGCTAAATTAATTGTTCTTGATCAGCATGATAAAGACCCCTTCATCATCCACCCACTTCCCAAAAATGTATCAGTTCATGTGTTGGTACCCAATGATGCCCCTTTCAGCTACATGCTGACCCATATAAAGGCCCAAGATGCAGATGAAGGTGTGAACTCTGAATTGGCATACAGAATCCTGCAAGAGGAAGAACACACGCTCTTTGCAACTAATACATTGACTGGTGAGATTTCCCTGGCTGGAGATCTCACCAGAGACCTAGAAGACAGTTTAAAGCTCACTACAGCAGTCACTGACAAAGGCAGACCATCCTTGTCCGTCACTTGTACTCCCAACATCATTATCACTGAAACAGCTCCTCCAAGTGGCCATGAAGTAGCTAGATAAACCCTCCAAGAAAAAAGTCTGCTCCAGTGGGACATCTACTGTACCTGATCATTATCATGGTGTTGGTGGACAGCTGCATCCCTCTGTTGGTGGCCATCATCATGACTGAAACCACCTGCAGCAGGCATAAGAAGGGGAGTGAGATGAAGAAAGATAGAGAAAATAAGCACCTTGACATCAACCAGGTAGAGAAGGCAAGGCAGGACAATGGCACGTTGATACCCAGCCGCTGAGGAAAACTGTTTGATGTGCATCCCTTCCTCAGCAAGATGTCCTTCTCTAGCACAGACTCTGCTGCCGAGAGCAAGGAGTTGTTGTCCCAGGGTGAGCATAGCAGAGATAATGACTGTCTTTATGAAGCCCAAAAAAGACCCTGGGGAGCCAGCAGTGAGGTAAGGAGGAGCACACTCATCCTGCTGTTATATATACTGCAATGTACCTCTATCTCAACTGCCTCTGATTTTTAAGGATCGCCTTAATTTAGCCTCATCCTTTTATTCCTTATGAAGCTGATGTGTCTGTCACTGAGTAATAAGGATTAAGAACACAAAATAATGTCACAGACACACATTAACAGTTACAATTTGGTTCTTCAGAAAATGTTTTACATACTAGACCACACACTAACTGAGCTGATTACCATTTTTATGTTGTCTTGCGCAGGTGCAAGCAACATCTTGCTGTAGTATTAGCACAGTAAGAGGTATGTCAGTGTTGGTTAATGCAGGGCACGCTTTAGTAGGTGTGTCCCCCATTCCCCAATTAGCTGGCATGCTAGCACTGACACAAGAATTATGTAAAGTTCCTCCAACTTGAAAGAAATGTGCCACTGCAATCAGAGACAAGCTCGTCATGCAGCGGAACAGATGACACGCCTCCTGTACGTGCCTTTCTTGGTGAAACATTTCAATAAGCATGGTGGCAGCAGCTGCCACCACACAATCTCCAAACACAGCCAACATCGGGGGTACCATGTCGGTATGTCCCCCAACTCTCCACGTTGTGTGGCACACTGGAAGCCCACCCCAGTGTGCTGCTGCTCACAGAAAGCCAAATGCATTGGCATGTTCCTGCCACCAACCCCCATTGTGTGGCACACTGGGAGCCCACCCCAGTGTGGCCAACATTCCCTCACCCCCCAAAAGTCATGGGGCACACTGTGAGCCCACCCCAGTGCCCAACATTTGTTTAATTTCACCTGTAAAGAAAGAAAATGGTCCCACGATATCTGTTTTTTTGGGGGGAGGTTTGTACCTGAAGAAAATAAAATGGTCCCTCGTTGTGCATGGTGCCCCCTTCCCCAACCCGCACCCACCTTCTGTGCACCCCACCTCCCCACACCCCACCTTCACCCCATACTTACCTCTGGAGGTCCAGCACTGTGATCTTCAGTGGAGCAGAAACACATCTGGACTCTTCAAAGCCGAACTGCAAAATGAAGAAATGCCGGTAAGCTGTATAATGGCATCAGTGAGGGGGGGTTAACTTAGGTGGCTAGCTCAGCCATTTTTTTAATTTTGGCTCAAATCTTTCAACTTGGGGTTCTTGAGACCCCACCTCATGAACACATGCACTGTCATCTCATTATTCGGTCCCGAAATGTGATTTTGCAGTCATTGTGCAGAATCACCTTTTGGGACTGATTAATGAAACAACAGTACCACTGTTCATGAGGTGGGGTCCCAAAAAGCCTATGTTGCAAATTTGGTGAAACAATTCCAAAAAATGACTGTGTTACGAGCATGCATTGTGCAGTTTCCATACACGCTTGTAACTTCAACAATGTTTAGTATTTTCACTCCAGATTTTCAACATTGCTATTTTTTCACTCCTCCTTATGAACAGTACAGCTGTCATTGTTCACATCCTGCCTGAAATGTGTTTTTGAACATATGGCACACAATGGCGCAATCGCTGTGGGAAATCAACTTTTGGGACCGATTAACATAAAATCACAGTGCCTCTTTTCATGAGCAGAGATCCCAAAATGCCTATGTTGAAAATTTGGTTAAAAAAATTCCCCAAATAACTGCTTTACGGGTGGGCATTGTGCAGTTTCTATGCACGCTCGTGACTTCACCAATTTTTCATATTTTTACTCCAGATTTTTAACATTGCCATTTTTTTACACCTCCTCATGGACAGTACAGCATTCATGTTTTACATCCTGGCTGAAATGTATTTTTGCACCTGTGGCACCAAATGACGCAGTCACTGTGCACAATCACCTTTCAGCTATTGAACTGATAGTGCCACTGTTCATGAGGTGGGGTCACAAAAAACCCATGTTGAAACTTTGGAGTGAAAGTACCAACAAACACCTGGGGTGTTAGGGTTTTCAACTGTAATGCCCCACCATGTAGAGACTGACAGGAGTCAGGGGTGTGACTTGGGATTGTCGGCTGTAATGCTTACGCCATTCCATCCCACCCCAACCCTGCAGCCATTGACAGGCATCGAGGTGTGCCTTGGACTCTCTGGCCCCAAAGTTCACCCCATTCTCCTGCACTGCACTCATCTCAGCATATTTCCTTATGGAATAGGGTGAGCATAAGGCCCAAAGACCCCAAGGCACACCGCGACACTTGTCGGTGTCTGCAGGGTAGGGTGAGGTGAAATGGCATGAGCGTTATGGCTGATGACCCAAAAGCACACCCCAATGCCTGTCAGTCTCTGCAGGGTGGGGGTGCGGTTGGAGTCAGTTCAATACTTTACTGCCATTCTTATTATGCATCTCTCTAACTCCTGCACTACCAATGCCAATGCCAATGCCAGCAAGGCAACATTCAGAATTGACAAATGCTTGTTTTAGATAGTGTTCCTGATTTTTATATTTTTTTTGGGGGGGGCTGTATGGTGCTGTTACTGGGAAGAGGAGAGAGAATTAGTAATAGAGAAGAGGGATAAAAAGATGATGAGAAGTGCTAAAAACTGTTTTGTGGTCCTTCCTATATTTTCATTGCACTTGAAGGGTCGGCCGGGGGGGAGAAGGATTGAGTGTCTGAGGGACAATAATTTATAAGTATGACAAAGTGGATTTTGACTCCATGAAAGTGAGATAGCCAATTGGAATTGGCAAATAGATTTTGACAATCAAACTTTACGAAGTATGTGGGATAAGTTAAATAGTAAAATTAGCACTTTGGTCCAAAAGTATGTACCTACCATTAACAAATATAATGGTCCAAGAAATCCCTCCCTCCATGGCTGACTTCATCAGTCAGGAGATTAATTAAAAAAAAGAATAATGCATATAAAAAGGCCAAATTGAGTGGTGCCAGATCACGCTGGGAACATTACAAAAAATGCCTAAAGGCCACCAAATAGAGTATAGCACAGGCCAAAAATAAATGTGAGTGTAACTTAGCAACCAAGGTACAGGACAATTATAAATCCTTTTACTCATATAATAACAGCAAAAAGGGAGGTAATAGAACAACAGGCCCGCTAAAAGACCCTGGTGGGAATCTTATATCAGAAAACCAAGGAATGGCGAAACAGTGCAATAATTACTTTTCCTCTGTCTTTAATCAGGAGTCACAAGCTACAAAAAATCAACATAAAAATGAGTCACCTGTTCCTAGTCACACACTTGATGCCACTGATGTGGCAAAAAGACTCAGGAAGATAGATCAGAATAAGGCACAGGGCCCTGATGGTATGCACCCAGGAGTGATTAAGGAGTTGGCAGAGTTTTTGGCAGGACCAGTCACATGTCTTTTCCAGAAATCACTAAATGAAGGTGAGGTTCTGGAGGAATGGAGACAGGCAGTGGTTGTTTCCATTCATAAAAAGAGTTCTAGGCAGGAGGTTGGGAATTACAGGCCTATCAGTCTGACTTCGGTCTTGGGAAAAATCCTTGAGGGTATCATTAAGGAATACATAATAGACTCTCTAATTGTGTCAGGAGATATTAATATCACACAGCTTGGGTTCAGCAAGGGAAGGTCATGCCAAACAAACCTCTTAGAATTTCACGACAAGGTTAGTAAAGCCTTGGATATGGGTAACTCTGCTGATATTATCTTTTTGGACTTCACCAGGGCTTTTGATAAGGTTCCACATGGTGAACTGGTTAATGCCCTAATCGAACTAGGAGTCCACGGTAAAATATCCCAGTAGATTGAGGCATGGTTGAAGGGAAGGAAACAGAGGATATGTATAAAGGGAGAATTCTCTGGGTGGGTAGATGTGACCAGTGGGGTCCCCCAGGGTTCCGTGTTGGGTCCCTGTCTCTTTATCCTATATATTTCTTCAATGAGCATCCAGTCAGGTGTGTGGCTTTCCAAATTTGCTGATGATACATGGCTTGGCTACTCAGTAAATAATTTATTGGATGCAGACACCCTACAAGCAGCCCTGGTGGAATTGGAAACATGGGCTTCGGAAAATAAATCAACATTTAACATTGAGAAATGTACAGTGATGCATCTAGGGAAAAATAATATGCAGCTCAAATATAGGTTGGGAGGTATTGTACTTAGGGCGGTCCATGATGAGAGAGATCTTGGCATAAGAGTTAGCAATTATCTTAATTTTAAGATGCAGTGTAGCCAGGTTGTTAAAAAAGTAAGTAGTATTCAGTACTGCATTTATAAACACATAAAAAATAGAAATAAGGAGGTCTTGCTCTGCCTCTATACCTCATTGGTGCACCCCCATATGGAGTATTGTGCACAGTTCTGGGCACCTGGGAGAAAAGGTGACATCAAAGCCTTGAAAAAGGTGCAGAGGAGGGCAGCACGTAAAATAAAGGAAGTCCAGGGTCAGGATTATGAACAACGGTTACAAAATCTGGGAATGTATTTACTGGAATTTCATAGACTGCGGGGAGATATGTGGTTGATTTTTAGGGCCCTCACTGATATACAAATGTGGGAGCAACTGGGCTTGGTACTGAAGGAACAGATAAATAGTGCCAGAGCTCACCCATTTCAGCTAAATAGGAAGAACTTCAACACAAGTAGGAGGAAGCATCGGTTTATTGTGAGGGTAACTAGGATTTGGAATGTGCTCCCAATTGAGGTAGTGGCCAGTAAGAAAATGAATGAATTTAAAACAAAGCTTGACACTTACCTAATTAGTAAGGATATCCTTGGGTATTCCTAAAACAAAATTTAGCAAGCTAAATGGACATGTGTCTTTAAAGCTCAGTATTACCCTATGAAACCTATGAAACTTATTTTGCTTTCCAGGGATATTCCATTACTGGCTTTGGCAAAGAGACAATTCACCTAGTTGCTAAGTGGAAGGGAAACTCTTTTAGTGCCATCCCCACTAGGGATTTGCACAAGTTCAGTGGGAAAGACAGAGGGAAGGGGGACAGTGATTTCAATGACAATGACTCAGATCTCAATGGTGATGGCCTGAAAAAGGACATCATTGCTCACATACAGAATGGTGAGAGCTGAGGTTAGCTTCAGACATTGGGACAACTGCATTGATGAGATGGGCATCGCTGGAGTACACAAGCATATGCCGACCCACGGGTGCAGTGGCAAGGTGTCCACTTGCGGCGTTGACATCCCAGGTTCGGGAATGGACTCAGGAGCTGAAGGGTCAGCCAGGGGGAGAAGGATTGAGTGCCCGAGGGACTGCTGTCCATCTCTTGGGAGAGGGGGGGGGAGAGTGCCCGGCACATTTTGGACCTCTGGCAGAGGCTGGGAGCCGTAATTCAATGGGGCAGGGCAGACACTAGCCATCATTGCACGTCCCCACCCCCTGGAAATCTCCAGCATACCACAAAATGCCACCTCATGCATGAAGCCCACCTCCTGAGCCACTGACCCCAAACTGCTCGATCCCACCAGACAGTATTCTGCAGAGCAGCCACCCCCATGGCCCCACCTGGGTTGGGTAAGCCCAGGCAGCCCTGATGGTCATGGTGATGCGACCGATACTCTGGATGTGTTTCTATTGGGGGGGTTGCATCTGTGGCCCTGCCTTGGGGGAAAGACAGGGAGATTGGGGTCAGCCATGGACGGGAAAGGTGCCAGGAGTACAGGGAGAAAGAAGACGGGGGGGGACACAAAAAATAGAAGTAAATAAGCATATGTAGTAGCCCGTTTTGAAAATAGTGTTTCCCTTTTTTCCTTTACAATTTTTGGCTGGGAAAGGCACGCTGAACTAATGCTCATTTCCAGGTGCATCCTGGGAGTACAGGAAGGTTCAGTTGTCACACAGCATGCAACTGAAAGTTGTGGGAATCAAATCTAGGTCTACTGTATGTACGTACCAAGGCATTTACAGCTCATTGCTCTACCTTTAGGGTGTACTGTCTGACTTGAGGACATGTTAGTATTTTATTTTATTTATTTATTTAGTTTGTGTTAGCCGGGTGGGTACACTAGACAGCATAGCTGCCTATTTTCAGGTACAACCTGGGAGATTACAACAAAGTTTATATAGACAATAGTAGATACAAGAAAACATCATGGGAACAAGTATAAGTCAGACATAGTACACTTATACATAATTTTCAGCAATGACAGGACATTACTTTAAGAATATGTAAAGGATGGTTTACGAAGGAAAAACTTATTTTGTAGGAGTGCTGCTGTGTGTGTGTGTGTGTGTGTGTGTGTGTGTGTGCACATGCCTTGTATGCCATGGCTTACCAGCTGATTCTTTTTTTGGGCGGGTGGAGCATGGTGATCAGAACTATCAAACATTTTGGTTGCTTCCACTGCCTGTTTCCTGCCCCCATCTCCCAATGATGTTGTAATGTGGACTTTGTTCTGTTTGAAGCACATATGGGGTGGGACATTCAGACTGTGCCAGGCTGTGGCACAAGCCTGGGCGCAGTGCAACTGGGAGACGCCAGGGCATTGACAGGGTGATATGCAATGGTGCTGCACCATGGCTCAGCACCGTTGAATATTGTTCTGTGGCCACCCGCGTTGCACATGGCGCAGTGGCACTGTGCCAGCGCAAGTGGCCAGGGAGGAGCAGGGGGATGCGCTAGCACAAGTGCCATTGCGCTATGCACAGAAACCGTGATATTCAGCGGTGGACGTGCAAATGGAGCCATACTGCATGCAAGGTGCAAACGGGGCCATTTGCATATCATTATGACCCCATTTGCATGCAGGTGCGCCGATTCCCGGTGACTTGCGCCCGGCGTCCTGCCAGGCAGCAACCGTCGGGGACCGACGCCCCCTGGCCCTCACCGGCAATGCACCCCAGCCCGATCGAGGGCTGTATATATATATCCCTGGTGGTCCAGTGGACCCGATCCCCCCAGCCGATCGCAGGCTTCGGTGGTGAAATATCACTAAGGTCAATGGTACTTCAACCCACTCCACCAGTCCCGCCACCCTGCTCCCCCGGTCAATGTGGTGGCACCCCACCCACAAGCCACTTCCGGAAGCAGCCGGCCGAGGCCGACAGCGAGATAGCAGGCCAGAGTTGAACACAGCGGGCCAATGGCATGTACACCATACCGTGGTTCACACAGTCCCGGACGAATGGATCCATTCATATCGGGACCATGTAGTACAGTATGAAATTACATGCCCATTGTCCCACACTGTGGACCAATGGGCATACAGCTGTACTGTACGCTGTCAGTCGGTGGGCGGCTTGTGGTGGTGCTGCTGCCCGCTCTGACCGGGGATCGTGGGTGCGGACTGAGTGGGCGGGTTGGGAGGGGGGTACTGCTGACCACCAGGGATATTTCAATTATCAAAAGCCCGTGATCGGTCTGGGGGATCGGGTCCACTGGACCACCAGGGATATTTACATACTGGAAGCCCGCGATCGGGCATGGGGGGTGACCGCGAAGGACCATGCCGCCGGAGCTCAGGTGGCCACCCACAGCTGGCAGCTGCCATATTGCACCCTGCACTACGGCAGCTCACCTGTGGGTGGCCAGCTGTTGCTCCTTTTATTTTTGGCAAAACTGTGTGCGGTGCGCGTAAGGGTTGCGCCTGCCTATGCTCAGCATATCCCAGGCTGAATATTGGGATGTGTGGGGTATGCATGGGCACGCCCACCTACCTGTGCCACATACATTGCTGATGCGCCCCGGCGCATCAGGATTTGTGCCGCGCACTTTCCCCATTTGAATATCGCTCCGGGACGCATCACTGCGTTGCACATGGTGCGCCCCTGTTGTGCAATGTACAACCCTTTTGAATATCCTGGCCATAATATTTAATGCATATTAAAACATTGCAGAAATTGTTTTGCTCTTCTAGTACTTCCATATAAGTACAGCATGATACGTCAAGCAGCAGAGCATCAAACGGGGTTATGGGGAGGCTGAAGAGACTTTGGCACCCTCTCAGTAGAATGCATAGCCTCATTTGATGCCCTGCTACAGTGGGATCTGGTGTACAACTATGGTAGTTATATATATCCTTAACTGGCAATACAGCACAAGGCTTTCATTCTTTGCCTTTTCCCACATGGCTGCTTCCAGCTCCAGAAAACTTACAGCCCAGGAGGGCTATCATGCATTGCTGCCGTGGAAGACTTTCACGCATTGCTGACCACGTGGCTGCTCTCATCTCCTGTGGCCTTTCATTCATTATTGCCTGTGTGGCAGCTCCTAGCCCCAGAGGGCTTTAGCCTTTAGTTTATTTCCAGCTGCATGAGAAAAGTCCTCTCTCATCCCAACACACCGTGGATCCACTGGTCCTGGTTTTTAGTGGTCTTGTATCCCCCCCCAAAGTGGTGCTGCATGATGAAACATGCAGACACTTATGTGAACACTGGTTGCAACTCTATTTGCCACACTTCTATGGCAGACTGATCTGAGTAGAGTCATATTCCAGAAAAGAACCAGAACATTCCCAAAAATCTCATGTGTTTTTTTTCTCCATCTCTTCTCACATCTTACTTGAATTTCCTTCATATGTAGACTGCAGAGATGAATAATAGCAACAGCAAAGGTTAGGTCCATCAACTGTTAAACTGTCATCTTTGTGACACAGATTCTATGAAGTAGTAACCAACACTTAAAAAAAATTAACACATTTTTCAGTCTTGTTCCCTCTGGCACTATTACATTCAATAACAGTCTATTGTCTTCCATGGCAGTGTTTGCATATGTTTACCTAAGAAAACTATAGATTGGCCAGACCGGTGGTGCTGAGGGTTGAGGCGCTGGATGCCACACCTCGCGCCATGCTGGGGACCTGGGTTTGGGAATGAGCCCAGGTCATCGGGGTTGGCAGGGGAATGAGAGGATTGAGCATCCAGAGGACAGCTCTCCTTTCCTGGGAGGGAAGGGGGGGGGTCCATGCTCGGTGCTTGACTGGCCTCTGGCGGAAGCCAGTGGCACAGAGAGCGCAGAGCCGACATCGAGGGAAGGGGGAGTGGGAATGCCAGCAGTGATGCCTGGGAGTAAGGGTGCATGCCAGTCCTCCACCATGAAAATGAAAAACACACCTGCAGATGCCAGGAAGAAGGAGTGCCCAGAGCTTGCCTCCTATATGCCCTCACCTGCCTGCCTGCCTCCAGATCTGATGAAACTTGCAGTATCGAGTTGCTTGCCCACCCCACATTGGTCCTGCTCAGGGGGGAAGCCACAGCTCCATGGGTACAGAGAGGTAAGTCTGTGTAGGGTGAGTGAGGCTGGAGGATGACTCCTTGGCAGTCCTGAGGGATCGGGGTCTGTAGGAAGTAAGAGGGAGTAAAAAGAAATAAAAAAAAAAAGAAAACTATAGACAGCAGGAACAGGAACAGCAGCATGTTTGATTTAACAATCAAAATGGCAAATATTCATCATGAAAAAATGCAGGGTAAATGTAAGCCCCGCCTACCCCTGTAGTAGGCATTTTAGCACTGTTCTCTAGTCTAGCAAAGCTTTACTACTGCACCTTCAGCCAACTGGCCCTGGATCTGGTGTACTTCAGCTGGGTGGATTTCAGTGACCAGTGATGCCACATCCGGAAGCCTGCTGCAGTATTATTGCCCTCAAGATTTTACCCCCCAGGAAAACACAACTACTTTTTCTCAAACAGATTTAAAGAAGAAGAGAACCTCAGAGCTGGGCACATCTATTCTTTGCAGAGAATGGCCTTGCAGCTATGCCAGCACATTAGTAACAGAGGTCGACAAGCAGCAAACAGGGTAGGGGGACACACTGGATCTGCACCAGAACCAGGACATAATAACTAGGAATCTTCATGTAATTATATCTAATATTGGCAGCTAAATGTTAAAGTGCAAAATGACAAATCAGTTTAAGCAGTTTGTGAATTGTCTTGAAGTAAACTGTACAGGCAGTCCCCACACCTGGCTTTGTCCGCAGCCCTTCTGAGAGTCTGCGATATTGGAGTTATACTTAACTGCTATGCCATTCATCTTCTGCAGTTTATACAGTGAGATTTAATCTAATAAAGGCACTAAAAGGTTAGTATATAATTACCACCATCTCACACATTTGCCTGCTTGACATGGATTGTGTCTTACAGTCTAGGTGCCATTTGATTTATATGGCATGTGTAAGAGGAGCTGCCTGCTATCAGGTCTGCTTTATTTTACAGTTCGATGATGTACAGCATAGAGGTCAGGTGAGGTGGCTGGGGCAAGGAAGCAAGAGACCAAAAAAGTCCAGAGGATTTATGTTTCATCCAATTAACACAAACAAAGCAGCTGTGCAGACCCTGCTAAGTTCACAGTGAGAAAGGGCTGGTACTTGTTCACTTTAATTTTTATTTCTCTTACTCACTGTGCTGAGGCATCCCACATGGATGACAAGGCTACTCCCCACACACACACACACACACACACACACACACACACACAGCAGTTAGTCAATCTGGAGTCAACTTAGTTCAATGAAACATGATTGGTAAATGCTGAAATGACATCCACAATGGAAAAAAAATGGACCTCTGTCCTTTAACCTAGATGTTTATACAGACTTAAATGACTCCAGGCAGTCCATTTTTGGATGTTTTTGACAAATTGCTGGACATAAAATACATCCAAAATACCCTTATCTGGAGCCCTGCTTGTGTGTGGTTAGTGCCATTTGCTGGTTGCTTACTAGCCGAATTATATCTGTGTGTAATTCTGACTTTTCCCTCTGTGCACTCCCTTTACATTTGTTGATTTACCACTGTGAGCAAGGGCAGTAAAACATTCGGTCTCAGAGCATGTTCAGGACTAAATTAGCCTTCTGAGCTTTGGAAATGTACTATTTATATTAATGTCTCAATGTGCTTAAAACTCTGCCTAAGCACAGTTCATGCAGCACCTCCCAGCCCTGCAGGGCTTTCAGCATAGCTGCCCACTTGGTGGCTTCCAACCCTGAAAGTCTTTCACTTATTATCACACGAATGGCACCTTCAATCCCCAGAGGGATTTAACTCTGTTGGTGCTCATGCAGCAGCTCCCAGCCCTGGAAGACTTTCTCTTGTTGTCACCAATACGATGACTTCCGGTCCTGGAGGGCTTTCTCTTGTTGTCACCAACACAATGACTTCCGTTCCTGGAGGGCTTTACTCCCAGCCGCACTGCCACTCACAAGGTACCTAATAGCCATGGAGGCCTTCTGCAGTTGCTGTCAGTGCAGCAGCTCCTAGCCCCAGAGGGCATTGATTCGGCAGGTCAAATTCCTAGTGTACTTTTATTTCTCACAAAGTAAGGACATGCATTGCAAAACACTGCATTAATGCATTACTTAGGGTTCCGGTCAACACCACAAAAGAAGGGAAAAATAGCATTAGGGTTTGCAACCCTAACTCCGCATTTCCTCCCAAAGCAGCCAAAGGGGGCAAGACAACATAAGCTACCACAGACATCCATCATCAGGTAAAACAAACAACATACAACTCTCGTCATCATGGTCTAGCACTTCAGTGGCCATAGATACACATGCACACTTCAACACAAACACATTCAAGTCAGGCTGCAAACTTTTGTGAACTGAAAAAAGAAAACAACATTAGTAATGTCATTTGTATGACATTTGGATCCCAGTGTAGTAATGTGAGTAATTGTCATTCTTCTATGCACAATTATATTTTCTGTCATTTCTTACTATCGACAACAGTATGGAATCACGATCCCATGTTACTATGAAAAAATGCTAAAAAGAAAATGTGCATACACCATTGATCTTCATGTGCTAATGTCATTAATTAGTATTTGTCAATGTGCTGTTATCATTCCATGTCATTTTTACTACAGTGCAAGTCTGTTATAATGGGCTGTGCCCACAAATGTTGTCTGCTATATCCAGTGTCCATTATATCCAGTGGAGGTGAAGCCTATGTGTGAGGTGTGTCTATGTGTGTGAGCTTGGGCTCAGAGTGAATGATAACCGATTATAAAACATTTGTATTCAATGTGTTTATTTAAAGTTAGTTAACTGCCAGGGAATATGACTTTTTTTTAAGGAAGAGTACTGCAGAAGGTAAGAAAATGGTAACTTTAAATCAGTTTTTGTCCCCTATAATCAATTGTCTGTTATAACAGTGTCCATTATTAAGATTACTATACAAGGCTGATTAAATCTAAACATCAAAAAATTATTTACAGGACATTTGCATGAAATTCTGATTCCACTGCAGTAATGTAAGGAGTATTTTTCAGTACAATATAAATATTTCATATCATGCCTTACAGTTGATATCACCTCTAAATCAAGATTTCATGGAAATGTTAAAAAAAAACACCATTTGCATGCAGTTAAGATTACTGTGCTGTGATGTCAGTACTGGTAGTTCTCAACATAGAATTAACATTTGTCATTATTTTTAGTATAGTAATTTACATGTAACCACCACATAAATAATCAAGCATTTGCATGAAATTTTAATCCTAATGTAGTAAGATCCATAATTTGTATTTCTGAAAAGTCTATTATCATTTCCTGCAATTTCTTAATGTAGAGAATGGCTTACAATCATGCTTTGATGCAAATGCCTTACAAAAAAGTGATATATTTGCATTATATTTTGATCCCATTAGACTTATATAGGACAGTGTATGAAACAAACATCCACAACAAAGTTATTCTTCCCTGAAGTGGATACCATGATGACTGATGACCTTGAGAGCTAGATGTCAGGATGTGCCATGGGGTTGTCAGTCCTCTCACCCCATTCTCCTGTACTGTAGCATATCAGCTTGCTTATGTATGGAATGGGGTGAGAGATGGGCCTGATGACCCCATGGCACACCCCAACATCTGTTGGTGTGTGGAAGATGGGGGGGGGGTGGAGGTGGGGTGGTAGAGGGATTAACCCTAACATTGAATTTCCAAACTTTTGTCACTGTGACATCGATCCTAACTCATGCATTAACAACGTTTTTTGCAATGAATATATATGTAGCTTCTGATGTGGAAATAATTTGTGATATGTGACTACAGAATAATAGCCACTTTTTTGAATAACTTTGTAAAGATTTGTATTGTGGGTTAGATGTATTTTTCATATACAGTGCATGTTGTATTATTTTGGGTTCCGGTCTGGAACGTCACGGAAAAAATATCGTGGCACACAACAAAGCAGGCAACACATCGCTGTCTACAATGTCGGCATGTAAAAACATCGCCGACCCAAACCCCATGGGCAGTGCACTGGAAGAATAGGCCTGGTGACTACCGAGTCCCCCATCCCACTGAACGATGGCCCCAGGAACAGTAACAGCAGTCAGCCACAATGTGATGGCTGGTCCCTCCGAACCCGCTGCTGCCACCGATCGCTTATCTGTGTCCCATGACGATGTAGTGTACTTTATCCCTAGGTGTTTGCGGACCCCCCACCCCACTCCATTCCCAGGTAGATCCCCCCACACACCCAACATATCCCGACAACGGGCAGGCAGCCACCACAGCCTTCCACTCACCACCACGGTTGGCCACCTGACTGAACTGTATGAATGAGCATGTATGCATGTACACGCCATTCAGTTTGTTCAGTTGAGCGCCAGCGGCGTGAGTGGAGGGCTGTACTGGCCACCCGCCCATTGTCAGGGTATGTTGGGGTGCAGGGGTGGGGATCTACCTGCTGGGGTGAAGTGGGGTGGGGGGGTCCACTAGACACCAGGGATAACATACACTGCATTGTGTCATGGGACACAGGTAAGTGATCGGTGGCAGTGGTGGGTTGGGGGGGGACCGGCCTTCACATTGCGGCTGGCTGCTGTTACTGTTCAAGGGGCCATCGTTTGGTGGAATGGTGGACTCGGTGGTCACCAGGCCTATTCTTCCAGTGCACTGCCCATGGGGTTTGGGTCGGCGATGTTTTTACATGCCGACATTGTAGACGGCAATGTGTTGCCTGTTTTGTTGTGTGCCACAATATTTTTTCCACGATGTTCCAGACCGGAACCATTATTTTGTTATTTTAAAAGCACTGTCACTTTAACAGCTCCCTTTTTATTGATGTTTGCACTGGTATGCAGGATTCTCCTGATGATGCAGTAGTCCTAAGAAACCAATCAAGGTGTTACACCTGAGCTGTGGGTGGTTGTTATCTGTATTGCATTAATAAAGCTGATTTTGCACACACATTTGTGGTGCCAGTGTTTGCTGTTCCTAAGATGTGCGGGGGAGCTGGGACTGCTTTTCCATTCACCTACATTTGCCATCCCATCTTCTGATCTACTGCAGTGTTCTAACCTTACCACCACTTCCCCCATTCTGGTTACACCACGGTCCCTGAAAATATGCCAAGTGACCCTTACTTGTCCTGGGAAGAATTGCAGTCAGATGGGATCTTCCTTCTGATATGGCCCGGTGCACCTTCACAAATTCAACTTCTGCTCCTCAAAAAGTTAATTCTCATGCAGTGGGGAATTCTGAATTATGCAGTGGTCTCTGACAGATTTGTTTTCCAGAACCACATTCCTGGGTTAACAAAGTAACTTAACATGCTGCGACAATGACATCAACTTCTGGGGACAGAAACATAGACTTTGACGGCAGATAAGGACCGCTTGACCCACATAGTCTGCCTATTTCCCTACCTACAGGATAAGCTGCAGATCCTAGTTAACCAACAGCCTATTTCTTCTTACCCCCCCACAAGAATTGCCTTATGTCTGTCCCATGTATTCTTGAATTCTCCCACAGTTTTAGACCCCACAACCTCCTCAGGAAGGCTGTTCCATGCATCCACCACCCTCTCTGTGAAAAATACTTCCTCACATTGCCCCGAACTGCCCCCCCATCTTTAAATTGTGTCCCCTTGTTCTTGCATGTGTCTTTTTCTGAAAGATGCTACCCTCTTGGACTTTGTTGATTCCACTGAGGTACTTAAAAGTTTCTATCATGTCCCTCCTCGCCCTCCTTTCCTCAAGGGTATACATATTAAGCTCCTTTAGTCTCTCCTCATTTGGCTTCTCTTGCAGACTCTGCGCCATTTTAGTTGCCCTCCTCTGGACTGCCTCTATCCTGTCTATGTCCTTGCAGAGATGGGGTCTCCAGAACTGGACGCAGTATTCCAGATGGGGTCTCACCAACTGTCTGTACAGATAGTGCCATGTTGTGTGCCCTGCGTATTGCCACAGTCTTCCTTCTTGGACGCTGATGCTCTTACTTTAATTAGCATGCCATGGAATGGATCACAACTGTAAGTAAGCCAACTGGTCATTTCAAGTGCTGTGGAAGAGGAACTGCTGACTTTCACAGTGTTGGAGTGATTAGCCAGAGACAGTAATTCAATTATGGACTTGTACTGGTGGACTTTTAGTCAAACTTTGAATGCTTGCATCCACTAACAAGATGGTCTAATACTGACATTGTGATATGATGCTTTTAGTCCTTTCGGGGGGGGGGGAGAAGGGAGCTATAAGGGTGACGGGAATTGGCACAGTTAGTGTTTGATTCAGCTGGGGTTTCATTGACATTTTTACAGTTAGTGGAACACTTTTTTGGCCATAATATTTCTCAGCTGTTTGGAAGAATTCTTTGTTCCCTGTTTTTATTTTGGAACACACACATTAAAGACGAACTGCATATACGATATTAGGGCTGGGAGTGGGATTGAAGGATTATTTTCTCTTCTCCCCTTCCACTATGCTCTTCGCTTAGAACTGTCTCCAGGGGAAGGGACTGGAGATTACGGTGCCCAGAAGCGCAGATCTAGAGGAGGGTAAAGTAGGTGGAGGACAGCTGTTATTCTCTTTGCTTCCCCACCTCTACTGTGCACACCCCAGTTTGGGTTTTCCTCTGTATGGAACTTTTGTAGTTCTAGTAGGAGGATACTACCTTATAACCTACATCTGTACCCTTTGGTACTGGCCTCTAGGAAGCTAATATGTTACTTGTTATCTGTTATATGTTGTCAGCATGGTTGTCATTGATGAAATTGTTGGTAATTTGCTGATTACATTCTTAGTGGGTGGTGCTGGACTCGGTCTGGAGGGTTGGGACACCAATGGAAAGGCAATGACACATGTTATAGTTTCTGATAATTCATTATGGACTGTCTTAAAGTATGCTCCCATAATGTAAAGGGTATAAACAGTGTCATTAAGAGAGCCAGGATATTGCAAGAGTTAGGTAGGAGGGGATGTGATGTGGGTCTTCTATGAGAAACTAGATTGTCAGAGTCAGAACATCTCAAGCTCCATAGAACCTGGGTGGGGGTGGTTTATGCAGATGCACTTTCATCTGAGAAAAAAGCAAGGGTTGTCATTTTGATACAAAAAGGGTTACCCTTCCAAATGACAGATTAACTGGTAGATAAGTCTGTTAGGTTGGTAGTGGTCTCGGGTATTTTCAGAGGTAGGACGGTACACCTGGTATCTTTGTATGTTCCGACCCCTCCCTCAGGGGACTTTGTTAGAAAAGTGTTTCCAGTCTAGCCCAATTCCAGAGGGACAGTTTATTTATGCAGGTGATTGGAATTGCATGGAAAATAATAATCTAGATAAAATTCCTGTTCCGCAGAGGGGAGACAGGGCTTGCTCATAACTTTTGAAAACCCTAGTGGCAGAGAGAGGGTGGGTAGACCCTTGGTGCCTATACAACCCTAACAGTAGAGAATTTATATTTTTTCTTCTGCTTCTAACTCATATTCTAGGTTAGACCAGTTCTACACTCAGAAGTAATGGGCTTTCATATTTAAAGACATATGCACACATGTCATATTGGTCTCAGAGCACGCTATGCTCTCTTATGTAGTAGAGCTAGGTCCCCTGGAGGTTGGGGGTTTGTGGAGATTGAATGTAGGTTTACTTAATGATTGATGAGGTTTAAAATAATGCCACCAAAAAGTTGATTAGAAACTACCTGACCGAAAATAAAGAAGGGGACATGCACCTTAAATATATTTGGAATGGCCTTAAGGCAGTTTTACGGGCCTATATGATCTCCTATGCCACTATTAAGAAAAGGCAGCACTGGGAATGTTACTGCAAAGTAGAAGATAAATTGGCTCAGTTTGAGGCCAGACATAAGGACACCAGGGACCCCTCGTTTATCCCCCAGTTACAGCCGGCCAGGGAGGAACTTAATCAGTTAGTGTTAAGGAAGGTAGAAAATTCTCTCAGAGTTACCAATCAATAATATTATGAATAGGGTAATAGGGCCAGTAGACTTAAGGAAATAGGAGGCAGACAGATACGTCCTGAAACTTTTTTCAGAACAGATCTCTTAGCTGGTCCTTATCCACTCCACAAAGATAGCAGGGGAGTTCCATGATTATTTTGCACATCTGTGTAAAAGAGAACAGGGTATAGGTCATCAGGAACAGAATGGTACTTTCTGACACAATATTCACCTCCCCAGTCTAATGAAGCAGCAAAGGGATAGGCTAGAGTCATCCTTTATGGAAGGAGAGACAGCAGCTGTTATTAAATCATTGAACATGGGATGGGATCCAGGCCTGTATGGGTTCATTCCTGAATTCTATAAAAAATTTGCTTCAGAACTGGCTCCATTGTTGACCAAGGTGTGTAGCTCTGCTTACGAAGAAGGAACAACTCCAGACTCCTGGGGGAAAGCTGTCTTAACAGTTCTGCTCACACCTGGGAAAGATATCACTAAATTTGCCAATTTTCACCAAATTTCCCTCACAAATCAGGATATGAAAATCTTCACCAAAGTAATTAGCGTTAGGTTGCAACAGGTTATTCCGATACTCATCCATCCTGATCAGACTGGTTTTATACTGGGTAGACATATCCAAGATAATACACTTAGGCTTTTAAATATTCTGTTAGCCTCTAGGCATCTCACCAAAGACACCCCACATGTTGTAGTCTTGATTGATGCAGAAAAGGCATTTGATAATCTTGAATGGGGGTTCTTGGATTCCACTTTGGGCAAGATCAGCTTTAGTGATAGGTTCTGCAGCTGGAGCCATAAACCTTTACAACACACCATGAGCTCGAGTGAAGATTAATGGTACCCTATCATCACAAGTTATCTATTGAGTGGGGAGACCAAGGAGGATGCTGGGAACCTCCACAAGGGAGACCCAAAGAAGGGTGGCATGGGACCCCACAGGGGAAGGAAACAACTCCTGGTGGGGATTCAATTGTTAGGGGGTAGAACTGGGGGAGGGAAGGGAGAGGGAGGTAAGGTGCCTGCCTGGCACTGTGGCTTGGAGGGACAAGAAGCGAATCCTCAGGATCACAGAAGCAGCTGCACAGGAGAGGAAGCTGGACATCATTGTCCACCTAGGGACAAATGACCTAGCTGGGAATGGGATCAGAGCAGTACAGGAGGAGTTTGGGGAGTTGGGGAGGGGCCTTAGACAAGTAGCATGCACTGCAACCTTCTTGGAAGTGCTGCCTGTCTATGGCATGGGTGTGGCTAGGGTACTCCTCACCATGCAGTTCAATGAATGGTTGAAAAACGTGTGAGAAGCACAGGGTTTTGGCTTCATTGGGGACTGGGAGTCTACCTGAAGGGATACAGGTCTATATTGACAGAATGGTCTGCATCTGTCCAGGAGGGGAACCAGGGACTTGGGTAATAGGTTTAAATGTTTCATAGGAAAGCTTTTAAACTAGCCAAGAAGGGAGGCACTGAAAAGGGTAGGGAATTGCCAGCCTCCCCCCACAAAACAGGGTAGTTAGTGAATTAAACACCAAGGTAGAGAAGTCGATAGGAAGAATGATAGGGGTCAATGGAAAAAGGCAACGGCAGTAAGGGCAGGGATGGGGCTAAAAGGGGTAAGGCCATCAAAACATGGAGAGCGATCAAGAGGATGGGATGTCACAAGCTCTCCCATGTGGAGAGAATTCAATTGGAAGGTCATACTGAGATTTTTCTTAACCCCAACGGCCACCAAGCATTTTAATGCCCACCAATCAAACTTATTTTGGAGAGACTGTGGTAACAAGGGAGCCGACACACATATCTTTTGGAACTGCCCCAAGATCCAGGGATTCTGGCACTCGGTACTTGCACAGATACTGAGGCTTACTGGCCTCCAAGTACCCTTCACAGGAGAAGATCTGGTACTGGGCCTCCCTACATTGCTTTTTGGCAACAGAATAGCGAACAAACTGGCTCATATTCTAAGGGTGGCAGCCCTAAAGTGCATAACTTTTAAATGGTTGTCCCCTCTTCCCCCCAAGATACAAGAATGGAGGTCTAGAGTAACAGATCTGTAAAGAATGGAAAGTATCACTAGTAAGCTAAGGCTATAACAGGAGAAGTTTCAACAAATCTGGTCCCTTGGCATCCTGAGATAGGAAACACCAGTCAGACAGATTAAATGTTAGAGACAAAAAGTGAGCTCTGGAGAATGCAGTTAAAGTTGCCTCAAAGAGAAGATTTAAAGTTAACCACTTCATGTTGGATTATTTGAAGAATAATAACTGAGCAAAGCCATGTGCAAAATAAAATAAAGCATAAATCAATATCTGTTCAGAAAAGTAGATACATATTGAAATACCAGATCAATGAGAAGACCTATCTGTAAAGATTGACAAATAAGATATTTGTAATCTAAAAATAATGCATTGTATTGTTGATTGTATATGAAGACCAATAAAAACGAACTTAAAAAAAAAAAAAAACTAATGGACAGCGATGAGTACCATTGCCTGTAGACTGGGTAACAAGCTTTCTGAACTAGTGGCCTTGATGGAAGAGGGACGGCTGGATATTGTGGCAGTCACAGAAACATGGTACACAGAGAACCATACTGGAATGTCAACATACCAGGGTACACAACCTACAGGAGGGACAGGCAGGGTTAAAGAGGAGGAGGAGTAGCTCTCTATGTAAGGGAAGGGATCAAAACAATAGAACTAAAGGGTAAACAGGAAGGAGAGGAGGCACTGTGGGTCACCTTGGAGACAGAAAATGGCACCACAATCTGCATGGGTGTTGTTTACAGACCGCTGTCTCAGGGGTAGGGAAGGGACAAGGAAATGATAGAAGGAATCCTTAGAATGGCAGAAAAAGGGGAGATATTATTGAAGGGGGACCTGAATATGCCAGATGTTAACTGGAGCACATATGCTGCAGCCACATCCAAGAGCAGGGTCATTCTCGATGCCCTACAGGGGATATGCCTCAGACAACTAGTGTTGGAACTCACTTGGGAGGGAGCAATCTTAGACCAGGTACTCTCAAACAGGGATGAAGAGAGGCTCTTAGATTTAGAAGTGGGTAGCCATCTGGAAACAAGTGACCAGCAAACAGTGTGGTTCACGATAAACCCAGCCATAGAGTCAAGCCATACAAAAGTGAGGGTACTGGACTTTAGGAGGGCTTACTTTGACAAAATGGTAGAGTGCATAATGAATGCACTAGCAAATGGGCAGGAAGGAGGGGTGGAGAAACAATGGGGAAAAATCAAAACTGCCATCACAGAGGCAACAAGCCATTGTGTGAAACAAATAAAACAAAACAAATGAAAAAACCTCTATGGTTCTTAAAAGAGGTGTTGCAGAAGGTTAGGGAGAAAAAGATAGCATTCAGGAAGTATAAGGAATCACAGAAGGAGCAGGACAGGGAACTGTATCAGTTAAAGCAAAAGGAAGCAGGGAAGGCAGTCACAATAGCAAAGGCCCAAACAGAGGAAAAGATAGCTAACTCAGTTAAGAAGGGGGATATAAACTTTTATAGGTACATTAGGGAGCAAAAAAAGACCAAGGGAGGGATAGTGAGGCTTAATAAAGGGGAGGGGAGGTGGGCAGAGGATGACAGTGAAAAGGCAACTATCCTAAATGAATACTTTTGCTCAGTATTCACAAAAGAAGAGGAGGGGAGGTACTTAAACCAAACAATAGAAGCACTCTGGATAGGGTGTTGATACCAGTCCATTCACAGAAGGAAAGGATCCTGAAAGAACTCCTAAAACTCAAGATGGACAAAGCAATGGGGTCTGATGGGACTCGTCCCAGAATTCTAAATGAACTAAGGGGAGAACTAGTGACACCACTGACTACCCTTTTTAACAAATCATGGGAGGATGGTGTGGTACCTGAGGACTAGAGGAATATGGATGTTCATCCCCTCCACAAAAGTGGGAGCAAGGCAGAGGCTGGAACTGTATACCTGTTGGTTTGACCTCAGTGGTAGGGAAAAGTATGGAATGACTTCTGAAAGAAAGAATTGTTAAGTACCTAGAGGTCATCGGGGCACAGGACCCAAGGCAGCATGGATTCACAGTGAGAAGGTCATGTCAGATGAATTGAATAGATTTATTTGACTAGGTGTCCAAAGTAATATACCAGGGAGGGACTGTGGATGTGGCCTACCTAGACTTTAGCAAGGCCTTTTACACAGTCCCACTCAAAAGATTAATAAACAAGTTAGCCAGCCTGGGAGTGAGTCCCAGGGTGGTAGCCTGGGTAAAAAACTGGCTGAACAACAGGACACAGAGGGTAATAGTAAATGGAGTTCACTCCTAGGAAAGTGGGGCTACTAGCCGGGTACCGCAGGGTTCAGTCCTGAGACCAGTCCTCTAATGTCACTATAGGTGACATTGTGGTGGGCTGGAAGGATAAGTATGCCTCTTTGCGGATGGCACAAAGATCTGCAACAGGGTTAATACACAATAGGGGGTGGAAAGGATGAGAAAGGACTTGGCAAGGTTGGAGGAATGGTCAAAAGTATGGCAGCTTAGATTCGATGCAAAGAAGTGCAAAGTAGTGCACCTGGGAAACAAAAACCCAATGGAAGAGTTCACAATGGGGGGGGGGAGTACTAACAACAGCAAAAACGTAACGGTACCTGGGGGCAGTCATATCAGATGACCTAAAGGTAGGCAAGCAATGCAAGATGCAGTAAGGAGGGCTGGGGGTATACTGGGATGCATAGTGAGAGGCATCACCAGTAGAAAACAGAAAGTTGTTATCCTTCTGTACAGACAGTTGGTGAGACCCCATCTGGAGTACTGTGTGCAGTTCTGGAGACCCCATCTCCACAAGGACATAGACAGGATGGAGGCAGTTCAGAGGAGGGCAACTAAATTGGTTCAGGGTCCACACCAGAAGCCAATCAGAAGAAAGACTAAAAGAGCTTAACATGTACTATAGAGGAAAGCAGGGAGAGGGGGGACATGATAGAAACATTCAAATACCTCAAGGGAATCAACAAGGTCTAAGAGGGTAGCATCTTTCAGAAAAAGAGATGCGCAAGAACAAGAGGACACAATTTGAAGATAGAATGGGGACAGCTAAGGGGCAACATGAGGAAGTATTTTTTCACGCATGTGTAACAGCCCTTTGATTCACCTTGGCTGCTCTGGGGCCCTCAGGGTAGTTCCGAACACACCTCTGAGGTGGCCAGCCTGGGTTCTGCAGTGACAGCTCGTGTGGCGTGGTGCCTCTACCTGAGGTAATGGCAAGGGGATCTTGTGGATAAAGAAGAGGTTACCACCCCCCAGGAAATAGCATTCTACCCCAACAATATGTTCCCCCACACAAATTACTATCTGCACAGTATGGCCCCACACCCCTCAGCAGCACTCTTCAATAACACAAGGACAGTGAATAAAATGCAAACAGTAACCTTATTTATTGGGGAGGGGGAACAAGGAGGAGAATATCAAACACAATTCACTCTAGGTACAATACCTTCCCCAGTATCAACCCTTCTCACCACCCCCTGGGTGCACCCAGATTGTCTCTGTGCGGTGGTGCAGGCCTGGGGTCTTTTGTCAGGACCCAGTTAAACACAACACGTGTTGAATTGATTATCTTATACTGGCAGACTTGAGTGTCTCTTAATAGAGGTGGAATGATTTACCCCCAGAATCCTATCTGTCTAGCTAACTAAAAAACTCCGAAGAGCCACTGCTTGGGGTACTCACGGTTTTCAGTCCACTCTGGGGGTTCACAGCCAGTTGCGTTGCACAGTACCGTGGAGGTTTTGATGTAGGTGGTGCACCACCGGGGAGGAAAATGAACTTGATGGTTCCAGGGATGATGAGCTTCACCTGCCTGGCCTTGCCAGCTTTGCCTACGGGCCTTTGTATACAGACTTCACACAGGCAGGCAGGCCTGTTTCATTCTTCAACTCGGTGCATTGCTGTCTTCAGTCCAGGGAACCAAGTTTATTAATGTTCCCCAAACCCTTTCCAAAGCACGCAGGACTACCCTCAGGACCAATGCAGGGCAGCAGTGCTTCCACAGTCTCAGACCTACAGACCCTCACCTTGAGGATACTTTCACAGCAGGCTGGGTCCTGTCGCAGCAGCTTGGATCAATACTTGCAGACTCTCCCCTGACTGAAATGTCCACTCCACTTAATGATTTCTGCGCTGTGGGGAGCAGGGATTATTTTCCAAGTCCACAACCCATCTCTTATTTTCTCAATTCAAACTGTAGTTCAGACTCACTGGGTTGCTATAAACTCTGCTTTTCTCTACCCTGTTTCAGTCCCACAAGCAGCTACTTTTCCTCCTACACTCAGCTTGGCAGATGGAGCTAGGCAGGATTTGCACAGTCAGACTGTATTCATGAGAACAGTCTCTCCTCTCACATCCACCCTTCAGTCCCTCTTGACCTCCAACCCCTTTCTGGCCCCAAAAACCAGCCTTATATTTCCCCTGAGCAGCCTCTCTATTATTGGCTGCAACTCCCCAGGTGATCTCCAGGCTGCCTCTGGGTATTTTTCCAGCAGCAACCAGTTTGTAGTTCTTTAGGGAGTTGCCCTTTTGTCTTCTTGGCATGCTCCCTGAAGTCAGGCCCGGATTATTTAATTAAACCATTAACACCACAGCCATTTGGAGGACACCTAGCAGTGGGTTGGAGGGCCAAAGACCTACCAGGTAAGCCTGAATTTGGGGGCTTACACACTCCCCTGGCTGAATGCTTGGCACCCCGACAAGCCACTCTATCAACCAACATTTTAACATGCACTTTTCTAACTAGACACCTGATTCCTAACTAACAACAACAATAATCACATATTCATCACATTTTGCATCCCACCATTGGTATCTGTTCAAATAACACAGGTTAACTATAAACAGGTAACTACAGGTATGCACATACACCTTCCCATCCCAACCATTGGGCAACACCATGGCGGTTAAAGAACAGGAACCACAGGCTTGTGAATAACATGGAGGTGAAGGTCGGAAGAGACAACCAGGGTATCATATGTAAGTTTGACAATGGGCCTGGGCTGTCTTGCCGTCCTCCTAGGTAAAGCTGTGTCAGGTATGGGAATCTCCCCAGGAGTAACGGGCAACCCCCCCCCCGGCTAGGTTCTGCAGTCCATCCTGGGGCCTGGTCAGGTACAGCTACACTACTTTGATCCTGCTCCAGGGCTGACACAAGAGCAGGGCAAGGGGTGGCTGGTGCATCAACCACAGGTTCGGGGGGGGCCCCAATCATGATCATTGTCCATATCAATGTCCACATTGGACTGTTGCGTAAAGATTGCAGGCCTCTTTTCAGGAATGAAAGACATGGCATTTGGATTCAATGAGAACTGAGAGTCTGGAGGGTCAGTGCTGGTGGATGGAGGTGAGTTTCAACAGTACCATTCCCACGAGGACTGGGGTAACTCAGGACTTGGCTCACAAGGACAAAGTTCAAACTCCTCCTCCTCCTCACTTTCCTCAGAAGAACTGCTGGCAGGCCGCTCAGGAGGCTCAGTTGGACCAGTGTTCAGGTTCAATGTGGTCCTCTCGGGGGGCATATCTACAGCAGAATCACTTCTGTAAGTCCTCTCAGAAAGTGCAGTTGGACCAGTATTTAGGTTCAGTGTGTTCTTTTCAAGAGGCCTGGATGGGCTTGGGCTTTGTTGTCTTTTCTGAGCAGCTTGACTACGTGTTGTGGGCTGTCTTACAACTGGAAGTTTAGTTCCAGGGGCAGAATCAGGCACAATCTTGCTGATGGGGAGTAGGTGGTTTCAGTGGGCAGTCTTTCCTAGACCCCGGTCTTGCTCTTGTTGGATTTGGTACACTGGCAATTCTGGCAGTTTCTCAACCACAGTGTAACTTTCTGGGGCCCACCGATCTTGAAGCTTGTGTTTGCCTTGCAACCCCAATTTTTAAAGCAGAACACGATCCCCCACTTGCAACTCTTGATTAGGAACTCTGTTGTCATACCTCTGCTTGTTACTCTGGTTATTGTGAGCTGCCACTTCAGTTGCTAGCTGGTATGTATGTTTAAGTTGCTCTCTTAACTGATGTGTATACTCCAGGTAGGTTCAGTGGGATGTGCCGTCAGAGGACACACCAAAACAAAGATCAACTGGCAGCCGGCCTTCACTACAAAACATGAGGTAGAAAGGAGAGCGTTGTGTGGCATCATTCTTGGTGCAATTGTACGCATGCACCAGATAGATTTCTTTCTGACTCCAGTTTGCTTTGTCAGCTGCATCCAGGGTACCCAACATTTTCAACAGAGTTCGGTTGAAGCACTTGAATTGAGGGTGTCCTTGGGGGTGGTACAGTGTGGTGTGAGATTTCTTTATACTGTACATGGCTAAGAACTCTTTCACCAGTCAACTTTTGAAATCTCGGCCTTGATTGGGGTAAACTCTCTTTGGGATGCCATAGTGCTGTAAAAACTGCTGCAATACTTTGACCACATTGCTAGCTTTTTGATCTTTGGTGGGTAATGCCTGGGCATGCCGGGTATAATGATCAGTAATAACTAGAATATTAGCTGTGTTTTTGCTGTCAGGCTCAAGGGACAAAAAAAACATACAGACTAGGTCAAGGGGCCCACTGGTACTAATGTTGACTAGAGGGGCAGCTCGCTTTGGCAGAGTTTTCCCTCTGTATGCACTGCAGGCAGCTTTTACAGTGTTTTTCTACATCAGTCTTCATGCGGAGCCAGTAAAACCATGCTCTACACAGATCTAGGATATGTTCATAACCCAGGTAACCCATGTCATTGTGCAGGGACTTTAGGACTATATCACGGAATCCCTGTGGCAGTACCAGCTGAAACTTGGAATGTCTAGGGTTGTCTTTGTAATGTACCTTTCGCAGTAACAGTCCATCTATTAGAACTAGCTTTCTTCATTCTCTCAACAGGTGTTTGGTGTCAGGGTGATGGCTGCACACTTGGTCGACTGAATGTCTCTTTTCCAGGGCCCAGATTAGGTTTTGGATAGCAGGGTCATCTCTCTGCATCTACTGTAGTTCAGGCTTACTGGGTTGGGGCAGTGAAGACACATCCAGCCCGGTGAAATTCAGATATGCCAGTGGGATAGCTTCTGAAGTGGGCCCCAGCATATCCATGGATCTGGTAGGGTTCACAACTGGATTATAAGTAGGCAAAACAAACTTGGAACACAACACTTGAACCACAACACTCTCAATTTGAATGGGGGGGGGCAGAGGCATCACCATGCGGGCATCTTGACAAAGCATCAGCATCTATGTTAGTTTGCCCACTTCGAAATTCAAGGCTGAAATTATAGGTGGAGAGAGAGCAGAGAGCCATCGGTGCCCTGCAGCATCCAGTTTAGCGGTCGTGGTGACATAGGTCATAGGACATAGTTGTCTGTTCTGACTGTAAAAGGAGCCCCATACAGGTATTCATGGAACTTCTCGGTTACGGACCACTTTAATGCCAAGAATTCCAGTTTATGCACCAGGTAGTTTCTTTCAGAAGGTGTCAAACTATGGCTAGTGAATGCCACTGTCCTATGCCCTTCAGGATATTCCTGATATAGCACAGCTCCCAAGCCATTTAGACTGGCATCAGTGTGGAGAATATAAACTTTGTGAGAGTCAGCAAATGCCAAAACAGGGGCCTTACTTAATCTCCAAATTATCTCCCGGAAAGCAGCATCACATTCAGGGGTCCACCATTCTCCAAAAGGTTCACCAGCTCGCAAGTACTCCTTTGCTGAGCTTATCCTGTACCCTGGGGCTCTCTTCTTCTGGTTAGTTGGGGATAACCTTGCATCAAATCATTAAGTGGGCATACCACCGAGTAGTCCTTTACAAAGCAACTGTAGTAGCCACAGAACCCCAAAAAGGACTGCAGAGCCCTTAAGTTGGTGGGCCTAGGCCAGGCAGTGAGGGCCTCCACTTTAGCGGGATCAGTTTGCACGCCCTCTGCTGAGACAATGTGCCCCACATACTTGACCACTGGCTGGCAGAACTGGCACTTGTCAATTGATACCTTCAGGCCAAACTCTTCTAGTCGATGCAGAACCTTCATTAATCAGGTCTCGTGTTCTTCCGGGGTACGACCGAATATGATCAAGTCATCTAGGTAGACAATAACTTTGAGCAAGTTCATATCCCCCACAGCCTTCTCCATCAAGAGCTGGAAAGTGGCCGGTGCTGCAGATATTCCCTGTGGCATACGCTTGAACTGGTAGAACCCCAATGGGCAGATAAAAGCAGTTATTTCTTTGTCCTCCTCCACCATGGGGATTTGATAATAGCCTCTCCGGAGATCCAACACAGAGAACCACTGGCTCCCGGATAGGCTGGTCAAGGCATCTTCTACCTGGGGCACGGTGTACTGGTCCAGGATGATCTTCTTGTTTAGTGTGCGATAGTCTATGCACGTCCTCATGGCTCTGCTCTTCTTCCAGCCACTACAATGCGGGAAGCATAAGGGCTCCGGGACTCGGTTATCATGCTGGCATCCAATAACTCCTGCAGATGTTGCTGTAATCCTCAATGTTGCCCGGGGCCAACCTCTGAGACCTCTCTCAGAAAGGCTGCTCATCCTTCAGACGAATCCGATGCTCTTCACCTTCCATACACCCCATGTCCCACTCATGCAGCAAGAAGACCTTTTGCCACTTGGCCAATATTTGACTTAGGCTCCAATGGTAACTGGTGGGTATAAGGGAATCACCAAACTTGAATAGATTTGGATCTATCTCTTCTTCAGTGGCTACCATCAGGTTCACTGCAATTACACTGTCACACCGGTAGATATTTGCCAACACTTGACCCTTTCAGATGACTCTGGATTTCCCCGATTCATTTCGGACCTTCACCATAACACACCTGGCCCAGGGTGTATCTGGAGGAGGCAGCACTCCTCTTTGCACCAGCAGACCCTCAGGTAAACTGTCAGGAGGCAGAGTATCAATGATGAAGGCATGTCCTTGGGGTGACTGAGCAAACTGCGCAATTCCCACGACTCGGCACTCGGAACTTGGAGGCAGAATCAATTATTTTCCATCTACTCGACACACTACACCAACACTCTCTTCCACAGTTGTCTTTGCATTTGCCACAGTCAAGCCCACTTTCTTTACCACAGCTTTTATCAGAGGGTTCACTAGCTCATCAGCCCCACCTCTTTTGGTGCACATCTTCACCAGCCTCCCGAACATATCAGCATTTGTCCCAATTAATACTGGTGTGTTGGTCATCCCTTATGGCTTCAGGCATATCAAAGCCAAAGTATCAATGGTGGGGTGCTCTTTGGGACCCTTTGAGATGAAAGCTAGTCATACCAGGCAATAACCATCATGGGGTAATTTGAACTACCTATCCTCCACAGTGACAAACCAGAAAGGGGCAGGAGGGACAAATGTGCAAATGTCTGTTACAGAAAGTCCGGTGAATGATGGTGACCTGTGAACCACTATCCAGTAGAGTGAAACAAGGCACTCCCTCCAACAAGATTTCTGCATCAGCCCGGGAGCCAATCAGGCCTGGTGGCACCCAGCTAGTGGGGGAATTTTGGGGATCGGTCCACTTGGTGGAGCAATGCAATTCCTGGGGCCCAGGTAGCTCCATTACCGGTCCCCACTGGCATTTCCCTGGTCCATTCGCTATTGTTTTTTAGCCACTAACTGAGGATTTTTAGCACCACATCAAGTATGACCATTTTGTCCGCATTTGAAATAGAACCAGCCCTCTCGAGGCCAGAGGGGTATTCAAGGTCTAAGCCTGGCGGCAGAATATTGAGCAGACTGCCACCTAGGCTCGGACACAATAACACTTTGCAAGGGCCAGGACTCCCATGCCAGCTGCAAGGCCTTCACACAGGCTTTTATTTCTCGGAACTCCGCCATAGTACGGATTGGAGGTGTTTCTATCATTCCCTTAAAGTCCTGCACACAATCTCTTAACTCTTTCAGCACGTTTCCCAACTCCAAGGAGCAAGGCTGTTTGGCAGGGTTTGTGGTTTGGGGTCACAGGGTGGCACTGGTAGCTGCGGACGTCTGCAGTGAGTCGACAACATCTCCCTGACCTTCCTCCTCCTTCACCTCATCCAACAACTGCTTGAAAGACGGGGGATTTTGTTTCCGGTCCCTTATTCAAAGACAGAGTAGAGTCAATTGGGAGCACAGCCCCCCTAAGGAGCTGGTCAAATCTCATCTTAGCTACTTGCTCTGGGGACTCTCCACCATACTCTGCAATCTGCACCTGGCCTCCACCCTGGTGATGTACTGTGACAACTTTTCGCCATACTGCTGCATGGCGCCCCACAATTGAAACAGGATGGCCTCTCTCTTCTTGACAACTCCAAAGGTGCTTTTCAAAATGGCCACATGGTCATCTGTGATACAGTTAGGCTGACTGGCCCATAGGGACTGAATCACATCCAAAGCCGTGCCTTTTAAGATTTAAACAACCCTCTTGCATTTTTCCTCATCCGAACACCTCCAGACTTGGACCATTTGGGCAGCTTGACTTATCCAGGACTCAAAGTCATCTTCCCCAACTGGTGTGGGGATTGCCCCTGAGAAGGAACGCAGTTGTTTGTACTGCTTGTATGGTGCTACGACATAGGGGGTCACTCCACTGGACAGCACTATAGGGAAGGGCCCCCCCTCCTGGAAACATAGCCTGAAGGTCTTTCAAGGACTTTCCTTCACTAGCGAACAGGGAGTCCAGTTTAGCTTCAAAACTCCCTGGGTCACAGGGCAGGGGGTTCTTAGGGGGTGGACTACCAGGAGGTGAACTAGCCTGACTCCCTCTCTTCAGCACCACCCATGTCTCCTGAAACCCTTCCATTGTCACAGTAGGGGGTAGGTCAACAGCACCTAAATCCTTGTCTGTCTCTATTATTAACTCCCTAAGCCCAGTGTTGGGGTCCTTGGTCACCCTTTGAATTTTCATTCTCCCACACTCTGTCAGGCTCCATCTAATACTTCTAATATAAAGTCTTTTGTCCATCCTCCAGTCACATTCTTTAACAGCAGCATCCTCTTGGGGTCAAGGCCCTCAAATGCACATCAGTCCTCTACTTCCTGGAATGCCATTTTGTTTATCCCAACTGGGGGGTACCAAAATTTTCAAACTGCAATTTCAGGGATAACCTCTGGGGGGGCATAAAATCCCAGCGATACCTTCCTCTTGTAACAGCCCTCTGACTCACCTTGGCTGCTCTGGGGCCCTCAGGGTAGTTCTGAACACACCTCTGAGGGGGCAGGCATGGGTTTTGCAATGACAGCTCGTGTGGTGCGGTGCCTCCACCTGAGGTAATAGCAAGGGAATCCTGTGAATAAAGAACAGGTTACCACCCCCAAGGAAATAGTACTCTACCCCAACAATATGTTCCCCCACACAAATTACTATCTGCACAGTATGGCCCCACACCCCTCAGCAGCACTCTTCAATAACACAAGGACAGTGAATAAAATGCAGACAGTAACCTTATTTATTGGGGAGGGGGAACAAGGAGGAGAATATCAAACACAATTCACTCTAGGTACAATACCTTCCCCAGTATCAACCCTTCTCACCACCCCCTGGGTGCACCCAGATTGTCTCTGTGCGGTGGTGCAGGCCTGGGATCTTTTGTCGGGGCCCAGTTAAATTCAACACATGTTGAACTGATTATATTATACTGGCAGACCTGAGTGTCTCTTAATAGAGGTGGAATGATTTACCCCAAGAATCCTATCTGTCTAGCTAACTAAAAGACTCCCCAGAGCCACAGCTCGGGGTACTCACGGTTTGCAGTCCACTCTGGGGATTCATAGCCAGTTGCGTTGCACCGTACCATGGAGGTTTTGACGTAGGTGGTGCACCACCGGAGAGGAAAATGAACTTGATGGTTCCAGGGATGATGAACTTCACCTGCCTGGCCTTGCCAGCTTCGCCTATGGGCTTTTGTTTACAGACTTCACACAGGCAGGCCTGTTTTGTCCTTCAACTCAGTGTGTCACTGTCTTCAGTCCTTGGAACCAAGTTTACTAATGTTCCCCAAACCCTTTCCAAAACACACAGGACTACTCTCAGGACCAATGCAGGGCAGCAGTACTTCCACAGTCTCAGACCTACAGACCCTCACCTTGAGGCTACTTTCACAGCAGGTTGGGTTCTGTAGCAGCAGCTTGGATCAACACTTGCAGACTCTCCCCTGGCTGAAATGTTCACTTCACTTAATGATTTCTGCACCGTGGGGAGCAGGGATTATTTTCCAAGTCCACAATCCATCTCTTATTTTCTCAATTCAAACTGTAGTTCAGACTCACTGGGCTGCTATAAACTCTGCTTTTCTCTACCCGGCAGGATTTGCACAGTCAGTTAGACAGTATTCATGAGAGCAGTCTCTCCTCTCACATCCACCCTGCAATCCCTCTTTACCTCCAACCCCTTTTTGGCGCCAACAACCAACGCTTATATTTCCCCTGAGCAGCCTCTATATTATTGGCTGCAACTCCCCAGTTGATCTCCAGGCTGCCTCTGGGTATTTTCCCAGAAGCAACCAGTTTATAGTTCTTTAGGGAGCTGCCCTTTTGTCTTCCTGGCAGGCTCCCTGAAGTTGGGCCCCAGATTATTTAATTTAACCCGTTAATACCACAGCCATTCAGAGGACACCTAGCAGAGGATCAGAGGGCCATAGCCCTACCAGGTAAGTCCAGATTGGGGGGCTTACACATGGAACAGCCTTCCAGAGCAGGTAGTGTGGTCCAAAACAGTGGGAAATTCAAAAATTCATGGGACAGACATAAGGCAATTCTAGTGGGGGGTAGGAGGAAGTAGGCTGTTGGTTAACTAGGATCTGCAGCTTATCCAAAAGGTAGGGAAATGGGCAGACTGGGTGGGCCAAGCAGTCCTTATCTGCCATCAAAGTCTATATTTCTATGGGGTACTAGACAGGGACACCCTCTTCCCCACTTCTTTTTTCACTAAGTCTGGAACCAATGGCAGCCCTTCTGTGACAGTCAGAGGCTTACCGAGGCATACAGATTAATGGGGAAGAGGTTAAGGTTTCTCTGTATGCAGACAATACACCGGATAACCAGTTCAAAACCTTCCATGGTGCCGGAAATGCTTAAGAGGTTTGGTCACGTATCTGGCTTCAAAATTAATGAAACTAAAACCGAAGTTATGCTTTTAGGCTCTCAAACAGACCTACATTTAAAAAAACACTTGTAATTTAAAATAGGTTACCTCTGGTTTTAGGTATTTGGGCATAGGGGTTCCCTGAGACAAGAACAAATTATTACAGGCCAGTTACTCCAAGCTTTTCACTAAAGTCCAAGCAGACAGACATAAGTGGAAAGAACTTCCCTTATTGGTGGGAGGGAGCACTGACACAGTTCATAGGAACATATTGCCTAGATTCATCTTTTTATTTTTATTTTCTTCTCTACCACTAAAATTCTCTATCTTTTTTTGGAAATTATTACGCATTACCTTGCTCAAATTTATTTTGGGGGGAGGAATCCTGCCTCAAGTGGGATATACTTACTGCAGCAAAATCCTGGGGTGAATTGGCAGTCCCAGATTTGTGGGCCCACTACTGAGCTGCCCCCTTCCAAAATGTAATTGCTTATACTGTATGTTCCCCACAAAAAAGCCCTAGCTGGGTACACCACAAACAAAACTCTGACTCAGGCCTGGATGGCCGATGTAATTTTCATGGATAGAGCCACTTTACACACTCTTGGTGTGTCTGACCCCTAGGTGGACCTGACCATACAAGTGTGGGAAGAGGTCTGTTCTAAATATAAACTCCATAGCAAAATTAGTAATTTAATTCCCATATGCTCCTGCCTAGACGTTACTCTGCTCAAATAGGAATTAGGCTTCCAAAGGTGGGAGAAAAGGGGACTTGTCCACATAGGGCAAGTTTTTGAGAGAGATACATTAAAAACCTACCCTTAGGTATCCCAAGTGTTTGGCCTGGTACCCCAGGATCTTTTTAGATATCTGCAAATTCGCCACTATCTGAGTGTAGAATCTATTAAGGCAAGGAGAATCCTCTGAGGATGGTGTTATATTAGCTGGCAGCCCAGTCTTAGGCAAAAAAAAAAAAGATTTCCAATCTATATGACATGATGCATAACCTGGAACTGGAGTATATGGAAGATCTTAAGAGAAAGTGGGAGGATGAAATAGGTCTCATAGTGTCTGAGCAGGAGTGGGTGAAAGTGTGAGCCCATTGAGGTCTCTCTCTCTCTCTCTGTCTCTCTTCTCTTTCTCTCTCTCTCTCTCTCTCTCTGTTTCTCTGTCTCTCTTTCTTTCTCTCTCTCTCTCCCCCCCTCAGTGACAGGGAACAAAAAAGTTGTTCCCCAGGGGCTCAGTGCAGGGGCTACTGGCTACTACTTTTACCTCTGGTTTAAGCTATCTATAGTCTGAACTGAAATGAACAGCCCCAACTGTGCTCGTTCAAGGAGGTGTCACACTGGACATCGAAGAAGGCAAGCATAGCGGCCTTTTTTTACAATAAGTAAGGATAAAGATAAAGATCTCTATCACCTTTTACAATATCTCTGAAGGACTAACTTTGGTGCCAGCTGTGGGTACTACGTTTAGCTGTGGGAGGCTTTTGTTTGTTTTCCAGGAAGGTGGCCATCAAAGCAGTCAAGCAATGGCATGCTACTACTTAAGGCTTGTTTATGCTGCTGACTTTGCAGTGCATCAACCCATGTGCACAGGATGATGCGCTGAAACGTTGGCTTTGCTGACACTTTCCAGAATGCTATAAGTGCGCTTCATATCCCTTTTCTTCTGCAGCTCAATTGTACCCGTATCAGAGCGAGCACATTAACTGATGCTGTAAACCCTTTGATACACTTGCTCTGATAGGCAGCCTTCTGTCCCAGTGTCTCCCAACATACTTCACTGAATTCTCAGCCTCTCCTTGGAGTGACCTGCTGTGCTGTGAGTGTGGGTTGTGTTAAAACTGAATTGATGAAAGAGCAGACAGCACAGCGGAAGGGAGCAGCACAAATGCAAGAGTGCTGTGGTTGTGTAAACACTGTTTTAGATAAATGTCCATCTCATGTATCACTTAACTCACTTTGATGCCGGCTGTGTGGCTTTGGGTTCGGGGGAGGCTATTGTTTTCATGGATGGCTGATAAAAGGGAGAAGGGGTTAATTACTATTTTTCTCTCAGGCAGGGCTGCCGCAATTTGTGTTCCTGACTGAACGGAGATTGGCAGCTTCAGCAGTGAGAAGTAAGGGGGCCAAAACATGCCCCTCCACACCTTTCAATTACACAGAACTCAGGGGTCCATCCAAAAAAGTAAGGGGTCCGGCCCCCTTAGGCCCACCTGTAATTCAAGCACTGCTTACATTAGATGAAATAATCTCCCTCAGAACGCTTTTGGAATCCGGAGCTTGAGTATGGTTAGGTACTCTTGACCAATTTAGTCTGGCACCCCCACAACCAGCGATTTACATGTAATTGTTGACTTTGTCTTTTTCCCCTTTTTCTTCATTGCTTCTTTTTATTATACTTCAGACAAATGAATTTTCTGTTGCAATTTGCTACTACACTAACATTAATAAGAAGCCTGTAAGCAATTTTGAACAGAATAAGTTTAGTGGATGTGTTGTTCTGACTTGTATGTTGTACCTACCTGTGTAAGTGCCTCCACTTAAACAAAAAACAACCAATAAAATCTATTAAAAAAAAAGAACAAAAATTATTTTTCCTAAAAACGCACTATCTGGAATTTTGAATCCACACATCTGACTGGAATGGAATATGGCAAATCAAGACACCTTGCCCCCCCGCCCCAGACTGCGCATGAAAACTTTTGTGCAATTCTGTTGAATGGGGCTGAAGCTATTAATATATTTGTATACAGTATATATATCTACATACAGTATAGTATTATAGTTGTGCAGTAGGCCACTATAGTGAAGGTTGAGTAAGCTGTTTAATGTTAAACCACTAACTTTGCACCTTAATAGTTTTGCCCCAATTCAACGGAATTGAAAAAAGTTTTTCATGCACAGTCTGAAGGATAAAGTCTCTTAACTTGCCAAGATTCATTCCAGTTGGATGTGTGAATTCTGAGATACTGATTTTTTGGAAAGATCAGTTTTTTTTTGCTGCATTTTTATCGTCCCTTACAGCCCAGATGGTTTGGAATTTTGCTCTGAAATTTTCAGGGTAGAAAGTGCTTTTTTCCAGAATGGTGACTTTCATTGGTGTGGTGAAAAGATATTAATCCATTACCATGTTATAAGGATTTGAAATTTCAGTTCTGAGCATGCTCAGTAGGGTCTTTTGGATAGACATTTGACACCCTGCTGAGCATGCTCTGAATCAAAATTTCAGATCCTTTTAACTTTGAACAGATTAATATTTTTTCATCAAGTCAATGAAAAGGATCATTCTGTCCTGAAAATTTCAGACCAACATTCTAAACTATCTGTGCTGTAGATGATGGCAAAACAAAAAAAGCAAACACATTTTTCCTCAAAATGCATTATCTGGATCTTGGAATCTACACATTCAACTGGAACAAAACTTAACAAATCAAGACACCTTGCCCCCAGACTGTGCATGCAATGTTTTGTGCAATTCCAGTAGAACAGGGGAAAAGTTATTCATATAATTATATATAATATTATAGAGGTGGGGTCGCGCCACTATAGTTAGGGTTGAGCGGTCAGTTACATACTAAAGTCAAAAGTTTGGGCGTTAATAACTTTGGACCCGTTGAATGGATTTGCCTGAAATTTGGTACATGCATTGGGGCATGGTAGATCTCTTGATCTGCAAAATTGCATTTCGGTCAGAGTGCCAGTCTTTGTGTACGAAAGCACTGAAAAATGCAAAATTATCCATTTTTGGAGGTACCTTTTGGCATTCTTAATGTGGTCCTGCACGGCCATCGTGTGGCATGCAACTCTTTGAGATGGCTCATTTGAAAGAGCTTTGGTGGCTGAACATGCCGCTTTTTGTTTGGTGAAAAAATATGAAGGCATTCAAAAGTTATGGCACTTTTAAGTTCCCATTATAAGTCAATGGGAAAATGTATATGTATATTTTGCGATCAAAGAATGGGGTTCTGGCCATCTTGTCCCACCTGGCAGTCAAAGAATTTGCAGCCTCGCAGTTCAAGAATCTTTGTTCCTGAGGAATTTCAAAAATTCTTTAGCCACAAGGTCCACCATCTTGTTTTCAGTTTTCTGATCTCACAAACACAAATATCTCAGCTCAGGGGTCACTTCTGAAGTAAAACTTCGATGGGTTTTACTCAGGGGACCCCGATCTATTGAGCCATGGCTTTGGTTCTATTCAAATCGGTCCAAAAATAGAGTTATTAGCTTTTAAATTCTTCGTACGCAGTTTGCTAACGATCTTTGATCGCGAGCCTGCAAATTCTTTGATCGCGAGAATCTTTGATTGCGATTGTGCATCATGGCCGGATGAGATAATGAATTGTGATTCAATTTTCCATAGCCCAGGGTGCCCTATAAAGTAATAATATAAGGGTGGGTTTTGCTCAGGGGGCTTCGTTGTTGCACATGTGTATAAAAAACCTGTACTTTTTATTATCCCTGGTAGTCTAGCAGCCCCCTCCCCATCATGGCAATGTAGATAATGATTTCTCTTATCCCTGGTAGTCTAGTGGCCCCCCCAATGAGTATGAGATAAATATCTTTATTTATTATCAGTAGTAGTCTAGTGGCCCTCCCCATGTGTCTTACTGTATAATTTTTTTTTATTTCCCTGGTAGTCTAGTGCTCCCCAACCCCCGATCTGTAATTCGTAATAATTAATATTGATATCCCTGGTAGTCTAGCGGTCCCCCTTCCCATGATAATAAAATAAATGTCAATTCAGCAATACTTGGCAGTATAGTGGCCCCCCACTCCCCCAGCCAGCCCTGCCAGCCCACCCAGCACCCTCCCCAGCCTCCGACTGGCACAGACCACCTCTCACCTCCATGGCCAGCCGCCGACTATGTATATTACCAGCAGCAATTGAAACAGGTGCTAGGAAATTATTCCTGAGGCACCTCTTTCAATTGCACTGGGTAATACACACAGTGAAGCTGGCTGGCGTAATGAGGTGGGCTGTGCCAGTCGCCCGGCTGGGGAAGGGTGGGGTGCTGGGTGGGCTGGCAGGGCTGGCTGGGGAGTGGGGGCCATTGACTACCAGGTATTTCTAAATTGACATTTATTTTATTATGATGGGAGGGGAACCACTGAACTACCAGGGATATCAATAATAATTATAAAGAATGACAGATCGGGGCATAGACTACCAGGATATAATAAAAATATATATTAAGACACATGGGTAGGGGCCACTAGACTACCACTGATAATAAATAAAGATATTTATCTCATACTCATTGGGAGGCACTAGACTACCAGGGATAGAAATCATTATCTACATTGCTATGATGGGGAGGGCCTGCTAGACTACCGGGATAATAAAAGCACAGTTTTTATACACATGTGAAGAAGCGAAGCGCTCTGAAGCAAAACCCTTATATTACTTTATAGGGCACCCCTGGGCTACAATGCACTATTTTTAAATCTGGCCATCTCGTCCCTCGCTCTTTGTTTGCAAACGAGCAATTTCTTTGACCGCCAGCATGCAAATTCTTTGATCGCGAGATTCTTTGATCACAATCGTGCATCGCGAGTGAGGGACAAGATGGCCAGATAAAAAAAAATAATTTTCTCAGCTCAGGGGTGTCCTAGGAAGACAAATGAGGGTGGGTTTTACTCAGGGGGCTTTGTTCTGATGAACCATGGAGGTGGATTATTGCAATTGTGTAAATGTTGTTAATTACACTAGTTTTTATTCTTTGATCGTGACCATGCAAATTCTTTGATCGCGAGCCTGCAGATTCTTTGATCACGAGATTCTATGATCATGATCGTACATCATGAGGGTAGGACTAGATGGCTAGATTAAAAAATCTATTTTCTCAGCCCAGGGGTGCGCTAGGAAGTCAAATGAGGGTGGGTTTTGCTCAGGAGGCTTCGTTCTGTCGAATCATGGAGGTGGTTTACCACAATTCTTTCAATTTTGTTAATTATAAAAGTTTTTATTCTTTATTCATGAGCCTGCAAATTCTTTGATCGTGAGATGCTTTGATCGCCATCTTTGATTGTGAGGACAGGACAAGATGGCCAGATTTTTTATAATGGAACAGATAGGGAAATGTTACCAAACTTTAACATTTAATATCTTGGAAAAGGTTTGGTCTTTTTGCTTGAAATTTGGAGGGTGTTTACGGCATGTCAGAGAAAATTTATTTTGTGGAGATATTGCGTGACGCACTTTACATGTTGCGGACAGTGTTTTGCTTGTGGTGATGGCTTGTAATTAATAGGATACCTAACCTTAGTGTCATGGATGTACTTTTTAGTCATTGTGTGTGTTAAATGTCAACAGGTGCAGAACTGTACCAGTCTGACGAATGAAAATCTCATACGTTAAAATGTTATATCTCGGACACGGTTTGGTCTTTTCACTTGAAATTTGGAAGGTGTTGACAGCATGTCATGTGGATGAAAATTACAGTGTTTCTGTGTCGGAAAATATTTTTTTGGTGCACATATGGCATGGTGCAGTTCACGTTCTGCGGACAGCTTTTTGCTAGTGGTGGTGGCTTGAAATTGATCGGATAACTAGCCTTAGTGTCATGGATGTAGTTATCAGTCATGTGTGTTAAATGTCAACAGGTGTGGAACTGTGCCACTCTGACAAATGAAAATTTCAAATTTTGATATGTCATATATTGGACACTGTTTGGTCTTTTAACTCGAAATTTGGAGGGTGTTGACACCGTGTCCAGTAGATGTTAATAGAGGTGTTTACATGTCGGACAATATATTTTTTGCAGACATATTGTGTGGCGCAGTTTACGTTTTGTGGACAGCATTTTCTATTGTTCTGCTACATTAACATTTGTTTGGTGGCTGGACTTGCTGTTGTGAATGTACTTTTTAGTCATTGGGTGTATAATGTGTACAACACTTACAAGTTGAGTGGGGTGCGGGGCCCAAAGTTGCAACTCCCCTACTCCTGTAACTCTCTACTTTTCTGTTCTTTCTTAAAAAGTAAGGAAATTCTATGCAAAAATGTTTAGTTAATGCATCAGTTAGAGTTCTTCTACAGCAAAAAGTGATGAAATTCGATTTTAGGGTTCCCACCCTTGCCCCACCCAGCCACCCCACCAACAGGCATCAGGGTGTGCATTGGGGTCCTTGACCTAACTCTCACCCCATTCTCCACACTGCACCACCTCAGCTTGTTTACACTGGGATGGGGTGAGGAGTGCCCTAGACCCCAACGCACACCCGATGCCTGTTGGTGGGGAGGTAACTGGGGTGGGGTGCAAGGGTGGGAACCTAAAATTGAATTTCACTTTTTCGGGCTGTAGAAGAACCCTAGCTGATGCATTAATGATTTTTTGCATAGAATATATACATACTATATATATATATATATATATATATATATATATATATGTATATAATTATGGTATGCGGTAGTGCTACCATGAATTAAAGTTCAGGAGCCATTTCCATATTAAACCAAAAATTTTGCACCTTAATAACTTTGCAACTGTTTGATAGATTTGCCTGAAATCTGGATATATTATCAAGACCCATAGACCTAGGGATACCAAGTTCCATACTGATTGGATATCTGGTTGGAGTTATTCGGCACAATATCCGTCTTGGCAGCGTTCGCTTTTCACAAATTCTACGAGTAGCCACACAGGTAAATGCAGTTTTCATGACTGGCTTTAAAATCTTCAGAGGAATGTGCAGCCAGGGTCCCGATGTGCCTTTTGAAGATTTGGTGAAAAATATTTAACGGTTCAAAAGTTATTCAAAACAGTTTCCCATTATAAGTCAATGGGAAAAAGTTAACAAAAAGTTAAAACCTTCCATAAATGCATTTTACTTTAACAAATGGGCCTGTTACTTTACCAAATGGCCATTTGTTTTCAGTTGATGATCAGAAAATGGTTGGCATTTAAATTTGAGCCTCTAGCAACCTAATTTTTTGCATTCATAGTCAGACCCTGAGTTAACACCATATTTTTTGTGGTAAAGACCCCAGAAATATGTTTTTCAATTTCTGGAAAAACTTTCAATTACTTTCGTTGCTCACAGTATACCATAACTGCAGCTTCCATAAATTAAACAATATTTTCTAGTCTGTAGGAAAATAAAGCAATTCTTTGGCACTGCATGGAAATAACCGTTGGGGAGTTTGGGCTGAAATTTGAATGGGATCACAACCCGACATCTCAAAATGTGCCTTTCAGTGTTGTATTGAAAAAATATTACACAGCGGCAAAGTTATAGCACTCAAAGTTGACAGTTTCCCATAGGATAATTCGGCACGACACTTAACAGAAATCATTTGAGGCCCTGCTGTAAAATAACGGTTGGTCTTTTCCTGAAATTTGGAGGAACAGCCAACAACACAGATGTGCTCAATAGTTTGATGAAAAACATTACAGGGAGGCAAGTTATGATGCGAACTTTCTTTTCCCTTGGATAACATTATACAAGTTAGTCGCGCCTTTCAGGCCAGTATCTGACGGTGCATATTCACGGACTTTTGGAGGTCCCAGCTAATGGGCTAAGTCAAATCAACCAGACAGTTGTAAATAAACTTTTAAATTTTTTTCTCGTCTTCGGTTCTGAGATATAATATTTAGTATTCAAGATCTCTTTTCTGCGATAGTCATTATTTTACACATTATTTGTACTCATATGTTTCTCAATACAGTTTGGAAAACCAGCCTAAAAACACATTACTGTTACTGTTGCCTCCATTGCGAATCATACCCGTTTCACTTACCATTGACCTAGCCACCATGTGCGTTATCCTGCGTTTTTCACTTTGCGTTTCTGTCATTTGCCATTCTGTCTACAGTACTGTTTATCTTACTGTTTCGCTTACATCACTGCGTTGACATTTCTGTTTGCAGGCAGCATGTTACTATGTGACAACATCACGTGGCAGACCATTCCGCCTACGCCACCATGCGTTACCCTTTGTGTTCTCATTCGTGCTTGTGTACCATGTGTGCCACTGTTAGCATTTCTGTTTGCGTTGCTGTCCTGTTGTATGCCCAACACATCGTAGCGGGCACGGGCCCCCGCAAACTTAGCCGAAAGCGGGGGCCAGGCCGCCCCGCCAGCATTATTCACTATTTCGTTCACTTCTCAGAAAGAAGAATGAGGCAAAAACTCCATTTAGTGCATGGTTAGGTTGTTCCACAGTGACCAAAAGTGAGAATTGCTGTTAGGTTGAAATGGACTCGCCCACCCCAACCCGGCATAAGGGTGTGCAGTAGGTATGGTCCTAACTCTCACCCTTTCTCCTATCTTCTGCTGCTTTACATGTCATGGGTGAAGTTAGATCGTGATCCTATACAGAGTCAATGGCAACATATCGCCAGTGTTGCATTTCTTTTTTTTGTTTAGATTTCTGTTGCACAACCATTTGTGTGCACTGTACTGTTTTGCTTTTTCTTCACTTTGTGGCCACCATGCCAGTGACATTACTGTTTACAGGCACTCGTTATAGTGACAGGCATCATGTGGCACAAGCGTTCCTGTGTATGCCACTGCAGCATTAAACTTTCTGTTCTAATTCATGGTTGTGGGGCGTGCTGCATTACATTTACAATTTTTTTATCTTTCTTAAAAGAAAAGGAAAAGAAGCAAAAAGTCTATTTAATGCATTAGTTGGGTTGCTCAGGCGACAAAGTGAGAAATAGCTGTTAAGAGGTGAACACACTTGTGCCCTCCACCCCAAGTCGCACTTTTAGCATGAATGTTTGCAGTGCTGTCAGTTTAGTATGCCTACCATCATGTGGTGGTAAGCATGGACTGTACTGCCCTACCCACAACAACCGACATTGGGGTGTGCGTGGGATGGGTCTAACATCACATTCTCTATACTTGTGCTGCTTTACATATAATGGGGTGAGACTAGGGCTGACATCCGTCTATGCCACCATGTGTGTACCTTTGTGTTGCTGTTACTGACTGCATGTCTAGGTACCAAACAAATAGATGGGTTTACTTGTAGCAGTATTAGTAAACATTTATTTGTCTTAAGTCCTAGACACTTATTTTTATGTCATGATGGTATTTAAAATAAGAACGACACAGTGGTTATGGTTTTAAAATTTACTGGTTGCCAAATGGAGAAAAGGTCAATCAAAGTGAAATTAAGTTAACAAGCAGTCTCACAATACAATGTTTGTATGTGCAATAGTACTGTAAAATTTATAAATGTATAGAATAATAAGTTATCATGTGGATTGGACAAGTGTGTGATATATGAAATAATCAGATATGTGTTTTTAGTTGTGCTTCACTACTACTTCTGTTTATATATGTGGAAGTATTTCTGGCATTGAATTTTTATTTAATAGTCAGGCTGAAGCTATTACTAGTGAATGTGAATGTGGTTTAGCAAAAATGTAACTTTTTAAATGGTTGTATATTGTAACTATAGTGCATTAGTTGTCTGCTATGTTAATAAGGTATTATCAGTTGGTAGTGAAGTGTGATTAGACACAAAAGACAAGTGTTTTGTTATAGTGTGTGACTGCTAATGTGCATGTTCCTGGGGTGGGGAAAAACACACTGATTGTCCTAAAAGTACAGTTACACAATTGCAGTTTAGTGACATTTGATTGTATTATTAAATTATATGTCCTGACTGATGCAAATGGAAAATTCCCACCCAACCCTCAATTGAGGCGATCATAATGTCAGGAACAGGTATGCACTTTGTGATCAACAGTGCCTGATTACAATTGTCAATATTTTGTGACAGTACAGTTAATGTGACAAGGACAAAAATAAATCATGTTTACACCAACAAAAAGTTATCAATTCTTACATTGCCTTCATGTTAATTCTTAACGCAATCTGAACTGTAATGGATGCATTTATTCACAAGCTTATGCTTAGTTATGTTGTGTATGTGCAGAGTAATAAGACATTCCTTGTACTGTAGCGATACACTATTTGTACATTATTAAAAAGTTATAAACAATGTACACTTGAACACAAATGTTTCTAATATGCAAAGTAGTTTAAAACAGTTTAAGAACTAAATTAGATTAAGTAATTGGTTATTAGTAACAGTTGTGTAAGTTAGGTTCTTGCGTATCAATAACGGTAGTTGTTTATATGTACAATACTAATACTAAGTCTAAGCGTGATAGTTCACTGTTGCATGGTGATCTAATGATGTTCTCTATTAAGAAGGTCACTAGAAGTGTAAAGACTACTTCTGAATATAGACATCTGTTAACATAATAAGGTAGATCTTTCAGACATGTAATCATGGTTCTGTTGTGACTGTAAATATTGTTGCGCATGATTACCACTACAACAATTTAATGGGTCTGTCTACACAAGATATAAATGTCACAGTCTATATAATATCTATACTTTAATTCCATTTTGTTGAAATTGTATTGTTTATTAAGATTATAAATTGTACAACATAGTAACAGTTATGACATTTTGGGGACAAAGTACTCATGTTAAAATGGTACATGTTTTATCTATTCTTCGAAATAGAGTTGTCATCATTCTTCAATATTAGAATACATGCATTTCAGTGATCTGGGTGTCTATTTAAAAGTAGTTGTAAGTGTCACACTGTAACCATACAGGCATGGAACTTATCTGATTTTAGATGCATTATCTTGTGAAGACATGTAATCCTGAATTTCTCTGTGACTATAAATATTGTTGGCGCGATTAAACCACTAACTTCCATGTAGTCATGATCTACACAAGATCTAACATGTCTGATCTATGTAATATCTGTATTTAATCAGTTTTTTGAAATTGTATAGTTTATTTACAGTAGTAAATTGTACAACATTATAAGAGTTATGACATTTTGGGACAAAGTACTCATGTAAAATGCCATGTTTGTCCTTCTTTAAAATATGAGGTTCATAATTCTTCAATATTAGAATATGCATTTTCAGGTGGCGTGGGAGTCTCTGTTAAAGTTGTTGTGAGTCATCACCTCTAACCATCCAACTTCACCTGAGTAATGAGTGTAATGTCCAGAATAATGGACCATGATGATGAATAATGCTGAGGTGTCAAACAGTGATTGGTTGGAAACTATTCTACAACACTGTAGTCTGTATAAGATATCAACTCTGACCCATTGATGTCAAATCTGTACAACATAAGCAACAGATATTGAGATGAAGTCCTGAGCCATATGGACTGAATGCATCTGCCTCCACCTTACACAGGCATGACTACATTCAGCATTAGTGAACAGCTAGCAAGTGACTTGCGGCTTTAGGAACAGAGAGTTATCACAGCATGTCTTGTGTGGTTTCACGCTGTGGTGCCACATGAAACACATACATTTTTATTCGTATTACTGTAGTACTGGCAGTTAGGGTGCGTCTTCATCAAGGTTGTTTGACAGCCATCATAAACTCAGTACTATCTTGTATGTAAGCAGAAAATGTACCACCCAGCATATAGATAACACCTGTGTAGTGGTGTTAGTGAGTGTATTAGTAGACTGGTCAGTCATGTTGATAATCTGCTTCAAGCGTTTGATAAAGGATTGTCTTTACAGAGCGCAGAGTCTGGCAAGCAGAGCATCATATCTGATTGACCAGAGCTCGCAGAAAAGTAAATGTACAGATTACTGCTTTTTACGCATGCATGGAATGCATACTATATCACCCGAAATTAAATTCTGTAATGATTGGCCTTCCTACCTGCCAGATGGTGTGCGTTTCTCGCATGCTGGCAGTGTCATTTCTGGGAGCCCTTCAAGATGGAATCTGAAAGTCATGAGATTGTGAGACTGTTTGAGGAAATATGATAGTATACACAAAGGTTCTTTTCAGAACCATATTTATATGGTCAAAAAATAGATTTAAAATATGACCAGCCTAACTGCCATGGTGAACTGAGTGTCTGGTAATTTTATCTGAATTGTTTGCTGCACTAATGCTTTAGTGTTTTCGAAGTTGTCAGGTTGTGGAGAATATTTCCTTACCGAGTTAACTGTTGAAGGATGTTTGCCAGTGATAACTGTTTGACAATACCTGTAACGTGTCACAGTATGATTCCTTTCACAGATATTAAAGTACACATCTGAATAAATGTAGTTTTCATTCTGAGAAAACAATCATGATGTGGGAGCTACAAGTAGGTATACTAAATGAACTGTGGTAAACATCCTTGAATGATAAATATGAAAGGATATATTTGAATCACACCCCTACAGCATTTTGTGCTAGCTAACATATATGAAGTTTCATCTGTAGGTCTTTGGCTTCCCAGGACCATGTAAAAAATTTTATACCCCTTCCGGTACTGCTTTATGATTGACTCACCCACATTACATTTGCTACGTGTCTAAATTTATTTACTATGCAGGACAGACACATGACGAGCTACTAAGAGTACCCTTAAGTTGCTGCCCCTTAAAAGCCAGGTGGCAATTACTAAAACTGAAAGTATTTTAGTTGTCAGTGCCCACTTTTTCCAATCCTGTGGTGCATTCTCATATCATGAGGTCCTGACATCACTTTTTTCTATATAGAGTGCTGTGTTTGGGGCCTAGCAGCCTAATATGTGTGGCAAACTCATAAATCAGAACTGCCTGTCTAAGGGACAGGCCAAGAAAGTAAAACGCCTCTCCCAATGAAAAAGCAGGTGTCTGAGCTGCTTGGAGAGTATGTTATTTCAAGGCCTGTGTACCAGTAATGTATGTTTGCGACTTCAATAAAACACAGTTCTGTGATGTGTGTTTCATCTGTGTTTAATAGCACATTACAATGTTATGCAAATATTTCACTATGTGGTAGAGATGGATATGTTATGGTATCCCAAATGCTGATGTTTGATACAGTTACTCCAGCATGAGACTACAGCGCAGCATGTTAGTGTGTACTAGCAGTTACTTTTACTGTCAAGGTGGCTGTATCCTGTTTTTCTATTATGGTACTGGTGTGTGGTTGTGCTATCTTGAAGGACAAGTGGTGTTTGATGTAATTTAATCACTATTGTATAGAATTTGCTTAAGAAATGATGAATATTAAAACATGAAAACTAATGTGCATGTTTTTGCGCTTTGTATTGCAGAACTACTAACACTCAGAAACCGAGATGAGCATGGAACTCCTGCGAGGTGTGCACTGCTTCAGGCAGTCCAGGCCCAGGGAGTAATGCTAGAGTCTTGATGCGCAGTACCAACCGAAGCTGGATGCAATGTGGAGCTGTGTTAATGACAGTTACCTTTATATCGCTCTAAAGGTAAAAATAAGTCAATTGTTCAATTGAAAAGAAGTGGAAGCTGTTGCACCAGCACTTCTCATGCTAAAGGAACGGAGGTGATACAGTGACAATCTACACGCTGGTACTACCTCGCTCACCAATTGTGGGAGGCTGCTGGGAAGCCAAGTGCTGAGGGAGGCGCCTACGTCAAGTAAATCAGCACAAATTTAATACCATAGTTGTGAATGTTTCAGACTTAGTGAAAAACGTCTTATAGTGTGGACCACATATTGAAAAAGGGTTCCTCGATGTGCAACAGGGTTGTGTTTGTACAAGTTCAGCTACACATTTTATGACATGTAGCAAGAGGCAGTTATGTGATTCACAACAGATTGTGCAAAGATTTATGGAAATGAATGCATGGTTAGAGGAGGGGAGGAACGATGGATAAGCATGCCAACACAATATTCAGTGGGTATAATGATAGTTGTGCATGCGCAATGACCAACATATGGCTGCACAACTTTGAGCCCTCCGCAAAACACAAAGTTGATGGCCAACTACAGGTGAGCTGCTGTATTGCAGGGTACAACACAGCAGCTGCCACTACTGGCTGGACCCGTAGTTGGTTCTTGTGCCCCCCACCAGCCCCATTGTGTGCATATAGTAACATACCACCCACCTGCACATCTCTTGATGCCCGCCTGCAGGAATAAAGTTACATGCCAGCCCTACAGATCTCCCACAGTGTGGTTGAGGACAATAAAGTAACATGACCTCCCTTCTCACACATCTTCCTGAAGCCCAATCATGGCAGAACATGTATCACCCTACCCAGTGCGTGATCATGGGCAGAATCTGGAGCCCTTCTCAACCAAAATATGTCCCTGGTGGTCCAGTGGCTTTGTAATCTCTGATTGTGGGCAGAATCTAGTTACTACCACCTCAAAAAGTCAGCCTGAAAACTAGTGCCCCTACAGTCCTGTATGAAGCCCTGCCCTGCTCCCTCTGTTTGTAGGCGGTGGGTGGCAGCATCACCCACATGTGATGCACGTGCTGGCTGCCCGAATAACTGCTGAGTACGACTGCATGACCATTGATGCCGAACCATAGCCAATGGGACGTGCAGCCCATAATGTACATGACAGTCCATATTTATGAATGATGTTACTGTATTGCCCGTGATAAAGCGCCGGTAGAGTAATAATGGGTGGGGGGCATGTTACCATTGCCTGTGGATTGTGCAGGTGATCTGTCTGGGACATCAGCCATAAACAGCAGAGATAGTGTGTCATTGGGCTGCAGGTGCTGCATCGGGTTCCAACAGCTGCTGCTTACAGTGGCGAGAGGTGCAATGCTTGTGCATCATGGACTCACATGCTAATGGCATGCAAATGGGGCCATAAATAGATGTAAATTATCCACTGATGTCTTGTATAAACTATTATCTCATTTGCATGCAAGCTTTTGAATTTCTGAAATTTGTGTAAGGCGCAGTGGTACTTCTGCCACTGCAAATTTTATGCTCAACTCTGGCAACTTGTGGTGGTGCAAGATGCAGTGCGACATGTCCAGTAGCTAACAGCTGGGGTGATAGTGAAGAAGTTGGACCATAGCACAATTTTATTGAATATTACCCTGGAGACACCTGTGCAAAATTATTTTGAGCAGCGCAGGGGCTGGTGATTCAGAATGGTGCAGTTATCAAGATGTGCATGCATTAAATAACCAATAGACATCAGTAGTGATTATTCAATGTTGTGTAAATAAGTGCTTACTGGTGTAAGTGGTATGAGGCACAGCTGAGTACTACATCAGTTACACACTGGATAAAGTGACCATTGATATATATACAGTCAGAGTGCTCTATTTGTATTATCATACCAATATTTTGAAAATAGTATTGAACATTGTTTTGTTTGCCCTTAGTCTCTACATATATATCAATAAAGCAATAGTACTCAACAGGGTGTGTGTGGTGCTGCGAATAACGCCGTGCCTCAGGTGGTTGAGCACGAGGCCGCCGAGTCCGAGTGTGTCCAACAAGTGAGTGCTGGACGTTATCCCGTAACAACACACACCCTGGAGGGCATTATTGTATAATGCAATGTTTAATTGTTATACAAAAACAAAAACGATTGATTTTAAAGATTTTTTTTTGTTGGAAAAATATTTTTTTAGAGCAGATGAAACAATGAAGCAAATGATCAGCATGGTCATGCTGTGATCAACTAGTTCACAGTAAGCTGAGACTACCCCCGTGATCTTGTACTGATTAACATCACACCTGTTATCTTGGTACTGATTAACATGGTCCAGGTCCAAGACTGACCAATCAGGCCAGTATTTTTTATTGCATTGTATAATCAAGATTGAATACAGTAATACCATCGTTGATAGAAATTAGAAAGTAATATTTTAACAACTGTTTGCTGTCAGTGTTAAAAAATGTTGTCTGATTTACACATAACATTAACGTGTATTTTTTTTATTTATTGTGTGAACATCTCGGAGGCATTCCCCAGCCACGAGCGAGGTAGTGCCAGCGTGGCTTAACCTGTGAGGTGGCCAGTCAGACACTGAGTGTCATTGTCATTGAGTCTAATGAGTAAGACTTTATTATTACAAAGTTCCTAGGTTGTTTTCAAATAAGAAATGAGGGTTCTCATGACCAGGTGTGTGATATTGAAATGTGGCATTGATACACAGAAGGTGTGTTGTGCAAATTTGCTGGACAGCTGTGTGTATGGGTCAATATTTTAAATGTGACATGAAATGTGGTATTATCATTGATGTAAGATGCAGTGTGGGCACATTTGTACGTTGTCATGCTGCAGTTAGGCATTTGCTGCTCTTGAGCTGAAGGGATACATTTAGTAGTTTCGGTGATATTATACAATGGCTAGAAAAAATCCTGGACTGTGATTGGTCATATTGGGTTGGACTGGATGTTAATCAGTACAGTATCTCGAGTCTAGTCTCAGCCTTACTGTGAACCTGCTGATCGAAGACATGCGATCATCTGCTTGATGATCATCCTGATTATTTGCTTGATTGTTTCGTCTGCTGTTAAAAAATATTTTGCACAAAAGCATCTTTCTAATTGTCTTTTCTTCTGCATAACAATCCGTGTATGTGGCAATAATGCCCTCCAGAATTGTGTGTTGTTTGGGATAGCGTCATGTCTCAGCTGTTGAGCGTACTCGGACTGCTGGACTTGTGCTAACCACCTGAGTGGCGTTATCCTGGCAAGCTACACACCCTGTCGAGTGTTAGCAATTATGGATGAGATCGGGCATTTTGTTGGAGGAGTTCAATGGCAATTAAGCAGCAATGCTGGGCAGGGTGTGTGTCATCCTGGGACGCGTCAACTCGGGTGGTTCCGCGTTTCCAGTATGTGCTGAGTGTGTCCAATAACTGAGGCGTGACGTTATCCCAATGACACACCCTGTTGGGCATTATTTAAGCACAATGCATGACACGTGTGGTATATCATTGATATCTCATGACCGGGTGGTTATGCCGCGAGGCCGCAGGGGCGAAGTCGTCCAACGACCTGAGAAATTCACGATATCCCGCGATATACACACCCTGAATACATTATTGATAATATGAACAGGAATACAAGTTTTAGCAGTAAAAAAATAAGAATCTTTTAAATTGTTCTGAAAATGTGTTTTGTTAGGTGTTGGAGGAGTACCTTTTAATAAAATAGTTCCTGGGCTCTGGCAGCAGGTGGTGCCAGTGTACTTGAAGTTGTTTGGTTGAGGAGGGGTGCAGCTGCTGAACATTGTACCCACAAAAAATATAGTGTGGGACACATCCCTATTTATGTGGGTGACTTTTGGGAAAAATATGAAAGTTTCTGAGTAGCTACCACATAAAGTATCATTGGAGCCATGAGAGAGGACTGGAAGTAACAGTTTGAAAGGAGCAGACTGACTAGTGGGGGCACTTCAAGTTTCAATATCGCTAAGTGGGCAGGAAGATGTTACAAATGTAAGCATTAGTACATGAAGCAAACCAGGCAGAACAGCGCTTTGAAAAAGCGAGGAAGTAAGGGTGACGTACAGCTGCAGGGTATAGCAGCTGCCTTTAAAAAAAATTACAGCTTTGTCTGTATTAATAAATGTCAGCAGTTTTACTGAGAGTGCCAACAACAACATGGTTTTAATTATCTTGCTGTGCTCGCCTCGCTTGTGACACGTGTGCTGCTGCTGAAACTGTGATTTCCATCGGAGCGAGTGAAGAGCTGGTCGAAGTGTGACTCGTCCATCCGTTGGAATGATTTGCCTGCGGGTAAGGGAGGCTGGTGGTCGGAGACTTTTTGAAGCCGTGATGATGTAGCTAGATTTCATCACGGCTTCAAACACTTCTCAGCCAATCAGAATCGTCCATTTATGATCACCGGTTCATAATGAGTATTATAACAAGGGTCTGAGAAATACAGCTTTCTGATTGGTTATACACATTGTATCAGCCCTATGTTCATCTTTGATTTACATACATGTACAGCGTAATAATATGCTGAACAAGGTAAAACACTATTTAGAAAGCATTGTTATTATAATAGCAATAAGGCACTCCTAGGGGTTATGTTAATGGTCAGTTAATCACCCTCTAGGGGCATGTAACTTCGGCTATGCCTCGTGCCACATTACACCCTAAAGTAATTAATAGACCATTAACATAACCTCTGGTCATGCCTTACTGCTTAAATAGATAACAAATTCTAATGTTGTTGTACTGTTGTAGGTGTGTCGCTTGGAATTCAATGGTGTGCTGCTAAATTATCTGGTGCTAATAATGATATGTCTTTAGATCAGTATTTAGTTAATATTTATATATGTAATGGCAATGTTTCATTTTATTATTGTAATAGTTATTAATGTGCATAATAGAATATATACATGTTTGTTAATGTGTTTTTATACCCTGTAGGGGCATATGGTTAATAAAACATCCATGGCTGCTACATTCAGCTAGAGGGTCATTGAGGAGCATTGACATTATCGTTGTGTTTGTGTTGTTTTTATTATAACTGACATTTTAAACTATTAAGGGACAGAGTGTCATATTATTAGGTATGCATGTATTTTAATTGAACATACATGTAATGTTTTTAGGATGTTCATGTGTCTCAACCATGCATTATGACAATGTTATAAGTATTGTGATCCATGGTCAGGCACTACTTGTTCTGCACTGAATAAAATATATTTGTGAGTAATGTTTTTGAAAATACGTTATTGAAGAAATTGATGTTTTTAACAAAAACAGTTTGACCTTGATATTTCATCTATTCATGTTATTTTTTTTTTCTTGTTTCCTTTAATAGAGCCCGGGGAAGCTGCTGTTGTGGAACGTGTGGAGGTGAAGCAGGAAGCCTGCGCCAGCCTACCACGTAAGTGAAAATCTATTGCTGATATTATCTGCATCCTTGAGAAGTACCATAGGGTTGTAAACGTTCTGTGATGATCAATGCTCCTGTTGAGAATTACACATTGCAGTCCTACTGTATGATAGGGGGAGTGCACTGTCCATTGATACTCACTGCTAATGTTAAATACTTTGGGGTGTGACAAGAGAGTTATTGCTAAGTGTAGACCACTTTATTTTGTTTGTTGTGGTGGGCGAATCACTGTTTACATTACTTAGTTTACGTGTGATGTGACCTTGTAAGGTGGGAATGCATTGATCACTGCAGATATCCAACAACCCCAAAACACAAACATGGTGGTAGGATATTATAGTTACATAAATGTTGTGCACTGCATAAAGTGTACAATAATGTTTAATTGTTTTTTCTCAATGAACAAGTTTAAAAGTGTGCCTTATAGTGTACATGAGCCGTTTCCCCAGTAAAGTGAATAGCTGTGCAGTGTTTATGTCTTCAGCCTTGCAGCCTAATGCTTACCTGTACAATGTAGTGCGATGCTGTTCAGTGCACTGGCATATGTGTGTATTTTTAAAGGTGATCATGTACTGAGGAATGTTGATAAAAGTAATAATCCAGGTAATGTTGGGACTGTTTATGCTCACTCTATGAATATCGTACATTTCTAAATAACACTATGGAAGTTGTCTCACTACACTTAGAAAAATGGGGTATTTGTTTCTGCATCTGATTGGCTAGTGCCCTTCCCAGGGGTGTACATTAACTTTCAATACATGCCCAGCAAATAAAAGTATCAGCCCCAGTACCCTCTCACCCACTCAAGTATCCCTCTGCCCATGCAGGTTACTCATTGGGTAAAAACATCTAAATTAATTTAAAGTCACTGCCATTTTTTTTCTGTCACTTAGTCAAAGATATTGGCTCATTTATGACAAGCTGTCTTAAAAAGATGCTGCACCACACCACACACACACACACACACACTGTCACTGTTCCTCAACAAGTTTTGTCAGGCAAATTCATTCAGTGCAGAACTGTAAATATATGAATTTTATAAATTGAGGACTTTATGAACTTAAATGCAAACATTTTTACAGTGCTGTGGGCTTATAATTATAAAATTAGATTAAGTGTTCCACGGTTTTCCTATTCTTTCAACATTTAGAAAGCAATGTAACACATTTTGGGAACAAACACTTAAGACGTATGAGACAGAGTGTTGATGGCATGCACAGGTGGCAGCTCTCCTGTTTTGCGTCCTGCAATGCAGCAGATCACTTGTGGTTGGTCCTGAAATTGATCCTTTTCTTTTCTCAAAGTTCTGCAGGCAGAGCTTTGGGGGTTCCTGCACAACTCTGCTGAGCTTGACTCGATATCTGGCATGGTTTTGCATCGAATGTTGTATTAGTGACTTATTTATTTAAAGTACTGATCTGTGCTGAGATCTTGAAACATGGGTCAAAAGCTGTCCGGTTTAAAAGTATCATTAAACTTATCATGATAGTGTACTAATGAAAACAATTTTATTATACTGCTACTGTCAAGGTACTTTCATTTCACTGAATAGATGACTACACATTATAGGCAGACATGCTGAAGTAAACATTCTCACACTTGATGAGGATGTATTTCCACTATGGCATAATAGTGTAAACAATGCTAAAGTATGATATACAGAATAGTTCTGAGTAGTGAAAGAAAATCTAAGGGTATCACTATAAGCCACAGCTAACTATACATTTTTTTATGTTGTGAGCTTCTTAGATAATCAAGTATGACAGAGAGACAAATTAGATATTTAAGCAACTTATCCCTCCAGGGAGTGGGTACACTGGAGGATTTAACATGGCTGGTGTGATTCGGTCACGAGTCGCAGCCGAGTGACTGAGTCACACCAGTGGTGTTAAACCCTCCAGTGTACCGACACCGTCGGAGGATAAATTTTTACAATACAATGCAGAATGTTGTTTTTTTATGTTTTAAACTGCGTTATAACTCACTGAGGTCCCTACAGTTGAAAGAGGAGGTCATTTAGCTAAAAATTTCTGTGGTGTTTTAGCGAACTGGCAACGGACAAACTGCAGCAGTTTTGTTTGAAGTGAATGTGACCGGATTAGTATGGTATAAGGTTGGATGGCACTTCTTCCACTGGGTACACTGGAGGATTTATCATGGTGGTCATTGTGCCAGCCAACCACCAGGATGCAGAATTCTGCATATCGGATTTACCACATTGTATAATGAATAGTGTAGCATCATAGTTTAAAGTATTATCATAACTTTAAAATGAATGCATTTCTGATATTTTATTAGATTAGAAATATTTGAAGTGAAATATTTTAGAGTTGTAATTGTTCAATTTGTGTTATATATTCACTATTACTGTTTTTTTTTCTTATCTTGCAGGGCGCTTGTGACTGCGTGAATGCACAGGCCATTACGCTGCTACAGCCGGCTCACTCGCGAGGTTCGCAGTCTGCGGAAGGAGAACGCTGGCATCCTTGAGAGGCTGGACAAAATCCAGTCTCTCTTGGATGCACAGCAGCAGACTGTGAACCTTGTCCTTGAGCCGGTCGTAGCAGTGGGTGATGGTGCTGTTGCACATAGCAGTGTTTCACCTCCGCAGCTACCAACTGTTCCTGCAGCTTCCCTGGGTGAGACTGGCCACCCTTCATAGAGGTCCAGTGTCATCTCCCGATGGCACAACAGCTTCTACTTCTTTTTGCGCCTCCACATTGCATCCAGCTTACAGCCTGGATTGCCTGATGCAGTGCACACACCTCTCGCAAGTCTTGGACTGTATAAAAAACAAACAGATGATATTTTTATATGTTTTTATTAATATTTTAAAAAAGATTTTTGTATTTTTCTATGAATGTGTATGAAGTAATACACACTTTTTTTTGTATGTATATATTGTTTTATAAAATCTATTTTTTATGTATAAAAATATATTTTTGTTTGTGATTTTTATATTTAACATATTTTTATACTAAAGAACTTAAACTATACTCTCTTGTGTTTGGTGTCTTATTCATATTCAAGAGACAAAGTGACATTCAAGCCAACATTTTTAGACAATTGTCATAACCATATCATCTTAACATTGGGTATATGGCAGTATTGTTATCCGTAATATAAAGATAGTTAATAGAAAGGTTCATAGAAATTTTCAAGGGAGTGGAGGAGGCCAGACAGTAAGAATAGGCTATAGCTGTTCCCATCCAATATCTCTTATGTAGTCATGTTAGCTTCCTTCATAACAATTTCTATACAGCTGAGTTTTAAAAGCATCTTTGACTTAGGACAAATAAGTGACAAGGGACCTCATTCCAAGGGCCCACCAGTCTCTGTGTGACAAATGCCTTCCTTCTATTAGTATTATACTTTAATGGGCAAGATATTCAAAAGGGTTGCAACATGTGTAAAAGGGTAGTGCCTGTGCAAGTGAAGACTTGCTGCATTCTGCGATATTCAGCAGGAGGCAGTTCCACCACAGAAAACATGCTGAGTAACAGTGCAATGCAAATCAATGCATAATGAACTGCAGGGGGACGAACCATGCATTAACTGCACAGCCTGACATTCAGCAAGGCTGTGTAGAGTTGTGAAGCCACAACCTGGAACCTGCGCCTGCACAACTTTCAGGCCAAAAAAATGCTCAAGTCAACAATCATGCACAGGTAAACTGCTGAATTGCATGGGCCGACATAGCACGTGACAGCTGCCGCTCGCCCCCAAGCCACTCCATGTCCCGTTGTGCAGCCTAATCGTGGTCAAAAGAGTGACAATTCCCAACAACACCCCACCACTGGGCCTGTTGTGGGGAACAGCAGAAATGTTCCTCCCCCAGAAGCCTGACCATGGGCTGCTCTAGTTTAGAAACAGACCTCCTGTGAATACATCTCTGGTGGTCCAGTGTACTGAGAAGCTGATTTCAGGGTGTATCAGTGTGAAACACAACCCTACCTCCTGCGAACATAGCCCCTGGTGGTGTAGTGACTGAAAGTCCCATTCACGGATGTAAACAGTAAAGCTGACCCTCGAACATAAGCCTGGTGGTCTAGTGGAGCAAAACTCCCGTTCCTGGGATGTAAGCAGTAAACCCTGTCTGAACATACCCTGGTGGTGCAGTGCACCGAAACTCCCGTTCTTGGGATGTAAGCAGTAACCCCCCCCCCCGAAACATTGCCCTGGTGGTCCAGTATATGTATTCAGTACAACAAACCTCTTCCACTGCTGTTCACATGATTGATGGTATGACCTCAGTTGGTAGTGGCAGCACTCTTTGAAATCTCAAGTTACTATAGTAGCATATCCATTTGTTTAGTACATGAACTAATAGTGTCCATGTCATGTCATACTGTCTTTTAGTTTTGCACATTTTTAAAGTTACATATGTGATCAGAAACAAAATGATTAAGACACTTTAACATTAAAACTACTACATGGAACGAGAATGACAAATGACAATTAATAAAGTAATTAAGAGAATGACAGTAAGTGCAACCACAACAGTAGACATATTTCTGATACTGAAACATTGTTTTATATGTATGTGCACTATTCTTAGGACTATAAATCATGTAGTATGCTGGGTGATACTTCTGAAAAGACAGGATATTCATGGCAAAAAATCCGTTTAATGCATCAGTTAGGGTTGTTCCACAGCGGCAAAAGTGAGGAATTAAGCTGTTAGGTTGAAAACCCTAACTCCAATCACCCCCAGCACCACACAGACACAGACACACACACACATTCAAGTATGGGGAGGACCAAGTCAACACAAACAATGACAGACATCCAGCAGCAGGTGACAGAAATAACAAACAATTGTCTAAATGTACTACGAGACATCCCCACCCACCTGACCAGGTACTGCATGCTCAGTGGAGATCAACAGCAAAACTGAGGCCATGTACACCAAACGTACACATCCCTGATTGCAGCTGCACACATCATACCACACTTAGTAGTTGCATGGCCTTACCTACCGATGCCCCACACCACTTGTGGTGGGCCACCTGAGCAGTAGAGTTAAGCAAAACCAAGGAGTTGTACAGGTATAATATCTCTGATTATATCATGGGTTTCTAATTGACTGTAAACATTGTTACAGCCTTATGTTTAGTTTTTAGTAACATACATGTAGAGCCTAACCATATGATGAACATGGTTTAATGTTGTTTAAAAAACAGTTTTATTATGATAGCAATAAGACACTCTCAGGTATTATGTTAATGGTCAGTTTATCGCTGTCTAGTGACATGTGGCACTCGGATATGCCTCATTCAACATGAAACCCCTACAGGGTGATTAACAGACCATTTAACTAAACTGTTGCTCATGCCTTATTGCTTAATTGTCTTAATGAGTAGATACTCTCCCTCTGCTAGGCACTGCAGCAGCTTTGCAACGCAGTGTACCACCCAGTTACACTATACACTGTCTAGTTGCTGGAAAATGGCTGTGAATATGAACTCATGAAGATGAACAGTGTAACTTGATAATTACAGTCATCGAAACCTAGTGTGATCATAACTGACAGACTCAGTGATAGAGGATAACCCCTGCTGTCCTACTACATTTACCCCATTATGAGTTAAATCAATACTAAAAGACATTCTGTTTATATCTACACCATACCTACCTGATTCCTGTTGTAGCAGAATTAACATAGTTATCACTTTGATAGCATCAGTGACAGAAGTGTAGCAACCCAAACACTAGGCATACAGCCTGAGTATGAAACAACTGTTAAAAAATCACACTGTGTCCATAAGTGGCATAGATCACTCAGTTGAACAATAGCAAATCTATTACTATTTGAATAAGTTAGTTATCACAGATGCAATGAGATTGTCTTTATCAGGTACAACATACTCAGTAAGTGCCTACAGGAAAATCTATCCTATATACACGTCCGATACAGGTACATCATTGTTGGCTCAGTAGTGCTATGACATTTAGAAGTTGCTTGGCCTGATCCATGCAATTACAATCTTTCTTACAAAGAATACTTACTGCATGTTTAATATTGAGACACACTGAAGGTCTATGTATGTACATCAGCAGTATACCTTCATCAGTAAGAATGCATGTGATACTGGCAGTGCCAATTTCACAGCGTTGAACAGGCAATGCTTTTCTATACGTTTACATCAGCCTCTCTATGTTGAGTAAACCATTGCAGTAAATGTACTACTATGTAAATCACCTACTAAATGTATCACTACTTTTATCTTGAGCATGCTAGTGTCTTGTAGTTAATTTATGTCCTTCTCTTAATTAATGTATACTCAGTAGTGTTAAAACCTTTCTACAACTGTCATCATGCACCTTCAGCATTTATATTGAATAACGGCACAGTACCAGTTGTGGTGTGGTGGTGTGGGCATCGGTAGGTAAGGCCATGCAACTACTAAGTGTGGTACGTTGTGTGCAGCTGCAATCAGGGATGTATGTTTGGTGTACATGGCCTCAGTTTTGCTGTTGATCTCCACTGAGCATGCAGTACCTGGTCAGGTGGGTGGGGATGTCTCGTAGTACATTTAGACAATTGTTTGTTATTTCTGTCACCTGCTGCTGGATGTCTGTCATTGTTTGTGTTGACTTGGTCCTCCCCCATACTTGAATGTGTGTGTGTGTGTCTGTGTCTGTGTGGTGCTGGGGGGGGTGAATTCGGAGTTAGGGTTTTCAACCCTAACAGCGAATTTCCTCACTTTTGTCGCTGTGGAACAACCCTAACTGATGCATTAAACGGAGTTTATTGCCATGATATATATATATATATACACACACAGTTTTATAGTGATGCAATAGTGCAACTGTAGTTTGGGTTGAGTAAGCTGTTAAATGTTAAACCCCTAACTTTGCACTTAATAACTTTGCCCCTGTTCAATGGAATTGCTTGAAATTTTGCATGTGCAGTCGGGGGGGGGGGGACAAGATCTCTTGATTTGCCAAGTTTTATTTCAGTTGGATGTGCAGATTCTGAGATCCAGATAGTGCATTTTTACAAAAAAAATGGTGGTTTCGCTGTTTGTTTGTCTTTTTGTCATCACTTACAGCTCAAATGGTTTGGAATGTTGGTCTGACATTTTCAGGGTAGAAAGGGCTTGCCCCAGAATGGTGCCTTTCATTTGTTTCGTGAAAAAATATTAATCTGTTCCCAAGTTATAAGGATTTGACATTTCTGTTCTGAGCATGCTAAGTAAGCTATTTTGGATAAATATTTGATACCCTACTGAGTATACTCAGAACCAAAATTTCAAACCTTTATAACTTGGGAATGGATTACTATTTTTTCACCAAACCAATAAAATGCACCATTCTGGGGCAATCCCCTTCTACCCTGATGATTTCAGACCAAAATTCCAAATTGTCCTGGCAGTAGGTGATAACAAAAAACAAAACAAAGAAAAACAAACTACTTTTTCATAAAATTGCACTATTCAGATCTTGAAATTCACACATCTGACTGGAAAACAAATCGGCAAATCAAGACACCCTGCCCCCCAGACTGTGCATGTAAAATGTTGTGCAATTCTGCTGAACGAGGGCAAAGCTGTTAATGTATTTATATAAAGTATCTAAAAAATGCAAAAAAATCAAAAGTCCAGTGGATTCTTGTTTCCTTTTTAAATGGTATTGTCCCAACCAACCAGAATAAATCAGATACAAATAATGAAATATCACCATAAATCAAATCACAAACACATGCAGTATTTAGGTAATGTGGAGTGAAAACAGGTCTCCCATTACCTTGTTACAAATCAAAAGGTGTGAACTTCCATGTTTCAAACTAATTCAAATGCTTTTACATTTTTCCTTTTTTTGATATAAAAAAGAAAGATATTCATAAATAAACAACATTAATTTCAGTCAGTATACAATGTACTACAGAACTCACCGAGTGTGCTTTTTTTTAAAAGGGGTTGGGGGGACACAGAGATCAAGCTTTCTAGAAACCTTTTGTCTAAACCCACACCAAAAAACATAATTTTGTTTCAATAAGTCAGTATGCAGTATAACCATTTATATTCAATCAGTTCTTAAATGTTTTCCAAATGTACCAACAAACTCTAAAATAAATATATTTTCTTCACACCGCTCTGTTAGTTTTTATTGTATTTGAAATTTAATTATAAACTCAGCACACTCTCTGTACTTGTTTTGTAATCATAACTTTTTTCTCCAAAACTTCCTTACATGAACTAAAAATAAATTGGGAATATTCCTACCTCTAATCCTAGATAACACTCTCTCTCTCTCTGGTGTTTATTATTTAGCACTCTCCCAAATTAAGCATCAGTTTTCTTTTTTGTGTGGCATACAAAAAGTACTTTTTAAATTTCCAATTTATTAAAAACACTCTGCATCCAGCAGCAAACTATCTATATACATTTTCTATTACCACATTTTATATGAGGCTCATTATATATTTTAATGTTATATAATAACTGGTCAGCAATTTTTTTTCTATGGGCTGACCAAGTTGATATTTTCCATAACCCGCAGGTTAATGTGCACTGTCCATTAAAATGTGTGCTTCCTCATTGAGTCTGGTTCTGTACATGGGCAAGCTTAATAGATTAACAAACATGGCGGCTCCCACTCTCACTTACTGAGGAGCCGCCACAACAACTTCAACACAGATCTTTCTTTTTTTCAGTGTCTATGTGGTTGGTCTTACCTTCTATATTTGAAAAAAACTCTGTCTGGTTGATTCTACTGTATGTCCACTTTGGTAGTGGGGCCCCAGCTTGACTGTCAGTGATACCGGATCACGATCACAAACTTTGACCAAAAAAGTGAGTAAATACTAATATAAAAAGAAAACCCTGAAACTGGAAAGGGAGAGAGAGGGGCAGGGAGACAGAGACTCCTTCTGTGCGTGTGGTTGTGTGTGTGTGTGTGAGTGTGTATTTCTGTGACACATGGTCACAAAAAATGGGCTGGAAAAAAAGTGTTGCCCAGCTATTATATAAAATAAAAGAAGGGAATGTGTGCATATGAGAATCTAATGCACACCCTCTGTGTGGGATGCTTTAATAAACCCCTTGGGCTTCACCCTCAGGGTCTATGTGGCATCCCACACCTTAGGTGAGCATTAAATGCTCAAATCACACACTTCCCCATCCTTTATTCTGTATTTAATATCATAGTATTCACTACTTAAATGTAAAAGTTCCTATCCCTAATTTTTAAAATGCTCCCTATCTGGCATTTTAAAATTAAGCTCTTTACTAATTTAACTCCAGGCTTCTTCTTTGTGCTGCATACAAAGAGTACTGTTTTAATTCACAAGTTCTCATTAAAGTAAAGTTACCAAAAAGATTTTTACAGCTGCTGTGCCTACCTGTGGTGTGGAGACGCTCCCTCTTTGGCATCTCTAAATTTCCATTACTGCTAACTTTTAAATTTGAAACTTCCTCCTTTATGGAGAAAGAGACAGCTCTGGGCAGTGACTGGACTGATGTAATCACATCATCCGTCCCTGCCCAGTCCTAAAAGTAAAACCTCAAGAGGTTGCTAATAACACCACTGCTGCAATATATTGTAGCGGGAGATTAAATGTAAGATTTATTTCTGCTGTTACTTAAATTCCAAGATCCAGATAGTGCATTTTTAGGAAAAATCAGTGTCATCACCTACAGCTCAGATGGTTTGGAATGTTGGTCTGACATTTTCAGGGTAGAAAGGGCTTGCCCCAGAATAGTTCCTCTCATTGGTTTGGTGATACAATACTAATCTGTTCCCAAGTTATAATGATTTGAAATTTTGGTTCAGAGCATGCTCAGTATGGTCTTTTGGTTAGACATTTGATACCCCACTTAGTATGCTCAGAACCAAAATTTAAAATACTTATAACTTGGGAACAGATTAATATTTTTCTCCAAACCAATAAAAGGCACCATTCTGGTGCAAGCCTCTTCTGCCCTGAAGATTTCAGACCAAAATTCCAACCCATCTGAGTTGTATATGATGACAAAAAAAAAAAAACAGCAAAAAAAACCTGATTTTTCCTAAAAATGCACTTTCCAGATCATCTGTGTGGATTCCACGAACCAGATAGTGTATTTTCAGAAAAATCTGAGGTTTTTGCTATCTTTCTTGTTATTACCTACATCCCAGGTGGTTTGGAATTTTGATCTGAACATTTTCAGAATACCAGAGTTATTAAATGCAATGATATACCCCAAGATACACTTGCAAATGTCACAATGTTTTTATGTTGGCTCACGTATGCGCACCAGCCAACATATTGCAGTAGTTGCAGATTTGGAGGGGTGGTCACTGTGGGTGAATGCACGACACGCATCAGTAGGTGCATCCCTCATTCCCCAATAAGCCAGCATGCAGGCACCACACCAGCAACACGTAATGAGGTGAGCACATCTGAGAAAAGGTCCATTGCAATGAGAGCCAAGCTCGTCATGCAGCAGCACCAGAACACGCCTCCCAACATGCCTTTGCTGGTGAAGCAGTCCAATAAACATGGCAGCAGTGACTGCCGCTGCTGCTTGCCACAATGCCAACTTCAGGGGTGCCCAATCCCCCTGGCGGCATACCCTGACCCTGGTCATGTGCCGACAGAGGAGCCCACTCCCTGTCAGCATATTGGCCCCCCGCCCATTGCAATTCTGTGCCGAGTGGGTGCCCAATCCCACTCAGCATCATGCGCCACCCCCAACAGTCTTTTTTTGCCAACGGGGGGGCCAGTCCCTGTCGGCTTCAGTCTCCAGTTCCTGCTTCAATCTGCCGATGGGGGAGCCCACTCCCCATTGGCATAATGCCCCCCATTTGGTGTGTGCTGAGGGGGGTGCCCAATCCCTCTTGGCTCTTGCCCCTCCCTACTCTGTATGTGTCAATGAGGGTGGCCAATCCCCCGCTGGCTACAACCCCCCCAAACAGTTAGATGACATGCTGGGAGCCCACCCCAGCATGCCAAATACCCCTGTAAAAAAAAAAAAAGTCCTGTGATTTTTTTTTTAAACCTGCAAACCAGAAAATGGTCCCTCATCGAGTCCGGTGGCCCTCCCCCAACCTGCGCCCACCCTCTGCGCACCCTGCCTCCCCACACCCCCTCACCCCATACTTACCTCCGGGGTCCGGTGTGATGATCTTCGGTGGAACAGGAACATGTCTGCACTCTTCAAAGCCGACCACGAACTGAAGCAATGTCAGTAAGCTGTATAATGGCATAAATAGGGTTTTTTCAACTTTGGCGCATATCTCAGGCATTTTTGGGGAATTTTGGCACCAGATTTTCAACATGGGGTTATTGGGACGTCTCCTCATGAATTCAGCCACTGTCATGGCGTTATTCGGTTCTGAAAGGTGATTTCGCGGGCACTATGTGGAATCACCTTTCGGGACTGATTAATGAACTGACAGTGCCACTGTTCATGAGGGGGCTCTCAAAAAGCCTATGTTGCAAATTTGGGGAAAAAATCCAAAAAATGGCTGTTTTACAAGCACGCTTTGCACAGTTTCCATGCATGCTCATAAGTTCGTGAATTTGTAATATTTTCACTCCAGATTTTCAAAATTGGCATTTTACCACACCTCCTTATGAACAGTACAGCTGTCATTTTACATATCCTGGCTGAAATCTGTTTTTGCCCATCCAGCGCAGAACAGCGCGGTCGCTGTGCGAAATCAGTTTTCAGGACAGTTTGAGAAAATGACGGTGATACTGTTCATGAGCAGAGGTCCTAAAATGCCTATGTTGAAAATTGGTGACAACAGTCCATAAAATGACTGTGTTACAAGCGTGCGTTGTGCAGTTTCCACGCACCCTTGTAACTTCACAAATTTGCAATATTTTCATGCCTGATTTTCAACACTGGCATTTTTTCACACCTCCTTATGAACAGTACAGCTGTCATTTTTCTCATCCTGGCCAAAATGTGTTTTTGCACCTGTGGCGTACAATGGCATGGTCACTGTGGGAAATCAACTTTTCAGACAGATTAACAAAATCACAGTGCCACTGTTCATAAGGGGAGGTCCCAAAATGCCTATGTTGAAAATGTGGTTAAAAATTCCCCAAAATAATTGGGTTACAGACCTGTTTTGCATTTCTATGCATGCTCATGACTTCACCAATTTTTCATAGTTCCACTCCACATTTTCAACGTTGCCATTTTTTACACTTCCTCATGAACAATATAGTTGTCATTTTCACATCCTGCCCAAAATCTGTTTCTGTACCTGTGGCACCAAATGGTGAGGTCGCTGTACAAAATCACCTTTTGGCTAACAAACTGATAGTGCTGCTCTTCATGAGGTGGGGTCACAAAAAGCCCATGTTGAGAATTTGGAGTGAAAATACCAACACACGTCTATGGTGTTAGGGTTTCTAGCTGTAACACCCCACCCTGTAGAGACTGACAGGCGTCAGGGTTGTGACTTGGGATCATCAGCTGTAATGCTTGCATCATTCCGCCCCCCTCCCCACCCTGCAGCCAGTGACAGGCATCAAGGTGTGTCTTGGAGTGTTCGGCCCCAAAGTTCACCCCATTCTTATTTATTTATTTTATTTATTGAAATGTTCCACCAGGAGGGCACACTGAACAACAAGTTGCTCGTCTCACGGTTTGACCTGGGGGAGGGGTTACATAGGGTTGGGAAGGATGATCAGTTATAATAGTATGTGGGTAGTACAAACAATACAACATTGCAAGATTGTGCAACAGTTGGAACACAAGGTATTATACAATAAACAGTAGTGGAACATTGGGTAAATTACAATACATGTCTAAAATTATACAAAAGAACACATGAACATACAAAACAGTAAATATTGCGATTGAACCATTTATAGTGCATGAGTGTACCAGAAGCAGGCTTGAGGTAGTACTCAAGTGTTGTTGGAGTAAAAAAGGCTGAGGTTAGGTTGTGCACACTGGTGACCCAGAAGGGCAGGTGGAGAAGAGAGGGGGGAGAGGCAAGAACTGAATATGAGGAGAAGGTGTAGCCATTTCCTGATTTCCCCCTTCAGGATGTTGAGAACCCTGCCGGGGGGGGGTCATGGTAGGAAGGCAGAAACCATGGATAAGTATTAAGGTGGGTTAAAGCAGGAACAGCTGAAGGAAAGATAATTGTGTAGGGCAGAGGTAAGCGAGTAGTTGGAGGAGGAGTGTCATATTTGGGGAGGGAATTCCAGATTTTAGGGAAATGATGGGCGAAACCAGTCTGACCAATGAGGGTGGAGCGGCGAGGGACCATCAAGGTGTGGGCATCATTTGATCTGAGAGAGTGGGTGGGGGGAGGTGGAGTGGAGAGAGAGGATGAGTGATAGGAGGGGAGCCCCCCCAAACCAGAATTTGGAGGTTAGTTTGGCACAGTGAGAGATGCGTCTGTGAGATAGTGGAAGGAAGGTTAGAGAGCGATAGAGTTCATAGTGGTGGGAGCGGAAAGGGGAGTTGATAGCAAAGTGGCAGAAGGAGTTAAAGAGAGTGCTGAACTTGGTCAGGGAAGATTTGGGAGCAGCACCATAGACTACATCACAGTAGTCAAAGATGGGTAGTATCATCTTCTGGACAATTTCACGCCTCGCAGTCAGCGGGATGCAACTATGATTCCTGTACAGAGCACCAAACTTGGGGCACAGTTTCTTCAGGATATCATTGATATGTACAGAGAAGTCGAGGTGCTGGTCCAGTCAGACTCCTAGATATCTAAATGAGGAGGTGTCCTCCAAGATGGTCCCATAAAGGGTGTGGAAGGTGGATAGGGCCAGGAGCCTAGAGAGTTTCTGCCTGGTGCCAAAGGTCATTGAGACTGTCTTCTTGGTGTTTAGAAAAAGCTGATGAGAAGCAAACCAGAGCTGAACTTGGTTGAAGTCATGCTGTAAGCTGGTTTGCACAGCAGCAGGGTTTTTGCTGGAACTGTACAAAACAGTATCGTCAGTGTACATGTGGATAGAACAGGATGAGCAGGCTGTGGGAAGATCATTAAGGAAAATGGAGAGGAATAGGAGACCAAGCACTGAGCCCTGAGGGACACCAGTGTTGATGGGGAGTGGAGGGAGATGGAATCAAGGATTCTCACCGACTGGGTTCTGCCAATGTGGTAGGATTTAAATCAGTTGGTGGCTGATGGAGCAAGGCCAGCTGAGAAGAGTGAATCAAGAAGCAGGGGATGGGAAACAGTATTGAAAGCTTTGGCTAGGTCAACAAAGATAGACGAGGTGATCAGGCCGTCATACATCCCTGAAAAGATGGAGTCAGTAAGCCTGAGGAGGGAGGTGGTTGTCGAGTGGTTCTTCTGAAAACCAGATTGGAATGGGGTGAAGAAGGAGGAATCAGAAAGGAAGGGTGATAATTGAGCGAGAACTAAATGTTCTTGAAGTTTGGCAAGGGTAGGAAGGAGGGAAATGGGGCGATAGTTGCCAGGAGTGGATGTGTCACCACCCTTGGGGAGAGGAAGGAGTACAGCATGTTTCCAGGATGAGGGTACTTGGGCAGAAATAAAGGACAGGTTAAGGATTAGGGAGATAGGTTAAGCAATTGCAGGAGCAGAAAGGTAAAGAAGTTTAGGATCAAACTCATCCGGTGAGGAGCCTTTAGAGGGGTTGAGGGATAGGAAAGCATTAAGAGCTTCATCGGGGAGATAGTAAAAAAGGAAAATGGGGGAGGGGTAGGCACTGGCTGAGGTGAAGGGCTGAAGTTATTAGGTGGCAATGGGGAGAGGGAATTTAGAAGAGACGTGGTGCATGAGGTGTAGTAGACAGTAAATTCATTGGCCACGGAGCCAGGGTCGGAAACTAGGGAGTTATTTATTTTGAGAACTGGAGGAGGAGGGTGGGGGGGAGACGATAGGGCATGAACTACCCTCCAGAATTTAGATGGAGACTTAGTGTAAATCAGGAATGAGGAGTTTAAATAATCAAACTTGGGCAGTCTAGTAGCTTTAGTACATGAATTGCGAAGCATTCTGTACTTGGCGTAGTCGTTTGGTTGTTTAGTAGATTTGTGTTTTCTCCAGGCCCGATCACGTTCCCTGAAGCAGGCCAGTAGTTCAGGGGTGATCTAGGGGAGGTGAAGCCCACAGACTCTGGTCCATCTGAAAGGAGCAAAGGCATTCCAGGTGGCAATGAATTTATCCTTAAAATAGTCAAGCGCTTGGTCGACAGAAATGGCAGTGGAGAGGAGGGCCCAGTCGGTGGAAGTGAGTGCAAGCTGATTGGAGTAAGGTCTAAGGATTTCAAGGACCAGAGCTGTCTGATTTTAGGGGGAGGTTTGGGGCAATGAACCTTACATACAGTGAAAATGGGGTTGTGGTCACTAAGGGCATTCTCCTATACTGCACCCACCTAAGCGTATTTCCTTATGGAATGGGGTAAGTATAAGGCCCAAAGACCTCAAAGCACACCACGACACTTGTCAGTGTCTACAGGGTAAGGTGAGGTAAAATGGCATGAGCGTTATAGCTAACAACCCAAAGGCACACCCCAATGCCTCTCAGTCCTGCAGGGTGGGGGTGGTATTGGCGTCAGTTCAATACTTCACTGCCATTCCTATTATGCCTCTCTCACTCTTACACTAACAATGCCAATGCCAGCGAGACAACATTCGGCATTGACAAATGCTTGTTTTTATTTGACACAACTAGAGTTTGTGGAATGCAGCTACTAATATTACCCAGGAAGAGTGTGAAACAAAACCCAAGCCATGATTAGGAGCTCTGCTAAACTGCCTCACGTTCCAGTTCACAACACCTGCCTTCCAGTAAGACAGTGTTATAGAGAATACTAGTCACAAGCCTGCTATTTTTACAGTGCACACTAATCACAAACCTGATACTGTACTAGGGAAAACTAGTCCCAAGTCTCATACAGTTCCATGGAAGACTCATCTCAAGCCTGAAACTGTTCCAAGGGAAAGTGTTTGCAAGACTGACACTGTGCTTAAGAATATTCTGTAAATCTCTGCTGGACCAATAAAAGATATCAAATCACCCATTTTGTGCATACTGTTCCAGGGATAACTAACCACAAGTCTGATACTGTTGCAGGAAAGACTAACTGCAAGTCTGATACTGTTACAAAGAATACTGGTCACAACAAGCCTGATAGTGTTACAAAGGATACTGGTCACAAGTCCGCTATTGTTACTGAGAATACTAGTCACAAGCCTGATACTGTTCAAGGGAAAACTAGTCCCAAGTTGCACACAGTTCCATGAAAAAGTAGTCGCAAGTCTAATATAGTTCCAGGGAAAAACTAGTTGTAAGTCAGGTACTGTACCAGGGAAGCCTAGTTGCAAGTCTGATATGGTTTTAGGGAAAACTAATCCCAAGTGTGATACTGTTCCAGGGAAAGCAAGTTACAAGCCTGATATGGTTCCAGTGAAGACTAGTTGCAAGTCTGATATGGTTCCAGGAAAAAACTAGTCACACATATAATATTGTTATAGGAAACAGCCTGATACTGGTCCAGGGAAAACTAGTCCTAAGTCTGAAATGGTTCCTGGGAAAACAAATCACTGGTCTTATACTGTTCCTGGGAAGGCAAGTCACACACTTTATATTGTTTCAGGGAAAACCAGTCACAACTCTGATACTGTACAAGGGAAAATTAGTCAAAGGGAAAACTAGTCACTAGTCGGATACTGTTCCTAGGAAAATCAGTTGCAAGTCTGATAGTGTTCCAAGGAAAACTAATCACAAGCTGGATTCTGTTCCTGGCAAAACAAATCACAAGCCTGATACTGTTCCAGGGAAAACCACTTGCAATCCTGATATTGTTCCTGAAAAGGATAGTTTCAAGCTTTATACTGTTCCAGGGAAAACTAGTCACAAGTCTGATACTTTTCCAGGAAAATAGTCACAAGCCTGATACTGCTCCAAGGAAAACTAGTCACAAGTCTGATATATTCCAGTAAAAAACTAGTTGCAGGCCTGATTCTGTTCCAGGGAAAAAAAGTTGCAAGTGTAATATGCTCCAAGGAAAACTAGTTGCAAGTCTGATACTGTTCCCAGGAAAACAAATCAAAGTCTGGTATGTTCCAGGGAAGGCTAGTCCCAAGTCTGCTACTGTTCCGCTGAAACTACTTCCAAGTTGATACTGTTCCAGTGAAGCCTCGCAAGTCTGATACAGCTCCAGGGAAGTCAAATAGTATTTCAGGAAAGAGTAGTTACTAGCCTAATATGTTCCAGGGAAGACTTACAAGCCTGATACTGTTCCAGTTACAGAGAACTTGAAGTCTTGCTGTACTACATTATAACAGCCCCCTCCCTATGTATAGGGTTATGATGGTGGAAAGTTTGTGGGGATGGGGTGCCCACAGCAGCAGAAACACTTCCAGAAGGCCCCGTTGTTCCCAGGCCTTGATGACACATGGGGTGCCCCCTATTGTCCTGGTGCTAGCTGGAAATAAATGAGTTAACTTTTGAGGGTACTAGAACAATACACCACTGCAAAAACAGCTCGGCAAGAACTGCACTGTGTGAAGCACGAAAGCACTTAGAGCAACAGAGGTATAATAGTGGTAGAGAATTACTGCTACCCCTGTCGCTGTGTGCTGGAGCCATGTAGGGATCAAGTTACCATTGATGTGGTGCCTGGTTGAGCTGCTCCCATGGTGCAGGGGCTAAGCCACCAGCACACGGCAGGTTGGAGACCTGGAACCATGATCAGTTCCCCCCCAGGCCTCCTGGTGTTGCAACTTTTTTATGTTAAAAAAAAGAATTTCCCCCTTCCAAGTTTCTCCCCATCCCTGAAGTCCACACCACCTTGGAGTTGGTTATTTTACATCCAAGGGGTGAGGGGTGAAGAGCCCCCCACATAAGACAAAGAGACCCATTGTTCCCTATGGTGTGTACTGTTTTTCTACAGTCAGTGATTTACTCAACTTTATTTCAGAGGATGATGTTTTGCTCCCAGCATTTATTACCGTGCTGTTTTTGTTTTCAACATTACGACCCCGTGCTGCTTCTGAGCAACTAGCAATTCAAAGAATCTGAATATCCACACAACTTGCTGAAACAGTGGGATCCCGACATTTATTAAAAGACATTAGAACACTGCTCTGGGAAGCACAAATTAATTGGTGGAGGTAGCAACTTTTATTTTTGACCAAGAGGGCCTTAAAAGCAACAATATATCCTGGACCAAGGAGGTCACACAGTCTGTTAGGCAGTATTATCACTAGACCACTCTGATTATTTTTTTATTTTAGTCTTTGGTAACTGGGCAAGGCCCACTAGGCACAACTGCCTCTTTTCAGGGGTGACCTGGGAACACTGGGGAAGTTAAGTGACTTGCTCAGAGTAACACAGTAAGTGGAGGTTGTGGGCATCAAACCCAGGTTTGCTGGATGTACCAATCTCATTCTCAACTCATTACTCTAACCTCTAGTCTATACTGCCAGCCTCAAATTAAGGAGATGACAGCACATCACAAGACAGTCCCATGCCTAGCAGCCCAGAATTTCTACTGGCACCAAGACTTCTTTTCACAGCTCCCACTTCTCACTCCTTCACTCCCAATCACGGGTCCCTTTGGAACTGCAGTCCTCACAGCTTGGGGAGTTGTGGGATCCACTCTAGATCCCCTGATACACTCTAGACAGATGGCAACTGTACCCACAAAGGGGGAACATGTCCCGTATAAGTCCCTTGGCTTGGGCGCTCTCCCTCTAGACTGCCCCACAGACCCTCCGATTTCATGAGTTCAAATCCTGGAGGCTCCTGGTCCTTTCCTGCTGCATTCTCCACCTCTACAATGCCACTTGCATCTTGTGTATCCCTCCTCACAATATTCTCAACTTATGGCTACTGGCTTCCCTCGTCCTTCTTTCCTCTAATGCTCCCGGTCAGGGGTCGAAGCTGGCACTCACCCCTGCCTGGTCCCAACACACTCCTTTTCCTCCTACACCACTCAAGCTTCAGGAGAACCCCGCTCTGCATTCCTGCCAAAACCATGGATTTTATCCCCCCATGCACCTGCAGTGACCTCCTGACCTGAGGGAAGCCCCACCCATGGGCTGTTAGATTAACAACTGGAGTTCAAGGCTGAATAAGGCCACAGTCCAACTAAAAGGGAAAATGCCTTGTAACCTGTCAAAGGGGGGAGTGACATTCCTCCTCCACATGAAACACCCACCAACCCCGTTGAGTATTCTAGCCACAGCTACCTACCTATTCAACATGAGGAAGTATGCACACTCCCTTCCCGCATCAGAAAGGCATGCTATGCTGGGCACACCGCTGAGACAGTGAAAGTTCCCCACTCAAAACCAAGGCTCAAGACAGAACTCAGTTTCCCTCTTGCAACCACAGATGGATTGCTTAGCTACAGGGGCAGTGTCCCATTCCCAAGACTACACACTAACCTCTCAGAACTGCTGCCTACTCTGCCCTGGTGCTGCCAAGCCGCCCAAACCATCTCCCACCATAATCAAAAGTTAATAGCATAGTGCAACAAATGAAGCTAAACATTTTTCAAACAATAACCATTAACAGCAGACTCTTACTGTCACCCTAATGGTGGCATGTACAACATTCATACAGTTGCTACCGGCTCAGTTTCAACTTTGAAACATAACGTATTCTAACAGTAATTATAAATAGTAACTGTATGATGAAATCACCATTATTGCATCAGACCCCTATTACGCACCGTGGTGCATTTCATAAAGTGCATAAAAAGAACTCACATAAGGCAAAGTTTAGAGTCACTTTACACATTTAAAATAAAGCAAAGGGTTACTCTCACCCATTATCACATGAGGTAGCTTATCAGTCCCAAGTCTCTGTTACATTTCACACCTCCAAGGAGGAAACAATGCAAAATGGGTCTAAGTTCATTCAGCTTTACTGGTTATCACTGTTATGGGAGGCTTTGCTGTGGCATCCCTCCCAGTGGCTAACATAATATAGTATATGGTTACAGCTTATTCTCCATGGTAAACAGTGGCTTTCCAAATCATGTGTAGGGCAGATCAAAGGTCAGAAAAATTATTGTTCTATAGTTCTGACATCACATTGATAGTACAAAAACTTTTCAGCCTTGATCTGCCTCCTGATTAGCTCACTTGATGTGACTCTAATGAAAAAATTGCAGAAACATGGCGGAGCGATTTAGTGAGTGCTGAGTAGTGGACACTGCTAATTTTAACACTAGGAGTCACACACTGCTCTGTGTCACAAAAGTGAACTTTTTTTTTAATTTCGTTTTAAAAATGAACAATGCTGGACATAGAAAACAAACACCAGGATGAGCTGGAGTGGGAGGGAAATAGACAGAGCAGCAGTGGCACCAGGAGTGGGGAGAAGCTGGAGCGAGCGGCACCAGATAACACAGAAGGTAACAAGTAACTGAAAAAATACAAAAAATAAATAAGCCCTAACGATATACTATACAAAACAGTGGATGGTGACCATCCATAACTAAGGCAGTGTTTCCATCTCGGGTGCTGATGACATCATGGAGACCTCTAGAGCTTCACTCTCGGGGTCTCTATGATGTCATCAACAACCTTGATGGAAACACAGCCTTGTTGTGGATGGTCACCCATCCACTATTCTATATATTGCAGGGGCAGGTTTGGTATGTGGATGACAATCAGAGCTGGAACACTGAATTTCTTCCTGTTACCACGATGTCTTGAATCATGGGGTAATTTTTATAAATAATCAGTCCCTCAAACCCACTTTGGGTGTAGATCACTTTAGTGATTCTCTGTGCCTGTTGCAGCTGGTAGGTCTCACTTCCTGCATGAAGATGATGGTGGCAATACGCTTTCCCCAAAAGTCCTTGGAAGGCCCAATCAGAGTGCATCTTCTCCACAATACCCCAAACTTTTTTCGGCACGTATGGATAATTGTATTGGGGAAATTCTTGTTTGACATATTTCTGGACGATCTGCTCTGCCTGGGACCATTCAGGGAGGCTTCTAATTGTGGTCCTTGGTGCTTGTCCCTGCAGGAGCCACATGCCTCTGTCTCATATTCCCGTGTTTATTGCCAAACCTCCTCGGCCTGCCCCCATTTAGCTGCAGATTGGGCTGATGTGGCACCTTCCTCCTTGGGCTCCTTTTCAGTCTGTAGGAGTTTGGAAGAATACAGAGGCACACCATCCCTGTCCACATCCCAGCTCTCTTCCTCCTCATCTGTGTCCACACAAGCCTTACTTCCCTTGGACAGCTTCCCTTGCTGGCCAAGACCTGGCTGTTCTGCCAGGGGACTTTGCATAGGCCTTGACAGTGGGGGTGCTTTCTGACTGGTTGCTTCCCAGCTTTCTCTTTTGGAACAGTCTGTGGGGAAACATACAAACATAGAATTTGATGGTAGATAAGGACTGTTTGGCCCACCTAGTCTGCCCATTTCCCTACCTATCAGATAAGCTGCAGACCCTAGTTAACCAACAGCCTACTTCCTCTAGATTTGCCTTATGTGTGTCCCATGCAGTCTTGAATTCCCCTACTGTTTTTGACTCTATGCCCTCCTAAGGAAGGCCATTCCATGCATTTACAACCCTCTCTGTGAAGAAATATTTCCTCACATTATCTCTGAGCCGTCCCCCCTCTATCTTCAAATTGTGCCCCCTTGTTCTTGCACATTCCTTTTTCTGAAAGATGCTACCCTCTTGGACTTTGTTGATTCCCTTGAGGTATTTTAAAGTTTCTATCATGTCTCCCCTCTCTCTCCTTTCCTCGAGGCATATACATCTTAAGTTCCTTTAGTCTTTCTTCATATGTCTTTTGGCACAGACTCAGCACCATTTTGGTTGCCCTCCTCTGGACAGCCTCCACCCTGTCTATGTCTTTGCGGAGATGGGGTCTCCAGAACTGTACATAGTACTCCAGGTGTGGTCTTACCAACTGTCTGTACAGAGGGCCCTCAACTTCCTGTTTTCTACTGGTGATGCCTCTCCCTATTCATCCCAGTATCCCCCCAGCCCTCCGTACTGCCTTCTCACATTGTTGGCCCACCTTTAGGTCATCTGATATGACTACCCCCAGGTCCCTTTCCATTTTTGTTGTTGTCAGAATCTCACCCCCATTGTGTACTCTTCCCCTGGGTTTTTGTTTCCCAGGTGCATTACTCTGCACTTCTTTGCATTGAATCTAAGCTGTCATACATTTGACCATTCCTCCAACCTTTGACAGGCAGAATAAGCAAGAAACAATAGAATAAAAGGCTAAATACATTAATCACAACTATGTCAGGGGGAAGACTAATACCAACACCAGGAAGGAGGGTACACTGGACACCAAGAAATTGTATTACACTAATCACAGAAGTTAGGAGACTGACAGGAACAAGAGTAGGTTAGTGCAAAAATGAGGAGAAGCAGCCATCAGAGGCTACAGACAAAAGCAGGGAAAAGACGGATCTGCCCAGGAGGCTTTGTCAGAGTGAGAGGAGAGGGATGGGGGAGTAGCAGGGGTGATGTGCTGGGAAAGGGGGAAGGAGTGAGATTGGTGTGAAGGGGGGAGTGCTGAGGTAGGGAGCCGGGTAGACAGGTATTCATCCCTTTAAGAGATGGACATCCCAAATATGGCACACACAAACATAAGTCCATGTTAGCAGGTGATTCCAAGGGGTGTCAACAGAGATACATGCCATTCAGGAGGGGGCTAGGGGGTGCATGGCATAACAAATCCACCATGCATGGGGTAGCACATGGGGTACACACAAACACAGGCCATGTGAGAGGGCAACAGAGTTCTGCACTGGGATACCCACCAGTCAGACAGGCCGTGGGCTGTACTACAGACCATCCATGCTGGGGTCAGACAGCTTGGACTATGTCACAAGGGCAGATGGTGGTGTTGCGGGGTACAGCAAGGGTGGTTGGGAAACCATGTTGGCAGGGGGTGGCCATACGCTGTATATGACTGTCCCCTACCGCCACCCTGGATATGGACTGTATGCCTGCGCAGTCCCATCTATGGTGGGGGGGACCTCAGCCATGGTATGGGGAATGAGCATAGGGACAATGTAACCTGTCCCCAGCCATGGCCCTGCAGGGTAATGCCCCCCGGAAGGGGTAGGTTGCAACCTGGTGTGTGTGGTGTCCTTGATGACCTGGCAGTCCCAGGTGTACTTGGCATTCTCATTCCAGCACTGCGTGGCATTGACATACACCATGGTGTCTGTTGTGGGGTGGCACTGCTCCCACTAGATAGGCTGGGGCTATGGCCAGCCCTCGCAGTGCCTGCCACCATGACTGTAGTCTCCCGCATAGTGACACACAGGTGACATAGGACTGCCATGTGCTCCTCATGCCATGCCTCTGCCTGCTGCTCAGCATGCTGCATGTCCTCATGCAACATTTGCTGGGTGTCAGCTCCTGCTGCACAGCACTCTGTGCCTCCATGACAGACCACAGCAGCTGCTTGTTTTCAGCTGCATCCCCCTGTCATTGAGGACTGTCCAGTGGGACAGAGTTGGGCTACACCTATGGATATTGGATAGGGTGTAACTGCACCATGGTAGGTGCAGTGGCCCATGGTGGGCACTGCAGGCTGGCTGTGGCCAGCTCAGTGTAATGGGTTTGGGGCAGCAGGGCCATGGTGATGCCACTGAAGGCATCATGAGGAGGTGCTGCGGTGGCTGGCCGTGTGGTATAGGCTGGGGGGAGATAAGGTGCTGGCCATGGTGTGGGTGGGATCCTGGGGTGGCACAGTGATTGCTGTGCCAGGGATAGTGATGGGCTGCACCCCTGTGACTACTGGGCTGCATGGGGACAGCGGCTTGGCCCCAGTGGCATGGGGGCTGGTAGGGGGCAGTCTATGCTGATCTGGGGCAGGCCCCATCTGTTCCAAGCTGTGAAGATAGGTCTCATCCTCCTCCTCCTCCTCTTCCATGGCCTCCTTACTGCTGTCTGCCTGCTGGCACAGATGGGTGGGCAGTTGGAATTGCACATGCAAGGATGGTCCTATGTCTGATCCCATGTGCTGTGCTGTAGGGAGAGGAGAGGGGAGTTATATAGTACTGTACAGGATAGATTGATGTGCAAGCTGAGGCAGCATGCATGCTTGGCATACAGTACCATGTGCCCATACATTGTGTACCATACCAGGCAAGTACCAGCACACCCTTACACTAGGACCACACATGCCACCACAAAAATAATAAATAATAAATCATTTAGAAAAAGCACATGTTGTACTGACTTCATATGTTTTGTGGTGTAAGCCCTGAACCATCTTTGTTGACCTTCTCTGGATAGTCTCCACCTTAACTATGTCCTTGTGCAGGTGTGGCCTCCACAACTGCATGCAGTACTCCAGGTGAGGCCTTACCAATGTTTTGTACAATGGCTTCACCACCTCCTGCCTCCTGCTAGTGATACCCCTGCCTATGCACCCCAGCATGCCACTGGCCCTCCCTGCCGCTTTTGTACACTGCTTTGATACCATAAGGTCATCAGAGATGATGACCCCTAAGTCCCTTTCCTCTTTGGTGACAGTCAGTCCCCCCCCAACCTGTAGCTCTTCCCAGGGTTCCTTCTACCCAAGTGCATTATTTTGCACTTCTTTACATTGAACCTCAGTTGCCACATCTCTGATCATCTTTCAAACTTCTCCAGGTCCCTCTTCATTTTCTGCATCCCTTCTGGAGTATCCACCCTGTTGCAGGTTTTGGTGTCATCTGCAAACAGGCAGACCTTTCCTTCCAGCCCTTCTGCAATGCCACTAACGAAGACATTGAACAGGACTGGTCCTAGTACTGATCACTGTGGTACCCCACTGGTCACCCTCTCACCATATTGTACCCCATTTACAACCACCCTCTGTCTCCTGTCTGCTAACCAGTTTCTAACCCAGGTCACCACCTTGTCTCCCATGCCCAGACTACCTATCTTGTTAATCAGCTTTGCTGAAATCCAGGTAAGCAACGTCTACTGCCCCTCCCTGATTAAGTTCCTTAGTCACCCTGTAGATTTGGTAGCCCTACCTAGTTCATGCCACATGCATCTGGTGGCCATGCTGAGGCCAAAACATACACATAGTCCACTGCACACTCATCTATTTCTATGCCATTCCACAAAACACTTACCTCTGTTTGCCTGCATTTCCACTGTGGTGTTTAGGTGGTGCAATGTGCTCTATTATGTAGGTGAGGTGCAGTCAGGCATGCAAATGTATGCTGACCTGCCTATAATAACATGAAAATGTGGTTGTTTTCCCACGGAGTGCATAATGACCACATTTGTATACCTTGGCTAAATAGCAGGATTGTCAAGCATGCAAACCAGGTTTGCTCTTGTGCAAGGGGGTTGAGCCATGCCTGTGTTTGCACATCCTATAGCCATAGTGCAGACACAATGACATGTTCTGCCTATGATGTCATCGTATTGCACAGCCATGCACACTGCACCACTGCACAAGCATGGTGCATGCGCAACATGTGCATGTGCATCCTGCACACATGCTGCCCCATGCCAGCCGCATGCCCCCGGCTCTGCTCCCACCCCCAATCTGCATGTTGTGCAGCACAGTGTGCCTGCAATGCTGCACAACCATCGCAATGTGCTGCATAATAGCAACACAGGTCCAGTACAGGAAGCAGCATGGCTTCAGCCCATTGAGTGCAGAGAGGGGTAACAGCCATATCTGGTAGTCAATGCAGAGTGGTAGTACAGCATGACCACAGGTAGTCAGCAGTTTTGCTGGTCAACCTGGTCGACATACTGTAGTGGTGGCCAGGGAGGACCAACTGGTGGGGGAGGTGACAGGGGCAGACAGACCTCATTGTGAAGGATCCCCGAGGCACAGTGTTCATCACCTATGTGCCCTCAGTGTTCCTCTGTGTGCAATGGGACTTGCCCCACTGCGTGGCTTGCCGGACATATAGAACTGGCTAGCTCCCCTTGTACCCTGTGCCTGACTGTACTCACAATGGATGCCTGAGGGATGCACTAGCCATGGCTGCACGGTGGGGTGGTCAACATAGGGCCATGGCAGTAGTGTTCTGAGCATGACAGGCCATGCATAGTGGCACTGCATGGACAGCAGGGACAGTCAGGCAGCTATGGTAACCCTGACATGTCAGTGACGTTACTGCGCAGAGGTCAGGACATGTACTGTCCACCATGCAGGCTCACGCCTACTGTATAAGCAGAGAGAGAGCTGCACTCTCGGCTGGGACTGGGTGCTTGTAAATTCAAAGTCACTATCAGAAACAAGACATGCACTCCAATGTGTCAGAGATGTAATAATCTTTAATGTGCAAATCACACTATATAATACTGTGATAAAATAATTAAAATAAGTAAATAAGTTAACGGACAAAGTGCCACCATCTGACAAGTCCTGCACTTACTGTATCCAGGCTCCCTGGCTGTTGCACCGGTATACTGTGCCTGCGTTTCTCATGTGTTACTTGCTGCACCATACATACCATGGCTATAATGCCCAGCCAGGTCTGGGGCTGGCATATATTGTCAGTGGTACAGGAGCCAGGTTGTGGGCATTACACAGGGCAACTGTAGTCCCCACACCACACGGGGTGGTACCATACTGTATACACACGTGTCAGAGCATGTATGTGTGTTGTACCACAGGTTGTGCCACAGTTACCTTGCAGCCTCGCTTGGCCTGTCCACCTGTAGCAGGCATCTGTTGCAGTTGTGGCATGGTACAGGCATATGGGCAGTTATACTGGGCAATGTGTACTGAACGGAGGACTGTGTGCTACTGGAGTGGGCTGATCACACCTCCCTTGTCCTCCTCTACAGATCTGAATGCCAAACCTACCTGAACAGGGACAAGCAGTCATGGGGGCAGGCACGGGTGAGGTTACAGGGCCATAACAGGGCCCATGGCAGTGCCACAGAGGCATCCAGGTGAATACGCTGTGTTGTGCATGGCACCTGGGGTTGCATGTATACATGTATAGGCATTGGCACAGGTGACACTGTGGTGGTCATGGCCCTACCATGTCATGGGTGTTTGGTCTGGCAGTCCCCGTTGTACTCACTGGCAGGGTATGTCTTGACACCACCACACATGCTGTCCAGGGGGTTACAGACACTGCACATCTGTGTGGATAATGACTGACAGCAGCACCCCTGGATTTGCAGCAGGGAGGGGGCAGGGTCCTGTCCTGCTAGGACATGGCACAGTGGTTAGATGTTACCAATGTCAATGACATGCCAGGCCTTGTGGGGGGTACGAGGCACAGGGCATCACTGTCAGGGGGTGTAGGGATTTACACCACTCCTGTTCAACTGGTCAAGCCAACTCTATGGATGTTGGCAACCCCAGGCATGGAGGAGTGTATGCACCCCTTTCATCCCTGACCCAACAGTGTGCTTACCTCTCCACCACAAATCTACAGTAAGCTTTATGTGTCTGTGTCTGGCAATGGATGCCTCTATGTGGGCCACCATGCTGGATGCATCCCTGTGGGGGCATCACCTCAGGAATTGTGGTGGGAGACACTCACCATGCACATGGGACATTGAGCCAACAGTACTACTGGCTGTGCCATGGTGTGTGCAGTCTACTGTGGTGTGCTACATGCCACCAGCATGCTGCCCTCTGTGTGCCTGCCATGTCATGCCATAGCCACCACGGTGTGTATCCGAGCACTCTGTGTTGCTTGACGGCTGCCATGGGGTATAATGACAGAGCACACAGCCCCAGGTATGCTCCCCTCACTGTTGGTCAGTCCTGTACTTCTCTGAGGCCAGGACTGTGTATGCTGGCTGTCAGCAGGTGGCCAGCACATGTCAATGTGGTGTTGGTACACTACTATGACCATTCATGTGCCTCACATGGCCACCATGCTAGTCTCCCTGTGCTGCTGGCATATCCAGTGCCATATGCATTGTGTGGCATAGCCCAGGGGCTCAACGATGGCCTACAGTAGTGACATGGGGTGGCAGAAACTGAAGCCATCCGTGGGCAGTGCATGTAGGGGACCATGTCTGAGTGCTTCGGGCTGCAGCTGTGGTGGTGACTGCCCAACACAGTGATGATTAGGATATGGTGACTCCTCTGTACACAGCCGGGACCACCAATACAATCATATGTGACAGGGCCATGCAACCCCATGACCTGCACAGGCCCTGTATTGGGTGACATACCCAGGGTCTGACTGCGGTACATGGGGCTCACCTGGACAATGGGTACAGGGGGCCACTGGGGCACTCAGTGGGCACAGCAAAAGGGTGACACAGTCATATCATTGGTTGACAACGTGCTACCATGGTGCTGTGGTGGAACTGTGACAGTACTTACAGTGACCCATAAGCATCATTCAGGTAGGGTATGGTTGTGAGTGCCAGAGTATATAGGATGGCCATGTACCTACCAAAGGGGGGGCCTATCTGGACATTTCCAGGTATCTTGGTACCCAGTGTGACTCAGGCCGCATTCTGCACAGGGTGTACCCGTGACACAGACACATTAGCCACCTCCAGGCTGCAATACATTGTACACTGATGTTGTGGTGATTGACACGCAGTGTGTCCTGCACCCTATCACATACATCACCACTGCAGTCACATACACCATGGTTGTTGCATACAGTGGCACATACTGGTCCCAGCCATGTTCAGCAGTGTTGTGTGCATCATGTGTGTGCCTGTGCCCCATCCCAACTGCAACCTGGGGAGGCACTTGGCTGCCTGTGTCCTCCACGCCATGGTTGGCTTGTATCCAGAATGCCAGGTCAGTGGCCATGGTGTGTGTGGGTGCCCCTTCTTGCCACTCAGGACATGACATGACACAGCCTATCATACTCTGGTGTAGTGCTGCTGATGCACATGCTGCAGGCATACCTTTGCCATGCCTGCCAATGGAGTGTGTCCATGCTATGGCCAGTCCTGCTTTGATGCTGCTTGGTACAGCTATTGCATGTGCACCACTCCAGTGTACAGGTCCACAGTGCTGTCACTCGTATGTCACAGCCGGTCCATTGTGGATGTCAGACGCTTGACATTCCTGTGTGGCAGTATGGTGGCGCATGTGCTGGCTGGTTATACCTTAGTTGCGTACAGTACACAACACCTGCATGCCCCATCCTGTGTGCACAGCTGGATGAGTTCACTGTATTTCTATCCACAGGTGTCTAAAGGAGTCCCGACTATCACCAGCAACAGGGGACCAACAAAGGGAGGGATGTCCTACTGTGCTTGCTGGTGTGGCAGCATCACCTAATACTGCAATGGCTCGAGGTCATAGCAGAGGCTGTGTAGCAGCTGGTGGAAGTCCAGAATCACCATCAGGCATCACTTCCACCACTACCACCACCACAACCTCCACCACTGTCACCATGAATGTGTCTTGGGCACAGGCATCCAAGTTTTGTCTTCCACCCCTTCTAGACTGTTTGCTCCCCATTTTTCATCCCTACTGCCTGTTTATCTTTATACTTCCTTGTTGTGTTGTTCTGGCCTGTTGCCTCTTGTTTCCATTAAAATATATTTTGACATGGAAGCAGCTGTGTTGTGTGTCTGCCCTGGATGCCTACCTCACTCACCCTTAGCTACCTCCAGTGTGTGGCTTTGCACCCAGTGCTCTGGACAGGGCTGCACCACCTCCTGCCCCCCTTTGAGGGCCCCACTATCCGTAGTGCAATATTCAGGGCTGCGCAGCTGCAGTGCGCTATGCACTTGCCTGTTGTTTGCATAGCACGCAATCCGCTCTGTATTTAGATGGTGTAGCTCAGGCACTGTACCTATAAATATAGCAAGCTTTGGAACAGGAGCAAGAGCAAAGGACTGCTCAGTGCAAATATTGCGCCTGTCCACACTTTTGAATATCTGGCCTCCAGAAAGGATGCATCTTTTTTTTGTATACGTCAAATAAAATACAGTAAATGAATACTGTGTCGTGTGACTCAACTCTGTCACGTATTCAAAGGTCTTTCACCTTACCCCTGGTATACTGTCACGGTCCAGTAGGGTATATTGGAATCTTGGGACTTCACACTTTTTGTCATGATCTGGGAGTCTCTGTAGGAAGGAAATCTGGGAATTAATCAGTTAGGACATGATCCACAAAGGTGGCTGGGGTACATGCAAACTGAGCATACTCAGACCACGCCTCTGCTCACCCTGATACCGGTCCATGATGGATGGCATCCACGGCCCCATCCCCCTGCAATCAGTGTGTGTAGAGCCCCATGCAGGGTATGGAGCCACTGAGGGCCCCATCCCCCTGCTATCAGTGTGTGTAGAGCCCCATCCAGGGTCTGGAGCCACCAAGGGCCCCATCCCCCTGCAATCAGTGTGTGTAGAGCCCCATCCAGGGTCTGGAGCCACCAAGGGCCCCATCCCCCTGCAATCAGTGTGTGTAGAGCCCCATCCAGGGTCTGGAGCCACCAAGGGCCCCATCCCCCTGCAATCAGTGTGTGTAGAGCCCCATCCAGGGTCTGGAGCCACCAAGGGCAGTGTTGTACAGTATGCTGGGCATCCAGCTGAATGCCCAGACTGGCACTGTAGTGGATCCCCCACTCTGCATGAAGTGGAGGACCATGGGATATAGCTGCCCATGGCCGTGCTCCACAGACTGCCACATCTCCATCATGGCAACATCAGTTCATGATGGTATGACCTGCCAGCACCTGTCGACCACACAGCCCTTCCTGCCTGCACAGAGGTCTAGGAGCTGGTGGTGTGAGGGCCAGGTGGGCCCCAGACAGAGCCCTGTAACCAGGCAGGGGAGGCACATAGGTGCTATGGCAGCCCCTTGGGCTGAGCAGCCACTGCTCCCTCTGCTGTCTCTCCTCAGTGTCGATTAGTACAGCAGAATCAAGCAGTCACGACCTCTTGGCCACCCAATCTGACTGGTGAATGGCAGTGTGCATGGCTGGGGGATCAGGTGCTGAGCGGGTGTACATATGCCTGGGGATGTGTGGAGGTCTTCCCATATGCAGAACAGGATCTCTGCACCTCCCCAACACACCTAGGCAGCCCCGAACAGCCATGGTTCTTTTTACAGATCAAGGCCTAAGCTACTTGCAGATTGCTGAATGGGCCACAAGAGGGCACTGCAGGACCATGTTTACACCAACTGAAACCTTTCATCTTTTTTAATATACTTTTTTAATTTTTTTTTTTTTACTTACATTACTTCTTTAGTTTTGTAAACTCACCTGGAAATAAAATCACATCTCTTTCATAATTTTCCCCTAGGATAGCCAAGCTGTGATTTACTGTCTGTGGGTGCCTCTTCTACAGTTTGTTTAGAGCTGGGTAGACGAGTACCAGGAGGTCACGTGACTTGCTCAGGGTCACACAGTAAGTTAGCGGCACCAGTGGGATTCTAACATGAGCTCACCTTGTTTACTGTTCACAGCTCTACCAGACTCCCCTTCTTTCCTTACATACACAGCGCTTTCCAGCATGACTTAAAGAGCGCTTCAGTATATACTTTCATCAACATTATGTTTCAGATCTAGAAGTCATTTCATTCTATTTAGTCAGTCAGCACCAGTGGGTCACTAGGTGGCATACTCACTTGGTGGGCCAGAACACTGTAAGGTTACAGGTTCTAATCCTACACTAGGAATGTGAACTAATAACCGGTAGTGACTCTGTAGGCCAGCCAATAGGATGTGCTGCACTGCTGAGGATGAAGTTCAGCACTAGGGAGTGCTGCACTGTTGAGCCTGTAGTACAATATAAGGGAGTGCTGCACTGTTGAGCCTGTAGTACAGTATAAGGGAGTGCTGCACTGTTGAGCCTGTAGTACAGTATAAGGGAGTGCTGCACTGTGGAGGTTGCTGTGGAGCATGAGGGGATGCTGCACTGTTAATGCTGCACTTTAGCACTAGGGAACACTGCACAGTTGAGGCATGAGGCTGTAGTCCTGCACTAGGAGGTGCTATAGCACTGTTGAGGCTATAGCCCAGCACTAGAGTGAGCTGCACTATTGAGGCTATAGTCCAGCTCTAGGGAGTACTGCACTGTTGAGGCTGTAGTCCAGCACAAGGGTTGCTGCACTCTTAAGGCTTAGTCCAGCACTAGGGGGTGCAGCAGCACTGTTGAGGCTATTGTCCAGCACTAAGGGGTGCTGCACTGTTGAGGCTGTAATTCAGCACTAGGTTTGCTGCACTACTGAGGCTATAGTCCAGCACTACGGGGTGCTGCACTATTGAGGTTGTAGTCCAGCTCTAGAGGGTGCTGCACTGCTGAGGCTGCAGTCCGGCACTAAAAGGTGCTGCTGCACTGTTGAGGCTGTAGTCCAGCACTAGTGGTACTGCACTAGTGAGGCTGTAGTCCAGAACTAGAGGGTGCTGCACTGTTGAGGCTATTGTACAGCACTAGGGGATGCTGCACAATTGAGACTGTAGAAGAACACTAGGGGGTGCTGCACTGTTGGGGCTGTAGTCCAGCTCAAGGGGGTGCTGCACTGTTGAGGCTGTAGTCCAGCTCTAGGGGGTGCTGCACTGTTGAGGCTGTAGTCCAGCTCTAGGGGGTGCTGCACTGTTGATGCTGTAGTCCAGCTCTAGGGAGCACTGCACTATTGAGGCTGTAGTCCAACACTAGGGGGAGCTGCACTATTGAGGCAGTAGTCCAGCACTAGGGGGTGCTACACTAATGAGGCTTTAGTCCAACACTAGGAGATGCTGCAGCACCAGTGAGGCTGTAGTCCAGCACTAGGGGTGCTGCATTATTGAGACTGTAGTCCAGCTCTAGAGAATACTGCACTGTTGAGGCTGTAGTCCAGCAAAAGGGTTGATGGACTGTTGAGGCTGTAGTTTAGCACTAGGGTATGCTGCACTATTGAGGCTGTAGTCTAGCACTAGGGGGTGCTGCACTGTTGAGGCTGTAGTCCAGTACTAGGGGTGCTGTACTGTTGAGGCTGTAGTCTAGCACTAGGGGTGCTGCACTGTTGATGCTGTAGTCCAGCACTAGGGGGTGCTGCACTGTTGAGGCTGTAGTCTAGCACTAGGGGTGCTGCACTGTTGATGCTGTAGTCCAGCACTAGGGGGTGCTGCACTGTTGAGGCTATTGTACAGCACTAGGGGATGCTGCACAATTGAGACTGTAGAAGAACACTAGGGGGTGCTGCACTGTTGGGGCTGTAGTCCAGCTCAAGGGGGTGCTACACTGTTGAGGCTGTAGTCCAGCTCTAGGGGGTGCTGCACTGTTGAGGCTGTAGTCCAGCTCTAGGGGGTGCTGCACTGTTGATACTGTAGTCCAGCAATGGGGAGCACTGCACTATTGAGGCAGTAGTCCAGCATTAGGGGGTGCTACACTAATGAGGCTTTAGTCCAACACTAGGAGATGCTGCAGCACCAGTGAGGCTGTAGTCCAGCACTAGGGGGTGCTGCACTGTTGAGGCTGTTGTCCAGCACTAGGGGGTGCTGCACTGTTGAGGCTGTAGTCCAGCACTAGGGGGTGCTGCACTGTTGAGGCTGTAGTCCAGCACTAGGGGCTGCACTGTTGAAGCTGTAGTCTAACACTAGGGTGTGCTGCACTTTTGAGGCTGTAGTCCAGCACTGCGGGGTGCTGCACTGCTGAGGCTGTAGTCCAGCACTAGGGGGTGCTTCACTGTTGAGGCTGTAGTCCAGCACTAGGCATGCATCACTGTTGAGGCTGTAGTCCAGCACAAGGGGGTGCTGCACTGTTGAGGCTGTAGTCCAGCACTAGAAGGTGCTGCACTATTCAGGTTGTTGTCGTTTGGATGAGACATTAAACTGAGATCTCTCTGTAGCTTTTCAGGTGGAACTTGAAGTTATATGGCATTTATCATATCATATGATCATGTGAAAATATGATGAAGACAACAGAATAAGGCCGTTGGGTCCATCTAGTCTGCTTGTAATGCAATGCCCTCAGCATAACATTGTTCGGTCATTTTATATTTGCCTCAAATGTAGTGTCACATGTAAAACTTAAATGCTGTTAGTTGTTCTTACTTCCTCTATTCTGAAATCTAGATTTAGTAGTTGCCATATTGGTCCTCGCAAGAACAGATCGAGAAGCAAATGATTTGATACCTTTTAATGGACCAACATAGATGTAACAAGAACAAAGTGCTTAAGCTTTCGGACCAACCAGTCCTTCGTCAGAAGCCTAATGGCAGTTGTTTAGAAAAAGCAATACTTTTAACAGCTAGAACATGCAGAAAAAAAGAAAAAATCCCCATTGGCTTAAAATAACTCATTTGAAAAATACAGAAAATGATGTCAGAGAAGTTTAACAGCACCATAACACCTTCAGCCAGGAGTCTCCCAGGGTCAAAGGTGCTTGGTGGAACACACATACAAAGAATCCTACTGCATATAAATTTAATTGACATAAGATAACACTGCTGGAGCAGGTGACTCCTAAATCAAGCTATGAGTGTCACAGTGTGTATAAGGATGTGATTACTGAAAAGCAGCCTCCACACTGATTAAAGACATATCAAGATTGTCTTAGGACTCCCAAGAAGTTTCAATGCATGCATTATAGACAAGAAAATACCAGTAAAGTTTTCTTAAAAACATCAGTGCACACTCCATGATGTGTAAAACTTAGCTGGACCTGTCACCCTGCTGTACTCTCTAGCTAGATATTATGCCCCATACATTTCAAAAAAAACCTCTAGTGTAGTGACAGGACTTTATAAATGATAATATAAATTGACAGTGTTAGTGTCAAACAAAAAACTCTAGTCATGGACCACCAAGGAATTAAGTCCATGTAGCCTGATATGTACTGATGTCAATATACACTGAGCATGCAACAACTTGATGTACCAGAAGTGTCTAAGGAATCTGAAAAAGAGATAAAAATATGATTTCTGTCCTACTCCTCTTCACACAAACAATAAACCCTACTCCACCCCACATCCCCATAATGTGTGTGGGGGGATAACTATCTTTAAGGAGACGCTCTCTCACACACACACTCACACACACACACACACACACACACACACATTTCCAAGGATTCTGGATGCAACTACAATGAAATAAACCTGCCATCCTCCTCAGGATAAGTTCACTAGAAGTAAATATAAAGTATGTGAGTAAGACCAGAGGTCTAACATACCTACATTTCCACAAATCACTACAACATTAGCCTAATGTACAAAGATCTGTCCAGGACCCCCATGCAAATGAGATCTCTCACTCCAATATGTACAGAGTTAAAAAAATATATGTCACAGTCTATGATAACACTCTTGTATGTACAGTAACAGGCTAGGTAATCTGAATATGGTGTAACGGAATCCACCTTACTCCTAGGCAGAGATAAAAAGTAAGGAGGAATTAATATTCATTATGTGTGTGAAGTAAGAGTAGTAACACACTGTAACTCCATGTATCTAAATAGAGGCCTACCTCAATGTGACAGCAAGCCCCACACCTGTTATATCACGTACCTCACAACACATACCCACACACATACATACACACACGCACCCACATCCCACACAAGCTGAAGTCATATAATATGCCAGTCTGAAGAAGAAGAGGTCTGTGGATGTCAGTTTCTGTAATGTCCAAAGAAACCCAGATCAGGATTAATCCCATCTGCTACCATATTGAGATGTAAAATAAGTTTAATCTCAAAAGCTCGTCTCTGTTGTGTGTTTTTGAGATTTCCTTTTAAGACCATTACTGACATATCTGAGATTGAGTGGTCAGGCTGAGAGAAGTGGTGCCCCACTGGTTTTTCAGTCATCTTTCCTCTAATAGTATGCCTGTGCAAGTTCATCCTAGTGCGGAGCTGTTGGCGTGTCTCTCCAATATAACCTGTTTGTGGACATCTCTTGCACTGAATGAAATAAACAACATGTTGTGATGTGCATGTATAACTCCCATGCACCTTGAATTGTCTGTTTTGTGATGTAACCACACAGTCCGAGGTGGAAATGAGCTCACAAGTCTTACAGGGGCGTTGATTGCAGGGTTGTGTGCCATTGTGTGACATGGTATTCTGTTCTAGTGAAAGTTTGCTCCTAATAATTAGGCTGGCTAAATTTGGTGGTTGTTTAAAAGATAGTAGTGGGAGTTCCTTAAAAATACAATGAAGGGTTTCATCCTCACTAAATATTGGGTTGAGGTCTTTAATAATCTTATGCAGAAGTTCAAAGTCTGGATGATATGTGACTACTAAGGGTATTCTGTCTGTAGCTGTCTTTTCTTTATATTGAAGTAGTTGTTGTCTTGGTACTTGTGTTGCACGTTCTGTTATCCTGTCAATTTCTCTGGAAGAGTGACCCTGCTCAATAAAGGTGTTTTTTCAACATAGCCAAATGTGTATCTCTCTCATCCTCATTTGAACAAATATGGTGACATTGGAGTGCTTGACTGTACATGACAGATTTTTTTGTATGGTTTGGGTGATTACTTTTCTTGTGCAGGTATCTCTGTCTGTCTGTTGGCTTCCTGTAAATACATGTATGTAAGGTTCCATCCTTAATGGTGACTGTGGTGTCCAAAAAATTAACATTGGTAGTAGAATACTCCAGGGTAAGCTTTATGGTAGGGTGGAGATTATTAAGTTCATGATGAAAATCTTTAAGTGCATCTGTGCCCTCCATCCAGATAATAAACAAATCATCAAAGTAACGGAATCATCTGGACGGAGGGCACAGATGCACTTACCAAAGATTTTCATCATGAACTTAACAATCTCCCAGATATGTGAAATTTTCGACAGTTTCTAATGCCACATTTTGTTTACTAAGAATGTTGATGGCGTATGACTTATGACAGTTATGTTCAGTGTCCTCAACCTCTCCTCATACGTCCTATGATCATGTTCCTTGTCCTCCTTTGGATCATTTCCAGCAACTTTATGTCCATATTAAGGTATAATCACCAGTACTGTACACACTGTACTCACGATGTGGTCTCACTAATGACCTATACAGTGGCAGTATTACATCCTCTTGCATATTGCTGATCCCTCCGGCAGGGTATCCCATGAATGGAACGACTCCTTTTGTGCGAGTCAATATGTGCAAAATCACAATAGCAAAGGTGAATTGTGTGATGTGTACTTAATAGCTATGGCCATTAAGAGCAGATCATAATTTGAGCTGCTACGTTCCATGGTTGTTTTGGAGAGTATCTGTAGGTTTCTTGTTCAAGCCAGCTTTGAGCTGCCCATCTAGTGTGCTGGCTAAAGTGACAGCCTTTGAGGTGGGTGACCTGGGTTCAGAACTGGCTGTGGTAAAGGAATCTTTTTTTGTTTGTGTAACTGGTACTTGTTTTTTTAATTTTTTTTAGTCCCGTACCCCCCCATTCTGACTTTGTCCCCTCCCACCTATAGGTTGCCCCACCAATGTTCTCCCCTTCCACTATCTGTCCCTCGAAGTTGCCCCATTCCGAATTTTCTGCTCTCCCCCATTGCCATGCCCTCCACAGAGTTGATTAAGACTGGAGGGGTGGGGTAGGAGGCAAAGCCCCCTATAAAGGGAGGGTGTGGGGGGGGTGTAGCCCTCCGCATTGAAAGTAAAGTATCTTTGTTCTTTTTAGTGATAGCTGTTTCTGATGGGTGCTATGGTGCACATCGCCGTTTTGCTTTTCGGCAATGTGCAGTAGCTGTTTTTGTCGGCACTGTTATGCTGGTGCTGTTATCACATGGAACCCTATGGCAGTGCAACCCAACATTTTATTTGCCTTTGCTGCTGCTTTCCTACATTGCATGGAGTGCTTTAGGTCACTAGTTATCATCATTCCCAGGTCTTTCTCCTCTTCTATGCAATCACCTGGACCCCCTCTCTGGCTGTACTCAGTCCTCAGGTTCTTGGCTCCAATGTGCATAACTTTGCATTTCTCTGCATTGAAGCCAAGCTGCCAAATTTAGGACCACTTCTCTAGATTTTTGAATCCTCCTTTAGGTCTTGAATCCCTTCTGCTGTGTCTACCCACCCACAGAGCTTGGTGTCATCTGTGAATAGGCAAATTTTGACCTTAATGCCATCCCCAGTATTATTGAAGAAGACACTGAACAGCACCAGTCCAAGCACCGAGTCCTATGGAACCATACTGGTGACCTTCCTGGTGTTGGAGAGCTCACCTTCCCACCATGCTCTGGGTCCTGCCCCTTAACCAGTTTTCCACCCATCAAGTCAACTTCTCACCAACCCCTAGATCCACTAATTTCCTGATCAACCTCTTGTGGGGTACAGAATCAAATGCCTTGCTGAAGTACAGGTAAAGGATGTCTACTGCTTGGCCCCTGTCCACTGTTTTTATAACCCAGTCAAAGAAGTCAATCAGATTAGTTTGACATGACCTCCCTCCCCTAAACCCATGTTGCCTCTCAGCCTGGAGATGATTCTCATTCAGATACTCTTACTAACCTTTCCTTAAATATAGTCTCCATGAGCTTGGCTGTGATTGAGGTCAGTCTGGTTGATTTCCCTCGATCATCCCTTATGGAGTGGCACTACATGTGTCTTTCTCTAGTCCTGCGGTATCACGCCCAATTCTAGTGAACTATTGAACAGGTCATCCAAGAGATCTACAAGCTCCTCCGCCAGCTCCCTCAGCACCCTTGGGTATATGCTGCCTGGACCTGGGGATTTATCTACTCTCAATGCTAGCAACTCTGTTCTCAACCTGTCCACCTCTATCAAAATATCTGCCTGTGTGCCCTCCTTCCCCCTAGTGGCGCTGGTCCATCTCTCTCTCTCTCTCTCTCTCTCTCTCTCTCTGGTGAAGATGTAACAGAAGTAGTCACACAGAAACATAAAAGTTGTTGGCAGATAAGGTCCTCTTGGCCCACCTAGTCTGTCCAGTTTTCCCTGCCCTCTGTGCCACCACAGAACCTAATCGATCTCTGGTTGTCTCCTCCCCTTGCCTTACTACCAATATAGAAACATAGAAACATAGACTTTGACGGCAGATAAGGACCGCTTGGCCCATCTAGTCTGCCCATTTCCCTACCTACAAGATAGGCCACAGATCCTAGTTAACCAACAGCCTATTTCTTCCTACCCCCCACAAGAATTGCCTTATGTCTGTCCCATGCATGCTTGAATTCTCCCACAGTTTTAGACCCCCCAACCTCCTCAGGAAGGCTGTTCCATGCATCCACTACCCTCTCTGTGAAATAATACTTCCTCACATTGCCCCTGAACGCCCCCCATCTTTAAATTGTGTCCCCTTGTTCTTGCAACGTCTCTTTTCTGAAAGATAATACCCTCTTGGACTTTGTTGATTCCACTGAGGTACTTAAAAGCTCTCTATCATGTCCCTCCCTTCTTTCCTCAAGGGGTATACATATTAAGCTCCTTCAGTCTCTCCCTCATACAGCTCTCTTGCAGACCCTGCACCATTTTAGTTGCCCTCCTCTGGACTGCCTCTATCCTATCTATGTCCTTATGGAGATGGGGTCTCCAGAACTGGACACAGTACTCAGATGGGGTCTCACCAACTGTCTGTACAGAGGGATAACAACTTCCTGTTTTCTGCTGCTGATGCCTCTCCCTATGCATCCCAGTATACCCTCAGCCCTCCCTACTGCCTTCTCACATTGCTTGCTAACCTTAAGGTCATCTGATATGATTACCCCCAGGTCCCTTTCCTTTTTGTTGTTGTTACTACCTCCCCCATTGTATTTTCTCCCCTGGGTTCTTGTTTCCCAGGTGCATTATTTTGCACTTCTTTGCATTGAATCTAGCTGCCATACTTTGACCATTCCTCCAACCTTGCCAAGTCCCTTCTCATCCTTTCCACGCCTCCTTGGTGTATCAACCCTGTTGCAGATCTTTGTGTCATCTGCAAAGAGGCATACTTTTCCTTCCAGTCCCTCTGCAATGTCACTTATGAAGACATTAAAAAGGACTGGACCCAATACTGAACCTTGTGGTACCCACTAGTAACCCTCTTTCTTCAGAGTGGACTCCATTTACAATTACCTTCTGTGTCCTGTTGTCCAGCCAATGTTTTACCTAGGTTACCACCCTGGGACCCACTCCCAGGCTGGTTAATTTGACTATTAATCTTGTGTGGGACTGTGTCAAATGCCTTGCTAAAGTCTAGGTAGGCCATGTCCCAGCCCTCCTGGTCTACTACTTTGGTCACCCAGTCAAAGAAATCTATTAGATTCATCTAACATGACCTTCCTGCTGTGAACCCATGCTGCCTTGGGTCCTGTGCCCCACTGACCTCTAGGTACTCAACTATTCTTTCCTTCAGAAGTGACTCCATCACTTTCCCTACCACAGAGGTCAGACTGACAGGTCTGTAGTTTTCTGCCTCTGTCTTGGTCCCACTTTTGTGAAGGGGAATCACATCTGCCTTCCTCCAGTCCTCGGGTACCACACCATCCTCCCATGATTTATTAAAAAGAGTTGCCAGTGGTTTCACTAGTTCCCCCCCTTAATTCTTTTAGAATTCTGGGGTGAATTCCATCAGGCCCCATTGCTTTGTCCACCTTCAGTTTTAGGAGTTCTTGCAGAACCCTTTCTTCTGTGAAAGGACTGGGATCGACCCCCTATCAAGAGTGCTTCTGTTAATTGGATTAGGCACTTCCCCCTCCTCTTTTGTGAATACTGAGCAGAAATATTCGTTCAGTATCCCTGCTTTTTCACTGTCCCCCTCTGCCCACCCACCGTTCATTATATTCAGCCTCACTATCCCTCCCTTTGTCTTTCTATGCTCGCTGACGTACCCATAAAAGGTTTTATCCCCCTTCTTAACTGAGTTGGCTATCTTTTCCTCAGTTTGGCCTTTGCTATTCTGACTTCCCTCCCTGCTTCCTTCTGCTGTGACTGGTACAGCTCTCTGTCCTGCTCTTTCTGTGTTTCCTTATACTTCCAGAATGCTATCTTTTCCTTCCTGACTTTCACAGCCACCTCTTTTGAGAACCAGGGTGGCTTTTTCTTTTGTTTTGATTTGTTTATTTGCTTCACACAAAGGCTTGTTGCCTCTGTGATGGCAGTTTTGATGATTCCCCATTGTTGCTCCACACCACCTTCTAGCCTGTTTGCTAGTGCTTTTTTGAGGCACTCTCCCATCTTGCCAAAATCAGCCCTCCTGAAGTCCAGTACCCTCACTTTTGTATGGCTTGACTCTGTAGCTGAGTTTAACATGAACCACACTGTTTGATGGTCACTTGTTCCCAGATGGCAACCCACTTCTAGATCTGAGATCCTCTCACTGCCCCCGTTTGAGAGTATGAGGTCTAAGATTGCTCCCTCACGAGTGGGTTCCAAAACTAGCTGTCTGAGGCCTGCAACCTGTAGGGCATCAAGAATGGCCCTGCTCTTGGATGTGGCTGCAGCAAATGTGCTCCAGTTAACATCTGGCATATTCAGGTCTCCCATCAACAGTATCTCCCCTTTCTCTGCCATTCTTAGAATGCCTTCTATCATATCCTTGTCCATTCCCTCCCCCTGACATGGGATCTGTACACAACCCCTGTGCGGATTGTGGTGCCCTTTCCAGTCTCCAAGGTGACCCCAAGTGCCTCCTCTCCTCCCTGTTTACTCTTTTATTCAGTTGCTTTTATCCCTTCCTTTACATAGAGAGCTACTCCTCCCCTCTTCCCCTACCTGTCTCCTCCTGTAGGTTATGTACCCTGGTATGTTAACATCCCAGTCATGGTTCTCTGTGTACCATGTTTCTGTGACTGCTACAATATCCAGGCATCCCTCTTCCATCAAGGCCACCAGCTCAGGAGCTTGTTGCCCAGACTACGGGCATTGGTACTTATTACCCTCCATTTCCTGATGGCCTTACTCCTTTTTGCCCCATCCCTGTCCTTCTTGCCTTTGTCACTTTCTCCATTTACCCCTGCCCTTCTCCCTATCGACACCTCTATATTGGTGTTTACCACACTTACTACCGTGATATTTTGGGGGGGGGCTAGGATTTCCCTGCTCCTTTCCAGTGCCTCCCCCCTTGGCTAGTTTAGATGCTTGCCAATGAAGCATTTAAACCTGTCACCTAGGATCCTGGTTCCCCTCCTGGAAAGATGCAACCCATCATGCCAGTATAGGCTGCATCACCCAGGTGGACCCCAGTCCCCAATGAGAAGCTCACCTGAGCTCCACACCAAGTTTTTCAACCACTGATTGAATCCTATGTGGTGTGGAACACCCTAGCCTCTCCTACGCCATAGATGGGCAGCACCTTCGAGAAGGTTACTGTGCGTGCTACTTGTCTAAGGCCCCTCCCCAATTCCACAAACTCTTCCTGCACTTCTCTAATCCCTTTCTTAGCCAGATCATTTGTCCCTAGGTGGACAATGACATCCAGCTACCTCCCCTGTGCAGCTGCTCCGGCAATCCTGAGGATTCGCTCCCTGTCCCTCCAAGCCATGGTGCCAGGCAGGCACCTTACCTCTCCCTTCCTCCCCAGTCTCACTTTCCTAACAATGGAGTCCCCACCAGGAGTTGTTTTCCTCTGGGGTCCCCTGCCACCTCCTGTGGGTCTCCTTTGTGGAGGTTCCCAGCATCCTCCTTGGTCTCCACTGTGGGTGCCTCCATAGAGGAACCACAGTTTTCCAGAATGGCATAGGAATGGGAGAGGTACAGCTGGAGGATGTGCCTCTGTTCCACCACCCTCACCTCCCTAAGCCCACTGTGGTCCAACCGCCTCCTCTTCTTGGCAACCTCTGAGGCAACGGCAGTGGCACTGGTGGTCCCTGGATGGAAGAGGAGGTCCCACAAATCCTGGCCAACTCAGCCTGGAGATGAGCAACCTCCTCCCTCAGCCCAGAGAGGTGCCTGCAGATGGGACAACACCGCGATCCTCCAGAACGTCTCCCGGAAGACTGCTGCCCACAGCCACTGCACTGCACCACTCCCATCATGTCTTATTTCTGGCCCCTTAACTGTTTGCAATCCTTACCTTTCCTCTGGTTTTTTTCCCTCTCCTTACTTTCTGCCTGTGTGCCCTTTAAGCTCCTGATTGTCCTGTTCTGAGACAAGAATATCCTATATTTCTCAGTAGACCCCTTACTTGCTCAGAGGCAGACCTCCAGCAGCTAGAGGGGGCCGGAGAGCTACTCTTCCCTTCTAGGATGGTGGGTCTTTGGTGGCTCTGTGATTACTCACTTCCTGCTCCCAAACAGGAAGTTCCTGTTGTCAGTCAAGTTCTGTGCCTATTAAAGTAGAACTAGCTTTGGGTGGGAGGTCTCCTTGCATCTGTCCCATGTATATTTTAATACCATCACCATTTTGTCACCCACCACCTCTGTTGGAAGGCTGTTCCAGACATCCACTACTCTCTCTCCATGGAGAGATATTTCTTCACATTTCCTCTGAGCCTTCCCCCCAACTTCATAGCGTGACCCCTTGTTCTTGAGCTTATTTTTCTATGAAAAATGTTACCTTCCTGTACCTTATTAATACCTGTTAGGTATTTTAATGTTTTTATCATATCCCCCCTTTCCCTCCTCTTCTCCAGAGAGTACATATTCAGTTCCTTGAGTCTCTTCTCATAGGACTTTTGATGCAGTCCCTGCACCATTTTGGTAGCCCTCTTTTGTACCGCCTCCACCTTATGAATGTCCTTCCAGAGGTGGGGCCTCCAGAACTGGACACAGCACTTGAGGTGGGGTCTTACCAGTGATCTGTACAGGGGTAATATTACTTCCTTCTTCCTACTGGTGGTACCCCTCCTTACGCACCCGAGCATCCTTCTAGCCTTCCCCACTGCCGTATCACACTGCTAGGCTACCTTCAGGTCCCTTTCCTGTTTGGTGCTTACCAGTACTTCCCCTTCCAGTTGGTACATAGCCCCAGGTTTCTGAGTCCCAAGTGCATGATTTTGCACTTATTACCTCTGCTTTGTCAGCATTCTTCTCCACCTTTCCATTCCCTTTCCTGAGCCTAAAAATCCCATCTTTCTTGTCCCATTTCTCACTAATACAGTGAAAAGACATTTTCCCCCTTTTTAATTTCCTCAGTGAGCTGCAGTTCCTTCTGAGTGTTAGCCTGCTGAACTACCTTGCCTGCTATGTTAGCCTTCTTCAGGTATTGTAGTCCTCCCTGTCTTCCTCCCTCTGGCTCCTCTTGAATTTTTTGTAGGTTGACTTGTTTTTCCTTACTGCCTGAGCAACCTTAGTGCTAAACCAGTTAGGTGCTTTGGCCCTAGGATTCTTCCCTTTGAACCTAACACACTCTATTGTGGTAGCCAGTATTCCCTCCTTGATGATAGACCGCCTTTGGTCCACCCCTATATCCACTCGAATGCTTGCTACATGACTTCTTAGTAACTCACCCATCCTACTGAAATCTGCATTTCTAAAATCCAGGATTTTAGTCTGTGTCTTTTCCCTGCTCGTATCCAACCAGAACCACACTGTGTAATGGTCATTCCGTATTAGTAGCGGTTTTTCTCTGGTGTCCTGGTCAATATTCCCTTAGGGCCATGTAACTTCCCAGGATGCATGTGGAAATGAACTGTCACAGCTCATGCTTTTACTGGTCAAAAATAATTGCATTCTGCAGAGTACATTTTTTTTCAGTTCTTGTTTCAGAGTCTATAAGACGTCTTGGCAGCCTGTCCCTAAAGCCTGTATAGAAAGCATTTGACTGTCCCCAACTGACCCTGTGGTGCATTTGCTTATACCGTCGTAGTGCTCACCATGACAATAGTTCATGATGTCATAAACAGCAGTTGTAAGGTCAGTTAGAAATAGTCAGATCTCTTTTGAAAGGCATTGTGAAATGCTGTTAGTGCCGCTGAATTATAATCTCTGAAACATTTAGCAAACAAATAGCAGGAGAAAATGTAAAAAAAAAAAAAAAAAAACTAGAACCCACTCAGGTTAAACATTGCTGTGAATAACATAATGGTTAGGAGCATTGAGGTTTGTAGCTCTGCCTGCCCTTTAATGTAGCCTTCCCATGTGTAAAATATTAATGAGAGGGGGTATAAAGTTCAAAGAGCGTGTTGTAAAAGGATTTATTGGATAGTTTACAACTTGCAGATTCATTCACACCATAAAGAGCAACAAAGAAACCCCATTCCTCCTAAACATAGGATTAGATGTGTGTGCAGTGGTGGTGGCGCATGTGTGTTGGGGTTGGGGGCAGGGGTACTGAAGGAGTGTAGTATCCTGGGAGCTTGGTGAGCCTGACATGTCATAAAAATTATATAGATATACATGTACAGCTGTTTCCTCTCTATCTCAAGGACATCTCTTTTGAAAGGTAAATACTATTCAACAAGTGGAGAACAAAGAGTATTCATAATATTTTTTTTATATAGACTGCAATAGAAAATGTCAATATACACTTTCTACTTTATAGTCAAGGGAATATTTTCAGTTAAATATTGTTCCGAACAGGCTGCCTGATGTCCCGGGGATTGCACGTCATGCTGCAAATCAGAAAGGAATAGTGTGGCCCTCAGTACCTAAAACAGAAAATCAAGAGAACCATCTGGGATCTGCTCCAGAACCACAGAAACAATCGGTACAACTCGACTGACCACAGCATCTTGATTTGTGGCCCCACAGAGAAAACGAGAGATGCTACAGATCAAGGAAAGTGAAGCCCACAGGAAAATGCATAACATTTGAAATATTAAAGAAATACTTTGGGCATGTAAATATTCCAGATGATGTGTGTCAGTTGAAACCATGAAATGTTGATGATTTAGTGTTCAACAACCCATACTGATTTGTTGTTTTTTGGAATAAATACAGAACACCTATGCTGGTGATTCAGTTTTTATTTTACCCTAGGGGTTGTACAGATTGTGCTTCATGCTCCCATGCTGGCACAACCTATCGGGTGAGCACTACGGCCCACATTTTCAAAGGAGATGTGCTGCCCAAATGGAGATGCACGGCGCATCCCAGAAACTGCACGGAACTGTGATACAGTTAAACCTCGATTATCCGGACCTCGATTATCCGGATAACTCGCTTGTACGGACTTTTCTCTCGGTCCTAACTTTTTAGCATATTTTAGTTCACGGCTCATAGCAGCATTGTTCCGACAGTGCGAGTAGGTGTGTCATTAGATATAACAAAGGAATGTAACACCTAATGACTCACCTTCTCACACTAGCTGATTGATTGATTGTTTTACTCACTATTTAAGTGTCTAACCACAGTTTCTGAGGTCTAATTGTGTTTCCAGATAGCCAGCAGAATAGCGGAAAAACATCACAGATTGGTGTCAAGCAAGCGGAAAATTCTTCCTCTTAGCGACAAGCTGGAAATAATATAAACTGGAGAAAGGGGAAAAAGCTGTTAGTATAGCAGGGGCATATGGAATTAGCAAACAGCAGGTCTCTGATTTAAAAAAACAGAAAGATCATCTTGTTTCACATGCCACAAATTTACAAGATGAGCGAGAACTTAAACGCCGTAAAACTCTGAAGCCTGCTTCAGATAACAAACTTGAAAAAGCAACTTACTTATGGTTCGCTCAGCAGCGTAGCAAGGGGGCACCTGTGTCAGGACCAATGTTACAGGAAAAAGCCTTACAATTCAGTCAACAGCTAAAAAAAGAAAATGACATCCCCCTGACAAATGATTGTAAGGCTTCTAGTGGCTGGTTGCAACGCTTCAAGCAGTGACATTCAATCCGGCAGCTTGAAATCCAAGGGGAAAATGTCAGCTGATCAAAGTGAAGTGCAGCCATATCGTGAAAAGTTAAACAAAATCATCCAGGACAGGGGTACACAGCAGAGCAAATATACAATGCGGATGAAACGGGCTGTACTACGCCTGCTGCCTGTCAAAACTCTAGCCAGTTCTCAAGAACAGACAGCTGCTGGCTACAAGAAAATAAAGGACAGACTGACAATCCTAGGTTGCTCGAACGCTACAGGATCCCATAAGCTGAAGCTCTTTATGATAGGTAAATTTGCCAACCCCCGCTGTTTTAAGAATGTAAACATGGGTGCCCTACCTATCGTCTATGAAAACCAGCGCAGTGCCTGGATGAGCAGCGATTTGTTCTATCACTGGTTTCACAAAACCTTTGTCCCCGATGTGAAAAACATATGAGAAAACATAAATTAACCCCTAAAGCCATTCTCCTTGTTGACAATTGCTCCGCCCACCAGCTGGACTGAAATCATCCGATGGCAAAATCAGGATGGAATTTTTACCCCTAACATGACTTCATTACTGCAGCCTTTGACCACGGGATACTGAGGGCTCAAAAACGATACCGAAAAAAACTCCTGCGTTGCATTCTGTCGGAGGCAGACCCAGATGTTTCAATTGTGGAAACATTAAAAAAACTCACTCTGAAAGATGTTTCCTACATGATTGGGGAATCCTGGGATGAGGCAACAGCTGAAAGCATCGCAAAATCATTCTGTTCTACCCTGAACATTGACAGAATTTTTTAAAATTGAAATGCTGTGAATCTTTAAATTCGTTACTTTTGAAATAAAAAGCTTTTCTAAGTAAACTATGAGTGTTTTGAGTTTTCCGAAATTGGAATTTCGATTAACCGGACGCCCGATTATCCGGACTGATTTGCTGTCCCGGAGAGGTCCGGATAATCGAGGTTCAACTGTATTCTTAAGGAAGAGATACATCACACATTTCTGAATATGCGATCATGCAGATATAATATATGCAGCACAAAAAAAGGGGGCATGTACATGCATATGCCATGCATCTGTGCATTCAGACAAAATGTGCAGTGCATCTGCCATGCATCTCAAAAATGCTCCACACAAAGTTAGGCATGTCCGAGGATGGCCTAACTCATCTGGCCACTAACAGGCAGGCTGCAGAACTGCAGACAGGCAACCCTGAAACAGCTCTCGGAGGTGCAGCAGGATGTGCTCCAGGCACCCATACACAGCAGTCATGCCAAGAAGGACATACCCAAAGCCACAGGTGCTGGTACACCATGGGCACTGCCCAGGGAGCCATCCCCATCACCACTCCCAGGATGTGAACACCCAGCTGCCACATGCCAGTGCTGTCAGGTGCCCCCCAGGCACACCAGCGGAGCAGACGGCCACACTGCAGCACATGTAGCAGGGGCCTGCACCCATGTGGCCTGCAGGGTGCCACCCAGTGGTGGCATGCACCCAGGGTGATGTCTGGGGCAACAGTGCCCAGGTAGCCTGGTGGCACTAGTGGCAACATGGCATGGGCCAGGGACTGACTTGTGGCACACACCCATAGTGGTACACCATAGGTGCATACAGGTGGGACTCACCCACTCAGGTACTTGGCCACCTTCTGCACACTGCCACTCCTTGTAGTTATCACCATGTTCCTGTCATACGGGGGTGTGTGGGGCACTACAGGTGACTGTATGCTGCATATGGAGCTGGTGTATCACATGCATGGGGCATATATGGATCAGACTATGTCACCCTGTGCCCTTCCCTGTTGCTTGTCAAGGTGGGCCCCTATAGCTACTGTCCATGTGGGCCCCCTGTACCACAGTCTGACCCTGTACATGGCTATGGGTACTAGCACTGTACCCAGACCAGTGCAGTCCACCCACTCACACACGACCATTCCATCACACCTGACTGCTAGGCTGCAGTGCCTCCTGTTCACCTGTGCAGCGTTGTTGGGCAGGCCTGAAAAACTGGAACTGCGTATGCCTTGGGTATGCAAATAGCCTGAATACATTCCAGTAATGAGCTGCGCACGTGGGAAATGGGCTCCGAATGTGCAATGACATTATTGGCATATCCTGGCTGAATATTGCAATTTTGCGCACTGCACAAGTGGCTTTGCATCGCACATTTCCCTGTGCTCCACACTAGTCCCAGGTCACCTGCCATGCATCTCCCACTGGGCGACTGCACATGTTTGGGATATTCAGCCAGGCACACATGATTGCATCTTATGGCACAATTTTTGAATATACTATTATTCTGTGCCAACGCATCTAGTTCCGTGGCGCAGATACTTGCACAATGCAGCCTGGGGCTTTTGAATATGGGGCCCTACTTGTACAACTTGTCAGTGTAATTTCTGCTAAGGTTGTGCATCTCTGTGAGCACTACTGGGTTAATTGGTTACTGTGGTCTATTTGTGCTAACGCTGTGCTTACTACTACACCCAATCCAGGTGAGCACTGCTTGTTTAATTTTGTAGTCTGTTTTCTGCTAGGGTTGTTGCTTGCTGCTGCTACACCCTATCTGGGTGAACACTGCTACATCACATTGGTCATTTGTTCTGTGCTAAAGTTGACGTTTACAGCTACATCGTACCTTGGGTGAGCACTACTTGTTTAAGTCTTCTGTTTTGTGCAGATGTGCTGATGTTGTTGCTTTCTTGTTATAGGTCAGATTGATTCTTTTAGGTTGTAAACTGCATAATTGATAGCTACATATCCTAATCAGCTAAGTACAGCCTTATTTAGAGATTCAGTATAGGAATGGGATACAGAGGGGAAGCAGTCAGTTGTGGTGGTTGTAGGGCACTCTTCTCTAGGAATATGCTCTGGAGGAGGGGGAACTGCCCCATCTGCAGGACCTTGGCGGAGCATCATGGTCAGATGGTGGAGCAAGAGATGTAGCTCAGCTGTATCATCAGTTTAGCTGGAGCCCACCCCCACTCTCCCACAATTCCAATGGTCCAGGAGGTGGAGAGTTGTGGGGAAGGAGGGAAGGAAGCAGAGCTAGCCATTTGGAGATTGTCCAGCCCAACACCATCCAGGCAGTGAACAACTTCATTCCAGTAGAGGAGGTGCAGGTACCTGACTCCATTGGGGGCAGTCAGTCAGAGGAAAACAGCAAGACAATGCAATGGCACCCAAGGGGATGAACAGGAGCACATCTACAAGGAGGGTCTTAGTGGTCAAGGACTCAATGATTAGGAGTGTTGAGAGTTGGTGGTGGGGGGAGTAAAATGGGAGGGGGATGGTCAGGTGCCTTCCTGATGCATCTGCCATCCAGGATTAAGACAGAATAGGGAGGATGGCAGAGAGGGAGTGGGGTAGCTGAGGATGCTAGTATACCTCTTAGAAACAGAAAATGATGGCAGAAGGGGGCCATGCAGCCCATCTAGTCTGCCCATAATCCTATCCCTTCCCTTAACTGCTTTTCAGTGTTATATTGCCTTGGATCTATCCCATGCCTTCTTGAAAGTTTCCATCATTTTTGCCTCCACTGCTTCCTATGGAAGGCAGTTCCATGGTTAAACCACTCTCTCAGTGAAGAAGAACTTGCGTGTGTTGCCTCTGAATCTGCCCCCCTCTAGCTTCATGCTATGCCCTCTAGTTCTTGAGTGATTTTTGATGTGGAACAGGTCCTGAACCTGCACCTTGTTTATTCCTTTTAGGAATATGAAGGTTTCATGTCTCCTCTGTCCCTCCACTGCTCCAGGGAGTACACGTTTAATTCACATAGCCTCTCCTCACATGATTTATCGTGCAACCCATGAATCATTTAGTAGCCCTCCTCTGCACTGTTTCCAGTCTGGTAATATCCTTCTTGAGGTGTGGTCTCTAGAATTGTATACTGTACTCCAGGTGTGGCCTCACCATTGATCTATAGAGTGGAATAATTACAGTACCTCCTTTTTCCTGCTGGTAATCCCCCTGCTTATGCATCCCAACATACCATTTGCCCTCAGTGCTGCTTTCTCTCATTGCTTGGTCATTTTTAGGTCATCTGTTACAATTATCCCCAGATCCCTTTCCTATTTCAAGGCTTCCAGTTTTTCACTCCCTAGGAAGTAATCCACTCCGGGGTTAGTCCTTCCGAGGTGCATGATTTTACATTTTTTAGTATTGAAGTTTAGTTGCCATGTTCTTGACTACTTTCTCGAGATTCCAGGTAAGCCCTCATCTTCTCCACTCCTCCTAGGGTGTCTACCCTGTTTCCTATCTTTGTGTCATTTGTGAACAAACTCACCTTGCATTCCAATCCATCAGAAATGTCACTAATGAAGATGCTGAATAGGATTAGGCAAAGCATGACTGAACCCTGTGGTACTCCACTAACTACGTCTCTTTTTTCTGAGAGTGAACTGTTCACTAATACTCTCTAGGTCCTTCCAGTAAGCCAACTCCTTACCCAGTTTACCACCTGATGACCTAGTCCCATGCTGTCTAATTTGTTTAGCAGCCTTCTGTGTGGGACCGAGTTGAAGACTTTGCTGAAATCCAGATACAGTACATCTACCACACCTCCCCGGTCTACTATTTTCATTACCCAGTTAAAGAAGTCAGGTAAATTGGTTTGACATGGCTTCCCTGTGGTAAAGCCATGCTGTTTAGTGTCTAATTTGTTGTTTTCCTTGAGAAAGGATATAATCCTCTCCTTGAGAAGCGTTTCCATTGTTTTGCGTATAATTAATGTGAGGCTTACCGGTCTATAGTTGCCTGCACTCACTCTGCTACCGCTTTTGTGCAGAGGGATAACTGTGGCTATTTTCCAGTCTTGTGGGACCTTTCCCAGCTCAAGTAATAACTTGAAAAGATCAGCCAGAAGAATCACCAATTCCTCTCTTAGTTCTCTTAGTAGTCTAGGGTGCATTTTGTCTGCTCCCATGGCTTTGTTTGTATTGAGTTTATCAAGCTCCTTGGTACAAATGATGTGGTGAACTAGTTGATGGAGATGGTGAAGCAGAACTTTTGCAGACTTGGGGACAGATTGCTAGCACACCCAGCCTCCCTGGCCTTTTTCAAGCTCTACTCTGTCTGGGGCAGGGGTGTGAAGAAGAGTAGAATAGGGAAGGATGAGATAAAGCAGTTTAATTGGTGTCTTAAACAGCTACTGATGCCTTGAAGAAAACTTGAAAAAAAACATAATAATTAGGTACATTTCTGCTTGTAATCCATTTATGTATTTTTTTTCTCCCCATAATTTATTACTAAGGAAATGTGTATGAATATATGACCATTGTCCCTTAGAGTTTATTTTGAATTAATTTGCCTGTACTCCCTACTCCAAGTCATAATCATCTGTTGTGACACTGCAGTCTGTTGCCATGGGAGTAACTGTGAGGTCACAAGCAGTGCTGTATGACCTCAGGTAGGGAGAAAGCAGCAGGAATAGATGAACTCTTCAGGAGTAAACATCCTGTTCTCATGCAAATGACCTCAACAATGAACATGCTTTGGCAGAGCCACTACGGCTGCAAATGCATTAACTAGATAAGGGTGTTTCATGAATTGTTGTGGTCAGCTCCATGTGTAAATTTCATTTTTGGTAAAGTTAGATCATTTATCTGGTTGATCCTGTGTTTCCCATGTGTGTAAAACACAAGTGGCGAGTGCGTCTTGTACTATGTGGGACAGGAACGGGAGCATCAGACCAAGGCCTTCAAGTAATAGTAGAAGGAATGGTGCATAGAGGAGAGGTATGGCTACATTAGGGACTGTGGGCCAATGTGGAAGGACAAGAGCCTATACCAAGGTGGTAGCCTGCTTCCATGCAGGAGGGACCCATGGTCTGCAGTGGATGGTTTAAATTTTACTTCGATAGACATGTCTATCTGTATTATGTGTTTTCATGTTATGTACTGTTGGAACAAAAAACATTTAAAAATGATAAAAAGATTAACTGGGAAAAAAAAGTTAGAATATGAACTTGGTTAATCCTGGAATATCTGTTTGGTTTATTGAGGTGGCATATTGTAGCCAGCTATCCAGTGCAATCAGAATGAATGCAGACTAATAATCAGAATAAGTCAAACTAAATATGCTTAATGATGTTGTTCTGTTCCTCCCAAAGACTTTTTTCAGAATGCACATTCCACTTGTCAGGTAAAACTTATTTTTCATAAGTGTTTAGTAAATATTGCATTTATTATCATTTCAAGATGCTGCTGTGTATGTGTTGTACAGTGGTCCTAAATACAGGGAAAAGATAGGGTTTGCCACTTGAAGTTTGCATTGTTTCTCTTTCATTCCTCATAATTCCTCTATCCCCTGATGTAAGACGCCTCTCTCCAAGGCACCTGATACACAACACAAGGAGCAACACCTGTTGCTGACCGTGGGGTGGCTGCGACTCCAATGTGAATTTTCTCACACAGGAGCTTTGCCAGTGCCAGTAATTCATCAAGCAGCGTGAGTGTGTGTGTGTGTATCTCCCCAGGATGAAACCCACTTTTAAAGTACTCTGCAGTATGCTGCAGCAGACCTACTGAGTAAAGCAATATAATTTCAATGGCAGTTAGTTCCTTTTGTCATGCAGGAAACTGTGAGATTTCATTTAATCCTGGCAGTGTCACATTTTCCTGAATGACAAAAAAGACTAATTGCCATTGACATTACATTGCTTTATTCAGTAGGTCTACTGCAGCATTCTGCAGAGTGCTGCAAAATGCTGCAGAATTGGGTTTCATCCTGGGGGTGTGTGACAGAGTGACCTCTGTCAGGGGAAGTGGCCCGATGATGGGATAGGTGTCCCTTGTTTCCTTATTTACCTTTTGCTAAAAATACAAAATAAAGTGCCAGCGAGCCTTAAAATAAAGCAAATGTGCACCTTTGGGGTTTAACAGGTGCTTCCATAATATATAAATAATTCAGGGATAATCGTGAAGTATTTATGAACTGGAGGGACACTACAGCGGGAGGAAATAAGCCTTGTAGTGTCCCATAAATAAAGAAAATAATATAAAGATGTTTTTGGCAGCCCAGAGATGTTGTGACTGGGTCTGTCTAAGAAATAAATGGACACGGGATATAAAGGGCCAGAAATAGGCCCAAACTAAATATGACCCGACGGTTTGACAATTCAACCATCGGGACAACACAAGAAAACTTTTGGTAATGGCAGGGGCTCATAGAGGAGAGTAAGCCCAGAGTCCCTGCAGGTTAAATTCAGGGTGCAAAAGTGTGCACTATAGGAAAACCTCTAGAAGGAGTTTTCTGGGTTTGGTTGGCTTGCAATTTGCATTAATTAGACTGTTGAGAAAATAACTTCTCAGGTCTCCTGAGCTGACAGAAGAAAGAAGATAGGGAGCGCGCCCATATGCTTTCTTTCCCCTAACCAACTCAGAGATGCCTGTAAAATATCAAGGATTCCATAGGAAAGGAGGGGTTAATAAAGAACTCCAGGGGCAGAATTTACAAAAAGGATGTGGTCAGAGCATCTGAGATGCTCCAGGGCATTCCCAACATGCCCCGAAAGTGATTCTGTAAGGGGTCCCTCGCTTTGGTGCACTCGCTGTCACAAAGTATTGCAGATGCATCAAACATTGTTAGTAATGATATGTGGCACATCTAGAAGGGTTGTGAAGGGGGCATGCCCATGCATACCAGGCGCAACCCCATTCACAGCCCCAATTCGCGATGCATCCCTGAGGATGTGCCACATAAAGATAAGTCTGGTTCTTCTAGACTTAAGTGGATGGCCACCCACAGACAGGCTGCTGTACTGCAGACTGCACACCCTGGTAGGCATTACAACCCCCACCCAGCCCATAGCAGGGGAGCCATGTCTGCTTTCAATGGGGGGCGGGCAACTGGTCAGAGGGGCTGTGGAGGTGGAGCCAGGGGCTGGAAAGCAAATACTACACAATGGCCTGCAATGGGGTGGCCCCTAAATGGTACCCCTGGCCCATAGCACTATACCACCTGTCACCTGGTAAGGTCCCAGGTGGATGGTGGTACCCCCCACGCCTGCCAGGCAGCTCATTCCGGGGTTTTACATTAATGCCCTCTGGTGGCAGTAACTCACGCCCCTGGCACAACAGCCCCGACCAGATGCCCGCTGTCTATGCTGTCTGCGCCGGACAGCCTACAGTACTGCTCGTAGTGCATTCTTTGACCAATGTGCTGCAAGCAGTACCCTTTGGGGGTACTGTACTAGGGGTGTGGAGGATTTCACTATGCCAACAGGGCATTGTACTGTATTGCCACTAGGAATGGGCTGCTAAGGGTGGGGAGGGGTTCCTCATACCACCAGGGCAGGTGCTCAGCTATGGCTGCACTGCCAGCCCTGTAGGGTGCCTGGTGTATTCCACCAGTGCTTCCCTGTTGTGCTTATGCAAATGGGGCCATAATGGCATGCAAATGTCCACATTGCGCCATGCACCTTCCCGTGCCTCCTCTGTGAATAGCTCATTTTGAACTCAGTGCATCTCCCCTGTGATGGGGCAGCCGAGATGCACTGAGCGCCTGTCCTTTGTAAATCCTGCCCCAGGTCTTTTCTGAAATACATAACTATTAAAGGGGCTTGCCAGTTTGCAGTTCTCCACTGCAAACCTGGAGGAGAAAAGGATTTAAAGGGGCAGGAATATCCCTGTGAAACCACAGTGTAAAATGGTGGCAGCCTTCAGTATAAGAGTGAGCTGCAAGTCTTAAGAATGAAAATGCAGAAATGAAATAAAAATAAAAGTAAAGCTAACATGTATAAAAAGACACCCAGGTCTCTGAAAAATCCCCCCAACCACACTTTCTCTAAGCACTGCCCTCTTGCATGAGTGTACACAAGTGAAGGTGGTTGGAAAAAAAATCTATCTGGAGGAAAACTGTGTGACTCTTCCTGTGGGTTCTTTTAAAACAGATAAAACAGACAGTCCTCATGCCTTCAAGGCAAGGCTGGAGAGGTTTAAGAGCAATATGGTATGAATAGTCATTGAAATAAAAGAAAGAAACAAGCATTTGTCAATGCCGAATGTTGTCGCGCTGGCATTGGCAGTGGCGGAGGTGGAGAGGCATAGCGCTGTGAGTTTGTTAATGTGTCCCAAAAGGTGATTTTGCAGAACGAGTACCCCACTGTGCGGCACAGCTGCGGAAATGCGTTTTGGGCAGGCTGTGGAAAATGGAAGCTGGACTGTTGATAATGAGGTGTGCACAAATGCCAGTGGTGAAAATGTGGCATGAAAATATTGCAGATTGACAAAGTTACAAGGGTGCGTGGAAACTGCGCAATGCACGCTGTCACCATTTTACACTGTGGTTTCACAAGGATATTCCTGTCCCTTTAAATCATTCTCTTCTCCAGGTTTGCAGTGGAGAACTGCAAACAGGCAAGCCCCATTTATGTTTATGTATTTCAGAAAAGACCAGGGCCGGGATATTCAAAGGGGTTGCGACTGGCGCAACAGATTTGCATTGGTGCAACTCTGCATCATGCCTCGGCGGGATATTGAAAAGGCTGCCCAGCGCAGGGCAAATCCCGATGCGCCGGGGCGTACTGTAATCCTCTGTGGTGCAGATGCAGGGGGCATGCCCATGCATATGTGGCACATCCCTATATTCAGCTCGGGATGTGCGGCGCATATGCTGGCGCAACCCCTACATGCGCCGCACACTGGTGCTTAAAGTTGAGCCAAAATTACAAGGCTCAAATGCTTGCCACCCACAGGTGGGTGGCTATATTGCAAGGTGCAACACAACAGCTGCCAGCCATGGGTGGCCACCTGCCCAGAAGGAACACCGTTCACAAGCACCCAGACTCTCCCTGATAGTCCAGTGGACCCCCTCCTCCCTGTATGCCCGATCACGGGCTGTTGTAATACTGCAGTTTAACCTGGTGGTCTAGTGGTCCCCTCCCCTGTATGCATGATCACGGGCTGTTGTAATGTTAAATATTAGCCTGGTGGTCCAGTGGTACCCTGCCCCACCCACCCACAGAGGACCCCTGGCCACCCAGCACCTCCAGTCATTGGCAGGCAGCAGCACCCCACCTGCATATCACCCGGCCGCTCACCTAATGACAGTGTACAGTATGATTCTGTGCACCTATTGAAACCACAGGTGGACCGAGGGCTCTGTAGACTGATGTTGTATTATACAGGATCAGATATGTGAATGAATGTGTTCATTCACATATCTGGTCCGGTGTAGTACAGTATGGTTTGGTAAGCCCATTGGTCCACACTGTGGGACCAACAGTGTACAGAGCATATGGTACGCTGTCATTTGGCGGATGCGTAGTGGTATGCGGGCGGGTGCTGCCGCCGCTGATGACGGTGGGTTGCTGTGTGGTTGGGGGTCCTCTGTGGGTGGGTGGGTGGGGGGTACCACTGGACCACCAGGCTAATATGTAACACTACAACAGCCCGTGATCGGGCATATGGGGAGGGGACCACTAGACCACCAGGTTAGAAATTAATATTTCAGAAGCCTGCGATTGGGCATATGGGGAGGGAACCACTAGACCACAAGGTTAATCTTTCATAGTACATAAGCCCGCGATCGGGCGTATGGGAGGAGAGGGGGTTACAATAGCCCACCAGGGCCCTGACCCCCGATGACAGCAGCTAGACAGGGTGCCAGGCGCATTTCGCTGGGACACCCTGTGCAATGAATGCAAATGGGGCCATAATGACATGCAAATGGCCCCATTTGCGCCTTGCATATATTATAGCCTCATTTGCATGCCCCGGGCTGAATATCGTGGGTGATGCACCTATCGCAACTGCACTTGCACTTGCACTGGCACATCCCCGTGCTCCCTCTCTGTGGCTTGCGCTGGCGCAGTGCCACTATGCCATGCTCAGTATGTGCGCTGACCTTGCCATATTCAACGGTGCTGCACTATGGTGCATCACCATTGAATATTGCCTGGTCCTAGTCCTGGCTCTGGCACAGCCCAGTTGCCCTGTGTCCAGGCTTGTGCCACTGCCTGGTGCAGTCTGAATATCTGGCCCCTGGAGTTCTTTATCAACCCCTCCTTTCCTATGGAATCCTTTATATTCTACAGTGGGGTCTAAAACTTGGAGAATTCAAGGATGTATGGAACAGACATAAGGCAATTCTTGTGGGGGGTAGGAAGAAATAGGCTGTTGGTTAACCAGGATCTGAAGCTTATCCTGTAGGTAGGGAAATGAGGAGACTAGGTGGGCCAAGCGGTCCTTATCTGTCATCAAAGTCTATGTTTCTATGTTACAGGCATCTCCGAGTTGGCTTGGGGAAAGAAAGCATAGTGGAGCACTCCCTATCTATCTCCTGTCAGCTCAGGAGACCTGAGAAGTTACAGAAACATAGAAACATAGACTTTGATGCAGAAAAGGACCACTTGGCCCACCTAGTCTGCCCATTTCCCTACCTAGAGGATAAGCTGGAGATCCTATTTAACCAACAGCTTATTTCTTCCTACCCCCCCCACAAAAATTGCCTTATGTCTGTCCCGTGCATTCTTGAATTCTCCCATAGTTTTAGACCCCACAACCTCCTCAGGAAGACTGTTCCATGCGTCCACTACCCTCTCTGTGAAAAAATGCTTCCTCACATTGCCCCTGAGCCGTCCCCTCTATCTTCAAATTGTGTCCCTTGTTCTTGCATACATCTCTTTTTCTGAAAGATGCTACCCTCTTGGACTTTGTTGATTCCACTGAGGAACTTAAACGTTTCTATCATGTCTCACCCCCTTTTCCTCAAGGGTATACATATTAAGCTCCTTTAGTCTCTCCTCGTATGGCTTCTCTTGCAGACCCTGCATGATTTTAGTTGCCCTCCTCTGAACTGCTTCCATCCTGTCTATGTCCTTGCGGAGATGGGGTCTCCAGAACTGGATGCAGTACTCCAGATGGGGTCTCACCAACTGTCTGTATAGGGGGATAACAACTTCCTGTTTTCTGCTGGTGTTGCCTCTCCCTATACATCCCAGTATGCCCCTAACCCTCCCTACCGCCTTCTCACATTGCTTGCCAACCTAAAGGTCATCTGATATGATTACCCCCAGGTCCCTTTCCATTTTTGTTGTTGTTACTATCTCCCACCCATTGTGTAATCTTCCCCCGGGTTTTTGTTTCCCAGGCGCATTATTTTGCACTTCTTTGCATTGAATCGAAGCTGCCATACTTCTGACCATTCCTCTAACCTTGCCAAGTCCCTTCTCATCCTTTCCACGACTCCTCATGATCAACCCTGTTGCAGATCTTTGTGTCATCTGCAAAGAGGCATACTTTTCCTTCCAGTCCCTCTGCAATGTCACTTATAAAACATTAAAAGGATGGGACCCAGTACTGAACCCTGCGGTACCCCACTAGTAACCCCTTTTTCTTCAGAGTGGACTTCATTTACAATTACCTTCTGTGTCCTGTTGTCCAGCCAATGTTTTACCCAGGCTACCATCCTGGGACCCACTCCCAGGCTGGTTAATTTGACTATTAATCTTTTGTGTGGGACTGTGTCAAATGCCTTGATAAAGTCAAGATAGGCCATGTCCACAGACCCTTCCTGGACTACTACTTTGGTCACCCAGTCAAAGAAATCAATTAGATTCGTCTGACATGACCTTCCCACTGTGAACCCATGCTGCCTTGGGTCCTGTGCCCCACTGACCTCTAAGTACTCAAAGATTATTTCCTTCAGAAGTGATTCCATCACTTTCCCTACCACAGAGGTCAAACTGTTAGGTCTGTAGTTTCCTACCTCTGTCTTGGTCCCACTTTTGTGAAGGGGAATCACATCAGCCTTCCTCCAGTCTTCAGGTACCACACCATCCTCCCATGACTTGTTAAAAAGGGTAGTCAGTGGTGTCACTAGTTCTCTGCTTAATTCTTTTAGAATTCTGGGGTGAATTCCATCTGGCCCCATTGCTTTGTCCACCTTCAGTTTTAGGAGTTCTTTCAGAACCCTTTCTTCTGTGAAAGGACTGGGATCGACCCCACCCCCCCATCCAGAGTGCTTCTGTTAATTGGATTAGGCACCTCCCCACCTCCTCTTTTGTGACTACTGAACAGAAGTATTCATTCAGTATCCCTGCTTTTTCACTGTCCCTCTCTGCCCACCCACTGTCCATTCTATTCAGCCTCACTATCCCTCCCTTTGTCTTTCTATGCTCCCTGATATACCTATAAAAGGTTTTATCCTCTTCTAACTGAGTTGGCTATCTTTTCCTCAGTTTGGGCCTTTGCTATTCTGACTACCCTCCTGCTTCCTTCTGCCTTAACTGGTACAGTTCTCTGTCCTGCTCCTTCTGTGTTTCCTTATACTTCCTAAATGCTATCTTTTCTCCCTAACCTTCACCGCCACCTCTTTTGAGAACCATAGTGGCTTTTTCTTTCATTTTGATTTGTTTATTTGCTTCATACAAAGGCTTGTTGCCTCTGTGATGGCAGTGTTGATATTTACCCATTGTTGCTCCACCCCTCCTTGTAACCTGTTTGCTAATGTTTTTCTGAGGCACTCTCCCATCTTGCTAAAGTCAGCCCTCCTGAAGTCCAGAACCCTCACTTTTGTATGGCTTGACTCTGTAGCTGAGTTTATCATGAACCACACTGTTTGGTGGTCACTTGTTCCCAAATGGCTACCCACTTCTAGATCTGAGATCCTCTCACTGTCCCCATTTGAGAGTACAAGGTCTAAGATTTCTCTCTCATGAGTAGGTTCCAAAACTAGCTGTCTGAGGCATGCTACCTGTAGGGCATCGAGAATGGCCCTGCTTTTAAATGTGGCTGCAGCAAAGGTGCTCCAGTTAACATCTGGCATATTAAGGTCCTCATCAACAGTATCTCCGCTTTCTCTGCCAACCTAAGTATGCCTTCTATCATATCCTTGTCCATTCCTTCCCCCGATATGGGGGTCTGTATGCAACCCCTGTGCAGATTGTGGTGCCATTTCTAGTCTCTAAGGTGACCCACAGTGCCTCCTTTCCTCCCTGTTTACTCTTTTGTTCAGTTGCTTTTGTCCCTTCCCTTACATAGAAAGCTGCTCCACCCCCTCTTCTCACCTCCCTGTCTCTCCTGTAGGTTGTGTACCCTGGTGTGTTAACATCCCAGTCATGGTTCTCTGTGTACCATGTTTCTGTGACTGCTACAATATCCAGGCATCCCTCATCCATCAAGGCCACCAGTTCAGGGAGCTTGTTGCCTAGACTATGGGCATTGGTACTCATTGCCCTCCATTTCTTGATGGCCTTACCCTTTTTGCCCCATCCCTGTCCTCATTCGTTTGTCACTTTCTCCATGTACCCAGCCTTCTCCCTATCGACATCTCTATGTTGGTGTCTACCTCACTTAGTACCCTGATTTTTTGAGGGGGCTTGATTTCTTCTCCTCTTCAGTGCCTCCCCCCCTTGGCTAGTTTAAATGTTTGCCAATGAAACATTTAAACTTATCACCTAGGATTCTGGTTCCCTCCTGGACAGATGCAGACCATCACACCAGTATAGGCCTGCATCCTTCCAGGTGGGACCCCCAGTCCCCAATGAAGCCAAATCCATGAGCTCTGCACCAGTTTTTCAACCACTGATTGAATCCCATGATATGGAGCACCCTAGCCTCATCCGTGCCATAGATGGGCAGCACCTCCGAGAAGGTTACCGTGCGTGCTATTTGTCTAAGGCCCCTCCCCATCTCCACAAACACTTCTTGCACTGCTCTAATCCCTTTCTTAGCCTGGTCATTTGTCCCTAGGTGGACAATGACATCCAGCTCTCTCCCCTGTGCGGCTGCTCCTGCGATCCTGAGGATTTTCTCCCTGTCCCTCCAAGCCATGGCACCAGGCAGGAACCTTACCTCCCTCTCCCCTTCCTCCCCCCAGTTCTACCTTCCTAACAATGGAATACCCCACCAGGAGTTGTTTCCTTGGTCCCATGCCACCCTCCTGTGAGTCTCCTTTGTGGAGGTTCCCAGCATCCTCCTTGGTCTCCACTGTGGGTGCCTCCATAGGGGAGCCACACTTTTCCAGAATGGCATAGAAATTGTGGAGATGTACAACTGGAGGGATGTGCCTCTGTTCCACCACCCTCACCCTCTCTGAGCCCACTGTGGTCCAATCGCTCCTCTTTCTTGGCAACTTCTGAGGCAACGGCAGTGACCCTGGTGGTCCCTGGGTGGGAGAGGAGGTCCCACAAATCCTGACCAACTCAGCCTGGACATGAGCAACCTCCTCCCTCAGCCCAGAGAGGTATCTGCAGATGGGACAACACCGCATCCTCCAGATTGGCTCCAGGAAGACTGCTGCTCCACAGCCACTGCACTGCACCACTCCCATCACGTCTTATTTCTGGCCCCCTAACTGTTGTTTGGAATACTTACTCTTTCCTCTGTTTGCTTATTTATTTTTTAATTTTTTTCTGTCCCTACTTACTGCCTCTGTGCCTTTTTAGCTCCTGATTTTCCTGTTCTGAGTCAAGAAGTTCCTATATTTCTCAGTAGTCTCCTTACTTGCTCAGAGTCAGACTTCCAGCAGCTGGGGTGGGGTGGGGTGGAGAGCTACTCTTGCCCTTCTATGATGGTGAGTCTTTGGTGGCTCTGTGATGACTCACTTCCTGCTCCCAAACAAGAAGTTCCTGTTGTCAGCCAAATCCTGTGCCTATAAAAGTAGAACTGGCTTTGAGTGGGAAGGAGGGTAATATAGTCCCAGTAGAGAAGTTTAGTTATACCAGCAGCTCCTTCCTCCTGGTGCTCTGCCTGTTCTCTGGCAGAAGCTATCTAGGGCAGTGTTTGAATCTGGCTTTAACCTGGCTCCTTCTAGCTAAGCCACTCCCCCTACTTTGCAAATCTTTCTACACATAGTTAATTTCACAGATAACAATTCCCTTCAGCCACCTGTGACAAGCACCTAGATAACTACCCCTACTTTGCAAATCTTTCTACACTTAGTTAAGTTCACAGATAACAATTCCCTTCAGCCACCTGTGACAAGCACCTAGATAACTACACAGATAACAGATACACAGATAGCAATTCACTTCAACTAACTCTGAAAAACACACTAACTTTTTTTTTCTTTACCCTAAATTGAAGGTCCCAGTACAAGAGTTCTAGTTCTTAGTCCCAGTAGAGGTCTTTAGTTATACCAGCAGCTCCTTCCTCCTGTTTTCTCATCATTCTAATTAATGCAAATTACAAGCCAACCAAACCCAGAAAACTCCTAGAGGTTTTTCTATAGTGCCTACATTTGCACCCTAAATTTAACCTGCAGGGGCTCTGGGCTTACTCTCCTCTGTGAGCCCCTGCCATTACCAAAAGTTTCTCTATGTTATCCCGATGGCTGAAATGTTAAACCATCTGGTCATATTTCATTTGGGCCTATTTCTGGCCCTTTATATCCCGTGCCCATTTATTTCATAGGCAGACCCAGTCACAACATCTCTGGGCTGCCAAAAACATCTTTATATTATTTTCTTTATTTATGGGACACTACGAGGCTTATTTCCTCCTGCCGTAGTGTCCCTCCAGTCCACAGATACTTTAATATGATTATCCCTGAATTATTTATATATTATGGAAGCACCTGTTAAACCCCAAAGGTGCATATTTTCTTTATTTTAAGGCTCGCTGGCACTTTATTTAATATTTTTGGCAAAAGGTGAACAAGGAAACAAGGGACACCTATCCCGTCACCGGGCACCTTCCCCTGACAGAGGTCACTCTACCACAGGGAGGCCACTGTAGATACACACACACACACACACACAGATTCTCTCTTGTTTCCTTGTCCCTAGGGAAGACATGTCTTCAGAGAGCATTTCCTAGTGCAAAGGGTTTGGGACTCCATAGATCATAGCTGTTATCTAGATCTCTGACCAGCACCTGGCACAGTGGGATAGGCAGTGTGAGAGTATCCTCAGGAACGGTATGGGGTCACAGAGAGGCTACCCACTCATTTTTCATTGAAACACATGGAGAAGAGACCCTGTCCACCAGAGTGTGATGGCTGTGTGGCCCTGTTCTGAGGAGTCAGAAAACAGAATGCGTGGTGCCCCCTAATTTGTGAGACCTAACAGGTGTGCCTGGCAGCATCTTGAGACATGCCTAAGCCTCTGGAAGCATACATTGTCAATACAAAAAAAAACAAAAGAGTGCTCTGGCCTTGGGGACAGATCCAAATGGACTACTGCATCATAGAACTGTCATTCAGATTCCAATAGCGATGTTGTCCTTGTCCTATATCCTTCTGTGGCCTGTTTTTAGCACAAATGTATTCATCTCACAAAATAAAGTAGAAAAAGAGGAGCATAGTCACCCCCAAATGGAGATTGTAGGGGAGAATCTCTAAGGCACTCCACATTCATGACATCATGGGTTGTGTACACCTGATAGGTTGCTTGATGCACATGTAGATTTGAAGGAAGTCCATCTCCCTTCTCCCAGGGGTCAGCTTACCTCAGGTGAGTTCTAGATGTGCATCTGATGAGGTTGCAGCATACTACACCTCTAACAACTCAAATCTACAGGCTAAGGTAAGCCCCAGAATACTTCTCTAAATAGATTTAATTGCCATGTACCAGACTATGACAGGCAAGGAATAAAAAAAAAAATAATGCATGATATGTTAATTCTGCATCTATTAACGTCAGTTTACATGGTCTCATATAGAACAGCACAGCTTATCAATGAATACCAGTTATCTACCTGGAAACTGCTACTAGCAGTCCCAAGTAGAAAGCTACTTCTTTAATCTCTGAAGATAATGAATTCCTGGAAACCCCTTCTAGCGGTTCCAGTCATTCTCATAAGACCTACAAGAGCACAAGCCCATTAACATTACAATGTTGACTACCTGGAAACCCCTGCTAGCAGTCCCAGGAGCAATGATATGGACAAAAAAGTATAACACACAATTCCGACTGATGCTCCTTACAACTGAACTCCTCTCCAGTCAAATAAAACATATAAACAAAGACTCCCAATTAAATTGACAAAGAAGCAACCTGACACCCCTTCCAGCAGTGCCTGAGTGCTGTACTACAGTCATTCTCCAAGCTGAGCCCAATCTCATCCAGACATAACAAATTCTCTAGAAAAAAGTACCTCTGGTGAAACATCTCAGTGTCCTGGCTCTCCCCTCTCTAAGACCGACCGAATCGCAGCACTCCCGCGGCTCCCTCGATGCTACCAGCCCCTCTCCAGCCATCAGGGCAAGTATTACCTCTACAGACCAAAATGGAGCCTAGCAAAATGTTATTTTATGGCCCCCAGGTCCATAGAGGTTCCCATAAAGCTAGTCATTCTCCTGCCCTTCTCTTCCGGGCAAAAATCTCATGCAACGAGCGAGCTGCTTGCTGATTGGCTCTGAATCATTGCGATAAAGCAGCCGCCATCTTATTGAGGGGCTAAATAGCGAAAATCTCGCCATTCAGAGATCTCACGCTATTTCATGCCACAGGATATTCCTCTACTATTACCAGCACAAATGTGGAGTGCCTCACAAACGCTCTCTCCATGCTAAAAGTAGCACTAGCGCCTGTCGACCTAGTGAGAGACTAATGCAATACAAGCATAACTCTGCAGAGAGGTGACTACCAGATTATCATTTCTACTCAACAATGCCCATATATGGTAACTCCAAGCAGAACACATTAACACCATTCCTTAAAGGGGCACTGCTGAATTTCCCCCAATTAAACGGACATAGTTCAACTTTAGCATAAGCCATTTATACAAGTTACTACAATCTTGGCTACAGCTAATTAAGGATACAGCTGTATCCACATATTATTACATGTTATAGGACTATTTTTAAATTACTGTTTAAAGATAGTTAACAACTAACAAAGTCACATATCTGATCTGTACCTATCCTCCACAGATCATTATGGCAAAGAATAAATCCTGCAGACATTGTAATGTCCCTCTACCTCCACAACAACTAGGCTGACTCTGTGCTACATGTGTGGAGGACAACCCCCCCCCACCAACACAGAAGATCCAGGGGAAGGACCTAGTGGATTACAAAATAACACCAATAAGGGCAACAATAATAAAGAACATGATCCAGACTGCAATTCCATAATGATGCAAAATAACCAACTAATGTTAGCTCGGCAAGAAGTACTGGCTGCCATCCTAGCCAAACTTAATGAACTCTCAGTGTTGCAAGCACCCAGTCCTCCACCAGCAAAAAAGAGAGCCACCGGGAATCTCAGTAGACCCTCCGGCACTGTACCTAATGAGGTACAAATGGAACCAAATGATACAGAACAGGTGTCTGAGGAAGAGGGAGAACTGGACTCAGAACCCCAGACCCTTACTGTGAAATGGTGTTTTCCTGACCAAATTCCAGCTTTAGTCAGAAACATCATGACTACAGTGGGGTTCGAAACTCCAACTCCAGCACCTGCATCTAAACTCATCCCCTCACTACAACCACAATCAAAGCTAGTGGATGTATTCCTAGTATGAGAAGCCAAAGAGGAGGCAGTACTAAAGGAATCAGGCTCCGCCAAACCAGCACACATCCCAGAATACAGGTCATGGGACAAAATGTACCCACTACAAGCAGACAAATTAGCCCTGTAGTGCACCCCACCAACACTAGACCCTTAAATAGCCTCACTTAACAAGAAAACAGTACTACCCACAGAATCCACATCAGGGCTCTAAGACCCTATCGATAGAAAACTAGAAGATCTACTTAAGAAAAATGCGGAACTGGCAGGACTGGGATCTAGGGCAGCCTCTACAACTATCTATGCCACAAAGGCCCAACTAACATGGCTACAAGAGGTCATAACAACCTTACCACCTAAATCTATGGAAGCAGCGCTACTAGACAATGTGATACTATCAACAAAATACTTGGCCGACATGGCTGTCGATTCCCTCAAAATTAATTCCAGATCAGCTGTCCTAACCAACAGAGCACAGAGAGCTCTATGGATGAAACTTTGGGATGCAGATGGGGAGTCCAAAGTGACACTCCAAAAGCTCCCATTCAAAGGAAACTTACTTTTCGGTGAAGGTCTGGAAAAATACCTCAAGGGGAAAGAAGAGGGAAAAGCACTATCCAAAGATAGTACAAGACACGCCTATCTACCCACCAGGCATAGATTTCGCTCCCAAGCGACATTTCGAGACATATAGAGATACAACACATCTTACAGAGGATCAAACTATAGACAACAGTATATGCCCTCATACCAACACACAAAATTCAGAGGCAGAGGATTGGCTCCTAGAGGCCAAGGCAGCCAATTCACATGAAAACATCACTCCAGACAATGACTATCACTACTGCATGATATCTAAGATGCCCCCTGTTGGTGCAAGACTCCTGCTATTTACACAGGCATGGCAGAAATCCACCACAGACAAGTGGGTTCTAGAAATAGTAAGAAAAGGGTACATAATAGAATACAACACCATACCATGGCACAATCACATGGTGAAATCCCCCATATCTCCACACAAGATAACACCTCAACAAGTGAACAGAATGTTATAAAACCTCCTCCAGAACAATGCAATAACACCGGTACTGTACCAAATCAGGAACAGGGCCAGGAAATTTACTCCATATTCTTCATGGTACGCAAAAAGACAGGGGATCTACGACCAGTACTAGACCTCAAATTACTAAACAAATCAGTAAGATATACTCCATTCAAAATGGAGACAATCAGATCAACACTGAGAGTTATCAGACTGGGAGACTTTCTCACCTCCATAGATCTGAAGGACGCATACTTACACATACCGATCAGACCAAGTCACTTCGAGTTCCTTCGATTCCACATACAAGGAGGTCATTATCAATACCAGGTCCTACCATTCGGCCTAGCCTCAGTTCCCAGAGTATTCACAAAAGTCTCTATAGTGCTGGCCGCAAAACTAAGGGAGCAGGGCATACATGTCATACCCTATCTAGACGACTGGTTGATCCGAACAAGATCACACCAACAAGCAGTAAGAGAGACAACTACAGTCGTGCAATGCCTGTAGAATCACGGATGGGTAATAAACCATGCCAAAAGCTGCCTGGTACCAACTCAATCTATAGAGCATCTAGGCACAATCATAAATACAGAAACAGGCCTAGTTTCCCCCTCAAAGAGCAGGGTAAAAACTATCATATAACTCACATCCCAGTTACAAAGATCAAAGAAACCTATGCTGCATCTCATATTGCAAGTATTGGGACTCATGTCATCCACTATAGGCATGATACCGTGGGAAAGGTGGCACATGAGACCGCTCATGACATTCCTCATAAAGCAAGGCCATACCTACGATATTGACCTATCAAAAAAAGTGACATTACCAAACAAGGTAAAATCAAGCGTATCCTGGTGGACAAACAAACACAAACTGACAGTAGGCATACCACTAGATACACAGCCAAAGGCAATCTTGGAGACAGATGCCAACTTGCTAGGATGGGGAGCCGCCATGGGAACCCTTGCAGCACAGGGTTCATGGTCACTAGCAGAGAAGAAAATGTCTATAAACGTGCAAGAGATGAGAAGGGTTTTTCTAGCACTACTCCATTTCACAAAACAAATAAGAGACAAACATGTCAGAATTAAATCAGACAACCAAGTGACTGTTTCATACATAAACAAACGGGGTGGAACAAAGAGCAGAGCGATGATGGCAGAAACAGCAAAACTCATACCATGGGCACAAAGAAATCTGAAATCAATTACAGCAATACATCTGGCAGCAACTCTGAATACCACAACAGATTTGCTGAGCCATCAGCGTATACACCCAGGGGGAATGGAAATTACACCCCAGGTAGTCAACATGATAAACAAGAAATGGGGACCCGCAGAACTGGACCTCTCGGCATCATGACACAACAGTCAATGCCAGAAATTCTGGTCACGATTCAAGGACAACAAAGCACTGGGAGTGGATGCCCTAACATCACACTGGACCTTCCACGTAGTGTATATCTTCCCACCAATACCACTGATTACTCAAGTACGAATATCCAGAACCAGAGTGATACTAATAGCTCTACACTGGCCACGCAGAGCATGATTCGCGACTATAGTCTCCATGGCACTAACGGCCCGTGGTCATTACGACACAGACCAGACCTACTATCCCAAGGACCAATCATCCATCCCAATCCACAACAGCTACAACTTACGGCTTGGCTCCTGAAAGGGAGAGACTGCTAAAAGCAGGCTACCATCCAACAGTCATCAATACAATGGCTATGTCTCAAAAACCATCCACAAATGTGACCTATCAGAGACATTGGAACTTATTCTCTAAATGGTGTAGCCACCACAACATCGAGACCTTCAAATGCACCATACATCAAATACTACTGTTCCTACAAGAGGGCCTACATCTGGGCCTATCCCAGGCATCACTAAAGGCACAGGTAGCAGCTATCAGAGCAGCAAGGGGGCTAATACAAGGCTCAACCCCAGGATCTCATCAGGACATAGTTCGCTTCCTTAAAGCAGCAGCCAACCTTAAACCCATCACCAAGGACATAATGGCTCCCTGGGACCTTACACTGGTATTGCGGGCAATGACGAAAACGCCTTTTGAATCAATAGAAACAGTACCTCTAAAATGAATGCAACTGAAAACCGTTTTTTCTGATGGCCATCGCATCAGCAAGAAGGGTAGGAGAACTACAGGCACTATCGTCCAAATCACCATTCCTAACATTCTACAATGACAGAATCTCCCTCAGAACAGTACCCTCCTTCAGACCCAAGATTGCATCCACTTTTCACCTCAACCAAACAATAGAAAGCTCAGCAAAACTCCCTCCAGAAGACGTATGAGAGGACCCACAATTACAACTTCTAGGAATGAGATGAATACTATCCACATACCTAGATCGAACTAAGGACATCCGACTCATGGATAGACTATTCGTTACCCTCCAAGGAAAAGGAAAAAAGGACAGCCAGCATCAAAGGCGTCCATAGCCTCTTACCTTAAAACAGCAATCAAAGAAGTTTACAAAGCAAACAACACAACCGTACCTACAGACATAAAAGCCCATTCTACATGAGCCATAGCCATGTCATGGGCAGAAAAGAACATGGCTACAGCAGAGGAGATATGCGCAGCCACCACGTGGTCCTCTATCCATACCTTCACTAGACACTACTGGATGGATGGGTCACAAGACAACAAAACAAACTTTGCAGGGGCAGTACTGGCTACTGCCAAAAATCTGAAACAGTGCTAGGGAACACATGTCACCCACCCAGACAGAGACAAACTGCTTATTAATGACCCATGATGTCATGAATGTGGAGTGCCTCAGAGATTATCCCCCACAATGGTAATTTACTCACCTGGCAAAGGTGATTGTGGGGGTATAGATCTCTGAGGCACTCCACAGCCCTCCCAAACAGATGTGACAACAAACCAAGATGCACTGTACTTTACAACATATGACTATTATTCAACATGGTTGTTCCTTATCAATGTTAAGGGGTCACGCCCTTAGGGCAACACCTAATTTATTACTCTTATTTTACTATTAACTTGATTACTACGAAATAAATCAATCTATGGTTGAAATCACACTGGAGGAAATCCCTTTATAAAACATAGATATTGACAGCTTATAGTTACAGATACAGCTTTGGAATACATCGAACTGACCTGAGGTAAGCTGACCCCTGGGAGAAGAGGGACGGACTTGCTTCAAATCTACATGTGCATCATGCAACCTATCAGGTGTACACAGCCCATGATGTCATGAATGTGGAGTGCCTCAAAGATATATACCCCCACAATCACCTTTACCAGGTGAGTAAACTACCATTATAATTGCTTATATCCCATTCTGCTCAGTCTGCGGTGGACATGATAATAAAAAATTTGAAACACATATGTAGATTTTGTTACATAGATGTCATAAGTCAAGATATTTAATAGCTTGATGTTAATCTTCAGGCATTAATGACATCTCAGCCAACAAGTAGGACACTAAAAAGAGGGACCTTGAATCCACTTCATTATCCTGTTAAAACCACTTCAAAGACTGTAATTAATGATGAAATTTTGTATCTGAAAATAGCAAAAGATGTAATGTAGGGCCACGATGTGAACAGTGTTGTGAATGTGCAGTTTGTATGCTGTGATGGAAATTGTGTTGTGTTTTTTTACCTTTCCCAATACTTTACGTGATAAAATGCATTTAAAATAAATTAAACTTTGTCAAGGAAAAAATTATACTGCTCCCCCTCCCCATAAAAACCTTGCTGTGCAGCGGCAGATGGAATATTAGTCAACCTCAAAACAGTTTCAAATTAAGACTTGTATAGAATGCATATTACTTTTTGCATCCATAGAAATGAAAAGTCCATTATTATATAGTACTTTGTGTCTTTTGAGCAGTTGTTGATGTTTTAAGTAGTGGCAGAGATGTGTTTCCTACATACACTATTAAAGAATCTAAATGTGTATTGCATACAGAGGTATGGTTGACTTCAGCTGCAGAAGCTGGGACTAGAACCAAACCTAGAAACACAGAAACATAGACTTTGATGGCGGATAAGGACTGCTTGACCCACTCAGTCTGTCCATTTCCCTACCTATTGGATAAGCTGCTGATCCTAGTTTGACCAACTGCCTACTTCTTCTTACCTCCCACTACAATTGCTTTATGTCTGTCCCATGCATTCTTAAATTCCCCCACTGTTTTTGACTCCATGACCTCCTCAGGAAGGCCGCTCCATGCATCCACCACCCTCTCCATGAAAAAGTGCTTCCTCACATTGCCCCGAGCCATCCCCCTCATCTTCAAATTATGCCCCCTTGTTCTTGCACATCTCTTTTTATGAAAGATGCTACCCTCTTGGACTTTGTTGATTCCCTTGAGGTGCTTAAAACTTTCTATCATGTCCCCCCCCCCCTTTCCTCAAGGGGATACATATTAAGTTCTTTTAGTCTCTCTCTTCATATGGCTTCTGGTGCAGACCCTGCACCATTTTAGTTGCCCTCCTCTACACTGCCCCCATCCTGTTTAGGTCTTTGAAGAGATGGGGTCTCCAGAACTGCATGCAGTACTCCAGATGGGGTCTCACTAACTATCTGTACAGAGGGATAACAACTTTCTGTTTTCTACTGGTGATGCCTCTCCCTCATCCCAGTATCCCCTCAGCCCTCCTTACTGCCTTGCACATTGCTTGCCTACCTTTAGGTCATCTTATATGACTACCCCCAGGTCCCTTTCCATTTTTGTTGTCGATAATACCTCCCCCCCATTGTGTATGCTTCCCTTGGGTTTTTGTTTCCCAGGTGCATTACTTTGCACTCCTTTGCATTGAATCTAAGGTGTCATACTTTTGACCATTCCTCCAACCTTGCTAAGTTCCTTCTCATCCATTCTAACCCCCCGAGAATTAACCCTGTTGCAGACCTTTGTGTCATCTACAAAAAGGCATACTTTTCTTTCCAGTCCCTCTGCAATGTCACCTATATAGACATTAAAGAGGACAGGTCCCAGTGCTGAACCCTGTGGTACCCTGCTAGTAACCCCCTCTTTCTTAGGAGTGGACTCCATTTACTATTACCCTCTTTGTCCTGTTGTCCAGCCAATTTTTTACCCAGGTTACCACCCTTGGACCCACTCCCAGGCTGGCTAACTTACACAGATACACAGAAATGTGATGGCATAGAAAGGCCCCACGGCCCATCTAGTCTGCCCAACACCCTACCCCCCTTCTGTTATGCTTCCACCCTCTTTTCCCAACCCCTTAAATCTATCCCAAGCCCTCTTGAACCCCTCCACCATTTCAGCTGCCACTACCTCCTGCGGCAGCTTGTTCCAGGCCTCCACCACTCTCTCCAAGAAAAACTGCCCCCTGACATTACCTCTGTATTGCCCACCTTCCGTGTTCCCTCCTTTCTTCAATTTGAACAAGCTGTCACCCTCCACCTTATTTATTCCCTTCAGATACTTAAAGGTATCAATCATGTCCTCCCTCTCCCTCCTAGTCTTTAGAGGGTACAAATTCAGCCCTCTCAATCTTCTCTCATAGGGTACATCCTGCATCCCTCGTACCATTTTGGTTGCCCTTCTCTGTACCCTCTCCATCAACTCAACATCTCTGCATAGGTGAGGCCTTCAGAACTGCACCCCATACTCCAGATGCGGCCTGACCATGGTTCTGTATACTGGCATTAGCACCTCCCTCTTCCTGCTATCAAAACCCCTCACAATGCAGGCCAACATTCCATTTGCCTTTCCCACCACCCTGCTACACTGGCTGCCCACCTTGAGGTCACGTGATACCATAATCCCCAGGTCCCTTTCTGTTTCCTTCTCCTTAATCACCACCCCCCCAAGGAGTAAGTTTCCCTTCTATTCCTCCTCCCCAGGTGCATCACCGAGCACTTTTGTGCATTAAACTTCAATTTCCAGGTGTCAGACCACCTCTCCAGCCTCTCCAGGTCCCACCTGATGGCTTGCACCCCACTAGGTGAATCCATCTATTGCAGACCTTTGTATCATCTGCAAACATGCACACTCATCCCTCCAGACCCTCTGCTAGGTCACTAACATAGATGTTAAGGAGTATTGGTCCTAGTACTGACCCCTGTGGCACCCCACTGGTCACCGCCCATTCCCTGGAATGTGTCCCATTTACCATCACCATCTGACTCCTCCCCTTCAACCAGTTTTCCACCCACCTGGTGATCCTGTGGTCCACCCCTAGTCTGTCCAGCTTATGCACCATTCCAGCACGTGGAACGGTGTCAAAGGCCTTACTGAAATACAAATAGGCCACATCCACTAATTCTCCCTGGTCCACTATCTGTGTCACCCCATCGAAAAACTCTATCAGGTTAGTCTGACAGGACCTTCCCTTGGTGAAGCCATGCTGCCTGTCATCCTGCATGCCATTCATCTCCAAGTATTCTATCAACCTGATCTTAAGTAGTGTTTCCTTTACCTTCCCCACCACCGAGGTAAGACTAACGGGACAGTAGCTTTTGACCTCGTCCTTCCTCTCCCCCTTATGTAGTGTGACCACCTCTGCCCTCTTCCAGCCCATTGGCACCACCCCTGTGACCAAGGAGCAGTTAAACAGCCTCACCAGATGCAGCACCAGTTCATCCTTCACCTCCTTGAGAACCCTTGGGTTTATTCCATCAGGCCCCATTGCCTTGTCCACCCTAAGTCTACCCAGCTCTTCCCTTACTCCTTCAGCTGTGAATTCTACCACACCCACCTGCCTGTAGCTGTCACCCTTCCCACCCCGTCCTGGTCCCCTGCCCTCTCTTTCCTCCATGAAGATTGAGGCAAATTAGCTATTTAATGCCTCTGTTTTTCAAAATCCCCTTCCAGTATTGTTCCACTTCCCCCCTTATCCTTCCAATTCCATGCTGTGCCCACCTCCTTTCTCCAACGTACCTAAAGAAGGTTTTGCCCCCCCTCCTTGCCTGCTTCGCTATCCTCTCCACAGTGGCCTCCTTAGCCCTCCTTATCTTTTGCCCTGCCTCCTTTCTTTTTTCCAAGTAGGTTTCCCTGTCCTCATCCTTTTGTGTCCTCCTGTACCTCTTGAATGCTCTCGTCTTCTCCTTGACCCCTAATGCTACCTCTCTAGTGAACCATAGAGGTCTTTTCCATCTTCTATTCTTTCTTACCCTTCTTATACATGAGTCCATGGCTTTAAATACCCCTCTCTTGATGGCTGCCCATAATTCCTCCACCCCCTGCATGTCCCCTATCCTCAACATTTCTTCCCTAACTAACTTCCTCATTCCATGAAAGTCAGCCTTCCTGAAGTCCATTACCTTGGTTCTCGTCCTAACCCTCTCCCTGCCCGCTCTCACCCTGAACCTGACAGCCCTGTGGTCACTGGTACCACGCTCTTCCCCCACCTCCACCTCCTCCACACTGTCCCAATTTGTGAGGACCACATCCAACAGGTTTACACCCCTAGTGAGCTCACTGACCCTTTGCTGCAGGAATATGCCCTGCAGAGCCTCTAAGATGCCCCTGTTCTCATGGAGATTGCTGTCTAGGCCTCCCAGTTGATGTCCGTGGTTTAAGTCCCCCAACTAGTACATTTCCTTTCTGTGCCATATCCTCGCTACTGATTCTCCAAAGTGTCTATCCCTCTCCCCTGCATAGGAGGCCTATAGACTACCCCAACGCACAGGTTGTCCCCTGTCCCCTGTCTAGAGTGACCCACATTGTCTCTGTTTCCCCTCCTCATCCTGCCCTTCCATGGCCCCAGTCCCTTCCCTGACATATAATGCCACCCCTCCCCCCTCCCGATCCTTCCTAAAAAAACGATACCCTGGGATCACCGTCTCCCAGGTGTGGTGCTTTTTCCACCAAGTCTCACTCACTGCTACAATGTCTGGTTCTCCTCCATCATGGTGGCCTCCTGTTCTCCCATTTTGTTCCCCAGGCTCCTGGCATTTGCAACCAAAGCCCTCCAACATGTAGCCCCATCCCGTCCTTCTCTGCTGCTAACTGTTACCTTGATGAGTGTTGTGACTTGGGGGGGAGGCTCATAGCATCTCTGCTCTGCCTCACGTAAGGATGGCCCTGTCCTTAGCACCCCCCCTATTTAGTTTAAATTGAACTTCCTTGCCATGAAGTCCCCCAGTTTACTCTTTAGTGCAGCTGCCCCTGAAGAGCTCAGGTGCTGCCTGTCTTGGACATACAGTCCCTCCTCCTTCCATGTAGAGCCCCAGTCACCTATCAGCTGAACCCCATCCAACTGCACCAACCTTGTAGCCAATTGTTGAATGCCCTTATCTTTTCCTTTCTGGGTGTGCTCGATCTTGGTACTGGCAACACCTCAGAGAAGGAAATGGAAGGAAAAACAGTGTTGTTCCTACAGAACCTAGTGAGTTCCTCGAACCTTGCCTGTACTTACATCAGACTGTTCCCCTCCAAGTCATTTGTGCCCAGGTGAAACACCAGATGTGTCGTTTCATCCTGCTGCTTACCCCAGGAAGGAATATGATGCCTCACCTCCAGTACTGTCATCCCTGGTATGCACTGTACCCATACTGCATTGTTTTTTGCTCCCTTCCTTCCCCATTTTAGTCCCTTAATTATTGAGTCCCCCAAGAGTGCCACCCTACTGTCCCCTGCCTTCTGGGTGTCCTTTTGGCCTCTAGCTTTGTGTTGCGGGGTTTGGCTCCCTTTGGACTCCTCCTCATGTTCCATCCTGACTTGGTTTCTGCCCCTGCTCATCATTTGTTCCCCATCACCTAACCTATCCTGATTTTTACCCACCCCAGCATCTTTTCTCTTCACCCTCCCCTTTAGCCTTTCCTCAGACCCCCCATACTTTCTTCATCCCTTGTACTTCACTGGCTTCCTTCTTCCCTGCAAACCCCTCCTGCATCACTACTTGAGCATGAGCCAACTTCACTTGACCCACCCATCTGCTCCTGGCCTTCCCTCGTCTGCATCACTGTGCGAGATTGTGCCAACTGTGCTTGATCCCCCTCCAACTGTTCCTGTCCTGCCCATCTTTGCAGAAGGTTTTGAGCACCATACCCCACTTGGGGAAGTCTTCCTCCTCACCACCTGCCTTGTCTGCATATTTCCCCTTGTCTGCACCCTGCCTGGCACATGCCCCAGTCTCCTACTGCAGCTCCTGCCCTGCAGGGTTTCCTCCTGCTCATTTTCAGCCTCCCAGGAGCTCAACTCCAGCTCTTCCAGTGCTTCCTTCCTGCCCCTTTTCTTATGCCACAGTTTCCCTAGTGGCACCCTCTGGTGTGTCCCTAATGTGCCTGTCCCCTCCTCCACCCCTTCCCCTGTATGCGATGTGCCCACCCCTCCTCCCCCTTTCCACTGCACCTGAGATCTTTCCCCCTGCATCCCCCTGCTGCCCCTCCTTCTCTGATGGCCCCTGCCGGACCTGTTCTCCCCAATGTCCTCGACTAGAATACCTAGACAAACTATTTGTTACTTCCACCCACTGGCCCATTTCACCTATGCCTGTGTTGTCCTTCATTCTGGGCATCTGTCTGCCTTTTCCTGAGCCTGCTGTCTTCCACTCCTCCTGATCCCCAGCTGGTCCCTTTTCTCTAGCTACAGGTGTCATTGTTGTGCCTCTAGACTTCCTGCTGTCAGTTCCCACTGACCCCTTTCCTCCTGTCTCGGGCATCCCTGTCCCAACTCTGGACTTGCTGCTGTCTGTTACCACCTCTGGTCTATCCCCACTGGATCCCCTTCCATCCTCTCCCTCCCAAGCCCTTGACTTCAAAAACAGTGTATCTGATCCTCCAGTGAATCCACTCAGCCCTTCCCACTCCTTCCTTGGCTTATGCTGTACCTGTCTCTCTACCCCCATTTCCCAGCTTCCCTCCATTTAACCCCCACCCTATCCACGCTTACTGCCTCGCCTCAGCTGAGTGAGCTGCTTGCCATCATACATCCCCCATCCTCCAAGCCCAATTTAGGATCATAGCTGTTCCACAGCCACTGCACCCCACCACCCTGCCAAAGATCCCCCTCCCTTGGTTGCCCCTCCCTCTGTGCTGCCCTATCATTTCTTCCGTGATACTCAGATACAGTCCTAAAATCACACCTTATGTATTTTTTTGGGCCCCCGACCCTCACCCCTCCTTAGCCCCAACCCACAGTTAAGACTTTTTAGAAATAATAAAGCATGTGCAAAGCATAGACATCAAGAATTAATAACCATAGTCACCAAGTTCAAGTCCAAGTCATCAAGTTCAAGTTCAAGTCCCCAGCACCTCCAGCATCAGTAGTCCAAGGTCAAGTTCCCAGCACCTCCAGTGTCAGTAGTCTCGACCCAGTTCATTCACCGCAATTACAGCTCTTTTGTGAAGGATTTCTTAGTGTCTGTGTCAATTTCCCATATCCACTGAGGTTGAAATCCAAGTCCCCTTTGGAGAAATGCAGGACCAAATTGTTTATTAATCTTTTGTGTGGGACTGTGTCAAATGCCTTGCTAAAGTCCAGGTAGGCCATGTCCACAGCCCTCCCTGGTCTACTACTTTGGTCTCCCAGTGAAAAAAATCTATCAGATTCGTCTGACACAATCTTCCTGCTGTGAATCCATGCTGCCTTGGGTCCTGTGCCCCACTGGTCTCTAGGTACTCAACAATTCTTTCTTTCAGAAGTGATTCTATAATTTTCCCTACCACTGAGGTCAAACTAACAGTCTGTAGTTTCCTGCCTCTGCCTTGCTCCTACTTTTGTAAAGGGGAGTCACATCCACCCTCCTCCAGTCCTCAGGTACCACACCCTCTTCCCATGATTTGTTAAAAAGGGTAGTCTGTGGTGCCACTAGTTTTTCCCTTAGTTCTTTTAGAATTCTGGGGTAAATCCTGTCAGGCCCCATTGCTTTACTGTGATGGCAGTTTTGATTTTTCTCCATTGTTTCTCCACCCCCACCTTCTTGCCCATTTGCTAGTGCTTTTCTGAGGTACTCTCCCATTTTGCCAAAGTCATCCCTCCTATAGTCCAATACCCTCACCTTTGTGTGACTTGACTCTACGGCTGTGTTTATCATGAACCACACTGTTTGGTGGTCACTTGTTTCCAGATGGCTACTCACTTCTAAATCAGAGAGCCTCTCTCCATCCCCATTTGAGAGTACCAGGTCTAAGATTGCTCCCTCCTGAGTTGGTTCCTACACTAGCTGTCTGAGGCATGACCCCTGTAGGGCATCAAGAATTACCCTGCTCTTGGATGTGGCTGCAGCAAAGGTACTCCAGTTAATATCTGGCATATTCAGGTCCCCCATCAACAGTATTTCCCTCTTTTCTGCCAGTCTAAGGATGCCTTCTATCATTTTTTGTCCATTTCCTCCCCCTGAGATGGGGGTCTGTATACAACCCACATACGGATTGTGGTGCCATTTTCTGTCTCCAGGGTGACCCACAGTGCCCCCTTTCCTCCCTGTTTACCCTTTAGTTGCATTACCTTGATCTCTTCCCTTATGTAGATAGCTACTCCTCCTCCTCTTTTACCCTCCCTGTCCCTCCTGTATATTGTGTACCCTGGTATGTTGACATCCCAGTCGTGGTTCTCTGTGTACCATGTTTCTGCGATGGCCACTATATCCAGATGTCCCTCTTCCATCAAGGCCACTAGTTCAAGAAGCTTGTTACCCAGACTACATGCATTGGCACTCATCACCCTCCATTTTTTTATAGACTTACCCCTTTTAGCCCCATTCCTGTCCTTACTGTCTTTGCCTTTTTCTCCATTGACCCCGCTCATGCTCCCTATAGACTTCTCTACCTTAGTGTTTACCTCACTAACTACCCTATTTTGTGGGGAAGGGGCTGGGATTTTCATGCTACTTTTCAGTGCCTCCGCCCCTTGGCTAGTTTAAATGCATGCCAATGAAACATTTAAATCTATCACCTAGGATCCTGGTTCCCCTTCTGGACAGATGCAGACCGTCATGCCAGTACAGGTTTGCATCCTTCCAGGTGGACGCCCATTCTCCAATGAAGCCAAATCCCTGAGCTCTGCACCAGTTTTTCAACCATTCATCAAATCCCATGGTGCGGAGTACCCTAGCCTCACCAACGCCATTGACATGCAGCACCTCTGAGAAGGTTATCGTGTGTGCTACTTGTCTAAGGTTCCTCCCCAATTCTACAGACTCCACATGCACTGCTGTGATCCCCTTCCCAGCCAGGTCATTGTCCCTAGGTGGACAATGGCATCCAGCTCCCTCTCCCATGCTGCTGCTTACGTGGTTCTGAGGATTTGCATCCTGTGCCCTCCAGAAAACAATCAGCTACAGCTCTGACCCACTACCCCAGTGAGTGTTTTCCTTCCTTTCAGCAAGACAACCAGCACAGCATTTTAAAATAATATATATCCTGCAAAAAACAATTTCAAGTCAGAGAGAAATAAAGCAGAAAATTGTACAACCTGTAAGCATAAAACATAATAGTAACACAACAGTAACTCTGCTTAACCAAAAGAAGCCTTACCACTTCTCCTTGCTCTGTTAATGTTGCTCCTTGCCCTATCCTTTCAAGCAAACCCTCACAACATCTTAGAGAATACGATTTGATTTTATAGCACCTTACACACACAGTGTATCTTACAGCTCTTAAGAGTTAGTTACCGTTGGCAAGTGACATGGCTTTGTACAGGTAAAGGGATAAGTTTTCATGCACTCAGTGCCCTGTGCAATCATGGGCAATGGCATTAGAACATGATAGAGAAATGGAATGTTATCCAAACCATTCAGCTCCTTTCAGAAGTAACAGAACATCTCTAAACACCACATGGGCAACAGCCAGAGAGTGGCAGAAGGGACAGCTACTTGTGTCTGAGCTGAAGACAGCTATGTGCATCATGGGAAGGCCCTAGCTTAGGGGCCGGGGCACTCCGTCCCTGCTCCCCAGCCCGTGGCTAATGCATGCAGTCTGAAGTGCAAATAGCACACTTACTGTAGTACTGATCAAACTCTAAGCATCCCAAATATTTATTAAAGTGTGGTTAGAATAAAGTTTGAGGCTTAATATTGTTCTTCAGTATACATTGCTGTTTGTAGGCACCGGTGGTTTGTCACTGTGAATCAGGCCTCCAGTAAGACATAAGAACAAACCTCAGGCAGGTCATATGCTTTTACTGTTTCCTTATAAAAAGTATTCCTCCCAGTAGTTATTTATTTGTTTAGTTCAACCATGAAATGAGCTGGGTCATCATGAGGCCCATTTTCAGATATGCCTGGGCACATAAAAGATAAGTGCAAACAGTACATGCAAAATCATTGGGTAGTAGTACTACCTACACAACATTATGATGCTGTTTTAATAACATAATGTCATCTGAATTACCTTTGCTTAAGCCAAAATGGAGTAAACTAAACAAAGTTTGTTATTAATGAGCATCCCTCTGGATGAGGGTGGATGTTAAGGAGATTAGTGTTGATTTATCTTATATCTGTAGTTCATTGCTGTAAAACATGAGACAGCTGTGCCAACATCATAGGGGAATTTATGTCATTATGTTAACATTTCTCAATTTAACCTTCTCCTTTCCTTGCATATACAATATAACGTCAACCCAATAACATTTGGATGAACATAGGAAAATGAAACTGTTGTGATATGTCTCCCCTTGTGACTGCCTCTTTGTCTGTCAATCTGTCAGTCTGTCTGTCTCTCTGTCTGACATATTGCAACCCCACTCATAAAAAGCCCCACATATGAGAAACAGAATGTTAGCCAACCCATCCTACTGCTCTCAGAAGTGTCACAGCATCTCTAAACACCACCTGGGCAACAGCCAGAGATGGGCAGAAAGGGACCTCTATGTGGAAGGTCTTAGTTAAAGAGAGCTATGTTCAGCATGGGAAGGCCCTAGCTGGGGGTGGTGGAACAATAGTACTGCACTACAAAGTTGGGGCAGGGTGTGGGTGAGGGCTACAAGCCCTAAATACAATGCCAAAAACAGAACCACCATGCACTCCAGAGCCAGGAGAGCTACTCACTTTCCAGTGAAGGTGCAAAAAGGCCAAGATACTTGCTTACTTGCACATTTTTTGTTTTAATTTTCAAGTTTTGATGCATACAAAAAGAAAGATGAGTAAAGGCACAGCAAACTGCATGCAAGATCCCCTGCGCTTCACCAATTAAGGCTTCCTCATGTGGACAATGTTGTTTGAATATTATAATATCATCTGAGTCACCTTTGCTTAAACAAAATGGAGTAAACTGAACAAAGTTTGTCATTAATGAGCGTCCCTCTGAATGAGGATGGACGCTGAGGTGGATTCATTTTCTTTTGGCCTCTATCTGTATGTCAGTACTGTAAAATTCATGCATTAACTGTGCCCATATGACAGCAGAATATGTAATTTATGTTCACATGTTTTAGTTTAACTTCTTCCTTTCACTTGCATAGACAGTATAACTTAAAACCCAATAAGCTTTGGATAAATGTGGAAAAATGAGACTGTTGCTAGATGTTTGCCTGTGTGACTGCTTGTCTGTCTGTTTATCTGTCAGGCTGTCTGTCATATTGTAAACCCACACATGTTAAGCCCCACATGACAGAAATAAAGTATACATATTGTTTTGTTTTTTTTTCTAAACAAGGAGTGTGTGACATTTTCTGCAAAGGCTTAGTGAGACTTTAGAGGAAACAGTTATACTTCACTTGTGAAATATTATATGAAACAGAAAACTTAGGCAAATTTCCATACTTTTTCCTGAATATGGAGGCAGGCATTATATAAAACAGTGCAAGTATTGATGACCAGTATAATCACATTTCATCATATGAGCTGTTTTCCTTAGCAAATATATTAAGTAAATGCAAGTTAATTTGTTTTGCATTTTTCTATTTGCACCTTTATATGTTGGGTAAACTATTGTATACAGTTTCAAAAACAGCACAGAAGGCACATTACAGGCTTTCAGATTGACCTTTTGGCAATTTCATTTATTTTGAGAAGTATGGGTTCATACAGTTTTGAAGCAGAACTCTGAATAAATTCTGGAGTTTGGACATGTTTTAATCAGTTTAGAATGTTCTTTCCAGGTGTGAGACCATAGAAGAGGATGCACAGAAATGTATTCTACGAAGAAGCCCCATGCTCACTGCATCTCGTTTTACATGCCTTATTTAAAATGAAGGCAAAGAAAGTACTGTAGTATACAGAAAACATATTTTTTAAATGCATTTCTAAGGCTTTCCAAGTTGTAGTTGTAGGAAGAGTTGTACTGCAATTCCTATACACTAACCAAATCAAACTACAGTATATTGAGAAACGGCAGATATAAAAATAATGCCGCCATCTGTATTACAGTTACGTATACGTTTCACATTTTATTCTCCGCACTGTTACAGCAATCAACTCAACAGAACCGAGCCATCATATACACAAAGGTACTGTACTGTACCTTAACCGCAAACCCTGCTGAGACAACTATATGTTGTAACAAGGTAGAAGATAAACAAGATGTTCAGACATGTTTAGGAAGACATTTGATGTGTTTAATGGATTTTTTAGAGACTATCATACACACACAAATAATCAGTATAATATAAAAGTGCATATAGCCAAATGTCAAAGTAAATCTTACACAATCCATTACACATTGTTCCCTTGAAGGAAGATCTTACTGTACAAGGCCTAAGAAATGGGCATCAGGTAAAAGTAAACTGGGGTAGGTGCATTATTAAGGGTATTGCATAGTTTATCTTTCATGCTGCTCCACCCCAGGCACACAATATGAAAATCAACAACCCCTTGATATGAAGCAACAGAGGCTGGCAATATAGCCTAGAGGTTAGAGTAACGTGCTGTGAATGGTAATTTACCCACTTGGTAAAGGTAATTATAGCAGCACCTTTTTATAGTACTCTGAGTTACAACACATGGGTTATCTTGAGCTCTCCCCATAGGCTGATACACACAAGAATTCCAGATTTTGAATTCTGATCTATCTCCTCCCTTTTTGCTCCCACAATCCTAAGTAGGAAATCTTTCAGAGCTTGTAGTAATCCTGAAAATGGTATCAGTACTAATAGAAAAAACAACCCCAATGGCCCCCACCTGGGGTGCTGTTAAGTAGTAAACTCACTTACAAATGGCAGTCCTTAAAGGGCTTTCGCCTTCCTTTAATGATACCAACCAATATACTATGCCTAGTTAATTATATTGTAAGCATGTACATGCATAACTAGTCAGGCTTCGATATCTCTGACTATTCCAGATATATACAACATACACATCGTTTCCTGCAGCACTAGAATGTGCCATCATAATACTCCTTTTTTTTTTAACCTTTCCTTCTCATTGGCTGGGATACGAAGTTCTGTTAAAAGGTGCTCCTATAAACACTTTTATAAGGTGAGTAAATTAACATTATCTATTGCACCTTTTTACAGGACTCCGAGTCACAACACGTACTGTAGGTGATTATACAGCAGTATTGATTTCTTGTAGGGTGGGAGGAGGAATAGGAGTTAACACAGTCTTGATTACCTTATAACCAAAATGTGAGCTACCAGTGAGGAAGGAATTCAACTGGTAAAATCTACTAAATGCATGGGGGATGACCAAGTGGCAGTCTGACAGATTTCAGTAATGGAGTCTGAGTCACAGTCCACCCAGGAAGTAGCGACTGCTCTAGTGGAGTAGGCCCTAATATGAGGTAGAACTGGTGTGTTCATTGTAGTGTATGCTTTAATTATAGTCTGTCATAGCCATCAGGCAATAGTCGACCTTGATGCCCATAACCCTTGTTTGGGTCCCTGGAGAAATAAACAGTCTGTCTGTCTGTCTGAAGGTGACCATTCTGTTGAGATAGGTCTTAAGTGTCTGACCCGGACCTAACTGTATGAGGGTGTCCCTTTGGGGATTGTCCTCCTGTGGATGGAATGTAGGCACTAAAATCTCTTCTGTCAGAAGAAAGGTGGAGGTCACCTTGGGGATAAATGACGGGACTGTTCATAGAACTACGTGGTCAGGGAAAAAACTCAGAAAGGGTTCTCCACATGACAGAACCTGGATTTTACTGGTCCTTTTGGCAGACAATATCACCACCAGGAAAGCCGCTTTCATCGTGACGATCGGTAGGGGTACAGCCTCCAGTGGTTTGAATGGTGTACTGGTTAGTGCATCCAGCACCAGGTTGAGGTGCCATGGGACCGTGGGTGATCTGGGGTGGTGATTAATATTGGCCACGGCCTTTAGGAATGTTTGGACTAATTGGTGTGCCCCCGGTAAGTGACTGTCTGTCTTGCCACAGATAGCACCAATGGCTGCTCCCTGTACCCGTAAGGATGCTGGGCTCAGTCCTTTGTCTAAATCATTCTGCAGGAATTCTAAAATATCTATGATGGTACATGCAGATGCAGTTTGATCCCTTGCTTCACACCAAGATGTAAAAATGAATAAATGTCTCTTATATGTTCTATTAGGAGAGTCCCTTCTGGCCTGCAGCATTGTCTCGGCCACCTTACCAGATACACCAGCCTTCAACAATTTAGTCCTCTGGGTGGCCATGCCATTAGTCTTAGGGGTCATGGGTCCTTGTGCCATATCGGCCCTTGTTTAAGGAGATCCTGGTATGAGGTTAGAGGTATTGATTTGTCTATAAGCATCCTCTTGATGAGGGTGTACCAAGTTCTTCTCAGACAGTCTGGGGCAATCAGCAATACTATGCTGCCCGTATCTCGTATCTTCTGTAGGACGTGTGGTATAGAGACATAGAAACATAGAAACATAGAATTTGACGACAGATAAGGCCCACTTGGCCCACCTAGTCTGCCCATTTTCCTACCTAACAGATAAGCTGCAGATCCTAGTTAACCAACAGCTTACTTCCTCTTACCCGCCACTAGGACTGCCTTATGCCTGTCCCATGCATTCTTGAAGTCCCCCACTGTTCTTCACTCCACGACCTCCTCAGGGAGGCTGTTCCATGCATCCACAACCCTCTCAGTGAAAAAATGCTTCTCACATTACACCTGAGCTGCCCCTCTATCTTCAAATTGTGCCCCTTGTTCTTGCACATCTTTTCCTGGAAGATGCTACCCTCTTGGACTTTGATAATTCCCTGAGGTGCTTGAAAGTTTCTATCATGTCCCCCTCTCCCTTCTTTCCTCAAGAGTATACATATTAAGCCCTTAGTCTTTCTTCAGATGTCTTCTGCAGACCCTGCACCATTTTGGTTGCCCTCCTCTGGACAGCCTCCACTCTGTCTATGTCTTTGTGGAGATGGGGTCTCCAGAACTGCACACAGTACTCCAGATGGGGTCTCACCAACTGTCTGTACAGAGGGATAACAACTTCCTGTTTTCTACTATTGTTGCCTCTTCCTATGCATCCCAGTATCCCCCCAGCCTTTCTTACTGCCTTCTCACATTGCTTGCCCACCTTTAGGTCATCTGATATAATTACCCCCAGGTCCCTTTCTATTTTTACTGTTGTCAGTATCTCACCCCGCATTGTGTACACTTCCCCTGGGTTTTTGTTTCCCATGTGCATTACCTTCAATCAAAAAATCAATCAAAATCTTTATTTATTCAGGCGAACATCATTGAGCAAAGCTCATTTACAAGATGGACCTGAGTGGTCATACAAATGAGGATACAAGTATTATTACATAGACAAGAATAGCATAAACAGCAATACAATGACATGAAATGATTATATACAACAATTTACATATATACAAGGAACAGTAGAACCATTTAGCCTGTAAGAAAAAAGGGGACAAAGGGTATAGCAGGATAAAATATAAATTATAGGGTCTAACTAGTTTTTTATGAGAATATAATAGGTGATTTGGAAGATAGAAATTGAATTAATATAATGGACGGAAAAAGGAAGGTGGGTCATGTAGGGTAGGGGATTAGGCTGTATAAAAGCAATTGCAGAGCTCTGGAAAAAGGGCGGAGAACAATCTTTTGAAAGATGCCAGAGGCAGTAGGCTATCTAGCTTAATGGATTTTTGGAGAGAGTTCCATGCAACTGCTAAGGTATAGCTGAACCTTGCATTTCTTTGCATTGAATCTGAGCTGCCATACATTTGACCATTCCTCCAACCTTGCCAAGTCCCTTCTCATCCTTTCCACTCCATCTTGTGTATCAACCCTGTTGCAGATCTTTGTGTCATCTGCAAAGAGACATACTTTTCCTTCCAGTTCCTCTGCAATGTCACTTATAAAGACATTAAAAGGACCGGTCTCAGTACTGAATCCTATGTACCCGCTAATAACCCTCCTTTCTTCACTGTGTACTCCATTTACTACTACCCTTATGCCCTGTTGTCTAGCCAATTTTTTCCAGACTACCACCTTGGGACCCACTCCAAGGCTGGCTATCTTGGTATTAATCTTTGTGTGGACTGTATCAAATGCCTTGCTAAAATCTAGGTAGGCCATGTCCACAGCCCCTCCTGGTCTACTACTTTGGTCACCCAGTCAAAGAAATCTATTAGATTCGCTCTGAGCGACTTCTCATCATGAATCCATGCTGCCTTGGGTCCTGTGCCCCACTGGCCTCTAGGTACTCAACAATTCTTTCCTTCAGAAGTGATTCCATCATTTTCCCTACCACTGAGGTCAAACTAACTGGTCTGTAGTTTCCTGCCTCTGTCCTGCTCCCACTTTTGTGAAGAGGAATCACATCTGCCCTCCTCCAGTCCTCGGGTACCACCCCATCCTCCCATGATTTGTTAAAGAGAGTAGTCAGCAGTGTCACTAGTTCTACCCTTAGTTCTTTTAGAATTCTTGGGTGAATCCCATCAGGCCCCATTGCTTTTTCCACCTTCAATTTTATTAGTTCTTTCAGAACCCTTTCTTCTGTAAATGGACTGGTATCGACCTGTCTTCAGAGAGTTCTCTTGTTTGGTTTAGGTAACTCCCCTCCTCTTCCTTTGTGAATACTGAGCAGAAATATTCATTCAGTATCCCTGCTTTTCACTGTCACCCTCTACCCACATTCCTCCCTTATTAAGCTTCAGTATCCCTCCTTGGTCTTTCTTCCTCCTAATGTACCTATAAAGGTCTTATCCCCTTCTAACAGAATTGGCTATCCTTTCCTTGGTTTGGGCCTTTGCTATTCTGACTGCCTTCCCAGCCTCTTTCTGCTTTAACTGATAAAGTTCTCTGTCTTGCTCCTTCTGTGTTTCCTTATATTTCCTGAATGCTGTCCTTTTCTCCTTAACCTTCCCTGCCACCTCTTTTGTGAACCATAGTGTTTTTTTCCTTCGCTGTGTTTTATTGATTTGCTTTACACAAAGGCCTGTTGCCTCTGGGATGGCTGTTTTGATCACTCCCCATTGTTCCTCCACCCCTCCTTCATGCCTGTTTGCTAATGCTTTTCTGAGGCACTCTCTCATTTTCCCAAAGTCAGCCCTCCTAAAGTCTAGTACTCTTGCTTTTGTATGGCTTGATTGTATGGCTGTTTTTATCATGAACCACACTGTTTGGTGGTCGCTTGTTCCCAGATGGCTACCCATATCTAAATCTGAGATTCTTTCTCCATCCCCATTTGAAAGTACCAGGTCTAAGATTGCTCCCTCCCGAGTGGGTTCTGATACTAGCTGTCTAAGGCATGCCCCCTGTAGGGCATCAAGAATGACCCTGCTCTTGGATGTGCCTGCAGCAAAGGTGCTCCAGTTAACATCTGGCATATTCAGGTCCCCCATCAACAATATCTCCCTTTTCTGCCATTCTAAGAAAGCCTTCTATCATTTCCTTGTCCATTCCTCCCCTGAGATGGGGTCTGTATACAACCCCATGTGGATTGTGGTGCAATTTCCTGTCTCCAGGGTGACCCAAAGTGCCTCATCTGTTCCTGTTTACTCTTTAGTTCTGTTGCTTTGATCCCTTCCTTTACATAGAGTGCTACTCCTCCTCCTCTTTACCCTCCCTGTCCCTCCTGTAGATTGTGTATCCTGGTATGTTGACATCCCAGTCATGGTTCTCTGTGTACCATGTTTCTGTGACTGCCACAATATCCAGGCAACCCTCTTCCGTCAAGGCCACTAGTTTCGAGGAGCTTGTTACACAGACTATGGGCATTGATATTCATCACCCTCCACTTTTGATAGCCTTACCCTTTTAGCCTATTTCTGTCCTTATTGCCTTTGCCTTTTTTTACATTTAAATCTGTTCTGCTCCCTAATAACTTCTGTACCTTGGTGTTTACCTCACTAATCACCAAGTTTTGTGGGGGGAAGCTCGGATTTCCCTGCTTCTTTTCAGTGCTTCCCCCCTTGGCTAGTTTAAATGCTTGCCAATGAAGCATTTAAACCTCTCACCTAGGATCCTGGTATCATTGAGATTGGTGGGAAAACACATACTTTCTGGAAGTTTCATGGTGTGGATATTGCATCCACCCCTACTGCTCCTTCTCCCTGAACCTGGACATGAACCTTGGTAATTGTTTGTTCTGAGCAGATGCCTTTAGATCTATCTGAAAGGATCCCCATCTCCTTTGTAGCCTCTTGAAGATCTCTGGGTTGAGTTGCCACTCCCACTGTTGAATCAATTCTCTGCTTAGCCAGTCTTCTCTTGTATTCAGATTTCCTACTAGATGGACTGTGGTAAGGTTGAGTAGGTATTTTTCCACCCAAACCATAAATCTCTGAGTCTCTTGTGCCATTGCCTTGCTCCTTATGTCTCTTTGTTTGTTTATGTAGGACATAGCTACTTTGCCATCCGTTCACACTTTTATGTGCCTTTTTCTGATCTGTGTTTGGAAATGTTCAAGGGCCAGTCGAAAGACTCTGGTCTCCAGGATATTTATTGGGAGGCAAGACTCTTGTTCTGACCACTTTCCTTATACAGACTGTCTGTTCAGAACAGCACTCCAACCTTGCTGGCTTGCATCTGTTTCGAGTGTTCATGTTACGTGTTTGTCCATTCTTGCTCCCTGCCAGAGGTTATTTGGATTCATCCACCATTTCAGCGAGACTTTTACTGGTGTTGTGAGTGTCACCATCTATTGTAGTTCTGTGAGTCACAACTCCAATTGTCCAGTAGGAGGCATTGTAGCTGCCTCATGTGGGTTCTTGCCCAGTCGTGTAAGTTTATGCAAGTCACCATCAGACCCAGTAATTGCATTAGGTGCCATAACGTTGTCATAATACCTAGTAGGATTCTTCTTCGATGCATGATAATGTTTGCTGTTCGATCATTTGAGGGCCTTACTGTACCTCTTGTTGTATTAAAGATCATCCCCAGGTGTTCTATCATTGTTGAGGGAGACAGGTGACTTTAGTCGCTGTTTTTTATCCATCTGTGCTCCCTAAGTAGCTGCTGGGCTCATGCAGCTGCCCTCTGTGACTCCTCCAGTGTCCATGTCCATATTAGCCAGTCATCGAGGTATGGAATCACATTTATTCCTTCCACATGCAGCATTGCTGCCAGTGGTGCCATGACTTTCGTAAATACCTGGGAAGCTGATGAGAGACTGAATGGAAGACATTGGTATTGAAAGTGGAGTCCCAGGAGGCAGAACTGAAGGAATCTCTGGTGGGTAGGCCTGATAGGGATATAAAGGTAAGCATCCTTGAGATCTATGGAGGTTAGCATGTCCCCTTTGTGGATTGCTGCAATTGTTGACCTCAGTGTCGCCTTGACAAATTTGAGGTCCAGGACTGGTCTGAGATCTCCTGTTTTTTTGGGGACCAGAAAGAAGACTGAGTAAACGCCTGAATAATGCTCTTGTTTTGGGATTGGAATTATGGCTTTACTGTGAAGTAACTGGTTCAGAATTTTTCTGACTTGGTTTATGGTATACTTGTCCCTTGCTAGTTACTCCCCTGCCTATGCATCCAAGGATACTGCTTGCTTTTCATGCCACATTTTCACATTGATTCCCTACTTTAAGGTTGTCTGATATGATTACACCTAAGTCCAGTTCCGTCCTGGTCTCTTCAAGTTGATGCCCATCTAGGAAGTATTGAGTTCTTGGGTTCTGTTTCCCCAGGTGCAGCACTTTGCATATTTTTAGCATTAAGTCTAGGTTGCCAGTCATTTGACCACTGTTCAAGTTTCTTGAGATCCTCCTTCATTCTTGAGTCTCCCTCCTGATTGTCCACCCTATTACATAGTTTTGTATCATCTGCGAACAGGCAGACTTTACCCTCAGGACCATCAGTAATGTTGCTGATGAATATGTTGAAGAGGACTGGACCCAGCACCGATCCCTAGGGCTGCAAAACCCTCTTTGGACATGGTGCCATTTATTGTGACTTTCTGAGTTCTATCCTGCAGCCAGTGTGCTCCCCAGCTTACTATCTTATGACTGACACCTGTGTGTTTGAGTTTTTTGATCAGCCTCATATGTGGGATGGTGTCAAAGGCCTTGCTGAAATCCAGGTACACCGCATCCACTGCCCCCCGGTCCACTGCTTTGGTCACCCAATCGAAGAATTTGATCAGGTTAGTCTGACGTGATCTACCTGCGGTAAATCCATGTTGTTTGGGGTTGAGTTTTCCTGCCTCTCTTAGGAAGTCTACTATCCTTTCTTTAAGTAGTGTCTCCATGATTTTATCCACCACCAAGGTAAAGCTAACAAGGCGGTAATTTCCTGCCTCCTCCCTCCTGCCACTTTTATGCAAGGGTACCACGACGGCCCTTTTCCAGTCAAATTGCACCTTGCCACTTTTCAGAGATTCATTGTATAGCTCAGCTAATGGTGCAGCTATTTCTTCTTGAAGTTCTCTCGGTATTCTTGGGTGAATACTGTCAGATCCCATGGCTTTGTCTGTTCTCAATTTTTCTTATTCTTTCCACATCCTTTCCCTTGTGGAGAGGCTTGTGTCTGCCTCCTGTGCAGGGTACTCTGTTCTGTTTAGTGCCAGACCACTACCATTCTGCTAATTTGTGAAGACTGAGCAAAAGAATGCATTGAGTGCTTCAGCTTTGTTCACACACTACCCCATCATAATGCTAGGTAATTTGGTTTGAAATTGGAAGAAGTGGTATGCCAGTACCATATGAGTTTTGTTTGCATATATTACATGGAGTCTTTGGTGAGTCAAATGCAAATACGTGTTGCAGAACACATATATGCCAATTCCTGCTGTAATAGACTATATAATTAAAATAGATAAACATCCTTTGAACTAGGGAACTTAAAACTGTACCAAAATGTGCATAAATTGCACTGAAGAAGAATAAACAGTTGGGAAAGTGGATCAGTAACCTAAGGAAAGCTTGTTTTAAAAAGTAATCACCTTATAAGTTTTATTTTTGATATGAAGTTTTACGGAGACAAAAGTGCTAATTTTTTTGTGTATAAAGTAAGGAATGAACATGACTAGAATTGTGAAGTATACTGCATAATTTTATATGTATTTGTGGATATTTCTTTTAATAAAAATTCCTCTAGTCATGGTGGCACAGCCAATAAATGGCAGAGATGGAAGGCTCAGAAACACTTGGATCTGTGCCATGGCAGGCACTCTAGTTAATAACTAACAGCAGATCTGGAGACCTCTATGTGGTCAATTAAGAAAGCCTTGATGGGTGCTGGCTGGCAAAAGGCTCCAGCGGTAAATGGGTTCCTACCCCGATGTATCCTTCCTGTACAGCTTTACTTCCTCTGAACACTGCAGACAGCCTCCCGGAGGTAATAGATTGTGTCAGTGATAGGGCAGTATGAACAATGCTGCATGAGGTGCACGCCACACAATCAGGTGATCCCAAGAACGGAACTTCAGTACCACTACCAGATTAAATCTCAATGCAGCCATGTGAAACCAGTAAGAGGGGTCAGGAGAGGGGAGTGATAATGTGCTTCAAACTGCTTTGAGTTCTCGGGCTACTGATTACATTAGCCTCACTTCATAAATGCAGGATTGTCCCAGTAAGTGCTCCTTCGAAGGTTCAGCACTTGGAGCCAGCTCCTAATGTCTCAGATCAAGCATGTGAAACAATTACAGCTCCAGAACAGGGAACAGGAGCAAGTCTTGCAGGTCAGCTAGAAGGGGAAAAATAAGTGAGTTGGAGATGGGTTATAATAACTCTGTTATAACTGGTACCCAAGCAGACACAGGAACGACACCCTCTCCTCATAGCCTATTGAACAGTCTACTGTTTCTGCTACAGCATACAAAACACAAACAAAACATTGCAGAGGAGACTGAGGAGGCTGAGGACAACTGTCACAAGGGAGGCCCACAGGAAGGAGGCAGAGGACACCACAAGGAAAGGAAGCAGCTCCTGGTGGGGGACTCAATTATTAGGGGAATAGAACTGGGGGAAGCAGGGAAAACTGAAGTAAGGTGCCTGCCTGGTGCCATGGCTTGAGAGACAGGAAGCGCATCCTCAGGATCACGTGAACAGCTGCACGGGAGTAGTCTGAGTCATTGTCCACCTAGGGTCAAATGACTTGGCTAATCATGAGATTAGAGAGAGCGGACTTTGTAGAATTGGGAGGGCCTAAGACAAGTAGCATACACAATATCCTTCTCTGAGGTGCTGCCTGTCAATGGCATGAGTGAGGCGGGGTACTTTGCACCATGCAGTTTAATGAATGGTTGAAAAATGGTGTGGAGCACAGGGTTTGGCTTCACTGGGGACTGGGGTTCACTTGGAGGACACCAGCCTATACTACAGATGGTCTCCATCTGTCCAGGAAGGAACAAGTCTTTTGAGCAATCGGTTTAAATATCTTTGGCAAGCTTTTAAACTAGTCAAGGGGTGGCACTGATAAGCAGCAGGAAAATCCGAGCTCTCCCTACAAAACAGGGTACTAAATGAGAAAAGAACCGAGGTAGACAGGTCAGTGGGGATGCTGCAAAGAAGGTAAAGCCATCAAAAATGGAGACAATGAGTACCAATGCCCGTAGTCTGAGTAACAAGCTTCCTGAATTAGTGGCCTTGATGGAGGAGGAACATCTGGATATCGTGGCAGTCACAGAAACATGGTACACACAAAACCATGACTGGGACATAAACATACCAGGATACACTATCTACAGGAGGGACAGGAGGGTAAAAGGAGGAGGAGCAGCTCTCTACATAAGGGAAGGAATCAAAGCAACAGAACAAAGGGAAAACAAGGAGGAGAAGAAGCACTGTGGGTAAATTTGGAGACCGGCAATGGCACCACAATCCGCACAGGGGCTGTATACAGACTCCCTTCTCAGGGGGAGGAAATGGACAAGGAAATGATAGAAAGAATACTTAGAATGGCAGAAAAACAGGAGATATTGCTGATGGGTGATCTGAATATGCCAGATGTTAACTGGAGTGCAGTTGCAGCAGCCACTTCAAAGAGTGGGGTTATTCTAGATGTCTTACAAGGGGCATGCCTTAGACAACTAGTGTTGGAGCCCACTCGAGAGGGAGCAATCTTAGACCTGGTTCTCTCAAATGGAGATGAAGAGAGGATCACAGATGTAGAAGTGGGTAGCCATCTGGGAACTAGCGACCATCGAACAGTATGGTTCACAATAAACACAGCAATAGAGTCAAGTCATACAAAGGCAAAAGTACTGGACTTTAGGAGGCTGACTTTGCCAAAATGGGTGAGTGCCTAAGGAATGCACTAACAAATGGGCAGGAAGGAGGGTGGAAGAACAATGGGAATAATAAAACTGCCATCACAGAGGTAACAAGCCTTTGTGTGAAGCAAATTAACAAAACAAAATGATGTAAGAAACCACTATGGTTCTCAAAGGAAGTGGCAGTGAAGGTTCAAGAGAAAGAAAGCATTCAGGAAGTACAAGGAATCACAGAAGGAGCAGGACAGAGAACTGTATCAGTTAAAGCAAAGGAAGCTGGGAAGGCAGTCAGAACAGCAAAGGCCCAAACCGAGAAAAGATAGCCAACTCAGTTAAGAAGGGATAAAACCTTTTATAGGTACATCAGGGAGTGAAGGAAGACCAAGGAGGGCTAGTGAGGCTTAACAAAAGAGGAGGGAGGGTGGGCAGAGGGTGACTGTGAAAAGGCAGAGATACTAAACAAATATTTTTGCTCAGTATTTACAAAGGAAGTGGGAGAGTACCTAAAACAAACAGTAGAAACACTCTGGATACAGAAGTTGATACCAGCCATTTACAGAAGAAGGGGTTCTGAAAGAACTCTTAAAACTGAAGGTGGACAAAGCAATGGGGCCTGATGGGATTCATCCCAGAATTCTAAAAGAACTAAGGGTAGAACTAGTGACACCACTGACTACCCTGTTTAACAAATCATGGGAGGATGGGGTGGTACCCGAGGACTGGAGAAGGGCAGATGTGATTCCCCTTCACAAAAGTGGGAGCAAGGCAGAAGCAGAAAGCTACAGACCTGTTAGTTTAACCTCAGTGGTAGGGAAAATGATGGAATCACTTCTGAAGGAAAGAATTGTTGAGTATCTAGAGGCCAGAGGGGCTCAGGACCCAAGGCAGCATGGATTCACAGTGGGAAGGTCATGCCAGACAAATCTGATAGATTTCTTTGACTGGTGACCACAGTAGTAGATCAGGAGGGCTGTGGACATGGCCTACCTAGACTTTAGCAGGCATTTGACACAGTCCCACACAAAGATTAATATACAAGTTAGCCAGCCTGGGAGTGGTTCCCAAGATGACAGCCTGGGTAAAGAATTGGCTGGAGAATAGGACACAGAGAGTAGTAGTAAATGGGTCAATCTGAAGGGGTTACTAGTGAGGTATGCAGGAGTTCAGTGTGGGGACGGTCTCTTCAATGTCTTTATAAGTGACATTGCAGAGGACTGGAAGAAAAGTATGTCTCTTTGCAGATGACACAAAGATCTGCAACAGAGTTGATGCACAAGGTGGTGGAAAGGATGAGAAGGGACTTGGCAAGGTTAGAGGAATGGTCAAATGTATGGCAGCTTAGATTCAATGCTAAGAAGTGAAGGTAATGCACCTGGGAAACAAAACCCAGGGAAGAGTACACAATGGGGGTGAGATACTAACAACAACAAAAATGGAAAGGGACCTGGGGTAGTCATATCAGATGACCTAAAGGTGGGCAAGCAATGTGAGAGGGCAGCAAGGAGGCTGGGGATACTGGGATGCATAGGAGAGGCATCACCAGTAGAAAACAGGAAGTTATTATCCTCTGTACAGACAGTTGGCGAGACCCCATCTGGGTACTGCGTGCAGTTCTGGAGACCCAATCTCTGCAAGGACAAGAGCAGGATGGAGGCTGCCCAGGGAGGGCAACTAAAATGGTGCAGGGTCTGCACCGGAAGACATATGAAGAGAGACTTAAGGAGCTGAATATGTATAGCCTCGAGGAGCGGAGGGAGAGGGAACATGATAGAAACTTTCAAGTATCTCAAGGGAATCAACAAAGACCAAGAGGTGCATCTTTCAAAAAGAGGTGTGCAAGAACAAAGGGCACAATTTGAAGATAGAAGGGCGGCTCAGAGGTAATTTAAGGAAGTATTTTTCACAGAGGGTTGTGGATGCATGGAACGCCTTTGAGGTTGTGGAGTCAAAAACAGTGGTGGAATTCAAGCATGCATGGGACAGTCATAAGGCAATTCTAGGGGTTGGGGGTAGGAAGAAGTAGGCTGCTGGTTAACTAGGATCTGCAGCTTATCCATTAGGTAGGGAAATGGGCAGACTGGGTGGGCCAAGTGGTCCTTATCTGCCGTCAAAATCTATGTTTCTATGTTTATTGCACAAAGCTAGGGTGCAGCAATATAGCTATTGCAATGTACATCAACAAAAAATTTAGCACTCACCTCCTTCGTATTGGAAAAACAGATACTGCTCTTTAGCTAAAGTGGCAAAATAGATGTCACTTTACTCAGTGCCAACAGACACAACAAAAATATGCCATGACACATCTTAGATGACTTTCATTTATCAAAATACTTACGTCTGAGGTATAGTGACCCCCATATATACCCCCCAGTCTATAAATCAATTTGTGCTACTTCTTATTGAGCTGATGTTCAAAATTACCCCACCACCACCACACACACACACATCCTTGGTAACAAGTAATATTCCTTTTGCTTTAACTATATATTGTACCCCATCTGATGCATTGTGTATATAAGTGGCTATAGCATACTAAGTTTCTATTTTTAACAGCCAAAAGATGTTCATTAAGACCTAGTCCAAATTGTCTTTTATCATACAAAGGTGTCTAAAATACAAAATTTCTGATTGGTCAGATGACACATTATGCCGTGAGGTAATTTTTGAATAGCCACTGCATAAAGTGCCAGCTAACTACACATCACAGAACGTGTCAAAATCCGTCTCCTGAGCAGCTGTAATAATAAAAGCAGAGCTGTCAAAAGTGACGCATGGGTAAAAATTCAGTCAGTGAGAGTGTAACTTTCTAAAAACATATCTGAAATTAACCGCTGTTTCAGTCTGGCTGACAGCCAGGAACTACAATCTTCCATCTATTATACAAGATCTGTTCCTTCATATATTTACAGATACGCATTCCTTCAGTTCGGTTTCTTGTCTCTTTACAGTTTCTATCCTGAAGTCATTTCAGTCGAAACTATTTAATGAAGCATATTGACATTTCTCTATTCAAAGCTTCAAAACATTAATCAAAGATTTAACTGTTTAACTTTTTTCCCCAACTCTTCTTTAGTTCTTTTCAGCCGTTGTATAATCAGAATAATCACTAATCAGGCGTGGGTTGGGCCGGTATTTACCCACAGCTGGCATGGTTGTTCACTTTGGCTCCCCCCTCGTGACCAAACCATTCCAGTCGTGGGTAAATCCTGGCCCAACCCACACCTGATCAGTGGTTATTCCTTGAGTATGGCCCACATAAAATTTGCCACATGAGCATGTCAGTAGATAAATCACTCCTTGGCTATAACAGGTAATACTACCCTTAACACATTCCATCCTCCCTGTCCTAGGATTACAAAAATAATCACTTCTGATTACCATGTGGTAAATGCTACAATTGCCACAAGGCTTACACCTCTATTTTTTCTGCCTTGCTTAAGTATCAGGTTTAGGTTGATAACCATTGACCAATGAAAATGTTTGCCTGTCATGTAGGCTATTCTTTGCAGCTTGTTAAGGTGACACTGTACATCAGGAAAAAAACACATCATAACCAATAGTCAGTTAACAGCTCAGATAAATATACAAAACAGCTAAGAGAGGTGTTCATCAGCACTGTAGACCTACAAAACAAAGAAATGGTAGTACAGTGCTACGTTTACTGCAAGGTTTGTCTGCACAAAATGTGTTTTGCAAAGTTGAACTGTACTCCTTTATACTGTAATGCTGTTATAAATAAAGGCAGCCTCCATCACTCAGACATGATGCCCATTGTTATCCTCTCCAGTGCGACAGTTATGGTGATGACATGCCACCAGCCTCATCAATTAGGGTGACCGCAACATCCTGTGCTTGCTTGGCCACTGATGATAAGCACTGGGGGTGCAGCACTAGTCTGCAGGTGTTGGTCAAAGATGGGGTGCATAACTGGACAAGGCAAGCTGCAATAGCTGATGGGTGATGATCATTGAAGAGCACAAGTGAAAATGACATGTCCCTTGGGGGGGGGGCTGTCTTGCCTAAATAGTTAGAATTTATAGTGCTTACCTTAATGGTATATTGCATGCCATTGGTGAGAGACCACATCAACATAGCGTCATTTAAGTACATACAGTCTTTTACAAACATGATACACTATCACACAAAGCATCTGATTTATTAAACAGATTTCACCAAAATTAAAAATACTTGAAAAATACTGTGTGTTGAAAGCTAAAAAGAAAACAAATGTTTGGGAAAGAAAAAGGGGAAGAAATGAAGCTGGCACTAAACTGTAGCTGCACACATTTTTTGCTAGAAATGCCGATGCATAAATGGAGTGAAATAAGGTTAGTGTAGAGATAACCAGCTTTAAATGAAAGAATGAAGCTAATAAAATAAAAAAATAAAGTGGAATGGATGAGAAGAAATAGCTATAAAATGAAAGGGGGGGGAGACAAATACAGAGATATTTTAGTGGCAACAGGTGATGTGCTCAATTGTTGTTAATCTCAGGTGGGTGCACAGGCAAAAATAACATAACATGTATACAGCAGTGAAGAAAAATAAAGTAAAGCTCACTGCAGAGCAGATCTGCAGTCATATATGAGCAACAACAAGTGACGTGCTCAAGTGCCATGCGCTACAGAGTGGTAGCACATTCCAACATAATATCACATGAAACAGGAATGGAAAATTAAGGTGCAGCTAGTGGCAAAACATTTCCATTGGACTTAACACTTGAGCTGCAGAAAAAGAAAAACAGTAAGATCACATCAGTAACAATATGAGATACGCATATAGAAAATGAGAAAGGGGGAGATGCATGTATATAGCCAAATGGCACAATGCACAGGGGCTAATTAGGATGTAGAGGCTGTGAAAGGAAAGTTGACTACAGTAGAAACTACGAAAAGAAAATGAAAAAAATAAAGGATCAGTGATAGAAATGGCACAAGCAAAACAAGGAAACTGATGAATTATAGCAAAAGGTACCACTCAGCTGGAAATGCTGTAACCATATAATGATGAATGTAAGTGAAGTGCCTGATGCAAACAAAAACAGACAAAATATTTTTTTTAATCAATAAGCTGGAATCCTATGAAAAGGCAGACAACTCTGTCTTCACCAGAAGAGAAATGCATAAATCAGAAATACCGCAGCACACTGTACATGGGGTTGGGGGAGAACACACATCATAACCAACAGTTAGTTAACAGGTCAGATGAATATACAAAACAACTAAGAGAGGTGTTACTGTTTTGTTTTTTATTTTATTTATTTTTTGTATGCACTTTATGGTATTTACTGTTTTGTTATGTTCCCCCCTCCCCCGCCCAGGAAGCATTTGGAAATGAGCAGTTACCAGCTCAGAATGTCTTTCCTGGCAATAAATAAATGTTTAGAAGGAAAATCATAATACACTGAACTGACAGCAGATACATACAGTAACTTATGTGTTGTGATTAGTAGTAGAGAAGCTCTTTCTTAGATCTGGTGATGTTGCAGACCTTTATAACCACATCAAATGACAGACTAGATTAAAAATCCTTCTGTGCTTAACTATCTATGTTTCTGTGTAAACTACTCAACGTTTTCGAACAGAATCTAATCCAAAGCAATAAAAGCTCTAAAAATGGCAGGTTATGGAAACCAGCCTACCCATTTAAGTGTAAATCAATATTTAACCAGTGTGAGTAACAGAAAACCTGCCCTACACGCAGTTGTTCCACTTTCCATTAACGTCAATCCCTTTCTTGACTAACGGATAGTTTTATGCTTAACACCTGACACATCCAAACTAGAAATATTTTTATAACCTAAAAAAACAAAACAAAATTAAAGTAAGTGCAGCAAGAGCTAGTAAGACAAGCTCTGGTCTGAGCCAATATGGCTGTGGAGGGCTTTTAGGAGCGGCAAGAGTGGTGAACAGAATATGCTGTGCTCATGCTGCACAGGAGTCAGCCATAATATTGCAGCGATTACAGTACTGCGCATGCGTGATACTCACACACATACAGCTTGCCCCAGAGTCAGCCTTGCACAACATGGCAGTGCTGACATAACTGTGTAACAACCCAGTCTCCTCAGGTTACTAGAATCCCATTAGTACTAGTCTTAGGCAGGTAGGAAAAGGCAGCTAGTGGGGAGGTCATTAGGGGCTTTCTACATAATGACATCATTGTTTACTCAGCTAGCCTGAGAGAAGGATGATTATGTCATTTAGAACTCTCACAGCAGCATAACCATTTTAGAGTCAGCTGGTCTTGGGGAGCTTAAAATGTTCATCAGTAAGTTCAAGTGTGGCAGTTAGACTGGCAGGAGGTCTGCCACTTGGGCTGTGTCAAAAGGAGCCATGGTATTTCTCACCTAGTTTGGTAAAATCTTCAGTTTGTCTGCAGGGCTCTTTAGTTTCACTCCAAGGGGAGTGAGAGGGAATGCAGTTTTTGTGGATTCAAGGGGCAATATCCTGAGGTTCCTGAAGTTCACAGCTGCCTTAAGGAAGAACAGTGAGTATAATCTGACAGCTACCAGAGAAAGAAAGGTGCCTTTTGTTCTTTCCATGACTGAGAGGAAGGAACAACTAATCTGTGAGTACAAAATGTGAGACTGTTCTCTGAGGGAGTTGTCTGAGGTGTGTGTGTGTGCTCTAGGTATGGCTAGATCACACCAGTCACAACCCATTTCAACACAACTGTGCTCAATTTAAAGTTAAAGTTGAGAGTCTTTATCAATTCATTGGGGGTTGGAGACTCATTTGGTGTAACCCTGAAGGAATGGCAGAGGCTGCTTGAGGCAAAGGATGAGGAATGCCATCTGGAGTTTCAGGCAGGGCTAAGTGGTTCGTGGAAGGGCCCCCGTGTTCCCTGGGCAACCACAATGCACCAGGAGGATTTTAAAGTGAGTGACACATCCCATAGATATACACTTTGGAAATGGAAATGTGTGGAAAATGTTTAAAGTGTGTGGCACATCCCACAGATATACACTTTGGAAGAGAGATAAAGATGTTTTTTGTGGAAAACAGTACTGCCTAGCAAAGTGTCCTGCAAAAGAAAGTGTGCCTGTATTGCAATGATAAACATCTGGGGGACCACCTCTGCTTTAAGTAACATCTGTAAATAAAGCCATACTGCAAAATCCCAGGTACTGCTTTGGACATTCTGCTTGTTGCTTCTAGTATGAACATTATTGGGTCTCCTCAGTAGATAGGTCTAGCACATGCATAGCATCCTTTCCCCTGGACCTGGTTGTAAATAAAAAGGTCCATTTTAGTATGTACCCCCACCCCATCCTCTAGATAATAAGCCTGGTATACACTCTAATGCTAGGGGTGGTACCATGAGTGTAGTTCTGCCAAAAGAAAATTGTATGCCATGTAGTTGTCAGTAGTTCTTTTAAGGGGGCAGCTAGCCGAAGGTGGTGTGGGAGTTACATTCATATGCATGATACTCGTGCATGCACATTTTAAGTTTGCACCACCGTGTTCCACACAGTGGCCATCACATCCGCACGTGTGGAAAGGAAAAGTAGTGCACCAGGAAGTGAATATGTTTATGTTGCCCCCTCAGAGGGGAAGGGCTGCATAAGCAGAATCACTGGAAACTATGCTGGAGCACTGGGGCAGGACATCAGACAGCAGTCCGGTTAAATGCTTCCACAGTGCTCTTTTACAAATCTGATGATGGCATAACATCTGTGGAGATTGGCCCACACAACCGTAAAAATCAGACTCAGGAGGAGACTATTAACAAACTAGAGATCTAGTCTCAGATTTGCTCATCATCACAATTACTTTCTCACTCTTTTCTAAGCAGTAATTTCTGGTAAACGTGCCTTAACCATGTTGATCCAGTGCTGGTAGACTACTTCTGGTTTTCTCCTGATTGTATTAGGAGATGGTAGTAGCAGTCGTGAAGTGGTTGCTGTCAGTGGTGGCATGCTCTGAAAAAAGTGGTCCCCATGCTCGTATGCACATTTTAGAAATGACCCCTTGAGTATAAGGGGACAGGAATTGATTACTTATGTGCAGCTGTTTGAAATGCCTCTATTTTTGTAAATTATGTTCATACCTCTAAAGGATCCTGATTTTAACTATGCCTGAATAAAAGCTGAAGCTGTCAGTTGTGTTTTATTTTGGATTAAGATTTATAGAACTGTTATTGAATACAACAGCAGATTAGGTGCATATGGACACATGTTGCTACATGGACATATTAGGATAACAGTATCTCAATTACAAGGGGGGTGTTAAGTTTGGGTTTTGAATGTACACATATGCTAGTCACTTGTTACAGAATTGCAGATATGTCATGTTTAAGATAGTATAAGTTTGACTATTAATGAGTAATATGAACTTATTATTGTACACAGAGTTAAAGTAAAATGTATCTGTACAGTACACTGTGTAAAATTTGATTGACACCACTGTGTGAAACGGCTGGTGAAAGCTTAACTTACAGTAGGGCTGGTTGTCTTCTAACCTATTTTTTACTTCACACATAAATATTTTCATATTTATAAGACTTTTAACATTATTTACTATGTATTGCTTCCAGAGCTACTGACGCCTCAAAGAAAACTTTGAAAAATATAATAATTAGGTAAAATTCTGCTTGTATTCCATATATATGCTAGATTCCTCCTCTCCATTATTTATTACTGAGAAAATGTGCATGAATACATGATTTTTATCCCTTACAATTACTTTAAAGTTAATCTGCCTCTATAGCTTGCTCCCTGCTTCAAGTCATAATGCTCTGTTGTGACACCACAATCTGTTGCCATGAGAGTAAATGTGATGTCACAAGCAGTGCAATATGACCTCAGGTAGGGAGACAGCAACAGAAATAGATGAACTCTTCAGGAGCAAAAAATTCTGTTTTAATGCAAATGACCTCAGCAATAAATAACGGGGAGAAAGAATAAAGAACTAATGTGAAATACAAGCTGAACTTTATATAAATATTATGTTTCGTTAAAGTTCTCTTGAAGGTGTCAGCTGCTTTTTAAGTTTATTTTTCCTTGTGTTTTTAATCATTTTCATGTATTAATGCTAGCACAGACACACACAGAGGGTTTTAAAATGAAGCTTCACTTGGTTTATAGCTTGTGTCAGGGAGTGAACTTTCAAGTCAGTGAAATTTGACCTTGGGATAACTAGGGTGCTGGGAAAGCCCACCCCTCTTGCAAGGTGCACCTCTTGTCATCTGCCACTGCAATGACGAAACTGCACCTGACTGCAGCAGCAGATTTATTTCAAATGTTCGGCTCTCTCTGAAGTTTGCTGTCATCGCCAGCATGCTCACTGATTGGCGACTAAAAGACACACCCACTAAAGCATCTCCTGCATTGGTGACAACACTGACACACCTTTGTCTACTACGTGCTACTACTACAAGATGTTGCTTGCGCATGCGCAAGCCAACATAAAAATTATAGAAAAAGGCTCACTGGAATGTTGTGTTAGATTTCATGTGCCAGCAATGAAATCTAATGAAATGTGTACTTTTATGAATGTTTATCTAAATTGTTTTTTGTTTTCTTTTTCTTGCTCCCTATTGGGAGTGGTGGAGGGGACAGGCTGATCATGCAGGTCCAAAGAATTGACAATGACTTCACTAATACTGATGACTTAAAATATGTAGCATTGGTTCTAGTATAGATTTACATTGTGATACAATTTATTTTTATTTTAATTTTTGGAACTTCATCAGCACCCCCCCCCCCAAACTGGTAGCAAGAAAAAGGGAAAATAAAATACAGATCTGCATTCATAAAAGTACATATTTTGTTAGCTTTTGTTGCAAAATAAAATTAAATCTAACACTTCATTTCACAGAGAGCTATGGTTGAATTTATAACTGTAAAAAAATAGCTGTATTAGAGAGAGAGAGGAGAGGGAGGGAGAGAGAGAGAGAGAGAGTTATAGCAGCACAGTCACACCTTTCTTTTTTTGTGGTTAATGCTTTTAATTTTTCCAAAACATAGTTGACAACCAGAAATAAGCATTCTGAGCATTCGATATTTGCTGGTACATGTGGAATATAACTGCATACAGACTGAGGAGATAAGTATCTCCACTAGTATTGCTTAGAAAAGTGAGGTACGAGTGCAAACATGTGAAACATCATACGCCTACCAGGAGCAAGCTGAGGTTCCCTCTATGAGGGAAGGTACAAGCGGAGCCTAGCTGCGCAGTCCTAGTGGAGGTGGCTTCTCACTCCCTGCAGAAAAGAAAGATTAATACCACAAAGAACCAGTACAAGAGCATTGGTGAAAAAGCGAGACTTCAGGTGACTACATCAACACAAGCATTCTAGCAGATTAAGGAGGGGTGCTCTAGTGTTCAGTGGAGTTTAGAAGTTAGAAAACATGATGTCGGTGCCGGGGGGGGGGGGAGCTGGAGGCCTCTGGAGTAGCCATTTAGCAGATGCCTGTACTTGGTTTCAGATATGTTAGGAAGGGTCTTCAGCAAGAGTAGTAGAACTACCAACCTATTAACCTTACATCCACCATGTGTAAAATCATGGAAAAGATACTGAAACAAAGAATAGATCATGAAATAGAAAGTAAAGGACTTACTGATAACACACAACATGGCTTTAGAAAGGGCAGGTCATGCACTACTAACCTCGAAAGCATCAGTGATCGTATCGACAAAAATTGCCCAGTGTACATTATCTATCTGGACTTCAAAAAAGCATTTGATAAAGTATCTCAGGATTTATTAATCAGAAAAATGATTCATTTAAAGTTAAATAGTTATACAGTCAAGTGGGTTGAAGGATAGTTAACAGACAGAACACAAAATGCTAGGATAGTAGACACAGTCTCAAGCAAAATAATAGTTACTAGTGGAGTACCACAGGGATTTGTATTGGGTGCAACATTGTTTGGTATTTTTATAAGGGACTTACACTCGGGTGTAACCAGTCAGATAAGCAGATTTGCTGATGACACTAAAATATCATCTGAAGTAGATACAGAGGTAAAAATTAGAATGCTTAAATGGGACCGCAGGATAATCAAGTCATGAGCACAGAAGAATGAAATGACTTTTAATACAGATAAGTGCACAGTTATTCACCTGGGGAAAAAAAACTTCATACTGAGTACTCATTATATGACTCTGTTATCAGAGCAGCAAATACAGAAAGAGATATAGGTGTTATTGTAAATGACCATTTTACTTGGAGTGACCAGTGTAGTAAAGTAACCCAAGTGGGAAATCACATTTTATCTGCTATCAAAAGATCCTTTATAACATGTAATGAACAGTGTATCATCCAATTGTATAAATAATATTTTAGGCCTCACACAGATTATGCAATCTCCTTTGGGGCCCCTTATTTGGAAAAAGACAAAAGAATTATAGAAAGTATGCAGAGAAGGGTCACAAAACTAATACCTGGAGTATGAAATCTAACTAAGCAAGAGAAGCTGACTTCCCTGGGCTTGTATGGCTTACAGTTAAGAAGAGATAGAGGGGATTTATTATTGTTATTTAACATACTAAAGGATTGTGGCCTAATGAGTGACTAATTTAAAATCTGCAGACAAACTACATGGTTTAAGGTATAACAATAAGTAGATTCAAACCCAGAGAGTATTTACAAATAAACAGAAGAATTACTTCACAAGTAGGGCAACTAAATTATGGAACTCCCTCCCCCAATATGTAGTGGATTTGACATCTTGACAGAAGTTCAAAAATTAACTAGACAAACTACTACTGGGAATAAATATTTAATACTAACTGGCAGCAGATTAGGCCTTACTGTCTATCGAGTCTGCTCGAACCTCAGATCCCTAGTTGGGTACCGAGGCCCTCCCCCCCTTGTGTTCCAGAAACCCCTATCATCATATCCCCACCGTCCTGGGCCAGGCCATCATCTGTTACACCCACTTTCTGTGTCTGTCCCACCCTCTTTGAAGCCCTCCACTGTGGTTCTCTGAACCAGCTCTCCAGGCAGCACGTTCCAAGGATCCACCACCATATCAGTGAAAAACCTCCTCCTCTTTTCCCCCCTCACTCTTCCACCTTCCAACTTTAAACCATGCCCTCTGGTTATACCTCCCTGCTTTAGTCTAAAGATCTCCTCCGTGTTTACCCTATTTATTCCCTTGAGGTACTTGAAGACCACAATCATGTCCCCCCTACCTCTCCTCTCCTCCAATGAAAATAGGCAGAGCTCCTCAAGTCTGTCCTCATATGTCAAATTCCCTAGTCCTCGAATCATCTTAGTTGCCTTCCTCTGTACCCTCTCCAGGAGCTGCATGTCCCTTTTCAAGTGTGGTCTCCAGTACTGTACACAGTACTCAAGGTGTGGTCTAAACAGTCCATTGTACAGCGGCAAAGTCACTTTCCTGCTCCTAGAGATGATCCCCCTTATGATGCATCCCAACATCCTGTTTGCTTTGCTAGCCGCTCTCTTGCACTGCTCAGAGTTATTTATACATGCATCCACCATGACCTCTAGGTCTTTTTCCCCTGTTGAGGCCTCCAGCTCCTCCCCTCCCAGGGTGTACCAGTGTTTAGGGTTTCCCCACCCAGGATGTAACACCTTGCACTTGGTGATATTGAAATTTAATTTCCATGTGTGAGCTCACCTTTCCAGGGTGTCCATGTCCCCTCAGGACCAATCTCCCTCTTCCCTGTCCAGGTCCCCTTAGAGGACCAACCTCCCCTCTCCCACATTTGTGGGAAAGTGGTCTCGATGGGTCTAGTGCCCACTTCCACTTTTTTCCTACCGAGTAATTCCAGGGTGTTTGTTATGACATGTGACAGGTGACACAAGGAGGTTACTTAGGACAAGGAGTTCAAAAACTCAGACATAGATGGGATCTCAGTTGTTCTCCATCTGCATAGAATGCGTCTTTTAACCTGGAGGCTCAAAAGAGCAAGACATTTTTTCTGGGGATGGGGTAATCTTGTGGATCGCTGGGTGTATGCCAAGTATTCAGAGTGCTGGGTCTGGTGGGATGGGTGTGCTAGTAATTTCGGTAGCAAGTTCCCTTGTCTTTTTCCACAGGGGTTGTATTAGGAAGCAATCCCAAAGAATGTGATTTAAATCTCTTGCCTGAGCCTTGCATCTCCAGCACGTATTGCTGTCTATTAATTTAGCCTTATGTAGGACCACTGGGGTCCTGTACCAGTGATAGAGAATTTTGTTTTGAATAAGCCTGCGTTTAGCATCAGGGTATGCAAAATGGCCCTGTGTCCAACAGGCTCACCACTGTTGGTCAGAGATGCTGATGTTTGGTGCTTGCTCCCATTTAGCTTTGGAGTTATTAGATTGAGAGGGACTGTTTTCCTAAGAGCAGCATATATTTGGCTGGCTAGGCCTTTGCTAAGAAAAAGCCATCTGGGGACTACGTCCACACCAGTGGAGGGGGCCACTTCCTTCTGTATGTCTGCACTGTGCTACGCAGCTGGAGACTCCTATAGAAGTCAGTTTGAGGGAACCCTTTATCCTGTTTTAGAGACTGGAATGTTTCCATGGCATTTGAGCACTCAGTCAGCATATCCTTCAACTGCGTGATCTCTTTTGATTCCCAGTGGGGCCACAGAATTGAGTTATGGTCAATTTGTACCTCTACATTGCCCCATATGGGGGTCAGGGATATTGGAAGGGGTATGGTTTTGAGCTCCTTGTGCACCTTGGCCCAATATCTTATTGAGGGGCCTATAGTAGGGTGGTTTGTGGCAGCCTGGGAAGGGCGGTTGTAGAGAAGGAGAGACATATGGTGTGTTCTAGCATAGGTTTTTCCCATATAAAGCCATTGTGGGGAGGATGAGGTAAGAGGAAGAAACCATTTAAGTGTCTGTGTAGTTACAAAAGTCCATCTGTATCTTTCCATTCACAGAAGGCACCATCCACCCTCCTTACAGTGTGCACATAGTTTATTCCAGCTATATCTCGGCTTCTTATGTTCCCATAGGAAATTGCCATATAGTGTATCTATTGCTGCTGACCACTTGGGTGGGAGGTCCAGTGGTCTATGGGAAAGAATGTACAGCAGTTTGGGAGCAGAAATCATTTTAATTGCCAACATTTTGCCTGCCAGTGTGAGGTGCAGGGATTTCCATCTTTCTAGCCCTGTTTTGATATCAGTCAGCAGGGCTTTCAGATTTATTTCCCATATTTTGGCTATGTCAGGGGTTATCTGGATGCAAAAGTAAGTCAGGTCTAAGGGGGGCCCATCTTAGCCCATAGGGGGCAGCAATGGAGGAAGTGCAGTGGTGGTTCAGAGGTAGAACCTCTGTTTTCCCTTGGTTCACGCTGAGGCCTGAATAGGCCTTAAAGACAGAGAGCAGGTTCAGCAGGGGAGGCAGTGATGTACTGATGTTTGACAGGGGGACCAGCAGATCATCAGCGTGCATGAGTGTGGAGTATTGTTGATCTCCTACTGCAATGCCTTGGATGTTGGGGTGCTGTCTGATGGCCTCGGCCAGAGGCTCAACTGCCAGTAAAACAATAAAGGGGATGGAGGGCAGCCCTGTCTTGTGCCTCTCCCCAGGAGGAAGGGGTCCGAGGGGGCTGAGTTGGTTATAATCCTTGCTGTTGGATGGTTGTAAAGGGCTGAAATCTATCTCAGAAAGTTTCCCCCAAAACCTTGATATTTGAGTACCTCAGCAAGGTAGTCCCACTTCAGGGAGTCAAAGACCTTTTCAAAATCTGTGGCAATTGCTGCCACTGGAGTGGGAAGGGGTTTGGCCAGGTGAACGAGGTTGATCAGAGACCTAATGTAATCACCACTATATCTACCGGGAACATACCCACTTGAGAAGGATGGATTAATGTAGGGAAGAGGGGGTTCAGCCTGGCCGACATGGTTTTTGCAAAGATCTTGCTATCCACATTGATGAGGGATATTGGTCTGTAGCTAGAGAGGAGGGTGGGATCTTTCTTTTTACGGGAGGACTGTAATGACAGCTTCCCATAGAGTAAGTGGAAAGCTGCCTATAGCAAGTGCATCTTTATAGACTGTGCAGAGCAGTGGGGAGACAGTGTTAGATAGTGATTGCCAGAGCTCACCATGCCCCCAGAGGCATTGCCTGTTCTCATAGTCTACAAGGCTTGTTCAGCTTCTTCTTTATTGATTGGCACCTCTAGGAGAGCATTTTGCATAGCTGTGAGCTTGGGAAGATCAAGGGAAGACAGAAAACTTTTAATTTGAGTGCTGTCCATTTGTCTGGAGGAGTATAGTTTGGTGTAAAATGTTTCATAATGATATTTATAGCTTGAGCACTGGTTTGTGTCTTCACATTGTCATCCCTTAGCTCGGCAATGTGACATTCTGCCAGCTGCTTCCTTAGCCAATAAGCTAGTATTTTGCCACCCTTCTCCCCTCCTCCCCAGTATTTATGCCTCAATCTGAGAATTGCCACTTCTGCTTTCCTGGATAACAGGTAATTAATCTCAGTTCTGGGACTTAAAATGGTGTGGTCCATCAGTGGGTCAGGGTTAGAGTAGGACTTGGGAGGCAGCTTTGGCTGTTGTTTCTACACTCTGAAGCTGCATCTCCAGGCTGCTAAGTTGTTGTTCTCTTTTCCTATGCTGCCTTGTGGTGAACTCCATTATCTCTCCCCTGAGGGTGACCTTATGGACTTACCAGGTGGCACCTGCAGACATATTTGCAATGAGGTTTTCTTTTAAGAAAAGGGTGGCCTGGTTGTTGAGTCAGGGTTGGAAGTCTGGGTCTCTGAGGCATAGGGGATCTAGCCTCCATGTGGAGGAGGGTGTGTGCTTGAGCCCCATAAAACATGCAGATGGACTGGAGCATGGTCTGATATAACAGTTGTAAGGATCTCGGAACCCAGCAAAAGGTGAGAAATTTATGGGGAGAACAGCCAGTAGTCCATATGACTGCATGATCCACGGACTGGCGAGTGAAAGGTGTGATCTTGCACACATGGGTGAAAAACCCGCCATATGTCCGAGAGTCCTGTGTCCTGCATTAGCTGCCAAATGGAGAGCTGAACTTTTGGGTGGGATTCCTGCCCATTGGCGCTGCGGTCCATTTTTGGAGAGATAGACGGGTTAAAGTCCCTTCTCAAGAGAATGGGGTGTTGCTTTCCATTATTTTCCCCAGCTTTTGGGCTATTTCATGGAAGAAGGTTGGTGCGTCTTCATTGGGGTGTATATGTTGCCCAGGAGAAGGGGCCATCTGGTGTGTTCATGAGGTAAAATCCACCTGCCTTGTGCATCACTTTTGGTTTTCTCAAGGTACATCTGAGGGACCTGTGCACAAGGGTGGCCACTCCACATTTCTAGTGTGGGCAGATGCTAGAATAGCTGCCTGACACATTCTTTGACCAGCCTGGCATGGTTGAGAGTTTAGTTTGGTCTCCTGCAGGAAGGCCAGGCTGGCCCACAGCTTTTTTTAAATGTGAGAAGACCTGTTTATGCTTCACTGGGGTGTTTAGGCCCCAAACATTCCAGGTGAAGCAATTTAGCTCACCCATTGTCCGTAAGGGGTCTAGGCGTGTAGCAAAGGGGTTGAGTAAAGAGAGGCACTGTAGCTGCAGTCCAGTCTGGTATTTCCCAAGGAGGGCACGATAGTCTTAATAACTCCTGTTTTATTAAACATACCCTGAAAGTCACTAAGTAGTCATCCTGAGCACCTGAAAAAGAGTAACCTAACATTTTTATATTAACTAAACTAAACAGAAACTTTTCAAACCTAACCATATAACTTTTTATAGAGGCAATAGCCAAGATTACTTTGGTGTGGCACCGGTGGTTAGCACCAAAAGTGCAAGAGACATGCCTGCCCACTCCTGGGTGTGGAAAATAGGTTTTACTCTCAGGGGTGGAGCCAAAACATAGCAGGGTAGTAACTTTGGAAGATAGCACATTTGGTTACGTTAGTAGCTGAACCACTGGGGTATCCTCACAGGGACATACAAGAGCGATAGCATACCTTCACCCAGGCACTTGCTAGCCTGAGGGGTTGTGCAAGCATTACCTTTGTGTTACACATGAGAGAAGTGGATTTGCCTTGCTGCAGGTGTAGTCAATAGTGATATGGCATATGGCCGATCAGAACCAAAGTACAGCCTGTATATATGTTTGTGCTATTAGATTGACACTATTATTTTTACTTTTGCCCCACCTGTATGAATTGGGTCATGTGTTTGGGTCCCCAGTGCAAGACACTTGGCCAGCCCTGGCCCACTGGGGGCTCACAAAATGGGTACCAGGTGCATGCTTTTAACAGGGGATAAGTGGGGACCAGGTAGGGGTACCTTTAAGTCAGTCAGAGAAAAACAGTTTTACAATCATGAAGGTACACCAACATTATCTTTTAATCCAGGCCCCAGTGTGCAGCAGCCCTGCAAGAAAGGTCCTTTGCTGGACTGTTTCAGTCCTGCTGCATGCACATACGATCCAACTGTCAGTACAGGGCCTCACAGTGTCAGGTTAAAGAGTGGTAGTGAGTTGATTTGGGCTGTTTCTGAGCATTCCTCCAGCCCCATTACAACTGGCAGCGAATACCGACTACTAACCCTAGTGTCCCCTCCCCAACCACACCCACACGCCACATTAAGTTCTATCCCCACAAAACATTAAAACCACTTATCTGGAAGCAGTCCCAGTATTCATCTTGTGCCTGTAGGAAGAGTCGCAGAGTCAGTCAAGCTTGGCAGGTGATGCTGTGGAGCTCTCAGCAGCAGTCAGAGGCATGTGCAGAGTCAGTGAATGGGGCAAAATCCTCAAAAAACTGGGGAAGGGGGTTGTGGACCTGCCCGCCTGGAAATGTTTTAAAATCTTATTGTAAATGGTGCATTTTCCAACATTTTAGAGCTGAGTGAGACTCGGCCATAGCCCAGGATGGAACACAGCCCTGCGCCCTGAAGTTACAGTGGTGGCACAGCAGCCAGCAGTCAGCCTACCAGTCCTGCCTCACCACTCCACCCTCTCAAGTTACTTGGTATTACTTGGTGCAATAAAACAGAAGAAGGCCACAGCCCACCGTGACTGTTCCCCGCACAGTGTGGGACATTGTTTAATTATTTTCCCATATCCAAACATCTAGTTTATTTTTAAAAGTTGTGGTGCAAAGATACTCAACTATATCCTGTGGCAGGGTGTTCCATACACTAGAAACCCTTATTGAAAAAAAGTTTCCCCTCTTACTAGTTCTATAACTTTTGACCTCAAGCTGTTTGTTATGCAGTCTTGGAACATGTCTCCTTTTGGAGAAGGTTAGACCACATTTTTCCATGAGATCTGGTGAATTTATTAAGTTATATACCAAACCTGCATCACGGCCAAGAAAATTATAATGGGGCTTGCCTCACCTGGTGTCTGTGCCCTTCTTAAGCCTAGACATAGGAACGTCACTACAAGGAGATCCAATTCCCATCTACTACATATCCCACGATGTCACACGACCCAAGGACAAAGACCATTGGCCTATTGGGCATCCAACTGGCTCAACTCTCTTGGCAGCAACATAGCGACCGCTCCAACACTCGGCCTTTTCAAGTCCAAGCTGTGCCTCTCACTGCTTGTATCCTGCGATTGCCCATCTTAACATTTCCACCATTCCAGCTGCACATGCCCCAGCACCCAGCACTTACAATCCGTCTTTGCACCCCTAGCACCTTACTTGTCATATTCCCTCAACAAGGCCCCCTAGCTGCACTGTCTCCCGCCCTCACCCACCTCCCCCAGTATCTCCAGTCCTGCCCCCACCCCAACCACCTCCTGTACTCCCCCTTACCCCCTGCACCTCCTCCCCCCCTCGATCTCCTACCCTCCTCCCCCCGCTTCCCTTGTCTTGCTTATAGCTCAAGTTTTTGTACTGGTTATTACATGCCTGTAAGTCAATGACTATATGTTTGTAACTAAAAATGATGACTGTTGCACACGCTGACGTGGAATCTTTGTAAAAGAGCCTCAGCTCAAAGGTATTGTAATCCTAGATTGAAATAAATAAATAAATTATAGACCATGAGCATATCACCTCTTAATCTTCTATTTTGAAGAGAGAAGAGACCAATAACTTTTAATCTTGCCTGATAGTCCAAATTTGTTAGTCTGGGAATCATTTTAGTTGCTCTCCTCTGGACTTGTTCAAGTATGGCAATATCTTTTTAAGTTTGGATTCCAAAAGGGAGCTGTAATCTAGGTATGGTCTAATATATGCCCTGTACAGTGGGATGAGACATTGTTCAGTGTGGTTAATAAAGGTGCATTTAATTTGCCTCAATAGTCTATTGGTCATGCAAGCAGTTCTTACACAGTGATCCCTTGATGTGAGTTTGTTGCTGATATAAATACCTAGATCTTTCTCACAGTTAGATAAGTGAAGTGGAAGTCCATTTATGTGATATACTTCTTTTAGGGTTTTTGTAACGAAATGTACTACCAAGCATTTGTCTTGATTGAATTTCATATGATTTTGATTTGCCCAAGATATTAATTTTCCCAAGTCCTCTTTTAATGAGGAGATATTTTCTTGATTATTAACCATGCCTCCCAGTTTAGTATCACCTGCAATTTAACCATGACATTGTTAGGCCCTGTTTGTAAATCGCTAATGAAGAGATTCATCTGGTTGGTCCCAGGACTGACCCTGAGGGCACACCACTTGTCCTCTACCCAGTTCAGACAAAGCGTCATTAATTCTAACTTTCTGAGAGTGATGTGTTAACCAATTAGAAGTTCAGTTGACAATATTAGATGACAAGCCTAGATTGTGCATTTTAGTAATCAGTTTTTCATGTGATACTTTACCAAAGCCTCTGCTAAAGTCCAGAAGAATAACATCTGTAGGGATACCTACATCCAGTAAAGCACTTATATTGTTGTAAAACGATATCAAGTTAGTGGTACAAGAGTATTTGGGAGTAATTTGGACTTGGATGGAGAAACAGGCAGGTAAAACTAAATTTTTGCTGGACTGGGGATTTGGATAATCAGATCATTAAAACAAGTGGTCCCAGGGTTGATATTACTAAGCCGCTGCAATCAATGTGACACTATGTGGCTCTGCAATTCATTTGGGTATTTACTTGCAGAGATCAGAAACAAATGTTTAGAAAATAGATATTATACAAAGGATATTTAATGTTTTAAATGTAAGAGAATTTAACCCAAGAATGGCAGTTGCTCTCCTGAAATCCTATAGCTATGCAGGTGGCCAGTCCAACACTTGCCTGTGGCAGTAATAAATTACGGAGTATGGACAGATGCGTCAACGTCTGGAGTCAACATGCATAAAGTTTGGTTGAACATATTTTTACCCCCATCTCCCTCAAAACTGGCTAGGTAGTACAAATCTAAATACACAAGACTTTCTGGTAGAAATCTGAGAAAGACTTGAAAACTCACCACATCTGATGCCAGAATCCATAAAAGTATCATAAGACATGGTGAGTTTTCAAGGAGCTGTACTCTAACACACAGTAGGACCTTATTTTATTTTTAATCTTGGTCATCCTTATTTTAGATCCATTTGTGTGACAGAATATGTAACCTGGGGGGAAACACCCCTTTCTTTAGGGCAACATTTTCTCAAAAGCAAAGCTGATCGTAAGGCTGATCCACTTCATTCTTTCAAAGCACAGTTTGATCCTCACATGCATTATCACACATTAACAAAAATGCAGTAGACTTACTAACATACTATTTGCCAGCAGATTAGGCCTTATGGTCTATCGAGTCTGATCGAACCTCAGATCCCTAGTTGGGTGCCGAGGCCCTCCCCTCCCTTGTGTTCCAGAAACTCCTATCATCCATCCCCACCCCCCTGGGACAGGCCATCATCTGATACATCCACTTTCTGTGTCTGTCCCACCCTCTCTTGAAGCCCTCCACTGTGGATCTCTGAACCAGCTCGCCAGGCAGTGCATTACAAGGGTCCACCACCCTCTCAGTGAAAAACCTCCTCCTCTTTTCCCCCCCTCACCCTTCCTCCTTCCAACTTCAAATCATGCCCTCTGGTAATACCTCCCTGCTTTAGTCTAAAGATCCCCTCCATGTATACCCTATTTATTCCGTTGAGGTACTTGAAGACCTCAATCATGTCCCCCCATCTCTCCTCTCCTCCAATGAAAACAGGCAGAGCTCCTCAAGTCTGTCCTCATACGTCAAATCCCCTAGCCCTCATATCATCTTAGTTGCCCTCCTCTGTACCCTCTCCAGGAGCTGTATGTCCCTCTTCAAGTGTGGTCTCCAGTACTGCACACAGTACTCAAGGTGTGGTCTAACCAGTCCATTGTACAGTGGCAAAATCACTTCCTTGCTCCTAGAGATGATCCCCCTTACGATGCATCCCAACATCCTGTTTGCTTTGCTAGCCGCTCTCTTGCACTGCTCAGAGTTATTTATACATGCATCCACCATGACCTCTAGGTCTTTTTCCCCTGTTGAGGCCTCCAGCTCCTCCCCTCCCAGGGTGTACCAGTGTTTAGGGTTTCCCCACCCAGGATGTAACACCTTGCACTTGGTGATATTGAAATTTAATTTCCATGTGTGAGCTCACCTTTCCAGGGTGTCCATGTCCCCTTGCAGGACCAATCTCCCCTCTTCCCCCTGTCCAGGTCCCCTTAGAGGACCAACCTCCCCTCTTCCCACATTTGTGGGGAAAGTGGTCTCGATGGGTCTAGTGCCCACTTCCACTTTTTTCCTACCGAGTAATTCCAGGGTGTTTGTTATGACATGTGACAGGTGACACAAGGAGGTTACTTAGGACAAGGAGTTCAAAAACTCAGACATAGATGGGATCTCAGTTGTTCTCCATCTGCATAGAATGCGTCTTTTAACCTGGAGGCTCAAAGAGCAAGACATTTTTCTGGGGATGGGGTAATCTTGTGGATCGCTGGGTGTATGCCAAGTATTCAGAGTGCTGGGTCTGGTGGGATGGGTGTGCTAGTAATTCGGTAGCAAGTTCCCTTGTCTTTTTCCACAGGGGTTGTATTAAGCAATCCCAAAGAATGTGATTTAAATCTCTTGCCTGAGCCTTGCATCTCCAGCACGTATTGCTGTCTATTAATTTAGCCTTATGTAGGACCACTGGGGTCCTGTACCAGTGATAGAGAATTTTGTTTTGAATAAGCCTGCGTTTAGCATCAGGGTATGCAAAATGGCCCTGTGTCCAACAGGCTCACCACTGTTGGTCAGAGATGCTGATGTTTGGTGCTTGCTCCCATTTAGCTTTGGAGTTATTAGATTGAGAGGGGACTGTTTTCCTAAGAGCAGCATATATTTGGCTGGCTAGGCCTTTGCTAAGAAAAAGCCATCTGGGGACTACGTCCACACCAGTGGAGGGGGCCACTTCCTTCTGTATGTCTGCACTGTGCTACGCAGCTGGAGACTCCTATAGAAGTCAGTTTGAGGGAACCCTTTATCCTGTTTTAGAGACTGGAATGTTTCCATGGCATTTGAGCACTCAGTCAGCATATCCTTCAACTGCGTGATCTCTTTTGATTCCCAGTGGGGCCACAGAATTGAGTTATGGTCAATTTGTACCTCTACATTGCCCCATATGGGGGTCAGGGATATTGGAAGGGGTATGGTTTTGAGCTCCTTGTGCACCTTGGCCCAATATCTTATTGAGGGGCCTATAGTAGGGTGGTTTGTGGCAGCCTGGGAAGGGCGGTTGTAGAGAAGGAGAGACATATGGTGTGTTCTAGCATAGGTTTTTCCCATATAAAGCCATTGTGGGGAGGATGAGGTAAGAGGAAGAAACCATTTAAGTGTCTGTGTAGTTACAAAAGTCCATCTGTATCTTTCCATTCACAGAAGGCACCATCCACCCTCCTTACAGTGTGCACATAGTTTATTCCAGCTATATCTCGGCTTCTTATGTTCCCATAGGAAATTGCCATATAGTGTATCTATTGCTGCTGACCACTTGGGTGGGAGGTCCAGTGGTCTATGGGAAAGAATGTACAGCAGTTTGGGAGCAGAAATCATTTTAATTGCCAACATTTTGCCTGCCAGTGTGAGGTGCAGGGATTTCCATCTTTCTAGCCCTGTTTTGATATCAGTCAGCAGGGCTTTCAGATTTATTTCCCATGTTTTGGCTATGTCAGGGGTTATCTGGATGCAAAAGTAAGTCAGGTCTAAGGGGGGCCCATCTTAGCCCATAGGGGGCAGCAATGGAGGAAGTGCAGTGGTGGTTCAGAGGTAGAACCTCTGTTTTCCCTTGGTTCACGCTGAGGCCTGAATAGGCCTTAAAGACAGAGAGCAGGTTCAGCAGGGGAGGCAGTGATGTACTGATGTTTGACAGGGGGACCAGCAGATCATCAGCGTGCATGAGTGTGGAGTATTGTTGATCTCCTACTGCAATGCCTTGGATGTTGGGGTGCTGTCTGATGGCCTCGGCCAGAGGCTCAACTGCCAGTAAAACAATAAAGGGGATGGAGGGCAGCCCTGTCTTGTGCCTCTCCCCAGGAGGAAGGGGTCCGAGGGGGCTGAGTTGGTTATAATCCTTGCTGTTGGATGGTTGTAAAGGGCTGAAATCTATCTCAGAAAGTTTCCCCCAAAACCTTGATATTTGAGTACCTCAGCAAGGTAGTCCCACTTCAGGGAGTCAAAGACCTTTTCAAAATCTGTGGCAATTGCTGCCACTGGAGTGGGAAGGGGTTTGGCCAGGTGAACGAGGTTGATCAGAGACCTAATGTAATCACCACTATATCTACCGGGAACATACCCACTTGAGAAGGATGGATTAATGTAGGGAAGAGGGGGTTCAGCCTGGCCGACATGGTTTTTGCAAAGATCTTGCTATCCACATTGATGAGGGATATTGGTCTGTAGCTAGAGAGGAGGGTGGGATCTTTCTTTTTACGGGAGGACTGTAATGACAGCTTCCCATAGAGTAAGTGGAAAGCTGCCTATAGCAAGTGCATCTTTATAGACTGTGCAGAGCAGTGGGGAGACAGTGTTAGATAGTGATTGCCAGAGCTCTGCCATGCCCCCCAGAGGCATTGCCTGTTCTCATAGTCTACAAGGCTTGTTCAGCTTCTTCTTTATTGATTGGCACCTCTAGGAGAGCATTTTGCATAGCTGTGAGCTTGGGAAGATCAAGGGAAGACAGAAAACTTTTAATTTGAGTGCTGTCCATTTGTCTGGAGGAGTATAGTTTGGTGTAAAATGTTTCATAATGATATTTATAGCTTGAGCACTGGTTTGTGTCTTCACATTGTCATCCCTTAGCTCGGCAATGTGACATTCTGCCAACTGCTTCCTTAGCCAATAAGCTAGTATTTTGCCACCTTCTCCCTCCTCCCAGTATTTATGCCTCAATCTGAGAATTGCCACTTCTGCTTTCCTGGATAACAGGTAATTAATCTCAGTTCTGGGACTTAAAATGGTGTGGTCCATCAGTGGGTCAGGGTTAGAGTAGGACTTGGGAGGCAGCTTTGGCTGTTGTTTCTACACTCTGAAGCTGCATCTCCAGGCTGCTAAGTTGTTGTTCTCTTTTCCTATGCTGCCTTGTGGTGAACTCCATTATCTCTCCCCTGAGGGTGACCTTATGGACTTACCAGGTGGCACCTGCAGACATATTTGCAATGAGGTTTTCTTTTAAGAAAAGGGTGGCCTGGTTGTTGAGTCAGGGTTGGAAGTCTGGGTCTCTGAGGCATGGGGATCTAGCCTCCATGTGGAGGAGGGTGTGCTTGAGCCCCATAAAACATGCAGATGGACTGGAGCATGGTCTGATATAACAGTTGTAAGGATCTCGGAACCCAGCAAAGGTGAGAAATTTATGGGGAGAACAGCCAGTAGTCCATATGACTGCATGATCCACGGACTGGCGAGTGAAAGGTGTGATCTTGCACACATGGGTGAAAAACCCGCCATATGTCCGAGAGTCCTGTGTCCTGCATTAGCTGCCAAATGGAGAGCTGAACTTTTGGGTGGGATTCCTGCCCATTGGCGCTGCGGTCCATTTTTGGAGAGATAGACGGGTTAAAGTCCCTTCTCAAGAGAATGGGGGTGTTGCTTTCCATTATTTTCCCCAGCTTTTGGGCTATTTCATGGAAGAAGGTTGGTGCGTCTTCATTGGGGTGTATATGTTGCCCAGGAGAAGGGGGCCATCTGGTGTGTTCATGAGGGTAAAAATCCACCTGCCTTGTGCATCACTTTTGGTTTTCTGCGAGGTACATCTGAGGGACCTGTGCACAAGGGTGGCCACTCCACATTTCCTAGTGTGGGCAGATGCTAAGAATAGCTGCCTGACACATTCTTTGACCAGCCTGGCATGGTTGAGAGTTTAGTTTGGTCTCCTGCAGGAAGGCCAGGCTGGCCCACAGCTTTTTTTAAATGTGAGAAGACCTGTTTATGCTTCACTGGGGTGTTTAGGCCCCAAACATTCCAGGTGAAGCAATTTAGCTCACCCATTGTCCGTAAGGGGTCTAGGCGTGTAGCAAAGGGGTTGAGTAAAGAGAGGCACTGTAGCTGCAGTCCAGTCTGGTATTTCCCAAGGAGGGCACGATAGTCTTAATAACTCCTGTTTTATTAAACATACCCTGAAAGTCACTAAGTAGTCATCCTGAGCACCTGAAAAAGAGTAACCTAACATTTTTATATTAACTAAACTAAACAGAAACTTTTCAAACCTAACCATATAACTTTTTATAGAGGCAATAGCCAAGATTACTTTGGTGTGGCACCGGTGGTTAGCACCAAAAGTGCAAGAGACATGCCTGCCCACTCCTGGGTGTGGAAAATAGGTTTTACTCTCAGGGGTGGAGCCAAAACATAGCAGGGTAGTAACTTTGGAAGATAGCACATTTGGTTACGTTAGTAGCTGAACCACTGGGGTATCCTCACAGGGACATACAAGAGCGATAGCATACCTTCACCCAGGCACTTGCTAGCCTGAGGGGTTGTGCAAGCATTACCTTTGTGTTACACATGAGAGAGGTGGATTTGCCTTGCTACGGAGTGTAGTCAATAGTGATATGGCATATGGCCGATCAGAACCAAGGTACAGCCTGTATATATGTTGTGCGCTATTAGATTGACACTATTATTTTTACTTTTGCCCCACCTGTATGAATTGGGTCATGTGTTTGGGTCCCCAGTGCAAGACACTTGGCCAGCCCTGGCCCACTGGGGGCTCACAAAATGGGTACCAGGTGCATGCTTTTAACAGGGGATAAGTGGGGACCAGGTAGGGGTACCTTTAAGTCAGTCAGAGAAAAACAGTTTTACAATCATGAAGGTACACCAACATTATCTTTTAATCCAGGCCCCAGTGTGCAGCAGCCCTGCAAGAAAGGTCCTTTGCTGGACTGTTTCAGTCCTGCTGCATGCACATACGATCCAACTGTCAGTACAGGGCCTCACAGTGTCAGGTTAAAGAGTGGTAGTGAGTTGATTTGGGCTGTTTCTGAGCATTCCTCCAGCCCCATTACAACTGGCAGCGAATACCGACTACTAACCCTAGTGTCCCCTCCCCAACCACACCCACACGCCACATTAAGTTCTATCCCCACAAAACATTAAAACCACTTATCTGGAAGCAGTCCCAGTATTCATCTTGTGCCTGTAGGAAGAGTCGCAGAGTCAGTCAAGCTTGGCAGGTGATGCTGTGGAGCTCTCAGCAGCAGTCAGAGGCATGTGCAGAGTCAGTGAATGGGCAAAATCCTCAAAAACTGGGGAGGGGTTGTGGACCTGCCGCCTGGAAATGTTTAAAATCTTATTGTAAATGGTGCATTTTCCAACATTTTAGAGCTGAGTGAGACTCGGCCATAGCCCAGGATGGAACACAGCCCTGCGCCTGAAGTTACAGTGGTGGCACAGCAGCCAGCAGTCAGCCTACCAGTCCTGCCTCACCACTCCACCCTCTCAAGTTACTTGGTATTACTTGGTGCAATAAAACAGAAGAAGGCCACAGCCCACGTGACTGTTCCCGCACAGTGTGGGACATTGTTTAATTATTTTCCCATATCCAAACATCTAGTTTATTTTTAAAAGTTGTGGTGCAAAGATACTCAACTATATCCTGTGGCAGGGTGTTCCATACACTAGAAACCCTTATTGAAAAAAGTTTCCCCTCTTACTAGTTCTATAACTTTTGACCTCAAGCTGTTTGTTATGCAGTCTTGGAACATGTCTCCTTTTGGAGAAGGTTAGACCACATTTTTCCATGAGATCTGGTGAATTTATTAAGTTATATACCAAACCTGCATCACGGCCAAGAAAATTATAATGGGGCTTGCCTCACCTGGTGTCTGTGCCCTTCTTAAGCCTAGACATAGGAACGTCACTACAAGGAGATCCAATTCCCATCTACTACATATCCCACGATGTCACACGACCCAAGGACAAAGACCATTGGCCTATTGGGCATCCAACTGGCTCAACTCTCTTGGCAGCAACATAGCGACCGCTCCAACACTCGGCCTTTTCAAGTCCAAGCTGTGCCTCTCACTGCTTGTATCCTGCGATTGCCCATCTTAACATTTCCACCATTCCAGCTGCACATGCCCCAGCACCCAGCACTTACAATCCGTCTTTGCACCCCTAGCACCTTACTTGTCATATTCCCTCAACAAGGCCCCCTAGCTGCACTGTCTCCGCCCTCACCCACCTCCCCAGTATCTCCAGTCCTGCCCCACCCCAACCACCTCCTGTACTCCCCCTTACCCCTGCACCTCCTCCCCTCGATCTCCTACCTCCTCCCCCGCTTCCCTTGTCTTGCTTATAGCTCAAGTTTTGTACTGGTTATTACATGCCTGTAAGTCAATGACTATATGTTTGTAACTAAAAATGATGACTGTTACTGCGCTGACGTGGAATCTTTGTAAAGAGCCTCAGCTCAAAGGTATTGTAATCCTAGATTGAAATAAATAAATAAATTATAGACCATGAGCATATCACCTCTTAATCTTCTATTTTGAAGAGAGAAGAGACCAATAACTTTTAATCTTGCCTGATAGTCCAAATTTGTTAGTCTGGGAATCATTTTAGTTGCTCTCCTCTGGACTTGTTCAAGTATGGCAATATCTTTTTTTAAGTTTGGATTCCAAAAAGGGGAGCTGTAATCTAGGTATGGTCTAATATATGCCCTGTACAGTGGGATGAGACATTGTTCAGTGTGGTTAATAAAGGTGCATTTAATTTGCCTCAATAGTCTATTGGTCATGCAAGCAGTTCTTACACAGTGATCCCTTGATGTGAGTTTGTTGCTGATATAAATACCTAGATCTTTCTCACAGTTAGATAAGTGAAGTGGAAGTCCATTTATGTGATATACTTCTTTTAGGGTTTTTTTGTAACGAAATGTACTACCAAGCATTTGTCTTGATTGAATTTCATATGATTTTGATTTGCCCAAGATATTAATTTTCCCAAGTCCTCTTTTAATGAGGAGATATTTTCTTGATTATTAACCATGCCTCCCAGTTTAGTATCACCTGCGAATTTAACCATGACATTGTTAGGCCCTGTTTGTAAATCGCTAATGAAGAGATTAAATACGGTTGGTCCCAGGACTGACCCCTGAGGCACACCACTTGTCACTCTACCCAGTTCAGACAAAGCGTCATTAATTCTAACTTTCTGAGAGTGATGTGTTAACCAATTAGAAGTTCAGTTGACAATATTAGATGACAAGCCTAGATTGTGCATTTTAGTAATCAGTTTTTCATGTGATACTTTACCAAAGCCTCTGCTAAAGTCCAGAAGAATAACATCTGTAGGGATACCTACATCCATAAAGCACTTATATTGTTGTAAAACGATATCAAGTTAGTGGTACAAGAGTATTTGGGAGTAATTTGGACTTGGATGGAGAAACAGGCAGGTAAAACTAAATTTTTGCTGGACTGGGGATTTGGATAATCAGATCATTAAAACAAGTGGTCCCAGGGTTGATATTACTAAGCCGCTGCAATCAATGTGACACTATGTGGCTCTGCAATTGCATTTTGGGTATTTACTTGCAGAGATCAGAAACAAATGTTTAGAAAATAGATATTATACAAAGGATATTTAATGTTTTAAATGTAAGAGAATTTAACCCAAGAATGGCAGTTGCTCTCCTGAAATCCTATAGCTATGCAGGTGGCCAGTCCAACACTTGCCTGTGGCAGTAATAAATTACGGAGTATGGACAGATGCGTCAACGTCTGGAGTCAACATGCATAAAGTTTGGTTGAACATATTTTACCCCATCTCCATAAAACTGGCTAGGTAGTACAAATCTAAATACACAAGACTTTCTGGTAGAAATCTGAGAAAAGACTTGAAAACTCACCACATCTGATGCCAGAATCCATAAAAGTATCATAAGACATGGTGAGTTTTCAAGGAGCTGTACTCTAACACACAGTAGGACCTTATTTTATTTTTAATCTTGGTCATCCTTATTTTAGATCCATTTGTGTGACAGAATATGTAACCTGGGGAAACACCCCTTTCTTTAGGGCAACATTTTCTCAAAAGCAAAGCTGATCGTAAGGCTGATCCACTTCATTCTTTCAAAGCACAGTTTGATCCTCACATGCATTATCACACATTAACAAAAATGCAGTAGACTTACTAACATACTATTTGCCAGCAGATTAGGCCTTATGGTCTATCGAGTCTGATCGAACCTCAGATCCCTAGTTGGGTGCCGAGGCCCTCCCCTCCCTTGTGTTCCAGAAACTCCTATCATCCATCCCCACCCCCCTGGGACAGGCCATCATCTGATACATCCACTTTCTGTGTCTGTCCCACCCTCTCTTGAAGCCCTCCACTGTGGATCTCTGAACCAGCTCGCCAGGCAGTGCATTACAAGGGTCCACCACCCTCTCAGTGAAAAACCTCCTCCTCTTTTCCCCCCTCACCCTTCCTCCTTCCAACTTCAAATCATGCCCTCTGGTAATACCTCCCTGCTTTAGTCTAAAGATCCCCTCCATGTTTACCCTATTTATTCCCTTGAGGTACTTGAAGACCTCAATCATGTCCCCCATCTCTCCTCTCCTCCAATGAAAACAGGCAGAGCTCCTCAAGTCTGTCCTCATACGTCAAATCCCCTAGCCCTCATATCATCTTAGTTGCCCTCCTCTGTACCCTCTCCAGGAGCTGTATGTCCCTCTTCAAGTGTGGTCTCCAGTACTGCACACAGTACTCAAGGTGTGGTCTAACCAGTCCATTGTACAGTGGCAAAATCACTTCCTTGCTCCTAGAGATGATCCCCCTTACGATGCATCCCAACATCCTGTTTGCCTTGCTAGCCGCTCTCCTGTACTGCTCAGAGTTATTCATACATGCATCCACCATGACCCCTAGGTCTTTTTCCCCTGTTGAGGCCTCTAGCACCTCCCCTCCCAGGGTGTACCTGTGTTTAGGGTTTCCCCATTGAATGAGAGTGGAATATTTTGAAGAGTACAATACCAGACTTTTGATAATTTATCTTTTAAGAGAAAGCTTAAGAGTGCACATGTAACCCCCCCAACAAATGGGGGTTCCCAAAAAGTCTTCCTTGAGCTTGCCTAAATGCTCACTGCCAGGCTGGTGTCCTGTGTTTTAGCAGTTTAAATGTGATTACCAGAGCCTGTATAGCCTCTGTGTACTGTCTCTTTAAGAGCTGCCTGATTGCAGCTTACGCAATCTGAGAGGGAGCTCTGTTGAAAGATGTTACTATTTATTGAAAAACATTTAGCGTGATAATGATAATGTAGTTTGTCTAACCTGCTTTCTTTGTAGCAAGGACTGTTTTGTTTGTCTCCACTATCCTGGTCCTGGACTGCAAATTGGACCAATCATTTCTGGTGGGACCTAAAATGTAGCTAGACTACAGGAGCTGTCTGAATTCAAAATCTGTAGGAATTGTAGTTTGAGCTTTTTGCACCTTTTTTGCAACTGAAGGGGAAGATCTTGCTTTGACTGACAGCCAAATCAGCCAACCAAATCTTTTGGATCTTGGGGAAGTCCCAGGCTGCTTGCAGTTTTCAGTTAATTCTGAGTTGGAAAGTGAAATGAGAGGAGCTCAAGTGTTTTTTGAGAGCAATCCTGAGTGGATTCGCATGGGAGAACTGTGAAAAGGCTGAGTGTTTGGCTTGCATGTCTGCCTGCTGCTCCTGAGGGGGAGAGAAGAGAATTATTGTGGACTAAATCCAAGTTTGTGTGTCTAAAGTAAGCTATTGAAATGGGCCAGGCTCAACCAGAAGAAGACCGAAGATTTTGCTGAATGCGATCAGCCTGTCAGGAGTTACAGCTACCTCTAAGCTCCCGGTGTGTGCAGAGACTTTGCGATTGTGACCGGGGAGTGCTTTGCCTGGTCAAGTAGAATTCCCTTACATGTAAATGTGTTATTTGCTGCTTGTGGGTGGTGAGTTAGTTCCCCACTATGTGAACTGTGTTCTGCTTGCTGGAAGCTGTATCCAGCCCAAAATGAACTGCATCCAAATTTGTCTCCATGCGGTCTGGGCCTTGCCAGACTGGCCCAGCCAGACTACCCACTGCACAGAGAAGCCATCGACGAGAGACCTGCCTGGGGATCAGCCCCCTGCTCCATGCTTGAACAGGAATGACGCCTCTGTGACTCATGTGGGCCCTGCTTCTCCTGGCATTCCAGATCAACCACCTGCAATCTTGATTTTCGTCCAGCCTGTGTCCAGTCTTGGGTATCATGAGTAAATACCAGGGTAGCTCCCTGCAATAGCAGCTTCATCTGAGTGTGTCATCTGATTGTCTTGTTTTGTTTCATTTACGAACTGAGCCCTCTGGCTCTAGATTACAAATATTGTGTACCGTGCATGTTATATTTTCCATCACAGGGCCCCGACTAGCTGCAACCCCGGGCAATGGTCCTGGCTAGTCCATCTCTTCTCCACCTGGGTACCTAGAGGGGGACTGTGTGGGGGGACTCAAAGCACATGCATAACTGCTTGATTGATATAACCTTTAAGCTAATTAACATGATTTTACCCCTCCCTTGTTCAAGTCCCCTGAATAAATCAGATCTAACTTTTTCTGCATGTAATCTCACTGTGGTTCCAGTTTGTGCTCAACATACTGTACTGTTGCTATTTGCTGTGCTTAACCTTGTTTTACAGGGGGTCCCCAGGGTCGAGCCAGATGAACCAGCCCTGGTGGCAAGTGCAAACAGTGTAGGTACTTGTGTGGTATACCAGGGGTATTGTGAAAGTGATTATTGTACAGTGTTCAGACCACTAAAGGGGAAAGAGGGGGGTTACAGTGTCCCGGAGGGCTGTGCCCAGGTTAGCTTGACCACTACAAACCCTGACCTCCGGGTGGAGGCACCCGTTTCAGAACTCAGGCCCTTTAACCTGCTACTAGCCAAGCAGGCAGGAATAGTAGCCCTTGGGATAGCGCCACCTAGGGGTTACACACAGAGTTATTTATTCTCCTTTCCCACCGCCAGACATGTAATTGAATTGGCGAACATTGCCCTGGTGACTATAGATGCTCTTCCAACTATAGGAGACGTCATGTGTTCTAGAAGATATTTCATTCATTGGGAACCCATTGGGGGATGCTTGGTTGTCACAGAATTAATTTGCACTTGTATAAAAATTATTTTTGTACCACCATGTCTAGTTTTAATTCTAAATGTTAATGTATGCTTGTCTCTTGGCATTGCATCCTAGTGTACTTTTCTAGCAAAAGATACTGAGTACAGACAAAGATTGCATGTTTATTTTTATTGGTCTTCCTTCAGGTTTTTGTGTGGTATGAACAATGATAATTAAAAAAAAAAAAAACAACACTAGATCAGACATAACCTTAACATCCGATCCACCCCCCGCACCGATGTATATTTTGAGCACATACCAATTATAAATTGGCACTATCCTTCTTCTGCGCAGCTCAATCTTACACACAATCCTGTTGTGTTATGGCTGCTGCTGTACTCAGTGTCAGTCACAGCAGGCTCCAGATTGGTTTGCCTGGGGTGGAGTCTGGTCTGGGAGTCTCAGGATAGGGACAGGTAAGGGTTTGATGGCTACTAGCTGCTGGAAACAGATGCAACCTGGTTCCACCACATTCTGCACTGACACTGTCAAATCCCATGCACAGATGAAAGCTGAATGCTCTGTCATGTGCAGATAGTAAGGCTGGACCACGCATGGCATCACAGCATTCAGTTTGTTTTTTTTCACTGGCGGCCATGCAATGCCGGACTTGCATGTTCAGACAGTTGCTTTTCAACAAGGGGGAAGGGGAGGGGAAGGGGAAATTGTTTAACCAGGAGAGACACTTTAAGCTGAAGCTTGTTTCCAGGTGTGACCTGGGAGCACAAGAAAGTTAAACTCAATGGATTGAGGACAAGCTGCAGCTGTGGAGTTACAGTCCAATGTGTCCATGTTGTCCTGGGAGGAGTGGCTTTGTTTCTCTGCAGGCCCCCTTGCAGTCCAGAACTCACAGGGAAAAGTCTTTCTAAGAAAATTCATGACATTGTCTGGGTGTGAGAACAGCAGTGGCACCCCATTATACACAATCCACACGGTCGCCGGGTTGCAGATCAAAAACTGTATGTTTAGTGAATGTAGCAGCTTGCGGCAATCCGTATAGGCCCTTCGGTGATCGGAGAGTTCTTTAGAGTAGTCCTGATATATTAGAATTCTGTGACCTTGCCATTCAAGTTGCCCTTTCTTGCGGCCATGGCGGTAATCACTTCTTTCTGCCAAAAGTCCAGGAACCTTGCTAAAATTGGCCAAGACCTCTCACCCGGTCTAAGTGGAGGAGCCAGGGAGAGATGTACTTGCTCAATGCGGAGAGCGATATCATGGGGCAAATCTAACATATTAGGAAGAGAGCATTGGAGAAAACATACATCTTTCTGTTCAGTGCCCTCGGGAAAACCAAGGAACTGAAGGTTGTTTCTTCGGCTCTAGGTCATTCATTTTTTCCTTGCATGACATACAGTGCCCTGTTTTGCTCCCTAGCAGTGTGCGTGAGCTCCTGGATTGTGGTCTCTTGGCAGTTAATCCTCTGCTCTGTTTGGAATAACTGAGCCTCTACTGCTTGCACTGTTTGAGTATTGTGGTTGGACGCTATTATTAATTGGGTCATTTGTCCCATAACTTGCGTGAACATTGCTTCTACTCTTGTAGAGTCACAGCCGGCAACCGAGGCAGAGGTAATGCCTCATGGAGGAGATTTTAGCTCGATACTGCTGGGTTGGATTTGTGCTGGTAAACAGATGGCTTTCCCCCAAATTAGTAAGAGAAAGGTAGCTCCTTGTAGTCTGGTAGTTGTTTGCAGTATTTAAGGTTCCAAGTCCTAATGATGGATTATGGTGGATGTAAATCCCAGTGATTGTGAGAGCTATGCTACTATGCTGCCATCTTGGTTTAAGGTGTAGCCACGCCCCCCTGTCATGCCTTTCTGATACAGCATTGACACCAGTCCATCCATCCTGATCTTGAGGAATAGGCAGTTAGGTATGTATATATCAAGTAAGAATCTTGTTTGTCTTTCTAAACACATGTAATTTATTAAAAGGTCAAAGCAATGAGATTATAGATATTAGTGATATGAAAGCACACGTTATTTTCACAGTACATTGCTGATTTTGATACAAAACAAGCGAAGGGAGGAAGACTTTAAGGAAAAAGGGGGGATTATATCAGTTTCTGAATGGCAATATTAGTACTAGGATATGAAGTATGAATTTTAGTTATCTATGGGGAATAAGACATATTGTAATGAATCACTTTGTTCCCTCCACTCCTAAGGTCTGAAAATGGACCAGGCACTGCAAGGGCAGACTAAAATGAAAAGGAACACAGATTAATGCCTGGTTCACTGTATCACAAAGTAGTACTAGAGAATAATTAATTAATTCATTACTTTTAAAGTTTCACCAGGAAATGCACACTAAGCAAACATTGTTTGTTTCCAGGTGCATTCAGGGAAGGGGGAGATGGGAATAAAACAGGTCACAGCAGTAATAACATTACAGTGAGGAACAATGCAACTGAAAAATGATGACTGTTAAGTCAGTGCCTGCCCTGGTGGTATGAGCAGGGGTGAACCAGTCACCCACTGGGGATTTTGGGTGGGGGGGGGAGAGGTGGGTATTACATGGTAGGATGGGGGGGGGGCAGGACCACTAGACCACCAGGTAAGCTTAACTATTACACATGAAATATTAAGCTATTGGGGACTGCACAGTATTTACAGTATCTCAGTCTCAGTTTTGGCTTATGGATCCAAAGTGCTCCTGCAGTCAGTCTTTGTTATTACTGGAGCTGCTATCACACTGTCCCAAAATAGGCTTACTTTTTGGCTCCTCAAGAGTTCCTCGCTTGTAAGATGCCTCCCCGTACTAGGACCTAGTTTAAAAAAAACATACAGTCACTTTAATTTGTTATTCAAATAACTTCTCACATTAACTCTTCTGTGATTATTTGGTATAAACATTGTACATTACGTAGGACAAAACCAGCTCATGAATTAGTCAGAGTTAGACATGCCAGAACCCTGTTAATGGAGTTTAGAATTGTGTCTTAAATAAACAACTCCAGCATAAAACTTTTTTAGGCTTACTCATTTTATGACTTTGGATGAATGTATTTGCTAGTTCTTGAATTACACAACTCTCTCTCCCCTGAAATTGCTCTCTACTGATGATCCGTCTGCCCAATACTGCCAGTCTGCCCAATGCACAACTCCAGATGCTGGTGCATGGGTGTTATAAGCACCTGATGCTCACATGATTTATCTGGTGTGACATTTCAACCTCACAAACTCCCCAGCTCTTTTGAAATCTATTTAAAAACCTATTTAAACTATGTGACCTCTAAAAGAATAAAAGAGTAAAGATATAAAACTTGCAATGATTATATAGCTTAGCTGCTTGCCCACAGTTTACTTTTATAACTACTATTACTATACTCAGGGGAGCAGTTTTGCTGGAATATGCAAACAAAAATAAGTTTTCCTCTGAAAATACTTCAACGCCTTCCTCTCTAGTATTTTACTGTTTCTACTGCTGCTTCGTTTGTCTTGTTTGTCTTGATGTTAATTTCAGTTTCTTTCAAGAACCATCCATTCCTCTTCTATCACCACAGTGTTGTCTTTCTTCCTTTACTCAGTATTCCAGCTGCCATGTTAACTGCAGTATCAGTCCATTGCTTCAAACTCTCTGCAGAGCAATCTGCCTCTCCAGTCTGGGAAAGGGCTTTTCCACTATACAAGCTCCCACATCTCCTTAAGCTGGGGTACAGAAAGTAGAAAGACAGTACACTGCTTCAAGAAAGCTACACAAGAATTTCCAGAAAGCATTGTATATTAAAACAATGCCAGCAACTTTGGCATACCTGTTTCAAAATAACATCAAATACATGAAGAACTTCTGTAAAATCATTCCAGCACATCAAACCTATTGTGTCACAGCGCTTAGTGCTACTTCCCGGTGAGTGACAATGACTTCAATAAGATGCAGCATAACAGCCACCCCTGCCCCATGAAAATGGCAATAATGAATTATAAAATAAGTCTGGGCTTCTGAAGGATTCTCCATATCTTTAATCATATCATGTATAAGTTGTACAGCACCAGCAGATTAATATGCTGCTTTCTGTGTTACTGCTGCTATGCTGAATATGACTCTGGATCCTGAGTTCGTTTTGAAACCTTTAGCTGTTTGTCACTACCTGCCTGTGTCAACTCCTTTCAGCAGTAATGAAAAAGTAGTTCTGATATATAGATACATAGATACATAGACAGTGTCGGCAGATAAGGGCCTATGGCCCACCCAGTCTGCCCATTTGAGCTTGTAAGTTCAGTTTGTTTTCCTAGAAGTCTGTTGCCCCTTTACCCCTAACCTCAAGAATTCCTTTATGTCTATCCCATGCATTCTTAAATCCTGTGATTGTTTCAGCCCCCACCACTTCCTCTGGCAGGGTGTTCCACTTGTCCACCACCTGTTCTGTGAAGAAATTCTTTCTTATGTTTCCTCTGAATCGTCCTCCCTCCAACTTCATCCCATGCCCTCTAGTCCTGGAACATCTTTTTGCTTAAAATAGTGTTTTCCTGCACCCTGTTCCTCCCTGTAAGATACTTGTATGTCTCTATCATATCACCTCTCTCCCTCCTCTCCTCCAGGGAGTACATGTTCAGTTCCTTCAACCTGTCTTCATAGGACTTGTGATGCAATCCATGCACCATCTTTGTTGCCCTCCTCTGAACCTTCTCTACCCTGTCTATGTCCTTACGTAGGTATGGTCTCCAGAACCGTACACTGTACTCCAGGTGGGGCCTCACTAGTGTCTTGTATAGCGGAATTATGACCTCCCTTTTCCTGCTGGTGATGCCTCTGCCTATACATCCCAGCATCCTATTTGCTTTACCTGTTGCCTTGTCACACTGTTTCCCTACCTTGAGGTCATCAGAGATGATAACCCCAAGATCCCTTTCCTGCTTGGTGCATGCTATATCCTCACCCCCCCAACTGATATATTGTGCCAGGGTTTTTGTGCCCCATATGCATTATCTTGCACTTCTTTGCATTGAATTTCAACTGCCAAACCCCTGACCATTCTTCAAGTTTCTGCAGGTCGCTTCTCATTCTGTCTACACCCTCTGGGTGTAATTTTAATTCAGTAATATTTTATTTAATTTTAATTCAGTAATATTTATTTAATTCAGTAATATTTTAATTCAGAAACTCTTCTATCCCATATGTCATTCAGGTGGTTCTCAATATCTGGATCAAGGGACTGTTGTCAGCGTTGTCTCAGATGTGACGGCACTGTTACAAATCACTCTTTGTCTTTCTCTCTTTCTCTACTGAGACTGTTTTTACACTAATATTAAAGTAACATTGTTTTATGTGCCACCCCATGCCACATTGAGAAAATAATTACACCTTTGTGAGTGGCAGCAAAACATTAATAATACATTTGGAATTGTTACTGTATCAATTGTTCCTGTACTATCCACAACTACTCATCACAGACATCCATTCAGTAGGTACACAGTCATTGTTGGCACTGGTACTGTACATTCTGCACAGCACATCAGACTGAATGCATGAGAAGTCAAGGATTACTGGAAACGGGTCAAAGGGGACCTCTGCTGACCATGCACATGCATGTATTATTTACTCTATTAATGTGAGGCAATACTAATAATCATTCATTTTCATGTTATTTATGTTATTTTCCCACTGTTGATGTATAGAATTCTGTGTGCCACTGTATTGTGTCCCTGGCTACAGTGAGTGTAAAATCACACTAAAACAGGTGTTTGCCTCACACGGGTTAAAGATAAATAAATACATGGAGGGCAGAGTCCTTTACAGTGAGCACAGTGTGAGAAAGCATTATTAATGTTTTACAGTTAAACTTTTTATTAAGTATGAATTTATACAGAGACATGGTACAGGTATGATACATCCTGACATGGTGTTTAGTTCAGACAGCTGAACTGCAATACATGAGTGTACAACAGGCAAGCAGTTAACATCACAGACGTTGCAAGTAATCCTTAGTAACATTTATACTGTATGGTGCACGGGGTTGGGGGGTACATTACTCATTTAATAATAATTTGGCCTTACAGGCTAACAGACAGCTTGTATACACATATAACACCCAGGTCTTGACTTACAATAACTTTTCCCTTCAGGGTGGTTTTAGCAGGTCTTTTTTCCAGGACATTGCATTGTTTTGACCTCTGGAGGTTATGTATTGCAAATATGGGCACCAGACCAGGTGGTATCTTTGTTGGGTCTGTTGCGAATAATACAGCAGCCCGGAACTGATCACCAAGGTCTTCACTGCTTTGTACAAGTCTACTATCCCCAGAATGTGTGAGGTTCTCCACCTCATCAAGATTAATCGCCTGGCTTCAACTGAGGCCTGCACCAGCCATTGTAACTGTAGGTTTTTCAGGCACACATTTGGGGCCTGAAATCCTAACAGAAGAAGAGCTGTCTGGCATGAAATATTGGTGCCCATGACTGCTATGCATTCTCTTGCCACTGTGGCTGAGAATGGCTGAATGTTTGGGAGGTCCCACAGTATATGAAGGATTGCGTTGTCCCTTTTACACATCCAGCACTGGTCTGAGTGGAGTAGGCCCATTCTTTTCAGGAGTGTGGGGGCACAATACCACAGATGCAGGATTTTCTTCCATATTAAGAGGCTCTTTGTATCTTTGTAGGTCTTCTGAGTCATTCTCCAGCACCCTACCCACTCCTCTTCGGATATGATTCTGCCCAGCATCGTTTGCCACCTTTTTTTGGCCCTCAGGGATTGATAGGGTGTCTGATTTTTATTATGGCCTGTATCCTACCTGATAGGCATTTGTAACCAATTTACTATGGGGAAAGGCTGGGGGACATGCACCTTTCCTTTGCTGTGTGATGAACAATTACATTTGCTTCTTTGCCAGGTGGTATACACGTTCTGTATTTGAAGAAATTTCCAGTGGTCTGAGGCAGGGATACCATATTTTTCCCTCAAGTCTTGGAATGCGAGCAACCCACCAGTATTTGGGTCCACCAGGTCCCCTGCTTTAGTGATATTCTTAGCTTTCCAGGAGTTCCACATTATGTTCTTTTTGTCTATCTGGAGGGCGGGGTTGAGCCATAGTGGTGTATAGTTACCAGGATGCGTACAAATGTTTGCTAGCATCCCTGTTCTCTGAACAGCGAGATGTGCTGCCTTTATAGTAAGCCAGGGTGCAAATGTTTTTGGTAGGGGAGAGGTAAAAAACACTGCAGGATGTGCTCCTTCTAAGGCTGAGGTCACCATTTATGCCCAGGCCGGGCAATCCTGATTAGCTTCCCTAAACATTCTGTTCGAGGTGGCCAGGTTACAAGCAGTCGCAAAGTGATGAAAATCAGGCATGTTCCAGCCTCCCCTATCTTTGTGGGCTGTTAATTTTCCTCAACTAAACCTTGCTCTACTCATATCCTAGAGAAACTTCTCTAGTTTTATTTATTTTGTCAAACCAGGTTTTAGGAATCTCTATTGGAAGATGTGTCAGTAAGTAATATGTCCTAGAGGCCACCATAATCTTGATAGCTTCTATATTGCCCTTTAGGGAGAGGTTAACCAGTGTCCATCTGTCAATTTCTCTCCACTGGGAATTAGTGGTGGGAGTGAGGTTATCTGTTGCTAAGCTACTGACTTTGCACGATATCCTGATTCCCAGATATTTTATGCCATCTTTTGCTATTGGTAATTCTACAGCTCATGCACGTGAGGGGAGTGCAGTATCACTGAGGGGCAAAATCTCAGATTTATTTATATTAATTCGCAAGCTTGATAGTGCTGCAAAATTCTTTAGGGTCTCCAATTTTGTTGGTAGTCTGGCTCCTACAGTATATCTTCTGTGAGTATGAGGCAATCGTCCATGTATAATTTGGTGGTGTACTTCTCATCACCAATCTTTATTCCCTTTATTTCAGGATGCACTCTAAGCGCCTCTGCTAATGGCTCTATAGCCAGTATGAATAATAGGGGGAGAGAGGGCAACCTTGCCTCGGGCCTCTAAATAATTGGAAGGAGTTTGAGAGGGTGTCATTTGTTAGTAGCCTGGCATTTGGGGCTTCATGCAAGGTAAGGATCCAGCCACAAAAGCCGCTTCTGAAGTTCCCTTCCACCAGCACATGGTGCAGGTTCTCCCATTCAGTGGAGTCAAAGGCCTTCTCGAAGTCCACTGTGAGGGCCGCTGCTGGTGACGTAAGGCTGCTAGCCTTCTGAATGAGGGTAACTAAGGCCCTCATGTGGTCAGAGCTTGCCCTTCCTTTTGTAAAACCTACCTAGGCTGGGTGACTCATGCTCAGTAGGAGCTATTCCAACCTAGAGGCCAGCACTTTTGCCAGTCTTTTGGCATCTGCATTGATTAGCGAAATGGGGTGATAGCTGGTCGGGCTAATATGTTCCTTAACCTCCTTGGGCAACACCATTATAATCGCCTTCTGAAGGGTTGGTGGCAGAGATCATTTTTTGTGTGCCTCCTCCAGCATCCGAACTGGGGGGAGGGCACCACTGAGATAGCTACCACTTTATAATAGTTGGTGGGGTACCCATCGCTCCCTGGGGCCTTGTTGGGGGCCATAGCCATAGTGGCCGCAGTTATTTCTTGGAGTGTAAGGGGGGCATCTAATGTTTCTCTTTGTTGTGGTGTAAGCTTAGGCATCCTGAGTGGACTCATAAACTTCCTAAAGGCCTGGCTATCCCATACGGTGTGTGAAGCATACAACTTCTTGTAGAATGTTTGCATGATTTTGTTGATTGCTTTCGGGGTAGTGTGTAGTTTGCCGGACTTCCCAACAAGTTGTGCCATATGGCTTTCGGCCTGTTGCTTACGCAGGTGGAAGGCCAGTAGTCTACTTGCAACCCTTAGGTGGCGCTATCCCTTGGGCTACTACCCCTGCCTGCTTGGCTACTAACAGGTTAAGGGGCCTGAGTTCTAAAATGGGTGCCTCCACCCAAAGGTCAGGGTTGGTTTGGGTTACACTAACCAGGTCACAGCCCTCTGGGACACTGTGAACCCCTTTTCTCCCACTAGTGGCCCACACAATACACAACAGTAACTTTCCCAATCCCCCAGATATGCAAACCACATACACTTGTACTTGACACTTACCCCCAGGACTGGTTCCTTCAGCTTGACTCTGGGGACCCCCTGTAAAATAAGGTGATGCAGTACAACAGCCACAATGCAATACCTTTAGCATGAATTGACACCACAGTCAATGTAAATTTGTAGAAAAAACAGATCTGATTTATTTCAGGGGGCTGTAACAAGGAGGGAGAAAATCAGGTTTATTGGTTTAAACACTATAATAATCACAGTAATGTGCATGCACTTAGAGTCCCACTCAGCCACGTTCACTGGGTACCCGGGATGGGAAAAGGGGCTAGCCAGGTCCGTTGCAGCTGGTTGGGGCCCTGTGATGGAAAAAGAACATGCACACATAATTTGTAATCCGGAGCCGGATGGCCCAGTTTGTGGAAAGAAAAGCCCAAACAATCAGATGACACACTTTGATTAAACAAAAGTTGCAGGGAGCTACCCTGTTAATTACTCATGAAACCCAGACTAAACACAGGAGGACTGATGGATGAACTCTCAGGATTGACAGAAGAAGCTTGGCCCCTTGACGATGGATCGTTCTGTGCAGCAAGGTAGTGAGGCAGGACCCTTGTGACAGGGCCTATCTGCACCAGGCAGCTCTGATTCAGTCCGATTCTTGCTGGGAAAACAACTCCCAGCACTAACACACAGTTTGCAGCAAATGGGGAAACCACATTGCGATCCCCTTCCAGCACATAGCACATTTATATGTAAAAAAAAGTTTGCTGTATCAGGCAGATGACTTCTCAGTCCCGATTGCAAAAATCACTGCAATTACCCGGGAGCACTTTGGTAGCTAAAGTCCTGACAGGCCGATCGCTTTCAGCAAAATCTTCGGTTTTCTACAGGGTAAGCCTGGTCTCACAACAGCAGCAGCTTGCTTTTTCCTCACAAACTTCGGATTCAGTCCGAAAACATCCTCTTCTCCCTCTCAGGGCAGAAATCAGGCAAGTAGGCCAGCAATCAGGCCTTTCACGGTTCTCCCGCGTGAACTACGCAGCAAACCGGCCACTCGCACTCTCAGAGCTCCTTCTCTCTCCAGTTCCCAACTTGAATCTGGCTTGCAGCAGACAGCTCAGGGGCTTTCACTCAGATCCAAAAGGTTTGGTTGGTTGGTTCAGTTGTCAGTCACAGCAGGGCTCCCTCCATAGGTGCAAAAAGGTGCCACCAGGCCAGAAACTACATTACCTAGAGTCTCACTCCACGTAGCCCCATTTCAGTAGGCTCCTTTTGAGAATCCCAAGTACTGATTGGTCCCATTCGGCAGTCCTGGACCAAAATGGTGTAGCTAAACAAAAACAGTCCTGGCTGCAAGAAAGCAGATTAGAACAAACTACATTTTTACTACTATTTAAACAATCTACTAGCAATCAGTTACATCTTTCAAAAGGGCTCACTTTGCACATACAGAAACAGAGCGATTAGACAGTAGCCTGGGCAGGACTCAGGCTTAGAAACACACAGTTCCCCCATTCACATTAATTATGTCTGCAAGAGCAGCTCTTAAAGAGACAGTACGCTGAGGCTCTAAAGGCACTCACTGAGATGCCATTTAAAACGGCTTTAACGCCGAACACCACCTAGACTGGGAGCACTTAGGCAAGCTCCTGGAAGACTTTTGGGAATCCCCATTTGCAGGGGGGTTACACCCTTCCTGGCCTGGAAAAACTTGGTGTCCGCGTCAAGTAGGTTCCTTTATAAACTCTAATGCAAAACATTATATATACATTCACTCTAGCACATTAGGCATATAGCTTTAATCATCAATCCACATATTACCTTTGTTATAAACACATTTCTGATATTTCTCAGCAGATTGCTTTTTCCACAGTATTATACATACATTACACTTTGAACTCAGGTCATTACCTCCTGCACATGGTACTTGAAGAGAAGGGGCCCTTCCCTGTCACCTACCATGGGGCTAGATGGGACAGGGGCACCATACCTGGAGGGCAGAACAATTAGTCTGGAGTTAACACTTATGCTCAATTTGGGCAGTGAGCTCTGGGACGCATATACTCCTTTATGGACCACATTGAGAGGCAAGTCCACAGACCACCCAGGGGAATCATAGCTGAGGCGCACTACTGGTTTTACTGCTCTACCAGTCTTTCTGAGGGGAACAGTTACAGTCTCTGCACTTTTAGCTTGACTCTCAGTACTTTCTTCACTTTCAAGGGGAGTCTCTACCCGGGCAGAAGGGTTCGGACTTGAGACAATGTCAGCCTCTGGTTCAGCAAGTTCTGGTTCCACCACACTTTGCTCACTTGAAAAACTCTCTGGCACTGGGAATGAACCATCATGACACTCAAAATACTCTTCCTGCTCTGGCAAATCACCAGTCGGTCTCAGCTCATCTGCTTCATCCTCAGGCAATTCAAACAGTTCCACCATACAAAGTGACTCAATATCCTCTGACGTGACACTTTGCACTTCACTTTCTGGGAGCATTGGCTCCAAGGACGAAGCTGGGGGCTTAGACAGTGCAGAGGGCCCAGCATCATCCCCATAATTGACCAGGGGGTTACCTTGAAACAGCTGACTTAGTTCCTATGAAGGGTAGTAACCATAGTTGTACTCACTTTCATCTGAAACAGACTGACAGTCAGTCTCAACTTGTGTCAGTTGGGGAGGGACCCCTGGGTCAGTATCGGCAGTTGCAGACTTTCTCTGTTTCTGTTTTGCAGCAGCCCTTGTCACTGGTCCAGGGGGGGCAACTTCTTGGGGCTCAGATTCAATCAGTATCTGACCAATAGGCAACAAGTGATTGCGATGCATTGTCTTGGCATCCTTTGAGTTGTTTTCAGGCCTTACTTTATACAAGGGCAGATCATCCAGTTTGCCCACTACAATGTGAGGGAGATAGTGCCACCTGTCGGCTATTTTGTGTTTGCCATGCAGTCCCAGATTTCTCAACAATACACGGTCTCCCACTTGGAGTTCTTGGGCCTTTACCTTTTTGTCATATCTTTCTTTATTAGCCAGATTTCTTTTTTCAGCCATGGTCTGAGCCAGTTGGTATGCATGATTCAATTGAGCTTTTAACTTTTGCAGATATTGCAGGTACTGTCAGCTCTAACCCCATCAGGAGAAATGCCAAAACAGACATCCACAGGCAATTGGGCTTCTCTTCCAAACATAAGGCGGTAAGGGGAGAACCCTGTGGCATCACTTCTGGTACAGTTGTAAGCGTGTACTAAGGTGCTAATTTGTTGGCTCCATCTGGGCTTGTCTTTCGGGTGGAGAGTGCCTGGCATGTCAAGCAGGGTGCGGTTAAACTGTTCAGGCTGTGGGTCCCCCTGGGGGTGGTAAGGGGTAGTTCTGGATTTCCGCACTCCCCACAGAAAGAGCATCTCCTTGATTAATCGGCTCTTGAAATCTCGGCTTTTATTGGAATGGATTCTCTGAGGGGCTCCATAGTGAACAAAGAGATTCTCTACTAACACTTTAGCCACAGTGGATGCTTTCTGGTCCTTGTTGGGGAAGGCCTGGGCATGTCTCATAAAATGGTCAGTGACCACCAGCACATTGCTAATATTTCATTGATCAGGCTCCAAACTCAAAAACTCAATACAAATCAACTCCATGGGCGTTCTGGTGGTGATTTTAACAAGGGGCGCAGCCCTCTGGGGCAAGGCCTTGCTCTGTAGGCAGTGACTACAAGTCCATATATGATGCTCAAAATTGGCCCCCATCTTAGACCAGTAGAATCTTGACCGCACTAGATCAAGGGTTCAGTCTATACCAAGGTGCCCCATGTGGTTGTGTAGGGACCTTGGAACCAAGTCTCTGAAAGCAGTGGGCAAAACCAACTGTTGCTTGTCCACTTGTCCCTCTCTGTCTACTGTTTCTCTATACAGCAAGTGGTTAATTAGTTACAGTCTGGGACCTTCTCTATATAACAATGCAGTTCTCAAATCAGAGGAGCGCAACTTGGACACATCTTTCCCTGCGTAGAGGACTTCAAGTGCTGATCTGATCATAGGATCTCGGGATTGAGCCCGCTGAAGACTGTCATTATCTAACTGAGGCAGTGCACCAATGTCTAATGCAGAAAAGTGGTAGTAAGCAGCAGGTATACAATTATCAGAGGGCCCCAAGCAATCTACTAGACAGTCCACTGTGTCGGGGGATACTTGTTTCTCCTTGTCAAACTTTTGGCATAGCGCTCGAATATCAGGCTCTGACAGTCTGATCCAGTCATTTCTGGAAACAGGCCTCCAAGAGAGAGCATCCGCATCTATGTGATTTAGGCCTGCTCTGTACTCTACAGCGTAATCATCGGTAGACAATACAGAAAGCCACCTATGGCCAGTGACATCCAATTTGGCTGATGTCTGTACATAGGTCAAAGGATTATTATCTGTCTTTACCAGTATCTTTGCTCCATACAAGTACTTGTGGAATTGATCCACAATAGCCCATTTCAATACCAGGAACTCCAGTTTATGTACAGGGTAATTCTTCTCGGATGGGGTCAGACTTCTGCTTGCAAAGGCTACTGGTCTTAGGCCATTCTCATGCTCTTGACATAACACAGCCCCCAAACCTTGTAGGCCAGCATCAATATGTAACACATATGGTTTTGCAGAATCAGCATAGGCAAGGACAGGAGCGTGAGTGAGTTGGTATATGATCTCATGAAAATCAGCTTCACAATCAGGTGTCCAGCAGGGCCCAAAAGATTCATTAGGATGAAAATATACTCTCTCAGTTTCAGTGGAGGCCACTCTCTTGTGTTTCTTATTTGTGGGAGGGTAACCTTGGGTAAGATTCAGAAGTGGGCGAATCACCCTCGAGTAGTCCTTAATGAACCACGGGTAATAACCACAGAATCCTAGAAATCTTTGTAATTTTTTTAAGTTTTGAGGCTTGGGGCCAGGTGGTCAAGGCCTCAACTTTACTAGGATCAGTCTCTAGCCCCTCAGTGGATACTATATACCCCACATATTTCACTGAGGTTTGAAAGAATTGGCATTTGTCGATGGATAGCTTGAGGCCAAAATCTTCCAGGCGGTCCAATACTTTGAAAAGTCTGCTTTCATGTTCCTTCAATGAATTCCCAAATACTATAACATCGTTGAGGTATACCAGGCACTCTAACAAGTTCATATCCCCCACTGCAAGCTCCATCAGCCATTGAAAGGTGGCAGGGGCACCAGAGATCCCTTGGAGCATTCTCATAAACTCATAGAACCCAAGCGGACATATGAAGGCTGTCTTCTCACAGTCTTCTGGGGCCATGAGGATCTGGTAGTACCCACTGCGAATATCCAACACGGAGAACCACTTGCTACCATTCAGACAGTCTAGCTCATCTTGAATGCAGGGCATGGTGTATTGGTCAGGAATGGTCCTCCTGTTGAGGGTCCGACAATCCACACACATCCATACTGTTCCATTCTTCTTTTTTACCACTACAATAGGTGAAGCATAAGGGCTTCTGGATTCTTGAATTACACCAGCCGCAAGCATCTCCTGTAGGTGGCGTCTTACATCATCTATGTCAGCTGGTGCCAGGCGTCGGGACCTCTCACAACATGGCCTCTCATCATGCAGCCGGATTCGATACTCATCTCCTTGCACACATCCCACATCGCATTCCTTTAGGGAAAACACCTGGTCCCTCTGGGAAAGCTTCCTACTGATTCTCATCTTCCATTTGGCTGGCAACAGGCAGTAACCAAAATCAAACAAGTCTGGCATCATGCTGTCATTCTACCCCGAGTACTTGTTACTGGGTAGCACTACTGTGTCTGCACAGTGTACGTTAGCCAGGGTGCAACCTCTGTTTATTCAAATTTCTCTGCCTGACACATTGCGAACCTGGACCATTACCCATCGAGCATAGGCATGGACCAGAGAGGGTAAGACAATGGGTTAACCAGCGACCCTTCTAGCAATTTTCTATCGCCAGGAGCATCTAGCATGAGTATCTTGTTCTTGACATCCTTTCTTAGGCGGACCTCTCCTTGTAAGGTACAATGAGCGTTAGGCACTAAAATTAGGGATTCAGGGTCCTTCTTCCACACGACCTCAACTGGTTCATCTGGATCCATCTCTTCTGTATTCTTCTGTCACTCATAAGCACTCTTGATCAAGGCAGGAATCCTCAAAGTTCTACCAGTCCTCTGCCCCTGTTTTTTGTAGCAGAGTTGTGCCAACCGTCCAAACATATGGCCATTCGTCCCAATCAGCAGAGGAACTCCATCATACAGTCCAGTAGGGGGACACACTAATGCCAAGGTTTCCACTTGCTCAGCCATACCAGCTATTGAGGTAGAAAAAGACAGCCAAAATCTAATGTAGCCGGCATAAAGGTACGCCTTTTCACTTAACCTCCATACATGCAGTCCTTCCAAAGGCTGTAAGGGCACATCAGACAAATGCTTTTGGTACCAGTCTTGGAACATGATGGTTACTTGGGAGCCACTGTCCAGCACAGCCCTAGTAGATACTCCATTTACTTTCACAGTCATCTCCATGGAGGGACCCACCACCTTGGACCATTCTAGAGGGGCAGCAGCAGAGGCCCGGGCAGATGATTTAGCCACAAAGAAATTTGAGTTAGGGTTTCTCGGGCCCACACTGTGGTCATTTCGTGCACCCCTTGACCACTGATTCATTCTCCAAAGCTCCCCTTGTCGTCGGCTCACCACTCTCTCTAAGTCTTTCTGGGACCAGCATTCCCTCTTCATATGGTCATCTTTTCCACAGTTGTGACACATGATAGGCTCCTGGGACATCCTTGGAGAGAACATTGCCCGAGTAACTGAAGGATTGGCAAGGGGTTGGGGTCCATTATTTGCTGGCAAAGGTGAGAGGGGTATAACGTGCCTCAACAGTTCCTTCATGGTGGCAGTCAATTCTTTGATCTCACTCTGAGGGCTATCCTTGTTATAGGATGCCTGAGGGTGCACCCCCCCCCCCCATGGTGGTCACGGCCTGAACAGAATTGGAATCTGGTCCCATAGGGGAAGTCCTTGCAGGGGTGCCCACCTTCAACTCTTGATTCTCCTTCAGCAGTTCGTCTTTCAACAACTGGACCCAGGGCAGGAAGTCTTTTTCCTTCTCAAAGTACTCAGTAGCAGCTGATCTTTGCCCCTGAACCTCACTTGGTGGATTACCCTTGATCACTCGTGTCATAGCAGCAGGTATTGGTGCAATTTTCCCCCAGAGTCGCCTTTTCTCAACCCCTCAAATTTCTCTCATTAGCTCATCATAGAAGGGTGGCGATTCCAGTTGGTTGGCCAGGCGTAACTGAAGCAACAACAGTTCTGAAAAGGGGGCAGATTTAAGTATCCGGTCCAGCCTGGTTCTGTCTAATTCAGTTGCTGGCAAACTACCCTTTCTGAGGCATTCTTGCAGCAATCTTTCTAGCCGAGGTACATACACAGACAACAACTCCCCTTGATACTGCTGTGCATTTCTTACCTTCCACCACAGGTCCTCATCTGAATCCGGGCTCCCATAAACATTCTCCAATGCCTCAAGATAGTCCTGTGCAGTCGCTTCAGGGTTATTGGCCCGTTTGGCATGGATGGTAGCCAGGACAGGACCTCGGAGGCTCTCACTTAACCTCTTTCGCTTCTCTGTTTCTGATCATTGCCATTCCAGCACTAGAGGGGCAACATAGTCTATCCAGGTCTCCCAGTCATCCTCCCCTGGGGGAGGGTGCCCGAGAAGTTTCTTAACCTTCAGCAAGTGCCATGACTAATGGCAGGTACAGACATATGGGCCAGTATTGGCACGGGCACAGAAGGAGGGGCAATAATGGGCGCTGGAGCAGAAGGGGGTGTTGGGGGAGGAACACTCCCAGGTGGCAGAAACAGTTTCTTTAAGTCCTCCACAGTTTTCCCTTCCTCCAGCAACAACTTAGCAAATTTCTCCTCAAAAGTCTCAGATAGTGGGAGGAGGGGATCATCCTCCGTGAGGTCTTTACTGTCTTTAGTTATCACTCTCCAGGCAGTGAGGGCTCCTTCTGGGGTAATAGTCCATGGCACTTTGGAACTATCTACTGGGTCCCTACACTCTACTAAGGCCATGAAACTTTGGGCGAGCAGATTAGTCTGTCAACCTAAAACCACAGGGTTTTGCAAACATTCAGCCTGGGAAAGTACTCCCTTGACAGTGTCCTTATTGGTACCCAGTTGGATATCCAGGATAAGCACAGCATTTTGGGGGTCGATTTCCTGCCCAGTACACCACCCCACCAACTGGTGCACTGCCACTTCTGTTGGGGTAGCCATTTATTTTTAACAGCAATTTGTAAGTTTGGCCACTAGGAGATGCTAATCCCAGCGGTGCCTCCAAGATGTAACCCTTAGGTGGTGCTATCCCTTGGGCTACTACCCCTGCCTGCTTGGCTACTAACAGGTTAAGGGGCCTGAGTTCTAAAATGGTTGCCTCCACCCAAAGGCCACGGTTGGTTTGGGTTACGCTAACCAGGTCACAGCCCTCTGGGACACTGTGACCCCCTTTTTTCCCACTAGTGGCCCACACAATACACAACAGTAACTTTCCCAATACCCCAGATATGCAAACCACATACACTTGTACTTGGCACTTACCCCGAGGACTGGTTCCTTCAGCTTGACTCTGGGGACCCCCTGTAAAATAAGGTGATGCAGTACAACAGCAACAATGCAATACCTTTAGCATGACTTGACACCACAGTCAATGTAAATTTTCAGAAAAAACAGATCTGATTTATTTCAGGGGGCTATAACAAGGAGGGGGGAAATCAGGTTAATTGGTCTAAACACAATATTCACAGTACTGTGCATGCACTTAGAGTCCCACTCAGTCAAGTTCGCTGGGTACCCAGGATAGGAAAAGGGGCTAGTCAGGTCTGTTGCAGCTGTTTGGGGCCCTGTGATGGAAAAAGAACATGCACACACAATTTGTAATCTTGAGCTGGATGGCTCAGTTTGTGGAAAGAAAAGCCCAATCAGATGACACACTTTGATTAAAAAAAGTTGCAGGGAGCTACCCAGGTAATTACTCACAAAACCCAGACTAAACACAGGAGGGCTGATGGATGAACTCTCTGGATTGCCAGAGGAAGCTTGGCCCCTCAATGATGGATCGTTCTGTGCAGTAAGGTAGTGAGGCAGGACCCTCGTGGCAGGGTCCTATCTGTGCCAGGCAGCTTGGATTCAGTCCGATTCTTGCTGGGAAAACAACTCTCAGCACTAACACACAGTTTGCAGCAAATGGGAAAACCAGATCACGATCCCCTTCCAGCACATAGCACATTTATATGTAAAAGACAGTTTACTGTACCGGGCAGGTGACTCCTTGGTCTCGATCGCAAAAATCACTGCAATTACCCGGGAGCACTTCGGTAGCTAAAGTCCTGACAGGCTGATCGCTTTCAGCAAAATCTTCGGTCTTCTACAGGGTAAGCCTGGTCTCACAACAGCAGCAGCTTGCTTTTTCCTCACAAACTTCGGATTCAGTCCGAAAACATCCTCTTCTCCCTCTCAGGGCAGAAATCAGGCAAGTAGGCCAGCAATCAGGCCTTCCACGGTTCTCCCACGCGAACTACGCAGCAAACCGGCCACTCGCACTCTCAGATCTCCTTCTCTCTCCAGTTCCCAACTTGAATCTGGCTTGCAGCAGACAGCTCAGGGGCTTTCACTCAGATCCAAAAGGTTTGGTTGGTCAGTTCAGTTGTCAGTCACAGCAGAGCTCCCTCTATTGGTGCAAAAAGGAGCCAACAGGCCAGAAACTACATTACCTAGAGTCTCACTCCACATAGCCCCATTTCAGTAGGCTCCATTTGAGAGGGCCAAGTACTGACTGGTCCCATGGTGTAGCTAAACAAAAACAGTCCTGGCTGCAAGAAAGCAGATTAGAACAAACTACATTTTTACTACTATTTAAACAATCTACCAGCAATCAGTTACATCTTTCAAAAGGGCTCACTCTGCACATTTAGCGATGGCAGAAACGGAGCAATTAGACAGCAGCCCGGGCAGGACTCAATCTTAGAAACACACAGTCCCCTCATTCACATTAATTATGTCTGCAAGAGCAGCTCTTAAAGAGACAGTACACTGAGGCTCTAAAAGCACTCATTGAGATGCCATTTCAAACAGCTTTAACGTCGAACACCACCCAGACTGGGAGCTCTTAGGCAAGCTCCTGGAAGACTTTTGGGAACCCCCATTTGCAGGGGGGTTACATACTGTTCTTTTCTCCTTGAGCCCAGTACTTAAATTTAGTGTGTTGGATTTGAAGTTCCGCTTTCCTGGTAGCTAAGGTAATAAGTTTTATCCTAATGGATGTAAGTTTGTATACCAATTGAGGGTTTGCCAATTATCTGGGGTCCTTTTTGTACTGTATCACCTCCTTCTCCCTCTGCTTCTGCCGGTAAGAGGCCTTACTAATGATTTTGCCCCTCATGGTTGCCTTGTACCCCTCCCATATCCCTGCTGGGGATGCTAAGCCCTGTGGGTTATCCTCAGAATAATGCTGTGTGTCCTCTATCAGCCAGGCTTGGAAGTCCTTGTCTTGGAGCAGGAGAGGATCCATTCTCCATTGCACAGATTTGGTCTGAGCTGGGTGTAAGGGGTATCTGAGGGTTACTGAGGCATGGTCAGAGAGATAAATTGGGGCAACGTTCCTAACCAGAGTAGCTCTGGTTATGTCTGGGGACATCAGCCAGAAGTCCAGGCGACTGGTCATGGCCTTTGCTACAGAAAAGAACACGTAGTCCTTATCTGCATGATGTATGGCTCTCCACACATCTGTTAGTTGGTGCAGGGTCACTAGGTTCTTGAGGGCTGCCCTGACATGAATGTGAGGTTCTGGCCTCAGATTAGAGTGGTCTAAGATACAGCCCAGGGTAAGATTAAAATTCCCGCCCAGGATAATATCTGGGTTATCCTGGGACCATTCCAGTATGGCTTGGTACAGGGTATCCATGAATTCCACATTGTCCTTGTTTGGGGCGTATACATTAGCTAACACCAAGGAGCTTTTTGGAGTATTTAGTTTTGCTAATACCCATCTACCCTGTGTGTCGAATTTTGATGCCTTCAGCTTCCACCTGAAAATTTTGTGGCCCAGGATTGAAACCCCATATTTTTCTGAGGCTGCCACACTGTGAGCCTCCCACCTCACCCATTCCCTCTTCAGTTTCTGAGCCTCTTTGTCATTAAGCTTTGTTTCCTGCAGAAAGGCAATCTGTGTGTACAATTTCTTTAAATGAGACAGCACCTTTTTCCATTTAATTGGTGAATTTAGGTCACTCACATTCCATGAGGTGGCAGTAGCATCTATGGAGGAGGCCATATTGCAGTGTTACTGTATACTAAAAGACATGTAATGCTATCCATTTAAGGTGCATGGCATGTCTGCCCTTGCCCTGTTTACCATAATACTTTCTCTGATGTCTGTGTGTCTCTGCCTGTCTATGGTTTGACCATGTACTACCATATCTTACTGACCTGTGATTCATACTATCTAGCACTTCCTTTTTGGTTTTGTGCTCACTCTTGTTCCTATGAACCCCTCCTATCCACCCCATTCTTTTGCAGGATGTTCCTCTTCCCTTTTGGGCAAAAGCAAGTGGGATTTTTTGTGGTGTCATGCTCCTCTTGGGAGCAGTATTTCCAACAATTTTTAAGAACCAGATAAATTGCAACAAATCTATATAAAACATCAAACATGTATATTTCCTATCTACCTGGGGGACTGCAGTATCTTCCCTGGCAGTCGGCACACTGCAATCAATGGGAATACAGAACTCCTGGGGCGGGGAACCCCCTCTCTAACTTTGTCAACAGGTCCCCTACCTTACCTCAAGTATCCCTTTGTAACTTTTGTTTTATCTATTCTAGGGGTTGGGTTTCCTAGGGCTACCTTAAACACAGATCTTTTTTTGGTCCGCCAATTACTCTGGGGGGCGTAAATTCGTTACCCTAGTCCCTGGCCTATTTGTCCATCAGCTTACTGGGTGTACAGGCACATTGTGCAAGCATTAAGGATGCAATACTTGAAGCAACATCCCATTGTGTTAGAGAGAAAAGGAAGTGCAAAAGAAGAAGGAAACCACATTGGTTCTCAAAAACAGTAGCAGGAAAGATCACAGCAAAAGGCTGGCCTTCAGGAAATATAAGGGAATACAGCGGGATGAAGACAGAGAGGCATACCAAACTTCCCTAGGGGAAGCAGGAAAGGTAGTAAGGCAGGCAAAGACCCAAACCAAGGAAACACTAGCACAAACAATAAAAGAAGGTGACAAGACTTTCTATAGATACATTAGTGAAAGGAGAAAGTCCAGAGGGAGAGTAGCAGGAAAGATCACAGCAAAAGGCTGGCCTTCAGGAAATATAAGGGAATACAGCGGGATGAAGACAGAGAGGCATACCAAACTTCCCTAGGGGAAGCAGGAAAGGTAGTAAGGCAGGCAAAGACCCAAACCAAGGAAACACTAGCACAAACAGTAAAAGAAGGTGACAAGACTTTCTATAGATACATTAGTGAAAGGAGAAAGTCCAGAGGGAGTATTGCTAAGATCAAAGGGGATAAGGGGGCGTGTGAGGAGGAGGACCATGTAAAAGCATCTATCCTAAATAGATACTTTTGCTCAATATTTACTGTGCAGAAGGTAGGGCAGGGCCCACAGCTCAGCACCATGGACACAGGAGAACATGGAAAGGGTCCTACAAGAGCTTGATAAGCTCAGAGTGGACAAGGCAATGGGACCTGATGGCATACATCCCAGGGTACTAAAGGAACTAAGGGTGGAACTAGCAGAGCCATTATCAGAACTATTCAGTGAGTCTCTGAGCACAGCAGAGGTCCCAGAAGATTGGAGAAGGGCTCATGTGATCCCACTCCACAAGAGTGGTAGCAGGGAGGAGGCAGGGAACTACAGACCAGTCAGTCTTACCTCAGTAGTGGGCAAGATTATGGAGGCACTCCTTAAGGAAAGGAAAGGAAAGGATAGTGCAACACCTGGAATCCATAGGTGCACAGGATCCAAGACAGCATGGGTTTACAACAGGAAGGTCCTGTCAAACTAATAGATTTCTTTGACTGGGTAACTAGAGTGGTGGACCAAAGGGGAGCAGTTGATGTCACCTACTTTGACTTCAGCAAAGCTTTCTATACTGTCCCACACAGAAGATTGATTAATAAGCTGGGTAGGCTCGGCGTGGGTCAGAAGTTGGTCAACTGGGTGGCAAACTGGTTGACGGGCAGAAAATAGAGAGTGGTGGTAAATGGTATACAGTCCGAGAAGAGATGCAAGTCACAAGTGGGGGAGCTCAGGGATCAGTCCTGGGGCCAGCCCTCTTCAATATCTTCATCAGTGACATTGCAGATGGACAGGAAGGCAAGGTTTGTGTGTTTGCAGATGACACCAAGATCTGCAACAGAGTAGATGATCCAGATGGGGTGGGCAGAATGAGAAGAGATTTGGATAAACTGGCAAAATGGCTGGAAGAGTGGCAACTGGGGTTTAAAGCAAAGAAGTGTAAGATCATGCACATAAGGAAGAGAAACCCTGAATCCACCTATATGTTGGGAGGGGAGTTGCTGGCAGTCACAAGGGAAGAGAGACTTGGGCATTATCATCACAGATGACCTGAAATCATCCAAGCAGACCACTAAAGCAGCATGTAAGGCTAGGGGGGATGTTGAGGTGTATTAGTAGGGGTGTCACAAGTTGTAAGAGGGAGGTAATAATCCCTCTTTACAAGACACTGGTTAGGCCCCATCTGGAGTACTGCATGCAGTACTGGAGGCCACACCTTCACAAGGACATTAAATGCAAACTGAGGCAGTCCAGAGAAGGGCAACCAAAATGGTGCAGGGACTGCATCAGAAAACATATGAGGACAGATTAACGGAGCTCAATATGTATACCCTAGAGCAAAGGAGGGAGAGAGGTGATATGATCGAAACATTCAAACACCTTAAGGGCATTAACAAGGTAAAAGAGTCTAACATGCTTCAGTATAAGAAAAATAGCAGGACAAGAGGACACAGCATGAGATTAGAGGGAGGCCGATTAAGGGGTAATGTAAGGAAGTTCTTTTCGACAGAAAGTGTGGTGGATGCATGGAACAGCCTACCTCAGGAAGTGGTGGATATGAATACAGTGCAGGGCTTCAAACATGCATGGGATAGGCATAAGGGAGCAATACAGATAAGTATGAATAGATAGGCCATTGACAGAGCAAAAGCCGATGGCACATTCATAAGGTAGAAAAAGAAATGGGCAGACTGGATGGGCCTTGCAGTCCTTATCTGCCATCAACTTCTATGTTTCTATGTATGTTTGAGGCGCAGGTGCACCTCTGACCATCATTCGTGCCCCCCCTCCACATTGATCCATTCCCCTCATCGTGTATAAAAAACACAACCTATTGGCAGCTGCATATGTACCCTCCCTTGGCACATTTATCATAGAGGCTCTCAATCAAACCTCAGCCACTATAGGATTATTAAACCTACCCCCACCTGCCTTTGCCTTGAAAAACTCCTACATGAATGCATTAATGTTGCTATGACATCACACAACTTAAGTGCCAATCGGGCGTTATTTATACATGAGCTGAATGCCCACATCGAAGCTGTTTTTCCAAACATTTAAACCCATTTAAACTCATCAGCAGTACAGAAAAAATGAACTGGACTAACAAATCTGCTGGCCAATTTGTGGGGTATCGGGAGCATTCCCCTTAGTAAACTGGCTGTTGTGCAAAGCAGCCAGCCTAGTGAGGAGCCATCCCTGATCACGGTGTGCCGCTAACCATACTAGGTAGCAGCCACTTTAGTGCTGTGCACATTTCGGGACCATTTAGTTGCACAAACTAACCCAGCACCACAGTGTCTACACCCCAAAACTGTTCCGATCCTTAGCGGGGCTGTTTGTGCCATTTGCTAGGTGCCCCGAGCGTTATGTTGTTCATAGCACTCCCCCTCTCGCTCGCTCTAACGCTTGTAAATTTCAGTGTGCAGTGGTTGCTATGCGAACTTACTAGAGGGGGGGATGCCATGTGGCGTGTTCAACAATTTCGGGGTATCTATGCAAAGGCCTGACTAACCATAATAGCACCCTCTTATCTCACCATGTTGGCCATTAAGCTTTCTTCAGGTGCATCAGTTCATTTGGGCTCCAGATTCCTCTCTCCAGACGGGCCAGCAAGCTGGGTTGTAGCAGTGACTGCCTGCCCTCGGATTCTACTGCAGCCACCCAGGTCTGATAAAGGAGGGCTCAGTCGGCCACATCTGCTGGTTCCAGCTCTGAGTGTCCCTGGGCTTGCTTCTCCCCCTGCCATATCCAGGGCCACTGGGAGAAGCTCACGTAGCGGCTCAAATTGGTTGCTGGTCTTGATCGGTGAGTTGGCTGGGGATGCACTGCTTGCTTCTGAAAGGTGGTGGAGTCTCTGCCAGCTTCTGGATCTGCATCAAGGTCAGGGATCCTTGCCTGTAGCTGAGCCATTGCTCCATTTCTTCTGTCAGCCTCTTTGTGCCTGCTGCCACTCGTCAGCTGTACTTTGACAGGCCCACTGTGAGGGTCACTTTTCTGGATTTCCATCTCCTGAGGTAAGGGCAAATGCAATGTTGGTTTTGCGTGGGGTGATCTTGGATGAGTAACATCAAGGCTCTCTTGTTTGGTGTCTTCTAGGAAAAGCTCCACTTGGGCAGGATTGTTGAATGTAAGGTGTTCTCCCTTATATATGATCCAAAGCATGGAGGGGAACTGTAGTGAGGCAGATATTCCCCATTGATAGAGCTCCTGTTTCACCTCCCCATAGGCTCTCCTTTTCTTTGAGAGCTCCTGTGAGTAGTCCTGAAGCAGCTGAATACGATGTCCTTCCCAGTTCAGCATTCCTCTTTCCCTAGCAGTGCGAAGATAGAGATCTTTGTCGGGGTACATCAAGAAATGACACAGTATAGGATGAGGTCTGTCCCTGCTTTTGGTTTGGGAGCCAGGGACCTGTGTGCCCTCTCTAGCTCTGGCCAGAAGAGGTTGTTCAGTTATAACAGGCTTGGGAGGAAAGATGCAAGAAAAGTCAGCATGTCAGCTCCCTCCGACCCCTCTGGTACCCCCACTATTCGCAGGTTATTCTGTCTGGATCTTTTCTCCATGTCATCCACCTTTGGTAGGAGATACTGAATTTGGCCATGATGTTCACGGAGATGGCACTGGTAGGTATGCAGGATTTCTTCATGGGCATTTACAGTTCTTTCAGTCCCAGCTACTCTTGATCTTAAAGTTTGCATTTCTGTTATAGTTTTAGTGGTGGTGTCTTTTAAGTGGGCAGTATCAGTAAGTATTTTATTCAGTCCCTCTGAGATACTTGACAAATCACTGGAGATTGTTTTTCCCTCTGCTAGTGTCATAGCTGAAGACCAGTGATGTTCCAGCCCATAAGTGAGATTCCCAGAGGCTGTGCTGCAACTACTAGTCTGGGGATGTAGCTCTGCCATCAGGTCGGGCCTCGAGGTAGGTGCCTTGGTATTTCTTTTTGATTGTTTTGAGGGAAAATCCAAGCTCTTCCCCAAAAGAATGGCACCAAAATGTAGATCACAGTTTAATGAATGCTGCCGTTCTGTCTCTGTACGGTGTAGTAACCAGGTCGACCTAGGATGCCATAGACTGTAGTTCCCAGGGGTTCCCTAGTGGATTCAAGCTGTCACCATCTTGCCTGGCTAGCTCCGCACCCTGAGAAAGCATTATTAATTGACTAATTGATTGACTGATTGATTGGTTGATTGTGTGTGTTACATCTCCATATTCATTTTTTTTTTATTTTTATTATTTTACAACGTACAGTATGTTTCAAATCTAGAGTGGGGAGGTACAGAATAATGTTACTGCCAATGCTACATCTTGTATTGAAAGGAAGGATTCTTTGTCAGTTTGCAGTTTAGAATGCATCAAAATATGAGCACCAGATCGGTGGTGGTGCTTGGGGGTGGGAGGTTATGTAGTTGCATGCTTTTTCTGGACATTGTTAAAATAAAACAGTAACATGGAATACAGTATGTGTCGTGTCAGCTTACAACAGTTTCTGGTAAAATTAAGAACTGTCTTCAAAACATACTGTATGGAAGATGTTTACCACAAAGTGTCACCTACTGTATCAAAATGTTAACTGCAGTAGCTAGTTATGGAACATGGATGCACGGGTTCAAATCCTACCACCAAACTCAATTGCAATTTACTTGTGAAAAAGTAATAAACTGTGTCACCTATAGCACATTTCACATACAGGACTGGGAGGTTTCTAAATCTAGATAGACTAGTATACAACTTTTCCATTACTTGATATATACCTGCAAATTAGATTACATAGAGTGACTGCAGTGTAGGAAATACTGTAGGGTTGTCAACAGTCCCGTATTTTATGGGATGCCCCATATTTTTGAGTATTTTCCCATGTTCCATTTAAAATTCATATGGGATGCCTAATGTCCTGTATTTTTTTGGTGGCCCCAACAATTTCCCCAAAAGACTCAGTCTCCCAAGATCCCTAGCAGCAGTGGAGCTTTGTGCACATGACATGAGTAACTCCGGACAGCTGCCTTACATCGCCAGGGAGAGCAGAAGACTGCTGCTGAGACTACTCCAGCTGCTTGGAGCTTGTGCTGTGTCCTGTCTTCTCTGCACAAGGGAAATCTGAGGAGCTTTTGCTGTGGACCATGGTCTGGACCAGGAGTCGGTCATGAGTGGCTGAAAATTATTAGGAGGCGGCAGGTCTGGCTGTTGTTGTTGCCTCTCTCTCTCTTCGGGTCAGGACTCAGAATGGGACTGGGTTGTGTTTGGGGTGGGTGTGGGCCTGTGTTTAAGACAAGGCCTGCTGAATGTGTGCTCTGCTTACTGTACCAAGATGAGGAGTTGTCGAACCAAGACTGAGCAATGAGCGGAGCTGGGAGCCGTGAGGAGAGTGAGCCGCGGTCATCTGTCATCACTAGAAGGACATCAGAGGAGGACAGCTGAAGCTCGAGGACTGTCACTGTGTCCTCTGGAGATCAAAAATTGTGAGTAACAACAACCTAAACCACCCCCAATTCCATTAGCATTTTGCTGCCTCCCAGGTCCCTGAGTTAGTCCAACAAGAACTCCAGACCCAGTACATTAGTTTAGCAGCACTGAACAGTTGAGGCCAGGAAGAGGGAATTGGGATTAAGTCCTAAAAGGTAGGAGCGGAAGAGGACATTGATGAACACATGCGTTTTTTTAAAACTGCAAGCAATAGAAAAACAGTGTGTTAATAAATTAAAAGACAGCGCAGTGGTGGCCAGGATGCAGGAAAAACATTGCTGCTACATATATATGGGTGCACTAAAGACTGGCTAAGTCAAACAAAGTCACAAAAATAAATTTATAAATTACTTTATTAAATACTGGAACTGGGAGTACTTCAGAGTACAGAACAGATCACAATGGTGGGGGTCAGTATAGCACAAGTTAACTTACAGCTGAGCCTGAAACCTATCTGTAATCACTTAATCAAGTCAGATGCTAAATAGAAAATAAGGTATCAAAGCACAGGTAGGGTGGTTTGGTAACCCCCTCATGTTTGACAGGCCCAAGCATTATGGATGTGGCTAGCAGGGCAGGGCTGAAAAGGGGCAGGGCTAGGGTGGGGAAGGGGTGAGGCAAGGGGCAGGTGGGTCTGTCCCTTATTTTTGAAATGTAATGTTGTCAACCCTAGAGAATAGAGAATTAAAATTTTAAAAGAGCAGGGTTTTAGTAAGTCACGATTACCCTCCGTCAAACATATACGACAGTTCACCCTCCATTAATGTTATTGTGCCCCACAGTGTAATTTATTCTTTTTTGCTTTTCTTGTAAAATCACTTGTAATTTGTACCTGAAAGGCCAGCATCGAAAAATGACCGACTTTCTTAGTCAGCAACATTCCCCCAGACTGACACATTTCATGACGTCAGTACAGGAGGAACGCAGAGGCGCGCTCCATAGGCTATAATGGGGGCATTTTTCAAGTTTCCTTTTTTTCACTTTTGGGTGCCAATTTAGACAAATGGCAGCTACCACTTGACTTAAAAGGAATAAATTACACCGTGGGGCACAATAACATTAACGGAAGGTGAGCTGTCATATATGTTTGGGGGAGGCAATCATGACTTACTGAAAAGTCAGTGTGCAAACAACCAAACACAGACACAGACCTTATGATCAGTGGTCAATGTTAGTATGATGCTGTATGTCTGCCATTACTCATGGCATGTAGTTTGGTTAGGCAACTGCAAGGGCCATATCACTTTATGGGCAACAGTTGTGATACAGTACAAGTGGATAGTGACAAAGTAGAGTGATTGGGTCTCCGTAAAGTGTTACACAATATGGTTTTGTATAAACATGGTAAACTGTTCCATAAGTGTCACAAACCCACTCAGCAGGTCAGGCCCTCTACTCCCAAAGTGCCAACCTCTGAGCACAGTCTTGTGAACAGTGTAACAGACAAGGTAACACTCTTGTCTGTTTTTGTGAGTTCGGATCAACCTTTGGTCTCAAGTTCTGGAGAGATTCAAACTGTTAACCTCTTGCTAGCATACCCAATGCACAGGCTCAGATATATCTGTCTTCGGGAGGCCAGATATCTTTGTCTACGGGCACCTAACCAGGTATTCAGAGATGAACCCTAAAACTTTAATAAAGAACTCAGATTTAAAACGCTTCTCTTTCCAGTTTGATACCACCATACAAGCTTATGTCTGCTGTCTGCTATAACCATAAATATTTCTTAGCAAAAGAAAGCAATTCAAGACAGACCAGGTATGCTCTAAAATTAGAGTTTTTACTAAAATATATAATAATATGTCAACATACAATCCAGAACTCTTATATGACAGGACATACATATCTTTAAACAAAACAAGGTTTAAAACAGTGCAATTCCTACAACAATATTTAGATTTGTCTAGCTTTCTAAATACTTGTTTTCAGTGCTCAGATGTTTGGACACAGATGTTTTCTTGGTCAGTGTCAGATAAAAGTGTGTCTGTAATGAAACAGAATAATCTTTAAAAGCTGGTTTTGCCCAACTCTTTGCATGAGGTCATCTAGCTCATCCTGTCAAAATTTCTAAAAAATCTGTATTTCTATATAACCACAGGATGTAATTTCAAAGTATTAATTCTGCAACCTTAGCATAACTCAATTTCAGTGACACCTCTTTTGACATGATTCATGCTGCATCCTCCTCACACAGGCTTCATATGAGCATTTTCAACCTCTCACCTCTGTGTAATAACCTGTGTTTTCTCTTCAACGTCATAAACCTTTTTTATGATTTCCATCTTAACAAAGTTAACTTAAACAACTCTGTAATTAACTCAGAGAAACAGGATCATTGATTAAAGCCTTCCATGTAACACAGTCTCTAAAACTGAGGTGTGTGATACATGCTGTCAGCATTTCTCTTGGCCTGCATCTGTCAGCTGAAATCTGGGGGGGTGAGGTCATTCCTAGAGCATTTGATTTTCAACAGAGATAGTTATTAATACATTTTATATAAAAAAAAATATTATACAGCATTCAGAACTGGCTGTCTACGTCACACTCCTCCCCACCTAGACTGAATTTGGTGGATCTATCCCCTACATGAGATGAGCTTCCCAAATCAGTTCACTCCTCATAGACCCTAGACAGCCCATCTGAGTTCTTGTTCTTTGCTCCAGCACTGAGTAACGTATTTGCGATGTAAATATGCTACTTTTATAAACTTTAACGTGATATGATAGTTGTATGAACAATGGTTTGTGATTAGACAGTCTGCGCTACCTATACAGATAGACATTACTTGAGTGTCAGAAAAAGTCAGGTTCACAGAATGGTACTACACTTTGAAATGCTGCAGCAATCATGTTTTTAAGCCTCGTTGCAAGCTGGCACTACAAGCAGAAACAGATTGCACCATGGGTGTAAATTACTGTGTGTTGCTGATGCATAAAGACATCCAAATATGTCTTTCAGTTTAACAAAAACCACCAGCAATAACAACAGACAGCTTTTTATTTTGAGTCCACATCAATGTTTTACTGTTCACTCAAAAAAGAGGCAACACTTCGAATGCCTCTCTTGTTCAGCTGGTCCCGAGATGAAATAACGTCTGTGGGCCTATGGACATTCAGCGAGTCCATCTTATGAATAGTCAGGGAATAAAAAGCAAATTTATGGAATCATAAGTAGCAACCAATTATTTGAATGTCCTGGTGCATGTTCAGATGCCATTGCAACATCTTGCTGCGTGGCAAGTTGTGAGTCTCAAAAATATCACTCACACACTGTGCAGCCAGTACAGTCTGGAATAGACATGTTTCTCCTTTGAAGCAGCCCTTACACTTCATTTTTAATATCGGGTGAACTAAACTGATAATGCTACTTGACTCTGGTGCCACACTAATCTCCCTGATTTTGGATGGTTCACACTAAATAACAATTGATGTGCCATTGAACCCCCTTTTTCCCATTGGTACAGCCAATCATAGTTTATACATGTTGCTAGTGTGGTACAAACCTTTGTTTGTTCTTATTTACACATAGGGGAACTTGTACAGATTCTGAATGTAAAAAAATCATCCGCTGTATCCCGGCATATTGCATATGTGTGTGGAGCATTTGTCAATGTAGTAATAATCAATCAGTATAGTCTATATTATGTGTCAGTTTATTTTTATTATGTTTGTGGGGTACGGGGGCGGGAAGCAGGTGTTCGAAAGGCAACTTACAGTCTTCTGAATGGGCTCAGTCCTCTGTTATGTGTGTGTGGTGCCACTTCTGAGTGTCAATTTGTAAATGTAATAACACAGTTTAGTCTATAAATATGTCTGTTTTTTTTGTGCATGTTTGTGCTGGGGGGGTGGAATTGGGTGATTGAAATGCAGGTTCCAGTCTTCTCAAGGTGCTAAGTCATCTCTTACGTACTTTTGAACTGAGGGTATACATTTATTTTTCCCAGTTATTGTCAGCCAGCATAAGATTAGAAACCTGTCTATACACATCACAGGCACTATCCTTCAAATGCTGTTATTTGCTTTTCTGACTTCCTAGTGGCAATGCACTAATAGCAACTGTGCACAGATTATTGAATATCACTGTGTTGTAAGCCATGGTAGTGGTACTGCAGTTGGTAAAAAATAAATCTTTAGATGTAATATCTTTTGTAATCATATTTAACCCTTGCCATGCCACAAATTGATATATCAGTCCAGAATTATTATACCTTCTGTCAGCAGCCCAAAGGTTAAAACATAAGCAGTTTTTTTTACCACCACTAAATATGAACATTTGCTGCTTGTTAAACAATTTGTTAGCGCCAAGATGTTGTTGGGAGATGACTGTCTCATCTGTTCCTTATCTCCTGTCTCTGACCTCACAACTTGTGTTTTCGTTAAAAACTCTACTTTGAAATCCTGAAGCAGTAGGGGGATTATTCTATACAAGTCACGAGTGGCCATGAGCTCTTTTCAAACAAGTTCCTTTTAAATGACCTCCCATCCCCCTGTAGGAATCCTCAGCACTGAGTGTTCTATCCATAATAAGAGCAGGGCCGCAGTAATGAGGGGGAAGTGGGGAAGTTGTCCGGGCCCCCAGCTCAGGAGAGGACCACCTGAGGAGCTGGCATTACCCTTGGCATTAGCTGGTTTGGGAAACGGGGCCCCATTTCAATTGACTTGTCCTGGGCCCCAATATTCATAGCTGCAGCCCTGAATAAGAGATTATGGAGTGGGGTACAGGAGACACTTATATAAATACCCGAAGACTGTATGCCAATTTGCCACCACCATTCCCTTTTGATCTCATCCAGAAATTACTATGAACTGAAATTAAACAAAATAATAATAGTAATAATAAACACACAGGGCCACTGACGCAGGTATACTTTTAATAAATATGCGGTACTTGAGCAGTTACAATCAGTAGCGTTGCGCATTAGCTGACAAAGCCTCCTACAGTATTAAGGATATAGGATCCCTTACATGCAAAACCTGCATAAATGCATAATACTGAAAGGGATGGAACCTATGCGTTTAAGCAGGTTTGACTGTCTCTCTGTGTGCTTTCCCACCCCATGATCCGTTCCTCCCAGTATAGAAGGAAAAAACACACATAAATCAGACATTTAATTTTTCTTTGTTTATATCTAAAATAAATACCAAGCCAAAAATAAGCAGTCAATATTCATTTAAGCGCTGAAACAAAAACACTGGCCTAGGCTGTAGCCTGGGGCTGTAGCATGGCACTTGTAAATCCAGACATGATGTCACTAAAACTGGACAAAGAGCTCAGATAGATGTAAGTTTTTTTTTGCCCTCAACCATGACCCAGAGGCAGCAGATCGCAAGACAGGCGAGTTCATGCTGATTGCTAAAAACAAATAATTTTATGTGGATTTGGAAATTTTACAGGCATTCCAAGATGACAACAATGAGTCATTCGACCTACCGTACATAAGACATAGAAACATAAAAATTATTGGCCGTTAAGGACTGCTAGGCCAATCCAGTCTGCCCGTACACCCCTGTACTTGATTATGGCTTCTGACCCTCCTCCTGCTTTACCTCTGTGGTTTCCCTATGCCTGTCCTATGCATGTTTAAATCCAACCAAAGTGCTCCCTCCTACTACCTCTTGTGGCAGACTGTTCCATATGTCCACCACCCTCTCTGTGAAGAAACTTTTCCTCACATTCCCTCTTAATCTGCCACCTTCCAGTGTAGTCCAAGTACTACAAATGTGAGTCACCACACTACATGTAAATCATGTCAGCAGTTCTTTCCGTGGTCTGTTGAGTGTTGATCTGTGTTCACTGTGGAAGATAGTTCTGTTATGCTTTCTCAGAATCCTTGCTTTTGTTACAATTCTGCAACAACAGTTGAGCCCACTGAGTAAAGGGGAAATCCAGCCCTTCACAGTGGGTATTGACAATATAAAACAGCCCAAATAGTGCTGTGGGGGTGGGCGGGTGAAAGTTTTGGAGTTGAGGATTGATTGTTCTGAAAATCCAAAATGGAAGTGTTGTTGGGTGTCAATCCAGTGGCTCATTTTTACAGCTACCACAAAACAGCTGCAGGCTCGGCTCAAGCAGCTATAATAATGGGGAGGAAAAATACAGAACTAATGGGAAATACAAGCTGGAATGTGCCTAAATATTAGGGAGGTGTGAACTGGTTCATCCAAAATATGAACCGACCCAAACATGCTGAAGTGTTCGGAAACCAACGGCTTCTGAACACATTTAGCTGTTTGGATCGGTTCAGATGGCTGCTGCATCATGGAAAAATGCAGTGCAAGAAGTGCCAAAGCATGAGAAACCCACAGGAGGGACCAGAAACAAGACTCTGGTTCCTCAGTAGATGGTCGAACTGTCCATCTCTCTAAGGTGGCACCAGATTGGGTTGCTGCTCTAGCAGCTCATGTGGTCCACCTTAAAGCTACTAAGAGGAATAGAAGAATCAGGACAGAGAAGGAGCAACAGCTTCTGTAGGCTGCTCTGTGTGAATTGGGATTCTGTTTCTGTGCTTGTGTTGCTTGCGTCTTTTTTTTTGCCCCTTGGGCAAGAGAAGAAGTCGACTCTTTAAAAAAAAACTAAAGAATTCATTTTTTTTTTATTTTTTATAAAACTAAAAGATGTGAATTAAAAATTTAAACTTGGGGAAGCTGGGGGTGGGGAGTAGGGGACTGGTAGTCAGGGACTCGGGAGCAGACTGAGCCGAGAACTGGGTGTGGGAGTCAGGATTGGGGTGGGGAGTAGTTGGGAGAGGAGACTCAGGGAGGGGAGGAGGAACTTAGAGACTGGGAGCAACTTGTGAGAACTTGAATGCAGACAAGAAGAGAACAAGAGATTGAAGAGAGACTTCACTATTAAGTGCCAGAGCCAGACTTGCCATTTTTTGGGGGGGGGGGGGTAGCAGTCATCAGATACTTTCAACACTGCATTTACAGATCTTAGTGGGATACTTCCCCCAGATTTCTTCAATAATACTTCCAAATCCCCGCTAACCTCTCCCCCCAGTGATACCCCCCCTTTCTGCTTTAGGATTATCACCAATAGAGAGGCAAACTCCTACCTAACACGTGTCTTGGGGAAATCCAGATTCAGTGGAGATTCCCTAGACTTGAAGCTGCTTCAACTGGCCCTTGATGTGATCCTTTCCCCCCCTCACTAAAACGTTTAATCTCTCCCTCTGTCTAGGCCAATCCCCTACACAGTGGAAATCTGTGGTAGTTACTCCTATACTCAAGGGTGGTGATAGAACCTCTCATAGTAACTACCGCCCCATCTCTATCCTCCCCCAACTCCAAAGCCCTTGAACGGATAGTATCTGACCAATTATCAGAATACCTCACAAAACATAATCTACAATGCCACCAGCAGCATGGCTTTAGGAAGGGTTACAGTACCACCACCACCCTCCTGGAGTTTACTGACTTCATGCACAAAACTCTTGACCGTGGCCATCTAGTAGGGTCTCATTGCATCCCTCCTGTCCTTGGGCCTTGCACAAGAAGCCACCTCCTGGTTCTCCAGCTACCTTAGTAGGAGGTTTCAGCAAGTGAAAATCCTTGACACTCTCTCTTCTAGCCTATCAGTACACTGTGGGTTCCCCAAGGTTCAACACTTTGCCCGCTCCTCTTCAGTCTCTTCCTCAATACTCTCCCCCTAGCTTGTTCTGTCCACCTTTTACTCTATGTGGATGATGCAGTCATCTACTCTAGTCACCCAGACCCTATCCCTTGGAATATAATCCTCAAAGGTACTTTGCTAAAAATGAATCATGGTTCTCCCTACACAAACTCGTTTTAAACTACAAAAAGACTAAAGTGATGTTGTTTGCCAATCAACAGAACAAAAACAAGAGTCTGCTGCTAAATATACTCAACAGCTAACGCCAACTACTGGAGCAAGTCAGTAGCTTCAACTATCTCAATATCATCCTTGACTCCTCCCTCTCCTACCACAAATATGTCAATCTGATCTGTAAAGCTGTAAATTCCAGGATTGGTCTACTCTACAGACATAGGTCATGCCTGACAACTGATGTCCTTTGCCTGGCCATCACCAGCTCGGTCCTGTCCATAGTCAACTACAGTATCATTATCAATGGTTCTGCGACTGATACTGTGTTAAGCAGAATCAAGATCACCCTTAACAAAGCATGCCATCTTGTGGTAGGTGGGCACAGGCTCACCTACACCTGCGACCTCTACAACCAAGCAAACTTGTTAAATGTCAAGGGTAGGCTCTCTTACCAGACCTGTTAGTTGACGAGAAAGATAACCTTTGGTCTCTCTCTTCCCAATGCCTGACATCTCCTCACCCCTTCATCCACCACCAGGACAACTAGAAGCTCCTCCAAGGCCTCCTTCCTAGTCCCATTCTGTAGGACCTCTCTGGGGCAGTGGACTTTCATGTATCAGACTCCTGTCTGGTTAAATGACCTGCCCTCTGAGTTTTTTTCTGTAAATAAGATTGGCCCTTTTAAACGTAAACTCCGGCAGCACCTCCTAACTTTAAACAGCTATGTCTGCTCATAGCCCTGTCTCCATCCATCACGTTCTTATACTGCTTGTTTACCCCGAAATGTATTATCTCCTGACAACATCATCTTAAACAGCTCCAGCCTTCCTTTTCCTACCTTCACAGGCACAGGCCTTCTTCCCCATCCTCTGATCTCCCCCTCCTTATCCCCTCCTAGTCCTGCCTCTTTGACTCCCTTGTGCCCCCTTCTGCATCTGAAATACCTACTGCAAGGCTTGATAACGTCCTCTGAATGGCTTCCTCTGTGTAACCGTTTCTGTCCATATCCCTGTCTCCTTCTAGAACGTGTGGTCTTATATTTCACATGCCCTAATCCTGGTTCCTCAATGGAATAAAGCTGCCTATTATGTTTTATTATTACCGTTATTGTAATACTTGTTGATTCTTCACTACACATGTATTTTATTCACTCCTGTACACTGCTGTTTGTTGTAGCTCTTATTCCTGCCGTGTTTACCGGGGACAGCTGCATTCCAGCATTGTATGCTTGATATGTTACTTCCCATGTCTATTGTAAATCTGCAGTATTTGCACTGTTTCTTTTGCACTATTGATGTAGAGCCTTCGTAAAATAGTCTCTGACTCAAAGGTTGTAATTCCGAGATTTCAATAAAACAAAATAAATAAATAAATAAATAAATAAAGCAGAGGGGTTGAAGTTGAACTGCGTCAGTGTGCCACCCAATACCACACCACTCCCAGTTAGCCTTCTTGCTGTTTGCCCAATTGCCTCCCAACAAGTCAGCTCTCTCAGTTCTCTTGCCTGTGCTTAGTCACTTCAGTGGGGATTTCTATTTTTTAATTTTTTTTTATACAGTGTGCGTGTGTGTGTGTAATAAAATCTGCCTGTCAGTCAGTGCTACTTCTTGCATACTGTCTGTGTAACCCCCCTCCAAGAAGTCAGTCATCTGTCATCTTCCTCCCTGTGCTTGCTCAGTGGAGTATACGCTTTGGCTCAGTGGACAGGGCATTCTGTCACAGCACATGGAATAAATAAATAATTTAAAAAAAATCCATGAAGGGAAAAAGTACTGTATCAGAGAAGATTAGGCCTGGCAGGGTCCATGAATCTGTGTGTGTAGCGGCAGTGCCTGCAGTATCGCCCTTAACGTAGGTGGTGTGTGAAATAAATTCTGTGTGTGTGTAATAAAATCTGCCAGCCAGTTGTCAGTGCACCAGTGCCATTTCTTGCATACTGTCTGTGTGACCCACCACCAAGAAGTCAGTCATCTGTCATTTTCCACCCTGTGCTCACTCAGTGGCGTATAAGCTTTGGCTCAGTGGGTGGGGCATTCCACCACATCACATAGAATAAATAAAAAAAAATAATAATTGAAGGGAAATGTAGTGTGTCAGAAAAGGTTAGGCCAGGCAAGATCCCTGAATCTGTGTGGGTTGCGGCAATGCCTGCAGCATCGCCCTTAGCGTATGTGGTGTTTGTGTGTGTGTGTGTGTGTGTGTGTATAATAATATCTGCCAGCCAGTCATCAGTGCACCACTGCCACTTTTTGCATACTGTCTTTGTGACCCCTCCCCAAGAAGTCAGTCATCTGTCATCTTCCTCCCTGTGCTCACTCAGTGGGGTATACGCTTTGGCTCAGTGGGCAGGACATTCTGTCACATCACGTGGAATAAAAAAAAAAATAGTAACCACTTTTTTACCCTGAACAAGTGGCAGACTGGCATTATAAGTACTCCAGAAAATAGTAAAGCAAAAGCCAGGGGCAAAGGAAGTAATAAATGAAAAAAGTTTATTCAAGAGCCTAGAAAGAAGTGGCCCAAAAAGTAAAGTACAACAACAACAACAGGCACCCCAGTCTGTTGAAGGGGCTGAACTAAATGCCACTACTATCTACGTGCAGGCTAACTCTCAAAATACTGAAAACCCAGCAAGGGTTGGTGGACTGCCTATGTCAGAAGGGCTCAGTAGTACACCCAACAAAGTGTCGAAAGACAGTGGCAATAGTAAGTCGTCTGAGAAAAAAGTGCAAAAACAAAAAGTATTCCAATTGTACAGAAAGTTAAAGCACTTACAGGTGCAACTCACAGTGGAGTTGCTCGATTTGCAACATATGCATATCGAATAACTCAATATGTGTCTGCAAATGTTAGCTCTACTGAGTCTGATAATGATGATGGTGACGACCATGGTCGTGGTGAGACTGAAGATGATGATGGTGATGACCATGCCCATGGCGAGACTGATGATGATGATGGTGATGACCATGGTCGTGGTGAGACTGATGATGGTGATGGTGACGACCATGCCCATGGTGATACTGATGATGATGATGGTGATGACCATGCCCATGGTGAGACTGATGATGATGATGGTGATGACCATGGTCATGGTGAGACTGATGATGATGATGGTGATGACCATGCCCATGGTGAGACTGATGATGATGATGGTGACGACCATGGTCTTGGTGAGACTGATGTTGATGGTCTTGTGACTTTACCTTTAGCTATATCTCATTCTGGTTCTGACAGTGCCAATGTGGATAAAGATAATGACAGCAGTAGAGTGTCAAACGGAAAAGGAAAAAGTCAAAGGCACAAGCCCCACAAAGTGAAACAAAGTCTGACAGTAGTGATGATGATGATGGCAATGGTGCTGCAGAGGATTCTATGATTGTCTCACCTGATGAACCTGAATCCTCTGCTGATATGTCTGCCTCACGTAAACCCAGCCACTCGACTCCTAGTCCTACTGAAGTTGTTACTAGACATAGACAGTCCACCTCTACTGTTTGGAATCATTTTACGTAAACCCCAAGGATGCTTGCCAAGCTATATGTGTGCATTGCAACACATGTGTTAGTAGGGGAAAAATAAAGGGCATCTTGGAACCACAACAATGATGCGACATGTTTCGCAAATTCACCCTATTGTTGTATATGGTTAAAAAAAACAGTCTAACATTGGTGGCTGGAAATCTAGCAGGGCTCTCTACGAACAGGAACATTTTGCTGAAACAGTGGGAGACGAGCACCAGGCATGATCCAAAAGTCCACTTTTGCCTCACGGTCACGGTTATGATAATTCTGTAATGTCCTCTGTTTTACCAGGCATGGCATGTAGTCATACAACACCCCCAGCCAAATATAACTTTTACACCCCCCCCTGACAAGAGGCAGTTGAAGTTAAAAGATGTTTTTGAAAGAAAGTCTAAATATTTATGAAACCATCCCATAACACTGGCAATAAATCATAAATTTGCAGAAATAACTGTACTTGATTTACAGCCATACTCTGTTGTGGAAGATGTGGGTTTCAGAAGGCTTATGGAATACTTAGAGCCATGATATTTAATGCCAAATAGAAAAAACTTCTCAGTAACTGCTGTGCCGAGGACGTATGACTGATTAGTAGTTCAAGTAAGGCATGCTCTCCGGGAGGCTGAGGACAAGGTAGTTCACTTCACTACTGATATGTGGACCAGCAGCCAAACCATTGCCTATCTTTCTCTTACTGCACACTGGGTCAGTTTTGTGGGCAACTCATCATCATCCTCACGTACTACTAGTCTGTTTGCTACCACTTCAACCAGTACTGCTACTACCACAACTATCTCTCAGAGCGCAACAAAACCTGTCACGCTTCAGAAAATGGCAGTTCTCCGTGTATGTCACTTTCAAGACATGCACAGCACAACACAGCATATTCAGCAAGAACTGGAAAGACTACTTACTGCTTGGGTCACTTCACAGGGTTTGAAAGTTTTTTTGTTGCCGACAATGGTACAAATATTTAAAAAGCACTTCACGATGGCAACTATGCACATATACGCTGTTTTGCCCATTTTGTCTTAACCTAATCGTTTGAAGCTTTCTGGATAATGACCGGCAAGTATCAACCTCTGTAGGTATAGTGTGCAAAGTGTGTGGCCACTTCAATCATTCAGTAAAAGCTTGTGACATCCTTGCTGATATCCAGAAGGACAAAGGTCTTCCTCATCTCCTGCTTGTTCAGGATGTAACAACAAGGTGTAATTCAACTTTCTTTATAATTGAACACATCCTTGAACAAAAGGTAGCTATCACTGAGTATATCATGTACAATGATATTGGGAAGGGCGTTGTATTCCATTCTACTCAGTGTTCTCTGCTGGAGCAGTTGTATCACATTCTGAAACCATTCATGAGTGCTACAAAAGAGATCAGTGCAGAAAAGGCATCCCTTAACCAAGTTATTCTATTCAGTCTACTTCTCAAAAAAAGGTTGGAGAAAATGATAAGCAACTTAGATATGAACCAATCTCTAGTCAATAACATGCTTACCAGACTTAGCAATGATGAAAAATTTTCAGCCATGACAAAAAGCAAGGAATATCTCTTAGCAGCATTGCTAGATCCACGTTTCCAGAACAGATATCGTCCTGATGTGGTTTCTGATGATATGGAGGAGTTGAACTACAGGCAACTTTTGAATGATGCAGTAGATGAGGTTTCATTAGGAGGATTGGCAAGCAGTACTACAATGACACCACCTCAGATTCAAAAGACTGCTCCAAAAACTAGTACAGAAGCAGACAATGAGGAGGATGACATTTGGAGCCAGCTGCAGGACACTGAAATTCCACAAGGAGAAAATGCATGCTCAGTAGTAAGCATGGTAGATTCATATCTGTCTAAGCCCAACGTTAGTATTAAGGATGACTCTTTAGCTTACTGGCAAGAGAAAAACTTCATGCTGGCCAAAGTTGGTGACCCTGGCTTGTTAGTATATTGGATGTCCACCCTCCAGTGTCTGTTCGAGTGTTTATTTAGCTCTGCTGGGGATGTTGTGACTGATAAATGAACAAGATTAACACCAATGTGAAGAAAGTAATGTTCTTGAAGGTTAAATTGCCAAACTTTGGCTACATATGTGATGCTGATCTTGAAGAAGATGACATTGACAGCAGTACCTGTGCTGCAGCTGTGGAGTGACACATCAGCTTTCAATTTTGAGACTCACTGGACTGCTTAAAAGTAGAGATCTGGGACTTGCCTCCCTTTTGACCACATCATCGTCATCCTGGGGGTGGATGAAAGGTGCAGCCAGTACATCACATTCATGTCATCATGTGCTGGTAGCAACTGTGACAGACGAGTCCCTGATCTCACACACAGTCACTTTCTCATTCTGATGAGATCATTGATTTTATTACCTAATGCACCTAAGAACAATTATTTCTTATAGAACCATAGCTCTGTTTTTTCCCCCTGATAGTAGTGGCAGTAGTAGCAGTGAAGTGGCCACTTTGGACATCCTGGTGCTGTTGTTGTTTCACATTGCTTCATGTTGCATCCCATACCGAGACCCATTGCTATGCTAAAATAATTGGTGACATACAAAAAAACACACTGACCCCTTCTACAAAAAGTCAGACTCAGGAGATTGGTTTTAAAAAAAATAGAGATCTGAGACTTGCCTACCTTTCGACCGCATCATCATCATCCTGGGGGGTGTGTGGGAGGTGCAGCCAGTACATCACCTTCACATCATCACATACTGGTAGCAACTGTGGCAGACAAGTCCCTGTTCTCACACACACAGTCACTTTGTCATTCTAAGGAGACCATTTACCTAAATGAGCACAATTAAATAACCACATTGATAAATGCTGCTAGCTCTGTTATTTTCCCCTGGTAGTAGTGGTAGTGCTACTACAAACTAAAATACAATTATTTAAACACACTTTTATCCCCTTCACAAAATCAGACTCAGGATTTATTTACAAACTAGAGATCTGGTCTGGGACTTTCTTGTCATCACAGTCTCTTTCTCATTCTTTTCTAAGCAATCATTTTTGGTAAATGTGCCTTAACCATATTGATTTCAGTGCTGGTAGACTACATCTGGTTTTCCTTTCCCCTAATTGTATAGTAGGTAGGGGTAGTAGCAGACTGCAGTCTTGAAGTGGTAGCTGGCTGACTGGCTCTCTCTAACTGGTTCTCTTTGACTGGCTGCCCTCTGCTCTGGCCTGGTGCCATTTTTGTGTTCCTGGTTTCTTCTTTGTCACTTAACTTTCTAAAACACACCTGGTGCCTGCCTGTACCTGCTGAGAAATAGAAATCACTACTGTTAATAATATAACTTATACCCAGTATTATTATAACGTTCTTAAATGTCAGAAACAGAAGAGTGATTAGAGAGCATACTCTACTACTAAACTGGTTTAATTGTTTTTTTTTTCTACAGATATGTAGATTAGAAGCAGTTTAAAATGATTTTTTTAACAAACAGTTACCATAAAACAATAAAGGTCATAAAAGGTTCAGATACGGTTCGGATAAGAATCCAAACCTTTTTTGCTTATCAGAACCTTTTAGAATCTCAAAACCTTTTGAGGTTCTCCCATTCCTACTAAATATTATGCTTTGTTAAAGTTCTCCTGAACATGCCACCAGCTCTTTAGGGGATCATGTCAGGAAATGGGGTACCATTTTGTGGGGCACTGAGGGGACTTCTTGGATGGGTGGCTCTTCAAGGGTGATGGACTCCACCTGACAAGACGGGAGGGGGGGACAGTGCTCTGGGGCAGAAGTTTGATGTCTATATCAGATAGTTAAACTGATTATGGGAGAGACTGGGTCTAGGGGAACCACTGAAACAGGTGGGAGGAAGGGGAACCTAGATAGAACTCCCCATATCTGGGGATTTGTAGCAACTCACTGGGTAGAAACAGTGACCAAACTGGGCTAGGGAAATAGACAATTGGGGGGAACACAAAGTGTGAAACCACCACAAAAAAACAAGAGGCTAAGAAGACCAGAGAAGAAAAAGCAAGAAAGTCAGGTAGACAGAACAAAGGGTTCAGATGTTAGATGGAAGGAGATCTGCCTTAAGGCCAGAAGTCTGGGGTAACAAAATCAGCAGACTCCAGGCAATAATGTGAAAGGCATTTCATTTTTAACAAATTCACAATACCTGCAGTGTCCCCATTGAAAACACCCTTTGAGAAGGTATGGGAACCAAGTGACTCTAACTGTAGATGCGGGTTGCAGACTGTGGCCCAAGATTGATTGATTGATTTATCTAGTTATTTATTTCATTTTGTTGATTGGGTAAGCCCACTGAGCCTAGATGGTCCCTTTTTCAGGGGTGACCCAGAATTAGTTACATAGAAACCTGTAGGGAACAGGACAGATTAGTGATGCATTAAATAGTTAACAAGCAACAAGCACAGATTTTACCAGACAGTTGCAGTACTACCTTAAGACTTACACAGTGATATGACATACATTGGCTTTTATACATGCTTTAGTTGGGCAGGAGATGGCTATGTTAGTTATAAATTGTGGTGGTTACAGGTAACATACATCTAGCCAAGCTGGTCAGTTTTGACATTAAGTTTAACTTCTGTTGTTATGCCTTATGTGTTAAGGCATTGCCCTCGCAGGCAGAGGTCTGATGTGCCCTGGAATTTCCCTGGCATGTCCATGTTTTTTTTGCCAACAAGTGCAACTTGAGCCCTTTTCTAAAGGAGACCAGTGTACCGGCATCATGCAGCTGGTCAGGGAGAGTGTTCCATAAGGTAGTGCTGTGTAGGAGAAGGACTTATTCTCTGCTGTTGGTCTCACCCTGGGAACCTCTAGGAGCTTCTGTGAGGCGGTCCAAAGCAGCCAACCTTGTCGCTTGGGGACCACCACCTCGGCAAGGCCTGTCAGAGCAGGGCTGTTTACTAGTTTGTAAGTGATGCACAAGAGAGGGTATTGGAGGCATCGGGATAAGGATGGCCAGTTTAGAGAGTCATATACCTTGCAGTGGTGTCACCTCCAGTGTGATTTGGATGCAAATCTAGCAATCTCATTGTATGGTGTTTGCATCCTGCCCAGTTTTTTCCTGGTTAGTGCATGTAGGACAGGGGCTGCATAGGTAAGCTTGGGTAGGAAGATGCTATTTGCAGTTGCCACCCTGGTTTCTGGAATGAGTTGCGAATTCAACCTATAGAGTAGGCCAAGCTTTTGGTGTATTGCCGTAGTGATATGGTCCACATAGCTTTTGAAGGTGAGGTCCTGGTCGAGGCAGAGGCCCAGGTACCTGAAGGAGCTCACAACCTTTATGGGTGCCCCTGATGAGGATTGTACAGGGAGCAATAGGGCTCTGAGGCTCTGGCCTCTGCAGTACACCATCTGAGGTGGTGAACCCACCTCTCCCTCAAGGAGGGATTCAGTCTGGAGAATATTCTAGTGCTTATTAATAATGTTCTTGATGCTTTTGGATTAGCTAGTGAAGGCGATCTCAAAATTCAGAACATCTGGGTTATGTTAATTTTGATTGCACACCAGGAGGCTATTTCTTTCTGTGTGGCCTGCTGCCATTTTAGCCCCATTCACTTACTCTGACTTGTAGCTTCAAGCTTTAAGCGCTGCTGCATTTCTCTTGGATAATAAAATCAGCAGGCTCCAAGCAATGATGCTTCAAAGGCTAAATCCATAGAGCAATTCCTATGGACCCTAAGGAACTGAGCCTTAGAGATGTTGTCAATTAAGTGGTAGGGATGGCAGCTGGAAGGGAGCAATAATGTGTTCCTGTCAGTACGTTTCCTAAATAAATCTGTGCTTACAGTACCATCAACATTTTTAGTAATTTTAAGATCCATAAAATTAACACCTTCGTTACTGTAATCAATCTGAAAATGCAGAAGTGGGTTGGTGTACTGCAAGAAGCCAATGGACTCCCTTAGCTCCTGCACTCCACCTCGCTAAACCAAAAAATATCATCAATATAACATCTCCAGAAATCAAACCTAGAAAAATACAGATTGACCTCTGGAGAACAGGCAACATCCCTCTCCCACACTCCTAGGCAGAAGTTCACATAGTTTGGTGAAATTGTTGCCCCCATCTCAATACCTTTTACCTGGGGGTACAACTGGTTCTAGAAGAGGATATAGTTACATGTAAGAACAAACCTGGCACATTCTACCAAAAAATGTTACTTATCATATGGTAAATTGGTGTTATTTTTCAGGCTTTCTTACAAGGCATTCTTCAATATGAGGGATGTTTCTATATAATGATTCTATGTCCATAGTACATAGAAGCTAATTCTGTTCCAATTGTAATTCTCCCAGAACATTTATGATATCAGTGGTGTCACGTATAAAGGATGGTAATGTTTTTACCATCTCCTTAATATGGGTGTCCACATACTGTGAAAGTGGCTCTGTGAGGGAGACAATGTCCACCACAATGGGGTGGCCCAGTGGATTATGGAGGGATTTGTGGACCTTAGGAAGCAAAGATATTGTTCTTCTGATAGTGTTAAGATGCAAAAATTCAGCCACATCATCCGTAATGATCTCCCTCCCCACAGCCTCATCAACGATTTCATCAATTTGTCCTTTGAAAACATTTGTAGGGTCTTGGCTCAATTTTCTATAGAAATTCTGATCACTAAGTTGTTCTAGCACTTCCTGAATATAGCTATCAGTGTCTACCGTGACAACCGATCCACTGTTATTTGCTGGTTTAATAGTAATGTTATTGTTATTGTTACCTTCTTGCTCCTTTAGTGCAGCTGTCTCAGCAGTTGTGATGGTCATGCACTGAGGTTCCATCAGAGTTTCATGCAGCCTCTCAAAACACTGTTGGTATGCTTGCTCAAAAACCTGAACAGTTAAATGTTGTGGTGGGATAAAAGTGGACTGTGGCTTGAATGGGTGTGTAGAGATTCCACTTTGCGTATGAGTCCATTTGTGATGTTACTCCATTTCCCTATAGCAAAATTGCTTGACTATTTGGCTGCTACTGTGCCCTCATGCATAAACGGCTCTCTGGCACTTGCTAAATCCTAATTGCAGTTATAACTTTTTTGTTTTCACCCCTATGATTGTACCTTTTGTATTATTTTCAACTGTTCTTTATGTGTGTAACCTTCACTGAATCTACTGATTTGTAACATAGGTTCATAGTATAACTTACAAGTTCAATGGGTGTTAGCCAGTGTGTTGGCAGGCGCGGCCCCTGTAAGCCAATGCATTCTGGAGCTGTGTATGATATGCTCCAAAATGCAGTGGCATATAGTTGAAAGGGGAGTTATGCTTCAGTGAGCACCGACGATGCATCGGCTGCTCACGCCGCAGCTCCCCACGCAGGCATGTGCGCCCACCCCGTGCATGTGTGGCAGCCGACGGGTGCCCAATCCCCTGGCCGGCTGAACCGCGCCCCCTCATAGGGTGCCACGCTGGGAGCCCACCCCAGCGGGTAAGCGGTCCTTTTGGCCGACGGGGTGCCCAACTCGGCCGGCTGAACACCCCCATCGTTTAGTGCCATGCTGGGAGCCCACCCCAGCATGGCAAACGTCCCACGATGTCTTTTTTAAAAACTGTAAAACAAAAACTGTCCCACAGCACATCTCCCAACCCCCACAACCCGCACCACCCACTGTGCACCCAGTTTTCCCACACCCCCACCCCATACTTACCCGGACCTCGCGTGACGATCTTTGTGGACCGGGAACATGTCTGCACTCTTCAAAGCCAACCACTTAACTGAGGAAATGCCGTAAGCTGTATAATGGGCTAGATAGGGGTTTCAACTGTTGTATTTCTCAGGTATTTTTGAGTTTTGCACTACCTCACGGTTTTGGATTCTTTCATGAATGATAAACATTACAAGATTTTTGGTCCCGGGTGGATTTCAGAGTCACTCGCAGTCACTGCACAAAATCACCCTTCGGCCTGAATAACACCCATGGCAGTGACATCATTCATGAGAAGTGGTCCTAAAACCCCATGTTGAAAATTTGGTGCCAAAATTCCAAAAAATGACTGTTTTACGAGCGTGCGTTGCGCAGTTCCTACGCAGGCTCGTAAGTTCACGAAATTTCAATATTTTCACTCCAGATTTTCAACATTGCCATTTTACCACACCTTCTTATGAGTAGTACAGCTGTCATTTTTCACATCTCACCCAAAACGTGTTTCCGCCCATGTAGCACACAATGGCGCAGTCGGTGTGTGAAATCAATGTACGGGACAAATTAAGAAAATCACAGTGAAACTGTTCATGAGCAGAGGTCTTAAAATGGCTATGTTGAAAATTTGGTGAAAAAATTCCTAAAAATGACTGTTTTACGAGTGTGCATTGCGCAGTTCCTACGCACGCTCGTAAGGTCGCGAAATTTTCAATATTTTCACTCCAGATTTCCAACATTGCCATATTATTACACTTTCTTATGAGTAGTACAGCTGCCATTTTTCACATCTCACCCAAAATATGTTTCTGCCCATGTAGCACACAATGGCGCAGTCGGTGTGTGAAATCAATGTACGGGACAAATTAAGAAAATCATAGTGTCACTGTTCATGAGCTCAGGTGTTAAAATGGCTATGTTGAAAATTTGGTGAAAAAATTCCAAAAAATGATTGTTTTACGAGCGTGCGTTGTACAATTCCTATGCACGCTCGTAAGTTCGCGTATGTTCAATATTTTCACTCCAGATTTCAACATTGCCATTTTACCACACCTTCTTATGAGTAGTACAGCTGTCATTTTTCACATCTCACCCAAAATGTGTTTCCACTCATGAAGCGCAAATGGCGCAGTCGGTAAGTAAATCAATGTATGATAAATTAAGAAAATCACAGTGACACTGTTCATGAGCAGAGGTCTTAAAATGGCTATGTTGAAAATTTGGTGAAAAATTCTTCAGATGTTCTGCAATATTACTAATGAAGACATTGAACAGAACTGGCCCCAGGACCGATCCCTCAGCACCCCACTGGTCGCCTCTCTCCCTAGACTGCATACCATTTACCACCACTCTCTGCCTCCTGTCTGTTAGCCAGTTTCTAACCCAGTTTACCACCCTTTCCCATGTCCAGCCTACCCAGCTAGTTTATCAGCCTCCTATGGGATGGTGTCAAAGGCTTTGCTGAAATCAAGGTGTTGTCCGCTGCCCCACCCTGATTCACTTCTTTGTCACCCAGTCAAATAAATCAACCAGATTTATCTGACATGATGTCCCCACTGTGAATCCATCTTGTCTATGGTCCTGGGTTCGATGGCATCTAGATGCCCCACTATCCTTTCTTTAAGCAATGTCTCCATGATCTTCCCCACTACTGAGGTGAGGCTGAATGGCCTATTGTTCCCTGCCTCCTCCTGCTGCTGGATTTGTGTAGAGGGACCACATGTGCCCTCTCCAATTCACTCATGTTGAATGACCCAGTGAACATGGCTGTCAGAGGTACTGCTATCTCCTTTCGCAGTTCTGTTAATATCCTGTCATGTATGCCATCTGGTTCCATCGCTTTGTCTACCTTCAATTTAGTGAGCTCCTGCAGGACTCTTTTGTCCACCTCTTCACCCTCTTGGCAACTGCTGTACTGCTGTGGCCCTTGCCCCTCCCACTCTTCTGTGAATACTGAATGGAAAGACACAGTGGCTGTCTTGGGAGGAAGGCATGAAACTGTCACTTCCAAATACCTAAACAGCACATACAAGCAAGCAACATTCGGCATTGACAAATGCTTGTTAAATATAGTTATTGTGTCACTTTCAACTATGGCTTGTGGTAATGTATTCCATCTGTTTGTAATTCTTTGAGAGAACCATTTTGTCCTTTTTACTGTCATATTTTTATCACCTTTCATTTGTTGCCTATGAGATCTGGTACATTTGATTTTAACCTGGCTAGTAATACCAATTGTCTCTATTAGAAATTGGTTACTCACTGCTTTAAAGGCAAGGCATAGATAACCTTTCAACTTTCTGTATCCCTTAGAAAACTGTCCCAGTTTGCTAAGTCTCTCCTTGTAGCTTACATCATTCATTCTTTTAACTTTTTTTTTAGTTTTTCTCTGGATTTTTTCAATGATTCTTTTCATCCCTTATTGTTTGTGGGGAACAGAATTGAATACAATATTCCAAGTGAGGTCTAACAAGACTTTTATATAAGGGAATAATAATATTTTCATCTCTGCTCTTGATATTGTGAAAAATACAAACCAATATTTTATAGCACTGTTTGGTCTTGTAGTTAATATGAGTATTAAAGGATAGATCATTGGAAATGTAAACACCTAAGTCTTTTTCACAAGTTGTTGATTCTAATATGTGTCTGTCCAGTGTGTATGTGTAATTAGGATTATTATGACCAAAATGCATTATTTTGCATCTACCATCATTAAATTTCATGTGATTTAATGCTGCCCAAAAGCTTAGTTGATTGATATATCTTGAAACTGTTTACATGAATTTACATCTGTGATGACTGCACCTATTTTGCAGTCATCTGCATATTAACACATCCAGGCTGAAGTAGTCTGCAGAGATGATATGAGTATATTAAACAGAATAGGGTCCAAAACTGAGCCCTGTGGTACACCACTTGTGACACTACTTATATCAGATTCATATCCACAAATCATCACTTTTTGTATCTTTCCATCCAGCCATGATATGATCCAATTAATTATATAAGAGTGGATGTCAATCCACTGACAAACCCCTATCAATTGCAGCACTTATAGGTTCGAAAAATTGCAACAGATTTGTAAGGCATGATCTATTTTTGATAAACTCATGTTGTGATATATCCACAAAACCTTTTTTGTTAATATGATTTATTATTCTGTTTTGTATGAGTCATTCCAATAGTTTCCCAATCACAAGTGAGACTAATAGGTCTGTAATTATTCACCATTGATTTATCACCACCCTTACATATGGGAGTGACTTTAGCCTCTTTCTATTGTGACAGAACCTCACCAGCATGTATTGAATTATTAAATAGTTTCACAAGGCGTCCCAGTAATACTGAAAATGTCTCTTTTAAGAATTTTGATGGAATATCATCAGGGCCTGCTGAGCCGTTGGTTTTTATTGAAACAATAATAGATGATACCTCATCCATTGTAAAATCCTCAAATTTTATTGAATCCAGAGGTAATATTCTTGCTATTTGCTCTTTGGGTTCAAATATATTTGTAAAATGTTTATTGAGTTCAGATGCCATGTCTTTCTAATTAGAAATAGTTCCAGATGACGTCACAATGGGACCGATGGTTTTTTGATTTCCTTTCAGGGAACCTATGTAATTAAAGAACTGTTTTTTATTGTCAGTATTATTTGTGGTTATTTTTAGTTCAAGTACTTTTTCTGTGTTTCTGATATTAGATTTAATGTTACTTGTAATAGATTTATAGTTGCTTTTAGTTATTTCACTAGGGTTTTTTGTAAATTTTTTGTACAATTTCTTTTTCCTATTAATTAGTTTTTTTTTATTTTATTGTTCCACCATAAGGGTAATCTTCTTTTAATCTGATATTTTTTCCTATTTGGAACCCACCTGCTTATACATGTTTGGATTTTATTGTTAATAGTTCCCCAGTTATTTATAAGATTCAGTCCTTCTAGGTCTTTTTCCCAATCCCATGGTGCTAGATATTCTCTAGTTTCTTTATAATTAGCTTTATAAAAGTCATTCAGTATAGTAATACCCTTGGTAGTTTGAGTTTTGATTTCAATTTTAAATTCCACAATTTGGTGATCACTGTCACCCAGGGGAGGTAGAATTTCATGGATGGTAATACCTGTTTGTGTATTAGTAAATACCAAATCAAGTATTTGATTTTCTCTAATATGTTTTTTAACTAATTGCACTAGATTATTCGCAATCATAATGTCAATGAATCTGTTTTCACAGGATCCATGTCCTTCCAGTAAATCCTAATTAATAGATGGGAAGTTAAAATCTCCCATTAATATATAATCTCCCTTAACCTTGGCATTTTCAAGTTCTGTAAGGAACAAATGGGTTTCATCTGCAGTTAAATTTGGTGGATGATAACATAGACCCACAGTTATTGATTTATTATGAAAATTAATATTAGCTCAAAGAATTTCAGATATAATAGTTTGTGTATTTTTTAATTTAGTGACTGTAAATTTTGCATTTACATGAAGAGCAATCCCTCCACCTGTTTTGTTTGTTCTATTTTTATTTAATTTAATATATCTAGGTATTTCTGTATTCCAGTCATTGTTTTGGAACCAAGTCTCTGTTACCCCTCATATTGCTATTTGATTACATACTAAGAAATTGTTGAGCTCATCAGTTTTATTTCTTAAACTTCTTGCATTTATTAAAGCAAGTTTAATGGTTCTCTTAGCTGAAAAGTGTGTAGTTTGTTTGTGTTTTACTATTCTCCTGCACTATATATTAGTTATTCTATTTTGACATTAGTGGAGTTAAAGATTCCCTCCTTTTCCCCCCATTATTTAGTTTAAAGCCACATTGATTTCTTCAAGAAATGTTTCCAAGTATTTTGCAACCCTTTCTACTGAGATGGAGACCATCCCAACAGAAGTACTCATGATGATTATGACATTCTTCCCAGTGTGGAATACACTTAATGTTTTGGGAATAATGCCACCTCTGAAGCCATGCATTAATAGCTTTTATTTTTCACATGTGAAATTCTGTAGCTTTTGGTACTGGTAAAATTTCTGAGAGTATGAATGAACATTTCAATTCAGTCAATTTGTTAGTTATTGCAGCAAAATCTTGTTTTATTTTATGTAATGGTTGAGTTAAGATGTCATTTGTTCCTACATGTAAAATTACTAAGGGGTTTTCTCTGGAGTTACCTAAAATACTGTCTAATCTGGTTGTCAAGTCTCCAATTTTAGCACCCCTATAACTTGAGGCCATCCTGTTATTGTTATCAGGATTGCAGATTGGTCTATCCAGATGCTTTATAATAGAATCACCTATTACTAGAATTTGTCTGGCATTATTATTTTCAATTTCCATTGGAGAACTGAGCTGAATTAAATCATCATTTGTTATTGGACATGGAGAAACTTGTTGCTGCTCAGCTATTTGATACTCTATATTTCTAGTTTGATCTGGTATCTGGATGTCACAGTTACTGTTTGTGTTCATCTGGTCAGGTTTTATATGTCCTAGTATGGGACTAGTCATATTTGGTTCACCCTGGTTGCTTACTTCATTAGATATAGAATTCAAAAGATCAAAAAAATTACATATGGGAATTGTGAATTGTGTTGATTTTTTGCCTCTTTTCAGGGCTTTGGAACCTTGTACCAAAAACCAGTTGTCGTTTGAGTTAGATGGTATTTCCTCTTCCCTATGTCTTTTTCTCTGGTGGCAAGTAACTTGTATTTTACTTTTTTGTCCAGGTAGTGTGGTTGTACTGGAATCAGAGCTAGCACATGGTATAGCTATGATGTTAGGAGGCTGTTCGACAGTATTGGTACTATGGGGCCTGTCTGTGTTCACCCCTACTATTTTTGTGTGGATTGATTGGCCAGATTGGCTCTTTTCGAGCTCAATCAATCTATCATTAAACAATCCTATTTCAAGCTCCAGACTTTTATTATATTCACACTTCTCACATGTATATGCTTGGAATAACATAAATTGCTCAGTTATCTGGAAAAGGCTGCAGGTGCAGCTCATGTAGTTCTAGCCACTGGGGGTTGGATTTAAAGGCTGGGAGAGAGGAGCTTAGGGAGTTGTTCATTTCCCTTATAAGTTTACTGTGTTGTACTGCACCTAGTAACAGGGTTACCGGTGTACTGTGGGACTGTATCTAAGATTAGTGGGTGACCTGATTAGGCAGTAGGGGTGTATCTTGGACTGGGGGGAACCTGGTGGCTCACCCAAGGAAACCTACTTGGAAGGGATGGAACCACATGGCATTAGGGCCGGCATCTTTGGGAGGGTGGTGGGGTGCACAGGGTGTGGAGCAGCCATAATACTGGACTGGGCTTGAAGTTTGGTGGTTGCCCAGTGTGCTACCAGCTGGCACATCTTAGGGAGGAGGTTGCGGGGATTAGGGAGACAGCTGGGAAGGGAGGTATGGTTGGGGAAGGGGCAGGGATCTCCCACAGGGTTGCACCAAGCACTGGGTGGCGGCATAGGGAAAGGAGTGCAGGAGAATACTCAGGGTCAGATAGGGACCCTGGCAGAGGGGGTCCAAAAGGACACTACCAAGGAGGCAGGCAGGTAACTGGGGACCCTCACAAAGGAGGGACAGAGGGACAACATTCTCAGGGAAGTAGGCAGATGGCCAGGGCTGGACAGAAGGAAGCAAGGCGGGGACGTGGATCAGAACTTACACTCAGTAACCGCTTCAATTCTCTTCTTCTGCTTGAGGATGAGGGGGGTGATGTAGCCATGAGAGGGGTGGTTAGAGACAGAAAGGGAGTGGGGGGCAGGAGGCAGGGGCCAGATAGCATGAAGAACAAGGGGGAACCTGGAATGCAGGAAAATTGGGGGAGCAGTGAATCAGAGCAGGAGGGGCAGGGGGAAGAAGGAGGAAAGTGTAAGGAGAAGGACCAGTTGGGAGGAAAGGTAAAGGAGAAGGACCAGAAGTACAAGGAGGATTCAGTAAAGGGAGCTGAGGGTTTAGGCCAGGGGGCACAACAAGCAAGGAGGGACTAAATGGAGACAGCAAGGAAGGGAGGACAGGCCAGGCTAGTTTAGCAGATGGGGAGAAGGACCAGTTGTGAGCAGTGAGGGGAGTTAGCAAGGTACAGAAGGATACTCAGGAGGAAGAGAGGCATAGGATTGGAGGGAGGGTGACCAGAGGTAAATAAGGAGGGGTGGCATGTGGCACCCAGATAGGGAGGTAACAAGGAGCTGGCTGGGTGGAGGGCGGTAGAAAGGATGAGGGACATGGAAGGGGAAAATGGAGGAAAGGAGCGGTCAGAGTGCTCCTGTTGGGGATTCTATGATCAGGGGTATCAAATGGGATAGGGAGGGAGAAACCTGGCCAGTTAGAACAAAATGCTTCCCTGGACTAACGGTGCACAGGGCTAAGCACGAGGTATATCAGCTGGCAAAGGATTGTGGGGGTTCCCCAGACATACTGGTCCACCTGGGTACAAATGACATTGAGGGAAATAGCGAGCTAGAGATACAGGCAAGATTCAGGGAGCTTGCCAGGGTCTGTCATGACATAGGATGCAGAGTTTCCTTCTCAGAAATCCTGCTGGTGCCAAGGGCTAATGGGGAGCACAAAAGGAAGATTAGGGAGATAAACCAGTGGCTCAGGGGTGGTGTGAGGCCAGAGGGTATGGGTTGATGGGGGATTCGGGGAGACCTGGGAAGATAAGGAGCTGTATGCTGAGATAGACTCCATCTCAATTTGGAGGAGGGAATCCTTAAGTTGAAAATAGAGGGTTCATTGGTGAAAAGTGGGGTTTAAACTTGTGAAGGGGAGGATGGGAGAAAAGGCTGTCAAGGGGGTGCCGATAAAGAAGGGACTCTGTCTCCACCCCCCTGGGGAGCTGGAGGATTGCGGGAAAAGGCCGACTGGTAAAGTGCAGACCAGGGGAAAACAGAATCCCCATGGGAACGCAAGCAGGGGAAATGGAAGTATAGGGAAAGGGTGGAAGGTAGTCCTGCTAAATGCCAGGAGTTTGGGCAATAAAATGCCTGAGCTCCAGGCAATGCTAACTGAGGGAGTAGTGGATGTGGCAGTGGTCACTGAGACCTGGGCCACTGCAGGACATGACTGGGACCTGAACCTGGAGGGTTACACTATGTTCAGGAAGGACAGGGGAGGGAAGGGAGGAGGGTAGCAATGATCAAAACTGCATTGGCATAGGGGAGTAGAGGAGGCAGGGAACCGTGGAAGCAATTTGGGTCACCTTGATAACAAGGGGGCAAGAGAGTAAAAATAGGAGTGGTGTATAGACCCCTGCCCTGGCAGAGGAGCTGGAGGAGAGTCTGGTGGCAGATGTTGGGAGACACTGCAGACTGGGCAGAGGAACAGTGGTGATGTTGGGGACTTAAACATGCCAGGAACAGACTGGGAGACTATGACATCTTCTGTGACCAGGGAACAGAGGTTGTTGGATGTCTTTCAAGACGCGTTCCTAACTCAGCAGGTGGGGGAACCGACCAGGGAGGCGCGGGTACTGGATGTGGTCCTGGCAGACAATGACCAGATTAGGGGCCTGGAGGTAAGGGACCCGTTGGCGGGGAGTGACCATGCCACGGTCTGGTTCTGCCTGGACCTAGGAGGACTTGAAGGCTGCACAAAGACGGAGGTAACTGACTTCAGGGGAACGGATTTTAAGGAAATGGGAAGGATCCTTAAGGAGCATTTGGATGTGATTGGGTCAGACATGGACGCTGATAGTAGATGGGAAATCATCAGGAGAGGGGTGCAAGATGCTACCAGCACCTGTGCAAGAGTAAGACGAAAATGCGGTAGGGCTCAAAACCCTGCTGGTGGACCAGGGAGGTCCAGGAGGTGGTGCGGGGAAAGAAGGCAGCCTATAGGCAATTCAAGTGCTCAAGGAGTGAAAGGGACTGAGGGGAGTATGAGCTGATGGCTAGAAGGGCCACTAGGGTGGTGAGGGCAGCTAAGGCAAGGAAGGAGCAGAACCTGGCCAGGGAAATTAGGAGAGGGAACAAGGGGTTCTTTAGATACATTGGGGAAAAATGAAGGGTGAAGGGGCAGATTAGCAGGATTAAATCAGGGGAGAGATGGGCACAAGACCCGGGGGAGCAGGCTGAGGTACTAAATGAGTACTTCACCTCAGTTTTCACCAAGGAAAATGGGGGTGCTGCATCATACATGGGAGGAGACAGAGATACTGAGGAGGGGGGACCCTTACTGATCGGTGGGTCTGGGGACAGGGGAGCATCACTGGCAGGAGGAGGGAGGGCTAAGCAGGAGAAGAGGTACGAAGTGGAAATCACAGCAGAGAGAGAGTGAGGGCCCTCGCCCTTAAGATGGAGAAAGCACTGGGCCGGATAAATTACATCCCAGAGTGCTGAAGAAACTTAGGATGTCCTGGCGAAACCCCTGGCGAGCTTTTCACCATCTCTCTGAGGACAGGGTGGGTGCCCCAGGACTGGAAGGTGGCTCATATAGTGCCTATCCACAAGGGGGATCAAGGAGGTGGCAGAGAACTACAGGTCTGTCAGCCTGACATCGGTGGTGGGCAAGGTGATGGAGGCATTGTCAAGGAGAAGCTAGGGGGACCTGGAAAGTCAGGGTGCCTGGACGATGAGACAGCATGGATTCATCCCGGGAAATCGTGTCAGACAAACCTTGTGAGTTTTATGATTGGGTGGCGAGTGCCTTGGACCTGCATGACCAGTGGGCGTCCTCTTTCTAGACTTCAGCAAGGCATTTGACTCTGTTCCTCACATGGGCCTGTTGGATAAGCTGGGAGAAATGGGGTGGGAACCAGATGATCAGATGGATAGGCAATTGGCTCAGGACCGGACCCAGAGGGTCGTGGTTGGCGATAGTCTCATCCCCAAGGAGGTCATTAGTGGGGTCCCACAGGGATCAGTCCTGGGCCCTCCTGTTCAATGCCTACGTCTCTGACATAAGGACAGGAATCAGGAGTGAGATGAGTCTCTTTGTGGATGACTCAAAACTGGGGGTGGTGGTGGATGGGGAGGAGGGAAGGGTGGCCCTACAGGGGGATCTGGAGGCTCTGGAAAGATGGTCTAGAAAGTGGAAGCTGAGGTTCAATGCAAGGAAATGCAAGGTACTCCACCTAGGGGCCAGAAACCCGGGCCAAGTGTACACCCTGGGAGGGGGGAAATGCTACAAGTCTCGATGGCTGAGAGGGACCTGGGGGTGGTGGTGGATGTCAAGATGAGCAACTTGGAGACTTGTAGGAGGGTAGCAGCCAAGGCCAACAGGATGCTGGGATGCATCGCTAGGGGGATCACCTTCAGAAGGAGGAGGGAAGTGATACTCCCTCTGTATAACTGCTTGGTGAGGCCACACCTTGAGTACTGTGTGCAGTTTTGGAGGCCACACTTAAAGAGGGACATTAAACTCCTGGAGAGGGTCCAGAGGAGGGCAACCAAAATGATTTGGGGCTTGGGGGACAGGACCTATGAGGAGAGGCTTGAAGAGCTAAATATGTACACATTGGAAGAGAGAAGGGACCGGGGGGACATGATAGAGGTCTTCAGGTACATGAAGAGGGTAAATAGGGGAGGAACAGTCAGGGTGCTTCGAAGGAAGGAGGAGGGAGCCACTAGAGGGCTTGGGTGGAAGCTGGAGGGGGGAAGATTCAGGGGAGAAAGGAGGAGGTGCTACTTCACTGAGAGGGTGGTGGAGTCATGGAATGCACTGCCTAGAGGGCTGGTGGAGGCAGAGACGGTGGAGGGGTTCAAGAGGGGCTGGGACAGGTACAGGGGAAGGGTTCTGGAAGCAAAATCCAATGCAGCAAGAATATCCAGAACTGGGAAGGGAGAAGCCAGAGAAGGTGAGGGGGGCAGCAAGGTCAGCACCCAGGGTGGGGGCTGACCAAACGAGCAGACACAAAAGACCGTTAGGCCTATTCTGCTGGCATTTTAGTATGTTAGTATCTGGAACATTGCACAGGAAGAGCATTTAACTTCTGAATGTCCATCTATTGTTGTTATAACTTCCATACTGAATGTTAGGCTTATATGTTTGACAACTGTAAACACTACTGACCTAGATTACTTTTGAGCACACGCTTTGTTTAACTAAAGATCAAATACACACCTACCATCTATCTCTCAGATGCTGCCCTATGTCCTGCAGACCAAAACCAGCCCAAACATGCCAAAACATGTGCTATGACATGCGTGTCTTTGCACGCATCTTTGCACACGTAATTGCATGATAGCCCTGCTCTCACTCGCCCTGCTCGCTGTGTAGCATCTAAATAGTCACTGCCAACCCAGAAGTACACTCAGGGTCCTGGTCTGAAAAAAGATCCCCAAAAGTTATAAAACTAGCAATTGGAGTGGGCAAGGCTCCAGTTCATTTTAAAACAACACAAGTGCCATGTCTTAAAAACAGTATTTATCATACAATTTGTTTCATATATGTGGTTTAGCTTCTTGCACACTCACTGCAAAATAAAAAAAGCTCTGCCTCACCCGCTCGCTATGGGGCATCTAAATAGTCACCACCAGCCCAGAAGTACACTCAGGGTCACAGTCTGAATAAAGCTCCCCAAAAGTTATTAAACTAGCAATTGGAGTGGGTTAATATCACTTAAAAGTGATATTGGTGCTCCAAGATGTTAAATGCGCTAAATGAGCCCACAAATAAAAAATTTAACTAGTCCTCGAATTGGGTCATAGTTCTAGGAGACGCCAAGAACTACCACTCACTCTTCCTGCTTCCTGTACTTGGAAGCAAGGCTCCAATTCGTTCTGAAAGAACACAAGTGCCCTGTCTTAAAAACAGTATTTACATGCTGATTTATGTAATGTATCTTTATACTGTTTTGCACTGTTGTATTCCTCTTGGATCCCTCATGGATCTCAACTTGCAGATTGTCTCCCCTCTGCCCTTTCCTCCAGGATGCACCGCAAGATGAGCAACTTGTTGTTCAGTGTGCCTTTCTGGTGAAACTTTTCAATAAATAAATAAATCTTTGTTCTCTCTGATAACTTGACCATGGCACGTGCTGTTTCTGTTAAAAGAGGCCTTCAGGTTTAACTTTCTGGTAACTTTCTTCAGATCTAGGAAAGGTCAAATGGTCCTAAGGGGCCAGTGGGAACAAAACTAAAGCCTTTATTCTGGATGCTTTCCTTTTCATTTTGTAAGAGCAAATAAAGAAGGATTAATGTTTATTTCCTCTTCCTTTTGTGGGGTCCCCTCCTCTGGTTGTTGCTCTGTCATCTGTTGCTTTTCCTCCTCCTCCTCCTATCCTCCCCCTCACTTCCTCCACTTTGGGTATTAAACTGAACCAACCTGGTGCTGCATCTAGGAATCTGTGGAGGATCCTGAGATATCTCTTCTAAAACAATCCATCTGAGTCAGACCCTGATTTGCTTGTGGAGGTGTGAAAACTGAAGTTGTTGGTAGAACCTGGAACATAGAGAGGATAGAGTGTGGTCCTCCCACCCCTCTTTAATGGCCCCAGGATGAAAGATTCTTTTTATGATTTTTCCGGGTGAAGACCTTATTCTCGGCATATTCAATACAGTCCCTTTCAAACTTCTTCAGTTTGGTGGCTTTTAACTTAGTGTCTTATCTATCATGGCTTCTTTTAGAGCAGTTCCAACTTTTTTAAGTTAGGATGTTCCATTAACTGTGATACAACTTTTTCTTGTCAGACACTTTGGTTTTAAATAGTTCTTCCAAGGCCTTATATTCCTTAAAAAGGACAGGAAAACAATAATGCCTGAAATAAAAAAATCAATGGCTTTTTAACATCAACATATGACTGTCCGATGATTGGCTCGATGCAGTTCTGTCTATAAAGTTTTTGATTTTTTTTATTTTCATAATCTTACTACTGTTTCCTCAATATGGCTGTCATGGTGGCTTATGAACAATGTTTCCAATCTCAGCTCATTGAAGTGACTTAGTCTGGAAATCTATGACATCCCTGACTGAGTTTTTGGTATCACCTATTGTCCTTACACAATGTGGACAACATCGCCGTAGATCCGTGAAGTGCACACAGGAGTGTGTTTTGTTTCATTCCCATCTATGAGGATTTTTAATAGTCTGCTATGTTATTCTTGTATTCTCAAATGGATAACATGTCATCTCACATAGAACTAGTGAAATGACCACACTACCAATGAGATTTAGAATTTAAATGCACAAGCTATTTAAGAGAAAAGTGAGTTCATGCAGGGGATGTTAATGGGAACTACAATGTCAAATTCTCTGTTCTTAATGTTTTGTGTGTTTAAACCTTTCTGGAATGATGCAAAACAAAATCTGAAATGAGCATGAGCATGGATATTATATTGATAATATGTAGGAAAAAAAAGAAACTGTATAGCATCACAAACTATCCACTCCCTCTCACTCAGTGTGTGAAATAAAGAAATGAATGGAACAATGTCTCAATCACACTTAATGCAATTGCAGCCAGAGTCAACATACAGTACTGTGTTGATTACAAAAATGTGTGAATATGTATTTTAGAGAAACTTATGTTTAATGCAAACTACAGTGTGTTTCCTCTCTCCTGTTCCTCGCGGGATGCTGCTTCATGAAATGTCAGCATTGGAGTTGCATTGTGAAAGCTAATAAAATATGTAATACCTGCTGCAGTCACACTGACACCATGGAAAGCAGAATATCCATTAATGAATACGTTTCTGATACAAAATGACCGATTTTGTGTGATTGCGTGAGATGTGAGTGTGTGGTGGGGGTGGGTGGTCCATTATACAACGGTTATTACATTTTGTAACAAATTGAAGGTGATAGAGTTGTTGGGGTGCTTGTGAGGGGAGAGGATGAACAACTCTGAATGTTATAGCAACAGTGTGCTTGTGGTCTATGACTATGCAGAACTGTGCCCACAACTGCTAGCTATCCGTGGCCACTGTCCAGCACTGTATCATTCAGCATTGCAAGGTATTATTTTACATGACATGCAGTTCAAAATCAACTAATTGCTATGTATGGTCCCTGTCAATATCTGCACAAGTCTATGTTTTTCTGTTATTAATTTTCTTTTCTGTTCCTTTGTAAATGAATTTGAACTGTCTTTTTATTAAGAAAATTTGAAGCAATAACCCCGTCACTTTCATGCGTTCATTTCTGACTATCCAATTGTAAATTATTCCAAATTACAATGAGTCTTACAACTGGAAGTTTAGTTTCCTGTTTGACACACAAATAATGAATCGCTGTAAATAATTTTTTTAATTTTTTATTTTATTTATTTCAAAGCAACTTATCAATGCTGAAACATCCATGCAATAAGAGGCAGTTTTTCATGAATGATTCTACTATTGTGCATATTCTGTCCCGATATTTACAGTCCTCTACATTTTTTGACAGACAGTCTTAGTTTAATGTTTTTTATCTAAGTTTACAAAGGTTCTTAACTCCCTATTCTTGCATCCGTGTTTCCATTTTTTTGATAAAAAAATAAAATCTACCATGAATCACCACAGCATAATCTCTTTTTGAGTTTGCCACTATACCCTTCAACTGCCCATGATTTACACAGAAGTCCCTGACTTTTTTTTTTTATAGATGCTACCCTGTTCATCCATTGAGACTAGAAAAAAAAATCACAAATCACAAATCAGGCAGTTGCGAAGAGGCTAGTAATTACAGACCGGTGAGCCTCACATCTATAGTAGGGAAACTAATGGAGACACTGCTCAAACAGAGGGTCATAACATTCCTCAAAACTAGCGGCCAACAAGACCCTAAACAGAAACATTTCACAGCAGGTAGGTCATGCCAGACAAATCTGCTTGAGTTTTTTGACTACGCTACAAAAATAGTGGATGATGGTGGGGCAGTAGATGTGGTCTACCTAGACTTTAGTAAGGCCTTCGACTCGGTTCCACACAGAAGGCTGGTAAAGAAGCTTGACCACACAGGTGTTGGTCCAGAAGTAGTCAGATGCATACAAAACTGATTACAAGGCAGAACCCAGAGGGTACAGGTTAACAGAAGGCAGGGTGACCAGTGGGGTGCCACAGGGCTCAGTGCTGGGGTCTCTGCTCTTCAATGTTTTTATAGCAGACATCACTGATGGACTGGGAAGGAAGGTGTGTCTGTTCACAGATGACACCAATATATGTAACAGGGTGGACACCTCAGAAGGAATAAGCAAGATGGAAGCTGACCTCAAGAAACTAGAAGAATGGTCTGGAGTATGGCAGCGGAGATTTAATGCCAAAAGTGCAAGGTCATGCACATAGGAAAGAAACATCCAAGAAAGGAGTATTACCTAGGAGGCAAAAGACTGGCGGCCTCAAACCAGTAATGAGATCTGGGAATCATAATCTCAGATGACTTGAAGGTTAGTAAGCAGTATGAGAAGGCAACATTGAAGGCCAACAGAATGCTGGGCTGCACTGGGAGGGGAATCACGAGCAGGAGGAGAGGTGTGGTACTACCACTGTATAGATCGCTGGTCAGGCCTCACCTGGAATACGGAGTTCATTTCTGGAGGCCTCACCTCAGGAAGGACATTGACTGAGTAGAAACAGTACAAAGAAAGGCGACAAAAATTATTCAGGGTCTGCAGTACATATCCTACGAGGAAAGACTTAACGAACTGAATATGTACGCCCTGGAGCAGAAAAGACAGAGGGGGACAAGACTGAAACATTCAAGTACATAAAAGTCATTAACAAGGTACAGGCACAGGAACTTTTTCACTTCAAGAAGGGCTCCAGGACCAGGGGACATGACCTCAGCCTGCAAGGATGGAGGTTCTCTACCAACACCAGGAAGTTTTTCTTCACAGAAAGAGTGGTGGATGCCTGGAACAGCCTGCCCCAAGAGGTTGTGGGGGCCAGCACTGGGGGGGGGATTCAAGAATGCATGGGATAAACACAAAAGAGCCCTGACTACAAAGGGCAACTAGAGTGTCAAAATAGGTCTAAAACAAATGGGCAGACTAGATGGACATAGCGGTCTACTTCTGCCGTCAACTTCTATGTTTCTATGTTAAAGAAGTTCAAATTTTAAGTTTGAAATAAGGTAACACATGAAAGTTGCTCATTATGTGTTATTTCCAGAATACCTTGGTCTCAAAGCCACATATTACACCAGTATAATTGATGCATTTCGCTATTTAAAAATGTTCCCCTGATCTTGCTACTTTATCCCTGCTTATTGGAACATTATTCTAGATTTTGAGGCAGTTTGCAGGAAGTTAAGAGGAATGGGTGTATGTATTTAAAGTATATAGTATAGCTCTGACCTGTATATAGCTCCATCCAATTTGAAATGCTGGTTGGCCTTTGTTCTGTTTAAAAATCAGCCTGTTCAAAAAACTTGTTGTGCACATTCTTAAATGTTATACGCTTTCCAAGGTGTTGATATGCCTACTCCGAGAAGTTGCTCATCACAGTTCAAAGGTCATAAACTCTTAGGTTCCTCATACACCCAGCACTTAGCTGATGACTAACCACCCAGTGCACAACTCTATACCATTTAACTTGTAACAGTCTACAAACATAAATTTGTTGATACCATACAACAATGATATGACAGGCTTTTTGTCTGTTTAGTTTTCTTTTGTTTTTATTTGTGGAGGAAACACTTCTGTGATTGATGAGTACCTAACCCTTCCCCCAACCAACTGCTATCATCCTCATTACTCATGATCCATGTCCTTACGCCATATACCTGTCCCAGCCTTTCGTGATACTGTCCACTGTTTTCAACATGACCGCCTCTTCAGGCAGTGCTTTCCATGTAATATATGTTAATACATCCCCTGGAGCCACTTGTTGCTGTATAAGAGTGGTTTCACGTGCCTTCAACTGGAGCGAGGACAGCAAAGTGAAACTGAGCTGTTCTGGCTCAAGCTGAAGACAGGTGAAACCACTCTTATACAGCAATGAGTGGATCCAGGGGAAGTATTAATATGTTATTGATCAAGAGCGATCTATAATATATATAAAAAAAAAAATTCCTGAAACGTGTCAGTTTCCAGGGCATCTGCACATGAGATGCACTTCACAGAATAAGAGTGTCTCACGTGCAGAGTAAAGGAGCGCTCCAGTTGGTTGGGAGTGCTCCCTTGATCTATAATAACCACAGTCTATGTCAACTGGTGTGTCATAGGCTCCCTCCTACCCCCCAACCCCCCACACACAAATAAGTATGTGCAGCACATGTTTTGGCAGCAACTCATCTTAAAGAGGGACTCCATATTTGCCTTATTTATCCCATTCAAAAACTTGAATGTCCCAAACCATGTTTACTTTATGCTATCTCTCCTGACTGCCAGGGAGTACGTGTTCAGTGTCTTCATCCTCTCATTGTATTCCTTGCCTTCTTGTCCATTTATCATCTTTTTATCCCTCCTCTGGACTGTCTCAAGCAGGCTATTGAGCTTTTTTTTATATGTGTGTGTACCAGTACTGCACTCTATACTATAGATGTTGCATCTCCAGTGACATGTACAATAGACAGTATACCATCCTCTTTCCTACTACTGATCCCCCTAGCTAAGCAATTCAGCATCTTGGTTGCCATTGCTGCTGCTTTCTTGCAAAGCTTGGCTTGCTTCAGGTTAATAGTTATCATTGTTTATGTGTTCTTCTCCTCATCTAATACAGATAACACCTAGGTAGTACTCTTTTGGATTATTGTCTCCTGTTTACAGGAATATGCATTAATTGTCATTGCAGCCTAGCTCCCATATCCCTGACCCTCTCTCCCTCTTTTTGCAATCATCATGTATGACCTGCTTTCATTCAGCTGAGTATACTCTCCCTCTGAGACTGATGTCCTTGAATAGATACATTTTTTGCAATGAATACTGTTCTAACTGACATTGATGTAAACATTGAACAACACTGACCCCATTACCGATCACTGCAGGGTACATTGATGACAACTCTGGTGACTGTTAACTCTCTCACCACATCCTTCCTATTGCTTCTGTTTCCTCCGTCAGTTTTTCATCCATCTTGCCTTATAATCCCTAAACCCAAGAAATTCTTACTTTCTTATTGATCATCCCCCCCCCCCCACAACCACAACACCATATGAAACCATGCTGCCTCAGATACTGCGGTCCATGCTCCTCTAGATATTCTGTACACTTTTCATTATGAATGGTTTTCATGAACGTGTACATAATTTAGGTCAGTCTGTTTGATCTGTAACATCTTAGGTCATCCTCAGTACTGCTCATGTTGATGAATCCTCACCTGATGTTTACCATTCTTATGGTACCATGATTGACACCTATGACCTATTACATAGGACTGACATTTGACCTGCCTGATCCTCAGCTAGATGGCTTTGAATTTCAGGGTTTACTGTAATCTCTTCATACCTTATGTCCCCCACCCCTCCACACTACATTCAATACTAGCAAGCTTTCCCTCAATATACCCTACTGAATCATTACTTTTTTTGTTCCATTTCTCAATCTTGTTCCTCTCTTTCCTCTAGAGGTATTGTTCCATCCTTCTCCCTTGTGAAGACATAACTGAAGTACTTGTGTAGTATATTTAAGCAGAAATATATGACCATGGTTAGGTAAACATTCTGTTAATCACCCCTAGGGGTGTAATGTGGTAAGAGGCACAACCGATTGCCATATTTTCCCTAAGGGGGTGGTTAACTGATGGTTTGTCTAACTCTGGTGGGTACCTAATTGCTATTATAAAAAAAAATATTCAAAAAGTAATTGTTAAAAAGTATACATTTTGACTGTTTTCCTCATTTAGAGGAAGATTTTATATGAAATAGTTATTCCACCAACAGTTTAAAAACACCGGTTCAGATTCAGAAAGTATCCTTCCAGTCATTCATCACTGAAACAGGATTGAACGCTGTCTGGAAGAATCCATGAGCCATGATGATCAGGTTGTACAAGACAGTGTAACAGGTGTTAATGTAAGGCTGTTGGAATACTAACATCCAAACAGATTGCAGCATTCTGAGACCCTTTTTACAATTTTTTTTTTTTTATATATTCACCACTAGGTCTCCCATTATCTTATTCCTAACAATACTGTCATTGTTGGCCATTTTCTAAATTTTCTAATGAAAGAAGGCCTTCTCTAACTTCAAACTTCCTTAGCTATTGGATGATCCTTTGATATTAAAGTTCACCTTACTTCATTAGTTATGTAACATTCCACCTTCATGTTCTTTTCTCTATCCTCTTCAATATTGCTTTTTCTGCATTTTATAGAGACTAACCTTTTTTCCCTTGATGCCATGGTGACTCCATATCTGAAAGAGCAGCGTGCTTTGGCTCATTCCCTTACAGAAATATAAGTGTGCAGCGCACCTGTACAATGCATGCCACATGCTTAATTGTGCAATGTTTGCATGCGGTTGGCATAGACAAAGTGAACCTAAGCGAACCAGATCTCAAAAGCACATCAGATTCCCATGCTGTTAGCTTGACATGTGTGCAGCAGGTAGGCTGGTGTGAACATCTAAAAATCACATCAGGTTTGCATGTTGCATGCTTGACATGAGTACAGCAGCTCAATTTGTCATTTGTCATTTGTCAATTTGTCAATAACATAATTTAGCAATCACATCAGCTTCACATGTTGCATGCTTGCCATGTGTTCAGCAGCTAAGCTGGTGCAAATCTTATCTAAAAACACATTTTCTATTTCTCATACTACTGCTAGCAATTTGAGCCATTAAAATACCATTTCCTCTGATTTTCCATTAAAATTTGGCAAACTCATCAGTTCTGACCATAAAATCCTTTTGCAGATTGTTTAATGGCTTTTGATTTATGTCATTAAATTGTTTGCTTACTGCATTAAATACTTAAGAAATAGTCAGCCAACACCCCCATCCAGACGTGCGAAGAGAGGCCTCTGTGGTGTGAAGCCCAACCTTTTTGTTTTGGGCTATGCAAGTCCCCATACTTAGTGCTACATATGTGTTTCTCCATGATTGTTATGGCTCACTTACTTCCTCTTTGTCATTCTGTATGGAGCATATACACTATGGCCATGCTCAGCACTCTTTGTGCCGGCCTCGGAGGCATGCACCATACCTCATTTTTTTGTCACTAAAATGAGGAACATGGACACTCAAAATGAGAGACAATGAGGTACATTGACCCTCACAATGATCAGGACACATCCTGAAACGTGGAGATACAGTACCTCAGAACACAGTAGAAACCATTGTATTTACTTGTAAAGATGTTAGCATCTGAGAATACATTTCTTCCATAAAGCAAGGGTGCCATTAAGGAAGGGCAGAAAGGGCAGTTGCCCTCAACCCCTGCATATTGTTTGTGCCTAGGTTGTTCTTATAGTGTGGCAATAATGGCATTAAATTTGGATTTGATATTTTGCAGGATAAGTGCCCCCCTGGCCTGGATGCACTCAAGCTGTGGGTGCACTCCTGACTCAACTGTGTCTGTATTGTGTTGTCCACTCTCTCCATCTACTAGTGACAGTGCTGTCACATGTGACATGGAGGAGCTCCAACCAAGCAAGAATGCTCGAGTCGCACTAGTGTGACACTATCTTTCCTGCCACAGAGTAGACAGGCTGCACAATAAAGCTTGAAGGAGTTGGTGAGCACTAAACTCTTGATAGCAGTGTTGCAGTGGCATAGTTTTGTTGGTCTACTCTTAGTAAGCCCCATCTCCCTTGGTCGCTGAAGGGCAGGGGTTGAGCTAGAAGCTAGCTCAATGACTAGGCTACCTACCTATGCTACTAGGCTTACCTCGCAGTAAACACAGTGTGTGCCCCCCCCCCGTGGCAGCAAGCTATGCCTAGCACCAGCGGCAACAGCAGTGTGGGTGGCCTTCACAGCACTTGATTAGGGCTTTGTAGCAGCAGCCAAGCAAGAAGCAAGCAACATCAGTTGGGTAGGTTTGGTTGGTGAGGTGACTTGGTGGCGGACCATGGTGGGGCCCTGGGACAGTTGGTTCTAGCATCCAGATTCTGGCAGAAGGATGTAGGAAGAACAGATTGAAAACTGGGCTATGGGCCAGCCTGCAGGTTCCATCAAGATGGATGGGTAAGTAAAAGTAAATATATATTTTTTATACGGGGATCGGGGATGGAGGAAGGACTGAAATATTGACGTACTTTTCACATTTCTGCACCTTTGTGAGGCTGGCTGGGTACTGAATTTAATGGAGTCAGAGGGAGAGATTGGGGCAAAGTTTTTTTTTTTTTTGAGGGGTTCAGAAATTCAGCCTGGAGAAAAAATGATTAGTAACTGGGTGGATTTAATCCCAAATCTGATGCACTGCTCCAGGGTATAGACAGTTAAATCTTATATATCTGATTTTTTCCTGATTTGCATACCACTTTTCAATCACAACAAATAAGTTTTACCTTTTAGAGACATTCCAGATGTTCCAGAACTTGCCTCCTAGGGGCTAACTAGCACCTGGCTTCCACTGGTTGTTGACTCCCACCCATGTTGAAATCTGATATGGTGCCCCTGACATAAAGTCTAAATTTACAGGACATCTTCTGTGTGAGCAGCATGTTTTCTCTGAGGGATAGATGAAGGATGCAGCAGTTTTCAGGGGTAAAACGAGGGCTGTCCATTGCAGTCAGGGACAATTGAGTGGTATTGTATGTACAAACTATTGGAGCCCCAGTATAGTCAGGTTTATCAGGTTTATCCCCCCCCCCCCGGGTTGCTGATCTCCACATCCCCATGCTCAGGCACATTATGACATGGGGCAAGGGAGAGTGCCCTATGTTGTAACAAGCATGAGTGTTATGACATAGAGCAGGGGACAGTGCAGTGGAGCTCCCCGTAGAAATGAATGGGGATATTTTTTTATTACTATTTTATATATTATGATGGTGAGTTGAAGATTAATGAAGGCCATCACTCGACTAACAAGGACCTTATTAGTAAAACATTAGCCTTCATTAATCTCAAACTTGCCATCATAATATATAAAACAGTAATAAAAAAAAACATCATTCAGTTCAAAGGGGCAAGCCCAGAACTCTGTCCCATGGACATCATCTTGTGTTTCCGATGGTATGTGTGCTATGGTTCAGCTCTGCAGCTGAGATGAGGGGGGACAAGAAAACTAAAAAATATATCAGTGGCTATAAGCATGCTATATGCGTGCAGACATGTGCAGATTTATGTTGACGTACAAGTGAGTCAGATGTGTGCAGGCAGTATAGCATAGTGGTTATGGGCACTGAACTGCAAATCTGGAGACCTGAAGACCTGGGTTTTAATCTCATAATAACCCCACTTGTATGCTGAGTGATCCTGAGCAAATTATTTAACTTTTATGTGTGCAGTTATCAATAACTACTTCCTTTTTGCACGTATGCTACATGCATGCAATCTGTTCTGATTTAAAATAAAAAGAATGCTTGCAGCACACATGTCACATGGCTAGTTTATGTGCACAGCATGAAAACATTTCATGCAATTATTTCTGTAAGGGTTGTGTTTTCCCCCTCAAGCATATTGCAAATCTCTGTCATAACTTGTATTCTTTCATTAATGATGATGAATATTTACTCAGTCTCTTTATTTATATGATTCCAGGACAAATGACAAATTACTATGTCACAGAAGTTACATGAGTCAAGTGAAATGCAATCTTCTCGATTACGGTCAAGTTCAGTTGTTGATGAATTTGGATTTGGAAGTAATTTTTCTGGTGTTCTGTCAAACATATCAGTACAGGGTTATGCATTTGAACCAGAAATATCGTCTGATGAGATACGAGAAACAGGAGATGAAAGCAGTAGTGATGCTAATGAGAATGATAGCAGTGAGGATACAAATGATCGTATGTATAGCACATTTTGGTGCTCCTGTGGCCGATGTGTACTGATGCCCACAGCAGAGGAAAATTTATGCTGCCATGAGGTACTAGGAATTCAGCACAGGATTTCAGATCATAAATGTATCACTCAAAATAACCATATTTATTGACATTGAAACCCTTGACGTTGCATTGCTGAATAACTGGCATCTGTGTGGCGGAGTGCTTGTTCGCCCAGTGTGGTCAGTAAGTCAATTGCATGATGTGAAATTGTATTGCAAAAGCACAAAAAATATATGCAAATTGAGAGTTGTTTCATTTATAGATACCTTTTAGATATTTTAGTATCAGCAGTACATGGCAGAAAATTAAATTTTTGTTCACTTTTTTGACAAACAAATGCCCCACACCAAAAAAAAAAAGCAAAAACAAAAGAATTGTACATCAAACTTTTTCATTATGTACTGGCCATAATGTAGAGTTGGAGCAGCCATAGAAACCCTGTGCTAAGTGGAGCCCCACTGGGGAAAACCACAAAATGTCTGTGTAAGTCTACATTGAAAATTAAATAAATAGTATGCAACAAAACTCCCTGCACTATCCTAAAGGAAACCTATTGCATAAATGGAATACATAACAGGGACCTTGTGGAATACATTATTTATTTTCACTCGAGCTGTTTGACCTTGAGCACATAACGTGTGGCTTACGCCACTCGTAAGGTTACCCAATGGCAAATAGCTCTTGTGAAAATAAATCCTGTATTCCACTAGCCCCTGTTACATATCCTTTATATATCACATCAATCTGGCTGTCTCTCATCTATACAATAATCATGATGCTTTTCATCCTAAATACTATTACATTAGCATGGACTCTCACCTGTCCCCCCCCCCCATACTCGCTGCTGAACATCAAACTGGCCAGGATATTTGACCATCCTAATAGTCAATATGCCATTTAAAAATGAGTCAATGTACCATGAAATTGCACTTCTACTTGGTCCCTGGACCCACATACGCAACACAGCCACAGCTGTGCATCATTCAACTATATGCAGTGCAAGCCTTCTTGATAGTTTGTTTTTTTCTATTGTTCCTTCTCTCCAGGACATAGAGATTGCAAGCATATCAGCAGTTCACATGGAAGACTTGGAAAGCACATGCACAAAGTAATTCCCTCCTGCTGTGTTTCATTAATTTATGAAAAGTATCCAGATGTGGTGCATGAAGGGTATCATGACTTTTTTATGTGAACTGCCTAACAACCAATATTCTTGTTGATACATTAACTCTGTTTTGATGTGACAAAAATGTTATTTTAAACATATTAACACATGTATTGTTTAATCCAGAATAAAACACTGCATTATATGACTCTAAGTAACTGTATTACAACCTAGATGAGTTCAATTAAAAATAATCTATTTAAAAAAACTCACTAAATACTCAGATTTAAAAGACAAACAAACAAGGTATATGCTTGGCCAAGTTGTATATTTCATTACAGTTCTTTGGAGAAGGCCCTGGACATTATTTCTTAATGACAGTTGTCAAAATAAAGTTATTAATAAATAACAACAAAATTATATTGTACACAAGCAAGTTGTAATGAATTATGTTAAAAAAAAACTTAAGATATTGTAACCCCCTCTGAGGGCTTACCTTGAATGCCTCCGGGTTGCCTCTGTTTCCCTGGGTGTCCTGCGGGTTTACCTCCATGGCTTAAGTCCACATGCAAGCCCCCAGGGTCCCCAAGCAGTCCTGTACTTTGCTTTGGCCCCATTGGGCTCAGATAGATGAATTGTGAGCTGCTGGCATTTTCCCAATGCCTCCAGCACGCGTGAATGTGCAAGGAAGCACCTTTGGTCTGCCAACCGCCATTCTGGTGGTCAAACAAGAGGTGGTTCAACTGTCCAAGTGCCCCTGTCTGCCTAAGTGGGGATGGAGACCTAAATGATGCAGGCAAATGTGACAGGGTGACCCCTGTCATAGTGGACACCCCTGGAATAAACTGAAACCAATTCCCCAAGCAGTTCATATGTTTTGTATAATGTCCAACATGCCGGTTGGCTGGTTATAAATTAAGTGCTGAAGTGCTTATAATGCTTTCTGTGCATATTAACCTAAAAACAAAACTAAGAGGGCAGTTTTAATAGAAGAATAACACAAGTTTGTGTCTGCTTTTTCTAGATGTTGGAAGCCCCCTTCTAAGATGTATTTTACAGCTGACAGCATGAGGTAATATGACCCTGCAGGACAGTTTAGCAGAGCACAGAATGTTCTGACCTCAGGTCTGACCTTTTCCAATGTTGTAAACAAGTTATGTACTCCAGGTGGCTGCCAAATAACTGTTCTATATGGAGTAACAGTGGTCCCTAGTGGCTAGTTTTATGTTATGTCTGCTGTTAATCAAAAGACAGGGGACATTGTTTTCCAGCTTATAGTGAGCTTATAAATATCCCTACCTCAGTGCTGAGAGAGGATAGAGAGGGTGGTCAGTTGAATACTGACTGAGGAAAGTGAAAGACCTCCTGGTAGTGTGCTTTCACACTGTAAGGCTGAAGAAAAAGCCTTCGAAACTGTTGAAGCTAAGCAGTTGCCTGACTTACCATTTTGCTTTCTGTATATTTTACTTGATGAAAATAAAATGATAAAATGCAACCTTGGATTTCTTATGCACCTGACTTGTGGTCTGCCTGAAATTGTGTTGTCCCAAACCCATGCCTGGTGACATATGGTGTCAGAAGAGGGACTGTCTGAATATCTGAGGAAATAGGGAGTCCAGTCAGTTGGTGCCAGACCTGGTACTGAAGATACAAGACAGAGGTGAATGGTGCCAGGTCAGATGAGGACAGTGCCTCAAGGAGATGGTGACCTGGGCAAGGCACCATGGATGGGATGAGATGGACCCAATGGCCAAATGGAGACCCTGATATGGCTTCTTCACTGGATGAGTGGGAGGTGGCTGGAGGCTGATCAATACCAGAGAGAGAGAGAGGAGGCGTGCAGATGCCAGGAGCTACAGTACTTGAGAGGCCCCAGTCAGAGGATGGTGAGGAAGAATCGGTGTAGCAGGATCCATGGGCTCTGGAGGGAGGCAGACCCCCGATGGAAAATTTGTGACCAACGTTTGTGGAGATCCCATTGTTGCCCATTTTTCTGGGCTGCTATCTGGTGGAGGATGGCAAACAAGTGGAAGAGACCCCAGGTAAGACTTTGACTGGAAATGTGATACTGGGGGAGAAGACTTCAAGCAAGATGGAAGAAGCCATTTTGGCTGAAGGGACTTTTGCATGTTTTGAACCTCCTCCCAGAAAAAGTGATTATTCTCTTGGTGCTGACTGGGGAAAATTTCAGGTGGGAAATCCTGAAGTAACCCAGTTAAGACAGTATGTTAAAATCCAGGAAGGAAGACACGTTAATGGTGGTGTGGGGGACAGATTATGGTTGTTTGAACTTAGGAAGAAAGTTCCCTATCATATGAGGCCCACCCACGGATTAAGCAAGTGGATGCCCAGGTAGTGGTGCCCATGGCAGATAGGAAAAAGGTGATGGAGGATGTACACTCCAGTCACTTGGGGCATCTGAGCCATGGGAAGGTATTAGCTAGACTAACCCTGTACTTCTATTGGCCAGTCATGTACAAGCAGGTAGCAGCATAATATAAGACCTGTTGTAAGGGCAGACAGATAGCGACCACTGATAATGATGTGGGAGGAGTAACCCAGAGGGTGAAGGGCAAGAGATTGCACCCTTGGAGGAGGCGGAGACTCCCAAATAGAACAGGAGGGGCAAGGTGGTGGCCAACACCACTAGAAACATTTAAGATTTGATATGTAAACCCAGAGGTGAGGGACAGGCTGTTAGGCATACAGTGTGGTACGTTACTAGCCTACTTTTAAATGTCTAAGTGGGGACAGAGCAAAGTAGTTCTCCCCCCAGAAGATAGTTCTGCTGGGTACTGGATGGTCCAGCCATTCAAATGTATCTGTCAGAGAAAGTGAGTAGATGGCATAAAACTGATGTTAGTAGTTCTTTCTCCTGGTATATGTAATATTTGTAGTTTACTAATATAGTAAACTTGTAAAATGTCTCAAGGTATTTGTATTGTTATGAATAGGATACTTTACAAATGTTTTTTTTTTTTAAAGGGACCCTGAGACACAGCTTCAGGTGAGGAAGGGCTGAAGCGCCATACCCTTCCAGGGTGTTAGTGGAGATTTGGACAACCGTAGAATGGTTGCACTCTTATGTGGGAGATGTGTGACAGGGTGATGCCTGCCATATTGGACACCCCTGGAATAAACTGAAGCCAATTCCCCAAGCAGTTTATATGTTTTGTATAATGTCCAACATGCTGGTTGGTTGGTTATAAATTAAGTGCTGAAGTGCTTATAATGCTTTCTGTGCATGTTAACCTAAAAACAAAACTAAAAGGGCAGTTTTAATAGAAGAATAAGAAAAGTTTATGTTTGCTTTTTCTAGATGTTAGCAGCCCCAATCTAAAATATATTTTACAGCAGACAGCATGAGGTAATATGACCCTGCAGGACAGTTCAGGAGAGCACAGAATGTTCTGACCTCAGGTCTGACCTTTTCCAATGTTGCAAACAAGTTATGTTTGTGCTCCAGGTGGCTGCCAAATAACTGTTCTCTATGAAGCAATAGTGGCCCCTAGTGGCTAGTTTTATGTTATTTCTGCTGTTAATCAAAAGGCAGGGGACTTTGTTTTTCCAGCTTCTAATGAGCTTATTAAAAGCCCTACCTCAGCGCTGAGAGAGGATAGATAGGGTGGTCAGTTGAATACTGACTGAGGAAGGTGAAGGACCTCCTGACAGTGTGTGCTTCCACACTGTTAGGCTGAAGAAAAAGCCTTGGAAACTGTTGAAGCTAAGCAGTTGCCTTACTTACCATTTTGCTTTCTGTATATTTTACTTGATGAAAATAAAATGATAAACGCAACCTTGCATTTTTTATGCACCTGACTTGTGGTCTGCCTGAAATTGTGTTGTCCTAAACCCACACCCGGTGACAGCGGGGAGCCTCAGTAGTGTATAAAAAGTTACATTTAAATCAGGGCATAAATCGAGGGATCATGCATATTAATAAACCCTCATGCATATGAATGAGCAAGCTGTCTGCCGTCTAGGGGGACTGAATTGCAGCAGCAGCGACAGGCTGGGGGCACTGAATAAAAATGTAATATTGTGGTTGCTTGATAGAGCACTAAAGGTGCTACAAGACGATGGGGGTTTTGTAAATACAAAGTATCTCTGCTGGCTGTACTAGGACTCTATTCTTGGGACAACATGAGGACTGCTATGAAACCATGTGGGAGCAGCCATGTTTCTGATACTCTGACCACTAAAAGACAGGCAATAGGGCAATTTGGCACCCAAAGACTGTTGAAAGGATTTCTGGGAGGAGGAGTAAACTATTTTCTGGTGCCAAGAGACACCTCCAATCAATAATCAAAAAGGACTTGGGAAAGTGATTGATAACGATGGGAAGCCAATCAGAGGACAGGAATCCCTGGGGAAAACACAAAGACTTGGGGCAGTTTAGTCAGTCTCTGCTGGGCTCTGATCGAGTCAAGAAGGCTCAGTGCTGTGTGAAGTGAATTCTTTTAAGGCCTTTCACAGGACTTAAAATGGAGGTTGTTTGTGGATTAAGGAGGGGAAATCTCACTGTTAAGAGAGACTGTGCTATGGTGACCAGTAATTCAGGTATTTTCTTCGGGAGTTTGTGGTCTGAATGAGATTTCTGCTGCAGCCATCCTGCACCAGTTTAGGACTGGAGAGAGAGACTGATTTGCTAACAATGAGTTTTGCTGGAAACCGTGTGCAAGCCAGAGCAAAGGTGGATGTTGCATTGTGGTGGAAAGACTGCCTAAGAGCTGTAGGCCAGCCTGAACAAAAGGTGGAAGCTGTTTGAACCAGAAATGAAGGAACAAGGTGAGCGGGTGTCCTATGCCTCAGGAATCTGTGGTTGTTGCTGCCATCCAGTTGTGAAAAAAAAAAAAAGCTGTTGAATTGGGTTGCAGACTCTATTGCTAAATGGCACTGGAAAGCAGAGACATTGTGGACCTGTCTGGCTGCACACAGAACTGCATGTCTTTCTGCTAAAAGAAGGTGAAACCAAAAGTTTCCAGCTATTCCAGAGCCAGGTGGAGAATCAGCTAATCCCCACCGAGTGGGTTCTGTTAGCAACAGGGGATCACGGGTTCACTCCCGAGTGCTAGGGTACTCTGACTTGAGGGCGAGCTGGGCTGTGGAGCCACTCCTAGTTCTGGGTCCTCTGTGGTTTAGTGGGCCTTGCACTGTGGCTCTGCAGTGGGCCTGAACAGGCTGAAGGTGACAAGCGGCCAGATCTTTGATCATGGGGCAAGTGGCCAGACCTTCAATCAAGCTAAAGCTTTCAGCATATTTCCTGCTTCCCAATCATTTGTCCTCTCTTTTAACCGAGACCCCTTGTCTGGACTGGTGGACGCCCTCTGCACCAGAAACCCTACAGATCTCCAGGAACGTGAGTGCCCAAGGCTTGCCCTGGTAATCAATGGGAGTGTCAGTTTAATTGCTACAACCAGTTACATCATTTCTAGGGCACCAACAGCCATCCAACCCATGGCACCATGCAGGCCTACAATTCTTGGGTACCTGAAAAGGACAGAGGGTAACACTAGTACCAGTGGGGGCAGGCATTCAGGTGTTTAGGCCTATGGGCCTGGTTATTGTTAACTACTCTAACCTCTTCTTTATCTTCACAGCTATTCCTGTTCCAGGAACCCCATCCCTAGTCCTTTCCCTAAATAAAGCTGTGTTTTATTGTTTGAAATTGCTGTGTGATGGGTGCTCTGTGAAATCAAGCTGTAAAGTATATGAGGTTTATGGTATTGGAAAGCTGTTTGGTATCCAGTGTGTGGGGCAGTTGGAAGGGGAGGTGGGTAGGTACAGCATCCCAGGGGACTATACCAATTGTACACCTGGCCCACTGCAATTCACTTTGGGTGGAGGCACCGCGCTATTTTACTGACTTCTTTGGGATAGAACCCCCGAACGTCACTGTAGCAGGACCCAGGCCCCTTAACCTGTGTGCAGGTCAACAGCCAGGGGTATTAGCCCATGGGCACATGGCGTCTGGGCTACAATATCAAGATACTCAAATTATTGTAATTGACTATTATCATGCTAAATATACTGCAGTCAAAGACGATCTGTAATGGGGTGCGATAAATGTGAACTTCATAAATGCTGGCAACATGGATTGGACAGTATTCCAACAGACTTGTATTTAAGCCATAAACCACAACAGGGTGTGGGTTATGCTGGGATTTACCCAGGCCTGGTGTAGTTTGGTCATTAGGCTGCAGGTTGAATGATCAAATCCATACCAGAAATGGGTAAATCTAAGAATAATCCACACCTTGGAGTGTTTTTTTGCGATTATACAATATTTTCATAACAAATATAAAGAGAAAAACACATGTTTTTGGGCTGTTTTAATGATTTATAAAGAATTAATTATTGTGCCAGAAAACATGGGAAGGGAATTTTCAGAGCCTTAAGACAGACACAAGGTGGTTGTGTCAAACATACCTGATGCAATTGGCACCTTGCGTCAAAAAATGTGGCCGGAAGCTATTCAGTAAAGCAGCCTTCATCAAATGCAGGCTGCTTGTGGCAAAGGGGGTTTGCACCAGTGGTGCACCACAAAATGGGCTGCAGCATGGTGCAAGGGGGACTGTGGCAGACGCAGGCTGCCATATCCTGTTATGGCATTCAGAACCCCCCCCCCCATGAGGAAAAAGGTGTAAGTCCTGTTAGATCAGTGAGAATCTGGTCTAACGTGATTACGACATCCTCTGGGAGGGCTGTCTACTGTTCACCACCATGTCTCCCTCCCACCCATCCCCATGCCACTGGTATGGTATACTAGGAACCTCAATGACAGCGCTGCTGATCTAGTGCCCCCCCAGCCATGATATGCCAGCAATATACTGAAGAAGAAATTAAAAGTCCCCAGCAATTGCACAAGTTTTCCCCAGCCTGAAATGCTTGTCTATGAAAATGCATGAAACCCCCATACTTAGTGGACTAGCAGATCCCCACTCCCCCACCCCAGCAGGTAGTGCCCACTAGGGCTGGGTGGACTGTTCCATCCGAAATCCGGACCCCCAGATCAAACCCTGAATCCACAGACCCGGATAAATACGGACTTCTCCGCAGAAGTCTGGTTCTGGGTCTGTGGAAAGCAGGGCTTTTCTTCTGCATGCCTGGTGCCCCACAGGAGGGTAAGAAGGAACGGACGGCACCAGGCGAAACAAAAAAGACTGAGGAGAGGAGTGGAGCTGAGCCCAGGAGCAGGAGTACCACACATCACAGTCACGTGTGGTGGAGATCTGAGCGCAGGCTGCAGCTGCTGTGGTCGGTCGGTCAGGCGGTTGGTCGGTCGGTGGCTCTTGAGTCAGCTGTCGGTCTGTTCTCAGAGTGGAGATCAACTTAGGTAAGTAGTAGCTCACAAACTGCTTGACTCCTGTAGCCTACCCTCTGTGAGTTTGGAACACATATTGAATATCAGAAAGGGTAGAGAGGAGAGTTGTGACAGGCCCAGGGCAAGGGCAGGCTGGCAAAATAAATTGTTGACTTGTGCCAGAGGAGAAAGTGAGAGAGAGAGAGAGAGAGAGAGAGAGACTACTGGGGGCCAAAGAAAAATTCTAGTCACTGAAATCATAAATAAAGAAATTAATCTTGGCCTCAGTGTGGCTGTGCAGTGTGTGTACCCTGTACAGAGCAAGCAGGCAGGCAGACAGGCAAAATAGTGCTTGCAACTGTCTGTCTGTCTCACTGTCTCTCCCTCTGTCTCTCTCTCTCCCAGCACACTCAGTGGGCCCAAGCTGGATATGCCACCTGTATAACCCAGTCATGGAGCCAGGGGTGTCGGCAGGTATATGCACTGTACTCAGCAGAGTACAGTAAACAAAATCAGGATGGGGCAACAAAAAAGAAAAGCAAGGACATTGTGAGTCACATTGTGTCTGTCGCGCTGAGCCCTTTTGCCTTTGTTGTTGTTTGCTATGGGGCACTGATGCCACTAGCCAAATACACAAACAGGAACAACTTCCCAGGCAGGCAGAAAAACAAAGGAAGGAGGATTACAGGAAGAAACAAATTACTTGGATTCAGACATGGCAAATGGAGGGGGGGGGGTATTTTTGGTGTGGCATGGCACTGCATATTTTGGTTTATGTTCACATAAGGGGGGGCAACAGTGCCTCAGTTTTGAGTACAAGTTTAAAATTCCTGGCTACACCACTGCATGAAGCAGCTAGCAGTTATAGCTTTTATTTAGCAGTTTTACTGTAATTTTTATACAAATAATGCATTAAATTATTTCCTTTTGGCCTCTGTGTTGAATATGACCAACTTTGGCCACTTTTATGCATTTTATCTCATTTTTTTCAAATATTTATAAATAATCAGAACAAATCAGAACTCCACTGTGTTCTGATTCTTATTTAATAAGGATCTGAACTTCACTGAGTTCTCATAGCCCTAGTGCTCACCACCTCACTCCACCATCCTGAGCCCCAATCCGGCTACTGGCACAGCTCTCCTCACACCGCCACAGCCGGATGCCGAATGAACTGTTAGAGGGTGTACTGCATAAGGGAAAAAAAAAAAAACAGGCAAAAAAAAAACTGAAAACACTTGCACTCAACTGATGTGATTTTCCAGTACTGGAGTATTTCATTTAGGATGGCAACAATAACAAAACTAATGAATGTCACTGGCGGAGCTATGTATGGCACCTGAATGTAAGTAACCACTTGCTATGTGAAATTTGCAATACGGCAGTGTCGTCGATAGGATGTTCTGTCTCATCTACATTTTGACTCAGGATTGCACCGAGGCCTACCTCTGATGCATCTGTCTGTAACAGAAATTGTTTCTCAGAGTCTGGGCTTCTTAAAACAGGGGCTGAACATAATGCATCCTTGTTTTTTTTGTTAATATATTCTTTATTCAAATTTTAACATTTAACAGGGGGAGGGGGGTACAGGCACAATTGTCACAATTCATTATCACAAAGTCATTAGTATACAGGAAAAGGAGAAGACTGAGTTATGTATAATGAGTCCATTAGAAGCATATATTTATAAACCTCTTCTGCACTCAATTTCCCCTCGTAAAAAGTGTGACTGCCTGCTTAAGGGATAGTGAAGATAGTGAGGAACAACTTCCTCAAACTGGGTAAGGTTAACTTTAAACTTTAACCAAAATATGAACTTGTTGCAGTTCCTTGCCAACTGGGCAGGGACTGCTGAACTACTGTGGGCTTCCATGAAACTGACGGCAATAGGCCCTTAGTCTCCGAGTTGCCAATATGTGTCTGTGTCTATCTATCGACAGACTAGACATCAAAACGTCTCAGTTTGGGTAAGGGGAGTAAGGGTAGGTGGTCATAGCCCCTGCTCCACCAAGGTTGAGTAAAGAAATATTCAGACCTCGCCAGTGATTGCAGCTGTGCGGGGGGATTAAAGTCGGGATGAAAGGTTAGGAGAGTTGCATGTAACTCATTTTCCCTGATATCTAAGTAATCCTCTTCAATCCCAGCATCTCCTTTTCAGAGCATCAGCCCCCTCTGTGACTCGTGCCCCTCGAGGCATCTAATAATGATACGTCACCCAGGAGGAGGCAACGAGCCACACTCAGCTTTATAAAACATTTATATTAGCATTAGAAGTGTGGGGGGGGGAATCTCCGAGCGAGGGTTTAAAATTTAAAGATGTCTTTAAATTTAAGAATAGCTGGATGCATATTCAGTTTATGTGCTTCATCGGGAAGGGAGGAGTAGTCGGCCTCAGCCAGGAGGACCCAATTGGAGCATGGGCCTGCGTGCACGAGGGCATCTCTGGATAATCCCACATCTAGTATAGAATCAACCAGACAATCCTCCAGTAATGCCAATCCCCCCTCTTGTCCCGGGCCCCTCCCAACCCCCCACGAGTTAGGAAGGGGGAGGCTGCCAAATGGCATTCGAGCCCTGATGTGATTTAGCCTGGCTCTGTTATGGATGTGGAGCTCAGTATTAGAGCCTGAATCCATAAGGCTAGTTCACAGCGACTCAGTCCCGGGGTGGGGTAGTAGGCCAGCTGGAGGAAATATCCCCAGTGGTCGTGATAACCTGGCAGCCCAGGGGGGGTGTCTCAACTGGATTAGAAGGAGAAAGTGTGTCCACTAATTTAATTAGTCTCTGTTTCATGAAGTGAAGCAATCTCAGAATGAGGTCTGGCCTGCTGCTTCATCTCCTCGATGATACGATGAATTGTAAGGGCGCCTTCTCTTCAGCGGTATTCCCTCTGAGGAGCTTTGTTTCATACTCTCTGCACCAGTTTTGCTGCCAGTGAATCTCTTGGCTGTTTCTGAGTCATCATTATTTCCAGTCCTCTCTTATTAAGATTTGAGGCTGCCTCCTTTGCCGTTTCATAGGTTTTAGTACCATCATCATACTAGACCACCAATCTCGAGGGGTAGGGAGTCCTGAATCTGATTTTTGCTTTCTTTAATTTCTTAAGAATCGGGGCATATGCTCTTTGTCGTGCTGCGATTGCCACTGGATAGTCATTGTCGACGTAAATCCTGTGACCTGAGTGTGTTAAGTTTCCTTGTTGCCAAGATTTATGCAGTATTAATTCCTTCTCCTGGTAGTGAAGAAACCTAACCAGAATAGCGCATGGTCTGTTGCTGGTCTGTGGTTCGGTGTACTCTATCCATCTCGAGCATGCAAGAATCTGGTAGGTCTAGTCTGATTTTGAAGAATTGTTGGATGAATTGAATTGGATCCTTATTTTCTACTCCCTCGGGAAATCCATTGATCTGCAAGTTGTTTCGTCTGCTTCTTGCCTCCACATCTTCTGCCCTCTCTTGTAAATCATTCAGTGTTTGGTGCACTTGAACTATAGCTTGCTCTGCAGTGTCGACTCAGGAGTCGGCATTCGTGGCCTGTTCCTCCACATTCTCGAGTCGCTTTTCCATTTTTCCCAGATCAGTCCAGAGAGCTGTTAGCGTAGAACGGGTTTCTTTTCTGAAATCTCTCAATTCCTGTAGTACTATATCCATTTGTCTGGTAGACTGAGGTGTTTTTCTGCCGCCTCCCCGCGACTGCTCGCTTCTCCCAGAGAGTTGCGAACTATCGCTTTCAGAGCCATCTCTTTCCATCGCGGAGCCCTCTGTTTGCGGTTTTAGGAGGTCTGGCTTTTTCTTTGGCATTCTGAAGTAATTTAGTTTTAATAATAAGTAGGATGGAGGTCTATTTATAATAATTTGCTAGTTTGAGGCCTTGGTGGAGACAGAGCTAGGAGATCAAGCTGCTCCTCAGGGCATGACGTCACCGGAAGTCCCATAATAATGCATCCTTAATGGCCCAAAAAGCCTCGTCGCACTCTGGGGTCCATTTCACATTATTCTGTAACTGTTTCTTTGTGAGTTCAGTGAGGGGAGTAGCTAACTCGGCAAAGCTGGTAACAAATCTCTGATAATAGCCAGCTAGCCCTAAAAATGACCTGACACGTTACTTGGTTTTGGGGACAGGGCTGTTAGCTATGGCTTCTGTCTTGGAAACCTCTGGATTTACTTCTCCATTTCCAAAAACATAGCCCAAATATCTGGTTTCCCATATGCCCAATGCACACTTGGTAGGATTAATTGTCAGGCCTGCCTTTTTGATCAATTGGATAACTGCTCATAGGTGTTCCAGGTGACTTTTTTAGTCTGATCTGTACACCACGACATCATCCAGGTATGCAGCACAATAACCAGCGTGAGGGGATAAAATTGCATCCATGTACCACTGGAATGGGTGTAAACCAAACGGCATGGTGGTGAACTGATATAATCCTATAGCAGTGGCAAATGCAGCTTTGTCTCGGGGTTCTTTAGCTAGGGGAATTTGCCAGTGACCCTTGGTGAGATAGAGTGTGCTGATATACTTGGCACTCCCCAGTCTGTCCACCAAATCATCTATTCTGGGCATAGGATAACTGTCAAATTCTGACACGTGATTGTTTCCTAAAATCTAGGCATATGGTTACACCTCTTCATTTTTGTTTACAGTTGCCACTGGTGATGACTTAGCACTTCTCAACTCTTCTATGATACCCAATTCTTTCATTTTTTGTATTTGCTTAACAACATCAGCTCTTAACCACTCTGGTAATCTGTATGTCTTTTGACTACTAGGGTGAGCATTCCTTGTCACTATTATGTGTTTGACCCCTTTAGCTCAGCCTGGCACTATGGTAAAAGTATTGTTAAATGTCTTTACCAAGCTGCAAATTTCTGCAGTTTGTTCGGAGGATAAGGAAACATTCACCTTTACAGCATCATCAGTTACAGTTTGTTCCAGGCTGTCATAAGCTACATCAATATCTTCTACATCAGTTTCTGGTAAAACCAACAAACAGCTTTTGGTGTTTTTCCAACCCATTTCTTGAGGAGGTTAGCATGGTATATCTTAGTAGGATATTTCCTATCAGGGGTTTCAATCTCATAGTTAACTGTGCCAGTACATCTAAGGACTTCATAAGCCCCTTGCCACTTCATTAGCAGTTTATTTTTTATAGTGGGTAACAGTAGCAAGACCCTTTCACCTGGCTCAAAAACTGTTACTTTTATTACATGGTCATAATACACATTTCTACTGGTTTTGGGCCTCTTCCTGATTAGTATGAGTGATTTCAACATATTTTGCCGGCTTCTTTCTCAGGGCACACATACACAATGTAATAGATTGTTTCTGATGGGAGTTATCTTCCCATGTTATTTATTACACCTAGTGGCCCTCTAGGTTGTCTACCATACAGCATTTCAAATGGTGAAAAACCTGTTGATGCCTGTGGCACTTCTCTGTAAGTAAAAAGAAGGTAAGGTGAATATTGGTCCCAGCCTTTCCCGTACCCTTTTACAAACTTTTTTAACATGCATTTTAGGATTTAATTAAAATGCCCAACAAGACCGTCTGTCTGAGGGTGATAAGGGGAGGTTCTTATGGCAGAGATAGCTAGTAGTCGGTACAGCTCCTTCAGTAATGCAGCACCAAAATCATTACCCTGTTCAGTAATAATCTCTCTAGGTATGCCCACACTGCTTAAAAGTTTGGCGAGCTCTGCTGCAACTTTTGCATCTGTGACAGTACACACTGGAACTGCCTCTGGGTATCGAGTAGCATAGTCACATAGTACCAAAATTAATCGATGACCCTTTTTACTTTTGTCTAAGAGGCCAATCACATCCATTTCAATTCTCTCAAAATGCACATCTATCAAGGGTAGGAGCATCTTGTCTTTTTTAGTCACTGGGGCTATTTTCTGACACTCATCACAAGAACTGCAATAGATAGCAACATCTTCATGAATTCCAGACCAGTAAAATCTGTACAGCAATCTGGCAAGGATATGATTCTTCCCCGAGTGACCAGCCATAGGACTATCATGTGCTATTTGTAACAACTCCGATCTATACTTTTATGGTATAAGTAATTGTTCTGTCTGATCCTGTGTCTGAGGTTTAACCCAAACTCTGTATAGTTGCCCATTACATTTTATAAACTTAGGTTCACCCTATTTTGGTTTCACCCCCAGCTGCTTAAAATAACCCTGGAGAGAAACATTGTTAGCTTGTTCTGAAAGAAAATCACAATCAGTGATCAGTTTAGTTTCAGCATTTTCTTATGTTAACCTCTGATGTCCATCAGTCTTTTGTTACCACTGTTCCATCAGGCATCGTTGTTCTTTCTTGGACTTCTGGATCTTGGAGCTGTGCTCAAACAAGTCTGAATCAAAATCAGTGAAAGGAAAAGATTCCCCACCATCTGAGATTTTCTTTGCCTGAGCTCGTCACCACAACTGCTGAAACATCAGTATTTACTCCCTCTTTGATTAACTCAGTAAATCCTGGAAAGTAATTTCCAATAATCACAGGTACAGGTAACTTAGGTGCTACCCACACTTTCATTTGGTGCGACACTCCCTTAACAGTCAGAGTCACTTGGCTGGTGGGATAGTATCAAGTGTCCCCGTAGATGCAGGTGGCACTAGTACCTGGTCCTTTTGCACATTGTTTTCCCAGCACTTCAATATGCACTAGGGTTTATCTGCTTCCTGAATCTATAAGCCCCTTCACAGTTTTATCTCCCACCTTCATATCTGTTAAGTACTTGCCCAAATTTGCTAAGGACAAATTTGCTCCAGTGTCACTCTTCTTACTATGGCAATTTCTTGCAATATGACCTGGCTTATTATAGTTATAGCAAATGAAGTATTTGGGTGCAGATTTGTTACCCCTACCAGAGTTCTTATCAGACTTGGAGTTTAAATGGGAAAAAATGGTCTTACTGGTGCTTGGCTGTTACCTTGCTGCTGTGGCATCTGTCTGGCCATTTAGTAGTCTTCAGCCAAATAAACAGCTTTTTCCCCACTTTCTGGTCGATGTTCTTTTACCCAAAGCTGTATATCTGCGGGTAGGATGTTGATGAACTGCTCCACTACAAATGTTTTAGAGATCTGTGGGAGTGTTTTGCCCTCTGGTCGGAGCCATTTCATAAGGAGTTCTCTGAGTTGGGTGAAGGCTTCTTGAGGATTGTCGACTGAGCTGTACTTCAGAGACCAAAATCTCTGCCTATAGGTCTCTCCTGAGATGTCATATCTTTTAAGGACCTCTCTTTTCACCAGGTCATAGTTTCCTGACTGTGAAGTGTTTATATTGCTGTAGGCAAGTTGGGCTTTACCTGTCAGGTAAGGTACCAGTCTGATTGCCCATTGCTGCTTTGGCCACTGGCAGTCTGCGGCAACCCTTTCAAAATTGATCAGGTATGCTTCAATATCATCTGAGGGACTCAACTTTGTAAGTTTAATGAATTTTAAGTTGTTTGTGTCTTGTTGCTCTGCTGGACCAGTGCCAGATCCTCCAGCTTTGATAACTTGCAAGGCATCCAGCCACTGCTGCATCTCTTCTCTGCTTTACTTTTCCTGTCACTGCATCGCTTCTGTTCTTTGTTGCTCCTGTCACTGCATCTCTTCTTTTCTCTGCTTCTCGAGTTGTTGAATTTTTTCTTTTCTCTGTGCCTCTAAGCATTGAATCTCTATTTCTCTGTGCTGCATCTCCACTCTTCTCAGTTTCTCCATCTCTGTTTGTTGTATAGCCCACCATTTGAGAAAGGCAGTCAGGCTTTCAGGTTCTGTCACTGCCTGTTCTTTTTTTCCCCATTGCTGGTGCTGGCTGTACAGTCTCAGCCTGGACTTCTGTCTCTGCTAGTTTGGCTGCCATTCTTCTGGTAACTACTCCTGGACTTGCTGCTGTAGAATCCATATCTTTCTTCTATGCTTCTCTGATACCAGGTCTAGTACCCATGCTCAAAACTCCTAGCTTAGAGTATGCACAACGTAAATCCCACTTAGGCTGATACCATCTGTCTTCGAGACACAGGTCAGGAAGCACAGGAAAACCAGGAGCAGTTTCAAAATTTGCAAATAGTGTTTTATTTTTTCCAAGAACAGTAAAATAAAAATATATTTTTTCAGTATAACTATTTGCAAAGGCAGTACAAACACAGAAAACAAAGCCCTCTTCTAAGGGTATCTCTTAATTCCAAGTTTCAATCTCTCAGTCTCTCACTCTCTTTGTCTCTCTAGCAAAAGCATTGCTGCACTTTTTTATAAGTCTTTGTCTGGGAACTCGTTAAGAGATCCTGCTTCCCACAGAATGTTCTTGTAAGTTTACAGAATGTTCTTGTCAGTTTTGATGCAGGTGCAGCAAAAAGAACATAGTGACCCAGAACTGACCTCTTGTTTACAGCTCTGCAAAAGGCTTAAAAACTGTATCTCAGGTTAACCCCTTGAGTTCCAAATAGCTTTGCAATAATTTCAACAGTATAACTATATACAGCTTTAAACAAAGGGATCCCAGTACCACATACAGTGTTACACAGAGATCCACATATATTTTTATACCTGAGGATATGCAAGGGGGGAAGAAAAGACAGAACAGAAAGTGAAGGCAGAGAGAGATAGCGAGAGGCAGAAACTTGCAAAACCGTTGGAGTGATCAGTTTCTAGGTCTCACAAGAAAATTTGGTTGTGCAGCCAGACAGAGATGAGACAGGAAAGGATAGAACAGACCCTAATGCTTAGACTCTTTCTGCATAACAAATGGGGCAGGGCCTTGTTCAGCCCTGTCACACGCAGGTGTGTCTGTGTGTGTGGGGGGGGATGACAGAGAAACAGTGTATTGAGAATCAGCAGACATGTATTTGGATACTCATTAGGTGTAATAGCATCCAGATGATCCAGCGACAATGCAGCAAACATACTTTTGCTTTCATCATTCCTGTCATTACAATTGCCAGTTGGTGGTCGGTCGAGGGCATGATTCATTTTTAGAGGCAAAAATCACTACAGTGTTGGCTGGTTAAATTCAGCCACTGACCCATGCCATGAATAGACATAATGCTGTGAAGATATGTGTCACAAGGTTCTGTAGTAAAACAACACCCAGTATCTTGATGCCAGCAATACATCACAACAAGAAGACTGCAAATCATATAATCTCACCTCAAAATAACGTTGCCGGCAATTTAAACTGATGGTTAAGTTCTGTGATCAAATGTTAATCGTCGATGCACTGATTTTTACCATGTTACCTAAGGAGCACCATTTGTCAATGCAAGAACAGTAGCACAGGCAACAGAAGCAAAAAACAGTATATCTCAGGCAATAGAACATAGTTGTCAACAGAATACCTTATTTATGCTTTGAGCTCAACTATACACCATACCGCTAGCTTAAACAAGGATGGCTCTTCTGCCATAGAAAGAATCCCCAGTATCGAAGGAAAAGGGAACATTGTTTAACCAGCAGTAGCACACTAAGCCGAAGCTTGTTTCCAGATGCAACCTAGGAGCACAAGGAAGTTAAGTGACTTGCTCAGGATCACACAGTATGCACCTAGGTGGCTGTGGGATTCAAACTCAGGTCTCCAGATCTGCAGCTCCGAACCTTAACCCACTATGCTACACTGCCTCCGAAGTGGCAATTGGTTAGTGAATTGTTGAAATAAATCAAATCTAAATTATGACAGGAGTCATTGTGAGGTAAAAATAGATTTATTAACTAATTGAACATAATTCATTTAAAACTATTGGTCAAGATCTTTTCATGCCCCCTTTAATAATACAGTTCACAAACAGAATGGAAGGCTGCTGCAATCCCTCCTTCCAGTCATTCATAAATGTCTCACAGTCCTGGCCATAGCCAGGCCATTTTAATATTCTAAGTCTGTGTGGTGCGTGGCCCACCAAAACACAGGCCTCTAGGGATGTCCTGTTCAAAAATTGCATCTAGCCTTTAGAGTCAACTTTTCAAGTCTTAGAATATTTTGTGGATATCTTGTTGTGACTAGCATCCCTAAAGATAGCTGAGGACCTAGTGCCAGGTGGATGCATTTAAGAGCGTTTAAGGAATTGGCAATGAAACTAACTGAACTCCTTGTACAGCTATTCAATAGGTCAATTCAGACAGGGTAGTTCCTCAAAGACTGGAGAGTAGTGGATGTAGTCCTGCTTCATAAGGGGAGGAGAGACAAGGAGCAACAGGGTAACTACCGACCGTCTTACCTCAATTGTGGGTAAACTGATGGAGACACTAGTCAAAGATGACCTTATGAACTGCCTGGAAAGAAATGGACTTCTGGATAGTAAAAAGCAAGGATTTGTGGCAGGGAGGTCTTGTCAGGCCAACCTGCTAGTATTTTTTTGACTGGATAACAAAGGTAGTGGATAAGGGCCATGTTGTGGATTTACTCTACTTCAGTGTTGACAAGGCTTTCAACTTGGTGCCTCTGATAAGGTTGCTGAAGAAGCTAGAGGATCTGAGTGCAGTGAAGGACACAGTTAGATGGGTTAGAAACTGGTATAAAGAGAGACGACAGAGGGCTGTGGTTAACATAGTCAAATCAGAAGAGATGGAAGTCACCGGTGGGATTCCACAAGGATTTGTCCTGGGTCCAGACTTTTCCAAAAAGTTCATCAGCGACACGGGAGAAGGAATTCAGGGCAAGATGTTTCATCCTCAATTTCACCCTTACCACTGCTGCTGTACCCGACTCCTGGAAACACGCTAACGTTGTTCTGATCATCAAAGCCAGTGATCCCCCCCCCCTCCCGACAACCATTGACCCATCTCCCTCCCTTCCCCCACCTGAGCAAGCTGCTTGAAAATCCATACACTCTTAGCTAACAGAGCACCTGGAAAAGTACAACCTCCTATGCCCCCTCCAAGAAGAAGAAGAATCAGCATTTATATAGCACTTTTCATACATCCACAGCACTTTACAAGCAATGCTAGACTGGTAGTGAAGTGACTGAATGTGTGGTGGCAGCCATATCACACATCATCACCCACACACAGCCTGGATAATTGCATGAACTGGTTTATGGGAAGGGGAATGTTGGCCAGGGCACTGGGAATGTTCCCTACCCTTTGTGAAGAGTGCCCTGGGTTCTTTTACTTCCACCTGGACACCCACCAGGATGGGCAGAAGGGACCTCGGTTTAACATCTCATCTGAAGGACGGCACCCCCCAGCAGTACAGCACCTCCCAATACTGCACTCAGATGCCAGTGATTTTTAGGTGCAAGTCCAAACCCGGTGTGGGACAAGAACCCATGACCTTCTGGTCCAGTGGTGGATGTGCTACCAACTGAGCCACGCTGACACAAACATGGCTTCAGTAAGCAACATAGTACCTCCTCTGCCCTGGCCCTCTTTTCTGATCATGTACTAAGATGTATGGACCAGGGAAAACCCACAGGCATGGTCTTCGTTGATCTGTCAAAAGCATTTGACCTGATTGACCACCACCTCCTCCACTCAACCCTGCTTTACTTTGGCTGCTCCCCAGGACCTACTGCCTGGTTCTGCAGCTATCTATCAAACAGGACTCAGTCAGTTATCATCGGCAAGGCTTCCTCTGCTCCCCTTCCTGTACTCACTGGAGTTCCCCAGGACTCCATTCTCGGACCACTGCTCTTTTCCATGTTTATTAATACACTCCCCAATGACAGCCTCTACTGTAAAGCTCTTCTTTACTCTGACAATTTTGTCATCTAAAATAGCGACAAATCTATTGACTCAATCTCATCCACCCTTACACAAAACTATGCATCCGCTCATCATTAGTTCCTTTCAAACAAGCTCCTAGTCAATGAAAAAAAGACTAAATCCATGCTGTTCAGTTCCAAACCCTTCCTATCCAAAGCCACCAAAGCCAGCTCCTCCTTCTTAGTTCTCACCCCTGTTGATCCTCCCCTTGAAATTGTCACATCCTTCAAATATCTAGGTGTTTCCTTTGACCCCTCCTTTTCTTTCTCAGAACATGTCAACCATATGGTGCTCTGGATCCACCAGAAGCTAGGTGCTGCGTACCACCACAAACATGACCTATCCACGCGCCTGGCCATTGCACGTGGCAACCTACTTCCCCTCCTTGACTACTGCTCCCCAGTTTACTCACACCTATCCACCACCCTGCACAAGTGGCTGAACTCAACATATAGCTCTATCTGTCAATTCATCCTTCAAGCCTCTTACTGCTCCCACTACTGCTCACTGTACCAGTCACTTGGGAGGCTCACCCTACAAGGTCGCTTTGACTATGTGATGGGCTGTCTAGTGGACAACTCCCTCAGAAACCAACATATGTCTCCTTACTCACCCCTCCTGACAGGTAGGGTGGTCCATAGGAGTCTCAGGGCATCCTCAGTCCCCCCCACTAGAAGTACCCCGTTTCTCCACCACCATGGGAGTACAAGCCTTCTCAGTCACAGCATCCTCCCTATGGAACAAGCCCCCCCCCGCCGTATGTTCACATGTCCCCCTCCCACCTAGCTTTTAAACATAACCTGAAGACCTGGCTTCTCACTGCTACAAAATGTCACTGTTCTGTACAGCAACGCTAGGGTCTACAACTCGACTATGCTCTAATAGAGCTCAGACTTTAATCTGATGCCCTACAGCACTTATACCCTCCTCCTGCCCCCAGTAGCCTGCCCCTTTTGCCCACCTCTCTCCTTCCTGCTCCCATCCCTAAGCCTACCCCTGTCCCCTTCCTCCTGTCTTGCCTCTTTGATGTTATGAACTGTGATTGTTTTCCTATTTGAATTTTTATTACAGCAACTGTTTTTTCTTCTCGCTTGTACTTAAATTGGACCATGTACCTGTATACCATTACTGCTTGTGTCTTGCACCGTCTGCATTTTGGCTATGCTTATGTACATACTGATATAGCATTACCTGGCTACCCTGTCTGTACATTGTCATTGCATTACCACTGTTCTCTCACTCCACCCTCACTGCCAACTGTTTGGGCGTGCATGTATTGTATCTTGTAATTGACTGTTTGTGCCTGTATCTATTTTTTGCCACCTTTTGGCCCGGGTCATGACTGAAAATGGTCCTCTGGACCAGTGCACCTACCCGGTCATCAAAGACATACATAAATAAATAAATAAATAAAAGATTTGTCTCTTCACAGATGACACTAAGCTCTGTGGCAGACAGGGAGGAGGAGGTTGGGGAGATGCAGAGACTTGCAAAACCTAAAAAGTTTGTCAAAGGCTGGCAATTGAAATTCAATGCCAAAAAGGGCTAAGTGATGCACATAGAGAACTAGAACCCAAGGACAGAGTACTGCATAGGTGGGGGGGAAAGCTGGGCATGACCGCTAAGGAAAGAGATCAAGGAGTCATCATCAGTGACTCCATAAAGCAATCAAGCCAGTGTAACAAGGCCTACAGCAAGGCAAACAGAATACTGAGGTATATAGGAAGGGGTATTGACAGTAGAAGGAAGGAGGTATTACCACCTCACTATCAGTCACTGGTGAGGCCTCCATGGAGTACTATGCTCAGTTCTGGAGTCCTCATCTATGGAAAGATAAGGACAGGCTGAAGACAGTACAACATAGGGTGACCATAATGATTCAGGACTAGCAGGGCAGGTCTTATGAGGGTCGGATCAAGGCAAAGGACATGTACTCGCTGGAGACCAGGCGAGATAGGGTAGATATGACAGAGACCTTCAAGTTCCTTAAAGGAATTAGCAAGGTAAACTGTGAGGAACTATTTAGCATAAGTAGCAGATCAAGAAAACAGGAGCACAAATGGAAGCTGATGGGGGGGAGGACATTTAAGAGGGAAGTGAGAACATTTTATTCTAGAGGAAGGGTGGTGTAGCCATTTAACAATCTACCAGACGATGTGGTGGGTGCCAAAACTATCAATGGTTTCAAACATGGCTCAGACAGAGTGAAGGGCTTAGTGGTTGTTCAGGGTGGTGTGGTAGGGCAGGTGCATGGGGGTGGACAGTGTGGTTTAGAACCATGTATGGGCAATAGGTCCCTGGTTTGTTACCATTTATGGGTAGACTGTCTGGACCAATGGTCTTTTCCTGCCATAATTGTCTATGTTTCTATGTTTCAATATATTAAAATCTTTATTAGGTACTATAGAACGTTTGTTTGTCAAATGAAAAACCCTAAATTAATTTTGGCAAAGAATTTTAGACACTCTCCATAGATTATACCGATCCCCCTGTTAAAGATTAAGGTATGTTTCTTCTAGGAAAAGGTCTTTGGTCATATTATATCCCAATCCATTAAAGTAAGCTTATACATTTTAGGTTGTCTGGCTAATGCTAATGTAACCCCTCAGTGGCGCTATCCCAAGGGCTACTACTCCTGCCTGCTTAACTATTAACAGGTTGAGGGGTCTAGGTCCAATGGTGGGTGCCTCCACCCAGAGGTCAGGGTTTGCAGTACTTAAACTAACTTGGTCACAGCCCTCTGGGACACTGTAACCCCCCTTTCTTCCAACTAGTGGCCCACACAATGCATTAGGAATATCTTCACAATGTACACTTACCCCCAGGACTGGCTCTGCCGACTGGACTCTGGGGACCCCCTGTAAAACAAGATGATACAGTGCAAAAACCACAGTACAATACTTTAATATAAACGAATACCTCAGTCAGTGTAACTTTGCTGAAAGCCAACAGATCTGATTTATTTAAGGAGCTGTAACAAGGAAGGGGGAAATCAGGTTAATTAGGTTAAACACATTAATAATCAGAGTACTGTGCACATATTCAGAGTCCCAAATTGTCACTTGCACTGGGTACCCAGGATGGGGGGGGGGCTAGCCAGAATCGGTGCAGCTGGGTGGGGCCCTGTGATGGAAAAAACACTTGCACAATACCCAATTGTAATCCAGAGCCAGAGGGCTGAGTTTGTGAAGAAATGAAAAAAAGCAACAATTAGATGACACACTTGCGATTTGATAAACAGATGGCAGGGAGCTACCCTGCTTTGTACTCACAAACTCAAGGCTGGGAACTGGATGGAAGGCTGATTGTCCTGGATTGCCAGGAGGAGCAGACCATGTGGACAAGGTCCTTGTGACTGGACCCCATTGCAGTTTAGAGCAAATAGATGTAGTCTGGATTAAGCTGAGGTTTACTTCCAGCTTTATGCACTCAATTCACTGTACAGGGGATTTGAAATGCGATTCCCTATAAGCACTACACACATTTATATGCAAAAGGAAGGTACTATACCAGGCAGGCTGCTTCTCGATCCCGACCGCAATTACTGCACAATACCTGAGAGAACACACAGCCGATTCAGTTCCTGACAGACCAGCCGCCCCGATTCAGCAATTTCTCCAGTCTTCTACAGGGGTGAGCCTGGTTTCTACTCTTCAGATCTCCTTGATTCTCTTCACAGGTCAGATTCAGTCCAAACAGGTGCTTGCACAAGCTGCAGACTGAAACTCAAGCCCCCCCAAGCTCACTGCATGAACTATATACAAGCATGAAGCTCACAACCTCCTTGTCTTCACTGCCCCAAACTGATCTGATCTTTCAATAGACAGTGCCGGGCATTTCCTTTGTGTTCCTTCCAGTTCAGTTGGCTGGCTTGGCTGTCACCCACAGTAAACCCCCACCGGTGGAAAAAAGGTGCCGAAGTCCAAACCACAATTCCCAGAAGCACTGGCCATACAGTACATAGGTGGCTGGCTCTATAATGAGAGTCCAAGTTCTGATTTGCCAGCAGCAGGCTCCATTTCAAAGGTCCCCCCACACTGATTGGTCCAGTTCAGCAGTTCAAAACCAGAATGGGGGACTAGGCAAACACAGTTCTGACTACAAAGGAAAGCAGATTAGACAAACTGTACCTTCGTTATCGCTCTAAATGATTTCTGGCAAACAGTTACATCCTTGAAAAGTGCTCACTCTGCCCACTTAGTGACTGCAGAAACTGAGCGACTTGGTAGCAGCTCGAGTGGGACTCAAGCAGGGAAACACACAGACCCCCATCCAAATTAATTATGTATGCAGGCAGACAACTCTCAAAGAGACAGTACCAGAGGCTCTAAAAGCTCTCACAGATAAACAGCTCAGATGCCGAACACCATCCAGGCTTGGAGCATTCAAGCAAGCTCCTGGAAGACTTTTGGGAACCCCCATTTGCAGGGGGGGTTACACCCTTCCCGGCCTGGAAAAAGCTTGGCATCTGCGTCAAGTAAGTACCCCCATAAGTTTCAATTGCAACCATACACATTTGCATCAGGATCACATTAGGCTCATACATGAAATCATCAGTCAATATATCACTTTACCAGAAACACATTTCTGAAACTTTGCAGTACGTCACTCTTTACACAGTATTACACACACATTGTAACATGACTCAGGTTATTACCTCTTGTACATGAAACCTGAAGAGAGGGGGCCCTTCCCTATCAGCTACCTTGGGGCTGGATGGGGCAGGGACACCATGCCTAGAGGGCAACACAACTAACTTGGAGTTAGCACTGATGTTCAGTTTGGGCAATGAGCTCGGGGACACATTAACTCCTTTATGGACAACATTGAGAGGCAAGTCCACAGGCCTCCCAGGGGAATCATAACTGAGGTGCACCACAGGCTTTACAGCTTGACTAGTCTTTCTAGGGGAACTGTTATAGTCTCTGCACTCTGAGCCTCATTTTCAGTATTGTCCTCACTTGTCAGGGGAGTCTCCATTGGGGTAGAGAGGCTAGAACTTCGGGCACTTTCAGCTTCAGGAGTTACAATCTCTGAGTCCACAACAATTGGCTCACATGGAGAGCTTTCTGACACTGACAGTGAATTATCAGGGCACTCAACACACTCTTCTTGTTCTGGTATGTCACCAGTCTGTTCCAGTCCATCATTTTCTTCCCCTGAAAGCTCAAACAATTCAACCATACACAATGATTCCATATCATCTGACTTGATGTTTTGCACTTCACTTTCTGGGAGCATTGGTTCCAGGGGCAAAGATGGGGGCTTAGACAGTCCAGAAGGCCCAGCTTCATCTCCATTATTGACTAGGGGTTGCCCCGAAACAACTGACTCAGTTCATAAGAAGGGTAGTATTCAAAGTCACACTTACTTTCCTCTGATATGGACTGACAGTCATGCTCAACTGGGACTTGTGGAGGGGAACACTTTAACTCAGCTTCTGTAGATGCAGACTTTCATGATTTTTCCTTAGCAGCAGCTCTAGTCACTGGTCCAGAGGGGCCATTTTCTGGGGGCTCAGACTCAATCAAGATTTGTCCAATGGGCAGTAAATGATTTCTATGCATTGTTTTAACATCTTGAATTATTCTCAGGCTTTACTTTATACACAGGCAGATAATCTAGTTTGCCCACTACAATGTGAGGAAGATGGTGCCACCGGTCAGCAATCTTATGTTTGCCATGCAGTTCCAGATTTCTTAGCAATACCCGATCTCCCTCCTGGAGTTCCTGTGCTTTCACCTTTTTATCATACCTTTCTTTCTTGGCCAGATTTCTTTTGGCAGCCATCGTTTGAGCCAGTTGGTACGCATGATTTAGCTGGGCCTTTAACTTTTGCACATACTGTAAATAGTTGTCAACTCCAACCCCATCAGGAGAGACCCCAAAACACACATCTACCAGCAATCGAGCTTCTCTTCCAAACATCAGGCGGTAGGGGGAGAACCCAGTGGCATCACTTTTGGTGCAGTTGTAGGCATGTACCAGGGTGCTAATTTGTTGTCTCCATTTAGGCTTGTCCTTTGGGTGGAGGGTGCCTAGCATATCTAGCAAAGTGTGGTTGAAACGTTCAGGATGTGGGTACCTCTGGGGTGGTAAAGGGTGGTTCTGGACTTTTGCACTCCCCACAGAGAAAGCATCTCTTTGATCAGATGACTCTCAAGGTCTCTCTCTTGATCAGAATGGATTCTTTGTGGAGCCCCATAGTGAGCAAAAAAGTTTTCTACAAGTACTTTTGCCACAGTGGATGCCTTCTGGCCCTTGGTGGGGAAAGCTTGGGCATATCTCGTAAAATGGTCGACGACCACCAGCACATTACTAATATTTCTTTGATCTGACTCCAAACTTAGAAAATCAATACAGACCAGCTCCATTGGTGCACTGGTGGTGATGTTAACAAGGGGGGCAGCCCTCTGGGGCAAAGTTTTCCTCTGTAAGCAGCGACTATAAGTTTGAATGTGTTCTTCCACATCAGACCCCATCTTAGGCCAATAGAATCTGGATCTCACCAAGTCAAGTGTTCTGTCTATACCAAGGTGCCCCATGTGGTTGTGTAAGGACCTCAGTACTGAGTCTTGAAAGGCAGTGGGCAGCACTAGTTGTTGTTTGTCTACTTGTCCCCCTCTGTCTACTGTTTCTCTATATAACAGTCTATTGATCAGTTTCAACTAAGGACCTTCTTTGTATAACAATGCAGTTCTCAAATCAGTGGAACATAATTTGGACACATCTATCCCTGCATAGAGGGCTTCTAAAGCTCATTTGATCATGGGATCAGGGGATTGAGTCCGCCGAATACTGTCATTGTCCAGCTGAGGCAGTGCACCAATATCAATTGCAGAAAAGTGGCAATAAGCAGCAGGTATGCAATTCTTAGAGGGTCCCAAACAATCCACCATACAGTCCACTGCGTCCATGGACATTTGTTCCTCCCTGTCAAACTTCTGGTAGAGTGCTTGAATAACAGGTTCTGACAGTCTGACCCAGTCATTCTGGGGAACAGGCCTCTGGGAGAGAGCATCAGCATCTATGTGGTTCAGGCCTGCTCTGCATTCAACAGCATAGTCATATGTAGATAATGCAGAAAGCCACCTATGGCCAGTGGTATCCAACTTAGCTGAAGTCTGCACATACGTCAAAGGATTATTGTCAGTTTTTACTAGTATCTTAGCCCCATACAGGTACTCATGGAATTGGTCAACAATAGATAACTTCAAAGCTGGGAACTCTAACTTATGTACAGGATAGTACTTTTCGGATGGGGTCAGGCTTCTACTGGCAAAGGCCACTGGTCTCAGGCCATTCTCGTGCTCTTGGTACAACACAGCCCCCAACCCTTGCAAGCTAGCATCAGTGTGCAGGACATAATGTTTTGTTGGATCAGCATAGGCCATCACTGGAGCGTGGGTAAGTTGATATGAGATCTCATGAAAAGCAGTCTCACAATCAGGAGTCCAGTGGGCCCCAAATACTTCACTTGGATGAAAATACACTCTTTCAGTCTCGAGGGATGTTGACTTTTTGTATTTTTTGTGGGTTGGGGGATACCGTTGAGTAAGGTTAAGTAAAGAGCGGATCACTCTTGAATAGTCCTTGATGAAACGCCAATAATAACCACAGAATCCCAAGAATCTCTGCAGTTCTTTTAGATTTTTGGGCTGTGGCCAGGTGGTCAAGGCCTCGACTTTACTTGGGTCGGTCTCTATTCCCTCAATGGATACTATGTGTCCCACATAGTTTACTGCTATTTGAAAGAATTGACACTTCTCAATGGACAGTTTAAGGCCAAAGTCTTCCAGTTGGTCCAACACCTTGAATAATCTGCTCTCATGTTCCTCCAATGAGCTGCCAAACACAATAACATCATCTAGGTATACCAGGCACTCTAGTAAGTTCATGTCCCCACTGCACGCCCCATCAATCGTTGAAAAGTGTATGGGGCGCCTGAAATCCCTTGAGGCATCCTCATGAATTCATAGAAGCCAAGTGGACAGATAAAGGCTGTCCTCTCATGGTCCTCTGGGGCCATCAGAATCTGGTAGTACCCACTGCGGAGATCCAGCACAGAGAACCACTTGCTCCTGTTTAGGCAGTCCAAAGCATCCTGAATGCGGGGCATTGTGTACTGATCAGGGATAGTCCACCTGTTTAAAGTGCAATAATCCATGCACATCCTTACTGTCCCATTCTTTTTTCTCACTACTACAATGGGAGAAGCATAGGTGCTTCTGGATTCTTGTATTACACCAGCAGCTAGCATCTCTTGCAGATGCCATCTCACATCACCTATATCAGCAGGTGCCAGGCGTAGAGACCTCTCACAAAATAGCCTTTCATCATGCAGCCAGATATGGTGCTCAGCTCCTTGCACGCATCCTATGTCCCATTCTTTTAAAGAAAACACCTGGTCTCTCTGGGCAAGCTTCTCACTGATCCTCACTTTCCATTCAGCTGGCAATGGGGAGTCACTGAAATCAAACAAGTTAGGCGTTACTATGTCATTCTTCCCTGAACTCTTGCAACTGGGTAGGACTGCAGTGTCTGCACAATGCACATTAGCCAGGGTGCAACCTCTGTTTATTCGAATTTCTCTGTCAGACACATTATGAACTTGAACCATTACCCTTCTGGCATAAGCATGGGCTCTAGCAGGCAAAATACTAGGCTTGACCAGCAGTCCCTCCGGCAATTTTACATCGCCTGGTGCATCCAACATTAATATTTTATTCTTGACATCCTTTCTGAAATGGACCTCTCCCTATAAGGTACACTGGGCATTTGGCACCAGGATCAGAGACTCAGGATCCTTTTTTCCAGACAACTCCAACCGGTTCCTCTGGTTCCACTTTGTCAGCATCTCTCCGTGCCTCATTGGCCTTCTTGATCAAGGCCAGAATTCTTACAAGAGGTTCTTAAACTCATTCTTAGTAGTAACAAACATAGGCAGCCATCTTTTGGTGCAGAGGGGTTGATAATTTCAAAAGAAATTCGGCTAAAAAGCTTATTAAGAAATTTTATAGCACCTCAAAGCACATTTATGCCTGCACCAAATGGAATATACTGATTAAGAGATTTGGAAGTTATTTCTGCCAACAGACATATTTTCACAGCAGTATTAAGTTACATTATTACTGAGAAAAAATAAAGAAAACAGCATTTACAAGTTATATCCCCATGAACAAGCCCATTCAGTGGGTGAAACGTAGGGGACTTTTCAAAATAAAAAGAGACTACATTACAGAAGAATTTTTATTTGAATTTTTCAAGGGCCCCCCCCCCCGTTGTCAATAATTGCTTGTAGAGTCTTCTTTGGGGGGGGCTGAAGATGTTCCTTTAAGAACAGGGATCCATTACCCACTATACTCATTTTGTTTACAGAATTCTTAAAGCTCTACTAGTCCTTGACCCCTGTTTTTCATAACACAACTGTGCCAGCCGTCCAAACATATGTGCATTAGTCCCAATTAGTAAAGGAACCCCATCATACAGTCCAGTAGAGGGACACACTAAGGCCAGGGTCTCTACTTACTCTGCCACCCCAGCCATGGAGGTGGGAAAAGACAGCCAAATTCAGATATATCCCGAGTAGGGGTAGACCTTCTCACTTAACCCCCAGACATGCAGCCCCTCCAATGGTTGTAAGGGTACATCAGACAAATGCTTCTGATACCAGTCTTGGGACATAATTGTCACTTGGGAGCCACTGTCTAATACAGCTCTTGTAGACACTCCATTCACCTTTACAGTGGTCTCCATGGAGGGACCCACTATCCTGGACCAGTCTGGAGAGGCGGTAGCGGGGGCCTGGGCAAATGACCTTGCCACAAAGGAATGTGAGTTAACATTTTTGGGACCTTCACTGTGGCCATTTCGTGCACCTCTTAACCACTGTTTTGTGCTCCAAACCTCTCCTTGTAGCCGGCTCACCACTCTGTCCAAGCCTTTCTGAGATCGGCATTCCCTCTTCATGTGCCCATCCTTCCCACAATTATGGCAAAATATGTCAGCTGAAGTTTGGCGTGACTGAAGCATCACATTGGGGGCTGTGGCATTAGTACTGTCAATAGAAAACCTTTGTGCCACCTTAGCCAGCTATAGGGTGGACATTTGGAGACATCTCTTCAGTTCCCTCACTTCTGTGGTCAAGGCAACAAGTTTAGAACTGTTGTCAACATGAGGTGCCTGGGTGAGCACCCCCACCCCCGTAGCAGAAGCAGTCGGACAAGTGTCAGTGCCCATACTCATAGGAGCGGCCTTCATTATGAGACTGTCGGTTGCTTTCCTAATCTCCTTCAGCAATTCACCCCATAGTGGCACACCCTTTTCCTTCTCAGAACACTCTTTAACTGCCAACCCTTGCCCCAGAACTTCACTTGACGGGTCACCCTCAGTCATTCGGGTCGTAGCAGCAGCTATTGGTGCAAGTCCCTCCCGGGGACGCCTTTTCTCAACTCCTCAAATTTCTCTCATTAGCTCATCATAGGAGGGTGGGGATTCCAGTCGATTGGCCAGGTGTAACCGAAGCAACAGCAGGTCTGAGAAGGGGCAGACTTAAGGATCCTGTCCAGCCTGGTTTGGTCCAATTCAGTTGCTGGCAAACTACCCTTTAAGAGGCATTCTTGCAACAATTTTTCCAGCCAAGATACACACACAGACAACAACTCCCCTTGATACTGTTGTGCATTTCTTACTCTCCGCAACAGGTCCTTATCGGAATCAGGGCTCCCATACACATTCGCCAAGGCCTCAAGATAGTCCTGTGCAGTCGCTTCTGGGTTACTGGCCCATTTGGCACAGATGGTAACCAGAGCAGGACCTCTGAGGCTCCCACTTACCCGCTTTCGCTTTTCTGCTTCTGAGCATTGCCATTCTAGCACTTGAGGGGCAACATAGTCTATCCAGGTCTCCCAGTCAGCCTCCACTTGTGGGGTGGGGAGGGTGCCGGAGAAAATTTTCAACCTGCGGTAAGAGTTGTGACTATTGGCAGGTACAGACATAGGGGCAATAACGGGTGCTGGAGGGGGAGAGGGTGTTGATGGAGGAACGTTCTCAGGTGGCAATAATAATTTCTTTAAATCCTCCACAGTTTTCCCTTCCTCCAGCAACAATTTAGCAAATTTCTCCTCAAAAGTTTCAGATAGTCCGGGGGGCTTGTTCTCCCAGGGGTCTTTACTGTCTGTGGCACTTTAGAACTGTCTATAGGGTCCTTACACTCTATTAGAGTCATGCAAGTTTGGGCGAGCAGATCAGCCAGCTGCCCACCACCACAGGGTTTCATAAACATTTGACCTTGGAAAGTATTCCCTCTACAGTGCCCGTACTGGTACCTAGCAGGATATCCAAGACAAGTACAGCATTTTGGAGGTCGATCTCCTGCCCAGTACACCACTTCACCTACTGGTGTACAGCCGCTTCTGTTGGGGTACCCATTTATTTTTAACAGTAATTCGTAAATGTGGCCACTAGAGGACACACAATCCCAGCGGTGAGCCTCCAAGATGTAACCCCTCGGTGGCGCTATCCCAAGGGGTACTACCCCTGCCTGCTTAACTACTAACAGGTTGAGGGGCCTAGGTCCAATGGTAGGTGCCTCCACCCAGAAGTCAGGGTTTGCAGTAGTTAAACTAACTTGGTCACAGCCCTCTGGGACACTGTAACCCCTCCTTCTTCCCACTAGTGGCCCATACAATGCATTAGGAATATCTTCACAATGTACACTTACCCCTAGGACTGGTCCTATCGACTGGACTCTGTGGACCCCCTGTAAAACAAGATGATACAGTGTAAAAACCACAGTACAATACTTTAATATAAACAAATACCTCAGTCAGTGTAACTTTACTGAAAACCAACAGATCTGATTTATTTAAGGAGCTGTAATAAGGAGGGCGGAAATCAGATTAATTAGTTTAAACACATTAATAATCACAGTACTGTGCGCATATCCAGAGTCCCAAATTGTCACTTTCACTGGGTACCCAGGATGGAGGGGGGGGCTAGCCAGGATTGGTGCAGCTGGATGGGGCCCTGTGATGGAAAAAACACTTGCACAATACCCAACTGTAATCCGGAGCCGGAGGGCTCAGTTCATGAAGAAATGAAAAAAAGCAACAATTAGATGACACACTTGCGATTTGATAAACAGATGGCAGGGAGCTACCCTGCTTTGTACTCACAAACTCAAGGCTGGGAACTGGATGGAAGGCTGATTGTCCTGGATTACCAGGAGGAGCAGACCATGTGGACTAGGTCCTTGTGACTGGACCCTACTGCAGTTTAGAACAAATGGATGTAGTCTGGATTAAGCTGGGGTTTACTTCCAGCTTCATGCACTCAATTCACTGTACAGGGGATTTGAAAGGCGATTCCCCACAAGCACTACACACATTTATATGTAAAAGGAAAGTACTATACCAGGCAGGCTGCTTCTCGATCCCGATCACAATTACTGCACAATACCCGAGAGAACACACAGCAGGTTCAGTTCCTGACAGACCGAGCGCGATTCAGCAATTTCTCCAGTCTTCTACAGGGTGAGCCTGGTTTCTACTCTTCAGATCTCCTTGATTCTTTTCACAGGTCGGATTCAGTCCAAACAGGCACTTGCACAAGCTGCAGACCAAAACCCAGGGCCCCACATGCGCTTAGCACGCGGAACTATACAGTGCAGAAGCTCACAGCTCCTTGTCACTTCACTGCCCCAAACTGATCCGATCTTTCCAGTAGACAGAGTCGGGCATTTCCTTTGAGTTCCTTCCAGTTCAGTTGGCTGGCTTGGCTGTTACCCATGGTAAACTCCCCCTGTTGGTGGAAAAAAGGTGCGGAAGTTCAAACTACAATTCCCAGAAGCATTGGCCATACAGTACATAGGTAGCTGGCTCCACAATGAGAGTCCAAGTTCTGATTTGCCAGCAGCAGGCTCCATTTCAAAGGTCCCCCACACTGATTGGTCCAGTTCAGAAGTTCAAAACCAGGATGGGGACTAGGCAAACACAGTTCTGATTGCAAAGAAAAGCAGATTAGACAAACTATCGCTCTAAGTGATTTCTGGCAAACAGTTACATCCTTGAAAAGTGCTCACTCTGCCCACTTAGTGACGGCAGAAACGGGGCGACTTGGCAGCTCACGTGGGACTCAAGCAGGGAAACACACAGATCCCCATCCAAATTAATTATTTATGCAGGCAGACAGCTCTCAAAGAGACAGTACCAGAGGCTCTAAAAGCACTCACAGATAAACGGCTCAGACGCCGAGCACCATCCATCTTGGAGCATTCAAGCAAGCTTCTGGAAGACTTTAGGGAACCCCCATTTGCGGGGGGGGGTTACACTAAGAAATACATTTTACTCAAATGGAAAGACACAGAACCACCTAAATACGAAACCTGGTTGAACTTCATGATCTCCATCTATAGTATTTAAAAGGGTCATTATACTGTATATCAGTAAGGAAAATAAGATTGCACAATGAAATGTCACAATTCAGACAAACATTCATAGTATACATTTTTCTGATAAATCTATATGTGGTTGTCATGAAAAAAATGAATTTACATAGGGAAATACTTGGTCTGTGCAAGTAAATGAGATTGGGTGGCAAGCCCAGCTTACCTGTTGTTTCCTATTTTTTGCTCTGTATTAAGGTAATAAATGTCAGACTCTTTTTTTGTCATAAAAGTGTTTATTTCTCATGGCAGAATGGGTAGCTCTTTAGCCCTGACCCCATATTCCACCGCTGTCCCTTACCTCCCTCTGGTCCGGGGTCCTTTACCCCCTACAGATTTCACATTGCATCAGGTCCAGGGAGGGGAGGGTCATCTTCCCCTCACAACAGCAAAAAGAAAACCACACTCAAGCTGAAGAGAAGGAAAAAAATCAGAAATTAGAAGAACACTTACAGTTTATTTGAGCCAGGCATGCATAGCAGGCATAGCACTGAACCAGCGCCGGCGCTTTGGGTCTGTGGCATGACCCTTCATCAGGGGGCATAATGCATGCTGTGCTTTCTATACATGCTTGGCACAAACAAACCATAAGTTTTCTTCTAGTTTCTGATTTTCTTTCTTGTACTGAGTGTGTTTCTTTTTGTGCTGTTGCGTTGTCTGTGTTTTCAGATGCACCAGTTGTATTACGTATGTGCATGGGACCTGTAAGTAGCTGTGCCCCCCCCCAGACTGCATATCCAGATTTCTCCCATCAGACCAGAGTGGCAGAGTGGAGCAATGGGCTTCATGTAGCACATCATCCATCTTTTTCCATGGTTTTCTCCTGCCTTCCTTAAAGCTGGGGCACACATGTTGGTAGATGCACCAGCTGTATTATGTGTGTTCATGGGACCTGTAAGTAGCTGTCCTCTCCCCCCAGACTGCATATCCAGATTTTTCCCAGCAGACTGGAGTGGCAGAGTGGAGCAATGGGCTTTGCTTAACCCATGTTCCATATTTTTCACTGGTTTTCTCCTTCCTTCCTCGTAGCTGGGGTACACATGTTGGCGCGTGCATGTGGGGGCATGCAGCTTCCCCCTTTGTGCTACTTCCAGTCCCATCCTATCCCCGGGCCTCTACCTGGTGGCAATAATGTGTCAGAGCTGGCAACCCTCCATCCCTGGAACAGGAAAGCTGTCCAGCGGATGCTCTATACTCACCTTCCAGGATGGCCCTCAGTAACCTGAAATCGCTCCTGATCCCGGGTCACCAGCATGGCAGGTGGTAGCGCTACCAGTGCACCACTGGGCCAGTTATATGGAATACTGTTTTATTGCTTGGTATATGCTAACATGTCTATTACCTCCATAAGTATACTTACCGGCTCTGAGCCAGGTTAGAGAGTAAAATGTTGTATTAAAAGAAAAAAACCAAAAATACAAAAATGCAACTCAAATATTTGCTGTTACTAATATTATGTAAAATTATGCTTTTTCTGTATTTAACCATCAAATCAATAAAGTAATTTAAAAAAAGAAAATCTCTCCCCAAATTAACCTTTAATGAAGAGCTTTTTATTTTACCCGCTCTCTTTTTTCCCAGTTAGCCCAAGCCCACATAAAGTAAACACTCTTTAATTTCATTAACCAAATCCAAGTCACTGGGGCTATCTGTTTTTCAACAATTACACCTTAACAACAGGTACTGAGTGACTGACAAAATAGCTGTTAGACCTGGGTTGCTGTCTTTTCTATACCTGAACAAATAAGGCTGAGCATCTTTCACCGCTACACTCTGCCTCCTCTGACTTGTCTCCTGCTGTCATCATCACTCATCAATAGCCACTTAGTGCCAGCCAGAGCTGCTACCCACTTGCCTGCCTCCTGCTCCTCCTCCTCATGCTCTATACCTGTCTACTGTATGCCTCCACAGCACTAAACAACATGGCTTGCACTGCTCTCCAGGTCTTAACTCTCTCTGACTCCCTCCGAGCTCCAACTCCAGTCCTCCTACCATTCTGCACCACCAGCAAGCACAACTCACTCTGTCAGCAGACTCAACTGATTGTTATTCTCTCACTCTCTCCTCCCTCCCTCCCTCTCTCTCTCTCCCGCCTAACTCTGCACCTGTGACCATCTGTAAATGACCTCACCACACATGTAGAACCAGACACAGAGACTGAAGCCATGCCCACAAAAAAGGAAAAGAAATTCAAAAAAAGGAAAAGGAGCTCTGTTGATAAAAAAATATATAAGAAAAAAGCAAAAAGTGGGTTCGGTTGGACATGGATCAGAACCACTGCAACCTGATTCTGGCCCATGGGATTGGACAAGGCAAGGCAAATCCCAGCTAACCCGAATCTCTGAACAAGCCTTGTGCACATCCCAAGTAGAGTTGATCCAGAGGAGGGCTACACAAATGATGTGGGGCACAGGTACTAGGGGCTATGAGAAAAGACTAGAGGACACTGGCTTGCAGTCACTGGAGGTGGAGAACTTAAGAGGTGCCCTACTACTCCTCTATAATATTAACAAATATGAACAACTATGTACTAGTTTAAACTGCAAATAATTTACAACAAACTCTGGTCAGAGCTAAAATGGCTGCTATGCTGTTTTAAGAGCACTGGAAGGAAGCTTAACAGTGTTCACAAACACATGGAGCCCAACCAAATGTCCAGCTTGTTCAGGTCCTTAACAATGGGAATGCAAAAGGAATCACAGACTACTCTGGGTAGTTCTAGTGGCTAGAGCACCAGCTTGGGAACCAGATCACAGGTTCAAACCTGCTACAGTCAAAAACTCTGTGTCACTCTCAGTGACAGAAATGGGGGGGGGCTTGCCATGGCTCAGCATCTAAAAGAGGGGTTGACAGGGCTCAACACATAAATATGTCTGCTGCCTTTGCTGTAACTACGTTAACAGCTAACTTGCAACAACAACAATATTGGCAGCATTTGCAAAGTGTGCTGGCTGCTTATTTCAATGTTAGGGGCGAAGCTGAGGCTGGAAGGTTTTGAGCTCTGAAAAGAGCTCTGGTACCTTGTGCATTATCCAATACCCTGTCTTGTCGATCTTTTATCTGACCCAAATCAAATAATTGTTAATGAAAAAATAGTTTTTTATTTGATTTTTCTTTAACATTTAAATAATGCTCTTTGAAAAAAAAAAGATGCCAACATTCAAAGATGCCTAAATTGAGGCTTTACTGCTTTTTTTAATTGTTTTTTCTTTACAGATGGTGTAACCCCAAATGTTAAAGAACAATCAAGATGAAAAAACAAGCCCAGTAAACCGACAGAAATATATACTACAGATTACTACATTGCATCTGTGTGAATCAATGGCGCAATTTCTTATTGAAAAAGCAGTCCTACATTAATCTTGTAAAAGAATACCTGTAGAGCTGCCTCCACACGCATATAAATCAGCTGTAAGTAGATACCAGTTGCTAAAAAGTGTTTAATTTTAACATCCTAAACAGTTACGAGTGGCCACCATTAAATTTCTCAAATCACAATTCCTAACAGTGCTAGCAGCATCAGCTGCTCATGTATTATATTCAGTCTTGGTAAAAGCCGCATGTGTGTATAATAGGTGTTTTTTGTAAATTGCTGACAGCTAGTAAAAAAATGGAGCTGTCATTTACACTAGTGTCGTAAGACATGGATGCATTTCTTGATAGCATCACTGCGAGTGACAGCTCTCAGAAAGCTAATGCTTTGATTGGGGGAAGGGGAGCTTGCCAGTGCTTAGTATCTAAATATGTTTGCTGCCTTTGCTGTAATTATTTCAACAGCTAACTCGCAATAACAACATTGGCAGCATATGCAATATGTGAGCTGGTGGCTTATTTCAGTGTTAGGAGTGAAGCGAGCCTGTAAGGTTTTCAACTCTGCAAAAAGCCCTGGTACCTCATGCATTATCCAATATCCTGTCTTGTTGGTCCTTTATCTGACCCAAATTGATAATTCTTAAAGAAAAAAAAAACTTTTCATTTGATTTTTCTTTTAACATTTAAATAATGCTCTTTGGGAACAAAAAATGAGCCTAAATTCAAAGATGCTTAAATTTGGGGCTTTACTGCTTTTTTGAATTGTTTTTCTTTATAGATGGTGTAACTCCATATTTTAATTTTATTTATTTATCAAGTCTAGGATTACAAATACCTTTGAGCCTTGGCTCTTTTACAAAGGTTCCACGTCAGAGAAATATAAATTATGGGGAACATCAAGACAGACATTACAACAATGTGGACATTGCAAACAGAGTACAGATTAATACAATTCAAGGGTAGCATTATAACAAGGCAGCCAGCGGCATTTATCTGAGAAAATAGACAACAGATAAAAAGTGCCAGAGTCATAGGGATAGGGAAGGGTGGGGGGTGAGAAGGAATGTAGGACGGGTGGGGAAGAGGGTGAAAAGTGCAGCATTGGGTATACCAAGATGTGAGGGTAGAATCCAGTGAGGAGGGGAGGAGGGGCAACTAGAGCAGAAGGGGAAGTGGAGAAACAAGGTTAAGTTGGGCATATGTTAAAGAACAATCAAGATGAAAAAACAAGACCAATAAACTGACAGAAATATGTACTGTAGATTACTACATTGTATCTGTGTGAATCAATGGCACAATTTCTTATTGTAAAAAACAGCCCTACATTAATCTCTTAAAAGAATACCTGCAGAGCCACCTCCACATGCACATAAATCAGCTGTAAGTAGATACCAGTTGCTAAAAAGCATTTCATTTTAACATCCTAAACAGTTACAAGTGGCCACCATTAAATTTCTCAAATCACAATTCTTAACAGTGCTGGCAGCATCAGCTGCTCACGTATTATATTCAGTCTAGGTAAAAGCCACATGTGTTTATAATACAGTAGGTGGTTTTTTGTAAACTGCTGATAGCTAGTAAAACTAGTTCTGGTCTGAGCTGGCAAGAGCTACGAGTCACAACTGAATGGAGGGGAGAGAGACAAAGACTTAGCAGGAGGTGCGACCAGGTACAACAATTTCTGTTTTATTTAAGTACAGTAGTTGCCCCAAGCTGAACCCGTCGTGATGTTCCTGCTCGTTCTCTATATCTCCCTTATCACTTGTCCTGATACCATTTCTGAGGGCAGTGTTATTTCAGTTTTATTTGCCATGCATGCATAAATGGCAAAGCACTAGTGTATCATAGAATTTATAAATGCTGCTGTGCCAGTTACAAGACACAGTCGTTAGAGAAAACAAGAAAGAGCCTGCTGTGCCCAGGAATGCCACCATGACAGAAGTGCACATGTGTGAGTCAAGCAGGCACTTTTTTCACCCACAACTGTGAAGTGACAGTCAGAAGCAAAATAGTGTGCCCACGGTGGGGGTGGGGGGGGTGCACCCAGGGAGGGGAGAGGCAGAGGTGAACCAAAGTTAAAGCAATGACTGCAGCACTGTGGACACTGACCACAGCACTGTGGAAGCACAGATCAGAGGTGTCCAGTCATGTGCTTTCACAGTCCTTTTTCTCTCTCCTAGCAATACATCTGCAGGGCTTCACCCATGCAGCCATAAAAGTGAAGCCAGAATCAGGTGGCGCAATGCATAATTTAAAATTCATGGGTTCAGAACAGAGAAATTAATATATTTTATACCCAATGAGTACCTGGAGTTTGGAATACACTTCCACAAGAAATGATAGACAGCAGAAACAAAAAATTTTCAAAAACAAAATTGACAATAACATGAAGGGACAAAATACAGCCAGTTACTACAACTGAGAAGTGTGGGGCAGTGTTAATGGACCTCTTGGTCTTCTTTTGCCTCTGTACCACAGTATTACCAGCCTAACTTCAGGATAATAAAACAATTTATTAACAAAAAAAAGTTCCCTTATTATATGTACAATAACCCAATCCTGGGCATTTTTTTAAGACTTAATGCACTTCCTTGGTGGGTTGAAAGTCACTTGGTCGTGGGCCTTGTGCCTTATAATTCTCCACTGGCGTTCATCAATTCTCCAGAAATTTACTATTAATCTGTACCATACATATTATTTACATATTATAGCTTGCATTAGAGATTTTTCTGAAGCATGGTAAATGCAACAACCCATATCTAACTTTTTCCACTGCAGGAATCCTGGACAGAAGAGCTGTGAGTGCCTGTTTTTTGTGTTTTTCGTTTTAAGATTAGCTCATCATCCGAGAGATCTCTGATAAAAAGTTAGCCTCAGATCATTCACTTTCTTTTCACTGTTGAGCAGTCTCTGTACAGCTTGCCCTTGGATCCCCCTGGGTCATTTGGAGTTGTGTCTTGCTTTACAGAAATCAACACAATCCTACTGTTTTAGGGTGCTTTGCGTGTGTGCTGATCTCATTTAATGTAATTTAATGTAATCATTCGGTGTTATGGGTTCATCACGGTCTATTAAATGTATGCTCTGGAGCCATTGCAGATGAGCACAGGCTCAACTGGATAATTTCCTGAGAGTGAACAATAAGTGTATTTTGCTACTTGCTACTCCTGCTGCTGTTACAGTCTTACTACTGCTGCTCTGGCCAGGATATTCATAGGTCCAGATTAGGGCCCACTAAATGTTAACTCCAGGAGTAAATACAGTAAGTGCCTGGAGCAAACCAGAGGTATGTTGGAACACACTCAATCACATGTATGTGCATATTTTATGGAACACGTACAAACAGACGTGAGAAAGATGTTAGTGCCTCAGGTGGGACTTGAACCCAGGCCACCTGGAATACCATTCCGGTTCCACTACCAGCTACATCACCAAGCAACTGGAAACTGGGCCATCCCATAGTACATTACTCTTTCTCTAATGCACAACTTGTGCTGCACAGATAATTACATTTTCAGTGACAAGAGTGCGGAGTGCATATTTAAGCAGCACCAGATTGTGCATTAGAAAAAGAGTAATGTGCTCCAGGAGAGCCCAGTTTCCAGTTGCCTTGGTGGTGCAGCTGGTAGCACAACTGGAATAGTATTCTGGGCAGCCTAGGTTCAAGTTCCTGCTGAGGCACTTACTTCTTTCTCTCTTCTGTTTGTATGTATATTGGAACATGCTTGGGCTCTCTGGGAATGCTATAGCCATGTTCCAGTATACCAGCCAGGCACTCTACAGATTGCAGTTGCAGCCCCCAGCCCCCTGCTGGCCACAGGAGGCATGTTGCAAAAAGAATGCAATGGGGTTTGTGATGACAATTGCTCTTCTGGAAGACTCTGTCATATTGGCACCTTAACATGCAAATAATTCCATAGAACTAAGAGGTGCTATGTGGTCATTTGCATCTCATTATAGCTTCATTACTGGCCAGAAGCAAACAGAGTTTGTGACACCCCCCCCCCCAAAGCACCAGTCAAAGCTGCTGGTTCTGGTGGTCTGGCACCCCCCAAACTCCCCTGCCACCATGCAGTACCTGGTCCCTGGTGTTCAGTTGTCCCCCCACCCCAAGATCATGCTTCCAGATATGCAGTTAAAAGTACTCTGGTTTCTAGTGATCATCATGGCAGAGGCCAACCTGGATATAGTGGCCATTACTTAGTCAAGTTGCACTGAATATCATGACTGGGACATGGTCATACCAAGGTATACTCTGTTTAGGAAAGGCAGGTTGGGAAGGAAAGGAGGGAATGTGGTGCTTTATGGGAAGAAAATGCATAAAAAGCAACAGAGATCCAAAGACTTCAGTGGGGCAGAGGTACTGTGGATCACCCTGGAATCAAGTAACGGAGCCACTATTCACACCAGCAGGATCTACAGGCCTCTGGCACATGATGAGGAGTTAGATAAGGTACTGTTGGAAGCCATTGACAAGATGGCAGAAAAGGGGGAGGTGCTGCTGGTAGGAGACTTCAGTTTGCTGGATGTAGATGGGAGCCTCCAAACCTGCAGCTTCAGACAGAAGCAGGGACATCCTAGACTCCTTCAAGGGGGCGTTCCTCAGGTCACTTGTCAGTGAGGCCACTTATGATTGGGCAATACTGGATCTGGTTCTCACTAACAGGGACAGTGTTGCAGACATCAGGGTGGGAGGCAACTTGGGGACCAGTGATCACTGTACAGCATGGTTCAATATAAGGACAGGTGTGGAATCAAGCCACACATGAGAGAGAGACCTGGACTTCAGAAGGGAAGATTTTCTAAAAATGGGTGAATGCCTCAGGGATGACCTGGCAGGAGATATGACCTGGGATGGATGAAGGAACAGTGGGCCAAGCTAAATGGGAGCATAGTGAAAGGGAACATAAATAGGGTTATGTTTTGGCAAGTTCAAATTTCTACCTACTAGGTCCCTAGTGATCCATTTTCCACACTGTGAAGTCAAAAATGTACCAAATGAGTGTTTTTACCTTTTAAAAATAAAGTTTTTCCATGTTCGGCTGCGTGGCTCCAGAACTGTCCTCAGTTAATGAGATGGACTGGTCATGCGATGGTATGATGTCATTGGAGCGACGGGAGTGATATTTGTGCAATTGCAGTATCAGGCAAAATGGCTGAGGCCGAAGCTGAACTTTCACTAGCATTTGATTTCAATGTTCATATTCAGCCTTGTATGTATGCGCCTGACGCTAATGATGCTGATGTTAACGCTGGGGCCGCAGAGAGTGACTCCTCCAATGAGGAACCCGAAATTCTCACTGGTCACCTTGCAGTATGGAATGGGTGACATAACCTGGAGGCCAATGCATGGTAAGTAGTATTCTTGCTGCTGTGGGCTGTGCTTTATGCCCAGCTAATGAAATATAGATATTTGTAATTCCTGTTTCATTGTGCATCTACTGTATGTCATTTTGGTAATGTTTATTACGGTAGTTTTCATTGCAATATGTGCAGCACTCCATGTTCCTTCCCTCTTACTGCATTCTCATCTGTTCCTATCAAATCTGTCATATTTTTGTATATGGTCTTTGTTTATTTGCATCTTGGTTTGCCATGTCTCCTGGTTGTGCATCTGTGTATGTTTCATTCAGTGATCTGTAACATTTTTGTCGTTGTACACCTGAATGTTCGTTGAGGTATGTGTATGTCAGCAGTGTTTCCTGGCCTGCTTGCCCCTTTGGATGTTCATTCTCCTGTAATGAATTATAATGAGCTCCACTAGAGTCTGTGCCTTTATTTACATATGTATTTGTTTTTTCACACTTGTTGACTGTCTCACAGTGTGTCTGTGTGTGTGTGTGTGTGTGTGTGTGTGTGTGTGCTTTCTGTGGAAGGGGGTGGATTTTGTCTGTCCATTCTACTTTTTTTTCTGTTGTCATCATGGACTGACTGCACATAGAGGTTCATTGGCCTGTGTAGGTGCCGGCACATAATGAATCAAGTCCAGTCATGCATTTGTTTTTCCCTATGAATGTATGATAAGACAACATATTCCAGCCTCCTGTTGGTGATGAACAGTACTGTATTCCTGATCATGCTTCTTTCTGTGTCTGAATTGTCCTCTGAATTACATTTGTAACAGTGATTTCTAGTGTTCCTTTTGTCCTGTGGATTATGTGTGATCACATGGGTACCACTGTCCTCAATGTTCCTGCAACCTAGCCGTGGTATTCATCTTGTACAGAGTACCTTTACCTGTAGTGCAGTTTGTTGCACCTGTTAATCATAGAGTATAGAGGTTTCTCAGTGTTGTCCCATGCATTTTCTCCCTTTTCTATCACCTGAAAACATGATGCCACATCAGAGGGTTGCCGTATAAGTCAGTGTTACCAGTTGTGACATATAGATGTGTCACAGTGTTGATATGTACAATAACTGTCATACAGTGTCAAACCACCGCTGCATGTGCATTGTAGGAGTCCACCCATTAGACACCAGCACTGTACCTCTCCAATCCATGCTGAGACACATTTCCCAAATGAACGTTGATCCTTGAGTGCCTGTAATGTAGTCTGCACTTGTCATGCTATGCAGTAATGAATGGTACTAATTTTTGCACACCTATATCTCACTCCTCTCACTGTGTAGATGCTCTGCCATGCCTGTTGTTCTATGTCCAGTGTTCTGCATGACGACACGGCTCTATTTCTCTGTGTATCCCTTTATTTTTTTTATTACACAGGTGCACATGCATTAATTGTTCAGTGATGAAAACTGATGTTGAATGTGTCTGCTGTTCAGAAATAGACCTGGTGAACGATGTCATGGAAAACAATGAAGTTACTTGTGTGACAGAGATAGACACCTTCCAGCTGAACTGCCTAAATCTACCAGTTGTAGAGGTCTCCTTCTACGAGTACCTTGAGCTAGAGGGACCATTTGATGATGGTATTACAATTAATGAGTAATCTTACTTTTGGACACTTTTTTTGTTTTGCTGCTTGTTTCATATTCTTTTTCTCCATACCACATGCACCAGTTACCACAGCCCGATCCATAGAATCATAGAAACATAGAAGCTGATGGCAGATAAAGACCATCTGGCCCATCCAGTCTGCCCTTTTACCCATCTGTCACCACTGTGGCATACACCATGTTTTGATGTGTTTGCACTGTGGTGTGCAGCTAGGTGTGGTGTGTATGGTGTTGAGGACAGATGTTATCCTGACGGTCCAGTCATTGTTCCATTTTTCAGCCTTGGACTCCAATTGCTATAGTGACATGTCAGTGTGCGTATGTGGAGGCATATCCACATTGCAAAACACATAGCACATTGGACTCCTGATGTCCCCTTAATCATCTTACTGTCTTTCCCCCACCTTGAAGCAGTCAGATGGTTGGACCATCAGTTCACCTTGACTGGGAGATGACAGCTGTCATGTGGCTGTTCAGTCCTTTCCCTTTCTGGCCAATCTGCCAGCGAACTGCATGCATCATGAACAATGATTCTATGCCGCTGCAGGAGATAAAGCACTGATGACTCAACCCTCCGTGCCACTGCTATGACTGGTTTACAATTTGTTATCATGCTGATGTGTATCTGTGGATGGTTGGATTTTCATGATCAGGTATCCAGTATGATGTATTGATCTTTCATTGAGGGAGTGATGTCATCTCTGCGTAGACACTGGTACCAGTTTTACAATAGATGGTTCTGTGTTTGGAGAGATAAGATGGGAGTTAAGCATTAAGGCAGGTGCTGCTGATCAAGCAGTGCCATTTGTGTATTCATGTTCCAGCACATTCTCTGCCTCTGCATGTAGGGGATGGACATTACTGAGTAAACTACATTGGCATGGTGGATGTATCTGTGTTCAGCCCAGGCTCTGCACTGCTTCATTGCTGTTCTGCTATGTTACAGTAGTAGCCACAGACATTGCCAGCTATTTCCAGATATTTCGTGAAATTTCTGAAGAGTTTCTATCTGCTGCCCCTACTGTGGAAATGCAGAAAGCAATAGATATTTCTGGAAATATCACAGAAATTTCGGGAAATAGCTGGCAATATTTGTGGCTGCTACTGTATGACCAGTTTAATGATCCCTTTGGCTGTTTTTGGCAATATGTTCATCAGCGACATGTAAGACCACTGAAGGGTCTGTACTGTAATTATGCGTAACTCTGCATATGTGAGTCACACAGCCCACATGAGACCTACTGATGAGTAATGCAGACACAACATCTTGAGTATGTGAATGAACCAGTATCATGACATGTCCTTTCACTTGTATCCAGACTTGAGCAAGACATGCACTGCTCATCCACCATTTCTCTGACCAGAGTATGAGTTTGTGAGTTACATACCAGGGCCTCACCACAGAGCTACCAGTAGTGGAAATGTAAGGTACATATGAGTCACTGAAAGTGTAATTTGTTTTTTTCTTGAACAATGTGTACTGCCCCATAAAGGTAATGAGACATACTGTTATGTTCCTAGAACAGAGAAAAAAATGTGTTTGGAGATCTACTATAGAGATCATAAAGTACCATCAAAAATCCGTTGTTTCACTTATGTTCTTATTGCTTATCATAACACATAATATTTCCTATCTGTTGTAGAACCTGTTGTCGCATTGTATACAGGTGATTCATCGCATGGATCTGGCGGCATTTGGGGAAATGGAACCGTAAAGTTCTCCCAGCTTGTGTGGTATCATCGATCTGGGAAGCCTTCTCTTCAGAACAGTATACAGGATTCAAGCCTCCACCAGCTATAAATGATGAATGAAATGTAACTGTGAAAAAACTGTTGCATTTGATGTCTTTTTTATTTACAGGAGCTTCTGCTATGAAAAGCTTTATTTCCACCAGACCTTCACTTATATGCATTTCATGCAGTTTTGTATTCTCTACATTTCTTGCCCAATTGTCTGTTTTTCAAATAACAGTATTACTACCTTTGCAGTACTGGCACACCACCTATGCTGTTTATCTGGAAATATTATAGTAACCCTTTAGTGAACAAAGTCAATTTCCAGCCTAATGTCATAATGTATTGGGCTTCATAGCCCGAAACCTTATGACAGCTTGACCTGATTGTTACTAAAAGTACGTTTTTTAATGGTGTACTTTTAGTTCTGGAATTTATCATACCTGCCTCAGTAGATACCTTCAGACTTCCATGTTCACCTTTGACTCACACGCACTTACAGGTTTTCTGATGTTTCAGCATGGAGATAGCGATGGGGTACCCCAAACAAGATCTTTAGATGGTAATTCAGTGCTTTTTCCCCTAATTTTACGCAGTCTTATAGGGAAAATAAAGCCACCGCTCAATTAACAGTGACCCTATAATATGAGTGTTGGCTTTTAGTTCTCTCCAAGATTGCATAAAATTTGGAAAAATAGCATTGAACAACAGTGCCATGATCTTATATGGGGTGCATCACTGCTCTCCCCATGTTGAAATGTCACACAACCTCAGAGCACAGGGTAGGATCAGGCAAGCAGGTCAGTTGGAAATGATCTCCTGATCATGGCTACTGAGGCAGATATGATCTGCCCATCGCCATATGCATTTTGTCACTTTACCCTGTTTTCCTAAAATTGGAAGTGTCAGTCTGTGGTATTCAACACATGTCAGTGTATTTACCAATTAAAGCTATTGCATTATGTATGCCTGTATTTTGATATACAGTAAGGTTTCTCAATAGTAAATCATGTTGGGCACACAGTCTCTGAGCACCTAGTTGAGGGCGTGCTCTCCAACAGCTAGCTCTTCGCACATCTATATCTTTTATTTTTGTGCAGTCACAGTAACAAAATGTCTCTATGTTTGGTGTTGATCTTATGACCATCTTCTACGTATGCACGTAGTGTTTTTAACCAGGAATGTATTGCTCATTGTTTTATATGTACCTACCCTTCGACCAACAGCTTCACCTATCTCTCAATATGACCAATCAAGTATGTCTGTATTTAAAAAAGAATGATGATGGAGTAGCGAGACACAGCACTGAAATGATACTTTACATAATCGTGTCTGACAACATGTTTTTAAAACATGTCAGTGAAAAATAAATTATCATGTGATAATATGGTCACACACCACAGAAGCAGTGGCTTGACCATTGACACAGCTCATACCAATCTGTGTGACCATCACATGATGATGATCTCTGGTGCTTCAGCTTTACGTTCCAACATAATTGATTGCTGGTGTTGTTGTCGGTTTTATGGGGTTTTTTTTCTCATTGCAGGACTGGAGTGCTATGGATGCAGTCCTGTTAAGGAACTCTGTGGTTCTTACTGGAACTAGATGCATGGTTCTTGGTGCTAAGTTTGGAATTTGTTAATGTTGACCACTGTGCTGCAAAGAACCATGTATAATTCTTTCTCAGTTTGAGGGTGGATGGTGTCCTGTTCCTGCTGAAAACACTTTTCACCAAAGTCCCCTTGCACCAGTGTTGCATCCAACAACCCAGGGCACCATGTCACAAGGGAGCTTGTGCCATGGTGGGGCTGCCACCCCCTTTTTTTTGGATTTCAGAAGCCCCACCATGGACACAGGAGGGGCCACTAACAGCAGCCAGAAGGTGGTCTAACTGGCATTCGGCAATGGTCTGAGGTTGGACAGGGACCTGTAAGGCCTCACCAGGGGCAGACATGTTGTGGTGGGGCCATGGATGGGTGGTAGCAGCCCACCCCAGCATGTGGCACTGATGGGGATAGTGGTAGCCTGGACTGGCATACTACCGAATGGGCACCCATGTGCCCAGACAATATGGTGCTGAAGTTGTCATCTCCCCCTTACCCCTTTGGGCATTGGTGCTATAGTGCCACCAAAGTCCACAGTAGCCCCGATCCTTGTGTCCATTGTGGACTTAACCAACCCTGGTACCAGTCCATGTTACTCCCCCGGTGCTCCCCCTGTGCCCACACAGAACTGCTCAAACATTACCTGGTGGTGTAATGGCCCCCCACCCTGACATGCACTGGACATGCACGCCGCTCCCCCCCACCAGCTTCAGCATGCATCTGTGACTGGCACAGCCCTCCTCACATCACAACGGCCAGCCAAAGAATGCGTTTATGAAGACTGCATACTGTATACTGTACATAATGCAGTGCACAGCACTTGCCTTATGCAGTCTGCAGCTAGCTGAGGTGGTATGAGGGGGACTGTGTCAGTCATGGATGCTTGTCAGGGCCGGGAGGGTCCACTGTGTGTTGGGAAGGGGTGCCACTAGACAACCAGGGGTTGGCACTGGGGAAATGCATTAGCACTGGAGGGACATGTTTTGGGGGGTTGGGGGTAGATCAGAACTGGGGCAGGTTTCTGCATTGGGTAGTGTGTTGGAGGCGCAATTCCAGAAGGGTGGGTGCTCAACACAACAGAACTGGGCTCTGCCAGTATCAGGTACTGGGGGTTGCCAGGTGCCCATCATGGCAGGGTACCATCCTGCAAGGCACAATGGCTGCCAGACATTTCCTGGGGCACAGCAGTATGACAGCACCCACCCAGGTCCACAGCTATGCATCGGCTTTCCTGTTTGTGCCCAGATGCCATGCTTGCTGCCCTTGCACCACCTTGGTGTGCCCCTGTGACCTAGTGCATGGCAGCATCATGGACTTGCGACAATGATGCCATTTGTGCCACTCCTTCTGGTGCAGGACCACATTTTGCAGCTATTCCACATCATTTGCTGCAGGTGGCAAACTTTGTGGAATAGTGCATTTTGCGATTGTCATACTTGTGACACATGCAGTCCCCTGTTGTGCCACACTTTGCGCCTGGTGGTCCTGTGGGCTCCCATCCTCCCATCCCTGACATGCAGTGGGCACCCACCCCACTCCCCCACACCCCGACATGCATCCATGACTGGCACAGCCCTCCTCACAGCACCACGGCCAGTCACAGAATGCATTTGCCAACACCGTGTACTGTACACTATATACAATGCAGTGTACAGCACACACCCTATGCAGTGTGCAGTTGGTCCTGTTGGTGTGATGAGGGCTGTGTCAGTCGTAGATGCATGTTGTGGCCATGGGGGATGGGGTGGGTGACAACTGTATGTTGGGGTGAGGAGGATGGGTGGCCACTAGACAACCAGGGGTTGGCACTGGGAAATGCATTAGCACTGGGGGACATGTTTTGGGGGTGGGGGGGCAGACTAGGACTGGGGCGGGTTTCTGCATTGGGCAGTGTGCTGGAGACATGATGCTGGATGGGGGGGGAGCTCAACACAACAGAACTGGGCTGTGTCAGTATCCGGTACTGGGGGTTTGCCAAGTGCCCATCATGGCAGGGTGCCGTCCTGCACGGTCCGGCGACTGCCAGACCTTTGCTGGTGCACAGCAGTACAACAACACCCACCCAGGGCCACAGCTGTGAATCAGCTTTCCCATTTGTGTCTGGATACCATGCTTGCTGCCCTTGCACCACCTTGGTGTGCCTCTGTGACATGGTCTATGGCAGCATCGTGGACTTGTGACAATGATGCCCTTTGTGCCACTCCCTCTGCCGCTGATCATTGCTGCAAATGACAATCTTTGTGGAGGTACACATTTTGCAATTGTTGCGCCTGTGCCAGATGCAGACCCCATTGTGCCGCACTTTTCATCTGGCTTGGTCACATTCTAGAATCATCCCCATTATGTCAAGTATTTGACCCTACCCTTTTATAGTAAGGCACCCAGAGCCTCAGGGATTGTGTGCTGGATAAATAAAATTTGCCTTGCCTTAGCTTGCTTTGTCTATTGCTGTGCTCAGTGCTAGAAGTCCATCAAGTACTTATCCTATTGTAATCCCATGAATGTGACCATTTATAAACTGTGTAAGTCCCCCCCCCAAAAAAGTGTTTCTCATAACTGTGACATCTATCATGTGTAGCAGTACATCACTACCTTGTCTATGTTATGATACAGGTTACATAACAGTGTGGTAAACGTATCATTAACAGATCAGTCTTGTATATAGAGGGCACAATCATACATGAAGTGCGGTTAGGTACAGCGCTGTGTTGTGGATTGTCTGATTCAGGCCCCTCTGCTCAGCAGTCCACCCAGATGTGAGTGATGTTATAACACTGAATTTCTTCCTACAACTGTATTTTTTAAAGCGTTGAATTTCATACAGCTTTAAGGTTCATGTGAACCAGCCATATTGCTGATCAAGCACTTTGTTTCTGAACACAAGCTGCAGAGGCAGAGATAGTGTAATAGTACATCGTACCTTCCCAGTTTGTTCATCAATGTTGTGGTACTTCAATTAAGAATGTAATGTTCTCTGACGCAGGTATCATAACTATATATCCTGAATAAAAGGCAGCAATGCATTCATATTTGAATTTGCTGTTATTTATATATATTTGGCATAGCTGAACAATAAATGAGTCACTGAGTAAGAAATCTAAGTTCATTTTAAACATTTATTTCAAGAAGATTCATAAACAGGATCATAACATTCAGCAAAAATGGTGGCTACAACTGCTCAGAATACGGGATTATGTGGGGTGAAGTAGGTGTGCCACATACCTAATTTTCTCCTGAAACTATGATGCATGTATGTATGTATGCCTGTATTATGTATGTGGCATGCTCCCTTCATGTACACATAGTGTACAAACATCGGAGAGATCGGGGCAAGACGTCAACATACTGTGTAGGTGGGTTTCAGGAGGCAATGCCTTCTGATTGGATGAATCCTGGTGAAGTCATCACTAAGAATCAGAAGTGCTCAGATCACTGAATTTCAGCAGCACTCAAGGCACAAAAGGACCCAATTAGCAGCCTGCACATAAATTGATTGTTACAGAGCTGGGAAGAGGGTGAGCCTCAAGAATAAGAGCTGAATTACACTAGTAAGAGAGAATAATAGGGAGTCACACTACATACAGCCAGGGGAACTTCATGTCCTACTTTCATAGATTGGAAGGTTGTGCTCACAGTATCAGCTGGGTGCTGGTAAATAAAAAGTTATAGTCATAGAAGAAAAACCAGCACTCCAGGCATCAGTTGAAACCTTTTTTTCTGTGCACTTAAAATAAGTTACATAGGTACAATACCTGCTTGTGTTACAGGTTCACAGACCTCCTGTGAACCTGTTATACTATCAGGCATTGTACCTATGTTTTAACTAATGCCTGGAGTGCTGGTTTTCTTCGCTGACCGGAAGCTCGGGTCATGGCAGTGGTATCGGAAAACAGTTGTCGTTGCTGGATATACTGCAGGACCTTGAGTGGGGTGGTCCTTGTATGAGGGAGCAAGAGTAGGCAGGAATAGTAGCATGACAGGAGGTAGCGGTACTTCAGAGAACAGGGGTACGGCAACAGTGCTTGATTTTGGGGGGGATGACCACTATGGTGGTTGAGGAGCCAGGAACTAGTGAGGGATAGTGGGAGCAGGCGTGTAGTATGGAAGGGTGGGTAGATGTGGATCTTGATGTGGTAAACTAAAGAAAGGAGGTAGGTGGCAGGCTGGTGAAAGTGGCAAGGCATGAGGATGGTGAGGCGGGAGGCATAAGGAATATGCAGGATGAGGTAACATTTCCAGACTGTGAATGGAATAATGGGAAACAGGTGGGACACAGTAAGAAAAACAAGATAGGGTATTAGTCTGAGGTAGGGACACTCAGTACTGTAAGGTGTAAGCTTTGTAAGTAACAGTAATAAGCAGAGCGGCGTATGGGTGTACTATATGCATGGCATGACAGCAGAAAGGGCAGGGCCGTTCATTTGGAAGTGTTCAGGGAGAGAAAGGGAGCAGCCTCACAACATGGTACACATGGGAACAAATGAATTTGAGGGAAACACAGTTGAGGTGGATAAGGAGACTTTCAAGGACTTGTGGAAGCTGTCTGAGGAGGCGTTGTCCTCAACTGCTTTCTCAGAAGGTCTCCCAGAGAATGCAGCGACTGCTGCCAGTAAAGCGAGGATAGCAGATTTTAGTACATGGTTGGTGGAATGGCACCTGACACAAGGAGATGGGCTGGTGTGGTGATGGAATACAACATGGGTAAACCAGACCCTGTATGCCATGGACAGGTTCAATGTTTGTAGAACAGCAATGGGGTATATAGTGCTTGTGTAACTTGTAGTACTTTTGTGGCTTTACTCTATTCTAATCCTTGAGTAGTAGATATGTAGGTAGTAATTTGTAGGGAATAGAAGGCCCATGAACAACGATGAGAAGAGCACTGCACCAGAGAAGGAGGAGGAGGAGGGGATGGTGGCAGACAAAAAATGCTCCCTAAGCAAGAGAAGTGCTTTAGTGGAGGGCTTAAGTAGAGGTTGTGGTAGGAGCTATTCCCCACATTGAACCTCGGGCTAAGCCCTCTCTTTCAATATTTGTGGAATAGCAATGGGGTATTTAGTGCTTGTGTAACTTGTAGTACTTTTTGTGGCTTTACTCTATTCCCACCCTTGAGTAGTAGGTAAGTAGGTAGTAATCTGTATGGAACAGAAGGCCCAAAAAGATACCTCCTACAACTCACAGAGAGTATGACCCCTGACACTCAGGAAAGGAGCCCCCCGTGGAGGGAACCTCTGAGAACCAATGTCCAGCGGTCTGCATGTCCTCTGGGCATGCTAAGAGGAGAAGGACCAGGTTCAAGTAACCATAGCTAATTTAAGGAAGCTGAGTCTCTTGGAGAGATGACAATCCATCCTTGATCCATGGCTGATGCAGACTGAATGACAATCCAGAGTTTCAAAGAGTAGATCTGTTTTGCAGGAGTGGTGGAATCTTAGGTGTGAAGCAGATCCAGTTGAAGAAGGGCAAATGAAGTCCGGATTTCTGAGGTGATGAAGGATGCTTGACCACAAGGGGTTGCATGGACATAATGAGTAGAGAGAGCATGGATTGGTTGATAAATTCCTAGACAGTGGAGGGTGGACTTGCTATGATACAAGAAGTCAGAGGTGAATGATCGAACTTGTATAATGTTTGACTTTCAAGGTAAGGTCTGGAGGCAAGGAATGTGGTAGTGAGTGAGGAGTCACTAAAAAGCATTTGTGAAGTGACAAATGGATAGAACAGAGTCTTTGGGTGCCTTGGAGATGATGGTCTATCGTCAATCCATTGGCGATGCAGGGTGACTGATGATCCTGAGGATGAAAGTAGGTCTTTCTGAAGGAGAGGTAGAATCATAAGAGTGGAGCAAATCCAGTTGAAGAAGGGTGACTGGAGTCCAGATTTCCAAGGGGATTTAGTGCTTAGCAATGAGTAGCTAAGTAAGCATCCATACAGTAGAACATGAGTAGAGGAGAGTTTTTGGGTACCTGATATGAGCACAGTCATAACTGATTAGTAGACGAATAGGGGAAGATTTGCAGATGCAGTCCAGCTGGCAACCAAATATATATATATATAGATATATATAAAGATTGGAAGTTCAGTATAGGGAATTGGATGGCTTATTTGGGCAAGATGTCATGACTATATTTGTATATGCTCTGCTGGTACACTGGCTGAAGTAGATGCGGGTATTGGCTTGTCATGATTATCCAAGAGATGCACTGTGGTGGTGTATGGTTGGTTAGGTTTACAGGTAATCCAATGCCCAATACATGACAGATGCTTGGAGGCAGATATATGGAAGAGTCTGTAGGCTGAACTGGAAGTGAGATAGAGTAGTGCAGAATGCTGGAGGATCTTGGCACTATGGCTGATTAAGACCGTATGGCAGGCAAGACTAGGTTGATTAATTGGCCTTAACTGATGTGGATTTCTGGATAGAATTCCAAAGAACCTGTGTTTTGCTGGTGAGAGTAATATAGATAATTCATGAAGCAGAGGCTGGAGGTCCACTGGAAGGGTGGTTAAATCGACCGGGATTACTAGATAAAGAAGTGCAGATGATTGTATGAGGAATGGTGATGCCCAAGAGCAAAAAATGATGGTTTGGATGGAGTGGCATTAGAAAGCAGCTAGGCAGTAGAGATCCAATGATGAATATTCTGGAAGTCAGCTGTGAAGGTCTTCGAACAAGAAATGTCTGTTGAGGAAGTAAGAGTCTAATATTATAGACAACGAATTCAGTGGTGGTAAAAAGCTGCATAACGAAACTAGGCAATGTCCAAGGTGCCATGAGGTGTCTTGTGAGTCCCAAGATCCAGAAGACCAATGATGGACAGTAAGTTGGAGCATAACAGAAGATGTTACATTCTTTCGGAGCAGGAGGAAGGCCTATGAGTTATGGTAGACAGGAAAGCCCACGGAGACTGTATGGGCAAGATTCATAGGGAGTATCCAATGTAGAGAGAGATGGGAATATTTCTAGTGTCCAGTCAATGGAGAGTCCAGAGTGATCAAGGAGAGCTAAATGGGTAGTATGGAAAACTTTACATTAACGTAAGAGCTTCTGAGGTGTGTTTCCCAAGGAATGCATGCTAGAAGTAGTTTCCTCATGTGAAATGAGCAGAGATCTGTCGAGTATTGGATGGGAGCTGTAAGTATGGCCAGAGCAGGAGTATGCAATGGATACATGAGGGTAGTAGATGCCTGAGTAGGACTACTGGCCTGGGATATGATAGGAAGCCCAAAAGAGTCACAGCAGAGAGGATGAAGCCTCAAGCCAGCAAGGCAGAGATGGAAAGGCCGCCATATGAATATGGAGGAAAGTCCGGAGTGAAATCCGAGGTCTGCAGGACTGATCCAGGAAGGTGTTGAGATGAATGAAGCCAGATGACACACTGTGTATGAAGGAATAGGACCGGCTCAGTTCCTCAGAGAATGAAAGCAGAACGCGGGAAGGCTGAAGCAGTCACTAGCAGATGATCCATGGAGGGCTGTGGAGTGAAGCAAAGTACCAAGGGCAACAGGGTGAAGTACATATGTTCCACTTCTGATGAAAGCTCCGACCAACCGGGGAAGGGACAGAAGGCGCTGGAGTGAAGGATACCACTCAGAGAAGGTAGAGAATGGAGGCAACCAAGTCAGTGAGGTCCTGTGTCAGTTAGGAAGCAACAACCAGGAATGAGAAAAAGAACGCATTAGACCAGCAGATCCATAAACAGGCTGCCACATCCGGTAGTCGTTGAGAAGGTCATCAATCGATGACATCATGTAGAGCTGAGGTGGAAGGCAGTTAGAGTGGATTATCCCATTCCCAAAGGGAAGCGGTGACTCGGATTAGTAGAAAATGCAGTAAGTGGAAACAACGATGCAAGCTTGGGCTCTTGATCATGGAAGTCAATGATAAGACCTAAGGGGAGGCCGCAATTGAGGAAGAATAGAGAATGTGAGCAAGAAGAGGTCCGGTTCCAGATGGGTGGGAACCCAGTAGCAGGATGAGAATGGATATGTGTGAAGCAGTAGAAGTAAACTCAGGCATGTGTCTGAGATGGTTAAGTCAAGATAATTTGACTGGATGCAGCTAGGAGGGGTAGGATGATGAGAGGACATGGTTGAATGAAGCTCCATTCCTCAGACTAGGTAGGATGGAGAAGGCAAGTTGGGCAAGCCATGTTCTTGAAGGGAAGCAGCATCCAGGTAGCAAGCAGAGAATGTGCAGATTGAGGGAATGGAATGGAGAGTCTTACGCCCATTGGTGACAGCTGAGATGGGATGCCTTTGACTTGAGGTGGCCAAACAGAAGTAAGATGATGAGGACATATAGGGCAACAGAGTTCCATTCCCAAAGGGAAGTGGCAACTGGTATGGGTTACAGAAGGCATGGTAAGATTCAATAGATTGTAGACATGGCTCCTATCCCTGGTAGTCGGGGTGAGCTAACCTGCACTCGATGCTGCTAAGCAGAGTTAGGGACGGAGGATAACATGTTGGCAAGTAGCAAGAGGCAATGATATTAACGGAATCCCATCCCTGGTAGGCAAGGGAAGCCTACCTTCACTCAGCACCTCAGAAAGTGCGAGTTAGGGACAGAGTCCAGAATACTGCTGGTATGGGCTGACCAATGCACAGCACTGCTGAAGAGAAGAGATGTAGTACAAGAAGCAGGTATAGGGTAAGGAAGTGGGAGATGGCAAGAGAATGATAGGTAAAGCAATATTAGTAGTAGGAATGGGAGACACAAATGGTGGTAGAAATGATAAACACAGATGATGATGGTAAATAGGGTAAGTGCTATGGGACATACCATGAGGAGAAAACTGGGGAACAAGGAAGGCCAGGGTAATGAGGTGTGGAGAAAAGCCCAGTGCTGTAATGTAGTGGTGAGTCATTTTGCAGGGTCTGCCGCTGAAAACACAGCCATGGTAGGAACCCATTATCCCCGAGGTAGGGTAAAGCTGGAGAAGGTGACTGGACTCTAAAATCTCAGTTTCTCCAATTCAAAGCTGCAGGTCCAATTTGGACTTTCCCTTTGTACCGAGGATAGCCAGGTAGTGGTCGTAATGTAGAGTAAATGCTAGGGATGAAGCTCCAATTCCCTTCACAGACAGCATAAGTGGTGATGTCAGCCGGTCTGCTGTCTTGCATCGGGATATGCAAGGGGCATAAAATAGCCCTGCCATGATTGCAGAAGTAGGAATGCATGACCCCCTCCCAATGTTTTACCCTGATGAACATGAAGGGGTACTGAAATAAGTGAGGCATGTGATGTAAAATGAGAGCTAAGGAGAATGAGTAGCTTGGTGGGGAGTAGTTTGCAAGGCTTGTAGGCACCCATGTGAAGTGCTGAAGTGTGAGACAGCCCTAGAGGGACATGAAACACTAAGCTGATCTGTGGTGCGATACAGTGCCAGTAGTCGGAAAGCAGTACAATAAACTGGGAATTAATTAGTGCTGATATAAGTGTCATGTGTTGCTTTGATGGAGATTGCAGAGCTTTGCACATAGAAACTGAGGAGTACAAAATATGGTTTAAGGAATCGTACCGCAGCTGCAGGTGTAGTGAAATACAACTGTGAGTACTTACTGGAGAGCCGGTGAGGAATGCAGGCATACAGTCCCATTGGGTAGGCAGGGAAGGAGAGAAAGGTAGGCTGAGCAGCTGGAGGATGGAATCTGGAGGAAGAGCAACTGGTGAGGAAAGCTGTAAAAGGCAGGGTTCCGAATGGAACAGTGAGAGTGATATCAAGAAAAGTCCGGGATATCCAGGGAGAATGGCGTTCAGTACCGGAGGAGTGTGTGGGTATGTGGCCCAAGACAGGTGGATGCCAGTGTTGTTCATTCAGTGTTAGGAGAAGTGGGAGCTAGCACAGAGCAAAGTGCAGGGGACGGGGGAGAGCGGAGATGCATAGTGTCTACTGGGAGCAATGTAAAAGGCCTAAAGAAGGAATGAGGGAATGAGAAACAGGGAACCCCTATGCAAGGAAAGGAGCAGAAAAGAGTGGGGGTGCTCAAGTGCGGAGGAGATGGACTAGGAGATGGGACAAGGGGAAGCACAGGACACAGGGAGGGGTGAGGGAGGATATGAGAGGGAAGCAGAGAACAATTAACTAAGCAGCAGATGGCAGCGAGGACCACAGCCGCACAAGCCATGCAGGAGCACAAACAAAAAATGCTCCCTAAGTAAGGGAGGTGCTTTAGTGGAGGGCTTAAGTAGAGGCTGTGGGAGGACCTATTCCCCACATTGAACCTCGGGCTAAGCTCTCCCATTATACATGAATAGCAAGTGCATACTGTTCTTAAGACAAAGGCTAGGTTACTACAGAGTGACTTTAAAATATTTGTGAGGGATAGCAAGTAGTTATGCAACAAACATGGTGTCCAAGTCAAAGAGGTAGATGAGCCTACCACCCACTCTCAGTATGAAAGGATCAGTGGAATATCCAAATAGTGATGGCGCTATCAGCAGTCAGTCAGAGAAGAAGTGAATGGCACTTTCTACAGGGTGTTCTTGAACACGAGTAGCCTGGAGAACAAGGCGGGTGAGTTGAAGTGTCTGATGGCAGAGTGGGAGGTGTACATTGCTGCCATCAACAAATCTAGTGCCACCCAACACCGGGAGAGGGACTTGGTGATGCAAGGGTACAGAATGTACAGGAGTGACTGTAAACAAGTGGAGGGATGGGGGGGTGGAGATTTAGGTTATGGATGTGACGGCATGTAGCAGGGATGAGGGCAAGAGTGCCAGAGCAAAAGCAGCATGTGTACAGATACAACAGTGAAAGAGCAGGGGGGGTTTGATGGGGGCCGGTGTACAGACCACCCTTTCAGATGGAGGACATTGATAGGGAGCTAGCGCACCACATAAGGAGCAGATGGGGAGAGTATGTGTTAATGGTAACACCATAAGTGTTGGGGACTTCAATCTGTCTGTGATCAGTTGGAGTGCCACAGCCACCATAAGTGGCATGGAACAGGTCATAATGGAGTCTTTTCAGGACAGTGTCCTGGTCCAGGTGGTAAAGGTGCCACCAAGAGAAGGTAACATTTTGTACTTTCTGCTGCCGAATGCATATCTTGTCAGTGAACTGGGGGTGGAGGATCAATTGGACTTGAGGGACCACAACAAAGTGTAGTTCTCACTTACCATGGGTACGTATGCGGCCAAGACCAGAACAAAGCTGTTGGAGTTCGGGCATGCTGGCTTTTGTAGGAATAATGACATAATTACTGAGCATTTAGCCAGCATCTGCCAACACATTGATGCAAACCATATATGGAGAATTATCAGACTGGTGCTATCGGAGGCCAGTATGTTGTATGCCAAGATCCAATGGAAAAAGGCCAGGTTCAAGAAGCACAGATGGTTTATCGGGGAGGTATTAAAAAGGGTGATGGATAAAAGAGCAGCCTTCAGGAATTTTATGAGATCCAAAAGGGGTGAAGGATAAGGAGGAGTAAATGATGAAATCAAACAAGGTACGCAGGACAGCCAGGGCTGCCAAGGCTGCAGGGGAGTTTAAGCTGGCACAAAGTATCAATCAATCAGTCAATCATTCAATCAAACTTTATTTAACCAGGCAAAATCATCCTTGAGCATGCTCATTTGCAAGATGGTCCTGGACAAGTAGGACATATACAACTACAGCAAAATTATCAGATAAGCAGTGTACTCACAATGAGCAAATAAAAGACAGTTACAGAGAAACAGATAAGATCAGAGCTGGGGAGTACATATGGTGAACACTATCTGGGTTGATAATTGTATCACATAAGAGATGAGCTGGATTGCTTCAAGTAAAAAAGAAACTAAAAATGCCACCAACAGTTTAATCTAGTTCAAGGTCCGTTGGCATTCATCTGTATCCCCTTCCCCTGGATCGTGCCTGAAAATAGGCAGAATTTGTCTAGTGCACTTATCCGGTCAACAAAAACTAAATAAATAAATAAATAAAAAGTACATACATCAGTGAAGGTGCTTCAAATATCAAATTGGAAGAGTAAGGGAAGTTGATGGGTTGGCTAAAAAGTGTGCAGACTAGGGCCAAGGGCTAAATGATTACTACTGTTCTGTGTTTACAAGCGAGAAGTATGGGACAATGCCACAGGGGACAGTTGGGATTGGAAGTGGGTGTGGGTGGGGTTATGGTAGTCAGAGTAAACAGATGAGGAACTACCAGGAATCATGGTGCTAGAAGGCCTAAGTGCCCTTTGAATAGCTATGGCACCATGACAGGAGTGCACCCCCCTCCCAGGATTCTGATAGATTGGCCCTACGTCCTCACAGAGGCACTTGCACAATACCTGTCTATGAACTGGATGCATGATCATGGACTGGAGGATGTTGCATTTTGTGCCCCTCCACAACATGGGTCCCAACGACAGACCCAGAAACTCGTGAGCAGTCAGTCTTACATTCCTATGTTTGTAAGGGTACCAGAATGCTGTTGTTTCTTGGCAGATATGTCACATGCAAGAGAAGGTAGATCCTTTGGTACTGCATAGGTTGTGTGACAGACCTTAGTTGCACTTGTCTGTTCAGTTTTTGCACTCACACTTGACAATAAACATCAGCTGTTATCTGGAGATACTTTGAGGATTCTGAAATATAGTGCTCATGTTACAGCAAAAAGTAAGATCATGACGTTTGCAGGTAGATCAACAGGTAATGGCTTGACCAAACATGTACTTCCAGTTATGGAACAAAGTGATGAATATAAAGATGCACAACAGTAACTACCTGACATTTTTAGGCAGCACTTCATACACATTTGGCCATCTACATAATTGCATAACATACTGAGTGGGATTGCCAAAAAAAAAACAAGTTGAAGAGTGGCACTGCAGTGTCATCCAACTTCACGCTGTGACATCATGATCTAATGGTTCCTCACTTACTACAAATTTGGCAATCCAATGAAACTCAACAAATTATTAGTCCACACCATGGCCTCCTGTCACTGTCCCTGCAAGGAGAGAAAATGAGACATGTGCTTCTGAATTAGTAGTTGATTGTCCATTTCACCAAACTTAGATGATAGTGGTTGTGGCACAGTCTCATCCACATACAGTACATGGGCACATTTGTATGATGGACGCTCCTCTCATAAGTTAATAACCCTTACTTGAATGTCACGAATGTAACCTGTGAAAGACATGAAATGCTAATTAGTCATGTAATTCACAAACCTTTTTTATCATATGCATATAATAACCTGTTAAGAAATAAGGCATTACCACTGCTTACATTAACAGTCTTTTAATCAGCAACTTGGGGTGGAATATGGCACAAGGTACATCCGAGTGCTATACTGGCCCCAGGGGGTGCTTAAATGAATGTTAATCTCATTCCTGTGAGTACTGTATTGTTATTCTATAACAGTATATCAAAAGAAAATAGTTAACAGTATAAATTATTAATGTTAACTTCATTGACAGGGTGATGTTCAAACAAATAGTTCTTCCACCAACAATTTAACAATGGTTGTTCAAAATCAGAATGAATCATTGTAGTCATTCAGCAATGCTAGCGGATGGAATGCTGACAGGAAGAATGTATGTGTCATGCTGATCAGACTGTAGATGGCTGTGTAACAGCGATAAATGTAAGGCAGTTGAAAACCTAACAGCCAATCAGATAGTGGCATTTTTGACACCCTTCTCATAATGATTGTTATATGACCGCAGCAAGACATACTTGCATGGCTTCACATGCAGTGTTGTGTACCATTACTGAGGTGTCATGACGGTCAGATCTAAATGCCTTTCTTTGCTGGCCAAGAACACTGAGTCTTTTACATGGCAATTTTACCCATACCCAAGCATCAGATAAACATGTAAATTCAGCAGGAGACAGGTCATGTTGTGACAGTGGCCAAAGGCATTTTCTACTGTGTCCCCACTGACCATCTGTTAATGTAAACTCAATCCACACTACGTCACATCTGACTGAATGAAACTGTCACCATTGTCAAATATCCCACTACCACTGACAAATACATTACCCATGGTACAACCTTAATTTTCAGTCAGTGTGTGAGAGGGTGTGGTGGTGGAAGTCCACCTGAGGCTCAGTAAGCATACTGTGAAACTGTGATGCTAATGTTTGATCAGCTGCAGTAGTGCATGATAAAGTTATACATTTTGTCTATTTCTGTCAGTGTCTTTACTTTTCAATGTGTTGTACTTCGATGAGAGCTGCTACATTATTGTTGGCAGTATCCCTTTACATGAAGCAGATGCAGACATATGAAGCAGTCAGCTTTTTAAATTTAAACATGCTAGTGAGATTGAAATGAAGAGTTACAAATTACCAAATGTTGGCAGAATTTTTACTGGCTTTATGACTGCCTCCTTGTCCCTGCTTACCTTTGGATATGCCACATGGTATTGTGGTTCCCCTTGTTGTGATGTGGTGACAGCACGGTCCACATTCTCATTATAGAGTAAACCAGTGAGGAGGTGTCTAGGAGAAAATAAAAGTATCATGTACATTATGTGTGTGTGACATATGTATGTGTGTTGTAACCTTGCTGACCATTAAGTGCAAATCATTATCTGAAGCGACACTATGCAATGTGTAATTGTGGTACCTTACGTAGATGGACTGGTAGAAGAAATGAAAGAACTTTGTTGCAAAATGGCACACCAGGCTATGAAAGACCTCCAGTCCATACAGTATGTCTGATAAAGGGGTGAGATCTGCCTGAGGTCCCTCCAAAGATATGAGTTGGCAATGATGTCACTGAGAATTTTGTACACCGTGGTACCTACAATATAATTAGTGCAAATGATGTTTGATACATGTGGTGCACAATAGTAGTCTATGAGCAGAGAGTTGAGTGCATGGTGTGAACCATGTCAAAGCGTGATATGTTCCCTTACAACAACTACATGCCTCAATACAGGCTGAGGGTTGTAGGACTGGTGCATATCTTGTAAGCAGGGTTGGAGGGGATTACACGTGCTCTTGCTCCAATGATAGGTTTGTTTGAGGTTGCAAGTGTGTGGTGTACACACATTATGTAACCATGACCCTAATTCCATCAGGTACACAACGGTCACACAAATGTCACCCACCACCTCACCTGCTGCTGGATTCACAAAAAGGGCTGTGCCACAGTTAACGTTACACCTTGACCTTGCACAGGTGACAATGTGTGGTACTCACTTGGTTACTTGGTTAGAGGGACAAAAGAAGGCGAAAGCCCATAGATATTGTCCTCCACATATGTGGATCATTGTCAATGTTTCCTATCTAGTTAACCATTTATCTAATTTGAGTTTAAAAGTCATAAAGGAAGGGGCATCTACAATATCTTGGGGAAGTGTGTTCCATAATCTTGGGGTTTTTATAGAAAAGAAGGAGGCAGTATAGCACAGTGGTCTAAGGCTCTGAGCTACAAATATGGTGACATTCAGCAGACCAGATCTGGGTTTGAATCCCACAGCTTCCACTTGCATACTGTGTGACCCGAAGCAAGTCACTTAACCTCCTTGTGCTCCCAGGTCGCTCCTGTAAAAAAGCTTTCAGTTTAGTGTGCTATACCTGGTTAACTAACTAAAAAAAAAGTTTTGTCTTTTGTTGGTTTTACATTTGATTATATCCAGTTGTTTGTTATTCAACCTGGGTCCGATTTTTCTAGTTGCAAAAGAAATACCACATTGCCTCATCAAAGTTGGATTTTGAATAATCTTGAAGAGCTGGAGTAAGTCCCCTCTTGATCTTCTCATTTTAAATGAGTGTAACCCTGTTTTATGTAGTCTGGTTTCACAATCCACAAGTGCCAAATGGGGAATAGTTTTGGTGACTCTTCTCTGAATCCTCTCAAGCCTATCTGTGTCCCCGTAGAGGTACGGACTCCAAAACGGAGAACCGTAGTCAAGATAAGGTCTAATGTGCGAACTGTACAGCGGAATGATGCACTGCTCGGTTCTAAAAACAAAAGTACACTTGATCTTTCAAAGAAGTGAGTTTGTTTGGTTAGCTATTTTATTACAATGTGAAACTGGGGTCAGTTTATTACTAACTAGAATCCCTAAATCTTTTTCTAAACAAGAAACCTTAATGATGGTGTTATTCAGTGTGAATACTTGTTGGGGGTTGTTTTTCCCAAAGTGCAGGACAGCACATTTGGATATGTTGAACTCCATTTTATTAATGAAGGCCCAGTGTTCGATAGATGAAAGATCGTTGAGTAGCATTTGTCTATTTGCAACATTGTTAACAGCACCACCCGGCTTGGTATCGTTGGCAAACTTTGTGAGGATATTTGAAGAATGAATTTTCATATCGGGTAATGAAGATGTTAAACAGAGTGGGTCCCAGAGCAGAGCCTTGGGGAACTCCGCTTGTCACCCTGCCTATGTCTCACAGAGTGCCATTAACCCGGACGCTCTGAGATCTATCTGTCAACCAACTTTTTATCCATAACACAAGAAAGGCAGAAAAACCTAATCGAGTAAGTTTGGAGATGAGAATGCTGTGGGACTCTTTATCAAAAGCCTTGCTATAGTCCAGCAAAATAACATCGGAGGGAATATTTAAATCTAGGTTAGAACTAATGGGATTGTAGAAGTTCAATAAGTTAGTGGTGCATGAAAGGCCAGATCTGAATCCATGTTGAGAGATATCTGTAAGATTTAAGGATAGTATTTCCTTTTCCAAGAGTGCTTTAATAACTTTTTCAAGTAGTTTGCAGGGAATAGAAGTTAAACTAATGGGACGATAGTTACTAACTAATGAATGGGAGCCTTGCTTGAAAATAGGAGTAACTATTGCTGCTAGCTAATCAGGTGGGACCGTAGATTCATGAAGTGATTTGTTAAAGATAATTGTAAGTGGAAGAGTGATTGTTTCTTTAGTGCCCAGGAGGAATTTTGAACATATACCATCCGGACCAGGACTAGTGGATTTCTTTAGGGCTAATAGTAGATTGTAGGTGTCTTTCTGTTGGCCCAATTGCTCGTTGATGTTGATGGGTGATATGGCTATTGTGGGTTGTAAGGGATCTTGGGTAAATACTGATGAGAAGTAGTTATTAATGTAGAGGCTACAACAAGATCAGAGGTTATTATTTTATTGTTTAACATAAGGGGACCGATTGATTTATTATTTCCTTTTTTACGGTTTAGGTAAGCATAGAGTGATTTGTGTGTGTCCTTAGTATGCGCAATGCGGAATGCAAGATTTCTTTTTGCTACTAGTATTGATTTTTTAAGTAATCTTACTGATTCTCTATACTGAATTATTAACTCGTCTTTAATACTTGTAGGTGACTTTTGCAGATGCCTGAATAATTTGCGTTTATGTCGTATTTGCTTTTTAATGGATGAATTAAACCATGGTGGAATTTTTCCTTTGTTGTTGTGAGTACATTTATCAGGAACAAATTTATGTTCGACTAGGGATATTTGCGATTTTAGAAAATCCCATGCCTCGATGGTATTAAGGGGAGATAAGATGTTTGTCCAGTCAATACTACTTAAGTGGTCATTTATTTTTTGAAAATCTGCCCTTTCGTAGTGTTTGATTGTTTTTTTGTTTGGTACCGAACAACGAGGTACGGTAATGGTAAAGAATATTGATTTATGATCGCTATTGCCAAGTGGGTCTGATATATGCAGATTGTTCACAGGAACATCTACACTGGCCATAACAAGATCTAAAATATTGTTACCCCGTGTAGGTTCTTTGACTAGTTGGTACAAACACAGATCAATGATGGTAGTGAGAAAGTTGTTTTCATAGTTGTTGGAGCCCGTTAAAGTGTCCCAATTAATAGTTGGGAGGTTGAAATCTCCTAAAAGAAGGACAGAACCCTTACTAGCAAACTGGAAAATTTCTTCTGTCAATTTTAAATTTTGAATACTGTCTAATGAAGGGGAACAGTAACAAGTTCCAACCAGGATTTGGGGGAGACCATCGGGTTGGATATACACCCATACACTCTCTGAATTTTGTTCGATTGGAGACTGATATGAGGGGATGCTATCCTTAATGTAAAGACTGACTCTACCTCCCGATTTTGTGTCTGGCCTATTTTTGAAATAGTGTTTATAACCCGAAATCTCAGATGACCAATTTCTATAGGAATTACCCCAAGTTTCAGTGACAGCAATCAAGGAAATGTCTAGAAGGTGGGCTTTGAGTTCCAATTCGGCTTGTTTAGCAATGTTTAGGGATTGAGCATTAAGTGATAGAATATTTAGATGCGGCTTTGAGGGCTGAGACCCATTTTCAAGAGTTTTGGTCGATGTTCCAAACTCCCCCTTGGTAGTTAGTTTAAATGAGAATTAATAAAGGTGACAATCTTTTTCCCCAAGTATAGCACTGCCTCTTCTACTGAGGTGTAAACCGTCCCAACAGAAGAGGGAAGGGTTAAGGTGGAAATCCTCCCAATGGGTTAGACAAGGGATACTTTGTCTATGCCACCATTTCCTCAGCCATTCGTTTATGGCTTTTACCTTAGAGTTAATAGCATCACTTGCTCTTGGGATGGGCAATATTTCTGAGAGGCAAATGTCACAGCCCCTGTCAACCAATAAGTTGCAAAGGGAAACAAAGTCCTATTTAATACCTTGCAGGGGTTGCTTGACAATGTCGTTTGTTCCAACATGGACAACAACTAGTGGGTTTTCTCCTACAGACTTCAAGATAGGTTTAAGCATTGCTGTGATATCAGAGTTCCTGGCTCCCCGGTAGCTAGAGCTAATACGATGTTCCTTGTCCGGGTTACAGACTGTGCGATCGATGTATTTCGTTATGGAATCTCCAAGTATATAAACTTCCTTATGATTGTCTAATGTATCTGAGGGGCAAGGGGTGTGTAGGAGAATCAACCAACTGATAATAATGACATATCTTTCCATAGTGTAAAGTCACACCCAGTTTCTGATCACCCACTTGATAATAAAGACTTTTCCATAGTGTAGTGTCCCTCACCGATCCCCGATCTGCTACTTGGTACTGAACACCCCTGTTCCATAGTGTGGTGGTCCCTCACTCATCCTCGGTCACTGATTGGCATCACCAAAGGTGCACCGCCATTCCCTAGTACTCTAGGGTCCCTCTACTCACCCCCACCCCATCCAGTGTGACCCAGCACCCCAGTCCTACACCCCAACATGACACACAACCAGTGACCAGAAAAGCCCAACTCACACCACCACCACTGCTGACTGCTGACAGCACTCAAGGAGTGCATACTGTATACAGTATGTCTCCTGGACTGTAATTGGTTGGACACTATATTATGGAGAACTCTATATGTCTTATCAGTCGGGCAATTAGGGATTGTGGTGCGACAGTACAATTTGTAAAAGTCTTTATTTATTATCATGCTAGCGATCTGGGATTGTTGTGGGACACAACACTATGGAAATTTATTTATTTATTTGTTACCTGGTGGGACACAACATTATGTCAAATTATTTATCTATGTTTTTGGATTGGCGAACTGGGAATGGGAGGGTGGGGTGATGCAGTACCCCCCCCAAACTACTATGGCTGCCCAGAGTACTGCCAGTTTTTGTGGGCAGTAATTTGCAAAGGTCCTTGCATGTAGCAAAACATTGCTGAGTGGAATTGTGGAGATATGCCGGTCTCCACCACACTATTTTTGTTGCAGCACACCTCACAACTTTGCCCATGTGCATACCCAGGTTCCGGGTTTGTGCCTTGTGAATACCAACTACTAGCAAACCCATTTTGACATGTACAAACTTGTTTTTTGGCCAGTCAAAGTTTAGTTAATATGGTTCCTGGCATCTTACATCATTTGTGTTGGTCCACATTGACACACTGAGCAACAGAAAACATCTGTGACATGTATGTAATTTTTATTTCATATCTGTTTCCCTGCAGCAGCAGAGTGGAGAGGTATCACCAGGAAGATATCAATGCAAATTGCTACATGCATGACCACCACAGATCACTTTTGTCAACCCCGAACTGCTGACCTAACACCACGACCTGCAGAACCACACTTGTGTTTCCCACCACTCCCAGTCAGAGCCACCACCCATTTACCTTGCAGATCTGGACACGCAATATGCAGGCTTGTAGGTCATAGCTAGTACAATATCAGTACCCCCGGTGGGCAGGCAGCATCCGGCGGTGGAAGTGGGTTGGGTAGTGCGCCAACGTGTTCTGCTTCCGTATGTATTTATCATTGTACACTTATGTACCACCAGTGACATGGAAGTGTAAGTACGTCCATCTCATGATGTGCACTGTCCCATAAAGGCATCGATTACATCTGATATGTCCTCCTCCACTTTCTGTGGTGGTGCATACTGTTGATGTAACCAGTCCACAATTTTTCTCATAGTACCAGGGAAGGAAGAATCAACCCTACAGTCAACAGTGGAGAGTGTGAGTACAGACACCTCAACTTCTATCCTCCAAGGTGCCCCCCAAGTTACAGTCTCTTGAGCTTGTCCACTGCCTATGTCCACCACCCTGTGCTAAAAAGCATCGTGCAACATCGCAACCCTGTGCTACCCACATCCGTCATGAGATGTGGTAACGAAGCAGCAACACAAAGCCTGTCATATTGTACTGGTAACACTTCACAACCTGTGTTTCAGTAAGTGATGAGTACAGCATTCAATAAGTGTACTACAGTGTTATGACATCTACCTTTAGAGATATGCCAAACATCAAAATAGTGTGTAATGTTCGGATGCTGGTGCTTCATGTAGGCCTTCATCCGTACATGTCCATTTGTTACGAGCTGTTCTATGGTGCACCCATTGTCCTCCAAAAACTTAATTCCTCTGATTAAACCTTCCAATATTTCACTTCCATGCTCTGCAAAAAAGACAGCCTTCATGAAGCAAAATGTCAGATGTTTACATTCAGTGGGTACACAATATGTAATGCTTGCATGTTACGTTCAGCATAGTACATACTGCAGTCACTGAAGATGATTTATAGAGCAAGCAGTGTAAAAGGTAACTATAGTGCTGTTCTGTGATCAGTACTTGGAGGATTTCACTGTTCACATGGAGCTCAGGATATCACTTATACTACACAGAGTAATTCTTTCCTTTAGGTTGCACAGATCTGCACACGTGTGAACAGTGAGTAAATGAACACACAGCTTTTAACATGGTGCAAAGTAAAATAAAGATTGCAAAGCAACAAATGAGCACTGAGTACTCATTATTATATGCCCAATTCAACCAAATGTATGCATCCCAGATTGGTATCATCACTGTTCAGACATTGTGACTCCTTGTGAACTGTGAGGCATATAACACTATTGCACATGAGACTGCAATGGCAGAGGTCATTGGTCAGGAGGTGCCATAGATGTGACATATGATGGTAATGCCTGGAGTTCTGTGCATCTTAACAACATGTCACTGCATGACATAACTCAGGACGTATAATGATGCAAGGGAAATGCAAGAGCCACTGAAGACACCTCACTTACATGGTGATGTAACGACACACTGTGAAGACAATGAGGGGAAGAAATGCAAATCTTCATGATATGTCAGGGGCATAGGACCAGCCCTTCTTTGAAGACCTTAGAAAGCATCATAAAGTTTTAGTTAGGGGTCATGGGAACCAAAATAGAGGGTGTGTCTGCCATCGTGGTGAATCTAGGTACGTGACCACTTCTGAAACATTCTGTGAAACATCACCTCACTAGGTAACAGTGACTGTGATTGCAGTATTTGATGCTGGGGGTGGAGTGGTGAGGGATGGGTGGCAGAAAGTGAGAGCATGTGGGATGGTGCATTGGAGAACATAAGGGACAACAATACTATCAAAACAACAGATGCAGAAAAAAATAAGATGAAATGTTTACATCACTAATGGAGTACCAGAATCAGCTGTAAATCAATAACTTTCTTTCACTTAAGGTCCATGATAGTATATAATCCATATTTAGCCAAGTGGCCTGGAGAGTCGCAATCAGCATCTTCTCCTATGCAGAGTGGTGTATCACGGCAAGAGTCAAGACAGTATTGCCTGTTGTTGCACATTCCATATTTGTTTCACAGCAGGAACAATGTATGAATGCTGAAGGTTATGATAGCTTACAAGGGAAAATACTGAAGAGTTCATACCTTGAAGTAAATGGTGCACCTTTGCCGTAGTTAATCCATTACAGAAAATAGATGTTGCCAGCATGATGTTGCCCAATATCATTGAGCTAAAAGTGCTCTGACTGTCCCATGTATGAATATGTCCATTCTGAAACATGACCTGTACAATGATCATTGCTCCAGTGACATGAGTAATGAAGGACTCAGTCTTCATACCGCATTTGTGAAAGCTGGAAAACAGGTGAGCCAAGCTTCTCTCAGAAACCGGGAAGTATCTTTCATCTGCTATTTTAACATCAGCGTGGCTCAGTTGGTAGCACATCTGCCTCTGGACCAGAAGGTTATGGGTTCTCAATCCACACCAGGATTGGACTTGCAACTAAAAATCTCTGGCATCCGAGTGCAGTATTGGGGGGTGCTGTACTGCTGGGGTGTGCCGTCCTTCAGATGAGATGTTAAACCGAGGTCCCTTCTGCCCATCCTGGTATTGTCCTGGTGGGTGTCCAGGTGGAAGTAAAAGAACCCAGGGCACTCTTCGCAAAGAGTAGGAAACATTCCCAGTGTCCTGGCCAACATTCCCCTTCCCATAAACTGGTTCATGCAATTATCCAGGCTGTGTGTGTGGTGTGTGTGTGTGTGTGTGTGAGATGATGTGCGCTATAGCCGCCACCACACATTCAGTCACTTCACTACCAGTCTAGCATTGCTTGTAAAGTGCTTTGGATGTATGAAAAGCGCTATATAAATGCTCATTCTTCTTCTTCTTCTTCTTCTTCATCCTCCTTTCCAAATTCATGATGCACTGGGAAAGATTTGCCATGATCAGCATCACTATCTGAGGAATCAACATCACCGTCTTCATCCACAGGCAGATTGCAGTCTGGATTTTCATTGCAGGTTGAATTGAGTGCTGGCTCATCCATATCACTGGAATCATCAGCTGTGACTAACTTTTAATCTTGGCATGCAATCAAATGCTCATCCTCTGCGATGGGGCAATGGATGCCAGTGGAACACATTTGTATGTCTTGCCTGGAATTGACATCTGGAAGTGAAACCTGTGTGCAATGTGTCCTCTGCAGAAGTCTTATATGCACCTGGTTTTCTTCTGTATGTGAAACAGAGACGAAGAAGGGGTGCTATTACCTATGATGACATCCGTTATCCTGTTGTGACCAATGGACGCACTGCTGTTCAATGGATCACATGCTAGATGTGTCAAAAGAGCTGTCTGCAGCACTCCTCGATGAACAGAAGGAAACCATGGATTGTGACAAATTTGGTGTTTCATCAAGCGCACTTGTGCATTCAGAATCCTCACTTAGCGAGGTCATTGGTTGTTCAATCTGAAAACATGAATCGTTACCATTTTCTGGAAACATGGACTGCAGAAACTGAAAAAGCAGTTTATATATATGTAACCCCTAGATGGCGCTATCCCAGGGGCTACTACCGCTGCCTGATTTGCCACTAACAGGTTGAGGGGCCTGGATCCGATGGCGGGTGCCTCCACCCAGAGGTCATGGTTTTTTAGTAGTTAAACTAACTTGGTCACAGCCCTCTGGGACACTGCAACCCCCCTTTCTTCCCACTAGTGGCCCACACAATATATCAGAATTACCTTCACAGTATACACTTACCCCCAGGACTGGTTCAGGCACTGGGACCTCCTGTAAAATAAGATACAGTGCAACAATCACAGTACAATACTTTAACATAGACAAATACCTCAGACAGTATAACTTTGCTGAAACAAGCAGCTCTGATTTATTTAGGGGGATATAACAAGGACAGGGGAATCAGGTTAATTAGCTTATCACTTTACTCATCTACCTATGGCTCTGTGCACAGGCTATCCCTACCAGTTACTGTCCCTGGGTACCCAAGCCCTAGTGGCTAGTCAAACCATGGCAGCTGGTAGGGACCCTTTCACACAGAGAAAAGAAAAATTAGTTAAACAGTCAGCAGTACAGTAATTCCATTTGGATTCAATGTGGCAATTCAACAGGGAGCGACCCTGAATTAGTACTCACGACCTCCAAACAAGATAGGGTCCTTCAATGTCAGCAAGGCTACTCTTGAGCTCCACGGACCCCTCACACATTTATATGGCAAACTGCAACAGGCAAAAGTCCTTTAATGGCAGCAGGATTCACTTGAGCTACACAAGCCTCCTCACACATTTATATGGTGAACAGTAACAGGCAAAAGTCCTTTAATGGCAGCAGGATTCACTCGAGCACACAAGCCTCCTCACACATTTATATGGTAAACAGTCACAGGCAAAAGTCCTTTAATGGCAGCAGGATTCACTTGAGCTACACAAGCCTCCTCACACATTTATATGGTAAAAGAAAGTACTATAGCAGGCAGGCTGCTTCTCTATCCGATCGCAATTACTGCACAATACCGGAGAACACACAGCAGATTCAGTTCCTGACAGACCGAGTGCAATTCAGCAATTTCTCCAGTCTTCTACAGGGTGAGCCTGGTTTCTCTTCAGATATCCTTTGATTCTCTTCACAGGATGGATTCTGTCCTAACAAGCAGTTACACAAGCTGCAGACCAGAACTCTGGGCCCTTACACACGTTTCCGACTAAAACTGCACGAAAAAAGCACAGGGCTCCTTCCTCTTCACTGCCAGAGCTCAACTGAAACTCCAGCAGACAAAACCCGGCACTTCCTTTGAGTTCCTCCCAGTTCTTGGCTGGATTGGCTGTCACTCACAATAGACTGCCCTGTTGGTCCAAAAAGCGGCAAGTCCAAACTACATCTCCCAGAGTCACTGCCCATACAATCCTCTTGTGGCTGGCTCAGATTATGAGTCCAAGTTCTGATTCGTCCAAGGCACCATTTTAGAGCTACCTTAACCCACACTGATTGGTCCAGTTCAGCAGTTCAAAACTAGAATGGGGAACTAGGCAAACACAGTTCTGACTGCAAAGAAAGCAGGTTAGACAAACTGTACTTTCATTATTACTAAATGATTTCTGGCAAACAGTTACATCTTTCAGATAGGTTCCCTTTGCACTCTAGTGACTGCAAAATGGAGTGAATTGGCAGCAGCTCGAGTGGTACTCAAGCAGAAGCACACAGTCCCCATACAAAACTAATTATGTCTGCCAGCAGACAGCTCTTAAAGAGACAGTACCAGAGCTCTAAAACACTCACTGATAAATGGCTAAGCGCGAAACACCATTCAGGCTTGGAGCATTCAAGCAACCTCCTGGAAGTCTTTTGGGAACCCCCATTTGCAGAGGGTTACACCCTTCCTAGCCTGGGAAAGCTGGCGTCCGCGTCAAGCAAGTACCTATAAGTTTTAACTGCAACCATATACATTTGCATTAGGCTCACACATGTAATCATCAGTCAATATATCATTTTACCAAGAACACATTTCTGAAACATTGCAGTACATCACTCTTTACACAGTACACACACATTGTACCATAACTCAAGTTATTACCTCTTGTACATGAAACCTGAAGAGGGCCCTTCCTATCAGTTACCTTGGGGCTGGACGGGCAAGGCGCACCATAGAAGAGCAACACAAGTAACTTGAGTTAGCACTGACGCTCAGTTTGGGCAATGAGCTTGGGGACACATACACTCCTTTATGGACAAGCATTGAGAGGCAAGTCCACAGGCCTCCCAAGGGAATCATAACTGAGGTGCACCACAGGCTTTACAGCTTGACCAGTCTTTCTAGGGGAACTGTTACAGTCTCTGCACTCTGAGCCTCATTTTCAGCATTGTCCTCACTTGTCACGGGAGTCTCCATGGGGTAGAGAGGCTAGAACTTGGGGCACTTTCAGCTCCAGGAGTTACAGTTTCTGAGTCCACAACATTTGGTTCACATGGAGAGCTTTTGGACACTGGCAGTGGACTGTCAGGGCACTCAAAATACTCTTCTTGTTCTGGTGTATCACCAGTCTGCCCCAATCCATCATTTTCCTCCCCTGAAAGCTCAAACAGTTCAACCATGCACAATGATTCCATTTCATCTGATCTGATACTTTGCACTTCACTTTCTGGGAGCATTGGCTCCAGGGACAAAACTGGGGGCTTAGACAGTCCAGAAGGCCCAGCTTCGTCTTCAGTATTGATTAGGGGATTGCCCCAAAACAATTGACTCAGTTCTTAAGAAGGATAGTATTCAAAGTCACTCTCACTTTCTTCTGATATGGACTGACAGTCATGCTCAACTGGGACTTGTGGAGGGGAACACTTTAACTCTGCTTCTCTAGGTGCAGACTTTCTTGATCTTTTCTTAGCAGCACCTCTAGTCAATGGTCCAGAGGGGGCATCTTCTGGGGGCTCAGACTCAATCAAGATTTGTCCAATGGACAGTAAATGATTTCTATGCATTGTTTTTACATCTTTTGAATTATTCTCAGGCCTTACTTTGTACACTGGCAGATCATCTAGTTTGCCCACTACAATGTGAGGGAGATGGTGCCATCTGTCAGCAATCTTGTGTTTGCCATGCAGTCCCAGATTTCTTAGCAATACCCGATCTCCCTCCTGGAGTTCCTGTGCTTTCACCTTTCTATCATACCTTTCTTTGTTGGCCAGATTTCTTTTGGCAGCCATGGTTTGAGACAGTTGGTATGCATGAGTTAGCTGGGCCTTTAACTTTTGCACATACTGTAAATAGCTGTCAGCTTGAACCCCATCAGGAGAGACCCCAAAACACATCTCTGCGTAGTGAGCTTCTCTCCAAACATCAGGCGGTGGGGAGAACCCAGTGGCATCACTTTTGGTGCAGTTATAAGCATGTACCAGGGTGCTAATTTGTTGGCTCCATCTAGGCTTGTCCTTTGGGTGCAGGGTGCCTAGCATATCTAGCAAAGTGCGGCTTGAAATGTTCAGGCTGTGGGTCCCCCTGGGGTGGTAAGGAGTGGTTCTGGACTTTCGCACTCCCCACAGAGAAAGCATCTCTTTGATCAGACGACTCTCAAAGTCTCTCCCTTGATCAGAATGGATTCTTTGTGGAGCCCCATAGTGAACAAAAAAGTTTTCTACAAGTACCTTGGCCACAGTGGATGCTTTCTGGTCTTTGGTGGGGAAAGCTTGGGCATATCTCGTGAAATGGTCAGTGACCACCAGCACATTACTGATATTTTTTGATCTGACTCCAAACTCAGAAAATCAATACAGACCAGCTCCATGAGTGCTGGTGGTGATGTTAACAAGGGGGCAACCCTCTGGGGCAAAGCTTTCCTCTGTAAGCAGCGACTACAAGTTCGAATGTGTTGCTCCATCAGCCCCATCTTAGGCCAATAGAATCTGGATCTCACCAAGTCAAGTGTTCTGTCTATACCGAGGTGCCCCATGTGGTTGTGCAAGAACATCAGTACTGAGTCTCGAAAGGCAGTGGGCAGCACTAGTTGTTGTTGTCTGCTTGTCCCCTCTGTCTACTGTTTCTCTGTATAACAGTTTATTGATCAGTTTCAACTTAGGACCTTCTTTGTATAACAGTGCAGTTCTCAAATCAGTGGGCGTAATTTGGACACATCTTTTCCTGTATAGAGGGCTTCAAAGCTGCTTTGATCATGGGATCGTGGGATTGAGCCCGCCGAATACTGTCATTGTCCAGCTGAGGCAGTGCACCAAGGTCTATTGCAGAAAAGTGGCAATAAGCAGCAGGTATGCAATTCTCAGAGGGTCCCAAGCAATCCACCATGCAGTCCACTGCGTCCGTGAACATTTGTTCCTCCCTGTCAAACTTCCGGCAGAGTACCCGAATGTCAGGTTCTGACAATCGGACCCAATCATTCTGGGGAACAGGCCTCCGGGAGAGAGCATCAGCATCTATGTGGTTCAGACCTGCTGGGTATTCGAGGCATAGTCATATGTAGATAATGCAGAAAGCTACCTGGCCAGTGGCATCCAACTTAGCTGAGGTCTGCATAGGGTCAAAGTATTATTGTCAGTTTTACTAGTATTTTAGCCCCATACAAGTACTCATGGAATTGGTCAACAATAGCCCACTTCAAAGCTTGGAACTCTAACTTATGTACAGGATAGTTCTTTTCGGATGGGGTCAGGCTTCTACTGGCAAAGGCCACTGGTCTCAGGCCATTCTCGTGCTCTTGGTACAACACAGCCCCCAACCCTTGTAAGCTAGCATCAGTGTGCAGGACGTAAGGTTTTCTTGGATCGGCATAGGCCAGCACTGGAGCATGGGTAAGTTGATATATGATCTCATGAAAAGCAGTCTCACAAGCAGGAGTCCAGCAGGCCCCAAATACTTCACTCGGACGAAAATACACTCTTTCAGTCTTGAGGGACGCTGACTTTTGGTATTTTTTGTGGGTTGGGGGATACCCTTGAGTAAGGTTAAGTAAAAGGCGGATCTCTCTTGAATAGTCCTTGATGAAGCGCCGATAATAACCACAGAATCCCAGGAATCTTTGCAGTTCTTTAGATTTTTGGGCTGTGGCCAGGTGGTCAAGGCCTCAACTTTACTTGGTCGGTCTCTATTCCTCGGTGGATACTATGTGTCCCACATACTTTACTGATGTTTGAAAGAATTTGACACTTATCAATGGACAGTTTAAGGCCAAAGTCCTCCAGTCGGTCCAATACCTTAAATAATCTGCTCTCATGTTCCTCCAGTGAGCTGCCAAACATAATATCATCTAGGTATACCAGGCACTCTAGTAGTTCATGTCCCCACTGCACGCTCCATCAATCGTTGAAAAGTGGCTGGGGCACCTGAAATCCTTGAGGCATCCTCATGAATTCATAGAAATAGCCGGACAGATAAAGGCTGTCTTCTCACTTGGTCCTCTGGGGCCATCGGGATCTAGTTGTACCCACTGCGGAGATCCAGCACAGAGAACCACTTGCTCCCGTTTAGGCAGTCCAAAGCATCCTGAATGCGGAGCATTGTGTACTGATCAGGGATAGTCCGCCGGTTTAAGGTGCGATAATCCACGCACATCCTTACTGTCCCATTTTTTTTCCTCACTACCACAATGGGGGAAGCATAAGGGCTTCTGGATTCTTGTATTACACCAGTAGCTAACATCTCTTGCAGATGCCGTCTCACATCATCTATATCAGCAGGTGCCAGGCGTGAGACCTCTCACAAAATGGTCTTCGTCATGCAGCTGGATATTGTGCTCAGCTCCTTGCACGCATCCTACGTCCCATTCCTTTAAAGAAAACACCTGGTCTCTCTGGGCAAGCTTCTCACTGATCCTCACTTTCCATTCAGCTGGCAACGGGGAGTCGCCGAAATCAAACAAGTCAGGTGTTACTCTGTCATTCTTCCTTGAACTCTTGCTGCTGGGTAGCACTACAGTGTCTGCACAATGCACATTAGCCAGGATGCAACCTCTATTTACTCAAATGTCTCTTTCAGACACATTATGAACTTAGACCATTACCCTTCTGGCATAAGCATGGGCTCTAGCGGGCAAAATACTAGGCTTGACCAGCAGTCCCTCTGGCAATTTTCCATCGCCTGGTGCATCCAACATTAATATTTTATTCTTAACATCCTTTCTGATACGGACCTCTCCCTGTAAGGTACACTGGGCATTTGGCGCCAGGATCAGAGACTCAGGATCCTTCTTCCATACAATTCCGACCGGTTCCTCTGGTTCTATTTTTCAGCATCTCTCTGTGCCTCATAGGCCTTCTTAATTAAAGCTGGAACTCTTAAAGCTCTACTAGTCTTTGACCCCTGTTTTTCATAACACAACTGTGCCAGCCTTCCGAACATATGAGCATTTGTTCCAATCAACAAAGGGACACCATCATACAGTTCAGTGGGGGGACACACTAAGGCTAGGGTCTCTACTTGTTCTGCCACTCCAGCCACGGAGGTGGGGAAAGACAGCCAAATTCGGATATACCCGGAATAGAGGTAGGCCTTCTCACTTAACCCCCATACATGCAGTCCTTCTAATGGTTGTAAGCGTATGTCTGACAAATGCTTCTGATACCAATCCTGGAACATAATTGTCACTTGGGAGCCACTGTCTAATATAGCTCTTGTAGACACTCCATTCACCTTTACAGTGGTCTCCATGGAGGGACCCACTATTCTGGACCAGTCTGGAGAAGCGGTAGTGGGGGCCTGGGCAACTGACCTTGCCACAAAAAGACGTGAGTTAGCATTTTTGGTGCCCTCACTGGGATCATTTTGTGCAACTCTTAACCACTGATTTGTTCTCTGAAGCTCTCCTTGTAGCCTATATGCAACTTTGTCAGTGTCTTTTGGGGACCGGCATTCCCTCTTCATGTGCCCATCCTTCCCGCAATTATAGCAAAACATACTTTCTGGAGTTTGAGCTGGCCAAGGCGCCACACTGGGAGCTAGGCCGGGGGTACTACTAACTGGAAACCTTGGTGCCATCTCTGTCTGCGGCGTGATAAGCATTTGGAGACATCTCGTCAGTTTCTCCACTTCCATGGTCAAGGAATTGAGTTTGGAGCTGTTATCAGCAGGAGATACATGGGTGGTACCCCACCCCCATAGCAGATGCAGTCGGATATAGGTCGGGGCCCGTACTTGCTGGCATGGCCTTCATAAAGGGACTGTTTTTGAATTCCCGGATCTCTCTCAACAGTTCGCCCCATTGTGGCATATCTTTTTCCTTGTCAGAGCACTCATTGACTGACAACCTCTGCCCCTGAACTTCACTTGATGGGCCACCCTCAGTCACTCGGGTCGTAGCCGCAGCTATTGGTGCAGGTCCCTCCCGAGGTCGCCTTTTCTCAACTCCTAGAATTTCTCTCATTAACTCGTCATAGGAGGGTGGGGATTCCAGTCGATTTGCCAGGCGTAACTGAAGCAACAGCAGTTCTGAGAAGGGGCAGACTTAAGGATCCTGTCCAGCCTGGTTCGGTCCAGTTCAATCGCTGGCAAACTACCCTTTCTGAGGCATTCTTGCAACAATTTTTCCAGCCGAGATACATACACAGACAACAACTCCCCTTGGTACTGTTGTGCATTTCTTACTCTCCACCATAGATCCTCATCAGAATCTGGGCTCCCATACACATTCTCCAAGGCCTCAAGATAGGCCTGTACAGTCACTTCAGAGTTACTGGCCCGTTTAGCACGGATGGTAGCCAGGGCAGGACCTCGGAGGCTCTCACTAACCCTCTTTCACTTTTCGGCTTCCGAGCATTGCCATTCTAGCACTTGGGGGGCAACATAGTCTATCCAGGTCTCCCAGTCATCCTCCCCTTGGGGGGTGGGGAGGGTGCCAGAGAAGATCCTCAACCTTCAGTAAGAGTCATGACTAATGGCAGGTGCAGAAATAGGAGTCTGCATTGGTTCAGCCACCATTACGGGTACTGGGCGGGAGAGGGTGTTGGGGAGGAACACCCCAGGTGGCAAGAATAGTTTCTTCAAGTCCTCCACAGTTTTCCCTTCCCCCAGCAACCATTTAGCAAATTTCTCCTCAAAAGTTTCAGACAGTGGTGGGGGCTCATTCCCCCCCCCCCGGGTCTTTACCGTACTTAGTTATCACTCTCCAGGCAGTGAGGGCTCCCTCTGGGGTAATGGTCTGTGGCACTATGGAGCTATCTATGGGATCCTTAAATTCTACTAGGGCCAGGAAAGTGTGGGTGAGCAGATTAGCATGCCGACCCACCACCACAGGGTTTTGTAAACCTTCCACCTTGGAAAGTACTTCCTGTACAGTGTCTGTATTGATACCCAGGGGGATGTCCAGGATAAGCATAGCATTTTGGGGGTCAATCTCCTCCCCAGTACACCACTCCACCAGCAGGTGCACAGCCACTTCTGTCAGGGTACCCATTTTTTCTTAACAGTGGTTCATAAATATGGCCACTAGAGGACACACAATCCCAGTGGTGAGCCTCCAAGATGTAACCCCTAGATGGCGCTATCCCAGAGGCTACTACCCTGCCTGATTTGCCACTAACAGGTTGAGGGCCTGGATCCGATGGCGGGTGCCTCCACCCAGAGGTCAGGGTTTGCAATAGTTAAACTAACTTGGTCACAGCCCTCTGGGACACTGCAACCCCCTTCTTCCCACTAGTGGCCCACACAATATATCAGAATTACCTTCACAGTATACACTTACCCCAGGACTGGTTCAGGCACTGGGACCTCCTGTAAAATAAGATACAGTGCAACAATCACAGTACAATACTTTAATATAGACAAATACCTCAGGCAGTATAACTTTGCTGAAACAAGCAGCTCTGATTTATTTAGGGGGATATAACAAGGACAAGGGGAATCAGGTTAATTAGCTTATCACTTTACTCATCTACCTATGGCTCTGTGCACAGGCCTATCCCTACCAGTTACTGTCCCTGGGTACCCAAGCCCTAGTGGCTAGTCCAAACCGTGGCAGCTGGTAGGGGCCCTTTCACACAGAGAAAAGAAAAATTAGTTAAACAGTCAGCAGTACAGTAATTCCATTTGGATTCAATGTGGCAATTCAACAGGGAGAGAACCTGAATTAGTACTCACGACCTCCAAACAAGATAGGGTTCTTCAATGTCAGCAGGGCTACTCTTGAGCTCCACGAGACTCCTCACACATTTATATGGCAAACTGCAACAGGCAAAAGTCCTTTAGTGGCAGCAGGATTCACTCGAGCTACACAAGCCTCCTCACACATTTATATGGTGAACAGTAACAGGCAAAAGTCCTTTAATGGCAGCAGGATTCACTCGAGCTACACAAGCCTCCTCACACATTTATATGGTAAACAGTCACAGGCAAAAGTCCTTTAATGGCAGCAGGATTCACTTGAGCTACACAAGCCTCCTCACACATTTATATGGTAAAAAGAAAGTACTATAGCAGGCAGGCTGCTTCTCTATCCCAATCGCAATTACTGCACAATACCCTGGAGAACACACAGCAGATTCAGTTCCTGACAGACCGAGTGCAATTCAGCAATTTCTCCAGTCTTCTACAGGGTGAGCCTGGTTTCTACTCTTCAGATATCCTTTGATTCTCTTCGGGACGGATTCATTCCTAACAAGCAGTTACTAAGCTGCAGACCGAACTCTGGGCTTTACACGTTTCCGACTAAAACTGCACACTGAAAAAGCACAGGGTCCTTCCTATTCACTGCCAGAGCTCAACTGAAACTCCAGCAGACAAAACCGGGCACTTCCTTTGAGTTCCTCCCAGTTCTTGGCTGGATTGGCTGTCACTCACAATAGACTGCCCCTGTTGGTCCAAAAAGGCGCCGAAGTCCAAACTACATCTCCCAGAGTCACTGCCCATACAATCCTTTTGTGGCTGGCTCAGATTACGAGTCCAAGTTCTGATTCGTCCAAGGCACCATTTTAGAGCTACCTTAACCCACACTGATTGGTCCAGTTCAGCAGTTCAAAACTAGAATGGGGAACTAGGCAAACACAGTTCTGACTGCAAAGAAAGCAGGTTAGACAAACTGTACTTTCATTATTACTCTAAATGATTTCTGGCAAACAGTTACATCTTTCAGATAGGTTCCCTTTGCACTCTAGTGACTGCAAAAATGGAGTGAATTAAGCAGCTCTAGTGGTACTCAAGCAGAAGCACACAGTCCCCCATACAAACTAATTATGTCTGCAAGCAGACAGCTCTTAAAGAGACAGTACCAGAGGCTCTAAAAACACTCACTGATAAATGGCTTAAACGCCAAACACCATTCAGGCTTGGAGCATTCAAGCAAGCTCCTGGAAGTCTTTTTGGAACCCCCATTTGCAGGAGGGTTACATATATAAAAAGGTTATTCATCTTATAAGTTTCAACATTGCAGTATACAATAAATTCTATAAATAGGGAAACAACAACAGGCAGAGTTTTAATGATTTTTTATTGTTACACAGTACATACTGTCATTCACTAAGATTGTGCACATCCAGACATTGATGTACAATTTTGCTAACAAGACTGGCACTACTATGCAGTAAGTGACCTATGACAGCACTGAGTGCAACACGGCAGTACAGCAGAGGAAACAAAGTATGCACACTTATACACAACAGTGCAACTGAGGTCAATAGCTTCACATTTTCTAGCGCCAACCCACCCACTCCCCTCCACTAACCCCCAAAAAACAGAATCGCCCACAGAAAGATCATCTGTATCATTCAGGCATACACAAGACAGCCTCTTTCATATACCAAATGGCAAATGCCAAATATCAGGGCATCTGTTACATCTTAAGCCATATTCACACAGCTTTGCCAGGGTGCAATCACAGTGTGCCCATGGCAAAATGTGCTTTGTGAATACTTGATAATTGGATAGCACAGTTTGCACCTGGGCAAACCAGTGAGGGGGGCCCACAATACCAATGAAGGGGGGGACCAGCATATCACCACCATCCCATTTCGTGAGATTCTGCTCAACTGAAGAGCTTTTGCAAAGGTTCTGCTGTGGTGCAAATTAGTACAGTGAAAAACCTGGTAGTAATCTTTTTAACCATAATGGTTGGCAAGGGGGACTGCGGCAACACCACCCACCCTCATCCTCCATCACCCACCAGATTTGTGGAAATATAGGTTACATTGTTTAATGGTTCTTCACCCCTCCCCTGCCCCATTCCCCATCCCCAACCTGACTGTAGCAAATAACCTTTCCATAGCGTAGTGTCACACTACAGTGCTCGATGCACCAGCTGACTGTGAAAAGTCATGTTTCCATACTGCAGTGGTCCCTTTCCACTCCACGCTGGCTGATATCCCACCCAATAGTGACATGTGCCTTTTCCATAGTGTAGTGGTCCCCACACCCTAGTCAGTGTTTTTTTTTTTTTAAGTTGTTTAACCAGAATTAGCACACTAAGCTGAAACCTTTTTTACAGGCACGACCTGGGAGCACAGGGAAGTTAAGTGACTTGCTCAGGGTCACACAGTATGTAAGTGGAAGCTGTGGGATTCAAACCCAGGTCTGGTCTGCTGGATGTCACCAGATTTGCAGCTCAGAGCCTTAAACCACTGTGCTATACTGCCTCCCTTAGATTTGATTTACTTACAAGAAACTCATTTAAACTTTTTTTTTTTGCCCACCCGATATGTCGAAAGTATTATTTCTGTTGTGTAGTGGTCCCTGCACCAGCCCCAATCTCCCTCCAGACTACAATAAATACCTTTTCCATACTGTACTGCTCACTCCCCCCTCTCCAGTGCCTGATATTCAACCCAACATTGACATATGCCTTTTCCATGGAGTAGTTGACCTACCACCCTTTCACCGATCACTGTCAATTGCCATCCACAAATACACAAAAACCAAGTCACTGGTAGTGTACTGGTCCCCCTCAACCCCACCACCCTCTTAGGTACTGACCCCCCCAGCCAACTCTGTAATTGGTGTAGTAATATATATATTAAATTGTAATATACTATCTTTCAAGCAATGGGCTTACACAATGTACTGTACACTTTCATTGACAGTTCAGTTGGTGTGGCAGCCATGAAAGTGTGAGGAGGACTGTGTTGTTCCCCAACCAGCAATCATGCTGAGTGTGGATGGGCAGGGTGGCTGGTGATTACCCTAGAAGGTGGTGAGTTTGGGGGTACAACCACAGTACCAGGGACTCTGTATTTGTCTATTTGGGGACAGTGAATGATGGTGACCATTGTGGGGCGGTGCAGTAATATGTGGGAAAGTTATTTTATTACCATCTGGTGGGAGAGTGGGGACCAGGGGTGGGGATATACACTATGAAAATATGTTTCTTAACATCAGGTCCTCAATCCAGGGAGTGGGGGCAGGGCAACAGTACATAAGGGGGGGAGGAGTCAAAAAAGTTCAAAGTTCAAAATATTTTATTTGTTTGGCATTTTGCCATTACAATTCAAAATCAATAAAATACAAACATACCGTACATTAAAATTGTAAAACGCTTTATAGTTCTTAAAACTTTTTGCTTATTACACATTTAGGCCATAGTTTAGCATACTTTGTTGCACATATACAGTATAACACTAACGTGTGCATATTGTCAATAAACTAGTTCTACTATTTAAATCATTACTATGTTTTACAAGTGTACAGTATTCAAAAATCTTATCACTTTGCTCAGAACGTTAACGTCATGTGTAGTAAAGAAAAAGGATACCAGTTGATCAGGAGGGAGACCAAGACCACTCAAGATATCCCCTAACCAATAAGACCTGCCTTTATTATATAAAGGGCAGGTTAATAATATATGTGTTAGGTCATCTTCTGTGTTATTCCCACATTTACAAAATGGGGTACTTATGCTGGGTCTTTCTTTTTTAAATAAATATATTGAGCCTTATATATTTCTAGTCTAAATCTAGTAAGTAATCTCCTTGCTTTCAGATTAGTCAAGTTCTTTAAATAAGGTTCCAGCTCGTGTGTTACTTTTGCATATTTATACCATTTAAATAGTTTATATTCTGATAGGAGTAAGAAATTATTAGCTATTTCTACATCTCTTAAGTCACGTCTTTACTAAATGGGCTACTTTTTCCCATGGTTTTAAATATATATCACAAAGCAGGTGTCCCATACCATTTGAGAAGACAACTTGTTTTATTAATTGTAAACTACTAGAGGTAAAACCTTCAGTTGTATATTTGATTTCTTCCTCCAGGCACCAACGTGATAAATGGGACTCACGCATGAGGAATAATTGTAGTGTGAATAAAATTCTTCTTTCTAAAGCAAGAGTAGTGATGGAGTATTGTTCTAGTTCCATTCTCAATATATTTGCAGGCATTGATTGAGGAACCATTAAGATGTATCTGTATTACTTATTAAACAGTACTTCAACCTCATTCAAATTTATCGAACCCCAGACTTCAGATGCATAAAGACTGCTCATATGTATTTTTGCATTTTAAGCATTTAGTACACCTGTCACTTTGCTTTTTCCTAATTTAGCGTTAAATATTTTATAGGGCATTAGAATCCATATTTATCTTGGTTTGAATAAGTTGTACGTGTTCTTTCCAACAGTTGTTTTGAGCAAATCTAACTCATAAATAATCATATTGTTTTACTATTTCCAATTTGTCCCGATTTATCCATAACTTCCAGTTTGTTCTATTTCCAAATGTCATGATCTTGGTTTCTTCTTTATTAATTGTAAGTCCATGCTCTCTACATAGCTCAGCAAAGTGGATTAATTTCCTCTGAAGCCCTAAGGTTGATGTGGAAAAGAGCACCAAGTCATTGGCATAAGCCAGACAAGGGATTCTTCTATTAGCAATTTTTGGTGAATGATCATCTAGGTCAGGGAGACGCTCTATAATGTCATTAATGTATACATTAAACAAAGTCAGTGACAGAATGCAACCTTGGTGGATGCCAATATTAGTTCTGAAATCTGATGAAGTTTGACCAAATTGATTATATTGGAGTTTGGTCCATGTGTTTTTATGCAATCTAATTAAGATATTTAATAGAACTGGGTCAAGTCCATGATTTTCCATTTTTTTCCATAAAATGTTCCGACTTATGCTGTCAAATGTGGACAAGAAATCCACAAAACAACAATATCATTTTCCTTTTTTTATTTTCACATATTTCCATACCAGGAAATTCAGCACATAGCAGTGTTGAACTGTGGATCGTCCACTTCTGAAGCCGTTTTGTAGTTCTCTAATTATTGCCTTTTCATTCAGCCAATCCAATAATCTGGTTAATATGATTTTAGTAAATATCTTTGGGGAAGTATCAATAAGGCTGATATGCCTATACATTTTGGGGTCCATAGGATCCCCTTTCTTAAAAATTGGAAATATGACACTATGAAGGCAACTTACCGGAAAGTCATGGCCTTGAACAAAAAATGTTAAATAACCTTTTAAAAATAGGAAATCACAGGCCCAGTGGCATGGAGGGCTGAGGCATCACTGCCTTACCTCCTGCCATGCCAGTGACCCATGTTCATGGTGCAAGAAGGTTGCCAGGGGTCAGCTGGTGAAGGAGAGAATCGAGTATCAGGAGGACAGTTCCCCTCTCCCAGGGAGGGGTGGTATTGGAGACCAGTGCATACCTGGCCCCTAGTAGTGGCTGGAGGCTGGCATACTGGCTCCAAGACAGGGGACAGAGATCCAGCAGATGCCCAATGTGCTGTGTGCAGAAGCTTGCATGGCTTAGCCATTGGCGTAATTGCACGCCATGGCTCCGCACTCGGGAAGGGGAGAAATGGAGGCAAAAATTCTACCTACCGGTGGGATGATGCTGGTCCCCCACAGGTGCTGTACCCAGCCAACTGGCACCTCAACATCAGAGGTAAGTACCAGTGGACGCTGGGGTGACTGGGCTGGGGGGGGCGGTGGAAGGGGGCCAGTCAGTGTCGGAGAGAAATAAATAAACTAAACTAAATAAATAAAAACAGGAAGCCACCAATCTGACCAATCTGCAAATGTTTTATATACTGTATGTCCCCTTTTATTAAGCCTGGTCCTGGTGCTTTATTGGAAGCTACTGACAAGAGTGCACTATAGATTTCCTCCTCCTGAATACACATTGCCAATGGGAATATTATAAGGCCATTCTTAGTCGTATTTTGAGTAGATACAATCTCTTCTTTTTCAGAGTAATATAAGTTAGAAAAGTTTGTTACCCATACACTGGGAGCAATAAATGCTTCAAGTCTAGTGGAGTAGCTATTATATCCTTGGTTTACCATCTTCCAAAAAAGCTTATTATTTCTTTTAGACACTGCTTTCCTCAATCCGTCCCAAAATGCCACATTATGTTTATGTTGTCCATTTTCTAATGTGTTTTTTGTACTCTTTCCTTGCCAGATTTATAATTTTATTGTTTTTTTTTTATATTCTGTACTTACTTTTTTATTCTAAGGATTTTGTTAAATTTGTGTTCTGCCTCCCTGCATCTATGGTTAAGCCCAGACTTATAATTTTTAACTTGTTTTTATTTGATTAATCATACAGAAAGGTCAGATTAATGTATTTCTTGCCGTAATGTAAAATTATTCATACTGTGGTTTTTATCTTCCTGCCCCTCCAGAATCCAAGATCTAATATCGTACAGTTGTTTAGCACAAAAGAAGTCATTACATGAATTACTGGTCCTGGTGTGCCATTTAATTCTATTTTGATTAATAATCTCTAGTCCTTCATTTATTTGCACACTAATTGCCACTTTTCCTTTTTGTATATCTTTGGTCTGTACCTCCAAGGGATAATGAGTGGATAACTTTAAGATCAGTTATTAATATAACAGCTTCTATGTTAGACCATGCAAGGTCAATAATAGATGAACCCTGCATGCCAATATATGTAAATTTGCCATCCACATCTCCTGGTTAATGACCATTTAGTATGCAGAAATTTAGCTCTGCCACCTTTTTGTATAGTTCTTTTCCACATACATTCGTTTTTAAGTCTTTAGACATTCTAGTGCTAGTTACCCTTGGATTTAAAAGGGACACATAAGGAACATACTCAGTTTGAATGATGTTCCTTTGTTCCATGACCGAAAGTCTCGCATTAAAGTCACCCAGAACTAGGGGGGTCACATGATGCTCTGCTAGAGGGAAGTCGCACTTCTGTTGAGCTCCATTAACCCACTGCCTTTTTCAGTCATTTTACTAACTTTTAAAGTTTTTGCTTCATCATACTTCTAGAGACTCACCTTTACACTAAGAAAAAAACAGGTGGCTAGTTCTACTCTCATCGATAGATGAAATGGAAACCTCCGAACCTTCCTCCTTGCCAGTCATGCAGGCTGCCCAAAATCTGACTCCTATGCTAGAGGCCAAACGTCCACGGCACAGTTCGACTCCTCAGCAAGATAAGGAAGAATTATCCCCCTCGCATATTTATGGAGAACTATCTGCATTAAAGGAAGCCATTCTAAATCTAATCAGGGAAGTCACTGAAATTAAGCCAACACTTGTTCAGCTTTCTGGGAGGACAGCGGATACTGAAGCTAGAGTGGGGTCAATAGAGTGAGCCCAAGACAAAATCCAACCTGAGATCGTCGCTCTCAAACGCACTACAGTTAAAACTGAAGAGTGTATTGATGATTTAGAGGGAAGAAATTGCTGGAATACTTTGGTTCTGTTAGGTCTACCTGAAGGTGAGGAGGGTGCAAATACTACACAATTTCTGCAAAAATTCCTTAAAAAATCAGTGGAGGATTCATTACAGGGTCCTGAATATGTTATTGAACATGCCCACAGCTCATTAAGAGCTAAACCTCAATCTTCTGAGCCCCCCCAGACGATAATATTCAAGCTATTGAACTATTTAGACAGACAGCATATCCTAAATGAAGCGAAGAAACTCTCTGCAATACTATGGGAGGGTAAAAAGTTCCGTATAGTTCCAGATCTCACTTACAAGACTAGACAACTGCGTGCTACTTTTAGACCAATTACTGCCAAACTGTGGGCTGCTGGAATTAAACACAGAATCCTGTATCCAGCTAGATTGGAAGTCACCTTTTCAGATGGAGCCAAATGTTTCGATTCAGCTGAAATTGCTTCAGCAGCTCTTTGGAAGTCTTACCTGGATCTGTTTCCAACATGAGTGATCTGAGTGGTTCAAGCTGGTGATACTACTAGAATTCGTTACTTTTGGATATACAAGTTCCCTTCCAGATATCAACAAAACTGGTAGACTATTACATTTGGAGAGTTATTCTACCTCAGTGGTTCTTCTAATCAACAGACATTCTGGGTCTGCCCACTTAAATCATTTTAATTTAGAATGTTTCTTTCATCTTTGCCATATGACTCTGTGGTTACCCGGTTACTATATTCTTAAAAAACTTTTATAACTTTTATAACTTTGCCGGATTAGTATCGCTTTGGAGACTAATAACTTTGGTTTTCCTTTTGAGCACTTTTCCCTAGCTACTGCAGAAGGTGATAATAAGTATTTATAGCCACTAGAGGTCGCTAATGTCACATCCTACTATTTGACTAATTTAACCAATGTCGTCCTTTTTGTAGCCTTATCTAAGCAGACAGATTTTTTTTTTTTTGATTTACTCTACTCTGTGAGTGTTGGTGTGGCTCCCAGTTAAATGAGCAGGAGAATAACTGTTTAAAGACCTCTGAAAATACTTTTTATGTGGCTAATCTTTATGCTTTTACCTTACTTTTGCACTGCAAAAAAAAGTGCTGTTTGATTACTGCATTTATTCACATCCTTGGATCTGTACAGAATATGTCTGTCGCTTTTTTCCTTTTTTGATATTAAAGCATTACTTTATATTGCAAACAAGCAAATATATCCTTTTAGGCAGCGGTGCACATTTTTAAAAATGTATTTAACATATTCATACCACCCAAGACAATTATAAAGTTTCTTTTTGTATTTTTAAGTTGCATATTAACTAAATGAATACTTGGGTGCCTCACCAGTTAATTTAGCACTCTAGATCAATAGTTCTCAGACTTTGTCACAGTGAGCCTCCCCAAATCCATGGAAAAGATTTTGAGCCTCCCCAAAAACTTAAATAATCTTGGGCCTCCCCAAAGAAAAATAACATACTGTACTTTGCATAGTGCACCATGAATAAATTGAAACCCCTTTGGGTACTTGGCTCATATTCAGTTCTTTGTCTTATACTGAAGTGGAACCTTTGAAAAAGAGCTCCTGTGCTCAAAGGCATTATCTGAATAACAAATAAATAAAATAAATGTTATTCAGCTTACTGTAACCCCCCCTTCACAGGCCAGCCTACTTGCTCTGCTATTTTTATTCTTGAACCATTATTACCCTTTGTCGCAATACCTTCATGGGTCAGACTACTTTCTCTGTTTCCTCTCTATACGAAATAACCTTCCTACATACTTTGCCTCTCCCTGTCCTTCCCTGCTCGTAAGCAACTTCTCAGGGATTACTTTATCCTTCCTGCTGTTGCTCCTAGCACTTCTATGTTCAACCCTTGTATTTGGGCTGTTCTGTCGTTAGGCTACAAATTGATCTATTACCTCTCTCATTATTAGTTTATTGTTCATATTTGTTTGCACTATTGTTCATTGTGTATTTCTTGATTGTTTTACAGTTACCTTTTGAAATGTATTGACTCTACCCATCTCCGATATACCTAAAATGAGCCTTGGCTCATTCACCTTCCTTGTCACCTATTAGTATAAATACATAAGATTTACCTACTATTATCCTCTTTCAGTTTGCTTCATCTCTTCACACAAAATATATAAAACTCAAAATTTAAATACAGCACTTTTTCAGACTTCTTGAGCCTCCCCTGGAACAGGTTGGGGCCTCCCCAGGGAGGCTGGCCTCACCATTTGAGAACCCCTGCTCTAGATGAACCAGTACATAGAGGAGTTGGAAAGTTTACTACCTCTAGATACTCTAGTGGTGGGAATGGATGCTCACCCTCAAGTTGAGCATCACAGTCATTAACAGGAGGAGCAGGCTTAGGGCTTGGTGGAGTTTAATGTATATCGTCATTAGGATATTTGTTAACTTAGATATTCTGTTTGTAATCTACTTAGTGGGGGGAATACCTGAGGGATGGAGGGGTGGGTTAAGAAGAGAGAGAGAGAGCAGCACAGATACATTTACTCAATTATATCATGGATATTTAATAATTTAATATGGCGCATGCCGTAAGGCTGTTTTCCTGGAATATAAAAGGAGGAAGAGACAGCATTAAAAAATATATGATTTTAAAACACTTAGCAAAACATAGCCCAACAATAGCCTTTCTTCAAGAAACCTATTTGCTAAATGACCAACTAAGTACTCTCCAAAAATGCAGGGTGGGACAAGTATTTGGAGCAGGATTCAGCTCACGGAAACGAGGAGTTGCTATACTGATTGCTAAAGGAATTTCCTTTGCTGCTTCAGAAGTAATATCAGATCCAGAGGGCTGTTACGTCATTGTACATGGGTTGCTTAATAATTTAGAGTTGGTTCTGGGCTCAGTTTATGGACCTAATATAGATTCACCATCTTTCTTTTCTAGTCTGCTTACAGTACTATCCCCCTTTTTGCATCTGCCACTCATTTTAGGAGGAGACTGGAATATAGTCCAGACCAATGATATGGATCGCTCTAATAATAGAGGAAAAGGTAGCTCACCTGCACAAAGAGCACTGCAAGAATAATGTCTTCTTCGGGACTTATAGATCCCTGGAGGATATTATACCCTAATATAAAAGACTTTAGTTTTTACTCCGCTGTCCATAACAGTTTATCTAGAATAGATTTTTTTCTCCTTAGTCAACATCTAAGTTCTTCAGTACTCGAAGCACAAATGCATGCTAGATTTCTTTCAGACCACTCCCTCATTGATTGATTGATTGGTTGATGTGGCTTTCTCCAAAATCCTCCTTAGACCACATATATGGTCATTGAATAATTCAATCTTACAAGACCATCTAGTAGTCTCTTCTCTAATGCACTTCCTCCCGAACTCTATTCAAGAGAATCTAGATTCAGTCCCATCAGTAGATATAATTTGGGCAGCTCTGAAGGCTACATGGAGAGGTGAGCTTATATGTATAGCCTCTGTCCAAAAAAATAAAAACCTTTTACAAATGACTCAATGCCTAGACAGAATCTGTATACTTGAAACTACTGGACTAGATAAATTAACAGAGGTAGATAAACAAGAACTTTCCCATTTATGAGCCTATTACTCTAGTCTATTATTAGAAAAGATTGAAAATGCTGCCTCTATAGTTAAAGCCACTTATCTGGGACAGGGAAGCAAAGTGGGTAAGCTGTTAGCTTGGCGATTAAAACAGCACTTTTCTTCAAAATGGATTTCAGTAATTAAGCACCCCCAGAATGGATCTATGATTCTAGATCCTAGTGAGATGCTAAGAACTTTTAGAGATTTTTACCAATCTCTGTGTTCTTCTCAATCAGTTTCACCTCTCCAATCTCAGGCTATGCATAGCTTTCTCCAAAATGCTAATCTTCCACAATTAACTCTGAATTCCCAAGATCTCCTTGTGATGCCATTTTCTTTGGATGAAATTTATTCGGCCATCGATGCTTTAAAACCGGATAAGGCTCCCGGCCCTGATGGTTTTACAGGTTTCTTTTATAAGACTTTCAAAGCCCAGCTTTCCCCTCTTCTACTGCATCTTTTTAACTATTGGGAAACTTCAGGCATAACTGAATCTTCACTATTCGACGCCAGAATTATTCTCATCCCTAAACCTGGAAAAGATCCCACTAGTATAAGTAATTATAGGCTAATCTCTGTCCTGAATGTGGATATTAAAATTTATGCAAAGATTTTAGCAGACAGAATAACGAGAGTTTGGACTCCTTTACTGGGCCCTGAACAAGCTGGATTTGTTTCAGGCCGCTCCACCACAGACCATTTTAGAAAGCTATTCCATCTTATTTCTGCATTCAGGGAGCCAGGCATAGAAGCGATGCTTGTCTCCCTGGATGCAGAAAAGGCATTTGATAGAGTGGCCTCGCCCTATCTATTTGTCTGCCTTATCATATTTTGGCATACCTGATTGTTTTATCAAGAGAATTCAGGTCCTTTATACTTTCCCCTCAGCAAGGATAATGTGTAACAACTACTTATCTGATCCTTTCATTTCATGTAGTGGTACTAGACAAGGATGCCGTTTATCTCCCTATTTATTTAACTTATATATTGAACCTCTAGCAAGAATCCTTAACCAAACCCAAAATATTAAAGGAATACCGCTTAGTGATTTAAATTTTAAACTATCCCTGTTCGCAGATTACTTACTTTTACATCTAACAGATGCCAGACAATCCGTACCTCTAGCATTAGGGACTTAGAAACATAGAAACATAGAAACATAGACTTTGACGGCAGATAAGGACCGCTAGGCCCATCTAGTCTGCCCATTTCCCTACCTACAGGATAGGCCGCAGATCCTAGTTAACCAACAGCCTATATCTTCCTGCCCCCCACAAGAATTGCTTTATGTCTGTCCCATGCATTCTTGAATTCTCCCACAGTTTTAGACCCACAACTTCCTCAGGAAGGCTATTCCATGCATCCACTACCTCTCTGTGAAATAATATTTCCACATTGCCCCTGAACCGCCCTCCTTCTATCTTTAAATTGTGTCCCCTTGTTCTTGCAAGTCTCTTTTCTGAAAGATGCTACCCTCTTGGACTTTGTTGATTCCCTTGAGGTACTTGAAAGTTTCATCATGTCCCCTCTCCCTTCTTTCCTCAAGGGTATACATATTAAGCTCTTTTAGTCTCTCCTCACGGCTTCTCTTGCAGACCCTGCACCATTTTAGTTGCCCTCCTCTGGACTGCCTCTATCCTGTCTATGTCCTTGGGAGGCAGGGGTCTCCAGAACTGGACACAGTATTCCAGATGGGGTCTCACCAACTGTCTGTACAGAGGGATAACAACTTCCAGTTTTCTGCTGCTGATGCCTCTCCCTATACATCCCAGTATACCCCAGCCCTCCCTACCTTCTCACATTGCTTGCTAACCTTAAGGTCATCTGATATGATTACCCCAGGTACCTTTCCTGTTTTGTTGTTGTTAATACCTCCCCACCCATTGTGTATTCTTCCCTGGGTTCTTGTTTCCCAGGTGCATTATTTTACTTTTTGCATTGAATCCTAGCTGCCATACGTCTGACCATCCTCCAACCTTGCCAAGTCCCTTTTCATCCTTTCCACGCCTCCTTGTGTATCAACCCTGTTGCAGATCTTTGTGTCATCTGCAAAAGGCATACTTTTCCTTCAGTCCCTCTGCAATGTCACTGATAGAAGACATTAAAGGACTGGACCCAATCTGAACCCTACGGTTACCCACTAGTAACCGCCCTTTCTTCAGAGTGGACTCCATTTACAATTACCTCTGTGTCCTGTTGTCCAGCCAATGTTTTACCAGGCTACCACCCTGGGACCCACTCCCAGGCTGGTTAATTTGACTAATAATCTTTTGTGTGGGACTGTGTCAAATGCCTTGCTAAAGTCTAGGTAGGCCATGTCCACAGCCCCTCCCTGGTCTACTACTTTTGTCACCCAGTCAAAGAAATCTATTAGATTCGTCTGACATGACCTTCCCGCTGTGAACCCATGCTGCCTTGGATCCTGTGTTTCACTGTCCTCTAGGTACTCAACCATTCTTTCCTTCAGAAGGGACTCCATCACTTTCCCTACCACAGAGGTCAGACTGACAGGTCTGTAGTTTTCTGCCTCTGTCTTGGTCCCACTGTGAAGAGAGATCACATCCGCCTTCCTCAGTCCTCTCCGGGTACCACACCATCCTCCATGATTTTATTAAAAGAGTAGCCAGTGGTTTCACTAGTTCCTTCCTTAATTCTTTCAGAATTCTGGGGTGAATTCCATCAGGACCCATTGCTTTGTCCACCTTCAGTTTTAGGAGTTCTTGCAGAACCCTTTCTTCTGTGAAAGGACTGGGATCGACCCCCCTATCAAGAGTGCTTCTGTTAATTGGATTAGGCACTTCCCCTCCTCTTTTGTGAATACTGAGCAGAAATATTCGTTCAGTATTCCTGCTTTTTCACTGTCCCCCTCTGCCCACCCACCGTTCATTCTATTCAGCCTCACTATCCCTCCCTTTGTCTTTCTACGCTCGCTGATGTACCTATAAAAGGTTTTATCCCCCTTCTTAACTGAGTTGGCTATCTTTTCCTCAGTTTGGGCCTTTGCTATTCTGACTTCCCTCCCTGCTTCTTTCTGCCTTAACTGGTACAGCTCTCTGTCCTGCTCCTTCTGTGTTTCCTTATACTTCCGGAATGCTATCTTTTTCTTCCTGACTTTCACAACCACCTCTCTTGAGAACCATAGTGGCTTTTTCTTTCATTTTGATTTGTTTATTTGCTTCACACAAAGGCTTGTTGCCTCTGTGATGGCAGTTTTGATAATTCCCCATTGTTGCTCCACACCTCCTTCTAGCCTGTTTGCTAGTGCTTTTCTGAGGCACTCTCCATCTTGCCAAAGTCAGCCCTCCTAAAGTCCAGTACCCTCACTTTTGTATGGCTTGACTCTGTAGCTGAGTTTAACGTGAACCACACTGTTTGATGGTCACTTGTCCCCAGATGGCAACCCATTCCTAGATCTGAGATCCTCTCACTGCCCCCGTCTGAGCGTACGAGGTCTAAGATTGCTCCCTCACGAGTGGGTTCTGAAACTAGCTGTCTAATGCCTGCCACCTGTAGGGCATCAAGAATGGCCCTGCTCTTGGATGTGGCTGCAGCAAATGTGCTCCAGTTAACATCTGGCATATTCAGGTCTCCCATCAACAGTATCTCCCCTTTCTCTGCCATTCTAAGAATGCCTTCCATCATATCCTTGCCCATTCCTTCCCCCTGATATTGGGGTCTGTACACAACCCCTGTGCGGATTGTGGTGCCCTTTCCAGTCTCCAAGGTGACCCACAGTGCCTCCTCTCCTCCCTGTTTACTCTTTTGTTCAGTTGCTTTTATCCCTTCCTTTACATAGAGAGCTACTCCTCCCCCTCTTCTCCCCTACCTGTCTCTCCTGTAGGTTATGTACCCTGGTATGTTAACATCCCAGTCATGGTTCTCTGTGTACCATGTTTCTGTGACTGCCACGATATCCAGGCATCCCTCTTCCATTAAGGCCACCAGCTCAGGGAGCTTGTTGCCCAGACTACGGGCATTGGTACTCATTACCCTCCATTTCCTGATGGCCTTACCCCCTTTTGCCCCATCCCTGTCCTTCTTGCCTTTGTCGCTTTCTCCATTTACCCCTGCCCTTCTCCCTATCAACACCTCCATGTTGGTGTTTGCCACACCTACTATCATGATTGTTTGGGGGCTAGGATTTTCCTGCTCCTTTCCAGTGCCTCCCCTTGGCTAGTTTAAAGCTTGCCAATGAAGCATTTAAACCTATCACCTAGGATCTTGGTTCCCCTCCCGGACAGATGCAGCCCATCATGCCAGTATAGGCTTGCATCACTCCAGGTGGACCCCCAGTCCCCAATGAAGCCATATCCCTGTGCTCCACACCAGTTTTTCAACCACTGATTGAATCCCATGGTACGGAACACCCTAGCCTCTCCTATGCCATAGACTTTAAACCAATTCAGTGCTTTTTCAGGCTATAAACTAAACAAGGGTAAAACTATGGTATATTCCCTTTCTGATTTGATAACTAAATCACATGTCTCTGACATGGGCCTTCTTTGAGAGAGATCAGCTATTACGTTTTTGGGTATAAAAATCTCAAAAGATTTATATAAACTTAAAGACCTCAATTTAGACCCTCTGTTAAAGTTGATACAAGAAGACCTGCATAGATGGAAGAAACTGCCACTTACCTTCTGGGGCAGAGTCAACATAATTAAGATGGCCTTACTCCCTAGGATATTTTATCCTTTATCTAACCTTAATATATATCTCCCTAAATACTTTTTTTCAGCAATGCATATAATTTGCTCTGATTTCATTTGGATTGGGAAACCCCACCACAGAGCTTATTTGAAATTGACTCACTCTAAGGCTAAGGGAGGTTTAAAACTTCCAGACTTCTTCTTTTACTATCTAGCTATCCACGTGAACAGAATTTCACACTGGACTACATTAGAAACAGAAGTGCTAGTTATGGGCAATTGGTTACAGTTAGATTATAAATACGCGTCTGAATTTAAACTTTCTTTAGTTGCATCTTTGTTTAATTCATGGAAAGCAGTTCCAGTTGCACCTAAGGAGTCACCTATTGGATGGAATATCAAAGCATTCCAACAACTATGTACATTAACCAAACTTAAATCCAGGAAAGATATTACTCAACCTTTATTGAATAATCCTAATTTAAAGATAGCTGGCAAAGTTATTTGTTTAAATGATGGATTTATTCAAGAACCCTTAAAATTAAAAGATTTAATCCAAGGAGACTCCATATTTTCCACATCTACTCTCCATCAAAAGTTTAAATTACATCATAAGCCTCTCTTTTTCTGGTTCCAGGTTTGGCACTGTGTAAGTAATGTCTTAGGTAGACCTCCCTGGTCAGAGAAAATTGGCACCCTTTTGGACTCTCTGCTTACTATAGCTAAAAGATCTAAACCAATTTCTAAACTTTATGAGGTGCTCCTTAACCACCCTTGGAGTGATATCTCCCCAGTAGCATACTATTGGAAACATACTTTGGATAGCTCTCTTTCTGATACCACATGGATGAAGATATGGACTGACAATTTTGAATTAATCAAACAAGATTGGCTCCGCAATTTACAATTTAACATTCTTCATAATTTATATTATTCTCCTAGCAAACTATATAGAATAGGCAGGATAGATTCCCCTAATTGTCCAGATTGTAATCTGGAAGATGTTACATTGTATCATAAATTATGGACATGCCCTAAAATATAAGACTTCTGGAAAACAGTTAAAAGTAAGATCGCAGATTTCCTTAATATTTCGAACTTCTTTTCTGTGGAGACTTGTATTTTGGGGTTATATAACTCTATTCTGACTATTCCCCAGAAAAAGCAAGTTGCTATGGTCTCCTTAGTTATTAAGCTATTAATTTTAAGGCATTGGAAAGAGGACTGGACCCCTTCATTTCAGGAATGGTGGGCAGAATTCCTTATTGCCCTAAATGCTGAAAGAAGTATTGCTAAAATATCTCAGTCATGAAGCAACTTTCAAAGCTGCTGGAGCCCCCTCCTCTTATCACTAAAAGATAAATTTGGTTATTAAAAATCTGCCTTCCTTTCCCTTTCTTACTTTTCTGTTTCCTTTAACTTCCTTTTGAGTTAATTATATATCTATAATACTGTCCTGTATTAAATAGTATTAGATTATTAACTTCCAGCATGTGTCAAAGTACTATTTCCTTTCTATCAAAAGAAGATGCTAAGCAATATTATCTGTGCTGGCTCTGGGAGGGGGGTTGGGGGTGGGCAGGCTGGGTAGGTGAATGTTTGTGATTTGTGATTTGCTGTGCTTTTTTTGTACTTTTACTTTAATAATTTTTGGTTTTTTTAATGGCCATGAACGGCAATCTGTATTGTACGGTAATCTCTTATATTAGTGGCCTTGTACACTTATAAGTTGTTATTGTATTGCACTGGAAAGTTAAAATAAACTTAACTGCAAAAAAAAAAAGTCACCTAGAACTAAAGAGGGTACACTGCCCGATGAGTTAATTATATGCTCAAGTTCTCTTTGAGTTGGAAGAGCATATTGTCAGTTACGCCCCTTTTTGGTGGGAGGTATACATTCATAATTATTAATTTAGTTTGTTCTTTTTCTAATAACAGGATTAGAACATTTTCTGAAGTATCTTTAAGTTTTTGTAAGCTATAATTTAATGATGTATTTACATAGGTTGCCAACCCTCCCATAAACCGTCCAAATGTTTTCCCCTTTAGGGCAGGAGATGAATACCCTAATAGAAGGGGTAGTGTATTTTCAATACACCACGTTTCTTGTACATGTATAACCTCATGTGTGACTAAGAAACTCCTTACTTCTGGATCCATTATTTTAATATGTAATCCCTCAATATTACAGATTACTATTTTAATATTGCATTCTGGGATTTCTTGGATATTTTCCTCCTGGTTTTGATTCAGTATCTGTCAATCAGATTCAGGATGTTTTAGTAATAGGAAACCGTTTTGTTTCAAGATTGCCTCATGGTCTCTTAGGGCTTGATCTCCCAAGGCTTCCCATTATGGTTCCTGTCTCAATTTGCTCTGCTTTCTTAGGCTCCGAAGTTAGGGTCTGTGGGGACACTATATATCTATCTATCTAGCTATATATATATTCGTTGCAAAAAACTCAGTTAATGCATCAGTTAGGGTTCCTAGTACAGTGGCAAAAGTATGGAAATTCTGTGTTAGGATTCCCAACCCTACCACCCTGCTTCAAAAGAGCAGTTATATAGGCTTGATGTTATGTATAATAAATTGGTTAGATTTGTATTGGGTGCCTCAAGAATGACACATAGAATGGATATGTATAAAGAATTGGGTTGGTACACTCTATCCCAAAGGTGCGATATTAGTGCAATCATACTCATGTTAAAATGTATTTCAGGGAAAATTCCTAAATATTTGGTTGAGAGTATTAATATAAAACATACAGTAGAGGGCTTGCGCTCTGCAAATAGTCTGGTATGTCATGTTCCAAAATGAAGAACTGTCTGTGGGGATAATCATTTTCTAAGTATGGGACCCATTCTATGGAATAATTTGCCTGGGAAGCTTAGACCCATTGATAGGGACTTTCAATTGTACCTAATAAAAGAATGGCTTATTGACAATATTAATTATTAAGGGGTGCTTAGCTTAGCTAAAAAAATCTACAATTTAGATGGTAGTCTTTGAAATTAGTATTTATTGCTTAAGCACTGATTACTTTGTTAGTTGAGTATGGTTTATAAGATATATGTATATGTGGATATTTTGGATACGTGTTATATTTATTCATTGATGTAAGTCTGTGTTGTGGTTATTGTCTTTTATGTATAACTACTGGAAGTGTAACTGGAATTGGTACCTTGGACCTCTCTGTAAATGAGCTTATGGCTCAGTAGAGTTATCCATATTCATTATTTTATGAATAAAAATGTTACTTACTTACTTACCCTACCCCACCTCCCCACAATCCACACACCAACAGGTGTCAGGGTGTGCCTTGGGGTCGTCAGGCCAAACTCTCACCCCATGCTCCTATACTGTACCATCTCAGCTTCCTTACACATGGAATGGGGTGAGAGTTAAACAATGACCCCAAGGCACCCCGATGCCTGTTAGTGTGTGAGGGTCAGTGGTAGGGTTATGCAACCCTACCAAATTCCATACATATTTGTCGTTGTAATAGTAACCTAACTGATGCATTATTGAGTTTTTTGCAATGTACACTATATATAGATATATATATATATTTGACATTTCAGATAAACTTTTCAGCTACAAGCTCTTTAAATAGGTTCCACGTCAGTGACAGAACAAACAATAACATTGTAATATCAGGCAGATAAACAAGAACATTAAATCAACAGGCTAATATATGAGTCCCACTATGCAAAAGGAATTACATTAATTCCATCACCAAGAAGGTGGTAAGGTACACAGGACACCATATTGTATTGTGCCATTCATGGAAATTTGGAGACTGACAGGGACAAAGGTGAGCTAGTGCAGAAAGGAGGAGACAGCCACCATTGTCAGAGGGTGGACGGGAGGAAGGCCTAAAGCAGTGACAAGACACATAAGCCCAGGAGGCTTAGTCGGAGTAAGGGGAGAGAGGGTGAAGGAAGGGTGGGAATGGTGGGCTAGGATTGGGAAGGAGTGAGGAAGTTGAGATAGGGAGGGGAAAGTGCTGCAGACAGGAGGCCAGGGAAGACAGGTAGTCATCATATTAAGTGCTGGATATATATATATATATATATATATATATATATATATATATCAGGGATTGACACATTTTAAAACCTCATGCTAGTCCAAGACAAGTGGCTTTGACAAAAATGGTAGTCCCAAGTTCCCAGTGGTAGTCCAGTGCATTTCAATTGAAATATTCAACCGACTTAACAGAAATAAGTTAAATAGTGTGGCTGTGTGGCAGGGCTTGCATATTGTACTATTATTTCATGGACGGAGAGATGTAGAAGAACTTCATAAATCAGGAAAAACAATATTTTCATATATTTTACTGTTAATACAGGGTAGTACAGGCCGGACAGGCACCCCAGGCAGAAGTCTGTATTAGAAGAGATTGGAGAAATGTTACAGAGTTAGTTAAGGACAAGCCAAAACTAGCCAGGCTATTGGTTGAGAAGAACACAGTGATTAAGAACTAGGCCAGGAAGAAGATGATGGAGCACTGGGGGCAGGAATACTACTAGCATCAAGATCAGCAGCAGAAGCAGCTAAACCAGAAGATGATGTATCAGCAGCAATAGCATGCCCACGAACATGTCGAGTGCCTGGACCAGAGAGCAGCCAGTTGTTAATTGCTGGATCTGGATCAAAGTCGTGCAGTTCAGGACCTTCTGCTGCTATCTGCAGGACAGACTGTAGTGAATCATCAGCCAGCCTTGTCCTGATTTTTGTTTTGATTAGGTTCTGAACAGAAAAAGCTCTGTCACATTTTGTAGTTAATACACTCATTGACATGAGTATTTCAACTAGGTCAAGAATGTGCATAATCTGGGGTGGTTTTTCTTTTAGTAATCTGATATATACCTGCAAATAGGGGTTTTCAATGGCAGATTTCAATATTGTTTTAAATGCAGCATACTCTGACTTTATATGTTCCTGCTGCTCCTCTGTGAAAAAATAAAAATATTCTGCCAAGTTTGCAAGTTCAGAGGTCCCAAACACCGCTAGTTGGTCTCTTGGCAGATCAAACTGCTTAAAATCTAAGCAGTTGAACCATTTGAGAGGCACCTCTGAGACATTTTTATATCTGTTGTCAATGTACGTTATTGCTGCATTTATTAAAGTCTGCAGTTGTCCATCTGTCACAAAATTGATTTCTGGGCAGTTGTCTCTCAATGGGAAATGAACAGTCTTCTCCTCCCTTCCCCTCTTTGTCACAACATATTCCATACATTTCTGTTCTGGTATGTAGTGGCTGAGGAAAGCTGCCATGTATTGCCCTGGCATGGTTTTCAGTTCCATAAGCTGGAGTAGGCAGGTTTCAACAAGCTGTGGAACTTCCAGTATTACTATGTCATCTCGTTGAAACTGCAGTGACAGGTTTCTTAGTATTGGCAGGAAATCTTGCAGTGTATGAATAGCTTTTACAAACTGCACACTCTGTACTTCTTTTAAGAGACCCTTTGCTTTTGAACTTTCATCACCAGCAGTCAAAGATGCATGTAGGTGTTGTACAACAGTAGGTAGGTTAATCTGAACTGCATGTACTGAATGTGACCTACTGGCAAGCCATCTCACTTGTTTAATTGCACTAAAGTGCACCAGATCAGTATCCATCATGTTAGCAATTTCTTGGCGCTCTCTTATTTTTTGGGGACTATAGTGATAAAAATGTAAATATTCCCTTGAGAGTACTTTCCAGCTTTGATACAAATGGATTTTTTTTAACACATCGAGAACTGCCAGCTCTAGTTTATGGGCAATGCCGTGCATCTCAATTATTTGAGGACAACAGTGTTCCCACCACTTTGCTATGGTTCCTCCTCTTTTGCCCATCATGACACTGGCCCCGTCAACATTTGCTGAAATAAGAAGCGGTCCAAGATTGCTAACATTTTGTAGGTTACTGAGAGGAAATTTACTGACTCCAATGCAGTTGATATTGCATGAAATACACCACTTGCATGTGCATGTTCCAGTGGCACAGCTTGGATAAACAATGTACGCACCTGTTTTGAATTAGGTTCAACAAACCGTAAGAAAATATTTTCCCACTCAGTTATACTGTAATCAGTACTGCCATCAGCAAGAACTGTCACATACTTAACATTAGCAAGAGTCTGCATCTGGGTTCTGGATATAACTGCTGAAATAGCACTGCAAAAGTCCCTGGCTCGCTTAGCGTTAGTATAATTAGAACCTAGCTTAATGCCATTTTTTTCCTGTAATTCACAGAGCCACTCCATGTCTGAGAAAGGGCGAAGATTTTTGGCAATGGAGTATGCTGTGTTAAACAGATGTCTCATCTTTGCTTTTGTGGCCTCTTCCAACTGTGCAAAGGCTTGGTAAAGTGGTGACTCACTAATCTCACAACATACTGCTCGTTGGCCACTTTCCAGAATATGTTGGTTCTGGCATAGCCCATGTGGATTGGATTTTTCATGTGCACATAGTGACCCAATGCGAAAGTTGTTAGAGCCTGTGGCAAAGACATTTGTTTTTTTTTTAAAGGCTGGAGTTGCAATAGTGGGATACTTTTCACATAGTGTGCAGTACATAAGTCCCTTTTTACCATCTTATCTCAACCATTTATAAGTGGACAACCAATGACACTGAAATAGTCTGGCCCTTTTTTCTTGGTCATTTTTCTTGTCTTTACTACTCCCGACTTCCACCTCATTATCAAGCAGTAAACAACGTTTCTTAGCAAGTGACACAGGGGCTTTTTCAGGTAAGGCTACTATGGCTTCTCTGTTTACATCAAGTGCCTGGTCAGCAGTTATATCCGGAACCACAAATGCAGATTCAGTTCCATGACTTTTATCTGTGAAGTAGTACTTGTACTAGTACCAGTAGACTGTGTTTGTCTCGTAAAAGCTGCTGCTGCAGCTGCTGCTGCTGCTGACCAGAAAGACAAGAGACTTTGTTGTTTGGCTTTGCTCATCTGCATGTTGTCCATATCAATTGGTGGTCACTTTTGTTTTTTAAAGAGTCTGATGATGGATGGAACCAATAATAAACTTACTGTAAACACTGTGTGGTGTCTGTGTGTCCTTTTTCACTGGTGGTTAGTGGGTTGGGTCACTGCAGTGGCAGGAGACACATTTAGATGTATGCTTTTTTTTCTATACACTGCTTAAATGAAGCAAATCACAAACACAGGGAAGAGTAAGAAGGCAAGGTAGTGCCGTGGAATCTGGGATTGGGGGAGTTGACTGAAGTGGCCTGGGAAGAAAAATATCAGTCACTCACTCAGTAACACACAGGAAGGACACTAGGACAGACAGTGTAGATGAACAAATGTATTGGTTGCTTGCTTGATGGTTACTGTTTTATTTATTTGCATTTTATTTCAATACTGCAAGTTGTCTTGTCCTGTAACAAGTCAGGCAGCTGGCTGCAGAACACTGGTGAACAACTCCTGCTTCACTCCTCTCCACACAATCACTCTCCTCTCCTCTCTCCCAGCACAGCCCACCCTCCACACACAGTTAGTCTCTCCTTATTTTATTTTTGTTACTTACACTATATATATTTTTTTACTAGCTTTCTCTTTTTGTTTCTTGGGTACTTCAAGCCAACCAGCAGGCTGCAGGACACTGGGTCTGCTGCCCCTCCTTCACTCCTTTCCACACAATCTCATCTCTCCCACCAGCCCAGCCAAGCGCACACACAGTTTGAGTTATTGGCTCCTCTTATTTTATTTCTTCTTACTATACTATGTTTCTCTTTTTTCAAGCCAGCCTGCTGCTGCAGGACACTGGGTCAGTCCGTCGCCCCCTCCCTCCAAGCTCCTCCTCCTTCACTCCTCTTCAAACAATCTCAATCTGCACTCTCCCAACGGCCCACCAGCCTCTTGTCTTATTTTCTTTTTCTTTCTTTTTTTTTTAATAGCTTTCTTTTTTATGTTGTGTCTTTTGCAAGCCAGCCGGCTGCAGGACACTGGGCAGAGAACACCCCGACCTGGCGGCCTTCACCCTTCACTAGGTTTAAGTTAGTTCACTGCTTTTTTACACAATCTCCTTTCTCCTAAAAGCCCACAGTTAGGCTCCTCTTATTTTATTTGTTCTTTTCTTGTGCAGCTAGTCAAGTAACTTGCTCTTTTTACTGATGGGCAACACAAAGCCTCGTTGTAGTAGACCCTGCCCTTGCTTTCTTCCTCTTGTTTTATTTTCTGTAGGCACTGGGCAGTGGCACTACACTTTATGCTGCTGCTAGAGTTCTCAGTTGTCAGGGTTCCACCCTGTTGCACAGACAGCAGTCCGAGTAGCAGACAGTACCAGACAGTCCCCCCTCCCAAGTTTCTGTTTTGTTTCTCTTTCTCCTTGTTTTGTTTGATTGTAGTATAATTATTTTATTTACATGCTCCTTAGTTTGCTTTTACCTTGTTATGCCCAATTCTGTTAGGGAACACAAGAAGCCCAAACCCTTCTCAATATTTACCCTGCCTACACTAAACACTCCTTATTTTGCTCTCTTCTTCATTAATTTGGCACTTTGGCAAAACTGGCAGGTAAATTTGTCTGTCTGCTGCACTAATGCACTTGTGTGCACTGATGGTCTGCAGCTATCAATAAATCCTCAATGCTCGGCCATGTTGCCCCCGCTCCTCCTCCACCATAGCTCCTGCCTTCCCCTTCCCCCGCTCTTCACTCTCACCCTCCCGACACCCTCCCTCCTCGATTCAGTTTAAAATATTTTTTCCTTTTTACTCCAAGTCCTAGAGTAGTCCACACACATGCACACACACACACACACACACACACACAATTAGCAAAGTAAGAAGGCAGCAGTCCCCACTCCCCACTCCCTGATGACATGACCAATTAACAAGTTAGACAACGGACATTTGTTCTGTGTTCTCCTCTGCACAACCAACAGACAGTGAGGGACACTGAACGCAATGCATGTCTCCACTACAGTCTGCCTGCCAAATCACCACTGCAGCCAATGGGCATCACTTACAGTTTAAGACTGGTTGCTGATTTGGCCCCATGCCTGCCAGTCAGATGACTGGCTCCTCTTCTGTTTCCACAGACGCTGCTCGCTCCCAATGCTTGCCATGCCACTGCCAAACTGACTGGCTCCTCCTCCATTCCCTAGGCTCACAGACACAGATGACACTTGTTCCCGACCAGTAGGTGCTCATGCTAGATACAGATCATGTGAGCATCTCACCGGTAGGTCAGATGACCACCTGGACAGCCGAAGCAGTGAGCACCCTACTGGTGGAAGCTAGAACTGCAGCAGCAAGATTTTTAAAATCAGTGCTAGCCCATGGACAAGTGGCACAACAGAAAATGCTTGTCCCTGCACTGTAACTGGTAGCCTGGGACATCAGGCTATAGGATTTGTCGAATCCTGATATATATATATATATATATATATATATATATATATATATATATTATCATGGCAAAAATCCATCTAATGCATCAGTTAGGGTTGTTCCACATTGACAAACGTGAGGAAATTTGATGTTAGGGTTCCCACCACCTTGCACCCCACCCCACCAACAGGCATCAGGGTGTGCATTGGGGTCATCGGTCCTAACTCTCATCCCATGTGTAAAGAAGCTGAGGTGGTGCAGTACAGGAGAATGGGGTGCGAGTTAGGACCAGTAACCCCAATGCACACCCCAATGCCTGTTGGTGGGGGCGGGGTTGGGGTGGGGTGCAAGGGGGGTGGGAACCCTAACATTGGCTTTCCTCACTTTTGTTACTGTAGAACAACCCTAATTGATGCATTAAATGGATTTTTTTGCCATGAATTCCCTTTCTTTTTGAGAATGTGCACTATAGATAGTGAAGTAACGGCAACGCAAATGCAAGCACAAACGCTAACACACATGGTGATGCAAATGTAAGCAATAACGCAAATGGTAAAAAGCACGCAAGCGCAAACGTTAATGAAAACAGAAACACAAATGCAAGCACATATGGAAATGCAAACCATAATGTGCATGGTCATGGTAACGCAATTGGAAACGCAGACATGGTAACAGCAACGATGATGCCAAAGGAAACACAAACAGAAATGGAAACACAAACGGAAGAGTGTACGCAAATGGAAATGCACACGGTGATGCAAAAGAAAACACAAATAAAAACAGTAATGAAAACGCAAATGTTAACAGTAATGCAAACGCAAGTGCAAACAAAAACGCAAAGGGTAACTCACACGGTGGCGTAGACAAGAACACTAACGCAATCGGTAACGGAAATGCAAGTGGAAATGCTAACTGTAACAGTAACGATAACGCACAGCCTTTTCCTCCCCAAAAGCTGCACAGAGAAACACAGTGAATACAAAGAATCTATGCATAATAATGGCCCTCGGCGCAGAAAATGAACACTTGGAATACTAAATTGCTTGTATCTCAGGAACCGTACGATGTAGAAAAAAATTAAAATTTCATATGATTTTTGACTTTCCTGGCTAGTTTTGTACTTAGCTCCTTAGTGGGGGGATAAGCATTTTTTCTGATGAAAATTCTGTACCTTGAAGCATTTTCGAGATATGGGCCCCGAAAGGCACGGCGGATGCCGTAATGTTAGTCTATGGGAAAATGAGTCAACTTCGGAGTGCCATAACTTTGCAGCCCTGTAATATTTTGTCACCAAATTACCAAATGCCACATCTGTGGGATGTTGGCTTTCTTCTCTCTAAATTTCAGCCCAAAAGACCAAATCATTCTTTTGCAGTAGGGTGGCAAAGATTCCTTACTGTTTTGGGCCTAGTGTCGCAAAGTAGTGTCGCAAATCACGATGCTTTCGCAAAACAAATCACAAAAGTGTCGCAAGTGCAACACTACTTTGCGACACTACAATTTACAAAAATCTGACAAGCATATTTCTGGGGTGTTTAACCCCCCAAAAAAGATATGGCTAGCATCCTCAGGGCTTGACTAGGTGAACACAAAAAGAATTGTGCCCCTAGAGGGTCCCAAATTTAAATGCCAAGCATTTCTGTGACCAGTAACTGCAAAGAAAATGGCTGACCCATGACACTACAGGGGTCATTTGCGACACTAAAAACTGCATTTGCGACACTGTCAAATAGTTTAACTTTTCCCATTGACTACAATGGGAAACTTGTTTTTTGAATAACTTTTGAACCGTTTAATATTTTTTCACGAACTCTTCGAAAGGCACATCGAGGACCCTGACTGCATGTTCCCTGAAGATTTCGGACCGGTCATGCAAACCATGTGACCTGTAGGTGTGAGCAAAGAATGCGCAAAAAAGCGTAAATATGACTTTCTATTGTGCTTTATAGCTCCACAACCGTATATCCGACCTGCCAAATGTCAGGCAAATCCGCTGAACGGTGGCAAAGTTATTAAGGTGCAAAATTTCACACTTTAACCTTAAATGGGGTACTCAACCCTAACTATAGTGGCACTACCATGCCAATATATATATATATATATATATATATATATATATATATATATATATAAAATGGTAGCACGGTAGTGCTACCATAGTTAGGGTTGAGTAGCCCTTTTAATGTTAAATGATAAAACTTTGCACCTTAATAATTTTGCCACCATTCAGCGGATTTGCCTGACATTTGGCAGACACAGGGTGTAACCATAGATCTTGGGATCTGCCAACTTTTGTACCAGTCGGATGTATGGCTGTGGAGTTATTAAGCGACATCGGTGTGCGCATTTATGTTTTTTTGCGCATTCTTTGCTCGAGCCTACAGGTCGCATGGTTTACACGACCAGTCCAAAAACATCAGGGAATGTACGGCCAGGGTACCTGATGTGCCTTTTGAAGATTTCATGAAAAAATATTGAACGGTTTAAAAGTTATTCAAAAAACAAGTTCCCATTATAAGTCAACGGGATAAGTTAACAAAAAGTGCAAAAGTGTCGCAAATGCACTTTTTAGTGTCTCAAATAACCCCTGTAGTGTCGTGAGTCAGCCTTTTTTTTTTCAGTTACTGGTCACAGAAATGCTTGGCATTTAAATTTGGGACCCTCTAGGGACACAATTCTTTTTGTATTCACCTAGTCAGACCCTGAGGATGCTAGCCATGTCTTTATTTTGGGGTTAAACACCCCAGAAATATGTTTTTCAAATTTCTGAAAAAAGTAGTGTCGCAAAGTAGTGTCACACTCATGACACTTTCATAAAATTTGAGAAAGGTGTCACAAATCACGACACTACTTTTCCGGACTATGGCCAAAATGACAGGAGTTCTTTGCCACCCTGCTGCAAAAGAACGGTTTGGTCTTTTGAGCTGAAATTTGAAGGGAAGGCAGCCAACATCTCACAGATGTGCCTTTTGGTGAAAAAATATTGCACGGCTGCTAGGTTATGGTACTCCAAAGTTGGCATTTTTTTCCATAGATTAACATGGTGGCGTACGCCGCACTTCTCAGGGTTAGTATCTCAGAAACGGTGCGAGATATGGAATTTTCATCATGACAATGCATAGCCGCAGTGAAACATAGCCAGTAAAATCATGAATCATGTGAATTTTTTTTTCTTAAGTCGTACGGTTACTATCAGCAATTTAGTATTCCAACACCTCATTTTCGGCTCCAAGGCCCATTATTATGCATACATTCTTTGTACACACTGTGTTTCTCTACGCAGCTGTTGGGGAAAAACAGGATATGCGCTTCTGCTAATGTTACAATTACTGTTTCCACTTGCATTTACGTACCCGTTTGCATTACCATTACTGTCTTCGCCACAGTGTACGTTACCCTTTGCGTTCTTGTTTGCGCTTGACTTTGCGTTACTATTACCATTTGTGTTTCCACTACTGTTTATGTTTGTGTTTCGGTTTGCGTCACCATGTGCATTGCTATTTGTGTTTACAGCAGCTCTTTTCTTTGCATTTGCTTTTGTCTTTCATTTTGCATCTTCGTTGCTGTTACTGTTACCATTTGCATTTCCTATTGGGTTACTGTGCCCGTGCGCATTACGGTTTGCATTTCCATATGCGCTTGCGTTTCCTTTTGCGTTTCTGTTTCCTTTGGTATTATTGTTGCTGTTACCGTTACCATTTGCGTTTACAATTGCGGTAATGTGACTGTGCACGTTACGGTTTGCATTTACATACGTGTTTGCATTCGTGTTTACGTTTCTGTTTCCTTTGGCATTGTTGCTCATGTTAACTTTACCATTTGTGTTTACAATTGTGGCACCGTGCCCATGCACGTTACGGTTCGCGTTTACATTTCTGTTCCCTTTGGCATTCATGTTGCTGTAACACTTAACATTTGTGTTTACAATACCGGTGCCGTCACTCTGCGCATTACCATTTGCATTTTCATACATGGTTGCATGTCCGTTTGCATCACTGTTCGCTTCAGCATCACTTTACTCTTGCGTTTCTATTAACGTTTGCTTTACCATGTGCACAACCGTTACCGCTTGCATTTGCATTGCAGTTCCTGTTACTATGTAACAAGACATCATGTGGTGGGAGAACGGGGCTCCTGCCACCACATTCCAGTCACTATTTATCGTCCTCATTCTCAAAAAGCAGGGAAATTAGAGGCAAAAAACTCCATTTAATGCATCAGTTAGGGTTGTTCCACAGCGACAAAAGTGAGGAAATTCGGTGTTAGGGTTGAAAGCCCCCCTTGGATCCCCCAGCCCACCCCCCAACCAGCATCAGGTTGCGCATTGGGGTCATCGCTCGTAACTCTCACCCCATTCTCCTATACCTCTGCTTCTATACACATGTGATGGGGTGAGAGTTAGGGCTGATGACACAGCACCCTGATGCCAGTTAGGGGTGGGTTGGGGAAGGTCAAGGGGCTTTCAACCACAGCACTGAATTTTCTCACTTTCGTCACTGTGGAACAACCTAACTGATGCTGAAACTGAGTTTGCCATATATATATATATATATATATATATATATATATATATATATTACTGTGTATGTCACGCCACTATAGTTAGGGCTGAGCGGCCAGTTACATACTAAAGTCAAAAGTTTGAATGTTAATAACTTTGGACCTGTTCAATGGATTTTCCTGAAATTTGGCACACATGTTGGGGCTCACTAGATCTCTTGATTTGCCAAATTGCGTTTTTGTCGGCATGCCGGTCTTCATGTACAAAAGCACTGAAAAATGCAAAATTATCCATTTTTGGAGGCACCTTTTGGCATTGTTAATGTGATCCTGCATGGCCGTTGTATGGCATGCCACTCTGCAAGATGGCTCATTTTGAAAGAGCTTTGGTGGTTGAACATTCTGCTTTTTTTACTCCGGCGGCTCTGATCTATCAAGCCATGCCTTTGGTTTCATCCAAATCAGTCAAAAAATAGTTATAAGCTTTTAAAATCTTAATTTGTGGCTCGCCTTTGATCATTGATTGTGAGCCTGCAATTTCTTTGATCGTGAAATTCTTTGATCGCGATCTTGCATCGCGACCTAAAAACACTAATATCTCGGCTCAGGGGTGGGCTAGGGACACAAATGAGGGTGGGTTTTGCTCAGGAGGGTCTGTTCTATTGAGGCATGCCTATGGTTTGGTTCAAATCAGTGAAAAATTCACGTTTCACCATTTTTAATTCTTTGTTCATGAGCCTGCAAATTCTTTGATCGTGAGATTCTTTGATCGCGATCATGCATCGTGAGTGAGGGACGAGATGGCCCAATTTAAAAATCAATTTTATCCGCCAAGGGGTGTCCTAGGAAGTCAAATGAGGGTGGGTTTTACTCATGGGGGCTTTGTTCTGTTGAACCATGATGGTGGTATACCGCAATTCCATCAATTTTTTGATTTATAAGATTTTTAATTATTTGTTTGTGTGCCTGCAAATTCTTTGATCGCGAGCCTGCAAATTCTTCGATCGTGAGATTCTTTGATCGCCATCATTGATCATGGGATAGGAACAAGATGGCCAGATTTTTTATAATGGAATAGATAGGGAAATTTTACCAATCTTTAACATTGAATGTCTCAGAAATGGTTTGGTCTTTTTACTTGAAATTTGGAGGGTGTTTATGGCATGTCCCATAGATGTGAATTATGGTGTTTACATGTCAGAGAAAATTTATTTTGTGGAGATATTGCGTGACACACTTTACGTGTTGCAGACAGTGTTTTGCTTGTGGTGGTGGCTTGAAATTGATAGGATACCTAGCCTTAGTGTCATGGATGTAGTTTTCAGTTGTTGTGTGTGTTAAATGTCAACAGGTGCAGAACTGTGCCAGTCTGACAAATGAAAATTTCATACGTTAAACTGTTATATCTCGGACATGGTTTGGTTTTTTCACTTGAAATTTGGAGAGTGTTGTCGGCATGTCATGTGGATGAGAGTTACAGTGTCTCTGTGTAGGGAAATATTTTTTGGGTGCAGATATGGTGTGGTGCAGTTTACATTCTGCGGACAGCGTTTTGCTTGTGGTGGTGGCTTGAAATTGATAGGATACCTAGCCTTAGTGTCATGGATGTAGTTTTCAGTCATTGTCTGTGTTAAATGTCAACAGGTGCGGAACTGTGCCACTCTGACGAATGAAAATTTCAAATTTTGATATGTCATATTTTGGACACGGTTTGGTCTTTTTACTTGAAATTTGGATGGTGTTGACAGCATGTACTGTAGATGTTAATAGATGTGTTTACGTGTCGGACAATATATTTTTTATGGACATATTGTGTGGTGCAGTTTACATTTTGTGGACAGTGTTTTCTATTGTTCTACTAGATTAACATTTGTTTGGTGGCTGGCCTTGCTGTTGTGAATGTACTTTTTAGTCATTGGGTATGTAATGTGGCCTGACACTTACAAGTTGGTGGAAGGGCCCCACGCTCCCACCAACTTGTGCAACTTTCTACTTTTCTATTCTTTCTTGAAAAGTAAGGAATTCTATGCAAAAAACTTAATTAATGTATCAGTTAGGGTTCTTCTTCAGTGAAAAAGTGAGGAAATTTGGTATTAGGGTTAAAGCCACCCTGGACCCCTCCAGCCCAACCACCAACCGGCATCGGGTGCCCATTGGGGGTCATCAGTCCTAACTCCTCACCCCATTCTCCTATACTCTGCTTCTTTACACATGTGATGGGGTGAGAGTTAGGCTGATGACCCTAACACACCCTAATGCCAGTTGGGGTGGGTCATGGGGTCCAAGGGGCTTTCAACCCTAATACTGAATTTCCTTGCTTTTTTTTCACTGTAGAAGAACTCTAACTGATGCATTAATGAAGTTTTTTGCATAGAATATATATCTATATATCTATATATATATATATATATATATATATATATATAGATAGATAGATAGATAAATAGATATATGCATATAGATCCCTAGTATATCCAATTTAGGTGTCTCAATTAATACAGATCCAGCTATTTGTGTATTCTTGAATGTAATGTCAATTTGGAATGCATCAGTATCTCTTTTGTAGACCTTTATTGAGTCTATAGAGTTACTAGCAATATTAATATGCAGAAATCTTGTGGAGAAAGACAGTATTTCATCCCTAGTCTTGCCTACCGAATCTTGCTTAAATATTTCCCAGCCAAAGATTGTCACTGTCTTGCACTCCCATTCCTCTTGTTGTTTTTATGTTGGCTCGCGCTTGCGCTCCAGCCAACATCTTGCGGTAGTAGCAGATTTGGAGGTGCAGTCACTGTTGGTGCATCCCTCATTCCCCAATAAGCCAGCATGCAGGTTCCACACTAGGAATATATAATGTGGTGAGCACATCTAAGGAAAGGTCCACTGCAATGAGAGCAAAGCTTGTCATATGCAACAGCACCTCCCAACGTGCCTTCCCTAACCTAAACATGGCGGCACTGACTGCCGCAGCCACTTTATTTGCTGATGAGGGAACCCACTCCCCATCAGCATGATGTCCCCTTTCCCATTGTATGTGTGTGCTGAGGGGGTGCCCAATCCCCTCAGCATCATGAGCCCCCCAACAGTCTTTCCTTGCCGATGGGAGGCCCAATCCCCATTGGCTGTAGTCCCCCTCTGCCTAGTTTAATTTGCCAATGGGGGAGCCCACTCCACATCAGCATAATGTACCCAGCTCTCGATGTGTGCTGTGTGCCAAGGGGGTGCCCAACCCCCTTAGCATCATGTGCCCCCCACCCATTTCTGTGCCAACAGGGGACCCAATCCCTACTGGCTGTGGTACCCCTCCCTGTTATGTAGGTGGTACACTGGGAGCCCACCCCAGTGTACCAAACAAACACCTGCAGAGAAAGAAAACCGACCCTTGTTGTCTTTTTCTTTTAACCTGTAAAAAAAGAAAACGGTCCCTTGCGGTCTCTCCTGCCCCCACCCACAACCAGCACCCACCCTATGTGTACCCTGCCTCTCCACATCCCCTCACCCCATACTTACCTCTGGAGTCTGGCGCGATGATCTTCGGTGGACTGGGAACACGTCTGCACTCTTCAAAGCCGACCGCGAACTGAAGAAATGCCGGTAAGATGTACAATGGCATAAATAGAGTTTTTTCAACTTTGGTGCATATCTCAGGCATTTTTGGGAATTTTGGCACCAAATTTTCAACATGGGGTTATTGGGACCCCTCCTCATGAATTCAGTCACCGTCATGGGGTTATTTGGTCCCAAAAGGTGATTCCGCAGTCACTGCGTGGAATCACCTTTTGGGACAGATTAACAAAATGACAATGCTACTGTTCATGAGGGGGGCTCTCAAAAAGCCTATGTTGCAAATTTAGTGAAAAAAATCCAAAAAATGGCTATTTTGCGAGCGTGCGTTGCGCGGTTTCCACGCACGCTCGTAACTTCGTGAATCTGTAATATTTTCACTCCAGATTTTCAAAACTGCCATTTTTCCACACCTCCTTATGAACAGTGCAGATGTCATTTTACACATCCTGGCCAAAATGTCTTTTCCCTTGCTCTGCACAGAATAGTGCAGTTGCTGTGGGAAATCAGTTTTTGGGCAAGATTGAGAAAATGATAATGACCCTGTTCATGAACAGAGGTCCTAAAATGCCTATGTTGAAAATTTGGTGACGAAAGTCCAAAAAATGACTGTATTATAAGCATGCATTGCGCAGTTTCCACGCACTATTGCAACTTCGCAAATTTACAATATTTGCATGCCAGATTTTCAACACTGGCATTTTTTCACACCTCCTCATGAACAGTACAGCTGTCATTTTTCACAGCCTGTCCAAAATGTGTTTCTGCACCTGTGGTGCACAATGGTGTGGTCACTGTGGGAAATCAACTTTTGGGACAGATTAACAAAATCACAGCACAGCTGTTCATGAGGGGAGGTCCCAAAATGCCTATGTTGAAAATGTGGCTAAAAAAATCCCCCAAAAAATTTGGTTATGGATGTGTGTTGCGCAGTTTCTATGCATGCTCATGACTTTACCAATTTTTCATATTTTCACTCCAGATTTTCAACATTGCCATTTTTTTACACCTCCTCATGAACAATACAGTTGTCATTTTTCACATCCTGCCCAAAATGTGTTTTCATCCCTGTGTCGCCAAATGGCATAACCACTGTGCAAAACCACCTTTCAGCTAACAAACTGATTGTGCCTCTGTTCATGAGGTGGGGTCACAAAAAGCCTATGTTGAAAATTTGGAGTGAAAATACCAACAAATGCCTACGATGTTAGGGTTTCCAACTGTAACACCCCACCCTGTAGAGACTGCCAGGCATCAGGAGTGTGACTTGGGATCATTGGCTGTAACGCTCACGCCATTCCACCCCCACCTCCACCCTGCAGCCAGTGACAGGCATCGAGGTGTGCCTTTGAGTGTTCGACCCTAAAGTTCACCCCATTCTCCTATACTGCGCTCGTCTCAGCCTATTTCCTCAAGGAATGGGGGTAAGTATAAGGTTCAAAGACCCCAAAGCACACCATGACACTTGTCAGTGTCTACAGGGTAGGGTGAGGTAAAATGGCATGAACGTTATAGCTGACAACCCAAAGGCACACCCCAACACCTGTCAGTCTCTGCAGGGTGGGGGAGGGGTTGGCATCAGTTCAATACTTCACTGCCATTCCTATTATGCATCTCTAACTACTGCACTACCAATGCCAATGCCAGCAAGACAATATTCGGCATTGACAAATGCTTGGTTCTTATAGGTTTTAATGATTTCTATGATTTCATTAATTTTCTTCTTTTCATTTTCTTTTCCACTTTCTCTATGTTCCTGGTAATTTCTGTTGTCCTCTCAGTTATTATAATTTGGACTTTCTGTGGGTAGGTTAGGGAGATTCCATTCAGTTTTAATAAAGATTCCATTTTCCATATATTATTTCCAGGCATTCTGATTGGCAATATGGTAGAACACAATCATTATATGCTATGTTTGGAGATCTTGAAAAGTAAATCTTCTCTTCAATATCAGTTAAACGAAGCAAGTGTACCATCCATTTTGTAAAAATCTCCTGAGTCACTTTTTCTAGTTTTGGTACCTCATATATTTCTATTAGATTTTATTTTTTATTTCTATTTCATTGAGCACTAGGATTACAATACCTTTGAACCAGAGGTTCTTTTACAAAGGTTCTGTGTTGAAAGGAATGACGCAACAAATCTGGGTACAGACTAGGTATTTACAATCACAGGATCAAAGTGTTACAAACATGAGACAAAAATTGCAGTTACATTGTAACAGAGAATGACCTAGTCAAGTAAGTGCTGATGTGGGGCTGAGAGTGCAGTCAAGTAGGGATGGGAGAGTGGGGGAAATGGGGAGGTGGGGGTAGGGTAGGGTAGAGAGAGAGGGTGTGAGCCTTCCTTAGACTGGAGGTGGGAAACAAAGGAGGGAGGGTGGGGACAGAGACTGAGTAGTAGGGGACAAGAGGTAAAGTGGTTGGTGGGAGAGGTCAGAGGAGACAGAGGAGGAGAAGAAGGGGCATGCTCAAACTGAGGGAAATCAGCAAGAGGGCCTTTGTAATGTGGGAGCGGGAAGAGAGGGGGAGGAAGAGAGGGGGCGGGAAGGAGGGAGTGGTTAAGGAATGAGAAATTGAGGCGTGAGAGGGGAGTAATAGGAGGAGAAAGGAAACAAGGAAGGGGGTGCAGGGCAGGGACCCAGGACTAGGCAAAACAATCACAACAACTTAAGGTGAGAGGTGCTGTTGAAGCTTGTGTTCAAAAATGCTTAGTTTAGGCTTAGCAGTCACATCGGGGGGGGACTGTTAAGAAGAGTGGGTGCTCTATTAGCAAAGGTGCACTGGGCTAAGGAGGTCCTGTAGAATGGGACGAGGAAGGATGGCTTTGAGGTGCTGTATGTACACCGCATTTTGTGCACTAGTAGGATGATGGTTTCAGTAAAAGGGGGCATAAGGACCAGGCTAATCTTTTTTGCAAGTAGGCAGGTGTGGTAGGAGACCCTAGTCTTGAGAGGTAGCCAGTTGGTTACTTTGTATAGTTTGCAGGTATGGGTCCACCTATCAGACCCAGAGACAAGTCTACAGGACTTGTTCAGCAAAAGTGAAATTCTCTTTAGAGAGGTATTGGAGGCTGTACCATAGATAACTAGTCCATAATCAACAAGTGAAAGGATTGAACTAGTTACCACCAGTTTCAGAGCCTCAGTGGTCATATAGTGGTGATATCGATAAAGGATTCCAATTTTGGAGTTGATGACCTTAGCAATATGATTAATATGGAGATTGAATGAGAGAGCAGTTTCAAGTGTTATGCCCAAGTATTTAAACACTTGAACTTGCTCAAGGGGTTGGTTTAGTTGTTACAGATGATCAGGCTTGCAGCTTGGTGTGTGTTGTGAGGGTTAGAGAAGAGCATGACCATAGTCTTTTTGTAGTTCATGAGCAGTTTATGTTGCTCAAACCAGGTCTCCACTAATTTAAAGTTGGACTAAAGGTCAGCCATAAGTGAGAGTGGGTCAGGGCTGCGAGAGAAAAGGACCACATCATCTGCATATAGATCCATGCTATTGCTACAGGCAAAGGGGAGATTATTGATGAATAAGCTAAAGACTAGAGTTCTAAGGATGGAGCCTTGCGGGACTCCAGACCATATGGGAAGATTGTTTGAGAGGGTGTTGCAGATCTTAACCTGCTGGGTACATCCACTAAGGTAGCTTTTAAACCAGCTAGTAACCTCTGGGGAGAACCCAAGAGAAAGGAGAGTGTGGAGCAGGAGGGAGTGGTTAACTGTATTGAAGGTCTTAGTTAGGTCAATGTAGATTGACCCAACTAGATGGCTATCATTCAAAGCCTTGTGGATGTAATTGATGTAAGCAAGCAGGGCAGTGGTGGTACTGTGTGACTTTCTAAAGCCATGCTGTTGCGGGCACTGTAGGTTGTGTTTGGCAAGGTACTCCATAAGCTGGTCTGTGACAATGCGCTCCAGGGCTTTAGAGAGGGGAGGAAGGATGGATATGGGGCGATAGTTGTTACTTATCGTTTTGTCACCTCTTTTATGTACTGGTATGACTATAGTAGTTTTCCAAAGGCTAGGGAATTGTCTGAGAGAGAGATAAATTGAGCAGACAGGTTAGAGGGGCAATGACAGCATCTAGGGAAAGGCGTAGATATTCTATATCACTTTGATTGTCACCTTTAATTATGTCAAATGAAGTTAGAGTATGGTTTTGTACCAACTCTTTATGGTACTTGATTATTTTTGTTTCCCCTTGTCCATCTCCATAAGGTTTCAGGGATGCTTGTTGGTCTTGGTCTCCCTCCTCGGGCCTCTTCTTTGTTCTCAATATTTACACCCTTGTTAGTAGTCCCTATCAGCGGTTTAATCATAGCTCCCTATCCAAAAGTATGGTTCCAGTTTCCTTAGCACTTACTGACTCTATTCTTTCATGTCTCATTGTTGTTTCTACATATTTTTCCTGGGGGGTTTCCCCTTTTCCTTATTCTTTAAGTTTTGTTATATCATTCTTTTTGCCTTTTTTTACTTTTCCAGCAGCTTTCATTTTTTGAGGTGGGTTGACGTAACATTCACAGACATTATCTTTGTCGAACAGTGAAGGGAGAGTTGTTTGAATTGCTTTATTTTCTTTGGGTGCAATTGTTTCCATATTTATTTCATTTTGTACAATAGAAGAATAATTTACACTTTGAGTATTATCACTTAATTTATTTAGTTTCACTTGATTATAGTAAACATCTGTTCTTGGATTGGAAATCTCAGGAGTCCAGTTCTGGACACAATAAGCTAGTTAGCGTCTCCCCTCCATTTGCACCCTATCATCCACTGGCTCACCCCACTGCCTTGTCACAGTGTGTGTCCACCTTTAGGTCATCAAATATAAAGACACCCAGGTCTCTTTCCGGTTTGATGCTCACCAGTACCACTCCCCCTATTTGGCATTGTGACCATGGATGCATGCAGGCAAACAGCCTGATTTTGCAATTCTTGGCACAACAACTTGTTTGCCAGCTTTTATAGCACTCCTCAAGCTTACCAGGATCTGTATTCATTTCCCCACACACCACAAGTGTACAATCTATTGTGTCATCTGCAGAAAGTTATACCTTCACTACCTGTTCCTCTGCAATGTTGCTTATAAAGATATTAAAGAGTACTGGTCCCAGTACTGATCCATGCGTCACACTACTATGCACCCTCCCTTGCACGTAGTGAATGCCATTTAACAATACAGTCTTTCGCCTATCCTCCAAAGAATTTCTTACCCAGCTTACTATGTTTACTCCCCCCCCCCCATGCTGTACAGCTTTTTAATGAGTCTTCTATGCGGAACAATTTCAAAATACTTATTGAAACTGAAGTAGGCAACATCCACCATGGTAGCCTGATCTACCTCCCTGTCTAACCAGCCACCAAAATCTATAAGATTAATTGAACATGACACCCCCCTTGGGAGTCTGTGCTGACTCCTATTTTGTAAGCCACTCAATTCAAGGTATTTCATTATCCATTCTTTCTGTAGTAATTACATTTATTTCCTCACCATTGAAGTCATGCTGACTGGCCTGTAATCGCCCGCTTCTTGCCTGCTCCCACTTCTGTGATGTGGTACTACATCTGCCCTCCTGCAGTACTAATGGAGCACCCAATTTACAGTGAGTGGTTCATTAGGACTGTCAAAAGTGAGGTCAGCACCTCTATGAGCTCCATTAAAAACCTTGGAAATATGCAGTATGGCCCTGTCAAATGTAACATTTGCAGGTTCTTTCAGGACTCTATCCTCTGTAAACGGACTACTGGCCACACCACTTCTTTACATGCCACTGATACAAAAATGTGAACCTTCAACATCCATTTCATTTGTTACAACAGAACAAAATGTATTGTCCATGACGTCATCTATTTCCTTGCATCCTTCCATTCAACCCTTACCCTCCTTGGCCTTACAATACCTGCTGTGGTTTTTCACCTTTCACTGTCATACCTGTAAAAATATTGTATCCACTTTCAGTACTGCCTGTGCTATCTTCTGCCACTTGTGCCTTTGTGCTCCTGACTGCTTTCCCTGCCTACATCTCCTTCTCCTGATACACCTGTCTAACCTCCTCCCTCTGTGTCTCCTTATACCTCCTGAATGCTACCTTTATTGTCTTTACCTTCACAGAAAACTATTTTGAGAACCATGGTGGGCTCCTTTTCATTTTCCTTTCCCATAACTGCATGATGCAGAGGTTTGTTGCCTTCACCATGGCACCTTTCACCTTTGACCACCACTCCTACATTCATCACAAGTAATCCCATCATGCCAATGCATACTGAGACATTATATCATCATCATATAATTGCCCATCTGGAAATACACTGCTCCCACCTTTCTGTGGTTCACTTTTGATACACTTCTTATACTGAAGAACACTGTACGGTGATCATTACTCCCCAGATGGCCTCCACTGCAACATTCACAATACTGACCCCATCGCTTAGCACATGGTTCAATATCACTCCCTGATGAGTTGGCTCCAATCATACTTGCATGAGCAATACCACTGTCAGGGAGTACAGAATGTACCTGCTCCTACCTAAAGCTGCAGCTGTGATGCTCCAGTCTCCATCATGCATATTGAAGCCCCACACCAGCAGCATCCACCCTTGGATGGCTTCTGACAGAATGTTGTCCATGTCCTCCACCTGTGCCACAGCTATGTGTATCATTCCAGTGCAAAAAACAGTTTCATTCCACTTTTGAATGGTGACCAACAGAATATGAGTACAATATATTCCCAGCATCTCTCTTACTTTCATACTTTCACTTACATAAAGGAAACTCCTCCCCCATTGTTAACCACCCTGTCTTTCATGAACAGCATATGTTCTTGTATTGATAGTTCCAAGTTACAGTTGTCATTGTACCATGACTTGGTAATGATGCCAATATCTACGTTGTCCTCAGTCCTTATGGCCACTATGTTAGCCACATTATTCCACAGACTTCGATCATTTGCACACATGGTCTTCCACATACTACTGCCACCTGACTTACCAGCCCACTCTTTTCCATTTGGCCTTTTTACCTTTACTTGTCTGCCCTCATTTCCATACCCATGTACCCACATGAACACCTTTGGTCAGAGCCATACACAGAGACATCACATTCAGTATGGATACCTATCACATTTACCTGTATTCATCATCTCATCATCATGCCTGTCCTTTCTTTCTTCCTAGGGGTACTGGCAGTTGTTAAGCTAGACGGCAAAAATATTTATGGAACACATCCCACTCTTAGCTTCGGTTTGGCATTGGTCCATCCCAGTTCTTCTAATGTCTTGGGGTCTCGCTCATAACAAGACCCCTCAAAATGTGCAGTGTAAATGTGACTGTACTGAGAAGGCTAGATATCTTTTCTCCCACAGAAATGAATCCAGACTTTATGGCTGGTTTTATCACTTGAGAAATCAAAGAAATAAAGACCTCAGCCTTTTCGGCTTTCAGTTTTACAACCATTTTTGACACAGTCCCACATAAAAGATTAATAAGTTAACCAGCCTGGGGGTGGTAGCCTGGGTAACAAATTAGCTGCACAGCAGGACACAGAGGGTTATAGTAAATGGAGTACACTCTGAAGAAAGGGTGGTTACTAGTGGGGTATGACAGGGTTCAGTACTGGGACAGTCCTCTTTAATGTCTTTATAGGAGACATTGCAGAGGGGCTGGAAGGAAAAGTATGCCTCTGCAGATGGCACAAAGATCTGCAATAGGGCAGATACACAAGATGAGGTGGAAAGGAGGAGAAGAGACTTGGCAAGGTTGGAGAATGGTCAAAAGTATGACAGCTAGGATTCAGTGCAAAGTAATGCATCTGGGAAACAAAAGCCCAGATGAAGAGTACATAATGGGGGGGTATGAACAACAACAACAAAAAAGGAAAAGGACCTGGGGTAGTTATATCAGATGACCTTAAGGTAGGCAAGCATTGTGAGAAGGCAGTAAGGAGAGCTAGGGGGATACTGGGATGCATAGGGAGAGGCATCACCAGTAGAAAATAAGAAGTTGTTATCCCTCTGTACAAACAGTTGGTGAGACTCCTATCTGGAGTACTGCATACAGTTCTGGAGATCCCATCTCCACAAGGACATAGACAGGATGGAGGCAGTCCAGAGGAAGGCAACTAAAATGCTGCAGGGTCTGCAACAGAAGCCATATGAAGAGAGACCAAAAGAGCTTAATATGTACACCCTTGAGGAAAGAAGGGAGAGGGGGGGACATGACAGAAACTTTCGAGTACCTCAAGAGAATCAACAAAGTCCAAGAGGGTAGCATCTTTCACAAATAAAAAGTGCAAAAACAAGCGAACACAATTTGAACATGGATGGGGGGACGGCTCAGGGGCAACGTGAGAAAATATTTATTTCACAGAAAGAGCGGTGGACACATGGAACAGACTTCCTGAGGAGGTTGTGGGGTCAATAACAGTGGAGAAATTCAAGAATGCATGTGACAGCAATTATAGTGGGGGGTAGGAGGAAGTAGGCTGTTGGTTAACTAGAATCTGCAGCTTATCCAATAAGTAGAGAAATGGGCAGACTGGGTGGGCCAAGCGGTCCTTATCTGTCATCAAAATCTATTTTTCTGTTTCTATATACAATGCAGTATGGCACTGTCAGATGTAATAAAACAATTAAAAAAAGGTTCTCACAAAATAAATGTAAAGACAAATAATCAAGGTAAAGAAAACATATTTAAACAGTATAACACCTCAAAGAAATAAACACTGAAGTATTCAGATACATTCAGTCTTCAAAGGTTGACCCTGTGTTACATTTTGGAGAGAAATGTGTTTCCCTGTCAAACTGGAGAGCTGCCTCGAGTGACTTCAAGCAAAACCATGGACACTGTACTAATAAGTTCATGCTCACATTTCTGAAGCCATGAAGTGACATATTCAAAACTCCAAATTCTTGGTTTCAGGAAAGGAACTGCACAGAATATTGTCCATACAAAGAAAACAATACAAAACACAACTGACAGCTTCAGCTTTTATTCAGGCACAGTTAAATCAGGATCCTTTAGAGGTATGGATATAATTTACAAAAATAGAGACATTTCAAACAGCTGCACATAAGTAATCAATTCATGTCCCCTTTAAACATAACACTCACAATCTAACAAAGATGTAAGATAATTAAACATCTAAATTTGAACAAAGAAACAGAAGTGCTAAAAGTAACACACTGGGGCAAATTATTATAAAAATCAGTTGTTTTAAAAGATAATGATCTTTGGCCAACATTAGTATATTTAAAAGAAGAATAAAAACATTTAGCAACCGACAACTAGGTTGCCACGTTTGGAGATACAAATGGGAAAAGTTCTGAAATACTATATGAAGACATGCCTAAACAATGTTTTGCATAGAAATAGTATGTTTATATTTTAAATAACTATCAAAAGGTAGAACATTCATGGTCTGGTACAGTATACAATGATGGGTCTTATTCGTAAGCCCTGTAACAAATCGACAAACAGAATTATAAGAATCCAGACCCAGACAAAATTGTCTCACCTATGGCAAAATAGCATATCAAGCCATAGTCAATTAAGGAGAATAAACACCTTTTGCCAGTAGTCTCCTAGAATCAAAAGTTAGGGACTTTTTTATTCTAAATAATATCCCCAGCCTTTGGTGAACAGATTTAATCAACCCAGAAATATGACCCTCACAAGTCAAAGAACTGTCAAGGGTTAATCTCAAATATTTTAACTCAGCTGCCACCTGTAAATGATCACCATTCCTAGCAAAAATTCTAAACTCTAAGTTATTTCTCTTTCTTGGACCAGAAAATAACATGGTCTTAGTCTTTTTTATATTAATAACTAATTTATGCTGAAAGCAGCAGTCTTGTAAAAGATCAAAGTTCTTTTGAACCGAGTCATTAAGATCACTTAGATTCTCCCCCCCCCCACACACACACACACAATCAGCGTAAAATATCATATCTGTTAACGGACATGCTTTAGATAACTAATATAAAAAAATTTTAAAAGCTTGGGACCCAATATTGACCCCTGGGGGACACCACAATGAATATCTATGGATTCTGATAAGACACTATTAACCTTAATTCTATGTACCCTATTTAACAAATAATTATGAAACCAGTTAACCATGTCTTGGGAAAAATATGTATGTAGTAAATCTTGAAGAAGTAAGTTATGATATATAACTAGTGAATGCCTTGGTGAGATCCACAAAAACGGCGTCTACCAGACCGCCAGAATCCAGGGCCTGATGGACATAGTCTATGAATCTCATTAAGGCAGTCTCAGTGCTATGCTTCTTTCTATAACTGTGTTGTACCTGAGTAATCAAATCATATTTATTAACAAATTCAGTACCTGATCAAAAACGATATGCTCTAGAACATTTGACAATGGAGCCAGAAGCAAATAGGGTATGTAATTAACTGGTGATTTAACAAGCTCAATTTTAAATAATGAGCAAATGACTGCCTGCTTCCATATCTGGGGAAACTCCCCATAACAAAATGAATAATTAAAAAGTTTGACCAGAGGAGTAACCATAGACTCTTTAGCAATTTTAAGCAATCTTAAGTCCAATCCACCCAGACCAACACAAGGTTTAGGATTCAATTTAACAAGATAGGACTGAACTTAATCAACTGATAACTGTCTAAGATAAAATTTTGGGGCACTATTGTTTACATTATTCTGCCTGATAAAATCACTTAAACCATCATTAACAAAAGAGTCTCTATACATATTCATGTTCCAAAATGGAATATTAAGTATATTGGCCATTTCTAGTGAGTAATTAGTTATCTGATTTTCAGTCTCAAGAGCTTGAATATCACAAATATTTGCTTACTAGTAAGTTCTTTAAAAGTTTGCCAAATATTCCACTGGTCCCCAAGCCTATCCATTAATTTATTTTTGTAATAAGCTATTTGTGTACTTCTTATTAATGTTTTGCATCGATTTTTAGTCTTTTTATATTCTCACTGTGATGTGATATCTCCATGCTTCCTAAATCTGGCCCATGCTTTGTCCTTGTCTCCAATAATTTTTAAGATCTCATGTGAAATCCATTTATTACCCCAAATGTGCATTTTTCTAAGAGGGCCGAATTTTCACAGATGGTGTTAAACATTTCACAGAATTTATTATAAGCAAAATCAAAACTATCAATGGTGTCAAGAAATGACCAATCCTGTTCAGCTAATGCCTGGTTAAAAGCCGACACATCAATATTTTTCAAATTCTGAGACTCAGTAATGGCTGGTTTAGGAGTTTTCCTAACTGTCCGATAACGAAAAAATGGACAGTGATCATTTGTATCATCCGGTAAAGCATCAGCCTTAACTATCTTTTCTGGGTGAGAAACCACTATCAAATCAAGAACTGATTGGTAACCTGATTTATAATTAGTACATGTACTTAAATTAATCAATTGACAAAGACCACGGTCCTGAAAAAAAGTTGTGAAAACTGTCAGACTGTTTACTAAACCAGTCAGAGTTAAAATCCCATAAAAGAAGTTGTTCCCTATGTTTTGGTACACTATTCAAGCACTGGGATAAAAGTTCCCTACCATCACCCAAAAACACAGGTGGTATATAAATAACACTAATTGCAAGCTTTTTTCCCCTCCCAGGTGAACATTTAGAGACAAAAAATTGCAATTTGATAAGGTAGTCAATGATGAGGTTTCAGAAACCACTAACTTTTCAGAAACATAAAATAAACACCCACCTACCCTGCTTTTAATTCTATCCCTTCTAAAAATGTTATTATCCCTAATATCAGTTTCCTCATAAGAGACCTGCTCCTTTAACCAGGTTCCTGAGAGGTCTAGTATATCGAATGTATTGGTTTCCATCCATACCTCGACTTGGTCTTTATTTGCTAATACATTTCTAACATTAAGGTGGCCAATCTTTAAGGCACTGTTACTTTCTTTAACTGTATTTTCACCCAGGATGGACACAATTAGTGGTACCCTATATTTTTTCTCATCAGGCATCTTTAAAGACAGACCTACCTTTAAAGAAACCCTAATTCTCCTAACAAACTGATGTTCCATTCTTAAATATACCAGACAGTTTAAATGACCCCTATATGCAACAATAAAAACTGTTGGTCGAATGAAAATGTAGGTATCTGCCTCAGTTCCCTTCATTTTTAAATAGGCACAGCCTAACAAACTAACCCCTTAATCAACTTATGTTGGGGCATGAGACAACTCTCCATAGGTTACAAAGAGGCTTACAACAAGTAAAATTTATATTTTCCAAAGATACAATAATAATAGTTAAACAGAAAATAAAAGAAAGACAAAAAACAAAGAAACAAAGAAAACCCTCAATGCAGCCACCCCACAGCCTCCTGCCATAGACTCCCACTGGTGTCTCCCACCACTCCAGTGGGAACCACTCACACAGACAGCCACTTGAGAGGCTCTTCTTTTGCAGCATCAAAGTGTGTCACTACCAGTGCTCCAAACCCCTGACCACTGTCACCAGCTAGGATGAATGAGAGGAGGTAGGCAAATGCTTTTATAAATGCTGTTATATTGACCAAATACTTCTGCTCAGTGTCCACAGAGGAAGGGGAAGGGGAGGGACTGCAAAAAGTAACAGTAACTTTGAAGGTGGAGATGTGGACACTAGCTCTTTTTCAGAGGAGAAGGTCCTGAAGGCATTCACAAATCTGAAGGTGGACAAAGCAATGGAGCCAGACGGAGTACATCCAAGGGTGTTGAGGGAATTCAGGGAGGTACTAGTTGCATCTGTAATAGTCCTATTTAAAAAATCACTGGAAACTGGAATAGTCCTAGAGACTGGAGGAAGACAGGTGTAATCTCACTTCAAAAAAGTGGTAGCAGTGAAGAGGCTGGACATCATAGGCCAGTAAGCCTGACATCAGTGGTGGGAAAGTTAATAGAGTCACTGCTGAAGAAAAAGATTATGGAATATGTTGAATCCAATGGCTTACAAGACCTAAGGTAGTATTGATTCACAGGGGGAGGTCATGTCAAACAAATCTGATGGATTTCTTTGACTGGGTGACCAAGGGATTAGATCAGGTAGGAGCTGTGGATGTGGCCTACCCAGATTTCAGTCAGGCTTTCAACAGCATTCCACACAGGAGACTAGTAAGACAGCTGTGTAGCTTAGAGGTGGATAAGAAGCTGGTAAACTGGGTACAAAACTGGTTAGGGGATAGGTGACAGAGGGTGGTGGTAAATGGAGTTCACTCCAATGAAGGGAGGGTGACCAGTGGGGCCTCAGGATTCAGTTCTGGGACCAGTCCTCTTTAATGTCTTTATAAGTGACATTGTAGAAGAGCTGGAAGAGAAGGTCTGCCTCTTTGCGGATGACACCAAGATCTGCAACAGGATGGACACTCCGAGGAGGGGGGAATGAGCAGAAATCTGAGAAAACTCAAGAAGTGGTCAAGGGTATAGCCGCTGGGTTTCAATCTGAAAAAGTACAAAATAATGTACTTAGGGCACAGAAACACAGGGTTGGAGAACAAAATGGGTGTAGGGTATTAACGACAACCAAGCAGGAAAGGGATCTGGGGCAATCATACTGGATGACCTAAAGGTAGCCAAGCAGCACAACAAGGCAGTCTGGAGGGTAAGTGGGATGCTGGGGTGCATAAGAAGGGGTATCACCAGCAGGAAGAGGGATGTGGTGTTCCCCTGTATAGACCACTGATAAGACCCCACCTTGAGTAATGTGTCCAGTTCTGGAGATCACATGTCTGGAAGGACATAAATAGAGTGGAGGCCGTCCAGAGGAGGGCAACTAAAATAGTGCAGAGTCATAGAGCATTGTTTTGGGTGATGCCTGGGGGGGGGGTGGTATTATGCCTGGGTATTTGTCTGTCTTGTCTTTTTATTGTAGTATGGTACATTATTGTTTTGTGCATTGTTTTATTCTGTATGATTTTATTGGAGAACACTTAATAAAGTTAAATTTAAAAAGAAAATAGTGCAGAGTCTGCTTCAAAAGCCCTATGAGGACAGAATAAAGGCTCTCAATATGTACACCCTGGAAGAGTGTATGAAGACGGAATATGATAGAGACCTTTAAATACCTCACAGAGGTAAATAAGGTATAGGAGGGAAGTATTTTTCAAAAAAAGGTGCTGAAGAACAAGGGGCATACTATGAAACTGGAAAGGGGTAGAGTCAGTAAAGATGTAAGGAAGTACTTCTGCCTAGGCAGAGTGGTGGATGCCTGGAACAGTCTTCCGGTAGAGGTGGTGGGGGCAAAAACAGTAGTGAGGTTCAAGAATGTATGGGATAGGCATAAGGGAATCATAGAGGAAAGGAAAGGAGGAAGGAAGAAAGAGCTGTACATCAAGTAGGGTCTGCGGTGAGAATGTAGGTAGGGAAAATGGGTAGACTCGCTAGGCCAACCAGCCCTTATCTGCTGTCAGATTCTATGTTTCTATGTCCCCCCACCACCAAACATCCTTCTGATATACATTTAAAAATACCCTGGTGTCTAGTGGTCTCCTCCTCCCCCAGATCACCCCTCTCAGATAAGTTATTAAAATTCCCCTGGTCTCCAGTGGTCCCCTCTGTCCCCGATCACCCCCTTGTAGTTTATGAAAACGTTCCCAGTGTCCAGTCCTGAACACTCTCCCAATATACAATTAAAAATACCCTGGTGGCTAGTGATCTCCTGCTCCCCAGGTTCAAATACCACTGCACACCGTGTCCCAGATTCCCCCCAACTCACTTCTACTGCCCCCAGAGCTCCCCTTGTGGTGACCGGCACTGACTGTCCACTCACCTCCTCAGCCAGCTGCTAAATGAAAGTTTATAATCACACACTAACTGTAATCAGCTATGAGAACAGTAGGCATCATTGCAAAATATAATTTGGTGGCTGGCCATGCAGGTGATCGGAAGGTCTGTACCAGTCCCCAAGGGAGTCCCCGGGGGATGTATGGGTGGGTGTGGAGGATCAGACCTGAGGGAGCAGGACAGGCAGGCAGACAGACCACTATCCACCAGGACATTTTTAATTGTAAATCAGAGGGAAGGGTGTTTGGGGCTTGACACTGAAAAAGTTTTCATAACTGACTGAAGGGGTGGTCGGGGAGGGTGGACCACTGGAAACCAGAAAAGTTTCTGCAACTAATGGAAGAGTGATCAGGGAGACTACTGGATACCAGAAAAGTTTCTATAACTTACTGGATGGGTGATCAGAGGCAGGGAGACCACTGGACACCAGGGAAGTTTTTATACCTTACCTGGGCACTAGGACAAGACCACAAACACCAGAACAGCACGGTCAAGAACCACAAAACCAAAATGGCGTTAGCAATTACAACACCCTACCAAAAGAGTGACCTGCAAAAACAAAGTCAATGGTAGCGATCCACAGACACAATGACTGCTACCATGCCTAAACAGAAATAAAATGTACATTAAGTTTTTGCAGGTGGCTCAACCCCTGAACCCCCCCAACTAAAAATAACTATCTTGGGGGGGCACCTCAGGGATGGGAAGAAACACAGACCGCCACCAGAGCGACCACAAGGAAACATGCCAGCAATGACTGTTTGCATGGTGCTCTGCCCCCCGCACCCGCCCTCCTGAACCACCCCTACTAAACATAACTACCTCCGGGGGCGAGGCAACTCAGAGACACATGCAAACCTTGGGGGGGGATTGTTGAACAGGGGAACAAAAGGTTAACACAGGAGGGGAAGGGGGGACACAAAAAACAAAAAGAAACAGACATCCCAGAAATCAAATCCCAGTCCACTGACTTGCCACCATCCTCCCTGCCTGTGGCCCTGTCCTTTGCATCACAGCAGCTGCTCGGCAGAACCCCTCCCAGTGTAGATTTCATTCCTTTCTCCTCTTCTCCCCATCAGCAATACAGTTACAGAGATAGCGCTAACCTGACCTGCGCTATACTATCCCTGTGGAGTTTCTCTTCTCACCCGCTACACCTTACCGGTAGGGTGACTGGGGCTAGGGCATGATTAGGGGACACAGGTCATAAGATGTGGTGTGAAGAGGTAGTAATTAGCATGGTACTGATGGCTACTTGTTGCCTCTTCAAACCTACCAGTATGCTAGTGCACCTACATGCAAGGAGTTTTCAGCTGCTTTGCATAGGCATGCCTTCATATTTTACAGTCAATCCCAAATGGGTTAGCAACTCATTACCCATGCCATCCAATATGACATTTTGCAGTCCTTCCCTGCTTTGGATCTGCAAGGTGGTGTTAGCAAGTCATTAACCTTGTTTGTGATCACATATCCCATTTAAATATCCCTACTACTACTTCTGCTGCTACTACTGCTACGACTACTACTGCAAAGCAATCAAAAGGGCATAAGAATGTTTCTTTTGAGTGGTTAGCTATGTGGGTGGCAGTCCTTCTCTACAGAATAGTAGCATATAGTAACGCACAACTGTGCAATGAGAATGCTCTTTTAAAGCAGTCACTACTGTAAGTTATGCACCCACTCTGAAATAATCAAGTGTGTGTGTGTGTTGTCTGTGCTATTAAGCAGTTAGCAGCATGAGAAAGAATCCTTTCTAGAGCAGTCAGTGGTGTCCAGTAACATATTGTACATCTGTGCAGTGGAATTTCTGTTCTAGAGCAGTCATTGTTGTACATGATGATTCTACTCTGTAGCAGTCACCAGAACATATGAGAATCCTGCTCCTTAGCAATTAGCAGTGTAAGTGAAAATATTATCAAAAGCAGATTGTGATGTAAGTGAAAATCTTACATTAAAGTACACCAGTATACATAGATGTATCAGTTCTAGAGCAGTCCATGGTGTACACTGTCACATGTATGTGCAGTGAGAATCCTGCTCCAGAGCCAACAGTTGCAGACAGTTGCACACATAGTGTGCAAGGATCATGATCCAGAGCAGCCAGTGGTGTGAATCTTTCTCTAAAGCACTTTGCTGTGCAAAATACCTTTCCTGAGCAGTCAAAAGTCTATCAATACCCAGCTCTACTGCAGTTACATGTGTGATTAAAAATCCTGCTTTGCAGCACCTGCCAGCAAGTGACTGAGAATAAGAGGATGAAATGAGTATCCTCATTCAGAATAATTAGCAGTCAGTGAGCCTCTGGGTCTAGAGCACTCAGAAATGATGCAACTACACCAAATGATGCCGTACAAGTGATAGTGTTTTGTATATCCATGGCTTAGATTCCCCCCACATGAAAAAGGGTCAGTCCAGAAAAAGTTGTTGTGTCCTTCTGCATAAATGAAGTGCTTCCACCATCTAATGCTCCATCTTCTAGAGGATGGACTGTCTTAGAAGTCAACATCCCAGCCGGAAGACTCCTCTTCTACTACTGCCTTACTGGAGGGAAAATACTCAAAATTGACATATGGTGATCCCTGTGTGGAGATAAAAAACAGAACAAATTATTGTTGCATAATTAGGATTTATAAAGAGACCTCAGAAATGGGGACTGTCTCAGTTTTTACAGATTTTCCCTTTTTGGTGACAGTCTTTTACTAAGTTATAACTGGTCACTTGAACTGCATCAGTCAGCAGGCAATGTGTGGAAGATATTCCATATGTGTTCAGTTACATTATGGATTTTTTTATCACCACAGTAAAGATTTCAGGTTGATTGGGGAGCTTGGACAGGGGTACTGAGGTAACGCCCTCCTCTATGAGATACATGCGGATCTTTGATGCTGGGGTAAACAGCAAATACCCTCTTTTCTGAAATGGGGATCTTTAACAAGGGTATAAGGATAAACAAAACTTGCCAGTTGGTCCCCACCATATCCTTTAACTATTGCCTCAGTCTTTTTTAAAGTGTGATTACGAGTCACAGAAGTGCAGAGGTGCAAACTCCATTGACTGGTAGCCCACGGATGCCAAAGACATTAACTGACCTGACAGTTTTTTCACCCCAGGGACAGCACTTTGTCAGATGTCTTATGGAAGTTAAGCACCACCACACCACTTGGCATAGTTATCTTCTTTGGTATTATATTACACACCCTGTTTCTTGAGATATATGGGGGATCTTTGGCAAGAGTACTAGGGTAGAAACACTACTCCTTCTGATACATGAGGATCTTCCACTAGGGTACCCAGTTAAACACCCGGCACCTTGAGATAAAATGGGGGATCTTTGACATGGCTATTGGGATACACACCCTGCTCCTTGAGATATATATGAGATTTTTGACAAGGGTACTATGGTAAACACATTGCCCCTTGAGATATATGGGGATCTTTGACATGGGTATTGGGATAAATACCTTGCTCCTTGAGATATATGGGGATCTTTGAAAAGAGTACTACAGTAAACACCCTGCCCTTTGAGATCTATGGGGGATCATTCACATGAGTATTGGGATAAACACCCTGGTACTTGGGATATATTGGGATGTTTGACAAGGATACTTGGATAAACACCATGCCCCTTTAGATATAGTACACACATGATTTTGACTAGGGTGCTGGAGTAAAGATAATGCTGCTGAAGATAACTGGAGGATCTGTGACAAAGTTATTGGGGTAAATACCCTACTCTTTGAGAGATATATATAGGGGATCTTTGACATGTGTAGTGAGAGAAATACCCCTACTCCTTGAGATATATGGGGATCTTTGACAAGGGTATTTGGGTAAACACCCAACCCCTTGAGATACAGTATACTAGTAACTTTGACTCAAGTACCAGGATAAACATAATGTCTGAGACACATGGAGGATCTGTAACACAGTTACATGGTAAATACCCTGCTCAGTAACTTTTATCTCAATAATAGTCAATACACTACTCAATTGTGGTCAGTGTCTGAGACGAAGACATCACAAAGTGCACTTTGCACACAGGCATAATTTGTAAACCTGTGTGCCATGCTCCTGAGTGCCTGCAAAATCATGGGTGACCACCTGGAAAAGGGGGTCTGGGTCATAAGGCTAATGGATCAACTTACAAAAGCTGAGCGCTCATATGGACGGGATGCTGTCGACAGCAGAAAAATGCAGAAACCATAGATTGAGAAGTAAGTAGCTGCTGGTGCTTTTATTCAAACAATATTGGAGACACGTTACAAACTCTGCCAACCCAGCACTTCAAGGTGCTCTGCCTCTCTATCATCCTATTACTTAATTTGACCAACTGAGATTCAAGGAGAGGTTTAAATGAAGGGGCTTGGCAACGTTTAACCCCTTCCCCTAACAAAGCAGCAGAGCACCTTGATGTGCCGGGCTGGCAGAGTTTATTCAGCAACTACTTGTTTCATGATGTGTAGCATTGTTCTGTAGTTCCTTCATAAAGCTAATGACCAATGTGGCCTTACACAGTACATTGCAACCCTCACACTCCAGGTTGCAAACTGATGTAGCCTTTCTGTACCACAGAAATTTGAAAGCTGCCATAACCCCAAAAAAGTACTCATGCTCACTATCTTTTGAGATATGAGGGGGCACTGGGGAATGGGAACTGAGAGTAAGAGTGAGGTGTGACCATGGGACACCAGAGAATATATATATCTGGGTCTGTGTGTGGAAGGGTTACTCACTAGACACAAAGGAATGTATAGAAAGTGGTAGAAAGGGAGCCACTAAACACCAAGAAATATATATATAGATATGTGTATATATATATATATGTATAGAGAGAGAGAGAGAGAGAGACGGAAGAGAGAGAGTGCAGGATTGGGTAGTGCAGTGAGAATCGGAAGCAAGATGGAGTAAGGAGGTGGGGAGAACTCTGAGAGGAAGGTTATGTCAGAGTGATACATAGGTCAACAGACAGACTGAATGGACTTTTAGTCCTAGTCTGTCCTTATTTTCCATGTATCTATGTTATTTTTGTCTTGAACACATTTCATTTAGAAGTCCATGTTATGTTCAGGTAGAAGTCTATGTTACGTTCAGATTGAAATCCATGACATGTTCAGTTAGAAGTCCATGTTAAGTTCAGTTGGAAGTCTATGTTATGTTTAGATAGAAGTCCATGCTATGTTCAGTTGGAAGTCCATGTTATGTTCAGTTAGAGGTACATTTTATATTCAGATAGAAGGCCATGTTATGTTTAGTTAGAAGTCCATGTTATGTTCAGTTTGAAGTCCATGTTACGTTCAATTAGAAGTCCATGTTATGTTCAGATAGAAGTCCTTGTTATGTTCATTTAGAAGTCCATGTTATGGTCAGACTGAAGTCTGTGTTACTTTCAGTTAGATGTCCATGTTATGTTTAGATAGAAGTCCATGCTATGTTCTGATTGAAGTCCATGTTATGTTCAGATAGAAGGCCATGTTAGGTTCAGTTAGAGGTACATGTTATGTTCAGATAGAAGGCCATGCTATGTTCAGTTAGAAGTCCTTTGTTTGTTCAGATAGAAGTCCATGTTATTTTTAGATAGAAGTCCATGTAATGTTCAGACAGAAGTCCATGTTATGTCCAGTTAGGAGTCCATGCTATGTTCACTTAGAAGTCCTTGTATGTTCAATTAGAAGTCCATGTTACGTTCAGATAAAAGTCCATGTTATGTTCATTTAGAAGTCCATGTCATGTTCAGATAGAAGTCCATGTTATGTTCAGATAGAAGCAGTGGTGTAAGTTGTAGACACGAAGTACAGGAACTCAGACACTGGGAATTTTGAAATGCAGAATGAAGATCTTCAATCTGAAGGATAGCTGTATGAAGACACATCTCTCTGTTTAGATACTAGTAGATTCAGTTAGAGATATTGAAGTATTTCTAGCAAAATAGCACTGTTGTACAAGTCAAATGTTGTTGTGGAAACCCTGATTTCAGATCACAGGTCCAGAAACTATCATTATGTTGCTGGTTTAAGAATTTCAGTTCCAGTGTCAGTGGGAAGAAGTACAGGAACTCTGTTCCTGCTGCAAAAAAGGTACAGGAACTGAGTTCCTGTGTGTTCCTGTTCACTTTCATCACTGGATAAAAGTCCACATTATGTTTAGATAGAAGTCCATGTTAGTTTCAGGAGGGCCGACTTTGGCAAGATGGGAGAGTGCCTTAGAAAAGCACTAGCAAACAGGCTAGAAGGAGGGGTGGAGCAACAAAGGGAAAACATCAAAACTGCCATCACAGAGGCAACGAGCCTTTGTGTGAAGCAAATAAACAAATCAAAATGAAAGAAAAAACCACTATGATTCTCAAAAGAGGTGGCGGGGAAGGTTAGGGAGAAAAAGACAGCATTTAGGAAGTATAAAGAAACACAGAAGGAGCAGGACAGAGAACTGTACCAGTTAAGGCAGAAGGAAGCAGGAGGGAAGTCAGAATAGCAAAGGCCCAAACTGATGAAAAGATAGCAAACGCGGTTAAGAAGGGGGATAAAACCTTTTATAGGTACATCAGGGAGTATAGAAAGACAAAGGGAGGGATAGTGAGGCGGAATAGAATGGACGGTGGGTGGACAGAGAGGGACAATGAAAAAGCAGGGATACTGAACGAATACTTCTGCTCAATATTCACAAAAGAGGAGAAGGGAGGTGCCTAATCCAATTAACAGAAGCATTCTGGATGGGGGGGTCAATCCCAGTCCTTTCTCAAAAGAAAGGGTTCTAAAAGAACTCTTAAAACTGAAGGTGGACAAAGTAATGGGGCCTGACAGAATTCACCCCAGATGTCTGAAAGAATTAAGGGCAGAACTAGTGACACCACCGACTACCCTTTTTAACAAATCATGGGAGGATAGTGTGGTACCTGAGGACTGGAGGAAGGCAGATGTGATTCCCCTTCACAAAAGTGGGAGCAAGACAGAGGCAGGAAACTACAGACCTGTCAGTTTGACCTCTGTGGTAGGGAAAGTGATAGAATCACTTCTGAAGGAAAGAATTGTTGAGTACCCAGAGCGAGGCCAGTGGGGCACAGGACCCAAGGCAGCATGGGTTCACTGCAGGAAGGTCATGTCAGATGAATCTAATTGATTTCTTTGACTGGGTGACCAAAGTAGTAGACCAGAGAGGGGCTGTGGACATGGCCTACCTAGACTTTAGCAAGGCATTTGACACAGTCCCACACAAAAGATTAATAATCATATTAACCAGCCTGGGAGTGGGACCCAGGGTGGTAGCCTGGGTAAAACATTGGCTGGACAACAGGACACAGAAGGTCATTGAAAATGGAGTCCACTCTGAAGAAAGAGGGCTTACTACTGGGGTACAGCAGGGTTCAGTACTGGGTCCAGTCCTTTTTAATGTCTTTATAAGTGACATTGCAGAGGGACTGGAAGGAAAAGTATGCCTCTTTGCAGATGACACAAAGATCTGCAACAGGGTTAATACAGAAGGAGGTGTGGAAAGGATGAGAAGGGACTTGGCAAGGTTGGAGGAATGGTCAGAAGTACGGCAGCTTGGATTCAATGCAAAGAAGTGCAAAATAATGCACCTGGGAAACAAAAACACTGGGGAAGATTACACAATGGGGGGGGGGAGGAAGGTAGTAACAACAACAAAATGGAAAGGGACCTGGGGGTAGTCATATCAAATGACCTTAAGGTTAGCAAGCAATGTGAGAAGGCAGTAGGGAGGGCTGGGGGGATACTGGGATGTATAGGGACAGGCACCACCAGCAGAAAACAGGAACTTGTTATCCCTCTGTACAGACAGCTGGTGAGACCCCATCTGGAGTACTGCGTCCAGTTTTGGAGACCCCATCTTCGCAAAGACATAGGATGGAGGCAGCCCAGAGGAGGGCAACTAAAATGGTGCAGGGTCTGTAAGAGAAGCCATATGAGGAGAGATAAAAGGAGATAAATATGTATACCCTTGAGGAAAGGAGGGAGAGGGGGGACATGATAGAAACGTTTAAGTACCTCAGTGGGATCAGCAAAGTCCAAGAGGGTAGCATCTTTCAGAAAAAGAGATGTGCAAGAACAAGGGGACACAATTTGAAGATAGAGGGGGGATGGCTCAGGGACAATATGAGGAAGTATTTTTTCACAGAGAGGGTGGTGGATGCATGGAACAACCTTCCTGAGGAGGTTGTGGGGTCTAAAACTGTGGGAGAATTCAAGAATGCATGGGACAGATATAAGACAATTCTTGTGGGGGGTAGGAAGAAATAGGCTGTTGGTTAACTAGGATCTGCAGCATATCCTGTAGGTAGGGAATGGGCAAAGTAGGTGGGACAAGCGGTCCTTATCTGCCATCAAAGTCTATGTTTCTATGTTTCATGTTATGTTCAGATAGAAGTCCATGTAATGTTCAGTTAGAAATCCACGTTCGGTTCTGTTAGAAGTCCATGTTATTTTCAGATAGAGGTCCATGTTATGTTTAGATAGAAGTTCATGTTATATTCAGTTAGGAGTCCATGTATTGTTCAGATAGAAGTCCATATTCTGTTCAGTTAGATGTCCATGTTATTTTCAGATATAAGTCCATGTTATGTTTAGCTAGAAGTCCATGTTATGTTTAAATAGAAGTTCATGTTATGTTCAGTTATGAGTCCATGTTATGTTCAGATAGAAGTTCATGTTATGTTTATATAGAAGTCCATTTTATGTTTAGATAGAAGTCCATGTTATGTTCAGTTAGGAGTCCATGTAATGTTTAAATAGAAGTTCATGTTATGTTCAGTTAGAAGTCCATGTTATTTTCAGATAGAAGTCCATGTTATGTTTAGATAGAAGTACATGTTATGTTCAGTTAGGAGTCCATGTAATGTTCAGATAGAAGTCCATGATATGTTCAGATAGAAGTCCATGTAATGGATTTTAAGAATATAAACATTCACCTAAGACTGTCTAATGGCCCAGTGGGTAATATGTCATGCTAAAGAGACACATATAGCTCCAGGAGGCACACTGCTCTGTGTAAAAGCAAATAGTTCAATAGTCCAGAGTAGTCTCTTTAAGGCAGTTCCAAGAATCAAAACAATAGAAGGAAAGGCTCAACCCCTAGTTGTAATTCAATTTTTTTACTTTATTGCTTCCACCAAAGCATGTTTTGTGGCACAAGGCAGTTCATAAGTGACAGCAAGAAGCTGGCCCTTCCCAAAATGGTTTATTTGCTATGTTTAAGAGATACAGGGAATACAAGGAGAGGCAGAGGTACTGTGAGTTACACTGGAGATGGAGGATGGAGCCATTATTTGCATTGGGGTGATCTACAGACCTCCAACACATGGGGAGGAATTAGATAAGGTACTGGTAGAATCCATTTGTAAGAAAGATGGCAGAAAAGGGGGAGGTGTTGCTGGTGGGGGACTTCAACCTGCTAGATGTAGTAGATTGGAGCCTCCTGGCAGCGGCTTCAGCTACAATAGAAGCAGGGACATCTTGGACTGTCTGCTGGGAGCGTTCTTCAGGCAACTAGTTGATGAACCTGCTCCTGATGGGGCAATACTGGACCTAGGACTCACTAACTGTTGCAGACGTCAAGGTGGGAGGCCACTTGGGGACCAGTGATCACCATGCAGTGTGGTTCAGTATAAGGATAGCTGCAGAATCAAACCACACAAGTGCGAGGGTCTTGGACTTCATGAGGGCAGATTTTATAAAGACGGGTGAATGCCTCAGAGATGACCTGGTGGGATAGGAATGGCCTGGGTGGGGTAGAGGAACAGTGGGTGAAGATAAAAGGGAGCATAGTAAAGGCAATAAACTTCTGCATCAGATAAGTGAGCAAAAGCAAGAGGAACAAGCATTTGTCAATGCTGAATTTTGATTGCGTTGGTCTGTTGAACTCGCTCACTGCCCCTCTGTCACTCGCTTAGTCTGTTTCTCCCGGTGCTGCAGTCTGCTCTTTTGTACTGGGCTCCTGTCTGCATTGGCAGCTTTTTCTGCCCACTAAGAAATCCGCAGCTGTCCCGACAGAGCTCCGTTGAGGTGGCTCACTCCCCCTCTCTCACTTGCTCATTCTGTTTCTCCTGGCGCTGCAGGCTGCCCTTTTGTACTGGGCTCCTGCCTCTGTTGGTGGCTTTTTCTGCCCACAAAGAAATCTGCAGCAGTCCCGACACAGGTTTGTTAAGCCTGCTCACTCCCCCTCTCTCACTCACTCATTCTGTTTCTGCCAGCACTGCAGGCTGGCCTTTTGCACTGGGCTTCTGCCTGCATTGCCGCCTTTTTCTGCCAACAAAGAAATCCACAGCAGTCATGATAGAGCTCCATTGAGCTCACTCACTCTCCCTGTCTCACTCACTCATGGTGTTTCTCCCGGAGCTGCAGGCTGCCCTTTTGTACTGGGCTCCTGCCTGCGTTGGCACCTTTTTCTGCCCACAAAGGAATCCGCAGCTGTCCCGACAGCTCCGTTGAGGTCGCTCACTCCCCCATCTCACTCACTCATTCTGTTTCTCCTGGCACTGCAGGCTGCTTTTTTGTACTGGGCTCCTGCCTCTGTTGGCGCCTTTTTCTGCCCACAAAGAAATCTGCAGCTGTCCTGACAGAGCTCCATTGAGATCATTCCCCTCCTCTCACTCGCTCATTCCGTTTCTGCCGGCACTGCAGGCTGCCCATTTCTACTGGGCTCCTGCCTGCATTGCCGCCTTCTTCTGCCCACAAAGAAATTTGCAGCAGTTACAATAGAGATCCATTGAGCTCACTCACTCCCCCTCTTTCACTCACTCATTCTTGTTTTCCCACCACTGCAGGCTGCCCTTTTGTACTGGGCCCCTGCATGCATTGCTGCCCTTTTCTGCCCACAAACAAATCTGCAGCAGTCCCAACAGAGCTCTGTTGAGCTCACTCACTCCCCCTCCCTCACTTGCTCATTCTGTGCCTCCCACTGCTGCAGACTGCCCTTTTGTACTGGGCTCCTGCCTGCATTGGTGGCTTTTTCTGGCCACAAAGAAATCTGAAGCAGTCCTGACACAGCTCCATTGAGCTCGCTCACTCCCCCTCTCTCACTCACTCATTCCGTTTCTGCCAGCACCGCAAGCTGGCTATTTGTACTGGGCTCCTGCCTGCATTGCCGCCTTTTTCTGCCCACAAAGAAATCCGCAGCAGTCACAATAGAGCTCCGTTGAGCTCGCTTACTACCGCTCTATCACTCGCTCGTTCTGTTTCTCTTGGCACTGCAGGCTGCGCTTTTGTACGGGGCTCCTGGCTGCGTTGGCACCTTTGTCCCCAAAGAAATCTGCAGCTGTCCCGACAGCTCCATCAAGGTCGCTCAGTCTCCCTCTCTCAAGCGCTCATTCTGTTTGTCCTGGTGTTGCAAGCTGCCCTTTTCTACGAGGCTCCTGCATGCATTGGCGCCTTTTTCTGCCCATAAAGAACTCTGCAGCAGTCCTGATAGAGCTCCGTTGAGCTCACTCAGTCCCCCTGTCTCACTCGCTCATACTGTTTCTCCCACTGCTGCAGGCTGGCCTTTTGTACTGGGCCCCTGCCTGCATTGATGCCTTTTTCTACCCACAAAGAAATCCGCAGCAGTCCTTGACAGCGCTCCGGTGAGTTCGCTCACTCCCCCTCCCTCACTCGCTCTCTCATTCTGTTTCTCCCAGTGCTGCAGGCTGCCCTTTTGTACTGGGCTCTTGCGTTGGGGCCTTTTTCTGCCCACAAACAAATCTGCAGCAGTCCCGACAGAGCTCAGTTGAGCTCGGTCACTCCCCCCTCTCACTCGCTCAATCTTAATCTGTCCCAAACACTGATTTCCCACAGTGATTGTGCTATTCTCCGGCAGGAGTGCAAAAACATACTTTAGCCAGGATGTGAAAAATGACAGCTGTACTGTTCATAAGGAGGAGTGAAATAATGCCACTGTTGAAAATGTGCCACGAAAATATTACACATTTACGAAGCTACAAGGGTGCGTGGACACATTAACACAGTCATGTTATGGAGTTTTGTCACCAAATTTTCAACATAGGGATTTTAGGACCCCTGCTCATGAACAGTACCACTGTCATTCTCTTACTCTGTCCCGAACACTGATTTCCCACAGCAACCGCGTTATTCTGTGTCACAACTGTGAAAACGCTTTTCAGTCAGGATGTGAAAAATGACAGCTGTACTGCTCATAAGGAGGTGTGGAAAATGCCAGTGTTGAAAATCTGGCATTACAATATTACAAATCTGCGAAGTTACAAGGGTGCGTGGAAAGTGCGCAACGCACACTTGTAACACAGTTATTTGATATGCTATCATCACCACATTTTCAGCATAGGCATTTAGGACCTCTGCTCATGAACAGTATCACTGTCATTTTCTTAATCTGTCCCGAACAGTGATTTCCCACAGTGACCGCTCTATTCTGCGCCGGAAGTGTGAAACACATTTCAGCCAGGATGGGAAAAATGACAGCTGTACTGCTCATAAGTAGATGTGGGAAAATGGCAATGTTGAAAATCTGGAGTGAAAATAATACAAATTCGCGAAGTTACGAGCATGCGTGCAAACTGGTCAATGCATGCTCGTAGCACAGTCATTTTATGGAGTATCATCACTAAATTGTCAATATAGGCATTTCAGGACCTCTACTCATGAACAGTGTCACTGTCATTTTCTTAATCTGTCCCGAACACTAATTTTCCACAGCGACCGCACTATTCTGCACCAGAAGTGCGAAAACACATTTCGGCCAGAATGTGAACAATGACAGCTGTACTGTTCACAAGGAGGTGTGAAAAATGCCAATGTTGAAAATCTGGTGTGAAAATATTGCAAATTCGTGAAGTTATGAGCATGTGTAGCAACTGCGCAACGCACGCTCATAAAACAGTCATTTTAGGATTTTTCCACCAAATTTGCAACATAGGCTTTTTGAGAGCCCACCTCATGAACACTGGCACTGTCATTTTGTTACTCTGCCCCAAAAGGTGATTCTGTGTAGTGACCGTGAAATCACCTTTCGGGACAGATTAACACCATGACAGCTCCAGAATTCATGAGGAGGGGTCCCAAAAACCCCATGTTGAAAATTTGGTGCCATAATTCCAAAAAATGACTGAGATATGCATTAAAGTTGGGAAAAAAACATTTATTCCATTATACAGCTTACCGGCATTTCCTCAGTTCGCGGTCTGCTTTGAAGAGTGAAGATGTGTTCCTGGTCCACCGAAGATCGTCGCGCCGAGCTCCAGAGGTAATTATGGGGTGGGGTGTGTGGGGAGGCAGGGTGCGCAGTGGGTGGGTGCGGGTTGCGGGAGGGTGGCAGGGAGACCGCTGAGGGACAGTTTTCTTTTACAGGTTAAAAAGACATTGCAGGACCGTTTTTATTTTACAGGAGCATGTGGCACGCTGGGGTGGGCTCCCAGCATGTCACCGAGTCTTTCTTTTTAGGGGGCAAGCTGTAGCCGATGGGATTGGGCACCCGTCGGCAACATATAAACATTGGGGCACAGAAGCCGACGGGGATTGGGGCCCCCGTCGCCAAATAAACACAGTGTGGGGGTTAATATTGTTTGTGAACACGGCAACAAACCGCCGCCATGTTCACAAACAATATCAGTGTGTCAATATCCTGCCCTGCAATGATGGGTCACTCTCTCATTGCAGCAAATGGCTTACGCTGCAATGACGAGGTGGACCCTGATTGCAGCGGCTAAATTTTTACAAGTTGGTGGCACACTGGCTGAACTAGAGTCAGCAGCAGTGTGCCACGGCATTAGGGGATGCTGGACAAGCCTTTAAAGGCTGTGGGGGCATTGGCCACAACAGTGCCGTGCCTCCACAACCTGCTTGTGGAGAAAGCTGCTGCAATATGTTTCTTGCACAAGTGCACAATCAACATAAAAAGAGACCACTATGGTTCTCAAAAGAAGTGGCTGAGGTAAAGGCTAAAAGGGTAGCATTCAGGAGGTATAAGGAAAAACAGACGGATGAGGATAATGAGGTGTATCAGGGAAAATGGAGGGAATCAGGGAAAGCTGTAAGGAGTGAGTGAGGAGTAAGGATGTGGTCTGCCTAGATTTCAATAAGGCCCTTGACACCGTTCTACGTAGGAGACTCGTAAATAAGCTGGGCAGCCTAGGAGTGGGTCCAAAAATGGTAAACTGGGCAAGAAATTGGTTGGGAGTTAGGAGACAGAGGGTGGTGGTAAACAGAGTTCACTCTGACGAAGAAAGGGTAACCAGAGGGGTGCCACAAGCATCAGTACTGGGAGTGGTCCTCTTTAATGTCTTTATTAGCGACATTACAGTGGGACTAGAAGGAAAGGTATGCCTTTTTGCAGATGACATTAAGATCTACAATAGTGTTGACACTCTGGGGGGGTTGGAAAAAATGAAGAGGGATCTAAGAATGTTTGAGGAGTGGTCAAGAGTGTGGCAACTAAATTTCAGTGCAAAGAACTGCAAAATAATGCACTGGGGGGTGCAGAAGCACAGGGGTGGAATATAAAATGGGGAGAGGGGTGTACTGGCAACCACCAAACAGGAAAGGGATCTGGGAGTAATCATATCTGATGACCTAAAAGTGGCTTAACAGTATGACAAGACAGTTCGGAGAGCTAGTGGGATGCTAGGGTGCATAGGAAGGGGTATCACCAGCAGAAAAAGGGAGGTGGTGATACCGCTATATAAATCACTGGTAAGGCCTCACCTAGAGTACTGTGTCCAGTTCTGGAGACCACATCTCAGGAAGGAACTAGAGTTGAGGTGGTCCACAGGAGAGCATTGAAGATGGTGCAGGGTCTGCATCAAATGCCCTATGAAGAGAGACTGAAGGATATCACCATGTATACCCCAGAGGAAAGGAGAGAGAGGAGGGGATATGATAGAGACTTTCAAATACCTCATGGGTATGAATAAGGTTCAAGAAATGAGCCTTTTTCAGAGTAAAAGTAGTAGTAGTAACAATTGTATTCTGATTTTCAGAAAAGGATGATCTAGTTGTGCCAAGACTCATTTACAATGGGGTGCCATAGGCATAAACTGACAAGTTACACAAGAAAATATATAGAAAATGCACAGAATTTACAAAATTTACAATCATTTTAAGATAAGACATGATAATACATATTTCAGAGCTCAGTGCTTGTGTTATATGCTGCATCTACATAATGTAGGTTTGAGTTTGGATACAGAGGCCAGACCAGTAAGTAGACTGATGCTTCCAAGGTATGGTTGTATGAATGGATAGTGCTTAAGTAACTGGACATAGCCATGAATAATTCAGTGATTATAGCTCATGATGAACTGACAGTATGATAGTGCTGATACTGGAAAAAATGAGTTATTCGGTATGAGTTAATGGTGTGGTTTTGTTCTGTATCCCACCATAGGAAGGAAGGTTAGTTGTTTTGGATGTGACCCCCCCCCAAAGAAATTATGATATCCACGATTATGTCCTTCAACTCCGGAGAGTATGGCCGGCAGCATGCAGGAAAGAAAAAAAACCTTAGGGGGAAACCTCTGAGGACCCATGGCTGCCAACCCGCCCGTCTTTCCTGGCATACTAAAGGAGCATAATCCTAATTAATTAATTTAATAGCTAATCCAAGTTGCGGATTACAGATGAACAGCGGAACAGTTCGTAGTAAGAAATGAAAGGTCAGAATCACGCTTCCAAATCTTGCTTGAGCGCTGCGGTTACTGTAGGAGCACATAAAGCATCCAGGTAGATTGCACTGAGATGAGCATAGGTGGAGCACGTCTAACAGAATCAGGGTAGGGCATAAATGAGGAGCTCCTAAGGCTGGCACATGATAAGTAGGCGAATACAGAGTACATATTCCAGGCTCTGACCCTGGTGGGCAGGATGAAATGGCAGTAGTCCAACCTCCAGGCTTCTGCTGATAGAAGGATTGTGAATTTCATGGAATGGTAGAGGCTCAAGATGAAGCTGATGACTAATGAACTCAGTTCAAGTAATAAGATGGAGAGTGTAGGATTTATGCTTAAGTCATATTAAAGAAGGCATACGGCAGTGGAGCTGAGCAGAAATCCTGGCAGGATTTGAAGATAAGTAAATCGAAGCAATACTGCAAGGTTAACAAGCATCCAAGGAAGTATAACGGGTGAGCCCAATAGGTGAGGATGTGCGACTAGACCACATAAGTTAGGAGATAAGGTAATATGTAGCACATAAATGGACTAGGTTGGTCAGTTGATAAGTAGTAGAATGTGGCAGCTAGTCCCTCAACTAAAATGCGCAGCTTGACCCGTATCAGCTGGTGAGGTAAATAGAATGGCGACTAGCTCCATGTAAGCATGTAAGCACAGCCAGACCCTCGTAGGTCTGTTGGTAAGTAATTAGAGTTGCAGCTAGCCCTTGTAGTTTAGTGTGTGCAGTTGGTCCCCTCTTAGGTTAGCTTATTGGCATAAATGGATTGTCAGGGTGTAGAACATATCCGGGGCGACTACTATGAGAGACGGTCAGATCCAGAGACGAGCAAATGCGATCCACTTAGGCTGAGTTGTACTTGTCGAGTAATTCTGGCAGATGAGGAATTCTTCCAAGGAGGAGAGGAGCTTGAACGAATAACAGAAATCCAGTAGGAGAATATGATCTTGGAGTCGATGCCAAGTAAAGTAGAAAGTCAGGTATGAGATAGAAATATATGAACCTCCAGGCCCAAACTGGGCGTGGCAGGCTGAGAGATGTAGGAACATCCAGGCTTGATGCGGTGCAGGCGGGTATAGTGTACTAATAGTTGAACCTCTGGGCCCCGAAGGCGAAGCAGGCATGCAGTAAAATTATACGAACCTTCAGGCACAGACTGGGCGTAGCAAGTTGACAGAAATTATGAACCACCAAGCCCAATGCTGGGCAAGGCAGGTATAGTATGCAAAAAGTCAAACCTCCAATCCATGAAGGCGAAGCAGGTATGAGGTAGAGTATACGAATCTCCAGGCCCAGAACTGGGCATGGCAGGCTGACTGAAGTTATGAACCTCCATGCCCAATGCTGGGTGAGGCAGGCATAGTGTAAGAATATTCGAACCTCCAAGCCACGATGCAGCAAGGCAGGTGGAGTGAGAGCAACCTTGGAAGCTGCCGAATGAGCTCAGAGCTGATCTGAACAGAGTGAGTGTGAGGCCCTTACAAGTCCAAATATATATTGGTGGCAGAGTCCAGGCAGCTAGGGAAGAGCAGGAAGCAGGACTAGGATAAATAATGCGAGCAGCTGGTAACGAGTTGTAAGCAAGGGACCTGCAATAGGTCAGTAGTAGTAGTAGTAGTAATGGTTAGGTTTGCATAACATGCAACTGGAGCGGAAGTAGCAAGTAGTAATACTGAGTGATATGCAGGAGGTACGTAGTGGGTTGATGAGGAGTGTAAATAGCAAGGAAGTAATACGACCCTCCTAAAGTTACATATTTAGTGACCGAACAGGGAAAAAAATGTAAGCATAAATAAACCAATATTAAATGCAAACTTGGTCCTCCTAGATATGAGTCTAATGGAAGTATGGGACAACCCTGAATGAAGTCCTGCAGCCTGAATATGATATGCCAAAGCCCCCCAAAAAAATGAGAACCACAACAAGCCAGAAGGAAAACATAGCAGCCTATGGCAGTGGGAGCAGAACAACAGGCGGGCCCATGAGCGAGAAGGAGCGAGCAACAGAATCCTCAGTACAATGAATGGCCAGACAGTTCCATCAAACCAGGCTCCGTAAGTAGCATAAACAGAAACAGTCAGAGACAGCAGCCCAAGCAGGGAAGGTATGTAGCTACGGTGGGGCGGACAGCACCAGCTCAGCAGAGGCGAGGACAGCAGACTGCAGGAAGACGGACGATACTCAAGCAGGACGTGGTCCAGGTAAACAGGCAAGAGAAGGCAAAAGCAGCACGCACGTGGAGGCAGCCGAAAATGACTGAAATGGAACAGAGCAGCAGCCGGAGAAGCAACACGGCCATGCAGCAAACTGTAATTGATTATGGACTGCTGTTATATGGCAAGGAGAAAAAAGGGACGGCAGGTCCCAGGGTCCAGCCGCAGGAGGCAGCGGCGCTTAAATCCAGCCCCAGATCCAGCACAGCAGGCGAAGTGGAGAGCAGGAACCTCACAGCCAGAACAGGAAAGGAAGGACGAACAAACGGCAGCCGAAAACAGCGGTGCTGAGCACCAAGGCAGGGAGAGAGAAACCCCAAGGGAAAGCACCAGCACAGGGGAGCAGCAGCGAGGCGGGGGGAGGGGGGAACACAGAGGGCAAGGCAAGGCAATCACCAGCAGGCATGGGGCAGAGAAATAGGAGGAGGGGGGACAGAGGAAGAAACCTGCTCCAGCCCCAGCATGCAGCACGCAAGACGCAACAAGTGCATCTTGCTCTAAGCAGAGCAGCAGGCTCTGCTTGCTTAAGTAGGATATGGGGGAGGAGCTCTTCCCCCATATAACACCAGGCAGAGCCTTTCAATTAGTAGATTAGGCAGGTTGACAGCAAACTTTGTGCAGTACAGCATTATTCACAAGCCATAATTTTATAGAGCTCCAAGATGGAACAATTTTTTGTGGGTTTAAATGGCCTGGTAAGTTGTTCCATAATTTAGGTACTAAACAAGTGAAATTTGAGTCTCCTTTTACTGTTTTCATAACTGGCACTTCATATTCAATCAGTTTGGCCGTACATAGTCCTTTCTTTACATTTCTAACCTTTGTAATTTCTGATAAATAGATAGGCACTTTATTAAGATAACATTTGTGAATCAAATGAATCATATGGATGTTTCGGCATTCTGATAACTTTATCCAGTTCAGAGCTCCATAAAGAGTGCAGTGATGTGTATTCCTTAAAGCATCTAAAATGCATCTGGCAAATCTGTTGTAAAGTACGTCTAATCTATGAAACAGGCACCGAGTTGCCCCCTCAAATAAAATATCCCCACAATCAAACAGATGTATAACCATTGAATTAACTATTTTCAATCTTGTATCCTGCGTAATACAGTATTCCCTCTATGTTTATACAAAAATCCTAACTTTCTATTTAATTTACTAATCAGGATATCTATGTGAATATTCCACTTACGCTGAGAATCGACCCAGACCCCCAAATATTTACAGGAGTCAAGATCGAGGTTACAGTTATCTCGGGTATTTATTCTTGAAACTTGCCCAAGAACAAGGAGTCATTCTATGAAGGTGGGGGGCGGGGTAGACTCAGGGGAGATGTAAGGAGGTACTTCTTCACAGAAAGGGTGGTGGATGCCTGGAACAATTTCCAAGTGGAGGTGGTGGGGGCAAAACTATAATGGGATTCAAGAAAGCATGGGATAGGCAAAAGGTAACCTTAGTGGTAGGGAAAGGGGGGGTTAAATCTGGAGATCAAGTAGGGTCTGCTGTGTTATAGTAGGTGGGGAAAATGGGCAGATTAGGTGGGCCAAGCAGTCTTTATCTGCCATAAAACTCTATGTTTCTATGGAGTGCAAAGGCACAAACTGAAGAGAGAATAGCCCAGAAGATAACCAAAGGGGACAAGATATTTTTGGGGTATGTGAGGGAAGAGTAAGACGTGTGGGATTATAAGGTTAAACAAAGGTGGGGAACTGTGCAGAGAGGGACCAGAACAAGTCAGACATCCTGAACAAATGTTTTTGTTTACTGTTCACAGAGGAAGGAGAAGGGGAGGGGCCATAAAAAAGAAACTGATGTTTTGAAGGGAGGGGGTGGACACTAATCCTTTTTTGGAGGCGAGAGTCTTGAAGGGACTTGGTAAAATGAAGGTGGACAAGGAAATGGGGCCAGATGGGATGCAACCAAGGGTTTGAGGGAGCTCAGGGAAATACTGGATGCACTCTGACAGTCTCTTTTAACCACTCACTGGAAACAGGAGTGGTTCTAGAGGACTGGAGAAGGCAGATGTAGTCCCACTACACAAAAGTGGTAGCAGGGAGGAGGCTGGCAGTTATAGGCCAGTCAGCCTAACATCGGTGGTGGGAAAGTTAATGGAATCACTGCTGAAGGAAAGGATTGTGGAATATGTTGAATTCAGTGGATTACAAGACCCAAGTCAGCATGGTGTCACAGGAGAAGGTCATGTCAAATGAGTCTGATAGATTACTTTGACTGGGTGGAAAAGGATTTAGATTAATGCGGAGCAGTGGATATGGCCTACCTAAATTTCAGTAATGCTTTTGACATCATTTCACGTACAGTAGGAGGCTAGAAAGCAAGTTGGGTAGTTTGGGAGTGGGTCCAAAGGTGGTAAACTGGATAAGAAATTGGTTAGGGGATTGGTGATGGAGGGTGGTGGTAAACAGAGTTCACTCCTTAGAAGGGAGCGTGATCAGTGGGGTGCCTCAGGGATCAGTGTTGGGATCAGTCCTCTTTAATGTCTTTATAAAGTGACATTCTAGAGGAGCTGGAAGGGAAGGTCTGCCTCTTTGGGGATGACACCAAAATCTGCAAGAGAATGGACACTCTGTGGGGTGAGGTGAAAAGGATGAGCAGAAACCTGAGAAAACTAGAGGAGTCGTCAAGGGTATGGAAAATGGGTTTCAATGTGAAAAAGTACAAAATAATGCACTTAGGGCACAGAAACCCAGGGGCAGAGTACAAAATGAGTAGAGTGGTATTGATGACCACTAAGCAGGAAAGAGTTCCGGGGATAATCATATTGGATGACCTAAAGGTGGTGAGGCAATGCAAAAAGGGCTAATGGGATACTGGGGTACACAGGAAGGGGTATCACCAGAAGAAAGAGGGAGGTGGGTTGCCTCTGTATATAGATTGCTGGTAAGACCCCACCTAGAGTCCTGTCTCTGGTTCTGGGTATCACATCTCTGGAAGGACATTGGCAGAGTGGAGGCAGTCTAGAGGAGGGCAACTAAAATGGTGCAGGGTCTGCATCCAAAACCCTCTGAGGAAAGACTAAAGGACTTCAATATGTGCACCCTGGAACAGAAGAGGGAAAGGTGGAATATGATAGAGACCTGTAAATACCTCACAGAGGTAAATAAGATATAGGAGGAAAATATTAAAAGGTGCTCAAGAACAAGAAAACATGCAGTGAAGCTGGAAAGGCGTAGATTCAGGAGACATGTGAGGAAGTACCTCTTAACAGAAAGAGTGGTGGATTCCTGGAACAGCCGTCCAGTGGAGGTGGTGGAAGAGAAAACAGTGGTGGGTTTCAAGAATGCATATGTAACCCCCCTGTAGGGGATATACCTGATTGCCCCCTTGAGACTGCCCTGTTCTCCAGTGTCCCCAGTTTCTCCCCCGCTCCTGGTCCTGAGCCCATTTGTCCCTGGGTCCTCTCTCCGGCCCTTGCATTATTTTTTCAGTGTTGCAGGTAGCATTCGGGGCCAAAGGAGCTAAATCATGGAGCCGCAGCCACCCTGTTTTACTTTCTGGTGCAGGGTCTGTGATCCATGCATGCGCAGAAGCGTATTTTGGTTTTGGGCATTTAGGTGCCTCTCCAGTGTTCTCAGTCCCCTTGTTGGGCAGAATAGGGACTGGAGACCTGGAGGAGGCAAAAGGAAAAGCAGCAAGAGTTTTGTTATTTAGCACGCCTATCGCGCTTCAGTATTGGGAGCTGCCTCATGCATATTAATGAGGCTGCACTGAATATTCATAGGGAGCCTATCTAGTGCTGGGGGAAAGGCATTTCAGCACTAGCGACAGGCAAGGAAAGGAATAAAATATATAAATGGAGTAATGCTCTGAAAGGGTAAGGGGACGGGTACCTGCCTGGGGGACTGGTAAATAGAAACATGTATAAGGGCTGCACCAGAGTGGAGAAGTGTGACACATAAATGGACTGCAATGGAACTATGAATGGTCTGCCTGGGGACAGTTCAAAATGGCAGCAGCGACAAGCGTGGGGACCAATAAAGATGTTAAACGCTGCAAATGTTGAAAAGGACATACCTTTGGGGAAATAATTAGATAAAAATAAATGGTTTGGCTGAACCAGTTGGTTAAAGTTGAAACATTGTGTGAATTGTAGTGGGACTGTTTTTTGCCAGCAGCCGTACTTGTAGCCATGTGACCACATTACAGCCAATCAAAGTGCCAGGATTTGCCAGGAGGACTGTGGGACTGTTGAAAAGACTTTTGGGGGCAAAAGCTGGGGAAAGTTTAGGCACCTTTTTCCACAGCCGATCAGGTGTCGAGGGTTCCTCATACACATTAATTTTTGAAAAGGACAGTGGCTCCAGCCAATGGGGAGTTGCCAGAGAGCTCCCAAAAGGAAAGGAACTTTTGGTTCTAAGTCAGTTCAGTGGGAGCCCCTCCAGAGGGAGAGGGGGCTCCAGCCCCTATGCAGAATATGGGGCTGCAAGGCTGGGAAAAGGCCTGCCTTGGGGCTGCCAGCAACTTGTCCCCCAGGGTCTGGTCATGCCTTTCCGCATGATGAAGGAGTGTATGAATGGAGATTGCTTTTGCAGCTCTCTTGAGAGAGAGAGCTGCAGGGTCCTGCTACAGGCTGCTGTGGTAAGAAGCTACTGTTCACCACAGCGGTGAAGGTTTTCAGGGAAAAAGTCATCTGAAATCACAAAGAAGATGGAGATCTTCTTGGGGGCTGCATAGAGCAAGGAAAGTCTGAATTTTCATCTACATCACATTGGTGAAACACCAAGGTTGAGAGATTTGTGCAAGAAAAAAGGTTCTGTCTGATCCTGGTAATGACACAGCATCTAAAGAGAAAAGGGAAGGATAAAAGGTTTAAGAAATGGTTTTGGAATTGGTAAACAGATTACAGAAAATGGACTGGTTTTATGTTGAAAAGGTTGAAGAGAAAGAGAGCCTCTTCTGCATCCGTCTGCACCTGCACAGTGAAAAAAAAGGACTTGCCTGCCTCAGAGGGATTGAGAGAAACTTTTAAGTTGAGAAATAGTTTTGCTGGAAACTGTGTGTGAGCCAGAGCAAGAATGGCTGCTGTTTGAATTGTAGAGACTGTAAAAGCAAAGAGGTGGGCAGGTGCCCTATGCTTCAGGGACCTACTGCTGCTGCTGTTGAAGTCCAACTGAGGAAAGGGACTGTTGTTGTGGAGCTGGGGTTCAGAAACTGCTGCAACAGGACTCTGGAAAGCAAAAAAGTGAAGACATTGTTCTGGCTGCACAGCGTAGCTGTTTTCTGTTGAGAGTAAAGAGAATCCAGGAGATGTCCAGCTTAATTAGGAGCCAGGTAGGGAACTTGCTAACCCCCAACCTGTGGGGTCTGCTGGCTATAGGGGGCCACCGGTGCATGCTCGGGGTGCTAGGGCACCCATGACCTGTGAAGGAGCTGGGCTGTGAAGCCACTCTTTGGTCTGGGCCCTCTGTGGTTTGTTGGGCCTTGCGTGGCAGCTCTGCAATGGGTCTGTTCAGGCTGAAGGGGACAAGCTGCAAGACCTTCAATCAAGTGCAAGATCCAATCTGCAGCATTCTTACTTTAGTCACACAAACTTGGATTTAGTCCAAAATAATTCTCTTCTCTCCCTCTCAGGAGCAGCACGCAGGCCAAAAACTCAGCCTTTTCAGAGTTCTCCCATGCAATCCACTCAGGATAGCTGCTCAGCAACACTTCAGCTCCTTCTTGCTCAGCTTCCAGCTTAGTTCTAACTGAAAACTGCAAGCAGCCCGGGACTTCCCCAAGATCCAAAAGATTTGGTTGGCTGATTTGGCTGTCAGTCAAAGCAAGAGCTCCCCCTTCAGTTGCAAAAAAGGTGCAAAAACTCAAACCACAGTTCCTATAGATTTTTGAATTCAGGCAGCTTCTGTAGTCCGGCTACATTTTAGGTCCCACCAGAACTGATTGGTCCAATTTGCAGTCCAGGACCAAGATAGTGGTGACAAACAAAACAGTCCTTGCTACAAAGAAAGCAGGCTAGACAAACTACATTATCATTATCATTCTAAATGGTTTTCAGCAAATAGTTACATCTTTCAACAGAGCTCCCTGTCAGATTACTTAAACTGCAATCAGGCAGCTCTTAAAGAGACAGTACACAGACGCTATACAGGCTGTGGTAATCACATTTAAACTGCTAAAACGCAGGACACCAGCCTGGCAGTGAGCATTTAGGCAGCTCAAGGAAGACTTTTTGGGAACCCCCATTTGTAGGGGCGTTACATGTGCACTCTTAAGCTTTCTCTTAAAAGATAACTTATCAAAAGTCTAGTATTGTACTGCATTTATTATGTATAAATTATGTTTACTGTCGTGACTTTTTTAATCATGTGATCACTTCCAGCTATATTTTCATTTCTCCTTAGATGGCATTACTCTTGACAAAGAGCCAGGGCAGCTTGAAATGTTGGCGACTGTACGTGGATGTACGCATAGGGTGTATTTTTTAACTTGTTTCTATCCACGAATAAAGTTGGAACTAAGGATGACCTCTTGGTTTCCTTGTATTCCATGGAGAAGAGTGTTTGAGACCAGATGATTTTGTAAGTAAGTGGAGGAAAACAAGGTCTTTACACCAGCAATGAACTGCTCAGGGAATCCGAAGTGCTCGGAGATGAGGAAGAATATTTCCAGACAACCTTATCAAAGATGTTTTCTACATCAAGACTCATGACACAGGCTGAACTCTTCAGTTTAGTTGTAACATTTATGACATTCATTGTTCAGTGAACATTGTCTAGCACTTGTCTGCTCATTAGGAAACCTGTCTGGTCTAAGCCAATGATGGATTCATCTGTTTGCCTAAGATAGCTGTATATTGCTTGTAGTTCATATTAAGTTAGTTTCAAGTGATTTTATAGGTTCATTTATCTCTTGATCTGTAAGCAAGGCCGTTAACAGGTCACCCTGCTCCTGTGTCATTTTTGGAAGATTCAGGGAACCTAAAAGGGATTGTTTTCTCAGATCTGAGGCCTCTGGATGGGGACTGTGCAGCATCTTATAATAAGATACAAAGAGATTCGTTTAGTTCTTGTAGCCATCTGGCCCTTTTGCAGGTAGAGTATCCTTGTTATTGCTGCTTTGGTCACCTGTTGCCTCAATCACCCTAAGCAGGTCTATTTTCAGGCTAGACACCAGGATCACATCTCGGGGAAGGGAGATGTTCAGTCTCCAGTGTTTCTCAGGTGGATATGCAGAACTGCCTCCAGAATTACTGGTTGGTGGTCTGAAAGGGTTAGCGTTCCAACCCACATGGACTAAAATATAGAGGAGTCTTTGAAGATTAAGAAGGTGTCTAGTTTTGAAAATATTTGAAATCAGGGGAGTAACAGGTAAAGTTTCTTCCCAGCAGGTACTTCAGCTTCCAGAAGACCCCCATTACCAGCTCCTGTAGCAGGCCCTGCACCTTTTTGGGAACTGCTACAGTGAGGCCTGGGAACTGTGATGTTATGTCCAGAGATCTTGTAAAGATTAGATTCCAGTCCTCTCCCAAAACAAGGTCCTAAGCACAGTCTGCTACTAACTTAAGCAGTTTGGTGTAGAAGTCGTAGGGAGAGCCTGGTGGGGAGTACATGTTCACCAGAGTAACTGGAGTGTCCTGTACTACCCCTATAAGGATTAGGTACCTGCTTCCTGCATCTGCTCTTCTGTCCTTTCCTTGAATGGCAAGTTATGTGCAATCAGTGTCATGACAGCTCTTTTTTTCCCCTTTGCTAGGAAGGAGTGGTATACTTTAGAGAATTACCATTTTTAACATTTCTGGGCCTCACTGGGGGTCAGATGCATCTCCTGGATAAACGTTATTGCCCCTTCTCGCTCTTTAGATATATTAATAATATTTTTTTCCTTGATTGGGCTATTGATGTCATTAATATTAAATGTTAAGACCTTTGTTAAGGGGCCCATTTATAGTCCAGAATGTTTTAATCCTCATATTTGGCGTGCTGGTTAGCTACTGACCTGGTTTGCACCTAAGTTATCCACACCCAGAAGCATAAACCAATAAACCAACAAACAGTCAACAAGAACAATAAAACATTTTTAACAACGTGTGCCTGGGTTATTTCTGTATGCAATAACAGTGGAACAGCTTGCATTTTGTTACTGTTTTTCTGCGTTGTCACACTAGTGGCGATACTCCAGACAACAGGATGCTCGAGGGCCTGTCTCTCTGCCCCACTTTCTTCCTAGGTGAGGTTGGAAGGTTCACTTCCTCAAGGGCATAAACTGTCTTCCATCATAGTGTGCCAATCCTCTGGCCCACCTGTCCTTGATGGCAAGAGGAACAAGCAGGCATGTGAGATTCACAAGCAGAAGTCTCCATGCCACAAATGCTACAGGCATCTGTTTCACTGTGTTAAGTGCATCTCCATCTCAGTCCCCCCCCATTTGGGATGCATTTTCTACAGTTTAATAAGCTCTGCCATCACCGCTTCAAGGGTCAGTGGGACTACCACTCGTCCCAGCCTGTGTTCACCTAGGTTAGTATGGTTCCCCTCAACTCCTCAACATTCACAGACTTGTTCTCTGTACCCTTGTTCTATCTTCTGTCTATCAACAACTGGTCAATTTTTTATAGCATCCAGTCATGGTTGGAGTGGGGTAATCACCCCCAGGCTGTCTGGGTCAGTCAAGCAGGTATGAGACATTAGTGGGTTGTTTAGGTATCCAACCTATAATGTGTTTCCCATTGAGGAGGGAGGCCAGTTCCTCCCAAGGAACCCAGCCAGAGCTTCTACTTGTCCTGCTTACCTCCTCCACTTCAGTGCTAGCATTTAATGGTTTAGTCTGTGGGGCAGTGCACAGTGCCCTTAGTCAAACCTTCTGTGACACTGTCTGCATTAGGCTGCTTCTGAATGCCACTTCTCCTATCAGGAGAAAGGACTTACCGAGTCTTCTTCCCTCAGTAGTATCTGGTTACTCTCCATATGGCCTAGTCATCACCCACGCTGAGTGGCCCTGCTGCCCTCAGGATTCCCCCATCTTAGAACTGGTGAGGGCACCCCAGTTGGCCAACAGCTCTTGAGTCGTGCAGTGCCCCAGGCCTGCACCCTCATAAGGGGATCAGAATTCATGAGGCACTTAGCGTCATCTTATAGGGTAGAGGCTTGCAGTCTAATTCACAACTGTTATGGCCCACAACTGGGTCTTCAGAATCAGATGCCAGACCCCCCTTCCAGGTTGTATGGTAAAACCAACAGCCATTGCTGAATCCACTGCTCCAATGGAGGCCCCCTACCCGCTGTGTTTTTCTCTTTATTTTTATTTATTTTTGTTATTGTATTACTTTTAATTTTTTATACCCCCCCAGTTCATGAAGTCAGTATTGGCCAAGTGGGAAGCAAGTTCCTCCACCACCTTCCCATTATTTCTTCCTCCCTCCCTCCATCCATCTCCCACTTTACTTTCACTGCAAGCAGTGTGCTTTCTTCTATAATTCACCTCCCCTCCTTTCAGCCACCCAACCCAATACTTTTGTATACTCCATAATGGCGTCTACATGCATTAAATGGTTCTGCATAGTTTGCATGGCATCCTTATCATTGCCAGTGCAAAGGATATTTTTAGTTCTGCAGGGTGGTGCCAGTCTCCACATTCCTAGTGTTCCTGCAACTTCCCCTGTGACATGTTTTTTTTTATATTGTTCAGTAGTTATATGGCTCAGTTACCCCAGCAAGCAATTAAAGCAGGTTCTGAGTTATTTAGCAGAGTAAGAAGTACTGCAGAATTACAGCAGTTTTATGGCTTAGTTAACCCTGACAAGAATTATCCCCCCCAGCACCATACCTACATGACAGTAGCTTAATAAAGCAGTGGTACAGAATGATGCTAGTGTTATGCTAGTTATGTCATTGGTAATGTCCACTGCTATTAAGTGCTTTTTTCTTTCGATAATTTGCTTGCTATTGTTTAGTACTCTACCACTAAATGTGGTACAATATATACATATTTTTGATAGGGGGTCCCCGATATGACTGACAGGTGGCCAGGGGGTCCCCGGACCAAAAAAGGTTGACAACCACTGCCTTATGTGATTGACCAAGTACTGTGTTTTTAACAGTAGTGGCAGGGAAGTCCTTATCATGTCAGTTGGGTCGCAACACTGGTATGGTTGTAGTAGAGTTCTGTCCTGGCTGTTAGGGCAGTTGGTTTACAGAGCAAGGGATGTGGAGACCAGGGTTTGCCACAGACATCGAGTGGCCTTGAGGTAGATCCTTGAGTTTGCAGTGGAGTGCATACAGTCCTCACTGTACTTGCAGATCCATGTGCAACAGAGTTCAGTGGTGCTGAACCATGGGTCTTTTTTTTTTACATTTTTTCCTCCTGCCTAGCTGCCGGCCGTCCGATACCATCAGCCCGAACACGGGCGGCTTCCACCCCCCAGAGCAGCCTCAAGCCCTCCGATACCCGTGGCTTACCCCACAGTGGGGCTCTGGGATGAGGACGGACACCCACTAGAAACTAAGATAGGTTGGAGGGCGGTCTGGGGCTAATTAAAGCCGCCTGGGCTTCATGAAGGGTGGCGGCAGCCGTCCATTTTCGGTTCTTCGAGGGAGGCGGGACGTGCAATGACACATGGCGTCCTGCCCGCCTCAAAGTGTCTGAGTGCGGTAGCTGTGTGACTCCCCAGCCTCCGCCAAGGCTCACTAGTGCTCAGGCACTAACCCCCCTCCCGGAGAGGAGAGCAGTCCATAGGATGCTCCATCCTTCTCCCAGCTGACCCTTCCAATGACCCGGGTCCATTCTGAACCCGGGTGCGGTCTCAGCGATCAACCGCTGCGCCGACGGGCCGGCTCGAACCATGGGTCTTGATAGTGAGTTCTCACTTGTTTGTGACTCCCCCTGCCTCTCCACAAATCAACAAATGAGATCAGATTGGAGAGCTACAGAATTTTGACATTTTTAGTAACTACTCACATGGTACTTTGGGCTTATGCAATTTAACTTGATCAGACAATGTGCTGCATACTAATGTATCCTATTTTGGGCACATCTAGGGGCCTGGAGTGCTGCCTCCTCTGATCCTTCACAATGTCCATGGCTGTCCAGTCCCTGCTCTTGTCTGTCAAGATATAGGCCCAGCAACGAATGAATGTCAGTTCGGGGGGGGAGGGGGCGAGACACCTGGTCACACTACCAGTTTTGCTCTGATTCTCTCCTTGTGACTTCCGAGGCAGATCTCAATAGATCTCACTCCAGCTTGTTGTCTGGGGGGTTGGTAATCACATACTCAGTTCTTCCAGGTAGGAGGGTTATTTTTCAGAGATCTAAAAGACTTCTGTACCATTTGTTGTGTTCACTCGCAAATGGGTGGGATACAGGAGTTGGGCCTTTAAGTTTTTCAAATGGAGCTGCTTAATCACACCCCACATCACCCACCGCTTGTCTTGCACCATTGTAGTACAGTCATTATCTATATTTATCTTGTGGCTCTTGTACTTCATGTCTTTTTGTGCCATGCCTGCCTCAGTATGTCTTCCTTACTTTGCTAAGACATTAGTTTAGTTAAAATGGAATGAGTTCAGGCACTTGGGGTGGTGGGTTTCAGAATCAGTGCTCTATGTATGCAGTCTATGCTGAGAGCAAATTGGAGGGCCAAGAGGCCTTCAAGCATTGTCTGTAGGAAGGTGGCAATATTTTAGACTATCTTCTCTGCCCCGATTTGGGATCCCATATATCTGAAGATTGTGTCTTCTGCTGCAGCCCTCCATCTCAGAAAATCTGAGAGTGAGCTCTCGTTCTCGGGCTAGGAGATACAACTTCATTCATTCATGTCTAGCCGACATAGCTCCCAGATCAGTGATCCTGTCCTCCATCTCACTCATTCTCTTCTCTGTCTTGGCAAGGTCTGTTTTTAGCTTTGTGAGGTTTTTATTCCTTTTAGCACAGTTTTAGCCATTTGTTTAATAGCTGTTACTAAATCAGCTGCTTCATTAAAATCCTCCGCTATCGTGCTTTCCTCCTCAGAGAGGCCACCTCTGCCACCTCTGTAGCAGGGCAGGTTGCTGTTCAGAGTTTTTCCGCCTAGAGTAACTCTTTTAACATCTGTGCTGGGGCTGGGTCTTCGCCTTCCCTGCTGTCATCCTGGTGTTTTTTGCTTGGGAATCCATTACTTGCTGGCTAGGATGAATGTTGATTTACTTTGGAGGAGGTAGCAAGAGCCGAGGAGTCAAGTTGCCATTCCTCTGCAGATGTTACTGAAGTCTGCATCATTTTATTTTCAGAGAGGGGCGCAATCACCACACCACTTACTTGACCTCTGTAGTCAGAGGTGACCTCCAAAGTAAGCAGATCCTCTTCAGGTCCATGCAGGGCTGCGAATCATTTGGGGCCCAGAAAACAACATTTCACAGAAATAACTGTCCACCCAAATAAAATTCAGTCATAGCAATTTACTGAACTTGATCTCATGAGTATATTATTAGCATACTGGTGCAAAGCATGCTTCCAAGGGATTTTCAGATGCTGAATCCCAAATGAGTTCAATTCTATCTCCCTGTGGGGGTGGGGAAGAGTCAGGTTACACAAAAGGGATGTGTTCCGTCAGGTTCAAAGTGCTTACTCGGGTTGGGGCTGCAGGCGGTGTAAAGATACATTTACTTCTGAAATTACAGTCCAGTTTCACAGTACATTTTGTGCTCTCTTACAGCACCTTGCAGGGTTCACTCACCACCCAGGACATTCTCTTTCACTGCAGATATGCATGGAGAATGATACAGACTGACAGACTGTCACAAGTCTTCTGATCCTGCTGCAGGTCATATACTTTGTAAAACACATAGAGGTTAGGGCATCAGGTGGCTAGAGGCTGTAGGGCACTGAACTATTATTAACAGCTGCCCAGAAAATTATTTATTATTTATTTTTTATTTATTACTTACTTCAAAAGTTTTACCAGGACAGTCATACTGAGCTTGTATCAGCTCATTTCCAGATGTGTCCTGGGGAGAAGGGGGGAGAGGAGAAGAGAACAGATACAAAGTACAATGTATTCAATTATACAGTCACACGGAAATAATAAATCAAAATATACATTTCCAAGAACACTTAAAGAATAAATTGCCAGACTATAAATTGTGGAATGGGCAAAAGAACATTAAACAGTACACAGAATAGGAAAATAAGAAACAGAAGGAAATGGCTGATAATAAGGGGGCAGAGCAGGTGTCAGTGTTTGGCAGAAAGCAGGTGATAAAGTAGTGACCCCTACATCAGAAGCAACTGCAGGAGTGAACAGAGAACTCATAGAGGAGAGATGTCAGAGTGGGAAAGGCAGGAGTAGAGCAAATGCCAACTCCTTCTCCCAGACCCAATACCAACAGGGGTCCATGAATCTGTACACTAATCCCATGCCAGCCTGGCCTCACTTCTCCTCCTCAGAGGTACAAACAGCCCTTTTAAAAATTTAAATGGGTTATCCAGGAGGGACAAGCACCTTACCCAGGGTCTTGGGCAATTAAGGCCTACAACATCCCTCCCCACCACCGCCACCACCATGCCTGTGCCACATGATGATGGATTCCCAAGTCCACATTAACAATTACATTTTAGCAATTTCACCCTAATTTCAGGGAGGGAGGAAGGGAGGCACTGGGTACCCATTAAGCAGTTTCTCAACTTTGCACAGTAACAGTTCACCTTACATTTTTTCCAGGTAGTCTCTAGTTTCCTTTTCTGTGCCTTCTTGGCTCTAAGCATGTCTCTGAGATTTTTTCCAGAGTGGTGCATTTCTCCCTTTAAGGCATGGCTGCAAATAGCCCCTGCCACAATTCCAGAAGATTTTTCAGAGGCACTTCATTCATTTTTTTTGTTTCCTGGGATGACACGCTGAGCCAAAAGCCCTTTTTCAGATGAGGCCCCGAACCACAATACAAAGCAGCCACAGTTGGTAACACAATTTACAATTACAAATATATGCATTACAATAAAGCCAGAGCCTTCAGTTCACCTAGGGAAATGCTGAAGCTTCTCTTTCATGGATCCAACCAAACATTCAACCGATCGGGATGATTATTTAGCTGGAACCTTCAGTTCATCTTAGGGCGATGCTCTAACTTTTATTCCATGGATCCAACGGAACACTCAACCACTTAGGCTGGTTAGACTCAGGCAGTATAGTCTGCTCCAAGAACTCTCTGCCAGTGGTATGCTAAGATCTCTTGAAGGGCAAACTCAGTACTCATACACACAAGCCTAGCAGACCTAGGGGGAGCAGGGCAGCACTGAACTGAATCTGAGACTCCAGGAGTCCCCAGTGACTCAGCTTGTTGATTTTCTTTTCAAATGTGTCCCCATCTTCAGTGGAGTTTGCCATCCTTTTCAGCTTAGTGTTATCAGCAAACCTAAGCAGCCTGATGTTGACCATAGTTTCCAGAATGTTAATGAAATGTTGCATAATACCCCTCTCAATTTCAGGGGTCATGGGCTGATCCTTTATTCCCCTGCCCCCATAGTTCTTGGGGGTTCTGTATATTGATCGCATAGTCAAAACCCATGCAGTCAAAAACAGCGCTGTGCAGACACCCCAAAAAGCGCATGGTTTAAAACCACACTAGGTTAAATTAAGTCCGAACCACACACACTGTTTTGACCACGTGGTTTTTGACCGCGTGGTTTTCGACCACATGCCTATTCCATTGTTATCTTGACAGTATACCAGTTCTTGGGTGGTTCAAGGGATGATCTGTATGGGCACTGGGATAATATGCTTTTTGAGATGGGCACTGGGGTAACAACTAGCTCTTTGGGATGTTCAGGGGATGTTTGACTTCTCTGTGAAATGTTTAGGGGATGGTTCACAAACGTGATCTAAAAAACACCCTGCTTTTGATAAGAACCCAAGGCTGAAGCCAGGCTGTTTGAGGTATAAAGAGGAACCTTTGACAAAACACCAGGGTTTAAGTCAGGCTCTTTCAGATTTGACGGTGAATCTTTTACATGAACTTAGGGTCAAAGCCTGAGTCTTTGAGATGTGAAAGGGAATGCTTGAAAAGAACACTACAGTTCAGGCCAGGCTCTGTGAGATATGAAAGGGTATCTTTGACAAGGACACCTAAGGCCCAGTTTTTTGAGATGTAATGGAGAATCTCTGACACCAGCACCAAGGTTACTCCTGGTATGTTGGACCCTTAACCATGAGAAAGGGGCTGGACAGGGTTCTTACTCATCAGAAATGGGACCCTAGAGCACATGGGAAAAATGAGTCTCCTTAGACAATTTAATAGCAACACAATAATTCATTGTCTATACATGGTGAGCTACAGTAAAGCAGTAAGGGGATTATTTGAGTCATTTGGACAAATATGTATTTATTTTAGTAATACATTCATTCATTGAAAACTTTGAAGATTATCTTTGGGCACAAGTGCTCATTTACAAAGGTTCCACGTCAAATATATAGTCACAAAAAAAACATTACATGTACAATAAGCATTTCCAGAGGAAATGCAGTTGAGTCAGGATCAAAGCATGTAAGAACAATTAGATACAGTTTTGAAAAAGATACATATAGATCTTTGTATAAAAAGTCATAGTTATGTACAAAGAGAAACTGAATAAAACTGTATAATGGTTACAATTGTATTAGACCGCAAAGGCAGACTGCAAAGATCTCTTAAACTGATTAAATTTGGGGAGATGCAGCAGCGAATCAGGCAGCTTGTTTAACCAGTTTGCGGCACTGATAGCAAATGACCGCTTGCCCAGCTGAGTATGCTGAAAAGTAGGCATAGGTGCATTCCTAGCCATGTTCCTGGTGTTGTATTGGTTGGAGATAGTGTGGAAGCAATTTGGTACAGCAGGTGGTGTTAGGCCCAGGAGCACCTTTTTTGGGGGGATAGCAAATAAATCTGGAGCTTTATTCTGCTGGGTAAAGGTAGCCAGTTAGTTAGTGCGTAAAAGGTAGCACTATGAGTTCGCTTATCTGCACCAAGCACAAAGCAGCATACCTTATTACAGATCAGCTTAACAAATAAATGTTATTATTATTATTATTATTATTATTACTCTGTTTAGCATTATGTCACAGGCAGCTGTGTAGACAAGTAGCCTGTAATCTTTAAGTGACAGGATGGAACTGGCTACAATAAGGTGTCTAACATCCCTAGTAATGTAATATGAAATATGGTGCTCCCCCATCATGGGAACATTAACAGCTTGTGACGTCAACATCCTAAGATGCTACTAAGCATCTAAGAGGAACCTTGGTGGATTGGCATGAGATATCTTTTAAATGTTATGCTTTCTTAGTAGCATTCAGACATCTGGGTCCCGATACTCACAATCGCACAAAGTGGAGCTCAAAACTTTGTGCTGAGCCTTGCAATTGCCCAGGTGCCCGAAGATGTTATATTCAGTCGAGTGGCACAATGGCACTATTGACTGACTACAGGACCATGGCAGCATAGCACTAAGCCACTTAGTGCTGCTTCAACATGGCTCCCAGAGTATGCCACCAAAATGGATAGTGCACAGCCTGGTGGCGCTGAAGGCTGTGGTGCTGGATGCCTTACCTCACACTACGCTGGAGGTCTGGGTTCAGGAATGACCTCGGGCTGTCAGGATGCTGGCACAGGAGGGAGAGGGAGAAGCGGGATTGAGCAAGCCAGCAGGCTGTTCTCCTCTTCTGGGAGTGGTGGGAGTGGGTTGTCACCCCCCTTGTAGTCCCGCCGCCACCGGGTGGAGGTCCAGTGGGGTAGTGTAGGCGCGGAGGAGGAGGTGGTAGTAGAGGTGGACGGACTGGACTGAGCTGGCTTCTGTTGTATGTGTGAGCCTCCACATGCATGTATGGCCATGTGCCAGGGCCAAGGGCATGGGAAAGCAGGAGAAAACCTATGAAAAATACCGTAAAATCTCTATTAAAAAAATGGATAGTGCCAGAGCACTGTATGTAATATTCAAAGTGACATATGCACATGAGCCCATTAGGCACAGATAAGCCTGTGGAACGCCAGGGGTGGGCTGTCCTATACAAACTGCTTTTGTCTGCTTGGTGCAGTTTAACTCTTGCTCTGTTGTTGACTGATATATTAGTCCAGAATTCCTACACTTGCTAATTCTGTTTGTAGTCTAAGGGTTAAACATGCTTGTTAGGCTTACACTGACATTCTAAAAATCTGGAAAAGAAGCAACCAAATCGGGACTTCGGGACAAGGAGTCTAAATTCAGGAAATCCCAGAAACTCTGGGACAGTTGAGAGGTATGCTCTAAGGGTACATTTGCATGCTCATTATGGGATCATTTGCATGGGTAGCAAGAGAGGTTAGCATGGCACTGCCTCCCAATTGCCCAGTCCAAGCATGTGTAGACATCCCTAGTGGTAGTACCCCACCCGACTGCCAGCTCATACCATTTTGTAAATAACTCCCGGGTGGTTGTGGTTCTCACCCCTGATCCCAGACTTGTACTGTTTTATAAATATCTTCCTGGTGGCAGTGGTACCCCCGTCAATCACCAGCCTGCACCATTTTATAAATAACTCCCTAGTGGTAGTGACCCCCCCAATCATCAGCCCATACCATTTTAAAAATAACTCCCTGGTGGCAGTGGCTCCCCCCAATCACCAGCCCATACTGTTTTGCAAATAACTCCTTGGTGGTAGTAGTCCCCTCTCCTGATCACAGACTTGTACCATTTTATAAATATCTCCCTGGTGACAGTGGTACCCCCTTCAATCACCAGCCTGTACCATTTAATAAATAACTCCTTGGTGGTAGTGATCCCCCCCCCGATCGCTAGCCCATACCATTTTATAAATGACTCCCTGGTGGTAGTGGCTCCGCCCAGTCAACAGCCTATACTGTTTTGCAAATAACTCCCTGGTAGTAGTGCCCCCCGACTGCCAGCCTATGCCATTTTGTAAATAACTCCTGGTGATAGTCACCTCCCCTCAATCCCTGGTGGCAGTGATCCTCTCCCCAGTCACCAGCCCTCAGTGACACAAAGAATCCCTCGTGCCAGTGGTCCCCATCTCTGTGATCGCCAGCCCAGAGTACCAAAACAAATCCTGGCATCAAGTGGGTCCCCCCCCAGTGGCACTGCGCATACCCCCCCACTCACTATAGCATTATTTGTGGTGCCATGGGAGCATACAATGACTGGAACAGCTCTCCTCACACCTCCTCGGCCGGCCACCATATGTCCAGGCAGGGAGTGTGCCTCTTATTTATAGGACAGGATGCATCATCCTGTCCTATAAATAAGAGGCATACTCCCTGCCTGGACCTACAGCAGCCAGCCAAGGAGGTGTGAGAAGGGCTGTGCCAGTAACTGAATGCTCCTTGGCACTACAGATAATGCTAAGTTGAGAGAGGGTATGCCTGGTGCCACATGGGGGGACCACTGGATGCCAGGAAGGGTTTATTTTTGTACTTCAATTGGCACTTGGCGGGGGGGAGACCACTGGCACCAGAGATTCTTTATGTCATTGAGGGGCTGGCAATCAGAGGGGGGATCACTACCACTAGGGACTGATGTAAAATATGGTATGGGCTGGTGTTTGGAGGGTGGGCCATTACAACTAGGGAGTTATTTACAAAATGGTGCATTCAGGTAATCAGAGGGAACAGACCACTACCACCAGGGAGTTATTTACAAAACAGTACAGGCTGGCGATCAGAGGGGCAGTGCCAGAGACCACAGAGGATGGGTGTGCTCTCCCAGCAGCTAACCTGCTAGGTGGCTGCATTACCTTCAGCGGCTGCTAGAGTTGCCCGGATTAAGTCAGGGTTTTGTTAGGCTGTATTTGTGCTGCACAGAAGGACCACACTGAAAATCTTTTGTGCAGCGCAAAGCTGCTGAATATGGGGTAGCGCAGCTATTCATGGCCATGCCCCTCCCCTTGCCCGCCCACATAAATTATGTTTTGCATGTGTGCTAACCTTCTTTGCCCATGCAACAGCGTCTATTGAATATGGGGATCCTGCACATTCCCCAGTTTGTGCAGGCAAAGATCTGTTATCTCCCACACAAACCTTTGAATATCAGGCCCCTGGACTGTAAACATAACTTGACAATCTGCGTGTGTAAGCTTCATTGGTAGAATATACAGGGACAGACCAGTTGTCTTCACTTGGGAAGAACCCACTTCAGGAGGAATGACCCTCGAGTAAGGGTTTTTCTGGAATGATCCATCCTTCTACCCAGCTTGCGGCTTGCTTTAGTTATATTCATGAACCCTTTCTCTTGGTGACATTCACTGATCTCTAACCATCCAAGCTGCTGGCTGCAAGTTATACAACTAGCACTCTGATATGTATGGGCCCTGGTGTAAACCTAATGGCTTCTTCTTGGGACAGTCCCATCCTGGGGCTCAACTCTCAATGTAGGAGCTTTCGTGAGTGCTCCTGCCAGCCACCCAGTTTACTACAACTTCAATATCCCATTTCTTCAGCACCTTTAAAAGGGAACTCATGCCTTCTCCCTGTACTTTAATCTTGTGGTAGTCTTTCAAATCAGCTCATCACAGCACTGGACACCATTTTTTCTCAGTTTACCTCATCATAGATGCTGCACAAGGGTAAACCTTGCTGGGTGACTAACTCTATAACTCAATAATTCACTGGGAAGCCTATCTTTTTCGAGCCTCTGCCACTTCAGTACCAAAGATATTTGGTCTCAGTTCCTAAGAAAACTGACTACATTTCACGTAAATGTACTGTAGTTACCTAAGTACTGTATGCTGAACCTCTTGTGCTGCATCTCCTGTACTGGACCAGTGTAACTACCCGGTTTACCAAATAAATAAATATAAATAAAAAAAGAAAGAATCTAGAGCAGTCATGCAGCTGCAGTGCACACATGGCTTCCTGCAAACTCTGTCTCCTCCTAGAACCTTCAAGAAAATGTCCTAATCTCTTTTTACTACTTAAGGGTAACCCCATCTAACAGGAACCAGAAGGGGTCAGAACAAACCACATGAACTCCCACATTGCTTTGACAGTTACACTCAGGTGCTGTAAGATTAGGTATTTCACCTCCAAAGGGATTTCCTAGAACATGAAATGTGGATCCCCTTTTATTACCTAAATGCAGTCCCATCTAATCAAAGCCAGAGGGGGCAGAACATACTCCTTTAATCCCCATATTGCTATGGGAGTTACACTAGGGTGCTGAAAGATTACGTCACCTCCAAAGTGACTGTGCAACCGTGCAACCGAAAACTTATGTTTGGTGTTGTAAAACAGAAGATGTGTAGATACTTTCCAAGTCAGGACTTCCTGGCCCAAAAAGTAAACACGCAATTTTTGTTTATTGATCTATTTACTTACTTATTTATTTGAAAACTGGTGATTGGAAGAGGCACACTAAGCCAAGGCTTATTTCTGGGTGTGACCCGTGGTGGGGAGAGGAGATAATACACAAAGTAACAAGTAAACACAATGGAAACACAACCACAATGGGACAATGTAAAGTGCAGGCAGTTACAGGAATGCGGGTGATGAAATGCCTTTACAGTGGTACAGTAAAGTTGCAAATCGTAGGCAGTAACAAGAGGACAGGTGAAAAAAAAAAAGTGTTACCAGTGGTACAATATAAAGTGCTGGCAAAAAGATAAAACACATTCTAGTTTATTTATTTATTTCTTTATTTTTGCTCCTCCCATGGCCCTGGACAGCCACTCCTTTAGTCCGCCAATGGACCCCTGTCCCACCACACTTTTCCCTTCAGCGCCATCCATTAGCCCCCCCCATGTGTCATGCTCCAGACAACCTGGTGTATCCCTTTGCTAGGCGAGTCCCTTCCCTCGGCCCACAAGAGGGAAGATAGGGTCCAAATCCATGATGAGCACATGATGGGGGATCGGCTCTGGAGGCTACTCCCAGGGCTTTGTGGCAAGAGGGAATCCAGGTGACCTTCACCCAGTTGGTTGAATAGTGATTTTCTGTTTTCTTCCCAGCTCACCCATTTCCCACGTACTGGTCTGGCTGCAGCAGTTTCCTGGGGGCGGGGGCATTTAGCGATGTGTCGAGACTCACGCTGCCAAGAACTCCTGCCACAAGTCACTGCCAGGAGCTGCCTAATAAGCAGTCTGGTACCATCCCACCCCTTGGGAAGGAAGCATTCTAGAACCACTCTTAACCCCCCCCCCCCGATCTCTGTTCCTTGCATCTGGGCTCAGAGCGTGAACCCGGATCACCAGCGTGCTAATTGAACACCCACTGTTCTGTGCCATGGAGCCATCAAAACATTGCAATTTGTGTAAAAAAGGCATAAGGTATGTTTAAAAGGGGGGGCAGGTGTAAGATTTAATAGATCAGCAGACAGAAAAGGGAGAAAAGGAGAAAGCAGAAATGGGCTTGGGGCAGGACAGGGCAGGGAGGTTTTTGAGGTGGCATTTGAGGGAGAGGTGGGAGGGCAAGAGGCAGATGACAGAGGGAAAATTATTCCAGATGGATGGGATATGATGGGTGTAGGTGAACTGCCCAAAAGCAGAGTGAGGGCAAGGTAAGGAAAGGAAAAGGTGCATGAGTCCCTACAGCAGAGAGCATAGTAGGCAGGGGGGAATTATCATCAGTAAACAATACTGATGATAATTCCCCCTGCATCCTATGCTCTCTGAGTGTAGGAGGTAAGGGGATTGAGTTACTCATGTATTTAGTTTGTATTTACCAGGTAGGTGCACTAGACAAAACATTTGCCTGTTTTCAGGCATGACCTGGGAGATCACAATGTTAGAGGTTGTCACAACAATATACAAGATACAGGAAGATCAGTACAACTGCCTAGTAGCAATACAGAGAAACCAAAATTACCATAAAAAAACCTTAGCGTGAAAGTCAGTGCCTTAATTAGAACAATAATTACTGCATGTCTCCTATTTAACAGTAATGTAGTTAATTACTGCCTACCTTTTTAATTAGCTTTTTGGTTGGAGCAACAATCTGGCCCATAGTCAGCTTCTGCCAGTCAATCTCTTTAAACCACCTGCAATTGAGAAAAACTTTTAGATTTTGTAGAGGAGTTTATCTGCAGTCGCAGTGAGAGTTTGATATAATGTGGCTCCGTTTGTATGTGGCCATAACTTGCCCTGCCTTTATCTCTGACAGCAAGAATTACTATAGTGAACTGTGTAACAGCACTGGTTGTGATGACAGCATATACTATACGGTAGTTTCTTCTGTTCCATCCTTTGCCAGCAGTGCCCTGGACTTTAGTGTAGGATTCTGGTTAGGGGATAGCAGATGATTACTACAATCTTAGGCTCTTCTGGCAGTAGTCACTACAGATTATGGGATCAGAGCATTTACAGTAGGGGAATTCACAGCTACTCCAGTTCCCAGCCTCTTCCAGTGGGATTCAATGTAGGCATTTGTGTAGGGGCAGTGACTATCAAGGCACTTTCAGCCACTCCAATCCACTCCTCTCCCAGTTGGAGCCACTGCAGGCACTCAAGAGCACCATGTGTGGGGGATTGTAGAAGCAGTGATCATGGGGTAGCTGACAGCTATTCCAAATCCAACATCTATCAGCAGGAGTCACAGTAGACAGTGGTTTGAGCACTTATTATGGGTCATCTCACAGCTTCTCCAGTTTCAACCTCTCCCAACACAGTGTTGTTGGTGCACTGGCTGTGGGGGGTTTGCAGCTATTTCTAGCCCAGCATCTACTAGCAGGAGTAACTGTAGACAGAAGTGGAGGGTTATAGATTATGGGACTGTTCTCAGTTACTTTAGTTTCAGACATGCAGAACAGTGTTGTACAGAAGGTGCACCAATCATAGGGAGCTCACAGATACTCTAATCCCAGCCTCATCCAACAGGAATCGCTAGAGACATCAGTGTCAGAGCACTGATTATGGTGGAGTTTGAAACTATTCCAATACCAGCATCTGCAGCAAGAGTCACTGTAGATGGTGGTGAAGGAGTTCTGATTATGGGGCAGCTCACAGCTACTTCAATATCAGCATCTCTGAGCAAGAGTCACTGTAGACAGTTGTGTATGAGTGCTGATAATGAAGACCATCACAGCTACAGTACTCCAATAGTAGCCTCTCTCAGTAGGAGTCACTCTAGACAGGAGTGTAGGATTACTGATTATGGGGCAGTTTACAGCTATTCCTATCCCAGCATCTCCCAGCAGGATTTACGGTGGACAGTGATTTAGAAGGAAGGGTTAGAAGAGAACCTGCAGCCTAATACAGATAATGCTCCAGGCTGCTCCAATGCCAGATGGGATGCACTCAATGGTGCTTAGGTATTTGACATTGGAACTGGCTGAAACACAGGCAGGGCTATTCAGTAACTCACTACAGTCGGGTGATTCCAAAAGACTGGACAATAATGGACATGGTGCTGCTTGACAAGTGAGGTGACAAGAAGGACATGGGAAATTACTGGCCTGTAACTCTTACCTCCATTTCAGGTAAACTCACGGAGACACCAGTCAACAAGGACCTAGTGGACTACCTGGAAAAAAATGGGCTTTACAATAGTAAGCAGGATGGGTTTCTTGCAGGGAGGTCATGTTAGACCAAACTAATAGTGTTCTTTGACTGGGTAACAAGGAGAAGGTTAAGGGACAAGAAGTAGATTTATTCAACTTCAGCAATGCATTTGACTCAGTGCCACATAGAATGTTGCTGAAGAAATTAGAGGACCTCAGAGCAGCTAAGGATCTAGTTAGATGGGTGGGAAGTTGGTTGGGGTTGGGGACACAGCAGACAGCTGCTAGCTGCTCCAAATCCAACTGGTAAATAGTGTCAAATCAGGTGAAAGGAGGTCATGAGTAGGATACCATGGGTTAGTCACGGGACCAGCACTTTTCAATATCTTCATCAGTGACAAAGGAGAAATACAGGGCAAGTGGTGTCTCTTCACAGATTACATTAAGCTCTAAAGCAGTGTCAACAGTGAGGAGGGGTAAGAGAGTTGCAGAGAGACCTGCAAAGGCTAGAGAGGTGGTCCATATTCTGGCAGCTGAAATTCAACAAGTTCTAGTCTCTAAGAAACTTCAAAATGTACCATGGGAAATGAGCATCTTGTAGTCTCTAAGTGCTGCCACCCTGATGTGAATGCCAAAACGATAAAATTCTCCAGTAGCGGAAATGTGTAGGGGGGGTACAAATGAATATACAGCAGACAGCTTGGATGTAGAAATATGTTCACAATAATTTATTCAATTTTCACGGCAAACAATCTCTACGTTTCACCTACATGAGTAGGCTTCTGCAGGAGATGCCTTTCACCGCTCAAAATATGGAAACCTATTGATGTGTCCAACAATTATTTTTGCAGTTCATCAAACCCTGTTTTTAAACATCTTCATTTCCACGTTATTTTCAATGTTTATACTTAGATATATAGCCTTAATAATCCTTCAGTGGATTTCTGGTTGAAATCTACCCAAGATGCAGAGTTGCTACTCTCATGCTTTCCTGTATGCATCATGTATGTATCCTTCTATGACCCATAGGAAACAAGATCACCAGGACTGAATGCTGGATGGGAAGGATTAAGCTGACCATTGTGTCAGAAGAAAGGGACAGTACAGTTACATGGGTGCTTACCATAACAGTAGATCTTCGAGAGAATCTCTTGCAGCAGCTCACACATCTAGAAATATCCAGCCGCAGGCATGAAATCCAGCCGGATGATTTCACCAGCAGTCAACCTGGGACCACCCGCGACAACATCACATGCTCTGCTGTAGCCTATATAAGTGTGTATGGTCCCAGATCCTCCTCGGTTCTTTTTCCATTGGCAACTGGGAACCACTTGGACCCCATGGTAGTCCTCCAAGGGGAACCAAGGAGGAAGTAGGAGCACCCTGCATTCATGTGAGCAGGAGCTGTTCTCCCCACTAGAGTGGGAGTTTCTAGTATGTGGTAAGGGGGGAAGGAGGGAGAGACAGCTTGACCTGCTGCAAAAGATTCTCTTGAAGATCTACTGTTATGTTAAGTACCCACATAACTGCATTGTCTTCTTCAAGGAAATCTCTTGCAGCAGGTCACACATCTAGGAACGAGTCCCTAGCAGTTGGGAGGAGAAGAGTGGTGGACTCATGATAACAGACCCTGCAGAACTGCAAGGCCAAAGTTGGCCCGTCTTCTAGAAGTTATGTCCAGGCTGTAATGTTTGGTGAAAGTATGGACTTTTATCCAGGCAGCTGCCTCACAAATCTCTGTAGCAGATACTCTTCTAAGGCAAGCAACTGAAGTAGCCATCCCCTGTGTGGAATTAAGCTTAACCATTCCAGGGAGTTCTTTGTCATATTTCCTGCAACAAATAATAATGCAGTTGGCCAGCCATCTGGGCAAACACTGCTTTGAAACTAGATTGCCCTCCTTATCTGGGGCAAAGGAAACAAAAAGCTGCACTGTCTTGTGCCCTTAGTATGAGAGATATAATATCTCAATATTCTATGTACATCTAAGGTATGGAGCAATGCCTATCCTAGATTGGCATGCTTCAGGTAATACACCGGTAGTTGGATAGACTGTTTTAGAGTAAACTATAAAACCACCTTAGGAAGAAAGTGGGGATTTGTGCATAAAGAAACTCTGTCTTTATGAAAGACTAAAAAGGTTACTTACACATTAGCACCTGTAATTCAGAAATGCATCTCACAGACATGATTGCCACTAAAACAGAATTTTCCATGATAGGTAGCGCAGCTCACATGTAGCCACTGGTTCAAAGGTAGGCAGCATGAGTTTTTCCAATACAAAGTTTAGGTCCCATGGGGGCAGGGGGTTTTGCACCAGTGGCTTAAGGTTTTGTACACCCTTTAAAAAGGTCTTCATGACCTTTAATTAGGCCTGGGGGCGGTCAGCAACAGGGACGTGGAAGGCAGAGATTGCCGATAAGTGTACCTTCAGGGAGGAGTACTTTAAACTGGCATCTGACAGTGACAGCAGGTAATCCAGTATTTGTTGCAGAGGGCAGGTGTATGGGTCCACTCCTTGGTTGGCTGCCCACATGGCAAAAGGTTTCCACTTCATAGAATACGTAACCCTGGTTGATGGCTTCCAGGAAGCTCGCAGGACTTCCACAACTTGGGGCAAGACATGGAATCTTGCTAGGGCTACATCCTCAGGAGCCATGCTTGCAGGTGAAGTGAGTGGAGGGGGTGCAATTGTGTTCCCTGCTCTTGCATGAGGAGGGTCGGTGAATTGGGGAGAGGAAGGAGGTCTTGTACTGCTAGCTGTTGTAGCAGAGGGAACCATACCTGATGGGGCCAGAGAGGTGCTATCAGGATCATTGTTGCATGATCTTGGAGCAGTCTGAGTAGACTCTCTGTATAAGTCGGAATGGAGGGAATGCGAAAAGGAATCTTCCTTTCCAGGAGAGGGATAACGCATCAAGCCAGATAACTCCAGGTCTGGGCTCTAGCGAGTGGCAACCAATTTTGCGTTGTGGAGGGAAGCGAAGAGGTCTATCTCTGGACAACCCCAGCAGTTGAAGAGAACTTCAGCAACTGACTGAAGGAGCTCCCACTCATGCGTGTGGGTTTTGGAGTGACTTAGAGTGTCCACCAGTATGTTCGTGCTGCCTGGAAATTGTACCACAATAAAGAGTAATCCGTGTTCTATTGCCCAGCACCAGAATCTCATCACTTCCCTGTGTAGATGTGTCTGTAGTCAAGGTTTGTTGTGGATTGGGAATATGAAAGGGGACTCCCTGTAATGAATGGCCTAAATTAATCCACCACTGGAGAATTCATCTAGTTGGTGATGAGACCATGACCTCCATGTCTAGATTGTCTATCTACTGATCCCACTGCACCCACAGCATCCATTGAAGGATGTGCATATGCAGACAGACATATGGTTCCATGGGTACTGTATTGCTGCTGCCATGTGGCCCAGTAACCTGAGGTAGCAAGGGGCTGAGACATACCTGCTGTTGCTGATGTGTGACACCAGGCTGATGAATTTCTCTGCCCGATCCCGAGGCAGGAATGCAGAGCATATGGATATATCCAGTATGGCCCCAATGCACTGGAGACACTAACAAGAGTCCATCTTGGACTTTCGGATGTTGATAGTAATGCCCAGAGAAGAAAATAGGGCAAATGTTTGAGAGGTTTGCTGCAAGTTGGTGTTTCAATGAGGCTTTCAGGAGCCAGTCGTCCAGATAAGGGAAGACATAGTGCCCTGGCCTTCATAAGGCCGCTGCTACAACTGCTAGACATTTCATGAACACCTGCCCAAAGGGGGGGTGCATGAAATTGGAAGTGGTGATGTTTGAAAGTGAAGCGCTGGTATTTTCTGTGAGTAGGGTATATCGTTTTATGAAGGTATGCATCCTTCATGTAGAGAGAGCAGAACCAGTCTCCCTTGTTCAGTAAGGGTAAAAGGGTTGGTAGGTTAACCATCCTGAATTTCTTATATTGTATGAAAAGATTTAATTGTTGGAGGTCTAGAACCGGTCTGAGATCTCATGTCACTTTTGGGACAAGGAGAAAGTGAGAGTAAAAACTGTGACCCTCTTGGTGAGGAGGGACCGGCTCTATGACATTTCTGTTTGAGCTTGAGTGCTTGGATCTCTGTTTGTAGAACTGCCTTGTGATCAGGTGGGTAGGTGGTTTGTTTTGGTGGCATGTTGGGGGTTGTACTTGTCAGGTCTAGTGTGTGTCCGAACTCTATGAGTTGCAGCACCCAGGTGTCAGTCATTATTGACTGCCATCCCCTGAAGAGACAGTGAGAATCTTCCCCCTACCTCTGTGGGTTGAGGCCCTAGGATCATGGGCTTAGGGGAATCCTCACGCTGTGGATGGTCCTTTGGGAAGGACTGCTGGGGCTGGCCGGGTGGCCTTGCTGGAAGGGGTAGGGCCCAGCAGTGAGACAGAAGCTTTTCGCATGGTGGGCTGTTCTGTGACGGGTCTCTGTTTAGTGGTGGACATCTGAAACGGGCCTCTGTAGAATTGTTTCAGCTGGGTATGGCATAAGGAGTGTACTGATTTTAAGGTACGTCCAGACAATTGCAAGGAAGTCAGTATACCTTGAGTAAAAGTCCCAAAGAGTGTGTGACCCTTAAAGGGGGCACTGAGGATGGATTGTTGCACATCTGGTGCAAAGCCGGAGACCTGCAACCATGAGTGTCCCTTCAAGCATATGCCGGTAGTCGATGCTCAAGCTATGGAGTCAACCACATCATAGGCTGCCCACAGTAAATGACAGCCCACCAAGTCCACTGTCTCTAATGTTTTCATTAATTCCAGTTTGGAGAAAGTATCAGGAGGAGATTGTGCAGATGCCTGGGCTGCCTTCCAAAGTTCTTCTTGATATTTAAGAAGATGGCCCATGTAGTTCGGTATTCATAAGGTCAGAGTTGAAGACAAGAACATTCTTTTGCCCATGGCATCCAGTTTTCTAGACTCTTTGTCTGGAGGTAGTGCACTTAAATGCTTAGGGTGCACTTACCTATCATGGGCAGCGTTTATAACCACAGAATCTGCCAGTGAATGTGCAGCGAAGTATGGGTGTCCTGCTGGAGACTGATATATTCAGTCAGCTTTTCTGGGCGATGAGGGAATATTGTATGGTTGGTGCCATGCTGCGAGGATGGCATCTTCATAGTCCTCCATCAAATGGGGAACTACCAGAGGGGGGTATCTGGTAGTCCCAGGTAGTGGGCCAATTTTTGTCTAGAGACGTCCTATTTGGTTGCCTTGAAGCCGAACATTTGTTGTAGATGTTGCATGATATCAGTGAAAATGGGATCCTCAGGAGGTGAGCAAGGGAGATATGGAGTTCTTTCCTCTCCCGGGAAAGAAGCAGTAGATGCTGGGGATGCAGTAATTTCCTCCATTTCTTCTTCCCCTTCTTCCTTCTCTTGGTCCCAGTCTTAATTATATTGTTCCCCTTCCATATCAATGTCTGGGAAAGGAGCTGTAGAAGTCAAAGAAGTACTGGCAGTAAGGGAACTGGAATGATGCTGTGGATAGGACATGAGGTGGACCTGTAGAAGGCATGCTAGTAGTTGTGGTAGCCTTATGAGTTAAGTCCAGGATGGTATTTACCAGAGCCTGGATATATACCATAGCCATTTGAGGTAGCATGACAGTGGTAGATGCAGTAGTAGTAGGCCCGATTGGAATGACTGACAGAATTGGTGCAGGTTGAGGCACCAAGTGCGCAGTAGGGAAATGGTTTGTTGATGAGGAAGCCATCATCAACAGGGCAAGAAACCCCGATCCCTGGAGGTAATGCCAGTCTCCTGGGGTAATAGTTGTCAATGACCCAGTATGTCTCATTGGGGGAGGAATGTATAAAGTACCTCGAGACAGCGGTGGCAACTGAAATATTGGTGTTCCCAGTGGTGTCGTCGCCGAACGAGCCATCAGTGGCCTCGGAGAAACAGAAAGGGCCACAGTCATTGACGGGGGCCTAGTAGTTTGGGCAAGGCCGATCAACAGAGTTGAAAGCACAGCTCTTGTATTTAAAACTGCCTGGGGTACTGTGTTAAGCAGTGAGGTCATCGATGGAGATGATGTCATCGGAGATTGATGGTGCTTTTTCTGCTCATGGGAGTATTTATGTTTCTCCCTGCAGTCAGCTTTATCCATCGATGAATGTTCCTATTTTGCATGGAGGGAACTAGAGGAGGATGATGATAAAGTGCAGGACAATTTGGATGGGAGTTCTCATTCTAGGAGGGAGTTTTTTTGCTCCATTAAATGCTTCCTAAGTGTTTGAAGGCGTTGTCGTTTAGTCGCTTTATTAAATCTTTTGCACAAAGTGCACTGTCGCATGTCATGTGAGGGTCCGAGGCAGTGCACACAAAGTTTGTGTAAATCCTCAGTGGCAAGTTTTTGTCCACAGGTGCAGAGTCTAAATAGAGAGTCTGAGGAAGACATTGATTGACTATAGATGCGATGTTACTCTGCGATGTGCCATTCATGGCTAACTTTTGATTAGGCAGTTCCACTGTAGTAGTTCATCGACTGTGGCTAGACTCCTTCTGGAGGTGTAGCATGCCGATTGGTGGTGGGAAAAAAAACTAAGGAGGATCTGGGACCACCCATGCTTATACAGGCTACAGCACAGCATGTGATGTTTTCGTGGGGGGTCCCAGGTTGACTGCTGGTGAAATCCTCTGGTTGGATTTCGTGCCTGTGGCTGGATGTTTCTAGATGTGTGACCTGCTGCAAGAGATATCCTCAAAGATCATCTCATGGTTATTATAACTGACTCCTTAAAAAAAGACTAGCCAAGGTAACAAGGCCTAAAGTAAGGCAACCAGAATGTTAGAAGGTATTGGAAGGAAGTTTTCTAGCAGGAGGAAAGAGGTAATACTACTGTACCTAAAGATCACTAGTGAGACCCCGTCTGCAGTACTGTGTCCAGTTCTGAACTCCTCACCTGAGGAAAGACAGAGACAGACTAGAGATGGTGCAGTATAAGGTGACCAGAATGATTCAGGGCCAACAGAGCAGATCCTATGAGGATCAAGTCGGGGCACTGAACACATTCTCACTGGAGGCCAGAAAGGAGAGAGGCAGCAAGACAGAGACCTTCAAATTCATGAAAGGAGCAAACAAGGAAAACTGTGAGGAAGAGTTTATCAGGACTAGAAGGTTGAAAATAAGGGGAATGAATTGAAGTTTGTGGGGAAGGGGATTCAGGAGGGCTACGAAAAAAATTACAGAGTTCTTAAGCAATGGAATAACATTAGAAGAGGTGGTGAGCACAAAAAAACATTAATGGGGTGAAGCACAGCTGGGATAAAGTGCTTAATAGTTACTCAGTAGGGTAGCAGTAAGGCAGGGAGGCAAGGGCTAAAACCCCATCTAAACAGTAAGTCACAAGGTAGGGTACAGTAAAACTGTGCAGATTGGATGAACAAATGGTCTTTTTCTGCTAACACTGTCTTTGTTTCAATCTCTTTCTGGTTGTGGGATCTCACATCTGCTCCAATCCCATATTCTTTCAGCAGGAGTCACTACACAGTGGTGTTGGAGCTCTGGTTTTGGGCAACATAGTTATTCAATCACAGCATCTCTCAGCAGGAGTCACTTATCTAGGATATTAGTGGTATAGGAGCACTAAGTGTGGTGGGGGGGCAGATACTCCAGTCTCAGCATGTATCAGCAGGAGTCACAGTAAACAGTGGTTTTGCAGCACTTAATGTGGGGGGGGGGTGAATAGCTACTCCAGTTTTAGCATCTCCCAGCTGGAGCCACTGTAAGTAATGGTGCAGGAGCTGTCATTGTTGGGGAATTCACAGCTGTTCCAGTCTCAACCACTTCCAGCACGAGTTACTGTAAAAAGTGGCGTTGGAGCACTAGTTCTGGAGAGCATTCAGCTACTTCAAACCCAGCATCTCTGAGCAAGAGACACTGTAGACAGTGGTGTATAAGTGCTGATTATGGAGACCATCACAGCTACAGTACTCCAGATTCAGCCACTCTTGGTAGGGGTCACTGTACATAGTGGTGTAGGAGCATGAATTATTTATTTTATTTATTTATTTATTGAGTACAATCGGAATTACAAACCTTTGAGTCACAGACTCTTTTGCAAAGGCTCCATGTCGGTTACAGGGGGTGGAGGGTAAACAAAATACAGTATAAGACATACATAGACAGGCAGCATTTACAGTAACAGTACTGACAGAGCAGTCCAGGTTTGAACTTATTTAACCAGTGAGGGTATTAGGCAGCAATCTTGGAGTCCCAGGACAGGGACTTGTATGATGCTGATTCATGAGGTCTAGAGAGACCCTGTCTCGAGAATGAGGAGGATCTGGGAGAAAAATGGGTGGGCAATGTTAGCCACAGTCACATTTTGCACTCTCAAGTAGTTGAGCCTTGAGGCCTGTTTTAAATAGTGAGATGCTGTGGACTGGGAGAGTGAGGGTGGTAACATATTGAGCCAGAGAGGGGCACAGTAGTGGAAGGATCTTTGCCCAAGGGATGTTCTACATAGGGGGACCAGGAATGATGAGTTTGCTGCGAGTCTTGTATTGTGCCTGTGGGGTGCTGCACTGATTATGGGGAGAAGGCCGATGGGGGCTAGCTGAAGATGTATCTTTTTTGCAAGGATGCAGGTGTGGTACTTTGGTCTTTGTTGGAAGTTTAGCCAACCAGTCAAAGTATAAAGATCGCAGGTGTGGGTTAGTCTGTCACTGCCTGTGACTAGGCGGCAGGCTTTATTCAAGGCAGAGTTTATACTGCTAAGTGTGGTGGGTTCTGCAGAGCCATATATAACAATCCCGTAGTCAACTAGGGAGAGGATGGAGGCGGTGACTGCAAGTTGCATGGCCTGGGTGGGTAAGCAGTGCTTGAGTCTGTAGAGGATGCCCACTCTAGCGTTGACAGTGGAGGAGAGAAGTTGGATGTGACTCTGGTAGGAGAGGAAGGTGTCTAATGTGATACCCAGGTATTTAAAGTTTGTAACGTGTTCCAGTGGGGCACCTAGTGTGTTCTTAATTAGGAGTGCCGACTGACTATGTGGGCTTTGGCGATGCTCAAAGATCATGGACTTAGTTTTATTATAGTTGATGATTAGGCGGTGTTCAGTGAACCAGTTCTTTAGCTCCAAAAAAAAACTCTGAAGGGCCTGTTGGAGGGCGCTCGGTTGGGGGTGTTTCCAAAACAGTACCGCATCATCAGCGTACAGTAGAAGGTGACTGCTGCACGCCTTAGGGAGAGAGTTTAAAAAGAGGGTGAAAAGCAGTGGGCCAAGAATTGACCCCTGTGGAACCCCAGAGCAAACTGTTTTGGGGGTGGAGATGGTGGTGTTTATCCTGACTTGCTGTGACCGGCCTGAGAGGTAATCTTTGAACCAGGCAGTTGCCTCTGGGACCACATTTAGTTGTGGGAGGACACAAAGCAGTAGCTCGTGACTGACCATGTCAAAAGCCTTGGTTAGATTGACATAGATCGCCCCTGTGATTGAGCCTTGGTCGAGGGCCTTGTGGATGAACGAGGTGAGCTCTGAGAGTGCCGTGACGGTACTATGGCCAGTCCGGAAACCATGCTGTTCCTGGCTGAGAAGGTTATGTTTAGTTAGATGTTCTGTTATCTGGTCAGAGACTATTTTTTCCAGGGCTTTGGAGAGAGGTGGAAGTATTGAGATAGGTCTATAGTTGCTGGTAGGGTTGTCAGAACCCTCTGAAGTTCTGGGTTCTAGTTCTAGTCTAGAACTTTTGAAAAAGTTCTAGGGTTCTAATCTTTTTTAGAACTTTTTAGAACTTGAACCCTATTTTATTAATTGTGCTGCCAATAATGAAGATAATAGTGAAATACATGTGAAAAAGGAGAGAGAAAGGATCATGTGTGACTTTGATGTATTGGGTATGGTGCAGCAGTCAAAGGGCACACAGCAGGAAAGTTGGCCAGTACACAGCATAGGAGATGGAGTCACTCAACACAGTGAAAGGGATTTTTCTGCCTCTCTTCCCAACAGGGAATTATATTACTGGCATGTATTTAAGAATTAAAGAAAGCAGAAGGGCAAAATTACCCAAACAAACAAAACTTCAGCACTTGACTCAACCTAAAGCTTAAATGAGTTTCAAACATATAAAAACAAGAGGCAATCTTACCAGTTCATCGTCCTTTATTAAAGTTCTCCGAAAGCTAATCCCACACGTACCATTTAAGCTTCAGGTTGAGTGCTTCAGTTTTGTTTGGGCAATTTTACTCTTATGCTTTCTTGCTTCATGCTCTTTATCTGCAGGCACTGGATTGTAGTTTTTACCAGGAGTGAATTGGGCACCTCACTTGCTTTTGCTTGCTTTGAATGTATTTAAGGATACCACCACACAATTGGCTGCTGAGCTGCACACAGACACGCACACTGGGTACAGTGCAGTGCAGTGAAAGGGAAAACAGCAGGGCTGTAAAGGAGGCAGTATAGCACAGTGGTTAAGGGCACTGAGCTGCAAACTTGGACACCTGGGTTTGAATCCCACAGCACCCACTTGCATACTGTGTGATCCTAAGCAAGTCACTTAACTTCCTTGTGCTTCCCAGGCCAAACCTGGAAACAAGCTTCAGCTTAGTGTGCCTTTCCTGGTTAAACAATTTTGCCTTTCCCTTTCCCAATGTGCTGGCCACAGTACACCACAGGAGACAGTTACACAACACACTGAAGGGAAATTTTCTATCTCTCCGCCCAACAGGTGAAATATATTTCTGGCATGTATTTGAGGATACCTCCACACAACTGGCTGCTGGGTTGCACACAGATTAGGCAATATATGCACAAGTGCAATCAGTGAAGTCACATGGCCCAATAACATCTGAATTGAAAACCACCAATCACCATAGAGAGAAGACAGTAAAGGAAACAAAATTGCAATCAAATACATCATCACTCAGTAGAAAATTTGTTTTGCAAAACACACACTGTTTTTGTGTTTTAACTTCACCTCCAGAATATACCCACACACACCTTAGATTCACTTTAATCTTTTGTACTCTGTATTGTATTAAAACACAGCTATCTGAGAAATGTGATGGACCTCATAAGCAAAATGGAAGGGTCTGAGTGGTCTGAGAACTACTGCTGGTTATCTACTCTAGTCTGTAACCCCTCCTTTTAATGTTCTTCTTACTTTTGCCCCAGGACTGGGTGTCTGTTGAATAAGGAGCCCCGGAGACTGTATTAGGAAGATGGATAGGAGGGTAGGATACATTTGTTTTAAAAACATAGCTTCAATAACGCTCTGCAATCACTTTGCCCTGTAATATAATCCATTTAGAGCAAAGGTGTCTCTCACTCTCAGTATACCTCCCACTGTGATATTTTCCAGTTAAAGACTGTTTTATTTTCATGATCAGGTGGTGTGCCCCTTTGACACTGTTTAGTACACTCATTTTATATCTACTTTGATTTAAATCTCTCTCAGCTGTTTGTTCACAATGTCACCTTTTGAGAAAGGGATCATTTATCTGTTTGATTAAAACATGTTATCTACTGCCTACTTTGAGAGAAACAGCTACAGTACAGGCTTTACCTGAGTTGTGTCGACGCACTGTCTTGCTCTCCCACGCTCTACTTCCAACAGAAGTGCAGTCCTCCCCAGTCCAGACTAGTACTCCCTTGTGGTGACCGGACTGACAGGGTGATGCTACTGCTGTGCCAGACTCCGACCGCACTGACTGTTCATCTCCTGGCTCTCATTCTCGCTGTTTTGTTCCTGCCCCCCATTCGCATGCAGTGGCTGGCCTGCTGAGTCTCGATCCAGGTCTCTGTCTCCTGATCTTCAAAGTGACTAACTCACAACCAGGCTGACACTAACAGAACCAACGATACTTCAGACTAAAAACTTGAATACAAGGATGACACTCATGCAGTTTTGTATTTAGCGCCTAGAGGCAATATGATGTGAACCGATGACGTGACTGCAAATAAAGTAATGCAATTGGTTGAGACTGGGAGGAGGACTGGATGCTGGGGGGGGGGGAGTTGTGGAAGGGGAGCAACAGACCTCCAAAAATGATGCCCTCATACCCAGTCCTTCTGCAGTAAAATGTAAGAAAACAGAAAAAAAAAAAAAAAAAAAAAAAAGTCGAACCCTTTTGCGAACCCTCTAGTGTTCGAGTTCTAATTTAGAAATCGAACACCAGAGTTCGAGCAGGGTTCGAATCTTCTTAGAACTAGTTCTGACAACCCTAGTTGCTGGTGTTAGTGGGGTCACCACTCTTCAGAATGGGAGTGAATATGGCTCTCTTCCAGGTTGAGGGGAACTGACCGAGGCACAGCGAGAGGTTAAGAATTTTTGTAAGGTGGGGTAATGTGACATCCATGGTGAGCCGAATGAGTTTAAGATCTAGGGAGTCATTGCTGTAATGGGTATTGGTGATAGCTTTGGTAATATAGTGTTTTGCCTCGCTGCAGGGGATGACTCGAAGCCAGAAGGAAGGTGAGTTGACATTACACGAGGTTACGGAGGGAGGGTGGGAGGGTGGAAGAAATTTGGAGGGAGGATATGGGAGAGGTCCGAGAAGGCGGAGTTAAGGGCTTCTGCGATAGTGGAGGGATCCTGAGTGACATCCCCATTTAGATTAAGTTGGGTGGGGGTGGGGAGCAGGATTTACCACTGAGTTCTTTTATGTTGTTCCAGAATTTTTTTCCATCACCCCAGGAGGAGGTAAGGGTTTGTTGGTAGAAATTAGCTTTTGCCTGCCGCAAGGCCCATGTACATTTGTTGCGTGCTTCCCGGTAAAGTTGTCTATCCTGGGTGCGTTGGGAGTCAAGGGCCTCGTGCCAGAGGTTGTCCCTTTGTTGTAGCAGGTTTAGTAATGAGGGTGTGATCCAGGAGGTGGTTCTGGTTTTCACAACTTGCTTTGAGAAGGGAGCGAATATATCACAGGCTTTGTTGAAGGTGGTTATAAAATGGGCAAGAGCAAGGTCAACTAACTGTGCGGTGTAAATGGGGAGCCAGTTGCTGTTAGTTAGATGGGCTTTGAGGTTCTTTATGCCTCCTCTTTTTAGTCTTCGCTGCCAGGATATTTTTTGGAGGAGCAGGGGGCAATTTACCCGACCACTAGCATGTAACCGGGGAGTGGGCACTGATAAAGTCAGGGAGCACCGTTGCATTGGAGAGGTTATGTGGCCTGTTGGTGAAAATGAGGTCTAGAAGGGTGGAAGTCCCAGATCTATTGTCCCTTCTGGTGGGGGAGGTGACTGGTTAGGTAAGATCAAAAGCCAGGGCAGCATCTTTGTAGCTGGATGAGGCTGGGGATAGCCAGTTGATGTTGAAGTCACCCATTAAAATGACTTCACTAGTGTTAGGTAGGTGGGAGATAATGTGAAGGATAGAGTCAAATGCGAGTTTTTGGTTTCTCAGGGGGATATAGGCCAAAATGATGTGGAGAGTTTTGGTACCCAGACTGAGTTTTACTGTAAGTATCTGGGCGCCATATTGTGGTGCGGGGGTATGAACTTCTGTGGCACTGAGTGAGGATTTAACATAAATTGCACAGCAACCGCCTCTCTTGCTGGTCCAGTCTGCCCGGAAGATGGCATAGTTATAGAGGGAGACAGCATCACAGGGAATTTTATCACAGAGCCATGTCTCAGAGAGGGCTAGTACGTCCAGAGCATACTGGGAAATCCAGCCTTGGAGAGGGGTGTGTTTTTTAGGAAGGCTGCATATATTTAGGGTAGCTAGCAGCAGACTCCCCAGTGGGTTTTTTGGAGAGGCCATAGTGCAGAGTGGTCCTGGGTTGGGGTGGATATTGCCAGATAATAAGAGAAGTAAAAAGGTGTGTCACAGGAGGGCCAACCTGCAGAGTTTGGATGAGTGACGCTGGGATTGGTAGGGTGTAGGGCTTTTTGTGTTGGAGGTGGGGACTGAGAGACTAGAAATGATGCTGGAAAGAAGGGTTAGGGAAGTGAGGGGAATGATGGTGGGGCTTACGTGGGTGGTGGGGGCTTCAGGTCTGGAGGGGGGGAGAGGTGAGGTACAGTGTTTACCATGTGTGTGTGGGTTAACTTGAGCATGTGTGAGTAAAGGCCAATGGGATCAATTTGGCTTGTGTGGGAGATGTTGGAGGTACAGGGTCTGCAGTTATCTTTCATTGCTGAAGGAATAGTGTAATAGTCATAATGGTGTGGTTTAGGAGCCTTGGGGAAGGGGGGTTGCAGAGCAAATTGTGGGATCCTGGAAATCAGGAGGGCAGCTAATAGTAAGGATAACATTGTAAATGTAGAAAGTGAGAGGTATGTTACAGCGGCCACTAGTGTTCGGTTAGTATAACCTGCAGCTGGAAAAGTGGGCTAATTGGTTATTTCGGCAGGTCACCTGACTAAACCTGCTTATAAATTGGAGTGTCTACCAAGGGTGGTGGTGAGGGTGGTGGTGAGCCGAACACGTAGCTACAGCGACAGAAAATATGAAAAACAGCTGCTGCAGCTTGAAATGGCTTTCAATATCAGTCCTGCAGTTCAGAGATTACTGCCCGAGTCCTGGGAGTTGACTGCGCTACTGGTGATTTTTTTTTGTCTTTTAAAAGTAGAAAAAGGCGCCAACACGCTACAGGCAGTTTGAGCAGAGCAGGCAAAATGCTGGCGTCTCTTCCAAGCACTGTACTGGACTTTACCTTGGCTAGGGGTTCGGGGACTCATTCCAGCAATTTGGGGGAGGGCTGTGGAGCACCCTCGCGACCTCTGCTCCTCGGGGTTCTGTTCTGTGAAGGACAAAGCACAAAGTTTCTATTAAAATAGGTAGGGGTGGGGGGAGGAGAAGGGAGAGGACAAAGGAACAGGGGAGGTCAGCTAGTGATAGGGTGGCGGGCTGAGCTGCAGAACACTGTGCTGGGCAGGGAGTGAGGGCAGAATTAAGGGACAGCACAGAAGCACAAATTAATATGGACTCCTTGAACCAAGTACAAAAAGGTATCTCACAGCAACAGTTAGGCTGCGACAGGCAGGACAAAATTACTTGATTACATATCTAAACACACTTAGTCACTTAAAGGGGAGTAACAGTAATAATTAAGGCAACAGGGCAAATGCAGAAATTAAATGCAGAGTTTAGTCAATACTTGTTATATTCTAGTCCATCTCCACTGCTACAACGACAGAAAATACGAAAAACAGCTGCTGCAGCTCGAAATGACTTCCAGTATCAGTCCTGCAGTTTAGACTATGGGGGATTTTACAGCTACTTCAATCCCAGCATGTCCTAGCAAAAGTTAGAGCAGACATTGGAGTAGGAGTACTGATTGTGATGCAGCTCACACTTACTCCAGTTCCAGAATCTACCAGCAGATGTCACTGTAGACAGTGATGAAGAAGCACTGATTTCCGGGGAGCTCGCAGCTTGTCTAATTCCAACATCTCCCAACAGAAGTCACTGTAGATAGTGGTGTGGGAGTACTGATAATGGTGCAGCTCTCAGCTACTCCAGTCCCAGCATCTACCTGTAGGAATCACTGCAGACAGTGGTGCAGAAGCACTGAGTTTGGGAAGCTGACAGCTACTCCAATCCCAGCATGTCCCTGCAGAAGACACTGTGGACAGCAGTGCAAAAGTCCTGATTACGGGGCAGCTCACAGCTACTCCAGTCCCAGCATCTATCAGTAGGAGTCACAGCAGATAGTGATTCAGGAGAACTGGCTGTTAGGAGCTTACAACTACTCTAATCCCAACATTTTCTGGCAGGAGGCACTGTAGACAATGGTGTAGAAGCATTGATTATGAGGGAGCTCACTGCAACTCCAATCCTTCCATCTTCCAACAGGAGTAACTGTAAAGAGTAAAGTAGGAGTACTAATTGTTTCTGAAGCTCACAGCCACACCAATCCCAGCATGTACCAGCAGTAGGCACAGTAAATAGTGATGCAGCAACACTGATAATGGGGGAAGTGCACAGCTTCTCCAGTCTCAGCCTCTCCTAGCTGGATCCACCATAGGTATGGTGCAGGGACTCTCTTTGTTGGGGAATTCACAGCTGATCCAGTCTCCATTTCTCGCAGCACTAGAAAGTGATGTTGGAGCACTGGTTTTGTGGAGCATTCGGCTACGTCAATCACCTTATCTCTGAGGATAAGCACTGCAGACAGGAGTGTATGACTGCAGATTATAGAGACCGTTGCAGCTATAGTACTCCAGTTTCAGCCACTCTCAGAAGGAGTCACTGTAGACAGTGACAGAGCAGCAGGAATTATGGGGATGCTAACAGCTACTCAAATTCCAGCATCTCCCATCACAAGTCACTATAAACAGGGTGTGGGAGTGGGAGCTTATAGCTAGTACAATTGCAGAATCTCCCAGCAGGAGTCACGATTAGCAGTGATGTGAGAGCACTGATTATGGGAGCTTAGTTCTAGTCCAATCACAGCATCTTGCAGCAGGAGTCACTGTAAACCGTGGTGTGGGAGCACTGATTATAGGGGAGCTCATAGACTCCAGCTGGAGTCACTGTTGGTAATGATATACAGAGTACTAACTGTGATGTTTCCTTATGATCTAATATTACCTGTGTGTCTTGATGTCGCTGATTCCATTTTTGGTATTTCCTAACCTTTGACCTGGTCGTTGCCTAAAAACAAATACAAAAACAGTGATGGATAAAGTGTGAGGTTACACTAAAAAAGTATACCACTAACTGGAACCCCCATGCCAACTCTGTTATAACTTCTGCTGATGGAGCCAATCAGGAAGCTTCAAGTGTCACTGGTGAGCTACAGTGGTGGGTTGGGGGGGGGGCAGTTTATCAGGTTTTACCATGTAATCTTGGCCCCAATTGAGACTTTGTCAACTATGCTTGTAGGTGTCACAGAAGGAGGATCCAGAGGATCAGGTGAGTCCTTTCTTTCTTTCTTTCTTTCTTTCTTTCTTTCTTTCTTTCTTTCTTTCATTGTTTGAATTGTTTAAAGGAAAATCTCATTTATAGATGTGATGAGAGAAAAAGGGAACAACAAGAAATGGTAATCCATGATTTGATAATAAATTAATAAAACATATTGTAACATGTAGCACACTGTACAGTATAATACAATGACAAATGAAATGACAGATCTGCCAGTGGAGGTACTAGAGGGATAACCAGTTTGAACAGGAGTTAAAAACATGGTCAAGTATAGATCAGGTACAATCGCAATGAGATACAGCAACAATTGTGAGTGTCCACTTGGTGGAGGAGACACTCGCTGGTAAAACAGGAACCAAGGGGCAACCTATTCCATTACTGAGGCAGCCTGAACTGGAAGGTGAGTTTTCCAGAATTTCATTTGGGCCTTGGGGTGAGGAATCTATTATCAACAAAGTCAGAAACAGGGATAAGCAGTTGATTTAGGTATGAGACAAGTTAGTTGACTCAATATTTGAAGTCATTCAACTGAGCCTTTTCCTGGTACAACAAATAAATATAAAATGCAAATTCAGTACAGTCCGGGATGCTGACAGGGTCTGTAACTGAGCGGGAGCGGGGCCACTGCAGCTGGCAAGGTACAGTGGTGTGTACGAAGACGGCAACAGAGAATAAATGGCAGGGGGAGCTGAACAAAGTGCATCACCTGTAAAATCTTGTATACTGTAGCCATCTCACAGGTGCCCTGAGCAGATATTGTATGTAAATTATACTTTATATATGGGCCCAAATTCCATATAGGCTCCACACTGGCAAATACTGGAAATCTCAAAGCTCCCCTCCCAGTGACCCCCTTCTGTGGTCTATAACGTAAAGAGTAGCTCCACTGTGATTTCATAGCTACTACGGTGAGTACTTTTTCAAATATATAATGAGTTTTTAAATACTTGGCATTTCCAAATACACCTCATTGGTACCCAGTCAGAAAAGCGCTACATTAATAGTGCCAGTCAAGGGAGCGCTAGTCCATATAGCACTACCAGGGACAGCGAGCAGGGATTTACAGTGCTAGCCGTATGTGCTCCACTGGTAGCTGTCCATGGTACCTCTACATGGACAAGGAGAGCAGAATCCAAGAACCTGGCTGAGCTGCTCCTGTGGTGGGGTGGGCTGGGGCACTAAATAACTTCATCAGTAGTAACAGAGCCCAGGGTTCTAGTTCTGCTTGCTGACATTTTTAGCAAATTGAGACTTTGATTTTCTTACACAGGGCCGTGGAAACAGTATCCCATGGCTCCATAAATTTTAACTTTCCCTGGAATCCGCTACCCCTCAAAGTATTCTTGTCGCAACTCTTCTGACCCAGTGCTCACATCATTTATTATTTGGTCACAGAGTTCAGAAAATAAATAAAAATACTAAAAAATAAATAAAATTCTAGCTCTCCCAAGGTGAAAAGAACTATTCCTATGGCCACTGCTTCCCTTACTCCAGTCATTTTACACACACCCCACCTGCCTTGCCACACAGAGCTTTAGAAAAGTTGCCAGGCTCCTGCAGAGCCCTAGGGGTCACAGGGCCCAGTGTTCTTGATGAATCAGCAGCCCACTGGTACACACACTTACCAGTACTGCGTATTGCCAGGAGGCATTCCTGGCATATCTGGATGCACAATCCACTTCCTGGTGCCCATCTGTACTGTAGTGGGACATGACAAGAATGCTTCTGGACTGCCAAACTGTGGTCATAGACACCCTGCTTTATAGTTTAGGAGTCACGAACCTCCAGGGGTCAACACCTACAGAGTGCCCTGCTCTTGGCATGGTGCCAAGAACTGACACTGTCTTTAGTTGCACCCTCCCACACCTAACCTATCCAGCTGGCCTCAAAGGGCCATCCATAATAAGTGGGCACCCCTAACCTAGATCCATGATTTTGGGGGCCAAAAGTAAACAGGAACGATCACTTGAGTTTCTAATTGTGGCAGGCAAAACTGGGAAGAGGAGGGATAGTCTATGTCACTGAGGACACTAGGCAGACTGACCAATGTAGAAAGATGGGAGATGGTGGGCTAGAGGTGACTGGGGTTACAATGAAGTGTGCATGAGGCTACCTTGGTCATCTGGAGAGTGTTAAAGGGTCTTTTTATATTTTTTTCTAAAGACACTGATTCAGTGGAGAAGGCTAGGGACCTGATCAACACAGATGCACATAGAATGCTCAAATATGCATATCAGAGGCATGCAGCACCACACCACATATCAGCTGCACACTGCATGCAATTCACAGCAATAGTGGGATGGGCCACATTGTGCATAAACAAACAGATGCAGAGTGGCACAGTTGGAAATATGGCATGAGTTGCATAGAGCTGTGAATGCCCATGGAAGGCCCCTTGACCCAACTATATAAGGAGAGTCCATGCCCCCTGCATGACTAAACATGGAAATGTCAGTTGTGAATACACATGGTACAGAAATTGGTGCACAACCAGCGACAGAAGATGGGCAGGGTCTAGTACAAAGCAACCACCCCTGCAGCTGATACACCAATTACACAGGTTCACAATCCCAGATCAATCAATCAATTGTTATTTTACCAGGAAAAACACAATTGAGCAAGCTCATTAACAAGGTGGTCCTGGGGGGACATGGCAGGATAGAATGCATTACAATACACACAAAATTTGAAGGACAATAACAGTTAACAATTCTAGCAAGAGGTCTGGATTACGCGACAACAGAAGGCAGGACATTTCCACAGGGAACAGCATTTCAATAGATACAATATTAAGTGCCATATTAGTACAGAGGAACAGAATAAAGTCTATGTTACACAACAGGAAAATAACCTCAAACTAAGCTATGTTCAGTTAACAATTATAGGCGTAACTGTTTGGTGGGGGAGAAAGAGAAGGGAAAAAAAGGATATATAACACACTGCAACAAAACTGGGTATATATCATCAAGTGCTAAAAGGGTGATGCAGCACAATGTAACCTACAGTAAGGTTTGAGTGCCGTTTATGTGTAACAGTTGCAATCCTCCTGCTAGGAGCAGTTCTACAGGGATTTAAAGGTCTGCAGGCAATCATTTTAGTAAGTTTCAGACATTTCTGTAGGGCATTCCATATAGTTGGAAGGGCATGGTTGACCGCTGCTTCGCCATAGTGGGATCTGACTCTAGGTATGTCTAACAATAAGTAGGAGTAGCTCCTCAACAAACAAGAACCTGGTGTGCTCTTAAAGAGTTTGGAGATATAGAGTGGGAGTTTGTTTGTAATAACTCTATATGATCATAGTGTAGCATTTTTTAGCCTTCTGGTATGAAATGGAGACCAGCCAAGTTGGGCAGAGAGAGAACAATGGTGAGTTCTAAAAGGGGCATTAGTGATAAACTTTAGCGCTCTGTGATAGAATGTGACCAATTCGACAAGAGCTGCTTTGGAACAATGGCTGTAAAGAAAGTCAGCTTAGTCAATGAGGGGAAGGAAAGTGGTCTGGACCAGTCTTAATTTTGCTTCGTGGTTAATTGGCTTCTTAATTCTAAAGAATAGGCCACATCTTTGTTTTAGTTTTCTGGCCAGTTCTTCAATATGGGTTATAGCGGATAGACATAGAAACATAGAAATTGTTGGCAGATAAGGACCGCTAGGCCCATCCAGTCTGCCCATAAGCCCTATACATTGTGTGTGGCCACTAACCCTATGTGATCAATGGCTTTTCATCACTCCCTCCCCTCTCAAGGTTCCCTTGTTCCTGTCCCAGGCATGCTTAAACCCCTCCACTGTGCTTACCCCCACTACCTTCTGTGGCAGACTATTCCAAGCATCAACTACCCTTTCTGTGTAGAAAAACATTCTCACATTACCTCTTAAGCTACCCCCTCCAATTTCATACAGTATCATGCCCCCTTGTTCTGGTACTTTTTCTACACTGGAAAAGGTCCCCCAGCTGCACCTTGTTTATGCCCTTGAGGTACTTGAACATTTCAATCATGTCCCTCTGCTGTCTCCTTTCCTCCACTGAGTACATATTGAGGTCCCTTAGTCTCTTGGTCCTAGGATAATCGGCAGTCAAACCAAAATCCCAAATACATAAATTTGTCCACCACCTTGAGCATCTTACCAAGGAGGGTCGTTATGTGATGTGTTGGACTAGTAGTCATTGTGGATCCAACAGGAACATGAGGGGAAAGAAGCATGACATTTGTTTTTTCGCATTTAGCAACAATTTCAGATGATAGAGCTTGTGCATAAGCAGACTGAAGTCCTGCTGCAGATCTATGCAGGCAAGCTCAAGAGAAGGCCTTGCGACATATAGTACTGTGCCATCAGCAAAGAGATGAACATTTGCCATCCTGAGGTTAGAATCAATATTATTGATGTAAATTACAGATAATTAGGGCCCCAAAATGGATCCCTGAGGTACACCTCTCAGCAGGTTTTTAAGATGGGAGAGGTCACCTTGCGCTTTCACTTGTTGCTGTCTGCCTGTTAGGTAGCACGAGAACCATTGCATAGTGATGGCATCTAGGTTAATGTCTTTTAATGTATGAAGTAGTGTTGTGTGATCCACAGTATCAGAAGCCTTACTCAGGTGCAAGACCACTGCGCTGATATAATTTTTAGCATCAGTCGTGGTTTGCCAGTCATTAGACACCTTGGCCAGAGTGGATACCGTGCTGCGATTTGACCTAAAACCAAAGTATAGGGGATTAAGAATGTTAGAGGTGTTCAAATATTGTCTTAGCTGCATGTTATGTAACTTTTCTGGTAGTTTAGATAAAATGAGTAACAGTGATATAGGCCGGTAGTTATTGAGGTCACAGGGATCACCAGATTTAAAGAGGGGAATTATGTGTGCTATTTTCCAGGGAGATGGAAAGACCTCTTGTGTAAGAGGTTGAATAAATGGGTGATAGGTGCTGTTAGATAGTTGTGTCCTAATTTAAGGAATATGGGTTCAAGCTGATCACCACCAGAACTTTTCTTGGTGTCAAGGAAGAGTAAAAGGTCCTCAACCTGTTTGAATATGATAGCATTAAAGCTAAATTTTGGAGACTGTTGATTGTCCAGAAGGTTGGCTGCAGGGGATTGGTTGGGAGGGGCTGAATGCAAAAATTGCTTGCTGGAGATGTATCAAAGGCAAGCCCTACAGTGGTGAAGTGATTATTTAGCTGCTCAAGTATATGATGTTTGTCTATAAAAGTATCACCACATGAGACAATCTTGGTGGGCAGGGATGGAGATGAACTATGCCCTTCAATTTCCATTAGGAATGAGTCCACAGACGTGACAGAGTAGTCCATGAATGACCATGGACTGAAAACTTTATGATATTGGAAATGGCTGGGTATGGCAAAACCATGAGGCCCTATTCCAGTCCAGGGCACTAAAGGGCATCCCAATGCACAAACACCTTGTGTAAGTGGGCATACAGCATACAGTCAATGCTGCCACTAACACCCCGTGAACAATTTCAGCCACGAAACACAAAAGGCATGACCTCTGTGGCATTCTTAACAAGAAGCTTCCCTTCCCCAACAGGGCACTGCATGTCACAGGGAGAGGTGGCCTAAATAAGCATCCTGAATTCACTTCATTGGAGGACACTGCGACTGACACATTTAACTAACAGTACATTGGAGGTGAGGAGGAAAAAATCAACACAGTGAAAGGTGAGTGATGGTTACTACTGTACTGTGTCATGAACATGTAATATGCACTATACTGGATATAGCCTACCATCATTACCAGATGGTCTACCCCAATGATGAGGATGACCACCAGGACAAGCACAAGCTAGAACCATGTGGTGTTGCCCCAGTCATACCACTATAAGTCACTCATGTGTTGGCAGGCACTACTGGATCAAGTGTATCACAACAGTGACAGCATATCCCCTGTCTGTAGGTCTGAAAAAAATGGAGCACAGTATGTTACAGACACACAGGGGTCCATCTCAGGAACACTGAAAAGACTTTATTGATGACACACTCTGGGATGACAGTACCATCAGGACCACCACATACTGTATGTACCAGGGCCACAGGCATCAAAGAGCACTGCCTACAACATGAAGTTCACTGTTGTGAGTAGTGGTGGTTAGAGATGCCACAAAGTTTTACTACTTCCTCAAAGTTAACATGAAGTGCCTAACTTGGCATCCACGTATCATTACGCGAAGTTTCCATTAAAAGATCAAAATTCGCCTTTTAATGGAAAGTTTACATTATGAACTTCGCATTCATTTCGGGTTACATTTTGAAAAGGCGAAGTTTGTGAGAAACAGATCACATGTCTAACAGTCTGCAGGTCACATGATGCAGGGAGGCAGTGAATCAGGCAGGAAGTCAGTGAACTAGTTTCACTTTGACCTTCTGTTTGCTAGATTAGGAGCTGTGTGGAGCTGACTGTCTAGTGGGTCTGTGTGTGACAGTAGTATTAAGAAAAGTTTAGTGCCTTTGATCCCTTTTTTTTTTTCTATTCCTGACTTTATTTTAAACCTCTTTCATCCTTAGTGCACTTTTTAAAATTTGGTATCTGATTATGTTATACTGTTTTTCCTTTTTGTTTGGTTCTTAATACGTCTATTAATTTTGGTTAAAAAATGGAGAGAGGTGGAGTTCCTGCCAGGAGTCGCAGGTGCACCCCAAGGCTGTGCAGTGCTCTGAGGCAAACTATTCACCTCAGCTGTGGCAATTTGTTGCCATCCGGTGCTCCCCCACTGAAAATGTTGTTTCCACTGGCAAGAGAAGTGTGGTTCCATAAGTAGCAGCAGCAGCAGCAGAGGCAGCAGCAACTGCTGCTTTGGACATTAGTGGTGCCAGCCATGCAGCACCAGTGGCTAGTACTGACTCCCCACAGCAGGCCAAGGAGCAACAGCAGCAGCAGTAGCTTGTTCCCAATCCCTCCAACTGTAGAGCAGCCTAGCACATCTTGTGCCCCCCCCCACTGCCTGTGCCTTGTCCTCCACGTAGCTTGCCAGTGTGGCAGTTTTTTACCACACTGCCAGGTGACCTGACTGTTGTCAGATGCAACATCTGCGGGCATGATGATGATGATGCATCGTGGGTGAAAGGGCACCACTTGGGCACAGGTGGCCAAAGAACACACCTGATAATGCACCACTGTGTACAGTGGGAGGCCAAGGTTGCTGAACTAGCAACTGCTCCTGCAGTGGAGGGTGCTGGGCAAGAGGGGGCAGCATGGCGACAGCCTGCGCAGCATCCAAAGTGCAGCAGAAGGGAGAGTGGTAAACAAATGGCAGCTCCCGCAGCTGTAGCCAACCCATCTGAAATGCCAGTCACACAGGTGGCCCTTGCCATTCTGTGGAGTGAGGTCAACCACCTATATAATGTTGTTGACCCAATGCACCAGCAGTTGGACCGAATGGAGACTCTGCAGTTACAAATGATTGCTGTGCTCCAAACTCTAATTGGTCAGAGCCACGCCCAGTAGTCTTAAGTTGTTTTCTTTCTTAACATGTCGTTTCTGTCCTGTCTTTATTTTTCCTCACTGTCCCCCCTCCAAAAAATGAAAAACACACCAAAAAAATGATAAAACAAATAAAAAAAGTGTCCTCTGCTTTCCTTCTTTTCCTACTTAATAATCTTTTTAAACACAGAATAAGTATGTAATGTTTTTTTTTCCATTTATGTTTTCTTCCTGTTGTATTATGTTAAAGCAGCAGTGCAATAATGCAGTAACAACTGTGACCAATACTGTTTTATTCAATGTTCAATTGTCCCATATCTACTGACTTGTATGATACCCTTCCTTCCACAATTAATTTGATTCTGCATTACTCCCTTGTTATACATCTGAAATAATAACAGTAGTGCTCCTTTTGATATTGTTCAGAGCAGGTTTTCATCAGTATTCCCAGCTGTTTTCAAACACTTACTGCTCCATTGGGTCATGGCAGTGGAGCACTGCCTGCTGCACTGCACGCTAGTTCATTTTAGTCACAACAGAAATGATTTTAAATAATAGATGTACAAAAACAGGTGAGAATACTGATGAAAACCTGGTGCAAGGCAGAATAGCGCTTTATTTATTATTTAAGATGTGAAAAAAAGTTGTACAGCAGCTGTAATTTGTGAAAAGAAGGATATCATATACACAAGTCAGTAGATAAGTGCCAATCAAAAATAGAATACAAAACTATAGATAAAAATTGTCACTTGATTATTGCACTGCTGCTGTACTTGTCATGCTGTATTACTTTTTGGTTACTGTGTTGACAGTGTTAAGTTTTCTTGTAACATGGCTTACCAGAGAGCAGTGAAACGGAGCAGCCGCATTGGCCAAGTGCCACAGGTGACACAAACTGAGCGGCATAACCCACAGTTAACGTCCAGTCGGTTAGTACCACCTGTGGCCACCACAGCAGTAGAGGGGATCTGCCTGCTCCATCACCACCCCCTCACGCCACCCACGGCGCTCACGAGCTGCAGCCTGGTAGGGCACAAGCCGGTACCGTTCTCCTGCCTGCCGCAGGACACCCGGCCTCCATAAGGAACGGTAGATGATGTCGTGCTCACCAGAGCAACGCACGGCCGCAGGCCCCTGGACCCCCCTACCATGAACAAATCTGCCTGGCAGGCACCCGATAAGCTGGAAGCACGGCGAATCTGTGCGCTACACAGCCGTCCGCCACCCTGCACCTGTGTGATCGCCCCCATTCCCCGGCCCCCCCACACCGCGATCGTCGGCGCATTCTGGACTGAGCGCTGTGACTGGTTTTGTGACTGCTGTCACTGTGGGTGACATAAACCGTTCTCGAGCAGCAAACTGTCCCTGTGCCCATAGGGTCGCCAGCAGCAAGGTGCACATACCAGGTAACATAGGGCTCGTCGCCGCCGCGCAACGAGCCTATATCAGCAAGATTAACCTCCAGCGCTGGCTCTGCCAGTGATTAATGCTCGGTTGGTTGGACCCCTGGCTCTGCCTCAGGCACCAACCCCAGCAGGCATTAATCCACCGGCAGAGCCCTCCTCTGTCGGTGATTAATGCTTACATAGTACACCCACAACTACAATCAAAATTCCCTAACATAACATACAATTACAATGTGCCCCTCCAAAAAACATTTCCTATCTTATGTGAATTTAGTCTGCTTATACTGCTATCTTGCTACATCATTCAGCATGAGGTATTATACTAACATCCGAACGTACAAAATGCCAGCAGAAACAGGCCTCACGGTCTATCAAATCAGCTCGACTGTGCAACTAGCCCTTCAACTTGTAGCTGCCCCACCCTCCCCTCCTCAAAACCACCATCCCCTCACTCTGTCCCACCATCTCTTAAATCCTCCTATCGTTCTACATGATATCACCTACTCGGGCAGAGTGTTCCACTTATCTACCACCCTTTCCATGAAAAAGTGTCTCCTGATTTCCCTCCTGAATCTCCCCCTCCCAATCTCAGCTGATGCCCTCTTGTGTCCCTCCCCCTTCTGATCTGAAGAATCCCTTCCATATTAATCCTGTTAATGCCCTTTAGGTACTTAAAGGTTTCAATCATATCCACCCCCCATCCCTCCTCTCTTCCAGGAAATACATTTACAACTCTCCCAGCCTCTCCTTGTAGGAGTTTCCCTCAAGTCCTTGTATTATCTTCATTGCCCTACACTGCATCCTCTCCAGCAGTCTGACGTCCCTCTTCAGGAATGGATGCCAGTACTGCATGCAGTATTCCAGGTGCGGCCTGACCAGTGACCTGTACAGGGGTAGGGTCAACTTCTTTGTGCCTGGAGGAGATTCCCCTCGCTATGCACCCCAGCATCTTGTTTGCCTTTGTAGCTGCCTTTCTGCACTGAGCTGAGTGATTCATACTTCATGTTATTTGTACCCCTAGATCCTTTTCCTCCACTGCGCTTACCAACTGTACCCCTCCCAACTGATATTTCCTCCTCTGGTTACTTGCTCCGAAGTGCAGTATCTTGCACTTCTTGGCGCCGAACCCCAACAATTATGTCTCTGACCATTCCTGTAGTTTGATCAGGTCTTCCTACAGCCCCCTCCACCCCTCCATATCATCTACCACTGCACCCGATCTTCATATCATCTGTGAACAGACTGATCCTACTCCAGTTCCCATTTGAGATATCAGCTATGAATATCCCAAACAGCACCAGTCCCAGTACTAAACCCTGGGGCACCCCACTCGTAACGTCACATGGGGATGAGAGTTCCTCCACCACCACCACCACCACCACCACCCTTTGCTTCCTACCCCTCAGCCAGTTGACTATTTTTGTTCCCACCCCAATCTATTCGCTTTCCCCCGAGCCTCCCATGTGGCACCGTGTCAAAGGCCATGCTGAGGTCCAAATATTAGTGTCCCAGTGAAGAATAATCACATGAAAAACTGTTCACAAGAGTCACAAGTATTTCTTGAAGCAGTGCTTAAAGGGTGCACAGAAAGCCAGAACTGTGTATCAGTGTCCCATTGAGAAAATTTATTGCTGGCGCCTGCTGCTGCTGTTGCCCTGCCATTTTAATTTCAAGAAAAGTCCCAATGAAGAATAATCACTTGAAAAGCTGTTCAGAAAAGTCACACGTATTTCTTGATGCAGTGCTTAAAGGGGGCACAGAGGGCCAGAACTGTGTATCAGTGTCCCATTGAGAAAATTGATTGTTGGTGCCAGCTGCTGCTGCTGCTGCTGCTGTTGTCTTGCTGTTTGCTGCTGGTGCTAAGTACAATGTATTGCTGAATGATGATAGCCACAGATGACCACAAGCTAAACTATAATTTGATGTTCTAAAAATTTCTTCTGCTGCACTGGCTGAAACATGCTATCCTATGTGTGTGTATTCATACCAACAATGGTAAGTTATTGTACGTGTCACTGTCATGTTTTTGTTCAGCGACACTGCCGTCTAATTTGTATTGAATCTTGTTTGTTGTCAGCAGTCCATCATGTTGTTCCTTTGCAGGGAATCATCATCATACTTACTGAATGTTTCCTATTCACCGGTGTGTTGGACATGATCACATTCACATGCCATACATACAGTATGTGCTGCCATCTAATGTGTACTGTAAAATTACATTTTTTTTCAGGGGTGGGTTACTACTGTGGGCGAGTAAATTATAACCGTTTCTCATTACTGTTCTTTTCTTTTACATTCTCAGGTCATGGCACACAAATTCACAACCGTAGTGATAAAACCATGCTGCTGCCGCATATGTGTTCTACACGTGTCTGATTGTTGACTTCACCAGTACAAAAAATGTCAAGGCATGAAAGGTAAGAGTATTTTGGGGGGGGGGGGTTGCATCATTGGTAAACAATTTTCATTAATATTTTTGTCTTCTTCCCAGGTCTTCAGTGCATCCAAACTGTTGTCCGTCTTGAGATTGGAACATACCGCCAGTCCATAGCACCTCGATGTTACTTGCAAACAGATAAAGAAGAAATTATTTTCAGTTCATTCCAATACACCATTTAGTACACAGTGGTGCTCTTCCAGTCTTTTATTATATCCATCTTTAAATACATAGTTATCACTAAACTTCTGTGAAAAAAATTATCAAGTTTAGTGACATGCACTGGACCAGTATCTTACATTAACCATCCTGACCCGGAAAACACAGTGTAGAATCTATGCATACTGAAGTACGCCTGTCTCATCTGTGTAGAAAAAGAGATAGTATCTTGCCTGTATTTCACCACCATTGAATACTTCACACCTGTGGAAGAAAAGAAAATAAAATAAAGAGGAAATAAGAGTGATACTTACCTGTAGATAAAATAATATATATGGCTGTACTGCAATGGCGTAGCTGCTACTGTTACAGTACTTGCTATCATTTTTGTCCTCGGACTGTATGACTGCAAGTTTAAACAGTCACCTGCTGTGATGAAAAATTGAAAATCACATGCCTGTATTTGTCCATAGTGGCATGTATAAAAAGATAAAGAAAGAATTTACAACACAGTTCAAGTCAAAAACACAGTACATGAGATACATACTTACTATAAATTATTGATGTTAATTATGATGATGGATGCAATGTTTCTTGACTGTGTGATGGTGCATTGCTGGCTGCAGCCAGCCTAGCAGTGCAACACCTACAGGGAAATAACCAGAGAGAACAACCAACATTACAAATTATTGCTCACTGTGGGACAAGTATTTTGATGTTACTTGTTCTCAAATCATCTTGTACTGATCATGCAGATCTATTTTAAAAATGTTAGCTAACACAACAAAATAACTTTGTTAAAAGAATAGTCCATCATTACTGAATGCAGGAATCCAAATTAATTATTAATACATTATTTTTAATGCCGAAATTAAAAAAATACTTCTGAATTTGAGTACTTTATTTCATGATCATTGGGCTATTCTGGTTAATAATGATGATGACAAGATAAACCAAATTTCTGCAAAAGTGACTATGGTACAAAGTAGTACAATAACAAATAAATTAATTTATAATCATAGGACATGAACTCACCATGGCTGGATGCGGCCTTCTTCTTCGATTGGGCAACGGCACGAAGTCTGTCTGCCGCTCACTCTCTCTCTCTCTCTCGAAGCAGGGTGGCTGTGGCTGGCTGCGGGTTCTTACATTGGGTACAGGTACAATGTCTGTCTGTCTCTCTCTCAAGAAGCAGGGTGGCTGTGGCTGGCTTCGGGTTCTTACATTGGGTACAGGTGCAATGTCTGTCTCTCTCTTTCAAGAAGCAGGGTGGCTGTGGCTGGCTGTGGGTTCTTACATTGGGCACAGGTACAATATCTGTCTGTCTCTCTCTCTCTCTCACTCAAGAAACAGGGTGGCTGTGGCTGGCTGCGGGTTCTTACATTGGGTACAGGTGCAATGTCTGTCTGTCTCTCTCTCTCTCTCTCAAGAAACAGGGTGGCTGTGGCTTGCAGCGGGTTCCTACATTGGGCATAGGTACAATGTCTGTCTGTCTCTGTCTCTCTTTCTCAAGAAGCAGGGTGGCTGTGGCTGGTGGTGGGTTTTACAAAGGGCAAAGGTACAATGTCTGTATGTCTCTGTCTCTGTCTCTCTCTCTCAATAAGCAGGGTGGCTGTGGCTGGCTGCAGGTTCCTACATTGGGCACAGGTACAATGTCTGTGTGTGTCTCTCTCTCGAGAAGCAGGGTGGCTGTGGCTGGCTGTGGGTTCTTACATTGGGCACAGGTACAATGCCTGTGTGTGTGTCTCTCTCTCTCTCAAGAAGCAGGGTGGCTGTGGCTGGCTGCGGGTTCTTACATTGGGTACAGGTACAATGTCTGTCTGTCTCTCTCTCTCAAGAAGCAGGGTGGCTGTGGCTGGCTGTGGGTTCTTACATTGGGCACAGGTACAATATCTGTCTGTCTGTCTCTCTCAAGAAGCAGAGTGGCTGTGGCTGGCTACGGGCTCTTACATTGGGCACAGGTACAATATCTGTCTGTCTGTCTCTCTCTCTCTCTCTCTCTCTCAAGAAACAGGGTGGCTGTGGCTGGTTGTGGGTTCTTACATTGGGTACAGGTGCAATGTCTGTCTATCTCTCTCTTTCAAGAAGCAGGGTGGCTGTGGCTGGCTGTGGGTTCTTATATTGGGCAAAGGTACCAGGTCTCTCTCTCTCTCTCTCTCTCTCTCTCTCAAATAGCAGAGTGGCTGGCAGGGGTGTGTTACTATATTTCAGTGTCAGGATATCTGTCATTCAATCAGCATGAAGTTGATGGCTACAAGTTGACATGTGTTTAGAAGACTGCAGGTAATAATGTCTGCACACATTCTGTGAACTGTACTGACGAAATCAAGAAAGGCAAAGGCAAACTCTAATGACATGTCATATGACACTTATAACAGGAAGAAGTACTTTAATGTCAATGTTTTCTTTACGCCCTTCCACTAACGTCTTCATCATCATTAATGAGGAAGCAGCCCTAGTAATCTTCAATGCCGGAGTTGTACCCACTTGGAAATTCTTTTTCCATGAGAGCGTCATCAATCTCAATGGTAAACCGTTTGACGCTGCCACCAGGATGATCTGCTTCGCCCTCATGAGCAGCACCACCATCATCATGATGGCTCGGTACAAACATAGGTGTTCTTGTCCTACTTGGTATATGACCTTCATTCATTTTGATAAATGTTAACATGCCAATATTTGTTGGTGATACATTAGTATGACGGTCACGCACAACGGCCCCTGCAGAACTAAATACCCTCTCCACACTTACACTGGAGGGTGGGCAGTTCTGGTACTTCACTGCTACTGATGCTAGCACTGACCATTCATTCACCCTGCCACTCCAGTACACCAGAGGATCATCCAATATTGTCAGATGCCTGTTTTCTGCCAAACAGGCCTTAACCATGCTCTGTGATGCGTGCATTCCAGATGAGTCATCCACCTGGTCTCAAGACTTATCTAGATCACAAATTATAACTTGGGACAAGGCATCCCAAAATGAATTAATGGCCGCCTGTGCAGCTGACACCACCCTTGCTGTATAGCCACCTTACTGGATGCACTGTGTTCACAGTGACCTTAGGCCTTGTTATGCTGTGGTTTGCAGAATTTGGCACATGACATCTGTGACCCATGAACCAATCTGATCAGCTGTCCAGTGAGATTTTGAACCTGATCATGCCCTCCCTCCAGTATGGATGTAGTGCCATGTTTGTAGTGTGGATCCAGCATTGTGGCTATTCCAAATGCTGCAGATTGCTGAATGGTGATGATGTGTCTATTGCTAAGATTGTAATCATGTGTTTGAGTAATGCACAGCTTGACCTATCTCCAGCCGCATCAAGGGTAGGCTGCAGATTCAACAATGTCTGCCTCAGCACCCGTAGCAGTGGAATGGATTGACTAACGGATACAGTGTCACTGCTTACTGCCTGTGTGGCATGTTCAAACGGCCTCAAAATTAGTATTACTGAATCCATGAGTCGCCATTGCTCAGTTGTCATAGACATTGATGCACAGGAACTGTCACGGCTAGTGTGCATAACAAGGTACTCAGAGAATTGCTTTGTACTGCTCGTACAAGCGCTCTGCCATGTAAAGTGTCGAGTTCCATCTTGTGACAACTTCAGGCTTGAGGCGGTGCTGAGGGAGGCTGTTTTGGATCTGCAGGTGCCTAAGTTGATCACGGGCATTTCCAGAATGTGCAAAGTGGGCACAGATGTGACATGCAACACTCAGCATTTGTTTGATTTCCAGGTAATGCAGAATCTCCTATACCACAAGATTTAAACAGTGAGCCATGCAGGGAACCCTCACAAAGACACTATTGCTGATACATTTAACAACATTGGACCCATTATCACTAGTTATGAAGCCAACTTTTAGGGACAGTGGGTGCATCCTCTCATCAATTTCTGTCAGTAGCAAGTCTAGCATGCTTTCATCTGTATGCGGGCCCTGCTACACTATGCATTGCAAGCGTGGCATGCTGTCTAATGCCATGAAGGTTGCTACCACCACAGCCTGACTTATTACATTGCTTTCCCATCCCACCATCACAGACAACCTCAGGTAGCTGCGCCCAATATGCAGTAATACACAGATAAGAACTACCCACCATTTTGCCACTTGTCCACATATCCATACTTAAGTGAATGTAAGGTGATGTAGAATGCTGAAGGGCATGTCTTACAGACTCTGTCACAGTACAATATGACTCAGGGATGGCACAGCATGGGTGACAAAATATGTCCTAGACAGGATCTTCCATTTAGGACATGCACTTGCCACAAATCATCAGAATCCTGCATTCTCCACAAAGGAGAATGGCAACAGACCAATTAAAGGCATTTCCACTATGGCAGCATTGCGTTCATGTGCAACTGCATGATTTGGTGGGTATTTACTGTGACGCTCAAAATGGCTGTGCAACGTGGGTTGCATTGTGCTGTGATTTGCATGTTGTGTGACAAACATCTCTGCTCTGTGAACTGCCATGGATGGGCTGCCTTTGAAGTGGAATGGTGGGTGCACAGGTGACAAGCCAATAAATGCTGTTATTTTCCCTGTTTTAAGCACAGGGGTTGATGTAGTAGAATGACTACATGGACCACCACTGCTACTCTGACCACTACTGGAACATTCAAAGTCCTCTTCCTCCTCATGGCTGTAGTAATGCTCCAGTGTTAATTCACAACTTTTACCTACATGGCTTCTTACTCTGACTTGGGAAGGGGATACCATGCTCAGGAAGGTGGATGGGAAGCCAAAAAACAACAGTGGTGACTTCCGGACAGGAATTGGGCACTAAAGAGATGTAGCCACACAGGCACAACAAGACCTTAACCAGTCTTCACAAATCCAAAAGTGGAACAATGCTTTATTTTGTGGGGGTTGGGAATTTACAGCAGTAGCGAGATAGAAGCAGGAAAAAATACCATCGATGGGCTGAGAAATGAAGAGCAGTGCTATTACGGTGGCACAAAAAAATGCATATGACTCAACGGCATGCACACAGACTAAGGGGATTAACCCATGACAGGGTATGGGTTTACTGAGCATTAATCCACACCGGGGGGGGTGGAATCACGAGGCAAAGCCAAATGATTTCAACCACCCAGGCATGGATTAATGCTCAGTAAACCCATACCCTAGAGTAGGTTAATCCTCTTATAATATGAGCAATGTTTTGTTAGAGTTTTACTTAAAGAAATAGTGAAATAAAGCCATGAGAACATGCAACTGTGAGTATATCAGAGATTAGTCAACGGTTAGGTGACCTGTTTGGACGAATCAGAAGACAGTATTTTAGGAACCCATGTTATAAAGTCTTTTAAACAGACTAAAAAAATGCACAGCGAATAGCAAAAACTTATAAAAAATTACTAGAAGTATTATTGTGTGTGTCTGTGTATAGAACTGAACACACCAATACTAAAACACTAGCCAACAACAGTTGGAAAGACTGCCTTTCACACTGTGGTCTGTGAATCTCCCTTCTACACTACAGATTCGCCCCTCCTCCGAAGCACACTTCTGCAGTGTCTGTACAAACAATGAATGTACTAATTTAAGATGCAATATTCACATAAAATCAATAAATGCTCAATGATATAAACCAGCAAGGGTTTACTACACTCGTACTAAATTTTGGACTCAAAAGTCCAAATGAAAAATGCTTTTTTGAATGTTTTTTGAAGGTTTGAATCTCAGAGCTCTGAGAACAAACTAACTCCAGCTTTCTCCTACACACACTATGCTGAACTGAGGCTGTGCAAGCCAATATAAAGCCCATGTGACCTGCCATCCCATGAATCAGTGTAAAATTTGCCTTAAAGAGAAAAAAAGGCGAAGTAATGCAAAGTCCATATAAAGTAATGTAAACTTTGCATTAACGAGAAATGCCAAGTTTTTCATTTTGCTTATAGATAGACAGTGTCGGCAGATAAGGGCCTATGGCCCACCTAGTCTGCCCATTTGAGCTTGTAAGTTCAGTTTGTTTTCCTAGAAGTCTATTTTCCCTTACCCCTGACCTCTAGAATTCCTTTATGTCTATCTTGTCTAGCTTTGTGGAGTGTTTCACAAAATTCGAGTTATATGCAAAATAATCTGTGTAGCAAAGTTAAGGGACTTTGCCCACCTCTAGTGGTGGTATATACACACACACACATGCACACACAGATCAGCATTTGTGCACAACATAGCCATGACATGCCCATGACACCAGCACAACACACAGAACATGCACACACATCACACAGTGGCAACCAACGCACCATCCAGAACGTAAGCCTCTTAGTGCATGCACACAGAACTGGACTGCACACACACACACAGTGGTACACCCGCACATCCAGATAACAGTGATCCCCTGAAGATACCGTCACAGCCAATATCACTGCATGACAGACAGTGGAGCCAGACCCTACAGGGATTTATGCTAGAATACAGACTCTTGAGCAACAATGGCAATGCTATGGAAGAACAGGATATCAGTCAATGAAGAGACTAAGCAGCACTGATGATGAGTTGTACAATGACATATCCACTCAGCGGAGTGCTTTTTCAGCATTCTTTTAGATGACATGCCGACAAAGATCTGTGCCATCAGACAAACTGTGTGTAACATCCCCTTTTTTACTCATCTCAGCTGTTTCTGGGGCCCTTGGTCTTACTTGGACACACCTCGAGGGGGGCTGGCCTAGGTTCTCTGGCATACAAGTGATACGGAAACAACAAGTGTGCATGGTGTCTCCACCTGGAGTAGTGATAGGGAATACCTGCAGATAAATTGCTGGTTAACATCCCCCTCCAGGAAAATACAGTAACAGCCCCCACAGTACCTTCCCCACACAACAATAATCTCCACTTTCCACTATGAGTCGCAGTACCAGAATGGAACATTAACAGTTTTTATTTTGGGGGAAGGGTAAAAGGGAGAAGAAATAGCAGAACAACTTTAACGACTGTTGCAACACTTTTACCCCACTCAGTCCCCACTTTCGTCATATGGGTGCACCTGGCTTCCCAATGGCAGCTACCCACAAAGTCTGTAAAGTCCCTTGGGTGGGTACCACACCATCATGTAGAAGACCCTTGGGGATCTCTCGTTGGGGCCAAACAATTTTAAACTGTTGCAACTGATGCAAAACTTTAACTTGCTGCCTGGATGCAGCTTTAAACTTGACACAGTCCTGCCCAGGACTTAATCCCCTTAATTCTAACTAGCTAGCTAGCTAAATAAAGACTTCCTCGAAGCCACAGCCTGGGGTACTTACAGTTCAGAAGTTTAAAGAGATTGACAGAAATTTGATTCACGGTACCGTGCCGGTATCAGAAGGTGCTAGTGCCACACAGTAGCAGTTGCCTGAAGAAACAACGAATGCTGGTCTTCACCTGCCAGACTTTTCCAAACCTCACCCCAGGGGCCTTTTTATGTGGTGGTCACCTGGCAAACCTCTTGACATCTTCCTCTCTGGTGGTATCCTTTTCAGTCTGGGTACAGAGCAGGCTGGTGGTTGCCCAGAATGAAGTTTGGCACACACTTTTCCCCACTACAGATATTGTGGGATTAGGATGCGACCTTTACAGTTTCTGCTTTTCACAGCCAAACTCCGCTGGCTCTTTCTGCACTACAGGGCAATCAGTTCTCTCTATATCTCTAGCAGCAGATTTCAACAGTCTCTCACACTAGCTGCGGAGTCTAACTTTCTTGCACACAGCCAAAGGTTCAAATCTCAGCAGCAGCTTTCCACTCTCAACAACAAATTCACTCAGCTGTAGGTTCAAATCTCAGCAGCAGCTTTCAACTCTCAGCAACAGATTCACTCAGTCGCAGGTTCAAATCTCAGCAAGCTACTTCCAAATTCTCAGCAGCAAATTACTCAGATGCAGGTTCAAATCTCACCCTGGGAACTTCTCACACAGCCCAGTTTCTTTCCCTGGGGCTATGATCTTTTCCAGGCATTCTGCGGCTTGTCCAATACTGTAACCAAACAAGACCTTTGGCAAACAAGCAGACCTTCATGGCTAGCAGGCCCACAGCAATCTCTCTCCTATTGCACTCGCTGGCTGCACACTCAAGAATCCCCCTTAGCAGGCAAAACAGTCCCTTTTATCAGTTCTCTGACAGTCTCTTTTAATTGGCTGCAGAAGCTGTCCAGTTGAACACATTAATATTCATTTAGCGTACTTGATGCCCTATTGGTCCTTCATTTGTGCACCAAGACGTGTCCCTGCATTTTTTTGTGCAGTCCCATGAGTCCTTTTGTCGAATCCTGGTTCTCTGATTGACTGAAGCAGAGGTCAAGGGCTGACAACATGGCTGCTGAAACAAGTAGTTCAGTGCAGTTCCAGTTTTACAGTCTTTTGGCAGCCAAACTAAATATTTTAACACTTATTCCCTACATTGCCCAACAGCAGCCCCTCTGCCCTTTTGACCACATGCAGAGTGGAGCATTTAAATTCAGTTCCCTGCCTGCTGCTGCTGCAGCTGCTGCTGAAACACTGCCCCCCTAGACTGCAGGCAGGGTTATTATTATTCATAAGCTAGCCTCATTAATATTCAGGAGGCAGCCCCTGAGTGCTCATTGATGCTCTTAAAACAAATGCATTTTTTGCTCTTTAGTTGTCTCCTCCATGTCTCTAGACCCTGTTTTGCCCATTTATGGGGTCTGGGAGCACCAGAGAGGCTTTAGTCTTGCCGCAGTGGCAGTGAGAAAACAGACACATGCAGTCGCACATGCGTGGACTGCCGGCTCGCATATTCGTGTGGCTGCAGAGTGGTGGTTCTGAATTTTCACTCCTCCGGTGCCCCTTCAACAGAGAAAACACATCGGGGACTATGGTGGTGTAGACTTGGGTGGGGGGGGGAACCGGTGGCCACCATCAAAGTAAGCCCAACAGAGTTGAGGCTTACATGTGGAAGGCAGCTATAGCAGGATTTCAGATGTGTTGGGAGGTAGTCTCAAAGTCTTCACATAGGCTGTTGTGTCCAGCCAAAGACATCAGCCTGGTCCCCCCAAGTAGCATGGTAACATTGAGCAGTGTGATTCCTGATACACTGGCCGCACCAGTGGAGGATGCATAGCAACAGAGCACACGTGACACAGAGCATGAGCAATCTGAGGGTTTCTGGGACAAAGTTCCAGGGCAAGGCCCTGCTAAGTGACAAGCTAAGAAATACCAGCTAATAAAATAGGCACTGCACTGCATGTGAGAGCATACACACACACACACACACACACACACACACACACACACACCAGAGCACAAGGACACAGAAACACACCAGTAATGCCAAGAGACACACTAGAGTTAAGCAGCAGTCATTTATCATTCACACCTTCAGCACACAACAAAACACGTTGTCACTATAACAACATCCTAAAAGCACGCTCACATTAGGTGAAGTGCATTCCTTCCCTGCTCTGTATCCTGCATCCAGTTTGCCATCCAGCCCAGGGTTACATGGCAAGTCCTGTTCACCTTCAGATACAGTACACCATGTGACTGGCCATAAATAAAAACACTATAGTACATTATACTATTGCCATGGTTTTGTTCAAGTCTGTAAGTTGCATCTAAGTAGCAGAGGGCTGTACCATGGTGGACACACCTGTCTGTGTTTTGTGGGGTGTTACTCATGCTGCTGTGCATTTCTGGAATTAAGTTTACTGATGTGACTTAAGAGTTCTACAGTATTGTTCCTATTTGCTCTTGCTAAACTCTGTAGTGTGGCCATCATTACAGTAGCCCAGTTGTGTACTTCATTGGCCTGACATACTTATTTCTTTCGTTTTTATTTACCATGTAGGTGTACTAGACAATCAAATGCCATTTTTTTGGCATGACCCAGGAGATTACAGATACAGTGACAAAACACTAGGTATAATGAACAGTAATTACATGCAGAATAATGCATTGAATACAGGCTATAGAAGCAAAACAAAATATAATACAAAAGTAAACGCAGGAACTAGGATGCAAATGGTGAATTCAATTTACAAAAAAGCTAAATGCAGTCAGATAAAAGCTTTAGAGTTAAAGTCATGGAGACTTAGATTATATCAAACTGCAATGCAAAGAGTGCTAGTTAGGGGCAAGAGCAGGTAAGTACACCATTTACAGTGTTAATGCCTATCACATACTGTGGATCAGTGTTCACAGTTGGGGAACGTGTGGACGTACAGGAATGCCCAGAGCAGACATGTGCCCATGCGTTATGCAGAAGTGTCCACATCGGTCATACATGCACTGTTTTAGTGCACTGTAAATTGGCATTGCAGTCCCCTATGGAATTTATGCATGTGCAGAGCTGTGCAAGGACATTAGGTGCCCAGGTACCATTTCTGCACTCCTTGTGGATCAGGCCCTAGGCCTGTGTATGAACTCTTGGGAGTACAAGTTGAAATACCAAGAAGAGTAGATAGATAGATAAGATAGATAGATAGATAGATAGATAGATAGGTAAGTAGGTATATGAGTGTGTGTACGTATGTGTGTAAATATATATATATATTTATTGCTTTCCAGAGCCATTTTATTGAGTAGTGGTATCTGTTTCTTCAGTACTTCATTATTACACACCAGAACAAAATGCATTCATTATATATGTTTAATACCACACACACTAAGACGTGCGTTGGCCTAATGTGCAGAAATGTTGTTTCTTTGCAGTGATTTGCAAAAAACCTTCAGCTGACACTTATAGCAATAGACATGGTCAGATATTTCTAGACATTTCGTGATTATTTGTGAAGAGATTCTCTCCGGTAGCCCTACAGAGATACTGCAGACAGGTAGGGAATTTCTCTGGAGTTATCACAGAAATTTCAGAAAAAAAAATCTGAGCATGTCTTTTGCTGCAGCTGAATGTTCAAAAACAGGCTGTTTAAACTGCTGCTGTGTCATTAGACCAAGATAACAACCAAGGCCAAACCTCTGATCCAACAAGACAGAACAAACTCATTAGGTGGCTGCTGTATTTACCTGCAAAGACTGGCAATGATGGAGCGGGTTGTCTCGCTTACATAAACTGGGAACGTTATGATTCCATCCAAAATTTTGCTGTAGACCTTCTGTGGGTCAGAGCTGGCGAAAGGTGGTCTGGTGAGGAAGGAGAGGCAAAATTATTTTCTTCAGTGACACAGGCCCCCTTTTTAGACATGTCAACAAGCATACAATAAAATGTCACAACCAAGAGTAGCTGCACTGGGAACTACTGTGAGTGACACACCTCTAAGCCTTTCTGAACCTTACGGACAGGTAAGTAGGAGACACCTCATCAAATCTTGGGTGTTGTTCGGATTTAAGACATTGAATATTATTTTTAGTTTGCTCAGTAGATGAGTGCCGTACTCCATGCAAGTAACTGTAGGAAGGAAAGTACTTTGGAGTTTTACACATGGCTAAAGGATTGGTGTGAAGAGGAGGCGTTTGGGATTGTTGGGGACTAGGAGATCCTCTGGGTGCAAGACAGGCTGCTCAGAAGGGACCATCTACATCTAAGTCGAGGGGAACCAGTGTGCTTGGGAAGAAGTTATATGTGTTCATTAGTAAGAATTTAAACTAAATAATGGGAAGGGCTTCAATTTATTTATTTATTTGTAATTTTTGACCAGGAAAGGCATACTAGGCTGTGACAGCTAGTTTCTAGGTGCTTTGGGGGAAGGGGGGAGTTGCATGGACCTGTTTTTATTTATGGGAGGCATGCTAGCCTTGTTACTGGGAAAACTCCCCTACTCTTCTTCTATAAATGCCATGTGTGTTTTTTTACTTTACACTTGGACAGTGACAAGAGATGGGCAGAAGGGGCCTCGGTATAACATCTCATCTGAAGGACGGCACATCAACAGTTTAGTAACCCCCCCATACTGCACTTCAGTGTCAGTTATGTTTATTATCACAAGTGCTTGTTATGGGTCTAGAGCCCATGACCTTCTGATGTTCACACCCCAGAACAGAGTGTGCTGCTATTGAGCCATTGACAGTAAGGCACAGGGGGCCAGAAAAGGTTTGCTGCAGGATCCTGGGTGCCCCATCATTAAACAGGCAGGAAGGTACTACTAGGGAAATGGAGATAAAAAAGGACAGGTCAAGGAATCAAGCAGTGGGGACAAAAGGAATGATTTGTAGAAAGGGAAGGGAGGGAGGACAAATGGAAGGTGTTTTACAGAAACACCAGAAGCCTGGGCAACAAGACCGATGAAGTGCAGGTGGTGATGGCTGCAGAGGAATAGACACAGTGGCCATTATTGAAACTTGGTCTAATCAGAATATCTGTTGGGACCTAAATGTTCAATGCAGAGGCTATTCAGTACGGTTAGGGAAATTATTAAAGGCGGATGGGTGGCAATGGATGTGGGGCAACGGAAGATGCAACAATCAAGGAAGAGGAAAGGGTAGCATCACTGTGGCTTCAAGTGATGGAAGGAGGGGGAAAGAAAACACAGGATGGGGTAATATATAAGCCACCAACCAGATCACTCATTAGAAATAGATGAAGCAATGGAGAGAGAGGGAGATAAGAAAACTGGCAGGATATGGAGGAATAGCGTTAATAGCAAACTTCAACCTGCCAGATATAGATTGGAAATCACAGGTGGCTAGCAGCCAAAGGGCAAAGTAAGTTTGGTCTCAGGTGATACAAAAACTTGCAGGAGGGTTGACAATGATGAGGGAATTAACAATATGAGTCATGATATGAGAAGACTGATGAAAAGGTCCAGTGTCTGGTAGCTGAAACAGGGACGGATTATGGCATAGGTCAACAAGGCTCAGGCCTAGAACCCCTATCTGCCAGAAGGCCCCCAGCCCTGAGTAGATCATCCAGGTTACAAAATGCAGGCTTAGCCAGTCTAACTTTTAATCAGTCCTGTCTGGGAAAACTCGGCCTAATCAAGTAACAAAGCATTACTATTCCAGCACCAGTTAACACCCCATTAAGTCATTTACATCTCTGCGTTACATACCCAGCCATCTGCCCCATCTGGTAAGGAAATGGATATGCCTGCAGTTGCTGTGTTACCAAATTCAACACAATAAACTTCTTAACACTCTCAAAAGATAAGCCCCATTTCCTAGCTACAGTAGCCAGTCTGAGGTAAACAGTAGAACTGCTACAGCTGCTTTATTAATTTCTTTCTGCTTGCTGTTGCTTGCCCAGACCAGGAGTTAGGCTCCCTCAGTTCCACCAGCCAATGGGGCCCCAAACACAAAGGGTTCCCAGTTTTTTTTAAACTCAGATTTATTTAGAAGAAATGATTCGTACAACCATGTTACACAATAGCAATTACATAGCTTGACCTATTACTTAGACTGTGCAACAGAATATTTTGCTATCATGTTTCTATGCCTCTTGTGGGTACCGTTTCACCATAATACATTGTTTATTAACCTAAACTTCAATTGTTGTATTACAGATGTTTTGTTCGAGAAAACGGTTTCCAGTTTGACCAAGCGCAAGGTGTCAGTCTTTGAGACTTAAATGTTTTTTTTTAATTAGCAGATAAAGTCATGGCACTCCTCAGCACTGCAAAGTGAAATCACACAGAATTTTTGTTGTTACCTTCCCTTTTATTTTGATGAGTTTAAAAAGTTTTGTTCCACAGCACGGAGGGACCAGCACATGTAACATTTTTACTTTTGACAAAGCCTGAGTACAGGTGAAACATTACGTGAGTTGGTCCCTCTGTGCTGTGGAACAAAACTTTTTAAACTGCATAGGAATAAAAGGAAAGTCAGTGGTAAAGATTTTGTGTGGACTCCACTTTTGTAGTATTGGAGGTGAGTGTTGTGATTTTATCTGCTGATTGTTGGTGGAGTCACTGGCACCAAGCATGCATGGGACAGTCATAAGGCAATTCTACGGGGTGGGGGCAGAAAGAAGTAGGCTGCTGGTTAACTAGGATCTGCAGCTTATCCATTAGGTAGGGAAATGGGCAGACTGCGTGGGCCAAGCGGTCCTTATCTGTCGTCAAATTCTGTGTTTCTATGTAAGTCCTCTGGAGCGGTTCTATTTGGACCTTGCTGTTTTTTTTTTAATTATTTAGATGTCTCATTGTGCCCAGTTGAAGTGGCACACAAAACCAATCAGTGAACTGGTCAGAAGATTTTAAAATGGCATCATAATGACATGAAGATGCCTGCCACAGTAGAGGGGTAGAGGCCCCATGATTAACCTAGCTGGGGGCCCTCAAAACATAAAGTCCAGTAGGCCACACAGACAGCCCACTCCCTGTCCCATCCCCCCTCACCAGTCAGTCAAAAGCAGCTATTAGATTTGTCAGCCAGTCAAAAAATGCTGTTAGTTTTTTGTTACACTGTTGTCTGAGAGCTTGCTGCAGGAGTTGTGTTCAGCCCAGTAATTAAAGAACAAACTGAGTTGCTGGAGAAACAGCAGTATACTGATGTTATGTTTTGCCATGAGGTCACTACTAGTTTGAGAATGGAGTTCAGTATTCCAGATGTTACACTGGAGAAGTAATCAATGGTCAGGTGATGTGCTGTATTTGGATGACTGAAGTTTTTAGTACTCTGAAGCAGAGTTTATAAAAAACATGTGCACAAGCCCCAGCCAGGACTAATTTGGACTATCTGCAACCCTACATCAATTCTATAACTAATATAAGCAAAAAAAAAAAAATAATCAAGAGTGAATGTACGCTGATGTTTAGTAAATGCAGAAAAGAGTACACATGACTACAAGAGGCACTACAAGATGCGTTAACAACTCATTGCAAACAGTAAAGTAGTTGCTTTAGTTATTTATGGCACTCTTCGCTGGAGGTCGAGAGCACCAACACAAATGAGGAACTAGCAAACAGTAAAACAATCAAATGCATAATTACAAAAACAGACAATCAAAATGATAAATTACTACCACACACGCAAAGTAAATAACCAGCAGCCATATTGCACAATAAATGACCAACTTTCTCATAAAATAACATACTCCATACACCAAAACCCTGAGCAAAAATATATGTTTTTAACCCTTTTTTAAAGACTTCCACTGAGGGGGCCTCCCTCAGGGCCCTTGGGAGAGAGAGCCATAAAACTGACCCAGCTACTTCAAAGGCCCTGTCATTTTGAGTCTGGCTCTCGGAACAACTAGGAGACCCTCCTTGGTAGAACAGAGGGGGCACGCAGGCAGGTAAGGATGAAGGAGCTTACACATGTGGCCCAGACCCAGATCATGTAGAGTCTTATAGGTTAGCAAGCCAACATTTTAGGAGATACACCACTTAACCAGCAGCCAGTGCAGTTCCTGCAGCACCAGGGTAATGTGCCTTGTCCTCGAAAGGCCAGTCAGTAACCTCACAGCTACGTTCTACACCAGCTGCAGGTACCACAGCATATCTCCACTGACCCCACGATAGAGGGCATTACAGTAAGCAAGCTGTATGGTCACAAAAGCATGTACTAGTGAGGACAAGTCCTCAGAGGGATAAGGGAATGAATTCGGCTAATATTCCTCAGATGGTAGAAGCCATTCTGGATAACTGATGACGCCTGAGCTGCAAATGTCAGTCCTTCATTCAGAATGACACCTAGATTCTTCACCTTTTTGGCAGTACCATGCCTGGAGATACCGAAGCATAGCCCTGTTTCCCTCTCAGATGCTGCCACCCCCCCTCTACCCTGCTCAATCACCAGTACTTCAGTTTTGTCCAGGCTGTGTCTCAGCCCACTCAGTAACTTCCAGTCCTGGATCTCAGCCAAACACTAGTTCAGCACATCCACCGCTCCATGATTCTGAGGTGCAAAGGACAAACAGAGCTGAGTATCATTTGCATAGCAGTAAAACCCAACTCCATACTGCCTCATGATCCTACCCAGGGGTAATATATACACCAAAAACAACATGGGCAAAAGGGCCGAACCTTGGGGTACACCAGTACACCACAGTACAAGTCCATTGGGCCGGATGAAAAACTACCCATCACTACCCTCTATGACCTGCCCATGAGGTAGGACTCAAACCAGCTGATCAGTTTGCTGGTGAGGCTCACATACTCCCTGAGCCGATCCAATAAAAGTCCATGGTCAATGGTGTCAAAAGCTGAGGAGAGGTTGAGGAGAACAAGAACTGACCCCTCTCTTCTATCCCTCGCCTGAGCAGGTCATTATGCAACCTGACCAAAGCAGTCTCAGTGTTGAACTTTGGCCTAAATCCCAATTGCAGAGGCTTATAGATGTCAAAGGCTGCCAAGTGTCTCGAGCTATAATGCAACAACCTTCTCAATTACCTTGCCTAAGAAAGGTAAGTTAGAGACAGACTGGTAATTTGCTAGGATACCTGGGTCCAACATTGGCTTTTACAGAAGGGGTCTCAACAGTGCACTTTTCAGTGCCAAAGGGAAGACCCCCTCCGACAAGGAACACCCAATAGTCCTGGTGAACACAGGGCCCAGTTGCCTAACACAGCTCACCAAGAGTCAGGTTGGGCCTGGGTACAGCTCACAATATTTTGGATGCAGCCCCAAGATCACCTCTACAGCCTCCTCAATTGTTACTAACAGAAAATGTCCCCAAGACCACTGACTGCAGGTGTGACTCCCAGACTCGACACTGCTGGGCATTAACTACCCAGTTGAAGAGATCCCAGCCTTGCTAGAGGACACTGTCTGAGAAGAACCAAGCAAACTCCTCACATTTAATGGATGAAGTAGCATTAGTGGGCTCCAGAAACATCAGATACAAAAGCCTGTCCATCGCCTAAAAAAGCTGAGCTGGTCGGTTCCTCCCAGCTGCAATCTCCCTGGACAGAAATTCAGGCTTCTTATGAGAGACAGCCCTTTGATACTTACCATGGTGAATAGTCAAAGCCAGTTTGTCCTCCAGGGCCCAGGATCTCCTCCAACACTGCTCCAACCTCTGCCCCATTGCTTTCATTGTTATCAGCTTGTCATCAAACCACGGCGAGCCAAGGCATGAAACCAATGGGCAAGCACAGATTGGTGCTACAAAGTCGAAGACTGCACCCACAGCCCATTTATAGGCTGCCACTGCTTTCTCCATTCCCTCAGCACATGCTGCTGTCATTCTCAAGGTGTCCAGGATTGCTAAAAGTCCATCTGGCCACAGCCCTCTCAAAGGGCAGTATCTGGTCACCTCCACAGGGAGTGGACTACAGAGAGGTGCCTTGAACTCAAATCTGATGTACACTGATCTGACCAACATATCAGATCAATCTTGAGGCTTCCCACCTCAAGCCTCATATGGAACATCAAATCTAGTGTATGCCCATGTTGGTGGATCACAGTAACAACTGCTTGTGCCAGGCCAAGCAGTCATACTCTGGAGGAAATCCTGTCCAAAACATGAGAGTTTGTCTTCAACCCAGGCATTGAAATCACCAAGGATAATCCACCTTGGCAATTTCAACACCCTGTCAGTGATGAACTCCACAAGCTTCTGCAGGCAGTCCCCCTCCTGCCCAGGCAGCCAGTATATAAGGAGGACCCTGCACCCAGTACCTGGACCCCCATGCATGACCATGCACTCAAAGGATGAAGTGTCACCCACTGGGTACACCACCAGATTCAGTTCAGATCTAAAAAAGATAGTAAACCGCCCCCCATGGTCCTTCCTCAGGCAGTGCACCACAGAGAAACCAGCAGGGATAGCTGCCATAAAAGTTGGACAAGCTTAATCACCAAACCAGGTTTCCACGAAGCATGTCAGATTGACCGAGGAATGAGATATAAAATCCACAATAATAGCGGCCTTATTCCTCATTAATCTGGCATTACACAGCACCTAGTAACAACCAATCCTAAATACAATTTATACGTTCTATCCATACAGTGCAGGGAGGGATCCAGGATAGAGTATGGTATCTGATCTACTGGTCAGATGCAAAAAAAAACAACCTTTCCTCAAGGTCCCAGATATAAAAAATCTATAAAGCTAAGGTATAAACGTTGGGTCTGACGGCACTTAAAATAACACCCATTTCTGCCAAATTGTCTGAAAAAAAGGAAGTTGGTTCAAATATCTAAAGGTACACCTCCCGTAACAATAAATAGAGTCAACCAACTTTACCCAATGTGTGTAAGAGGGAGTTCATGTGGTGAACCAGGATCTAGTAATAATCTTCTTTGCACAAACAATAAGAATTAAGAACAGCTTCAACTGTTATTTATCTAACTGATTATCCAAAGGAGGAATATGTAAAAGCACTAAATGAGGGTACAATGGGAGAGAAATATCAAATAAAGTTAAGATAACTTTCACAATCTCCTCCCAGTAAGGCCACAGGAGAAGGCATGACCACAAAATGTGAGTATGGTCTGCAGCAGGAGTCCCGCAACCCCACCAACACTCCATCAAGAGATCAACCTAAAACTTTGCCATGAATAGCGTGTCTGAAAAAAATGCATCCTGCATTTCCAGGAAAACTCTTTTAAATACAGAGGAATAATTAACTTAATTGTTATAAGAGAATACTTTTCCCAAACTGAAAAATCACAAGCAGACTGTAAATCCGAATTCCATTTATCTAAGGTTGATAAAGTAGATTCATCAGATTGGGATCTCAGAGCAGAATAAATACATCCAACTAAATGAGGGTAAGGTTCTGCTAAATGATGTTGTTGGAGTAACACAAAAAATGGAGATAGAGAATCAGGCATTTGTCTATGAGCTAGAGGTAATGTATTAATAAAGGCCTGTAGCTGCAGATAATGATAATGATCTGTGGAAGGTAGGACATATGCTGCCCTAACTCAGAAAAAGGATGTATCCCCTGTCACTCCAGCACGTGATGATAATAAATCAACCTCACTCTTATCCAATGACACAAAAACACATCTGATTCCAATAACCAATTACGGGCATCCCAGGCTAATGCCGCAAGAAAAGTATACTCAGCAGGCTATAACAACTTACATAACTTATACCAAATCCTAAAAGGGACCACTGTGTACCGAGTAAACTTAATAATAGGCAAATATTCCTGGGGTATTGAGAATAATGTATGATTGAGATTGTATAAGTGGTTAATAGTGAATTCGATATCTTTCCAATAACTTTGATAAGCATCCGATACCCAAAGATAGAGTATCCATTGCTGACAGGTCATCGCATACTACCTCAGATTAGGAAGATGAAGGCCTCCCCAAGAAAGAGAATGATGTAGTAGCACAAGTCTAACCCTAGGTCTACAACTGCCCCTAATAAATGCAAATTCAACCAATGCCAGTCTCATATATATAAAAGGAACTAGGGTAAACAGGCATGGTATGAAGGTAAAATAGAGTTTAAGGTAGTACATTAAACCAAATTATTTCAATCCACTGAAAAAATTAGAAATGGTAATAAGACCCAAGACTAAGGTCGTCCGCTAATGCAACTGTTAAAGGTTCAAAATTGAATAATTCCAGATGATTGGGGTTTGAGGGATATGAACCCCTAAATATTTCAAATGATTCTTGTTCGAATGCAATGGGAGCAAAGCAGCAATAGAGGATGACGGGGTATAATTAAACACCAGTAGTTCAGTTTTGTCTTTATTCAATCAGAAGCCAGCTACAGTTTCGAACTGAACCAATAATTGAAAAACAGACAGAATAGATAAATCTGGATCTGACAAAGTGATCAATATATCATCTGCAAATAAAAAAATCCGGTAATTATGACCTTCCCCCAAAGAAATGCCGGAGATAGAAGTGGAACATATATGTGAGACAAGGGGTTCAATACAGAGGACAAACAAAAGCAGGGATAGGGGGACATCCCTGCCTAGTACCCCTCCACAGGGAAAAGGGATAAATAAAGTCCATTTACCCATACCAAAGCAGTGGAAGAGGAATACAGATGACGTGGCATAGATATAAAAAGGGAAGGAAAACCAAAAACCTGTAGAATACTCCATAAAAACAAATCCCACAAAATCCCACCGAAGGCCTTCTCCATGTCAAGGCTAGCCAGGACTATAGGAACTGAATGACTAGAGGCTATAGTAGTCTAACAATAAAAAAGCACAGCATACATTGTCGGGCACTTGCTTAAATCAAATGAAACGGGACTGGTCCCTGTCCAGCAAGAACAGGAAAAGGCCCTCTATCTGTTGCGCCCGCAAAGACATTAACAACTTATAATCCGAATTCTGAACTGAAATGCAGCAGTATGAAGAAGGAAATGTAAGATCCTTTTCTGGTTTCAGAAGGGCTGTAATAATAGCGTAACTCCAGGATTGGGGGGGGGGAATTCCCCATCTTGTATGGACCTAAATACATGGAAAAGAAAAAATTACTTACCATAGTAATCTTGTTTCTTCTAATGGAGTCTTGCTGTTGTCTTACTAAATACAGTTAGCCTTTCCAGTTCAACTGCCCTGGATATGAAAGAGTTAACTCTATGCAAATGCATAGAACGCTGAGCTCGAGCTCGGTTTTCAAACCCCTGTCCCTGGCACATTCTATGTAACTATCAGATTCTTACAAGCACTAAAACAGTGGCTGCTAAGCTATACTACATACACAACAATTAATAAAATAGTAGTTAAAAGACTAATAGCCAAACAAAAGGGCAAACTAAAAGACTCACATCAGAGATGCCCAAGAAAATGGCACCCCAGTCGTGCAGCACTCAACAATTAGAACAGCTATAATGCGGTGCCTTCCCCCCGATTAGATTCTGTTAGGGGAAGAAGGGAGGGAGGTCAGAAATACAGCAAGACTCCATTAGAAGAAACAAGAGTACTATGGTAAGTAATTTTTTCTTCAAACAACATGAAGTCTTGCTGTATTCTGACTAAATGCAGACTACCAAGCAGTGCCCCATGGAGGTGGGAACAGAAACAAATTGGGGAATAGGCTCTGCAGTACTGCTGTGCCAAACCTGGCGTCACTCCTGGCCTAGGTGTCCAGGCAGTAGTGTTTAGTGAATGTGTGAACAGTTTTCCAGGTAGCTGCTTTGCAAATTTCAAGTAGGGGGATATCTCTAGCAGCTGCAATAGAGGCAGCTGTCCCCCTAGTAGAGTGAGCTCTAAGCTAGCTGGTGGCTCTTTCCCCAGTTTGCCATAGCAGAACTGGATGCAAGACACAATCCACTGAGCAATGGTTCTTTTGGTGGCTATCTTGCCCTTGCCCACTTCCCCATAGGTGAGAAACAGCTGTGTACACTCATTCCTATGGACCTTTGTCTGATCCAGATAGTAGCTAACAGCCCTCTTAACATCCAGGCTATGTATTCTGCGTCCTCCTGAACTAGAATGTTCAGTGAGGAATACAGGTAATGTCATAGACTGGTTAAGGTGGAAGTCAGAGACCACCTTTGGAAGAAATGCACTGTTTGTCCTAAGGACGACCTTGTCTCTATGGAGTTCTATGTAGTCAGGCTCCACAGACAAGGCTTGTAGCTCACTAATCCTCCTTGCAGAGACTATGGCTATCAGAAAAACAGTTTTCTGTGTCAGGTATTTGAGTCCAACTGAAGACATGGGTTCACATAGGGGCTGCATTAGCTGTGCTATGCAGATATTCAGATCCCAAGAAGGGGCTGGCCCCCTGTGAGGGGGGTGTAGGTGGAGCAACCCTTTAAAGAACTTCTTGAAGATTGCATGATAGGCCAGGGAAGGGCCCTTCTCTGCCGAGAGACAGGTAGAAACAGCTGCCAGATGTACCTTCAGAGTAGAAGGCAGAAAGCCTAAGGAATGAAGGTGGGATAAATAGTCCACTAGGACTGCCAGTCCAGCTGTCTTTGGATCTATTTCCTTTTGTGCACACCAGATAGTAAATCTCTTCCACTTGGAAGTATAAGACTTTCTGGTGGCAGGTTTTCTGGAAACCTTCAAAATATCCAGAACCCCTTCAGAGAGATGCAGGCCTGCATACTCTAGGTCCTCAAGAGCCAGGCCCTGAGCCTGAGGGACTTAAGGTTGGGGTATAGGATCCTCCCTTGAGAGGAGGTCAGAAGATTGTACCTCCTGGGGAGGCAGATCAGACTGGTCACTGACAGAGACAGCAGCATGGGATACCAGGGTTGTCCGGCACAGTCTGGAGCAATCAGAATCATTGATGATGGCTGGCTCCTGAGTTTGACAAGAACTCTGAAGATCAGGGGGAATGGGGAAAGGCATATAGGAATTTGCCTGTCCAGTCCAATATCAGTGCATCCAGAGGCACCAAACCCAGAACTGGAGGTCTTCAGCAGAACTGAGGTAGCTGATTGTCTAGGGCTGCAAACAGATCTATCTGGCCGCCACGGCACATTCAGTCACTTCACTACCCGTCTAGCATTGCTTGTAAAGTGCTTTGGATGTATGAAAAGTGCTATATAAATGCTGATTCTTCTTCTTCTTCTTCTTCATCTGTGGTGTGCCCCATCTTCTGAACACTGCACGCAGTATTTCCCTGTTCAGAGACCATTCATGGTGGCTGTGATTTATTTTGCCAAGGGCATCTGCCTGTACATTGTCCTTGCCTGGCAGGTGCATGTCTGAGATGGAGATCTTGAGGGAATAAGCCAGACTCCAGATCTTCATTTACTTACTTTATTGCCTCCATACACAGGGCAGAGGACCTCTTCCCTCCCTGCTTGTTGATGTAGTACATGATGGTGGTGTTGTCTGTCCTTATCTGCACCATCTTCCCCCATACTATCTTTTGAATGACTGAAAAGCTAAGAACACTGCCCTGAACTCCAACAGACTGATGTGGAGCAGGGACTCCCAGTGAGACCATGTTCCATGAGCAGTATGGTCCCCCAAATGAGCTCCCCACCCTAGGAGAGAAGCATCTGTGGTCAGAACCACTGTAGAAGATTGTTGGAGGAATGCAACACCTTCCCTGAGTATCCCTGTCCTTCCACCACTGTAATGCCTGGATCAGGGTGGCAGTCACTGGGATCAGTTCTGACAGGGAATCCCTCTTCTGGGACCAATAGGACCTGAGATGAAACTGGATATTCCTCATCTGAAACCTGGCTCCTGGAACCACTGCTGTGGAAGCTGCCATAGCCCCAAGAGCTGGAGAAAATGTATTGCCGGAAGAGACACCTGTGGGTGAAAAGAGTTTGCCGGCTGAATGAGGTTGTCTGCCATTCCCACTGGCAGAAGAGCCTTTGCCTGAACTGTGTCCAGCTCTGCTCCCATGAATTCTAGGATCTGGACAGGATCCAGTACTGACTTCTTTAGGTTCACCAGAAATCCTAAAGATATGAGGGTATCCTGCACCAGACCCAAGGCATCCCTTACCTGCTGGGGGGACTGTCCTACAATCAACCAGTCATCCAGATAGGGAAACACAGTCAATCATTGTCTTCTTAGATGAGCTACAACCACTGCCAGCCATTTTGTTAATGTTCTGGGGGCCAAGGCAAGGCCAAAGGGCATTGCCTTGAAATGGTAGTGGTCCGAGGGTAATTCAAACCTTAGGTACTTACTGTGAGAGTGTCTGATTGAAATGTGGAAATAAGCATCCTTGAGGTCCAAGGAAGCTAGCCAATCCCCTTGCCTGAGGGTAGGGAGGATTTTGGTTAGAGCCACATCTTGAATTTGGGTTTTGTCAGGTGTTTGTTGAGATATCTCAGATCTATAATGGGCCGCCACTCCCCACATTTCTTCAGGGTAAAGAAATATCTTGAATACAACCCTTTTCCTTTGTGAAGAAGAGGAACATGTTACACAGTTCTGTGCTCCAGAAGTGTGACAACCTCTGCCTCTGACAGGATTGTCTCTGAATTGTTGGCAGATTTGAATGGCCTTGCTTTTGTTCTCGGAATCTGTTTGAAATTTAAAGCAAGTCCTTGGCTCACTACTTCCAGGACCCTCTTGTTTGTGGTAATGGCTTGCCAGGCCTGGAAGTAGTGAGCCAACCTGCCCCCTACTGGCAGTGGGGAGGCGGTCCTGGCTGACACATCAGGATGACTGCTTAGCTGGGGTCCTAGGCTGAGAAGTGGATGCAGCCCTGCTTGCACCCCTCCTGCCTCTGCCCCTGAAGAATCCTCTCTGCTGCTGGTAAGTAGGAAACGCCTGGGCCTGGTAGAAAGGTCTTTGATAAGGTCTGCCTCTGCCTGGCTTAGGCTGCTGCTTTTGTGGAGTTGCAGCTTTTTCTTTAGAAGCTGCACTCCTGTAAGTAGACCTGTATTCATCCATTTTCTTCATGTATGTCTCAGTTTGTTCCCCAAACAGAGAATTCTGGACAACAGGGAAGTTCATAGCTTTTGACTGGGTGTCCTAGGAGAGATTGGTACACCTGAGCCAAGAGAATCCTCTCAGGGAAACTGCAGTAGCCATAACCCTAGAGGAGACATCATTTGAGTCAGATCCACGAAGGGTGTTTGACAAAATGTTTGTCGAATGCCCCGACAGCGAAACCAGCAGGTCGACTGCATTTTGTAGTCAGCTGCCGGTTTCTAGTGCCACGACAGTAGTAGCATCAAATCTGTCAAGAAATTTTGTGAGATTCCCTATTTATCTTTCACAAAATTTAGAGGAAAAAATTCCTTTAAAATTCTCTTTGTTATACCTACAGAAAGAGGCCAGTTCCTATTACAGTACTTCAGTGCCATCTGGTAGATTTTCAACTGCACTATCAGATGAGACAATCCTCTCTGGGTAACAGTGAACACACTAACAAATAAAACAAAATTCCTAACTAAAGGTTTCACAATTCTCAATAGGGATTTTAAAAAAATCCTCAAAAATCCTTTGACTAATTCGGTGCTACTACTGTAAGTGTTTTCTTCAGGGGATTTGTCCCCCGAACCCCCACACTTATTTGAGGGGAGTGCAGGACCCCCAACAGACAGTGCCGGGTTCCAGTGGGTTCCCCACAGTGATGTGGCACTGTAGTCACTGTAGGGGACCTCGCTGTCAAAGTCACTGTCGGGTGGGTATACAATTTGAGGCCACAGCAGAGTGAAATTGGACTTTGGATGCTTCAATGCCATCCTTGACTATTTGCTCCAGATCCTTTGCTAGCTGAGGTGGAGCAGTCTTGGCCAATTCCAGAACAGATTGCCCATCTGGATTTCTGGTATCTAGAGACATATTTTATGTATGAAGCTTGTCTAATCCCCAGTGAGGCAGCCAAATACTGCTTCTAGGCCATGGCATCAGTTTTCCCAGAGTCCTTCTCAGGCGGGAGCAAAGCCAAGGGGATGCCAGCCTTATCACAGGCAGCAGCCTGAACAACCCTTATATGGCTACAATGGTTATACAGGAAATCTGTACCATTGTCTGACAACATATACCTCCTGTCCATCCTTTTGTCCACGGGGGATAGAAGTAGACATCTGCATAATTTTGTTTGTCTGCTTTTTTAGAGACTTATGAAGAGGAATTGAGAGTCTCTCTGTGCCAGGGACATCCACCATTTCGAGGAAGTCTGGTTCTTCCTCTTCTTCAGCTGCCTCAAGAGTAGGTAGCTGTAAGGTCTCAGCAACTTTTTGGAAAAACAAATAATGAGAGGAGGATGCCTCAGGCTGTCTAGGAGGAGAAACCAACTCTGGTCTTTCAGGAGAGACATCAGGCTCAATGGGGTCAACCAAGCCTTCCTCTTCCTCTTCCTCCTCTTCTTCCTCTTCTTCCTCTCCCTCCCACTCAAGTTCATAATAGGCCTCCGGATCATATGAATTGGTGGGAAGCCGAACCGTGGCATGCGGTTTCTGAACCAGTCCGGTATCACCTGAACCGGTCTGTAAGGATTGTACAATCCGTATTGCTTTAGCGAGCTCCTCAGCAGTTGGAGCTGCAAACATTGGCTCTGAACCGGACGATTTTCTTTCTGTTTGCAGGTACCGACTCCTCAGTATCTGCCTTCCTTTTAGTCGAAGAGGTATCGCCCTGGTCAGAAGGCACCTCCTCCGATTCCCCAGCTCCCTCAGGAGCCAATCCGGACCGGCCATTCGGGTCAGTAGATTGTTCAGCCACTCTTTCCTTAAACCTGGTTAAATGCTTATCCAGCACTGCTTTCAGAATGATTTTACAGATTTGGCAGTCTGTTTATAGGTGGTCAAACCCCAGACAGTATACACATATGAGGTGGGGATCAGCCTTGGCAAACACCTCCCCACATTCTGTGCAGTTCTGAACCCAGTGGGACCGGTCTTTTTCTTGGGTTTCTCTGACATAATGCACTGAAAAGCCAAGTTACCCTTTTATGTGGTGGTCAGGCCTGAGTAACTAAATGTGTTTTCGGTTAATGACCGGTTCAATGGTTAATTGAAAAAAAATGAGAAAAAGTCTCAGTTTTTTTAAAACCGAAAATTGCTGGATCCCAAACCAAATATTGTAAAACTTAAACTTTAAACTTTACCTCAAAAGAAAATAATTCACTCGTTTTCCTCCTGTTTAAGCAAACCATAAGAGAAACCAAAGACTTACCCAAATTGGAGAAAACTTAAACTAGTCTAACCTGTACCGTAGGACAGAGACTTGAATAACCAAAAAATGAAATGCGGTTTGAAGAAATCATCGAAAAACCACTCTTAACCGAAACGAGCAAGTAGAAATCTCCGGAGTGACTTCACAGGCAGGTGGAGTAAAGAATCTTACAATTACATAGAATGTACCAGGGACAGGAGTTTGAACGCCGAGCTCAAGCTCAATGTTCTATGCATTTGCATAGAGTTAACTCTTTCATCTCTGGGGCAGTTGAACTGGAAAGGCTAACTGCATTTAGTCAGAATACAGCAAGACTTCATGTTATTTGAAGGATAGGCCTTCGCAACGGGGTTAGTTCTTCTAACTTATAACACTCGGAGGGATAGCCATCGATTCCAGGAGCTTTTCCCCGATTAGCATAGTGTATAGCCAGAGTAAGTTCCATTTCAGTAATAGGAGACAGCGAACACTGTACTTGGTCCTGGGAAAGCTTAGGAGTGCAGCACAAGATGAAAAAGATTGTACATGAGTCCTCAGAGGTGGAGGTGTATCTGGAGTGTATAGGATCCAGTAATACAACCAAAAGATAGAAGCTATTTCTGTACTCTTACAAGTTAGGTTCCCAATAGCAGGATCTCGAATATGAACAACCATCGCAGCTACCCTACACACTCACAAACACTGTGCCAATTGTCAGGTTCCAAGAGGTCCGCCTTCAAGCACTCGCTGCTGTAAATAGAACAAAGCGTGCTCCACTTTCTGGTCTAACTGTTTTTGAATTTGATCCCTTATCTCCAACATAGAATTTTTAACTGAGTAGTCTCCCTGTTGCCAGCAGGTTTGATATGACCAAAGAAGAGAATATGACTCTGTCAGCTTCCTTTCCCGTTCCTAATGCTGAACGGTCAAGTAAGCTATTATCATACCACAAATAACAGCCTTTAAAGTATCCCAAAGAATGCTGTTGGAAATCCTCTTAATATCATTTTCATGAAGAAACTGTGGAATTTAAGTCTGTACTTTGTCAGTCAGAATTGGGTCACATAGAAGTCCTGGGTATAGGAGCCAAGTGGTGCACGGAGTGGTATTCCCTAAAATAAGGGAAATGTGTATAGGAGCATGGTTGGAAAGATGGATAACTCCATGGTGCACCTTACTAAATGAATTGTTATGCTCAGTCAGTGTGAAAAAGTAATCGAGTCGTGCAAAGGTGCCATGATGGGGGGAATAATGAGTAAAATTCCTAGATTTCGGATGAATAAACTGCCAAACATTGATCAGGCCTAAAGATTGAAGTGTTTTGACAAAATATTTAGTTGCTGAAGAATAACAAACAAACTTTGGTTTAGATGAATCCCAATCTGGGGACAAGGTTAAATTAATACCTGATCTTTCATATGGTCTAGTAGCATGGCAAAAAATGTGGCAAAGACCGGTGAGAGGCACCTGGGGGAAAATAAATATTCACTAGAGTGATAGGGTGCCCATCTAATGAGTCAATGACAATAACATAATGGCCTGCCGAGTTGGAAATGTAAAAGCGGGGTACAAAGGGCAATCCACGGTGGCATAATAAGACCCCTCTCCAATGGCCTGACTTATGAGAGGAAAAATAAAAATGTTAGTCAAATTTACCAAATTTCTCATGTTCCATAGATGATAAATGTGTTTCCTGTAAAAAAAATAAAATCTGCAAGGTGATGCTTGAAAAATTGAAGAAGACGATAACGCTTGACTGGATTATGTATACAGTGAACATTATATGAAATAATTTGAATAAGATTCACCATAGTATATATTGATCAAGGCCAAGAACTTGAAAGGAAAGGGGGCTAAGCATACCTCCCTTCTAAAGCCTTCTTCTATGAAAAAAACATCTATATATAAAGCCCATCAAGCAGAAGGACATTGTCTACCTCAGTCCTGGATCGCCAAACAATACCATACCAAAATACCAAAACAGAAGCCATCCCTTTTACATATTATTATACCCAAATGCTGAGCAAATGTGCCTGAGTAAAATAAACAAGCATTAACCAACTATCTTATGTTTACATAGAAATACATATAATATCAATGTTCCAGAAAGGGTATAATAATCATGTAAATAATGTATAGCGTATACCCCCTAATAAGGTATCAGAAATGCTAACAGAATAAAAAAAAATAATTTAATACTTTGCAGCCATTCCATTATAAGGGTCTTGTGCTGTAAAAAAAAAACTCTCATCACACTTAGAAATAAGCATTTGTCAATGCCAAATGTTGTCTCACTGGCATTGGCATTGGTAGTGCAGGAGTTAGAGATGCATAATAGAAATGGCAGTGAAGTATGGAACTGATGCCAAACCCACCCTGCAGAGACTGACAGGTGCTGGGGTGTGTCTTTGGGGCATCAGCTATAACGCTCATGCCATTTTACCTCACCCTACCCAGTAGACACTGACAAGTGTCGTGGTGTGCTTTGGGGTCTTTGGGCCTTATACTTACCCCATTCCATAAGGACATACGCTGAGACAGATGCAGTATCAGAGAATGGGTCTCACCCTACCCTGTAGACACTGACAAGTGTCATGGTGTGCTTTGGGGTCTTTGGGCCTTATATTTACCCCATTCTATAAGGAAATACACTGAGACAGGTGCAGTATAGGAGAATGGGGTGAACGTTAGGGCTGAACACTTCAAGGCACACCTCGATGCCTGTCACTGGCTGCAGCGTGTGGGTAGGGGTGGAATAGTGTGAGCATTACAGCCAATGATCCCAAGTCACACCCCTGACACCTGGCAGTCTCTACAGGGTGGGGTGTTACAGTTGGAAACTCTAACGTTGTAGATAAAGAGTTATTTTCTTTCATCCAAACTTCAACAGAGGCTTTTTACGACCCCACTAATGAAGAGTGCCACAATCAGTTTGTTAGCTGAAAGGTGGTTTTGCACAGTGTCTATGCCATTTGGCGACACAGGGACGAAAACACATTTTGGGCAGAATGTGGAAAATGACAACTGTATTGTTCATGAGGAGGTGTAAAAAATGACAACGTTGAAAATCTGGAGTGAAAATATGAAAAATTGGTGAAGTAATGAGCATACATAGAACTGCACAACACACATCCGTAACCCAGTTATGTTTGAGAGTTCTTAGCCACATTTTCAACATAGGCATTTTGGAACCTCCTCTCATGAACAGTGGCACTGTGATTTTGTTAATCTGCCCCAAAAGTTGATTTCCCACAGTGACCACACCATTGTGCGCCACAGGTGTAGAAACACATTTTGGGCAAGCTGTGAAAAATGACAGCTGTACTGTTGATAAGGAGGTGTGAAAAAATGCCAGTGTTGAAAATCTGGCATGAAAATATTGCAAATTTGTGAAGTTACAAGGGTGCGTGGAAACTGCACAATGCACACTTGTAACACAGTCATTTTATGGACTTTTGGCACCAAATTGTCAACATAGGCATTTTAGGACCTCTGCTCATGAACAGTGTCACCATCATTTTCTCAAACTGTCCCGAAAACTGATTTTGCACAGCGACCGTGCTATTTTGCACCGGACGTGCGAAAACACATTTTGGCCAGGATGTGTAAAATGACAGCTGTACTGTTCATAAGGAGGTGTGGAAAAATGCCAGTTTTGAATATCTGGAGTGAAAATATTACAAATTCATGAAGTTACAAGCGTGCATGGAAACAGCTCAACACATGCTCATAAAACAGCTATTTTTTGGATTTATTTCACCAAATTTGCAACATAGGCTTTTTGACAGCCCCCCTCTTGAACAGTGGCACTGTTGTTTCATTAACTGGTCCCAAAAGGTGATTCCACGCAGTGACCGCAAAATCACCTTTCAGGACTGAATAATGCCATGACAGTAACTGAGTTCATGAGGAGGGGTCCCAGTAACCCCATGTTGAAAATTTGGTGCAGAAATTCCAAAAAATGCCCAAGATATGAACCAAAGTTGAAAAAACCCTATTTAAGCCATTATACAGTTTCCCGGCATTTCTTAATTTTAGTCAGCTTTGAAGAGTGCATATGTTCCCAGTCCACGAAGATCGTCGCGCAGGCCTCAGGAGAGTAGTGAGCGGGGATGGGGAGGGTGAGTGTGCAGAGGGTGGTGCGGGTTGTGGAAGGGCAGGGAGACTGCAGGGACTGTTTTTTCTTTCACAGGTGTAAAAAAGACATTGCGGGATGGTTTTTCTTTTCAGGGATTTGGTACATGCGCGCCTACATGTTTTGGGGGATGCTGTAAGTCGAGGGATTGGGTACCCCTCGGCACATAACAAATGGGGGGCATTATGCCGACAGGGAGGCTCCCCTCGCACATACCTTGTCGGCATGCCGACAGGGGATTGGGCACCCTCAAGTCGGCATTGTGGCAGTGTGTGTCATCATGTTTAATGTAATTTTTCACCAGGGAAAGCATGTCGGGAGGTGCCGCTGCATATGATGAGCTTTGCTCGCATTGCTGCAGACCTTTCCTTAGATGCGCTCACCACATTATGTATTCCTCATGTGGCGTTGGCATGCAGGCTTATTGGGGAATGAGGGACACACCTACTGATGCATGCCCTGCATTCATCCAACGGTGACTGCACCTCTAAATCTGCTACTAGTGCAATATGTTGGCTGGCTCAGAAGCGAGAGCCAACATAACAAATCTGCTACTAATGCAATGTGTTGGCTGGTGCGCAAGCGTGAGCCAACATAAAAATCCATACATAGTGGATACATGTACCCAAATACCCAGGCCCCTTGAAACAAAGAGGGGCAGACTAGCCAACCTAAGAGAAACAAGTATAAAGCATAATAACCCATACAAATTCCCCATAAACAGAAGGAAGCAAAGCTTCTGCCAACAGGGCAAAAGCAAAAAACTATTAACAACTCAATAAAACACTGGAAGAAAGTATTTAAATGTTGACTTACAAAAGTAGGAGTCCTCCTACTAAGAGAATTCCTGGACAGCACCATAAATAAATACAGCACTGCTGTGGAGATAGTCTGGTTAAACTAGTGGTCCCCAGGGTCACACAGAACCCAAACAATGAAAAAACCTACACTCTAAACTGAATCATGGAAGGCAAATGTAGTGTTCCTTGAGGACCCTTGACATGACCAGATACCATGCTAGATTATGCAGACATGGTTTACAGCTCTGCCCCTGTAACCACCCTTGCCAGGCTGGATACTCTTCTAAACTCATTTTGCTGCTTCACTACAAACTCCCCCCTACACACCCACCACTGCAATCTTTACTCCCTCCTCGGACTAAGCCCCTTATCTCACAGGCTCTATATACACACCGATAACCTTATATCTAAGTACTGGTTTAACTTGCTCCCCTCCTATCTTGAGGACTGTCTATCCTTTAACCTCAGACTCCTTATCCCTCTATGAACTCAGGCACAGAAATGAAAGATCGTTCACCCTGCCCCGACCCTCTTCCGCAGGTGGCAAAGCTGCTTTCTCTTACTGGCTTCCTTACTTGTGAAACAAACTTACCCCTACTATCAGAAATTCACCTTCTCACTCTACAAGCAACAGCTACGTCTCCTTCCTCCACCTTTATGTCACTGCCATAACTGAGCTAAACCCACTACCTCTGACTTTACCTTCCTACAATTCCTCCCCAGTGCTTATTAAAGATTCATTATGTAGAACACTTATTATTGTATAGCTCACCTCTAGAGATTCATCACATAACATGTTTTTGCTCTCACTGCCATTATATTGACTGCAATTGGCTGTTATTGTTCTGTTGACTAATTCTCTACATTTATTGTCTGTATTTCCACTGCTCCTTTCCCCCGGGTCACACCTGGAATCGAGCCTCGGCTCAGCGAGTCTTTCCCGGTTACCAAATGTTTAAATAAAAAATAAACAAATAAAATAAATTAACATGAGAATAAAGATGGTAGATGACTACATGAAAACAAGACAGGACTATCTAGTAAAAAAAAAAAATTGTGAAGGGGGAGATAAAAGTACATTTCCTTAGATCAAACTAGAAAAGATAAATAGATTCCAATAAGAGATAAACTGAAAAGGAGGTGGTGGAGGAACCCCCAGATTTGACAGCCAATAAAAAACTGCTAGTCCAACACTTAAAATCACCATATATAAATGTGGTGGGGGGGGAGTGAATCAGACAGCCCCTTTACAAAGCAGATACTGTAGCTTATAAAACAAATATCTGATCCACAACTATCATCGAAATCACAATATCTAAGCTCAGTACCCTAGAATAAGCTCGGTAAAAAAACTGTTGTCACGCAACACTACCTGCACACTAATGGGTCCTAACAACTTAGCAACAACACCATATTGAGAGCAAAGAGCAGATAAATTAAATGACCCAAATCAGTCCCACTCTCTTAGAAATATTTAAGAAGGTGCCATAACTAAAAACTCACTCGGTGGAAGGTACATATCACCTAGCCTATAACCAAAGACAGTATAGAAAAGAGAGAAAGAGAAAGGAAAAATAACAAAGAAAGAGAGTTAAGAAACATAAGAAACAAGGATATTTTCTTTTTTTATCCCCTTCTTTTTAAAACAAGTAACACTTGAAGCATTCAACAGCACCCTCTACATTAGAAAACATTGAATTTACCAAATGCCCCGTAGTATGCAGAGCTCCAAATGGATTCATTAATTATGCATACTGAGATTTAACCTACTGGGGTCGACCTTGTCTGCCGTTGTGGGCTGGAACTGCATCAGTCCATTTACTATAATACAAAATAACATCTCATTAATATATTCCTAAAAAAACACAACATCTCATGGACTACGCATAAAGAGATATAAAGCAGTATCTCAAAGAATGTTCCAGCAATGGTCGAGTAGCAGTTTACATTGGGAAAACAGCAATTCACCGTGCGCGCAACAGGCTGCTCACCTACATTCTAGAAAGGCTTTATAGAGTATTCAGCATTGCAGCCACCCCTGTAAAAACATAATCAATACGAGATAAATAAGTATGTGTTGAAGTACAGACATGCTATGCCTTAGAAACAATAATCAACAAGGAAAGTTGGCCCTAGCAATTAGTAGACAAGGATACTACTACTACTGCTGTAATACTTTGATGATTTAAAAGTTAGCTTAAAGTATTCAGCAACTTTAATTATAACCTGTTCATCTTCAGAAGTAAACATATTTAAAAGTATATCATCGTCTTAAGTTTTTATTATTTTCCAAAGTGGAAGTAACCAGGTCTGTCTTTGTCTCGTATATCATATACAGACAAACATGACATGTCACACATTTTAAGTCTCTGGGATGTTAGAAGAATAAAGTTTGTCTGACTGTTCTGTACTGTCATTGTAGCTGGCATTTAAGATGTTGCTTTTAAAGAACTCCATCTGGTATAATGTATATAATCTTTTTTTACAAGGGTCTGTTAAGAGATTCAAGTAATGCCTATAAAAGTGTCATGTCATTCTTTGTTAGCCAAGGTGAGATTCTAGTGTGATTTACTGTATTTTTTCCATGTCATTGACATGACTGGTGTTCCTCTGACACCTATCCTCCAACCAATTACTTACCCAGCTTACCACTTTTGGTCCCACTACTAGGCTGGTCAGCATGTTTACGAGTCTCCTATGTGGAACAGTGTAGAAGGCCTTACTGAAATCTACTTAGATCACATCCACCGCTCCACCCTAATCTAGTTCCTTGGTCACACATAGAAACATAGAAACATAGAAGTTGACAGCAGATAAGGACCGCAAGGCCCATCCAGTCTGCCCATTTCTTTTCCTACCTTATAAATGTGCCATCGGCCTTTGCTCTGTCAGTGGCCTATCTATTCATAGTCATTTGTATTGCTCCCTTATGCCTATCCCATGCCTGTTTGAAGCCCTGCACTGTATTCATAGCCACCACTTCTTGTGGTAAGCCATTCCATGCATCCACCACCCTTTCTGTGAAAAAATAATTTCCTCACATTCCCCCTTAATAGGCCCCCTTCTAATCTCATGCTGTGTCCTCTTGTCCTGCTATTTTTCTTAAATTCACACAGTCAAAGAAATCTATAAGGCTAGTTTGACACGATCTCTCCCTAGTGAATCCACGCTGCCTTGGATCATGTAAGCCGCTGGATTCAAGATATTCCATTATCCTTTCTATCAGCAGCGATTTCTTTAATTTCCCCGCCACCAAAGTCAGGCTAACTGGCCTATAATTGCCAGCCCTCTCTCCCTGCTACCACTTTTGTGAAGTGGTACTACTGTACATCTGCCCTCCTCCAGCTAGCACCTCTGAGCTCCCTCAATAACTAAGGCTACCAACTTCCCGAAGCCTAAAACTGGGACATGCCATTAGTGAGGAAATAAATAAATAATTCATCCTTTTTTTTTTTAAGAGACGCTGGCTTACCATAAAAACAGTAGCTAGTTTTTTTCTCTTACTGCTAGCCTAGCCAGTAACTTAAGTATTAGCCTACGTGAACTTACACACAGAGCTGAAACCTCTTCTCACTGCCACCACTATCCACAGCTCCATTTGTTTGCTGTGCTGTAGTCACCTCGGATGATTAGAAGCAAGCTCCTTTACCTCTGGCATGGCCTCCTCCCTGAAAGAGAACTCCCTACCCACCCTCATACTCTCCCTTTCTTGACCCTCCTACTGGCTGGCTCAGGTTCACAGTCAGTCAGTCAGTCAGTCACAGTCACACTCACCTCCCAGTTTAACAAGTAAGTTAGCTCCAGACCAGAAATATCATGCTGCAACTCCATTTCTGCTCCAACTGCGACTGGGCGACTCCACTCCATCCACTTCTAACTCCCCTGGTCATGGCCTCCTCAGTCCCTGGGCTGCTGGGCTTGCTGTCTCTACACTGCAGAGGCTCGTCTTGGCTGCTGTCAGGCAGAATGACTTTACAGTCCCAGACCAACCCAGTCTCACCACCCCACTGGACTGAACGACCACACTCGTTGCTTGCTTGCAGCTTGGTCGGTCTGCTCACAGACTCGCTGACTCCCAGATGCAGCTCATTACTACATACAGGCATGCTGCACAGCCATCCTGATTCCGCTACAACCATGCTTGCCCTCTGCCTCCGATCAAGTGTCACAGGAAGAGAAAGAGCCCGCCTAGAACACAAGCAAGCTGTACAGTCAGTGGCTGTTCCTAGTGCTCAGCTCCTCCCTGACTTTGTTGACCCATGCTTGCCTACTACCCGATGGCATTTTCATGTTTCTGGTTACCAGGCAACGATGTAGACACCGGGGTGGGGGGAGCGGGATTCAATTCTGACCAGCTTAGGCAAATCCACAGCCTGCAACAAAACTGTTGGGCTCAGCAGTGTGTCATAGCCTGGGACAAATACTAAAAAATGGGACATTTCTTAAAATTTGCCAAAACTGTGGGGACACCGGGACATGCACTCCAAAGACGGGACTGTCCCGGGAAAATCAGGACAGTTGGCAGCTTTATCCATAATCTTGGATGTATCCCATCTGCCCCATTGCTTTGTCCATCTTAGGATTTGCAAGGTCTTTCAGGACTCTTTCCTCAGTAAGTGGACTAGTGCCTATACTCCTTCCTTTGATGCCTCTGACACTGATCTTTGGTCCTTCACCTTCCCTTTCTTTCATGAAAACTGAACAAAAATAATTGTTCAGGATGTCTGCTTTTTCCTTGTCCCCTTCCATAGCCTTACAATCCCTCCCGTGGTCATTCTCCTTTTGCTAACATACCTGAAAATCTCTTGTCCATTTCCTTACTGCCTGTGCTGTCTTCTCTTCCATTTGCACCTTTGTGCTCCTGATTGCTTTTCTGGCCTCTTTCTGCTTTTCTTGATACACCTCCTTATTCTCTTCCCTCTGTGTCTCCTTATACGTCTTGAATGTTAACTTTTTTGTCCTTACCTTCCCAGCCACCTCTTTTGAGAACTACTGTATAGTGATCTCTTTTTCTTCTTCTTGGTTTTGCTTACCTTCCTGATGCAGAGGTTTGTTGCCTTCATTATACCCACTTTTAGTTTCGCCTACTGCTCCTCAACTTCACCCAAGTCCTCTCAACCTGCAAGGCATCCCTGAGGGATTTTCCCATCATTGTATAATCAACCCTCCTGAAGTGCAGGACCATTGCCTTTGTGTGGTTCACTTCTGATACAGTTCTTATATATTGAACCACACCATACAGTGATCACTATTCCCCAGGTGACCACCCACCATGGCATCTGCAGTACTGTCCCCATTGTTGAGTACAAGGTCCAATGTTACTCCCTCATGAGTGGGCTCCTCTACTAGCTACCTGAGGAATGCCCTGTGCAGGGAGTCCAGGATGTCCCTGCTCATACCTTAAGCTGCAGCTGGGATGCTTTAATTTATATCAGATGTACTGAAGTCCCCCACCAACAGCACCTCCTCCTTATTTGCCATCTTTTGGATGGCTTCCACCGGAATAATGTCCAGCTCCTCCCCCTGTGCTGAAGGCCTGCAGATCTCTCCAGTGCAAATAGCAGCTCCATTTCCCTTTTCTAGGGTGATCCACAGATCTTACCCACCCTGTCATTCCTAAACAGCATATATCCTGGTATGGCTAAATCCCAGTCATGGTTCTCATTGCACCATGGCTTTGTAATGGCGGCAATGTCCAGATCAGCCTTGGTCATAATGACCACTAGATCAGGGATCTTATTCCCCAGATGTCTAGGCCTTCCACATTCTGCTACCACCCTGCTTGCCTACCCTCCCTTTTCCCATCATTCCTTACCCGCTCCGCCCTCATTTCCATCCCTATTCATACCTACTATTTTGTTTTTCTTGTTATCAGGTACACTTGGGGATTTGCTTCCCTTAGTTTTCTCCCTGTTGACTACTTCAGCTATCGGGGGGGAGGGGGGACATCTACATCTCCCTGCTTGATTCCACCACCCCGCACTGCTAGTTTAAATGCTCACCTATTATAACATTTAAGCCACACACTGAGGATTTGTGTTCCTCTTCCTGATGGATGCAGGCCATTTCCATTGTATATATGCCTTTATCCCTCCAGGTGGAATCCAGTCCCCAAGGTAGCTGAATCCCTTCCACCTGCACCAGTCCTTCAACCATTGAGTGAAACTCCTGGTACGGATTACCCTATCCACTCCCCTGTTGTAGACAGGCAGTAGCTCAGAAAAGGTCACTGAGCATGCTACCTGCCAAAGACTCCTCATCAACTCCCTGAACTCTTCCTGTACTATTTTAACCTCATCCCTGGCCTAGTCATTGGTCCCTAGGTGGACAATGACATCCAGCTCTTCCTCCGTCCTGCTGTGCTAGCAATACTCAGGATATGCTTTCCATCCTCTTAGCCATGGTGCTGGGCAGGCACTTAACCTCCCTCCCCTTCCTCTACCCAAATCTATATCCCTCACAGTGGAGTCCGCCCACCAGGAGTTGCTTCCTCATCCTATGGGTGACCCCCAGGGACAGTCCCACTCTAATTGGTGTAATGTTCTATGCCCTTTTGATGTTGGGCAGTTTTGTAATTGGTGTTTGTGACTGGCACAGTTAAAGACTTGCTGTTATCACATAAAGCCAAATAGAACAGATATACCTAAATGAGCAGGTTACTATGATATATAAAGTAGCTTACAATACACAGAATGAGCTTAGCTACAATGCGTTTAGAATTACATGTCTGTTCAAACAACAAACCAGCCTTTCCTCAGTCCTCCCACTAGAGCTCCCCCTTGTCCCTTCCAATCACACCCACACAACAGTATTCAAGTACAGTATTTAAGCAGTATTACTCTTCAAAACCACAGTATTTAAGCACACCCTATATAGGATTTTGCTACAGTCCCCTTTTAATTCTGGTTAGAGAACATTTGGTTTACCTTGGCACATTCCATGCAACAAACTGCCCCTCCCTCAGTCCTCCCTATGTAGCTTCCCCCTCCTCCCTTCTGTTTGATCCCATACAACAATATTTAAGCACACAGCATATATATATATATATATATATATATATATATAAACCCGCTATTGAGGTTTATGTTTATTTAAGAGTGTTAGGACATTTCTTTTCCAGAATCCTCTGTGCCATTGGAGGACTGGGTCAACTGGTCTTACTGGGTGTGCTCTAGAGGGAGGAGCGAGTTTGGGGAGAAGGTCAGTCAACACAGCAGGGGATGCAGGAGAGAGAGAAGTTTTTTTCCAGCTGAGCAGTAAGCCCACACAAAAGAATACTCGCTCATGGCAGGGCCGTTAACAAGGAACCCATAGGGGAGGGAGTCCCTCCCCAGAATAAGTCAAACACCAAGACAAAATGGGTTGGAGGGCATCCTGTGGTCCCAACTATGGGGGAGACTGGCCGGCAGAGGATTGAAGTTGATGGTCCCAGGTATCAGAGGGGGCGTTCATGGGCACTTTTCAGTGCCTTGGCCCTGAGCATGTGTAACAGGACTGGATGCCAAATTCCAGTACAGAGCAGAAATTGATGCCTAAATGGGAGCTTGGGCTGTGTGCCAGAGACTATGGGTGATGTACCTTGTGGGGCTGCCAAATGCCCCTGTATCAATGTCCACTGCATTCTGGAAAGGAGGACCACTGCAGTGAAAGAACTTCCTCATGAGGATGAATAAGGAGCATGCACTTAGAAATGGCTGGCAACTAGCGAAGAGGGACTGCTAAATGCCCTGTATTAATTTCTACTGGGTTCTGGAAGGGAGGACCCTGCTGTGAATGAGCTTCTTCATGAGGACGAATAGGAGCACAAGGTATCAGGAAAGGGAATGTGTGAAATCCATTTGGGAATGGAGAAAAGGGGATCAACTCTGCAGTAGTCAAGAGTATGAACTGTGCCAGCTGGTACCATTGGTTTTAGAGAAGAGAGAGCTCACAAAATAAAGGATCCTGCTGTTGAATGTTACCTCCCTGTTTGGACATTAAGTTTATTATGTCTCCAAATTGCCTGACCCTTTTTGCTCCACAGCCTAGCCAGCCATAAGAGTGCCAATGGATGCCTGGAGGTCAGCCCCATCTCAGGAGGTCAAGTGTGTTTCGGACTTAAAGTTTTTGGATGTAAGACCCCTCCCAGGCAAGTGTAACACCAGTATTGATGCCCCTAGACATGCTGGGAGGGGACCCTTATGTGTGGGGACTCATCTGGGATTTTAGGGTGTCCTCCTTGGTCCCTGGAGTCTTGTAGGGTGGTCGGTGTGGTTTTGGATTTATTCTGGATTGGCTGAATGCACTAACTGAAGGAGGAAAGATGGCGCTGAGTAAAATGGCAGTGTCAGATTTTGGTGGATGCAGGAAGCTCCAGCCAGGTGTTGGAAGTGAGAGATCATGGCCGAAGAGCTCTTGTGAGCCTACATGTGAGACTCTCATTTATAATCAACAGGCTAGTGAAAGGTGTCAACATGGTTGGACAATTGCCCTGATGAGGGAGTGGCTGAGGGCTGAAGGTCTGGAAATGTGTACAGTGCTGCAGGGTGAAGAGGGCTGATGTGGGAAACAGTCGAGGAGGTCAAGTGGTGACGATCACACCGTGTGTATTCCCTGGTGTTTAGTATAGCTCCCAGTGGAGGTATAGCTCCTGACTTCTCAGCAAGTGATACGAAGAGCTTGTAGCTTGGGACAGGACAACTCTAGTGGCCCAGTGAGTACTGAGAAAAACACAAAACAAAACCTTGTTCCATGAGAAAGTGAGGAGACTGTGAAAAGGTGAAACAAAAGAGACTGATTCCTAAGATAGCAGGAGGATCGAAAACAGACCAGCAGTTGGGCAGAATTAACACAAGGAAGAGGGTGTGTGATGTGAGAGTGTCTTACAAAGACTGAAGGACATTTTCCTTTCTCTTTTACTGACCAGATATGCTGATCTAGTGGGGCAGTATGGCACAGAGCCTTCAAAACTCAGAGATCAATGTTCCTTTTGAGGTATTTGCATGGCTCTCAGAAAGGAAGAGAATGAAAGGGCTAATGGAGAGGGGCCCTCTGCATTGTGTCAAATGCCTTATTGTGGGGAAGGATGTTGAACCGAGAGGATTGGACCTTCCATGCCATAATTGATAAGATCTGGAAGAAACAAGGCATTACTTATAAAAGTGAACAGACATGCAAAGATGAAGCCCAGTTAGCAGCTCAGACTGTTTGTAGTGGGGCGTATCAGAGACTGACTTTATTTAAGCACTATGCCAAGATGCAATATATGGAAGGAAATGTGGCCTTCTATAAGGTGCCAGGGGTTGGCAATACCTGTACCAAACCTGACCCCTACTACTGCTTTTGAAGAGTGGTACCCATCTGCTGGCATAGAGAAGAAGATGAAGATAGCCTAACCCAATTCCTAGGGAGGTGCCGTGTGTTGGTGTCATATTGAAGGAAATTCAGCCTGTTACTGCTCCAGTTAGTTTATTGTTTGCATCGCTGTCAAGCCACGCAAGTAAAGGGAGATCCCGGGCTCTGAAAACTTTTCGAAGCCTCTTCGTAAGACCAAGCCCTACCAGGTGAAGACCCACCAGTTTCTCCCCTCCAGTAGGAGAACTGATGAGAAGACCCAGTGAGGTTGTCGGTGGAATTGCCAACAGACTGGTGATGGGTGATGTACTTTTTGTATTTTTTTCTGGGGGATATGTGGCTTGGGGCTTTATTTACCTATTGGGGTTTCAACAATATGGGGACTATTTTTCATTTGGGACCTAACACCATTACTCATTAGTGAGCTAATAATGTCTGGGAAAGAGAGAGACACTTTGTTTGTGGATACTATAGTCTTATCATGTTTCAAGGAAGAAATGTTGCTTAATGTGTGGGATTTTGTTCTGAAAAAATATATACGTGAGTAACAGGGGTACTGCATATGGGTACTATTCCCTGCATAACAATTACGTAAATGCCACTGCATGAGTATTAGAGGGTGAGGTATTTCCTGTTTGTATAAAAGCAGAAATAGGCCAAGGTAGTTGTATACGGGGTGGGTATACGTACATAATGGGGTGTACTAAGAACCTATGGATCCCAGTAAAGTAGTTGCACTGTATGGATAGTATGTCTAAAATCTGGGTCCTGAGTGAAAGGATTATGCCTGATGTGCCACTCTGGGTCTGCTAGGGCAGTTCCCTCAGGGGGTCTCGGGGTTGGAACTATCAGAGGAGCCAAGAGGATGGGTTTAGACATTTGAGGCTTAGAAGAGTTGTAGCTGATTCTAGTTGGTGTAATGCACTACCAGCGAAGTGAGCAGTCATATTTCCCTTTGGGGCTGACTAGTGGAGGAGTGACCAACCCTCTGTTGGATGGTTTCTGGGGGATAAGTTGAGTTTAGTGCTGGCTAAGTACATAGAGCATTTAAAGATAGATGACTGTAACCCCCCTATTGGGATTTATATTTCTTTAAGAGTGTTAGGACATTTATTTTCCAGCATCCTCTGTGCCCTTGGAGGACCAAGTCAGCTGGTCTTAATGGGTGTGCTCTAGGGGGAAGAGCGAGTTTGAGGGGAGAGGGTTGGTCAACACAGCAGAGGACGGAGGAGAGAGAAGTTTTTTTGGCTGAGGAGTGGGCCCAAACAAAAGAATACTAGCTCATGGCTGCAGCTGTGGACAAGGGACCCCAGTGGTGGAGGAAGCCCTCCCTAGAAGAAGTCAAACCCTGAGACAAAATGAGTCGGAGGGCGTCTTGTGGTCCCAGGTATGGGGAAGGCTGGCCAGCAGATGATCAAAGTCGATGGTCCTGGGTATAAGAGCTGGAGTTTATGGGCACTCACGTGCCCCTTGGCCCTAAGCATGTGTTCCTGGACTGGATGCCAAATTCCATTTGGAGCAGAAATGGATGCCAGAATGGGAACTTTGGGCTGTCTGCCAGAGACTATGGGTGATTTACCTTTTGGTGATGCCAAATGCCCCTGTATCATTTTCCACTGGGGTATGGAAATGAGGACCACCACAGTGAAAGAGCTTCGTCATGAGGCCAAATAGGGAGCATGCACTTAGAAATGGCTGACAAATAGTAAAGTGGGTCTGCTAGATGCCCTATATCAATTTCTACTGGGTTCTGGAAAGGAGGACACTGCAGTGAATGAGCTTCTCCATGAGGCTGAATGAGGACCATAAAGTATCAGGAAAGGGAATGTGTGAAATCCATTTGGAAATGATGAAAAGGGGATCAACGCTGCAGTGGGCAAGAATATGAACTTTGCCAACTGGTACCATTCATTCTAGAGAAGAGAGAGCTCGCAAAATAAAGGATACTGTTGTTGAATGTTACCTCCCTGTTTGGACATTAAGTTTATTATGTCTCCAAGTTTCCTAACCCTTTTTGCTCCACAGCCTAGCCAACCGTAAGAGTGCCAATGGATTCCTGGAGGTCAGCCCCATCTATGCAGGTCAAGTATGTTTAAGACTTGTAGTTCTTGGATGTGAGACCCCTCCCAGGCGAGCATAACACCAGTATTAATGCCAGTAGGCATGTTGGGAGGGGACCCTTACATATATTTGTCTTCTGCAGAGCTTTTCACTAAATTACATTTTCCATTGTTGTTCTTTTTTTCACAACTACAGTCTTCCATGACTCACAGCAGCTCGCCCAGCATGACAGCCATCTTGACCTCCTTCATGCTTCAGGTACTTCAGGTGAAACAGGAGTGGTTCTGGAGGACTGGAGGAGGGCAGATGTAGTCCCACTTCACAAAAGTGGTAGCACAGAAGAGTCTGGCAATTATAGACCAGGCAGCCTGACTTTGGTGCTAAGAAAGAAATGGAGTTGTTGCTGAAGGAAAGGATTGTGGAATATTTTGAATCCAATGGGTTGGAAGACCTGAGGGAGCATGGATTTACGGGGGTTGGGGGGGATCTCATGTGAAACAAATCTGATCGTTTTCTTTGACTGGGTGACCAGGGAATTAGATCAGGGTGCAGCAGTTGATGTGGCCTACCTAGATATCAGTAAGGCTTTCAACACCGTTCCACATAGGAGAGCTAATGGCTGGATAGCTGAGGAGTAGGTCCAAAGGCAGTAAAGTGGGTAAGAAATTGGAGGAGGTCTACAAAACCCTGACATATGTCTACCCAACACACAATATCCTGACTCTGTTTGCCCAATAGTCACTTCCCTGACAACAGAAGTTTGTGCACTGCGGAGGTGATCATATTTAAGTATGGAGGGTGTGGGGGCAAAGCTCCCTGCAACATAAAATCACCTCTGCAGTGCTCACACTTGGATTGTTGCGCAAGTGACTGTTGGGCAAATGGAGTTGGGATATTGTGTGTAGGGCAGTCACATTTTGGGATTTCATAGTAGATCTAGAAATTGGTTAGGGGACAGCTGACAGAGAGTGGTAGTAAATGGAGTTTACTCAGAGGAAGGGAAAGTGACCAGCAGGGTGCCTCAGGGATCACTGCTGAAACCAGTCCTCTTTAATGTATTTATAAGTGACATTACAGAGGTGCTGGAAAGGAAGATCTGCCTCTTTGTGGATGACACCAAAATATGCAGTAGGGTTTACATTCCAGGGGTGGTGGAAAAGACAAGCAGAGACCTGAGAAAACTCAAGGAGTGGTCAAGTGTATGGCAGCTGGGTTTCAACACCAAAAAGTGCAAAGTAATGTACTTAGGATGCAGAGACCCAGGGGCAGAGTACAACATGGGAGGAGTGGTACTGTTGACCCAAAAACAGGAAAGAGACCTGAGGATGATCATATCCAATAACCTAAAGGTGGTCAGGCAGTGCAACAAGGCAGTTGGGAGGGCTAGTGGGATACTGGGGTGCATAGGGAGGGGAATCACCAACAGAAAGAGGGAGGTGCTATTGACACTGTATAGATTACTAGTAAGACCCCACCTAGAGTACTGTATCCAGCTCTGGAGACCACATCTCTGGAAGGACATAGCTAGCGTGGAGGTGGTCCAGAGGAGGGCAACTAAAATGGTGCAGGGTTTGCATCAGAATCCCCAAAAGGAGAGACTTAAGGACCTAATATGTACACCCTGGAAGAGAGGAGGGAGAGGGGGAATATGATAGAGACCTTTATATACCTCATGAGGGTAAATAATGTACATGAAGGACATATTTTTCAGGAAAAATGTTGCTCAAGGACAAGGGCGCATGATACGAAGCTGGAGGAGGGTAGATTCAGAAGAGATATGAGGAAGTACTTTTTCACAGAAAGAGTGATGGATTCCAAGCAGAGGTGGTGGGGCCAAAAACAGTGGTAGGGTTCCAGAATGCATGGGATAGGCATAAGTGACTCTTAGGAAAAGGGAATGGAGTGAGTGATGGGCTGGAGATCAAGTCAGATCTGCGGTGATACTATAAGCAGGTAAAAATGGGCAAAGTAGGTGGGCCAAGGAATCCTTTTCTGCCAGCAAATTCTATGGTTCTATATTGGTGCCTAGAATGTTTGTTGGTGGTTTATATGTTGTTGACATTCAGTGATAATAACTGGAATTAATATTGTTCTAAAAACAATAAATTATACTTTACAAAAAAACATTACATAAGAAACATAGAAACATAGAATTTGTCGGCAGATAAGGACCGCTTGGCCCACCCAGTCTGCCCATTTCCCTACCTACTGGATAAGCTGCAGATCCTAGTTAACCAGCAGCCTACTTCTTTCTACCCCCACCCCCTAGAATTGCTTTATGACTGTCCCATGCATGCTTGAATCCCACCACTGTTTTTGACTCCACAACCTCCTCCGGAAGGCCGTTCCATGCATCCACAACCCTCTCTGTGAAAGAATACTTCCTTAAATTACCTCTGGAGCCGCCTCCCATCTTCAAATTGTGCCCCTTGATCTTGTACACCTCTTTTTGAAAGATGCTACCTCTTGACTTTGTTGATTCCCTTGAGGCATGAAAGTTTCTATCATGTCCCCTCTCCTCCTTTCCTCGAGGCTATACATATTAAGCTCCTTAAGTCTCTCTTCATATGTCTTCCGGTGCAGACCCTGCACCACTTTAGTTGCCCTCCTCTGGACAGCTTCCATCCTGTCTATGTCTTTGCAGAGATTGGTCTCCAGAACTGCACGCAGTACTCAGATGGGGTCTGACCAGCTGTCTGTACAGAGGGATAATAACTTCCAGTTTTCTACTGGTGGTGCCTCCCTATGCATCCCAATATCCCCCAGCCCTCCTTGCTGCCCCTCATATTGCTTGCCCACCTTTAGGTCATCTGATATGACTACCCCAGGTCCCTTTCCATTTTTTGTTGTTAGTATCTCACCCCATTGTGTACTCTTCCCTGGGTTTTTGTTTCTCAGGTGCATTACCTTGCTTAGCATTGAATCTAAGCTGCCATACATTTGACCATTCCTCTAACCTTGCCAAGTCCCTTCTCATCCTTTCCACCCCACCTTGTGCATCAACTCTGTTGCAGATCTTTGTGTCATCTGCAAAGAGACATACTTATCCTTCAGTCCCTCTGCAATGTCGCTATAAAGACATTGAAGAGGACTGGTCTAATACTGAACCCTACGGTACCCCACTAGCAACCCCTGTTTTTCAGAGTGGACTCCATTTACTATTACTCTCTGTGTCTTATTCTCCAGCCAATTCTTTACCCAGGCTGTCATCTTGGGACCCACTCCCAGGCTGGCTAACTTGTATATTAATCTTTTGTGTGGGACTGTGTCAAATGCCTTGCTAAAGTCTAGGTAGGCCATGTCCACAGCCCCTCCCTGATCTACTACTTTGGTCACCCAGTTAAAGAAATCTATCAGATTCATCTGGCATACCTTCCCGCTGTGAATCCATGCTGTGTTGGGTCCTGTGCCCCTCTGGCCTCTAGATACCCGACAATTCTTTCCTTCAAGTGATTCCATCATTTTCCCTATCACTGAGGTTAAACTAACAGGTCTGTAGTTTCCTGCCTCTGCCCTGCTCCCACTTTTGTGAAGGGAATCACATCTGCCCTCCTCCAGTCCTCGGTACCACCCCATCCTCCATGATTTGTTAAAGAGGGTAGTCAGTGGTGTCACTAGTTCTACCCTTAGTTCTTTTTAGAATTCTGGGATGAATCCCATCAGGCCCCATTGCTTTGTCCACCTTCAGTTTTAAGAGTTCTTTCATAACCCTTTCTTCTGTAAATGGGCTGGTATCAACTTCTGTATCCAGACTGTTTCTACTGTTTGTTTTAGGTACTTCCCCCCTCTTCATTTGTAAATACTGAGCAAAAATATTTGTTTAGTATCTCTGCCTTTTCACAGTCACCCTCTGCCCACCCTCCTTCCCCTTTATTAAGCCTCACTATCCCTCCCTTGGTCTTCCTTCGCTCCCTGATGTACCTATAAAAGGTTTTATCCCCCTTCTTAACTGAGTCTTCAGAGCTGGTGTCCTAGATTTCGGAGCAGACTTGGCGAGCCAGAGTCATGCAATCAGTGATGGAGGTTGCACTGCAGAGTCATAATTTCCCAACTCATGGTGGGTTGGCACAGGCTTCCACTGTCACAGCAACCCAGGTGGTGTGTTGGGGAATTTGGTTCTCCACAGGGTTTCAATCTGCACATATAGTGCCACCACAGACATGACTTGGTGCTATATCGGTGGCAGGAGAAAACCAGAATAAAATACGGGCAGAAAAGCCAGTGATTGGACTTTCTTTAGCTGTTTGGATGTTGGGCTCCTGGCTGTGGATACTTTCCAAAGTAAGGTTTGGTAGGTCGGCACAGACTTCCACTGTCACAGCAACCCCAGCAGTGGGTCATGGAGCTTGCTCCTCTACAGGGGTTCAGTGTGCATATGTGAGGCCACCACAGGCATAGCTTGATGCTACATTGGTGGTGGGAGAATACCAGAAGAAAATATGGGCAAGAAAACAGCCAATTGTTTTTTCTTTAGCTGTATGGATGTTGGGCTTTGGGCTATGGCTACTCTCAAAGGTAAGGCTGGGTGAGCTAGCAGCTGATGGGCCTGTGAGGTCTCCTGGTAACAAGAGTTGCTCAGATAGTAGCCGACAGAACTGGATACCGTCCAATTTTATCCGATACTAGATGGCATCTGATGCTGTTGGTATCTGACTACTGGATCCTATCACCTGGGATCCAGGAGGCTACCAACTATACAGTGTGACTACCTGGAATATGATGGATCCAATGCAGACTTCTGATCTGTCTGACTACAGAATCACTAGTTGACCTCAGATCCCACTCTCCGACCCTGGGTCCAAAATCTGAATTGGGTCAGATAGATCTCGACTCTGGAGTCTGACAGATGAGATGTTTGTCAGATCTCACTAGGATAGCCAAAAGCACTATTTGCTCATCTCTGCCAGAAACTCAGCTAGGGGATTGGGAGTACAGTTGGTTAGGACAAGAAAACTATATGGGAAAATTGGGATTCTGCTTGCAAACCTGAATCAATATGAAAAACACAAGTGAGGAATGATGTTAGTTTTTAAAGCTTTTCTAAATTACCTGGAAACAATTTTTGACATACATCAGTTACAGGCAAACTTCGTAGTGTAAGTAAGTAAAAGTTTATTTGTACAGTGCCTAGTTCTGGAGGCTCTGGGCACTGTACAGGTAGGCAAACAAATAGAATAATAGATAAGTATATATTACAAGGCAATAAAACCATCTTGAGGTTTTGGGGACGTGGAACCTCTGCGGCTTTTTTTTTACATTCTGTGAGCTTGCACTGAAGACACGCTTGCGCTTGGCTGACCATCACACTGGAGACAGACTTGCTTACCTTCCCCCCCCCACTACTCTCTCCATGTCTGTTTATATTTTGACAAGTCCTACCATTTAGTTTCTGATCCTTCGAGTAATGCAGGATCAACCAGATAATCCAATGACAGAAAAAAAGCTGAAGAAACGAAGCACACACATTAGGCTTGCTAAGCGAGAGTAAACAGCCACCATGTTTTCAAAATTACTCTGCCAGCCTACAGAGGAACAGTGGCCAATTAGAATGCAGTGCTCCCAGATCTGCAGGGATTCCTGTATTTTAAGGGATTTTCACTACAAAAACGGGATACGGGAAGGAAATCTTTTATTTTTAAAATATCAGGGGGAATGGACAAACACTACGGAAAAATGCCCACTATGAATCTCATGGCTGCCAAGATCAAGACAGAGCCCTCCAATTGGTGCTCAGTTTGCTGACTTTGCTACACTAAGCAATTCTGTTGGTCCATTTCCAGCCTGTGTTTGTCTGTGATAGTAAGGTAATGTGTTGGCAGTGCATCTTTCTGAGGATGAATTCAGATTTTCTGATCAAGAACCAGTGAGCTGCTGCATGATCCAAACAACTGCCATGTGGCCCCACTCAAAACAGCAGCACCATTGAGTCAGCCGAGCTGCATCTCAAATGCCACTGTTCTGGACTGGCAGAGAGCCTACGCCACTGAAGGTAAACTAGCCTTCTCGTGGGCAGCCTCAGGATAGTCTATTTTAAACTCATTTTAAGTGCAAAATGAGTCAGACAAAAGACTGACCACTTGATGATTATATGCTTTGGGGGGGATGCAAGAAAGAGTGCTTAAGTGTTGCTTGAGGGAAGCAGCACCCAAAACCACCAAGGCAAACAAACCTTCTGTTTTGCAAATTTGTCTATTTTAAACACATGAAGTGCAAAAGTGAGCCAGACAAGAGACTCGATGATGGTGGACTTTAAAGGGTGAAGGGGACACAAAGAGTGCTTAAGTGCTACTTGGCTTGTCTGGTGCACAGAGCAGAGTTGTGTTTTTAAAAAGATCACTAAGGCAGCACTTCTTCTGACCAGCCTAGAGGTTGAGGTTATTTGAAAAAAAATTAGACAGTGTTTCTATTTAATTGTGAGCATGGGAAAGGTATGGGGGTGTCTTCATCAAGAGAAGCAGGAGTTATGAATTATATGTGTGAGATCAGAAGGGACCCATAGACCCTGGTCTGGCCTAAGGTTAGTAAAATAAATGAAAAAAAAGGGAATATTTGTTTTTACCTCTGAGAGTTCAGTGCACAGTGTGTGTGTGTGTGTGTGTGTGTGGGGGGTGCTTAAGCATGCCAATGAAAAACACAGCAATACACTGAAACAATGTTTATTAATGGGGCACTACAGGTACACAGAGCTGTAGGCCCAATGCACGATTGGTGTGCAGTGGCTATGCACGCATATCTGGGGTGAGTAGCTATTCCACACCCCCTGTGCCCCCCGCATTGCATGCATGAAGGGGGCACATGCAGACCCACCGCACCTGATCCCCCATGTCTGCAGACAGCTCTGCAATGGGGACATTCCGGGGGTGTGCCAGCACTACGTGTATTCACTAACCCGTGTAGTGCTGGCCGCATGGGAGCAGAAGGTGGTTCAGGGTACATCAGGGAGACCCTGCCATAACTCACAGCATGTCCCCATGAACACAGGTATTCGGTCACTGGGGGACCAGGACAGTGCACACTGTGCTGCTCCCGACTGCTGGGCAGCAGGAGGTGGCAGGGGTAGCTGGATGGGTGAGTGCCCAGAAAGTTTATGTGAGGCAGCACTGGGACTGGAGGGTGCAGCGCTGATCCGGGTGCATACTATCGGCATGCACAGCTCTGGACCCATGCCACCCTATGTGTGAGATCCACTATGGGTCCCAGGGGGGCATCCCATTGGATGTCTGCCTGGGACAACTCCTCCCTCAGCCACCCTGCAGAGTCCTGTGCATTGGGGGAGGAGCCGTGGATAGGTGGTCGGCATTGGTGAATGCCAGTATGGGTGCACCTGTCTGCGGAGTGCAGGGGCAAGGGTGGGGTATGCACATTTTGTGCATCCCTATGCCCCTTTCATGTATTGTGAGCAGAACACAACATGTATCAGTCTGTGACCAAGGGGTAAATTTTAAGTTAAGGCATTTCATACTATAAATAGAATACTGTATAAGGGACTATATTATTACAAAGTTATAATACCTTCAGGAGGTTCTGGAGACATGTGAACCTTGAGAACTGAGCTTTATAGGTTCCAACATGTCCCCCAGAACCTCAAGATGGTATTATATTGCTACATATAAAGTTCTTATAGTTGTAGAGTTGTTATGTGATACGTTGTAGGTGATTTTTTATATTTAAAATAAATAAGAACACATAAAACAGCCTGAACATTTGTCCTACTGAGTTTACTGACTGGCATAATAACACCAATTGTGTACTTACATTGATTTGTGCATACAGGAAAATCTACAGGAATTTCATCCCAGTTTTACAGGGAAAATACAGGGAAAATTAGGGTGCACTACAGGAAAATGCTTTGCCGGATCTGAGAGCACTGAGAATGCATGCCACCACTCTGGACGCGCAGGAAGGGACTTGGGACCATAGCAATGGGGTTTATGTGTGAGGCTGACCTGCACAGCCGCTGTGGCGTTTCTGTGATAATACTGTTGTTCTAACATCAGAACGATGGTATTATTGGGAGTGAAGTGTAGTATTATTGGGAGTGAAGTGTGCTATTATGGGGAAACTGGCTATCTATTACAAGTAATTTTTTGCACTGTTTTCGATGGTATTATTTTGATGATCCATATATTACAAATAGAATAAAGTATGGGGTGGTGTGTGTAACAAGAATTTTACACACATCCGAGGTGCTGGATGCCACATAAATCCCTAGGCACCCAGCACCAAGGGTGTGTGTAAAATCTGAGTTTTGATTACACCACCCCATATTTTATTTTATATAATTGCTGGGTTTCATTTTTTCACCACATCAGTTGTATAAAATAAGAGAGAAGACGTGTCAGTGCAGCCGTGGTCCCACCGGATTTCAGGATAGCTGTCGGGATGGAGCTGCATGAAGAAAGCTTGTCTTTTTTTTCTTGTTTTTTTAAGAAGAGGCAGGCATTTGTTTCTTTTTCCTTTTTAGTTATTATACTTACCGCCAAGTCTGAATGGCAGTCTGGTGTCTGGCTGTTGAGTTTATTTTGGGTGGTGTGGAAGAGCAATGGCGGGCGGTGGCACATGCATAGAGCAAGGGGAAACCCAGCGCGTGTTTGCCATAATAAACACTCCTTTATTACGGCAAATTAAGACACGGGTTTCCCTAAGGGAAAAATCGAAAGCCATTAATAATAATAAAATAAACATACAGTAATGAGGAACATAAAACAAATAAGGGTCAATAAAAAGCAATCCAAAAAATCCTAAATTATTTATTTATAAATATAAATTTATTTATTCAGCAGTTAGTATAATAAAAACTATTGTCAGTCTACAAAATCCTTTTTAAAAAGGATAGGGGGAGATACTGACAGTCATTAAACGGGAGAGAGACCTTTGGGTTATCATATCTGATGACCTCAAAGTGTCAAGGCTGTGGGTAGGGCTAGAGGGATGCTGGGGTACCTAGTAAGGGGGTTCTCCAGCAGGAGGAGGAAGGTAGTGTTACCACTGTATTGCTCGCTGGTGAGTAGCACGGTGTAGCGTAGTGTGTTATGACAACTGCATGTAATCATCCTGAAAGTTATGCACTGTGGATTGTACATTCTGATGCTCTGACTCCTTTGGACCTTTTTGGAATTTAGGTGGTGGCCCAGAACAAGGCTATTTTACCGTGGAAAAATCCTAACATGCAGCACCTCAGTTTACAATCAGCAGTCCTGTTAAAGCGGCAGTATTTGTTACCAGAAAAGCACTTCATCACACAGTTCATTTTAGTATTAATGGGTTTCTGGCAAAAACATCAATATATCCATTCTTCTTTTCATTCTGTTGCACTCCTGAACTGGGATGGGGGGGGGGAGTTTTTAAAACTCTCAGCTCTTTGACTTCACCCAGTATGAATAAAAGAAATATTTTGTTGTGGTACCGTGCTATTTACTTTCACAAATGCATTATGTCACCCTCCCAGAACATTCACAGGATGAATCCAGCATGTAAAGTCAAAACGTCAACGTCATGGGAAGGAATTGTTAACAACTGATAGTGGTGTTCATTTTAATGACTTGAGTCAGTAATTATAAAATTAGCAAAAAGAAACTGCCTTAAAACCATCTGAGAAATACATATGTACTCATTTTGAATCGTATTATGTCAGAAATACATGAATACTAAAGCCCTTTATGATGAAATTTTTGCTGACTAACAAATACTGCTGCCTTAATGTTACAACTGGGAGGGATAAATGGACGTGTAGGGTGTCACATAACTTCCTCATGGTAACATAGGTTATTTAAGGTTGGAAAGCACTGAGCCCTATTTTCAAAAAGCTGTTTGCCATCGGCCCAGAACAGGAGGAACATGTTTTGAAAATAGGGCCCCCTCTGGATGATCATGTCAACCGTGCGAACCGCCCCTTCATAGGAAGGGATCAGTAAGAACAGGATGTTGTGCAAACCTGCACAAATTAAACAGTAATGGAAAGGTCAACAGTGGATCACATTTCAAAGTATCCTATTTGCCCCAAGCCTCAGAGAGTTCCATAAAAAGTGACCTGATGCAATCCAGTTATTTTACAGCCCAATAAAAAAAAGTACAATAAACGTTATATGACATCTTGTTGTACATGCTATCTCAAAACACCATACAAAAGGCCTAGTCAGAGGTAATCAAGGACCAGTAAAAACCACCAACTAATAACGTACAAAGTAGGTTGAACAATATGGATAATTATACACTAGAGGTACTGTAACCAATAAAAGAAAATGAAGCTTGGCTAAAGATACCAGAGTAAACTAAAGAACAAATGGAGGACTAATAACAATTTAAAGCACAGGTGCAGAGGTCAGTTTGAAACATGCTAGAAACCACTTATTCCTGGATTCAGCTGGCCAGACCATTGGTGTAGCAATAGTACTACCACTAATGATGATGATGACCTGAATTTGTGAATGAGCTTGAGACACTGGAGGCTGTGGAGAGGGAGGACTGAGCATTCCCCAAGACAGCTCTCCACCTTTAGAGAGAATAGCTGTTTTTCTCCCACTGTATTCACCACCTAGCAGTGGCTAGGTGGTGTCACAGCCAGGACGCGAACAGTAGGGCAAGGGGTAGGGACACTGCTGGATGCTGTTGCATGCCTTGGCATGCACATCACTGTAAGTCAGTTCACTTTGGGGTGAACACTGGTGGAATATAACCCCAGACCTCCAGCAGGAAATGTCAACACCCCCTGCAGGCTCTAGTACTACTGACCTGGCACCCCACCTACCACTGCTGTGGTCTGTGGAAGGTGGTGGCCAACTACGCCCAGAAGAAGGTAGGCAATGGGATGGGGAGTGACATGCCAAGGGAAAGCAGACCCGATGACTCAGAAGCGGACAAATACCTATATAAAAAGGGGCTCAAATCACATGTGCTGGCTGCTTGATGGCCAACAGAAAAACACTGTGTTTCCACTCTGGTGACACATGTCTGGGAACAGACTCAGGAGCTGGTGTTTGGTGGCCAGGGAGTGGGGCCAGGGCTGTCATTGAGGAGGGTGGACACAATGTTCTGCCACCACAGTGAGCTCTGCAATAGACTGATGTGCATGCTCCTCCAGAGGGTGGTTACACGTGTGTGTGTGTGTGTGTGTGTGTGTGTGTGTGTCTATTACACAAGTTGTGGAACCAATGGGTGGAACTGAGAAAACCAGGGAAGCAAAACAGTTGAAAAATGGCAGCCATCAGGGTGACAGCACTGGACCTCTCTGGCCCAGCACCCTGTTTGATTCCTTTGACCAGAGTGAAGAAGGTATGTTGGATGATAAGGCTGAAAGATGGCAAGACCTGATAGAGGGAATTGGCCAGAGAATAAAATGCATTGGGAAAAAGGATTCAATTCACAACAAAACTGTTACAGCCTCAGCGTTCAATTATAAAACATTCGTAAAATGTTGGAACTTGGGCTTATCCTTTTTATTATTATTATTATTATATTCTTGACGACTATGTGCAACTTGAGTCTTTCTCCTTGACATTTCATTTACAAGTGAGGCAGTGTCCAGAGCTGAAGTAAGGATCACTTCCTGTGATATCATAGTCTCTTGTTATGAAAATGACTGTGGTGTTACAAGCAGGGCATTATCACCAGCTCCAGACTAAGCCCTGGCTCTATTCATATGTGTATTTATTTGTTTTGCCAGGAAAAGTACTCCGTTGAGCAATGCTCGTTTACAAGGAGGTCCTGGTTAGGACAGGCAAATAGCAGAAGCAAAAGCATAACAAATTAATTGGGATCAAACAGGAACAGCAAAAATATTGGCATAAATCCAAAAGATCATGGCTAACAAATAGATAAGATTATACAGCTGAAATACAAGAGAGATGACTACAGGGCAAATATCACCAAGGATGATCTGGAAGGAGGAAACTCCAGTTTCCATATTAATAGCCATATTGCAATTAAAAAGAAATAAAGTGACCTACTGGGAATCAAACCCAGGTCAGCAGAATACCATATCAGTGATCTAAACACTGAGTTACAGGCTTACATGGTTGGACCTGGGGTTCCTGAAAGCACTTCCTTTCTTTGGTATTGCATATCTGCAATTAGATGTTTTTTGGCACACTATTAATCACTGCTAAGCAATTTGAATCACAAATTGTAGTGAATAATAATGTGACCCTACTGGGAATTGAACACAGACTACCACCCCCAAATACTGTCCCAGTGCGCTAACCACTGAGCTACAGGCTCAATTGGTTGGACCTGGGGTTCCCAGATAGACTTCCTTTCTTTGGAACTGCATATCCTGCAACTAGGAATAATCAAGATGACAATTAGCCACCAGTCCGTCAGCACAGCGGTAGCACTACCACTCGTGACACTGGCGACCTGGGTTTGAAAGTGAGGCCAAGTCATTGGGGGCAGGCCAGGGTGAGGAGAATCAAGTGTCACAGAGGATGCTCTCCTCCTCTTGGAAGAGAGGGCAGCCTGCTCTGGTGCTTGACTGCCACCTGGGTGACCGTAGGTGGCAGTGCACCCTGGACTGACTTGGTGGGTGGGGAGACACTGGTGCATGAGGCACACCATGCTCGTGTGCATGCTTGCATCATTCCCAAGGCCAATGTAGTGATCACCATGCAGTGTGGTTCTCTATCAATTTGGGTAGGGAGAGCGTCACTACAAAAACTAAGGTCCTGGACTTCAGAAGAGCAAACTGTGGCAGGATGTGGGCACTTACTGAGAACACACATAGATAGCAACCACCCTAGAACTGATCGAATCCACTAAAGCTTGTGTCAAGAGTCAACAAAAGCAATCAAGGACCAAGCAACCAAGCTGGATGACTAGGGAGGTAGCGGAGAAGGTAAAGGAAAAGAGAAGGGCTTTCCAGACCCATAAGAGAACCAACAGGGCAGAGGACAGAGAGGATTATGTGGGGAAATCCAGGGAAGTGAGCAAAGTGGTAAGGGCTGTGAAGGTGGCCAGGGAAAGGAGGTCAGCTCAGGGGATTAAAGAAGGGGAAAAGGATTTCTTCAGGTATATCAGAGAAAAGAGGAAGAGCAAGAATCAAATAGTTAGGATCAGGAAAGGCAGTGGGTGGGTAGATAAGGGGGCTTATAAGGTTGTTCAGTGTTCACAAGGGAGAGGGATGGGTCCGTACTTGAAGGGAAAGGGGGAGTGGGAAGGGGGGGACAACGACGGATGGGGTTATCATGGAGGAAAGGGTGCTGGAGGGCATTAGGTCCCTGAGGATAGACAAGGCACCTTTGTTGGATGGAGTTCATCCCAGGGTGCTGAGGGAGCTGGCAGAGGTCCTGGCAGGGCCATTGGCGGACTTGTTCAACACCTTGCTAAATACGGGATGTGTGCCCAGGGATTGGAGGGAGGTGCACATGATACATCTCCATAAGAGTGGGCCCAAGAATGAATTGGGAACTATAGACTGGTGAGCCTTACCGCAATTGTAGGAAAACTGATGGAGTCTATCCTCAAAGATAGGATGGTGTAATTTCTTGAGACTAATGATCTACAGGATGACAAGCAGCATGGATTTGTCTCTGACAGATCCTGTCAGACAAACTTGGTTGAATTTTTTGACTGGGTCAAGAAGGCACTGGACAGGGGGTATGCGGTGGATGTACTCTACCTGAATTTCAGCAAGGCCTTCAATTCAGTGCCACACGGTAGGTTGACCTGCAAGTTGAAGAGTCTAGAAGTAGGGTGGAAACTAGCCAGATGGGTTGAAAACTGGCTGGGGGAGAGGCAGCAGAGGGTAGTGGTAGGGGGCGAGGCATCGGAGCCCAGGGCAGTGACATGTGGTGTCCCACAGGGCTCAGTACTGGGACCAGTCCTGTTTAACATTTTCATCAGCAGTAGGGATCAAGAATAAGATCAGCCTCTTCGCTGATGACACCAAGATCTGTGCTGAGGTAGATGGGGGTTGGGGTGGCAAATTACTTCAGGAGGATTTGGCAAAACTGAAGGAGTGGTCACACACCTGGCAGCTTGGGTTCAATGCCAAGAAGTGTAAAGTGAAGCATTTCAAAGCCAGGAACCCAGGATACAGTTACTGATTGGACGGTGTCCAATTGTCCACATCTAATGAGTAGAAGGATCTGGGAGTGCTGGTGACTGTGGAAATGAACCACTCAGTGTAGGAAGGCAGCAGCAAAGGCAAACAGGATGCTAGGGTGCATAGCAAGGGGGATTACATCTAGAAGTAGTGAAGTCGTAGTGCCCCTGTATAGGTCCCTGGTGAGGCTGCACTTGGAGTACTGCATTTGGTTCTGGATCCCTTACTTAAAAAGGGAGATCAAACTACTTGAGATGGTGCAATGAAGAGCAACAAAGATGATCCTGGGGTTGGGGGATAGACCTTACAAGGAAAGACTAAGAGAAATCAACATGTATACCCTGGAGGATAGAAGAGAAAGGGGACATGATTGAGACCTTCATGTACCTGAATAGGATGAACAGAGTGGGCTTCAGGGGTGGGTTCACTCCCAAGAGTGGAAAAGAAACTAGAGGGCACTCCATGAAGTTGAAGGGGGGCAGATTCAGGAGGGAAATGAGGAGGCACTATTTCACTGAAAGGGTGGTAGCAGGGTGGAATGCACTGCCTGAGGAACTCGTATCACTTCAGACTGTGGGGAGCTTCAAGAGGGGTTGGGACAGATTCAAGGGGAAGTACATACTGGGAGGGCAGGGAGGGTAGGGAGGGGAGGAGGAGATGGAGGGTGGGGGGCAGCTGGAGTCTAATGGACTGATGTGCTGCACACTTGAGCAGACGAGATAGACCATAAGGCCTGTATCTGCTGGCAATTTCGTACATTCATATGTTCGTAATGTTTTGGGAGCAGGGACCAAAACAAAGCAAGAAAAAGTGATAGCCTGCGGCACAATGATGGACCATGTCTCGCAAGCACCACACTGGTGACATGGTAACTTCTCACAGAACCGGATCCATAAAGTAGCAGCTGGGCCCTGCTGCACTGTGCCACAGGGAGCAAACTGTGGAGGAAGACAAGGGTAAGTGGTAAGTCCACAAGATGTCGGGTGACAGGGCTTGTGGGGGCAACCCGTTTGGGGGGCACAGACCTACTTGAAGGCCAAATAAAAAATAATTACAATTAGATGTTTTGGGGTGCAGAATTAGCCACTACTAAGCAGTTTAAATTGCAAATTGTAGTAAGAAAGAAATAAAGTGACCTACTGGGAACTAAACACAGGCCATTGAATACCATCCCAGAGCTGTAACCACTGAGCTACAGGCTTACAAGGTTGGACCTGGGGTTCCCAGACACACTTCCTGTCTCTGGTATTGCATATCCTGCAACTAGAATATGTCTGGGTTCAATTTCCAGTTGATCACGTTTCTTTTCCATTACAATTTGCAGTTTAAATTGCTTTGCAGTGGCTAACACTGCACCGGAAAACATCAAATTGTCACCCTGATTATTCCTAGTTTCAAGACATGTAATACCTGAGAAAGGAAATGTGTCTCAGGTGCCAGATCCAACAATGTGAGCCTGTAGCTCAGTGTTTAGAACACCAGGATGGTATTCTGGGGGCCAAGATTCAATTTTCAGTAGGTCACATTGTTTATCCTCACTACAACTTGTGATTTCAATTGTTTAGCAGTGGCTAATACTGTTTCAAAAAACATCTGTCATCATGTAAATACCCATCAGTAATAATGAACTCCAGTTTCCATGTCAATTCCTGCAGTAATGAACATCTCCAGTTTCCGTGTACATAATCACTCAGTAATGAACAACTCTAGTTTTCATGTAAATATCCCTTAGTAATGAAGAATCCCAGTGTTCATGTAAATACCTCTCAGTAATGAAGAATTCCAGTTTCCATGTCAATATCCCTCAGTAATGAAGAACTCCAGTTTCCATGCCAATATCCTTCAGTAATAAAGAACTCCAGCACAGTTTCCATGTAAATACCCCTCTAATGAGGAACTCCAGTTTCCATGTAAATATCCCTCAGTAATGACGAACTCCAGCACAGTTTCCATGTAAATATCCCTCTGTAACGAAGAACTCCAGTTTCCATGTAAATATTCCTCAGTAATGAAGAACTCCAGTTTCCACGTCAGTATCCCTCAGTAATAAAAATCTCCAGTTTCCATGTAAATACCACTCAGTAATGAAGAACTCCAGTTTCCATGTCAATAATAATAATAAGCTTTATTTCTCTGCACCTTTCTTAGAATCAAGGCGCATTACAATAAAATACAAGATAAAAACATGATAAAACATATTAAAAACTAAGTTAAATACAGAGCATTAATCGGCATCCAAATTATCTCCAAATGCCAATAGCCCTCAGTAATAAACAAACTCCAGTTTTCATGTAAACATCCCTCAGTAATGAAGAACTCATTTCTGTCAATATCCCTCAGTAATAAAAAACTCCAGTTTTCATGAAAATACCCCTAAGTAATGAAAGAACTCCAGTTTTCATGTAAATGCCTCTCAGTAATAAACAACTCCAGTTTCCATACCAATATCCCTTAGTAATGAAGAACTCCAGTTTCCGTGTAAATAACCTCCTACACTCCAAACTACTACTAAATGCCAACAAAACCAAGACAATGTGGTTCACAAATACTACATCAAAACTAACACCTGTCCCTACCATAACCACACTGTTTGGAGGATATCTAGAAGTAGTGTCAAGTTACAAATACCTAGGAGTATGGACTGATAGTGAACTATCATTCTCAGAGCACATTGAAGCAATCTGCAACAAGCATTTGTCAATGCCGAATCTTGTCACTCTGGCATTGGCTTTGGTAGTGCAGTGCGGAAGCACATTTTTGGCAGGATGTGAAAAATGACAGCTGTACTGTTCATAAGGAGGTGTAAAAAAATGGCAGTGGTGAGAAATGTGACATGCTGGGCATTGCACGTGCGGTCTACAAGGGCTGCTGCGGAAATGCGCGACCACACTTGTAACACAGTCAGTTTATGGAGTTCCGGCACCAAATTTTCAACATAGGCATTTTAGCACCTCTGCTCATGTGCAGTGTCACTGTCATTTCCTCAAACTGTACCAAAAAGTGATTTCACACAGCGACTGCACTATTCTGCGCCAGACGTGCGAAAACACATTTCGGGCAGGATATGTAAAATGACAGCTGTACTGTTCATCAAAAGGTGTGGAAAAATGACAATGGTGAAAATCCAGAGTGACACTATTACAAATGCACGACGTTACAAGTGTGCGTGCAAACTGCGCAACGCACACTCGTAACACAGTCATTTTATGGAGTATCGTCACCAAACTTTTAACATAGGCATTTTAGGACTTCTGCCCATGAACAGTGTTACTGTCATTTTTGTAATCTGCCCTGAACACTGATTTCCCACAGCGACAGCGGTATTCTGCACCAAAAGTGCGGAAACACATTTTGGCCAGGATGTGAAAAATGACAGCTGCACTGTTCACAAGGAGGTGTAGAAAAATTACAATGTTGAAAATCTGGCATGAAAATATTGCGAATCTGCAAAGTTACGAGCGTGCGTAGCAAGTGCACAATGCACGCTCGTAGAACAGCCATTTTGGGATTTTTCACTCAATTTGCTAACATAGCCTTTTGAGAGCCCACCTCATGAACACTGCCACTGTCCTTGTGTTAATCGGTACTGAAAGGTGATTCTGCGCAGTGACTGCAAAATCACCTTTCAGGACCAAGTAACATCATAACTGTGACAGAATTCATGAGGATGAGTCCCAAAAACCCCATGTTGAAAATTTGGTACAAAAATTCCCCAAAATGCCTGAGATATGCACCAAAGTTGGAAAACCCCTATTTATTCCATTATACAGCTTACCGGCATTTCCTCAGTTCGCGTTCGGCTTTGAAGAGTGCAGATGTGTTCCCGGTCCACCAAAGATCGTCGCGCCCAGCTCCGGAGGTAAGTATGGGGTGAGGGGGGGTGTGGGGAGGAAGGGTGCGCAGTGGGTGGGTGCGGGTGGTGGGTAGGAAGGCTAAGAGGGACCGTTTTCTGCTTGCAGGTACAAACAAAACACATCACGGACGGTTTTCTTTTTTACAGGCGGTTTCTTTTTTGGGGGGTACAGTAGCCGATGGGGGATTGGGCACCCCCACTGGCACAGAAGAAGGGGGGGACATCATGCCGATGGGGTAGGGCCCCCATTGGCACAATACAGAGGGAAAGGGGGGAGACGGATGCCGATGGGAATTGGGCACCCCCGTCGGCAAACAACGAAACTGGGGGGGTGACACATTCTGCCGATGGGGAGTGGGCTCCCTGTCAGCACATAGTTTGCAGGGCAAGCCGACCGGGGGATTGGAAACCCTCAAAGTCGACAGTTTAGCCACCATGGTAGTAGCTGGCGAGCACGTAGAAAGGGTCCGCTGCGTGTTACGAGCTTTGCTCGGATTGCAGCGGACATTTCCTTAGATGTACTTGCCACATTACTGTGCATGGTGTGGCGCCGGCATGCAGGCTGATTGGGGAATGAGGGATGCACCTACTGGTGCCTGCCCTGCATTCGCCCAACAACGACTACGCCTCCAAATCCCCACTGCCGCAAGATGTTGGCTGCGCAAGCACGCCAACATAAAAAGCTGCATATCAGACTGGGATTCTACTACAGAAACCAGCATTGTTTTCCCATGAACATCAGGAAATGCCTTGTACAAGCAACCTTTTTACTAATCTTAGATTATGCAGACTTAACCTATAGCCACTGCACTGCTACATGTTTAAATAAACTTGATGTACTCTATCACAGAGTGCTGAGATTTTTGATGAATTTACTACCATTTACTCATCATTGCAACCTTTATGCAGCAGTCAAGTGGCCTTCCCTAACCAAAAGGAGATTACACAGTCTTTACACATGGTCTTATAATATGCTAATCCATTATCTACCTGGATGTATCACTGAGCTTTTCAGTAAATCCATTTGCTCCTATGCTGTTAGAAAGAGCAACATTCTTCTATTAGACACCCCCAGACACTCTTCGCAATATGGATAATTGGCTATCAGTAATATCAAACCGATAGCCAGGAATAAACTATGGAACACACATCAGCTCCCTGGTTGGGAGTAAGCAATTTAAAGACCTCATTAATAATCTAGGAACTGAAGTGTGTTCATGTAATTAGCTCAATACTTATCTTAACTCCTCGTAATAAAAAACAAATTCCTTGAACAACCAAGCTGACAGTGATATCTCTTATGTGAACCCTACTGTATACTGATGGCAACCTATGATTTACTGTATTATTCTGCTTACTATAACGTTCAGCCCTTCTGTAAACTGCTATGCTTTACTACTGTAACTATTGACTGTATTATTTCCTAGTACTGTCTTACTGTATTTCAATTCTGTTCTGTCTTACCCAGGACCTCCTTGCGAATGAGCTTGCTCAACTGAGCTTTTCCTGGTAAAATAAATAAATTAATAAATGAATGAATACCTAAGTAATGAAGAACTCCAGTTTACATGTAAATATCCCTCTGTAATGAAGAACTCCAGTTTCCATGTAAATTCATGGGCTGGTAGTATAGCCTAGAGCTTAGAGTAACAAGCTATGACTGAACTTGGTACATCTCACAGACAGGGGTTTGATTCCCACTCTTCCATCTGCATACTGTGAGATTCTGAACAAGTCACACAACCACCCAGTGCTTCTAGGTTACCCCTGAAAACAGACACTTGTGCCCAGTGGTTCTTACCTGGTTACCAAAGAATAAAATAAATAAATAAAAATACCTCTCAGTAATGAGGAACTCCATCTTCCATGTCACTATCCTGCAGTAATAAAGAACTCCAGTTTTCATATAAATACCTATCAGTAATGAAGAGCTCCATTTTCCATGTGAATACCCCTCAGTAATGAAGAACTCCAGTTTCCATGTAAATATCTCTCAGTAAAGAAGAACATAAGTTTTCATGTAAATACCTCTCGGTAATGAATGACTCCAGCCTCCAGGTAAATACCTTCAGTAATAAACAACTCCACTTTCCATGCCAATATCTCTCAGTAATGAAGGACTCTGGTTTCCATGTCAATATCCCTCAGTAATGAAGAACTCCAGTTTCCATGTAAATATTCCTCAGCAAGAAAGAACTCCAGTTTCCACGGTTAAAATCCCTAAGTAATGAAGAATTCCAGTTTACATGTAAATATCCCTCAGCAATGAAGGACTCCAGTTACTATGTACTGTAAATGTCGCTTGGTAATGAAGAACTCAAGTTCCCATATAAATATCCATCAATAATGAAGAACTCCAGTTTCCATATAAATGCCCCTCAGTAATGAAAAACTTCATTTTCATGTAAATATCTCTCAGTAATGAACAACTCCAGTTTTCATGTAAATATCCTTCAGTAATAAAAAAGTCCAGTTTTCATGTAAATACCTTTAAGTAATGAAGAACTCCAGTTTCCATGTCAATATCCTGCAGTAGTGAAGAACTCATTTCCATGTAAGTAATCCTCAGTAATTAAGAACTCCAGTTTTCATGTAAATACCTCTCAGTGATGAAGAACTCCAGTTTTTATGTAAATCCCACTCAGTAATTTTATTTATGTATTTAAAAGTTTCACCAGGAAAAGCATACTGGGCAATGTTGCTTGTTTCCAGATGCGCTGGGATAAAGCTACAGTACATGGTATAGTCATCATAATAAGTATGGAATACAAAGAAACAAAATACAGATACAATATACAATTGAGACTGATTAAATAATGCAGCTACATAATACTAGGCTTGGAGTGCAAATACAAGGAGGTCATCAGATGAAGTGATGAACCTAGGACCTTGTAGCATTGAAATAGTGAATATGGGGTGCCAGAGTTTAGTAGGGAGAGGAGCGGTAAAGTTATTGTGGAGGGAGAGAGGAAGTATTAGAATGAAGGCAGCTGCACGAAGGGGAGGTGTGGTTGTGGAGGAGCAAGGAGAGGGCATGAAGGGAGGGGACATTTCAGATTGGGGTGGGGAGGGAGTTTCAGAGACTAGGCTAATGATGGAACAAGGCAGCTTGGCCAACAGAGGCAGCCCTGGAGGGCACAGCCAGAGTACGGGGATTAATGTTTTGAAGTGAGTAGGTGGAAGGAGAAGGGAGGGAGAGAGAAGAGGAAAGGTAAGGGGGAAGGGAACTGAACCAGAATTTTGCTACAAAGTTTGCACAATGAGAGAGGCTTCAGTCTCCAAGGGAGAGAAAGGAGAGAGTTTGGTAGAGGGTGCAGTGATGAGTGGTGGTGGGGGGGACAGTCAAGAGCAAAATGGCAGAAAGCGTAGAAGAAGGTGTCCAGTCTGGCTAGGGAAGTTCTGGGAGTGGCACTGTAGAATATTTTGCCGTAGTCAAATATTGGAAGGATTATTTTTTGGGCAAGTGCCCAGTGGGCAGGCAAGATGATATATCCGCAATATCTATACAGGGCACCAAGCTTGGGATGCAGTGTTTTGTGGATGGCATCCACATGTCCAGAAAAGTCAAGGTGTTGGTCCAGCCAAACTCTGAGATACCTAAACGAGGTGACATCCTCAAGCATAGTCCCATCGAGGGTGTGGAATGTGGGGAAGGGGGGCTAGCAAGTCTCTGCCTTGTGCCAAAGGTCATGGAGACTGTCTTCCTGGTGTTCAGGAAGAGTTGATTTGAGCGGAGCCAGAGCTGGACATTGCTGAAGTTGAGCTGCAGTCTGGACTCCACATCAGAAGGCGAGGGCCCAGCAGTATACAGGACTGTGTCATCCACATCCATGTGGATAGAGGAGGAGGAGGAGGAGGAACATACAGCAGAAAGGTCATTGAGGAAGACCGAAAATAAAAGTGGACCAAGGACAGAGCCTTGATGGGTGTCAGTGTTGATAGGGGGGTGAAGGATAGTGAGTCTCCAACCTTGACTGATAGAGTCCTACCTTCAAGGTAGGAACAGAACCAGGTGGTGGCACTGGCTGACAGCCCTTCTGTGGAGAGTTTAGTGATGAGGAGGTCATGGGAGATGGTGTCAAATGCCTTGGCAAGGTCTATAAAGATGGCAGAGGTGATGAGGCCCTGGCCCATGCCAGAGTGGATGGAGTCAGTGAGCCCTAGAAGGGAGGTGGTGGTAGAGTGGTGCTTCTGGAAGCAAGACTGAAAAGGGGTGAAAAAGGAGGTGAAGTTAAGGAAGGGAGAGAGTTGGGAGAGCACAATATGCTCCTGTAGTTTGGGAAGGATAGGAAGAAGAGAAATAGGTTGGCAGTTGCCAGGGACAGAAGGGTCTCCTCCTTTGGGTAGATGGATAATAGTGGTATGTTTCCAGACAGCTGGGATCTTGAACTGGAGAAGGAGAATTTTAAGAGAGAGACTAGATCGGAGGTGATAGCCGGAGCAGACAGGTGGAGAAGTTTAAAGTCTAGACCATTAAGTCACTTGCCTTTGCAAGGATACAGAGCAAGAAGAGCTTTTAGGATGTCAGAGGGGTACACAGGGAAGAGGGAGATGGAGGGAGGGCCTTTATCTGTCACGAGAGGGGGGCTGGGGGAGTGGGCGGGGAGGGATGAAGTGCAGAAGGTGAAGTAGGAATTGAACTTGGTGGCTACTTCAAGGGGGGCAGTCAGGGAGGAGGTGGCCACTTTGAGAACTAGATTTGTGGGCCGAGTTGATAGGTAGAAAAGGGCATGGACCACTTTCCAGAATTTTTAGGGGTGGTTTATGTTAGATTGGAAGGTGGCCTGGAAGTAATTGGCTTTTGCAAGATGCATTTTTCTGGTGCAGGCATTCCAGAGAGAGCAGTAGGTTTGATAGTCAGCAAGGGAGCCAGTGGTTTTGTGGACATTCCAGGCATTGTCCCAAAAATGCATGCATGCCAGCAGCTCACCTGTGATCCGGGGGCTTGCACCCTGACATGTCTTAGGGGAGCATGATGGTTCCAAATGTCAAGGAATTTGTTTTTGAAATAGTCAAGGGCAGAGTTCATGGAGGAAGCAGTGGGGATGGGGGACCAGTCTGTGTTAGCTAGGTCAAGTGCAGGGGCAAGGTCCAGAGATTTGTAAGACTGAATTAGCTGGAGTTTTGGAGGGGCTTTAGGGTGTTGAGTCTTGCATACACAATACAGCATATGATGATCGCTTAGTGAGTCAGGAAGAACTCCAGTTTCCATGTCATTATCCCTCAGTAATGAAGAATTCCAGTTTCCATGTAAATACCCTTCAATAGTGAAGAACTCCAGTTTCCATGTAAATATCTCTCAGTAATGAAGAACTCCAGCACAGTTTCCATGTAAATATCCCTCTGTAATGAGGAACTCCAGTTTCCATGTAAATACCCTTCAGTAATGAAGAGTTCCAGTTTCCATGTAAATATCCCTCAAGAACACCAGTTTTCATGTAATTACCTCTCAGTAATGAACAACTCCAGTTTCTAATCGGGGGAGAAGGCATGCAAACTGCTTGCCCTATTTTTACGGGCACAGGTGGCCGATAGAATTATCCCATCTATTCAGTTGCCCTCAGGCCAGATAGTTACCACACCTAGGGATATTGCGACCCAATTCCAGGTTTATTATCAGTCCTTAAGTACTCTGGAGCCAGTAGCGCCTTCTCAGCAATTTGTGGAATTGTTTCAGGGTCTTGATCTACCAAAGCTCTCTGATGCTCAGTGTTCCTTCTTACAATCCCCTATATCTTTACAAGAAGTAGTGGACGTTATTGACTCCTTATCCCTTGATAAGGTTCCAGGACCAGATGTGTATACCCCCGCTTTTTGTCAGAAATTCAAGACCCTGTTAGCCCCACTTTTATTAGATACTTTTAATTATATATATCTACATGGTTCTACAGACCCTACCCTAACTGAAGCCCTTATAGTAATTCTCCTAAAACCTGGAAAAGACCTTACTAAAGTTAGCAGCTACAGGCTCATTTCATTAATAAATCTTGATTATGAGATCCTATCTAAAATCTTAGCTACTCTTTTGAATAAAGTATGGGGCTCCCTAATTGGTAGAGAGCAAGTTGGTTTTGTTCCTGACCGTCCTTCTGGTGATCACTTTCGCAAGTAGCCCATCTCTTCTCCGCATCCAGGGATCCCTCTATCACAGCGGTGTTGGCCTCCCTGGATGCGGAGAAAGCGTTTGACCGGGTTTTATTGGATTTTTTGTTCAAGTTACTGCCTAAGTATAATATGCCTTTAGATGTTATTAAATGGGTTCAAGTCTTCTGTACACACCCTTCCATCTGGGTCTTATGTAATGGGGTTTGGTCTGAAGTGGTTCATCTTAGGAGGGGCACCAGACAGGGATGCCCTTTGTCTCCTTTTTTATTTAACCTTTTTTTGGAACCACTAATCCTTAAGAATAACTCTACTCCTTGGAGTCAGGGTATCTCCATTGGTCGAAACCAATATAAGCTATCCATGTATGTGGATGACATCTTGTTGCATCTGCAAAACCCTGTCTCTTCTTTGCCCACAATTCTGGAGATAATTAAACAATTTGGTCAATTTTTTATAAGCTCAATTTGGACAAAACCGAGGTTATGCCCATGAATGCCTGGACAACTCAGACTGTAGTTACTAAACTCAGACTGGTTTGGGTTCCAGACAAACTTAATTATTTAGGCATATACTTAAGCCCCTCCTCCTCTAAGTTGAAGCTATATAATTTGGACTCCCTATGAGAACAACTTGCGCATGAGTTAAATCGCTGGTCTCAACTTCCTTTGTCTCTTTGGGGTTGTATAAATATTAAGATGAATGTCCTTCCCAGAGTTCTTTACCATCTCATGATGCTTAATCTGGTCCTTCCTCAATCCTGGTTTACTGAATTGCAGAGAATTTTGACGAGGTTGTTTTGATGGGGAAACAACCTTGCAGGGCATACTTTAAACTTATAGTCCCTAAGGCTTTGGGTGGCCTTTGCCTTCCCCATTTTTATCTTTATTACTTGTCAATTCATAGTTCCCACTATTTACAATGGTATAGAGACCCGGAAGAAGATCCCGCAGTTGTGTATATTCAGCAGTGGCTAGATATTGAGTGGTACCAGTGTCGGTGGCTGAAACTCAATATTACAGCTTTACTACATGTACCTCCTAATAACCTCCCTCATGAGCTTCAGTCCATTTCAACAGCTACCTCGGTGAGGGCCCATAAACAACTTTGTTTACTTCTTCACCTTAATCCCACAACAGATGTTGTGCAGATTCTCCTGGGCAACCCAAATTTAAAAATCGTGAGACAACTTATTACTTCAGCATTTTGGCCATATCTGGATATTTATTTTAAAGAAAACCTGGTTCGTGATGGGTTTTGTTAAAATTTGCGGAGTTTCAGCATATTACCCACGCTTCTGCTGAGGTTTGTTTCAAATATTTACAGCTATCCCATGCTCTGCATCATCATTTTGGTCCAAGGCCTTGATCCAATGTTTATGGCCACAACATATTGTTTTTGGCACCTAAGGCATCAGCTCCCCATGCTATCTCCTTTTTCACTCACATTTGTATGATTTATTCCCCAATAAGGTGGCTGGGATGCTGGAATATTGGACACGGGCTACTCCACTGCTTACTGAGTTTATAGACTGGCTTTATTTGTGGCAAAATGTTTATAAACACATTAAATGGGATAGATACCATTATATGCAGTTCCAAGTGTTACACAACTTTTTTATTTATTTATTATTTCGGAAGACACCTTTGAGCCAAGGCTCTTTTACAAAGGTTCCATGTCAGGGAAACAATACAGAACATAGTGAGGACAATAACAAGTACAGTAGTTTCAAGCAGCCATAGGCTTTGTCAGGCACATGAAAGCTTTCATATGGAATTACTGTAATATGTGCAATGATTCACAGTATGTATGTTAAGTTACAGTAATTTGTGTATATTATTCAAGAACATATGCACAAAAAAACAGCTGTAATATGATTCACTAGAATAAATTAGAAACTGCTAGGAGAGATGCTAGATACATGTAGAGGAAGCCATAGGGAGAGAATGTAGATAATAGTGGGGAAATAAAAAGGGAGGAGACAGAAAATAGTGTGGGGGGGGTAAAGGTGGGAGGGACTTGGGGGGAAATTAGAGGGAAGTAGAGTAAGTTTAGTTAGGAGAAACATTCACAGGAGGACACTGTGACAAGGTACTGATGCAGGTCGCACTTGAAAGTGTCCAGGGTAGTGTTGTTGGTAACAGCAGGTGGAAGTGAGTTGTACCAGGATGAGGCTCTGTATGTAAAGGAGCATTGTTCTTGGGTAGTGCAGCAGTGTGGAACAGAAAAAGTAAGAGATTCTGAGCTTCTGGTTAGGTGGGGCCGCAGCTGGGGGCCAGTAAGAACTGAAACCTTGAGGGTAGGAGATTTAAGGTAATCTTTTTTGCTAGCATACAGGTCTGGTACTTGAGTCTGCCAGGGATTTGGAGTCAGCTTGCTTGCTTGTAGATGTCACAGGTATGTGAGAGACATGGAGCAGAGGTCAGTAGATGACATGCCTTGTTAAGGGCAATGGCTATTTGCTGAAGTGAGATGTCAGTGACAGAGCCGTAGATCACAAGCCCATAGTCGATTATTGATATAACAGAGCTCTGAATGGCAATGCTTAGGGCTTCATTGGTGAGGCAGCTCCTATGTCTAAAGAGAAGTCCTATACAGGTGTTCACAATCTTTGCAATGTTCTCAATGAGTTCAGAGTAAGACAAGGTGCTGTCGAGGGTAACCCCCAGGTATTTAAACAGCTGAACATGTTCGGGCAACGTCCCTTCACTGTTTGTGATAGATAGACATTTGTTTTTATGTTTGTTATGGATGCGTTGAAACATCATTGTTTTAGTTTTTACTTATATAAACTTACTATACTCCTGTTAAACTATCTAAAATAAATCTTTTGTCATCAGATCTTTGTACATGTGGCAAATCTTCTGGTACTCTGCTACATGTATTGTGGGAATATGACAAAGTTGTTCCCTTTTAGGAAATCATTTGCAGTCATCTTGATCCACTATTGGGATTAGAGCTAGTAGTTCCTCTGTATATTTGTCTGTTAGGGTATTACAAGGATAAGTTAATTGGTAATTAATGCTATCATATGGCCTTGATTTCAGCTTGTGCTAAGAAAATCATACTTCAACATTGGTGTGATCAGGAAACTCCTTCATTTATAGAATGATATAAAGAAATTTTGTTCGCTTTACAAACGGAGAAAATGCTAGCTAGCATGGCAGACTGTTTGCCTAGGTTTAAAAATAATGAGACCTACTTCTTACATTACTTACAGTGCATGGAGTTTAGAAAATGAAACTATCTAGTTTGGCCTGCCTAATAAGTTTTGCACAAGATGAAGGCTTGCTATCCCTCTAGTTCTTATCAGTTGTACTATCAAATTAGTTTTCTAATAGCTTGAGTTGATATTCCCTTCAATAAATGATATTCAATTTAAAAAAAATGAACAACTCCAGTTTCTATGTAAATACTCTTCAGTAATAAACAACTCCAGTTTCCATGTCAATATCCCTCAGTAATGAAGAAATGCATCATGTCAAACTCTTGGGATGATTCCCAAGCAGTTGTAGGTTAATGTGGGTGGTACGCCTGGGCTGTTATGAGAGGAGTCCTTGTAGAACAGCTCTACCAAAGTTAGCACTCTTTTTGGAGGCTATGTCCAGGCTATAATGTTTAGTGAATGTGTGCACTGTGGATCATGTAGTGGCGTCACAGATTTCTGTAGTGGAGACACCTCTGAAGCAAGCCATGGAAGTTGCCATAGCTATAGTGGAGTGGGCTTTCACATTCCCTGGGAAAGGTTTGTTGTATTTGTTATAGCAGTACATGATACAGTTGTCCAGCCATTTCAACAAGGTCTGTTTAGAGACCAGTAAGCTCTCTTTTCCTGGGGCAGAGGAGACAAAGAGTTGCTTCATTTTTCAGCTGTCTTTGGTTTGAGCCGTGTAATATCTTAATATCCTATGGACATCTAAAGTGTGGAGCAATGCTTCCCCTGGATTGGCATGCTCTACTTACAAGACAGGAAGATTAATGGATTGATTCAGGGTAAACTCTGATACTACCTTTGGTAGAAATGTATGGTTTGTTCTTAGTAAGACCCTATCTTTATGAAAAATTAAATAAGGCTCTTTGCACTTAAGAGCCTGATGCTCAGAAATTCTTCGAGTGGAAGTAATGGCAACTAAAAAGAATGCTTTCCATGACAGAAAACATAGCTCACAAGTCGCGACTGGCTCAAAAGGGGATAGGGTCAACTTTTCTAACATAAAGTTGAGATCCCAAGGAGAGACCTGTTATGTACTGGAGGCTTTAAATGCAGTAAGCCTTGAAGAAATATTCTTGATATCTCAAGTTGGGCAACCTGTCGGTCTCCAGTTGGGTCATGGAAGGCCAATATGCCCTCTAAATGAACTTTAATGGAGGAATATCCTAGACCTTTTTTTGATAGGTCACACAGGTAGTCTAGGATCTCTGCAATCTTGCAGGAATGGGGGTTTACTCCCTTTTCTGCTGCCCAGTGAGCAAAGCTTTTCCATTTTGAAATGTAGGTTTTCCTTATAAATGGTTTTCTGGAGTCAAGTAGGATTCTCATGATGGATGGTATGACTTGATGTCTGGCAATCACTATGTCTTCAGGAGCCAATCATGAGTGTGAAGGGACTTGCAGTTGGGGTGCAGGAGTGTCCTATTCCACTGTGTGAGAAGGTTTGGGTGGATGGGCTGGGGAACTGGTTCTGCAACTGGTAGTTGCTGGAGGAAAGGAAACCATTATTGACGGGGCAAGTAACGGGTGATCAGATTCATGGTTGCTTCCTCCAACTGCACTTTAATTAGAACTCTCTGTATAAGGGGAAGGGAGGAAAGGTGTAGACAAAGCACCCTTTCCATGAGAGGGACAAGGCTTCTTGACAGTAGCCTTTCTGGTCTGAGTGGACTGAGAAAAACTTGGGGAGCTTAGAATTTTTGGGTGTTGTAAACAGGTTGACTTTTAGTGTGCCCCAAAGATAAAAGATGACTTGGGAAATGCCGGAGGCCAGGTCCCATTTGTTGGATTGCGCATGGTGGCTGAGGTGGTCCGCTACTGTGTTGTGTGCTCCTGGAACATGGACTGCCACAAGATGTAGGTGGAATGAGAGTGCTCTCCTCCACACCTTCAGGGTTTCTTGGCACAGGGAATGCGATTTGGTGCCTCCCTGCTTGTGGATACAGTAAACAACTGAGGTGTTGCCTGATTGAATGAGCAGGAGCTCTGGTGTAAGGAAAGACTGGAATGCCTCCAGAGTATTGAAGACCACCCACATCTCCAATATGTTGATGTGGAGCATGGACTTGAGGGGTGTCCAATAACCTTGGGTCTGGTGATTGTCAAGATAGGCACCCCAGCCCGATTTGGAGGTGTCTGTGGTCAGCACTTGCCTCGGTGGTGTGGCGTGGAATGGGAGACTTGCCTGTAGGGTGGGTTGGTCAAGCCACCACACTAGAGCTTTCTGCAAGGATGGGGTTACACAGACAGTAGCCTCTAGTTCTTCCATCTTTTGGTTCCACTAAGCTCTCAGGGTCCATTGGACTGATGTCATGTGTAGCCTGGCATACAGGACTGTAGCAATGGTCACTGCCATATGGCCTAACATTTGTAGGTACCATCTGGCAGTGAGCTGAGTGTGGACTAGACAGTGATGCACCTGAACTCTCAACGTGTGTGCCTTATCCTCAGGTAGAAAGGCTCTGCCCAGAGAGGTGTCCAGGACAGCACTTATATATTGTAGAGGCTAAGAGGGCATCATATGTGACTTGGTCTGGTTGACTGTTATGCCAAGTTGAGAGAAGAGGTGCAAGGTGTGATGTAAGGACTGTAGCAGACAGTCCCTGGATGAGACCTTGAGGAGCCAATCATCCAGGCAGGGGAACACATAATGACACTGGTGGCGGAGAGCTGTTGCCACAATGGCCAAGCATTTGGGGAATACTCATGGTGCAGATGAGACACCGAATGGGAGAGCCCAAAACTGGTAGTGTCCACCCAGCAGCTGAAAGTGCAGGTACTTGTGGTGAGCTTAGTGAATCTTTATACGAAGGTAGGCGTTCTTCATGTCCAGGGAGCATATCTAGTCACCTTGCTGCAGTAGAGGGAGCAGGCTTTGTAGAGCTCCCATGTGGAAATTTTTTATCGAATGTAAAGATTGAGACCTCTGAGGTCCAGAATTGGATGAAGGTTTCCAATATGCTCTGGTATCAGTAAGAAGTGAAAGTAGAAACCTGTGCCTTTGGAGTCAGGAGGAACAGATTGCACCACCTTAATCTGAAGGTCTAAGGAGGGTTCTTCCCAAAGGATGGGCAGGGGTTCCGGCACAGAGTGGGTTGGCTTTAGGCGGTTTTGAGAAGGGAATGCTATGAGTTCTAGGGCATGTCCCTGTGTATAATCTGGAGCACCCAGTCGTTCATCGTGACAGTCTTCCATACCTCCAAATGCAAGGAGAAACATCCTCCCATTGCCTCGGTGGTAGGAGGTAGCAGCGGGAGATCCTCAAAAGAGTCAGATTGAAACATAGAAACATAGAAGTTGACGGCAGATAAGGACTGCAAGGCCCATCCAGTCTGCCCATTTCTTTTTCTACCTTATGAATGTGCCATAGGCCTTTGCTCTGTCAATGGCCTATCTATTCATACTCATCTGTATTGCTCCCTTATGCCTACCCCATGCCTGTTTGAAGCCCTGTACTGTATTCATATCCACCACTTCCTGAGGTAGACTGTTCCATGCATCCACCACCCTTTCTGTGAAAAAGAACTTCCTCACATTACCTTTTAATAGGACTTCCTCTAATCTCATGCTGTGTCTTCTTGTCCTACTATTCTTCTCATATTGAAACATGTTAGACTCTTTCACCTTGTTAATGCCCTTAAGGTGTTTGAATGTTTCAATCATACCACCGCTCTCCCTCCTTTGCTCTAGGGTATACATATTGAGCTCAGTTAATCTGTCTTCCTATGTTTTCTGATGCAGTCCCTGCACCATTTTGGTTGCCCTTCTCTGGACTGGCTCAATTTGGTTAATGTCCTTGTGAAGGTGTGGCCTCCAGTACTGCATGCAGTACTCCAGATGGGACCTAACCAATGTCTTGTAAAGAGGGATTATTACCTCCCTCTTCCGACTTGTGATACCCCTACTAAAACACACCAACATCCCTCTAGCCTTACCTACTGCTTTAGAGGTCTGCTTGGATGATTTCAGGTCATCTGTGATGATGACACCCAAGTCTCTTTCTTCCCTTGTGACTGCCAGCAACTCCCCTCCCAGCCTATAGGTGGCTTCAGGGTTTCTCTTCCCTATGTGCATGATCTTGCACTTCTTTGCGTTAAACTCCAGTTGGTACTCTTCCTACCATTTTGCTAGTTTATCCAGATATCTTCTCATTCTGCCCACCCCATCTGGATCATCTACTCTGTTGCAGATCTTAGTGTCATCTGCAAACAGACAAACCTTACCATCCAGTCCATATGCAATGTCACTAATGAAGATACTGAAGAGGACTGGCCCCAGGACTGATCCCTGAGGTACTCCACTTGTGACTTGCATCTCTTCTGACTATATACCATTTACCACCACTCTCTGTTTTCTGCCCGTCAACCAGTTTACGCCCAGTTGACCAATGTCTGACCCACCCCGAGCCTGCCCAGCTTATTAATCAATCTTCTATGTGGAACAGTATCAAAGCTTTGCTGAGGTCAAGGTAGGCAACATCAACTGCCCCTTGGTCCACCACTCTGGTTACCCAGTCAAAGAAATCTATGAGATTAGTTTGACAGGACCTTCTTTTGTAAACCCATGCTGTCTTGGATCCTGTGCTCCTATGATTCAGGTGTTGCACTATCCTTTCCTTAAGGAATGTCTCTAATCTTGCCCACTACTGAGGGTAAGACTGACTGATCTGTAATTCCCTGCTACCACTCTTGTGGAGCGGGATCACATGAGCCCTTCTCCAGTCTTCTGGGACCTCTCCTGTGCTCAGAGACTCACTAAACAGTTCTGATAATGGCTCTGCTAGTTCCACCCTTAGCTCCTTTAGTAACCTGGGATGTATGCCATCAGGTCCCATTGCCTTGTCCACCCTAAGCTTATCAAGCTCTTGTAGGACCCTTTCTTTTGTGAAAGGACTAGTGCAAACCTCCCTCCCCCCTGTGTCCATGGTGCAGAGCTGTGGGCCCTGCCCTACATTCTCTTCAGTAAATAAGAAGCAGAAGTATCTATTTAGGATAGATGCTTTTACATGGTCCTCTTCCTCACACGCCCCCTTATCCCCTTTGATCTTAGCAATACCCCCTCTGGACTTTCACCTTTCACTAATGTATCTATAGAAAGTCTTGTCACCTTCTTTACTGTTCATGCCAATTGTTTTCCTCAGTTTGAGCCTTTGCCTGCCTTACTGCCTTCGCTGCTTCCCTTAGGGAAGTTTGGTATACTCCTGATTTTCATCCTGCTGTGTTCCCTTATATTTCCTGAAGGCCAGCCTTTTTTGCTCTGACCTTTTTCTGCTACTGTGTTGAGAACCAAGTGGTTTCCTTCTTCTTTGCACTTGCTTTTCTCACTAACACAATGGGATGTTGCTTCAAGTATTGCATCTTTAATGCTTGCCCACTTTGCCTGTACTCCCTCACCTGTATTTCTTTTTGCCAGGGCTAGCTTAACTCTGTTGGCTATCTTATCAAAGTCAGCTCCTCTGAAGTCCCATATTTTTGCCTTGGAATGGGATGATTTTGTTCTAGTGGCCAAACTGAACCATACCATGTGATGGTCACTGGCACCCAGGTGACCTTCTACCTGGAGATCTGTGATCCTTTCCCTGTTAGTCAGTACTAGATCTAGGAGAGTCCTGTCTCTTGTGGGTTGCTGTACCAGTTGTTTGAGGCCCTCCCCCTGCAGGAAATCCACCATGTGTCTAGTTCTGGCAGATGTCCCTGCTGGTATTGACCAATCTGTATCTGGCATGTTGAAGTCTCCCATTATCAGAACCTCCCCTTTAGCTGTCATGTTTTATATATCTTCTAACAGTAACATGTCTATGTCCTCCCCCTGATCTGGAGGCCAGTTTGTATGGCTGTCCCATTTCCTGTTTCCAGGGTGACCCACCATTCTTCTGGATCCTTATGTGTATTCTGAATTTCTGTAGCTTTGATATTTTCATTGACATAAAGGGCTACTTCACCCCCCCCCTTTTTGCACCTCGGTCTCTTCTGAACAATACATAGCCAGGTACTGAATTCTCCCAAATGTGATTACTGGTAAACCATGTCTCACTAATGGTTTCTATGTCCAGTTTAGTCTCTGTCATTATTGCCTGCAGGTCTGGGATCTTGTTTTCCAGACTGCGAGCATTTGTGTACATGATTTTCCATTGGTCAGATTTCGGTGTGTTAGTTATTGGGCGAGGTCTGGCATTTCTCCTGTGCTTCTTATGAGGAGCCGGACCTTTTTCTTTACCTGGTGATGCAAATGAACTACAAACATGCTGAACTCCTGTTTGACCACTAGCTGAGGGGGGAGGGGTGTTCTTCCCATTCAACGTATTGGGTGCTGCACCCCTCTCCCCATTAGCTAGTTTAAATATTCTGCAAAGATATCAAACTTCTGCCCTAATGCACTGACTCCCTCCTTAGTCAGATGCAGTCCATCAAATTTAAAGAATTTTCACTCCCAAAACTGTTGCCAGTTCCCTACAAATTTGTGTCCTTTTTCCTGGCACCAGCCCTTGAGCCACATGTTTAGCTCCCCTATCTCCCCTTCTCTGACCTTCTGTCCATCTGTCCCCCTCTCCCAGACTGGCAGGATCTCAGAGAATGAGATGAAATGGATAATAGTTTGTCACCCAGCCTGGTCAGGTGTTCCTTGGCCTCCACAACTGACCAGCTGGTGAGATCGTTAGTCCCTATGTGTACCAGGACATCAAAGTTTTCTCCTGCTTACTGAACAATTTTAGCAATGTGGTCAGTGTCTCTCAACGCTGATGTACCTGAGAGACATCTGACCATTATCCCTGGCTGGAGATACGCATCAACTCCCCGAATCATGGAGTCTCCTATGATCAGAAGTTTTGGGGATTTCCTTTTTGCTTTTTTTGTTCTGGTTCCTGTTTTGGGTGAGCTTTGTTGTGCTAGCTCCTGTGCTACAGTATCCTGCTCTGCAGTGTCCTCTGCCCCTTTGTTTGATTTCAAAGATAGAGGCAGATACTTGTCTGAGTTTTTATATGGTTTATGGAGGTGATATGTTGGAGAACACCGAGTGATGGGGCACCCGATTTTCCCCTCCTAACCACCTGCCAACCACCCGGACCAACTACCCTCTGTGGTCGAGGTGCTTCTGTTGGATGCTGGGGAAATGACAGGTGGTTCTTATAATATATTTCCTCTTGAATATGCAATTTGAGGTGTGCAGTCTCTGCCCATGCTGCCTGGAGCTGAGCCCTTAGATCTCCAATGGCTCAGCACATAGGACAGTGTCCTAAATCCTGTAAAACTGCCCTTCTGAAAAGTGTTCCACAGTACCTGCAGTTAATGATATCCATTCCAGGTAAGTTGCTGGGTTTATAACCTGGGCAGAGTAATTAGGCAGAAGAAAATGAAAGCAAAAGATTGATTTTGTGTTTTATTTGTTTGTTTTTGTATAACTTGTTATAACAAGTTAAATTACTAGTGGCCCTGTAAATGAGGTCACTGTGTGGATACCCCTCTGATCCGCCCCTTCCTGCATTGCTACAGGAAATGTCACGACTGTGATACCGTATAAAAGGAGTGTAGTGTGGGGTGGTTGGGGATGGGGGTGGGTGGCTAGGCCCTTCCCCTGCCAAAAAAGAAGAACCACAGATGAAAGAAACAAGGAGGTAAGAGCAGAAACAATCAGCCAGCAACAAATGCAGTAGCCCTGAAAGCTTATCCTAATGACAAATAAAAACTGTGAAACCTGTAAAGCACCACCTGTAATAATTTCACAGAAGATATACCCTGTAAGAAACACTTTGCTACAGAGAAAAATAAAGCAGTAACAGAAGATATACCTTGCAAAAGACAATATGAATCAGAAGATTACAGCAGTAATCTATAAGCACACACCTGTAGGCACACCCTGCAATAATGCAGCAGAAGGTATACCCAGCAACAACAATTTGAATCAGAGAAAAATTAAACAATAACATGTTAGCAACAAACAGCAACAATCCCTGTGAATACAAAATAAAAATAACAACACACAGTAAACCTGCCTAGGCAAAAGAAGCCTTAATCCTTATTGTTGCTCTTGTAAGGTTCTTTGCTCTGTCCTTTCAAGCAACCTAGAAGAAAAGAGCTCAGGTGACGCTAGGTGCCTTGGCTAGCAAACCTAGACTTCCACTAGGGGAGGGCTGAGGGGATGCTGGGGACAGCATCCCTGCTGCACTTAGTGGCAGCGGCTGAGGAAGCTTGCATGAGGCGTAGGCTTTCTCTTGGCTGGTTGTCTGGCACCTGCCTGTGGCCTATGTGATGCCACTGAAAATGACGGCGTTGGGGGCCCTGAGGCTGTGAGTGGTACATTGTATGTACCAAACAGAGGGTCCTGCCAGAGGCTTGTAATTTATTCAGTATGTTTTGAGCATCACTGCCAAATAACTTTTGCCCTCTGAAGGGAGCATGCAGGAGAGACTGTTGGACATCTGCCGTGAAGCCAGACACCCTGAGCCAGGCATGTCTTCTAACAGAGACGCCAGTGGCAGAGGGGTGGGCTGAAGCATCCACTGCATCATATTTTGCTTGTAGAAGATGCCTACTCATATTGGCCCCAGCTTGGAGGGTTGTCATGAACTGATCTTTATCAGAGAACTGTGGTAATTTTTTTGGCTGTTTCCAAGGCAGCTATTCAAAGGGTCTTCTGATATTTTAACACATGTCCCATATAGTTCAAAATGTGTAAAGCCAAGGTGGAGGATGCAAAGACCCTTTTCCATGTGAGGTCTATCTTCCTCGAATCTTTATCTTGAGGCAGAGAACTAAGATGCTTTAGTCTTTTAGTTCTGTCATGGGCCGCATTGATGACCATGGAATCTGCCTGTGGAGTCAAGGCAAAGTATGGCTAGTCTGAAGGAGATTGGTACAGCCTATCAGCACCCTTGGAAGCTGGTGGAATGGTATGCGGCCTGTGCCACGCCACTGTTATAGCATCATTATAGGCCTGTATAATGGGAGCTACCATGGTGGCTGGTGCCTCTGTAAGGTCAAGGTAGTCAGCCAGGTTCCACCTCTGTTGATCCTGTTCAGTGATAGTGAAGCCCATGACTTGCTGGAGCTGTGCCATAACTTCCATGAATGTAGGATCATCTGGCAGGGACCGAGAAGTATAAATGGCAGGGTCCTCGCCCACAGATGAAATGGCAGAGGTACTGGAGGGGAGTATGCACTCCATGGTCATCATCTTGTTCCTCATCCTCATCCTCTACATAATCCATGTCCTCCTCGTCCTCCTCTTTAAGTGGGGGAGCATGGACAGGTGACAAGGAAGCGTAACTTGGGTGCTTCGCTGGTGTCATCAACGATGCAGGCCGAGGAGAAGGTGCTGGCTGCTGCAGTGATTGTGCCACCTCCAAAACTATTTTAGCAATGGCAGTGACATCGACAGAAGGTGCCATAGATGAGGGTGGACCAGTAGGCAGAAGAGTTGTAGTTGTCACCAGAAAGGATGATGGCAAGACTCACTGAAGAGTTTGTCTTCAGCTGAGGGGTACAGTGTTGGAGAGGTTGCCGAGCCCAAAGAGGTCCAAGTCATCAATGGAAAGAATGTTGATGGAGCCTGCATCGACAAGGCATGTTAGATCAGTGGCCTCAGCAGAGGCAGCATCAACAGAAAGGCTATCGATGAGAGACCCGTTCCCATGCTAGAGGTCCCAGGTGTTGCAAAGGCCATGTCCGTGTTTAGTATTTGGACAGGTGGCAGCACCAAAGGTGTCAACGGAGAAAGCTAAGATGTCAGCAGGAGGTGTGAAGGCAACTCAAGGGCAGATAAAGCCACTGAAAAAGCAAGGGTGGACAGGACAGTAAGACTGCTCATCAACATCTGCCCTTGAGGCTGGGTCTTTACTGGCTGTAACCCTTGTGAGTGCGCAGAAAGAACCCTTCACATTTTCTCAAACTGAGTGGGAGAGGCAGCCACCAACAATGGAGGGCTAACGGCCAAAACTGTTGATAACCAGGGAGACCTACTGCTATCTCTGGCAGCCTTCTCTCTGCCTCTATGTCTATGTTTACCTGCATGATGCTTCTCTTTTGGTTTTGCAGCTGGAAGCTTGTTGACAGTGAGGAGGAAGTGGATGAGGTCCTGGCTTGAGCTCCTTTTCTAAGAGAGCCACTTTCTGCTCCATGATGCAACTTTTCAACTCTTTCAATCTTTGTTATCAAGTGGCCTTATTGAACTCCTGACAATGGCTACAGGAAGCGATGTCATGAGCAGCCCCCAGGCACTGAACGCAAAGAGAGTGTTGGTCGTAGTGGTAGATTTTATGTCCACACCAACACTTGTGAAAAAGAGATTCGGAAGTTGACATAAAGCGTAACAGAATAAAGGTGGAGGAGACAGGGAGAAAACTCCCATGAGTCATTCAAAAAATTTGTTCGAAACCTGATGCTGAAAAACACTTCTGTGACGAGCTGCATGTGGTAGGAGTGAACTGGTCAACAGCGGGAAAAGGACTGAGGAGTCCTCAGGGCCACCCACATATTTATACCCATCGCTATGCTGACATCACCGTGGGTGGCCCCCAGATACATTGCTTGAGAAAGATATCGTACACACAACACCCTGCAGCGGTATACCCCAAGAGTATGACCTGCTGCAAGACATACCCTCAATGAAGATCTCCAGTTTCTATGTAAATACCCCTCGGTAATGTAAAACTCCATTTTTCATGTAAATACTACTCAGTAATGAAGAACTCCAGTTTCCATGTAAATACCACTGAACAATGAAGAACTCCAGTTTTCATGTAAATATCTATGAATAATGAAGAACTTCAGTTTCCATGTCAATATCCCTGAGTCATGAAGTACTCCAGTTTCCATGTAAATACCCCTGAGCAATGAAGAACTCCAGTTTTCATGTAAATATCCTGCATTAATGGAGAACTCCAGTTTCCATGTCAATATCCTGCAGTAATGAAGAACTCTAGTGTAACCCCCCTACAAATGGGGGTTCCCAAAAAGTCTTCCTTGAGCTTGCCTAAATGCTCACTGTCAGGCTGCTGTCCTGCGTTTTAACAGTTTAAATGTGATTACCAGAGCCTGTATAGCCTCTTTGTACTGTCTCTTTAAGAGCTGCTTGATTGCAGCATAAGTAATCTGAGATGGAGCTCTGTTGAAAGATGTAACTATTTTCTGAAAACCATTTAGAATGATAATGATAATGTAGTTTGTCTAACCTGCTTTCTTTGTAGCAAGGACTGTTTTGTTTGTCTCCACTATCTTGGTCCTGGACTGCAAATTGGACCAAGCCGTTCTGGTGGGACCTAAAATGTAGCCGGACTACAGGAGTTGTCTGAATTCAAAATCTGTAGGAACTGTAGTTTGAGCTTTTTGCCCCTTTTTTGCAACTGAAGGGGGAGCTCTTGCTTTGACTGACAGCCAAATCAGCCAACCAAATATTTTGGATCTTGGGGAAGTACTGGGCTGCTTGCAGTTTTCAGTTAGTTCTGAGCTGGGAAGTGAAATGAGAAGAGCTCAAGTGTATTTTGGGCAGCAATCCTGCGTGGATTCGCATGGGAAAACTGTGAAAGGGCTAAGTTTAGGCCTGCATGTCTGCCTGCTGCTCCTGAGAGGGAGAGAAGAGAATTATTTTGGACTAAATCCAAGTTTGGTGTGACTAAAGTAAGCTACTGAAGTTGGCCAGGCTCATCCTGAAGAAGACCGAAGATTTTGCTGAATGCGATCGGCCTGTTAGGAGTTCTAGCTACCCCTACGCTCCTGCTGTGTGCAGAGACTTTGCAATTGTGACCGTGCAGCGCTTTGCTGGTACATTAGAATTCCCGTACATGTAAATATGCTATGAGCTGCTAGTGGGTTGTGAGTTAGTTCCCCACTGTGTGAACTGTGTTCTGCTTGCTGGAAGTTGTATCCAGCCCAAAATGGACTGCATCCAAATTTGTCTGCATGTGGTCTGGGCCTTGCCAGACTGGCCCAGCCAGACTACTCGCTGCACAGAGAAGCCATCGATGAGAGATCTGCCTGGGGATCAGCCCTCTGCTCCACGCTTGAACAGGAATGATGCCTCTGCAACTCATGTGGGCCCTGCTTCTCCTGGCATTCCAGATCAACCACCTGCAGTTTTGATTTTCGTCCAGCCTGTGTCCAATCTTGGGTATTGTGAGTAATTACAAGGGTAACTCCTTGCAACATCAGCTTAATCTGAGTGTGTCATCTTATTGTCTTGTTGTTTCATTTCCTTTACGAACTGAGCCCTCTGGCTCCGGATTACAAATATTGTATATTGTGCATGTTGTGTTTTCCATCACAGGGCCCCAACCAGCTGCAACCCCAGGTAACTGTCCTGGCTAGCCCATCTCTTCTCCACCTGGGTACCCAGAGGTGGACTGTGTGGGGGGACTCAAAGCTCATGCATAACTGTTTGATTGATATAACCTTTAAGCTAATTAACCTGAATTTGCCCCTCCCTTGTTCAAGTCCCCTGAATAAATAAGACCTATCTTTTTCTGCATGTAATCTGATAGTGGTTGCAGTTTGTGCTCAAAGTACTATACTGTTGCTATTTGCTGTGCATAACCTTGTTTTACAGGGGGTCCCCAGGGTCAAGCCAGAGAAACCAGCCCTGGCGGTAAGTGCAAACAGTGTGGGTACTTGTGTGGTGTACCGGGGTATTGTGAAAGTGATTATTGTACAGTGTTCAGGCCACTAGAGGGGAACGAGCGGAGTTACAGTGTCAGGGAGGGCTGTGCCCAGGTTAGCTTGACCACTACCAACCCTGACGTCTGGGTGGAGGCATCTATTTCAGAACTCAGGCCCCTTAAACTGCTACTAGCCAAGCAGGCAGGGGTAGTAGCCCTTGGGATAGCGCCACCTAGGGGTTACATCTTGGAGGCTCACCGCTGGGATTTTGTGTCTTCTAGTGGCCAAAATTATGGATTATTGTCAAACATAAATGACTACCTCAACAGAAGTGGCTGTGCACCAGTTGGTGGGGTGGTGTACAGGGCAGGAGATTGACCCTCACAATGCCCTGCTTGTATTGGATATTCCCCTAAACAATGGTAAAGACGTTGTAGAAGGAGTACTTTCCAAAGTTGAACGTTTAACAAACACTGTGGTGGTGGGGCGACAGGCTGATTTGACCGCCCAAACTTTCATGGGGTTAGTAGAGTGTAGTGAAACAGTGGACAGTTCCAAAGTGCCACAGACTATTGCCCCAGAAGAGGCCCCAGCTGCCAGGAAAATGATAACTAGAGACAGTAAAGACCCCGGGGAGGATGAGCGCCCCCTGTTTCTGAGACTTTTGAGTAGAAATTTGCTAAGTTGTTGCTAGAGGAAGGGCAAACCATAGAGGACTTTAAGAAACTATTCTTGCCACCTGGGGGTGTTCCCTCCCAACACCCTCTCCCACTCCAGCACCTGTTACTGCCCCACCTTCTGTGCTCATGACAATGCTAGCCCCTATATCTGTACCTGCCATTAGTCATGACTCCTAAAGAAGGTTGAGAATCTTCTTGGGCACCCTCCCCTCCCCCGGGGGGGAGGATGACTGGGAGACTTGGATAGACTATGTTGCCCCTCTAGTACTTGAATGGCAATGCTCAGAAGCAGAGAAATGAAAGAGGCTGAGTGAGAGCCTCTGAGGTCCTTCCCTGGCTACCATCCATGCCAAGTGGCCCAATAACCCCAAAGCAACTGCACAGGACTATCTTGATGCATTGGAGAATGTGTATGGGAGCCCGGATTCAGATGAGGACCTGTGGTGGAGAGTAGGAAATGCCCAGCAGTACTCAGGGGATCCATTGTCTGTGTATGTACCTTGGCTTGAAAAGCTGCTACAAGAGTGCCTCAGAAAGGGTAGGTTGCCGTCAAATTGATTAGATTGGACAAGGCTGGACTGGATATTTAAGTCTGCTCCATTTTCAGAATTGTTACGGCTTCAGGTGCACCTTGCCAACCGACTGGAATCGCCCCCCTCTTATGACGAGCTAATGAAAGAAATTCAGGGGGTTGAGCAAAGGCAACCCGGCGGGAAATTTCACCAATATCTTCTGCTACTGCTCGAGTGACAGAGAGTGATCATCCAAGTGGGCTTCAGGGGCAAATGTCGGCACCTAACAAGCACTCTGAGAATGCAAAGGACTTCCCGCCCTGGGCCCAGTTTTGGAAAGATGAGCTACTAAAGGAAGTCCATCACTTGAAGATGGGTGCCTCTGCAAGGATTTCCCCCATGGAACAAGATTCTGGTCCCTTTCTGGATGTGTCTGCCATGGGGTTGGGGGTACACCCTCAGGCATCTTCTACCGAAGATAGCTCCCAGACTGAAATCAAAGAACTGACTGCCACCTTAAAAGAACTATTGAGACACGCTGCACCTCTCTCACCACTGCAAGCAGATATTGGACCCTGATCCCTTGCTACTACTTCAGTTCCTTATGCAATGTTCTCTCCAAGGATGACCCAGGAGTCTATCATTTGTCACAACTGTGGAAAGGATGGCCATATGAAGAGGGAATACAGGTCTCAGAAAGACCTAGAGAAAGTGGTGAACTGGCTTCAAGGAGAGCTTCGGAAAAAGAATCAGTGGTCAAGGGGTGCACAAAATGACCGCAATGAAGGCTTCAGACATCCTAACTCAAACCCCTTTGCGGCTGAGTCATCCATCCAGGCCCCTACTGCTGTCCCTCCAGACTGGTCCAAAATAGTGGGCCCTTCAATGGAGACTACCATGGCTGTGAATGGTATTCCTACTCAGGCTGTGCTGGACAGTGGGTCACAAGTGACCATTGTATTTAAGGACTGGTATGACAAACACTTACCTGCTGTGCCCTTACAATCCCTGGAAGACCTACATGTGTGAGGGCTGAGTGACAAGTCTTATCCCTACTTAGGATATGTCCACCTCTGGTTGTCATTTCTTGCAGCTGTAAATGGTGTAGAGGAGCAAGTTGAGACACTGGCCTTAGTGTGCCCCCCTACTGGACTGTATAATGGGGTTCCCCTCTTAATTGGGAACAACGCCCATATGTTTGGGAGACTGGCACAACTCTGTCACGAGAAACAAGTTCGATGGACTGGGAGGGCCCTAAGAATTCCCGCTCTGATCAAGAGGGCCTATGATTTGCAGCAGAACCCCAAGGGAGTGGACCAGGATGAACCGGTAGGGGTCGTGTGGAAGAAGGATCCCGATTCAGTGGTACTGGTCCCTAACACCCAGTGTACCATTCAAGGGGAGGTCCGCCTCCTCAAAGATGTCAAGAACAAAACACTGATGTTGGACGCGCCAGGTGATGGAAAATTGCCGGAAGGATTATTGGTTAAGCCCGGCATCTTGCAAGCTCATGCTCATGCCTATGCACGACGAGTGATGGTCCAGATTCATAATGTGTCAGATCGGGAGATCCTGGTGAACAGAGGATGCACTCTAGCTATGGTACACTGTGCAGACACTGCAGTGTTGCTCAGCAACAAGCACCCTGGCAAGACAGATAGAGTAACTCCCAACTTGTTTGATTTTGGTGACTCCCCATTGCCAGCTGAATGGAAGACTGGAATTGTCCAGAAACTTGCCCAGGGAGATCAAGTGTTTTCATTGAAGGAATGGGACATGGGATGTGTCCAGGGAACAGAGCATCACATACGCCTGCACAATGAACGGCCATTTCGAGAGAGGTCTCGATGCCTAGCCCCTGCAGACATAGATGATGTGAGAAGACACTTGCAGGAAATGCTCACGGCTGGTGTGATACAAGAATCCAGGAGCCCATATGCCTCTCCCATTGTGGTTGTGCGTAAGAAGAATGGATCTGTGAGAATGTGTGTTGATTATCGAACTCTGAATCGGCCGACCATCCCCGATCAATACACCATGCCCCGTATACAAGATGCTCTGGATTGTTTGAATGGGAGCAAATGGTTCTCGATGTTGGATCTTCGCAGTGGATATTACCAGATACCGATGGCTCCGGAGGACCATGAGAAGACAGCCTTCATCTGTCCTTTGGAGTTCCATGAATTCCTGAGAATCGCCACAGGGGATATTGGGCACCCCAACCACCTTCCAGCGACTGATGGAACGAGCAGTGGGAGACATGAATTTGCTAGAATGCCTGGTGTACTTGGATGATGTTATTGTGTTCGGGAACTCCCTAGAGGAACATGAGAGTCGACTGTTCAAAGTACTAGACCAGCTGGAAGATTTCAGCCTCAAGCTGTCCATCGACAAGTGCCAGTTTTTCCAAACCTCTGTGAAGTTTGTGGGGCACATAGTGTCTACAGAGAGGATACAGACCGATCCTAGTAAAGTTGAAGCCTTGACTACTTGGCCCCAGCCCCACAATTTGAAAGAACTACAATGTTTCCTGGGATTCTGTGGCTACTACTGCCAGTTCATAAAGGACTATTCCAAAGTGATTCGGCCACTCTTGAATCTTACCCAGGGTTACCCTCCTACCGATCGGAAATACAAAAAAGGGTCCATCAAAGAACCAGACAAAGCATATTTCTGCCCAGGTGAACTTTTCAGGTCCCATTTGACGCTTGACTGTGAAGCAGCTTTCCACGAAGTCATATGCCAGCTCACCCATGCCTCCATCCTCGCTTATGCTGATGCCATCAAACCCTATGTGCTGCATACTGGCACCAGTCTGCAGGGTCCAGGAGCTGTACTGTATCAAGACCATGAGGATGGTTTGAGACCAGTGGCATTCGCCAGTAGGAGCTTGACCCCGTCAGAGCGAAACTACCCTGTGCACAAGTTGGAGTTTCTTGTGTTAAAATGGGCCATTGCCAACCAGTTTCACGATTACCTCTATGGGGCAAAAATATTGGCGAGGACTGACAATAACCCATTGACCTATGTACAGACTTCAGCTAAGTTAGATGCCACAGGGCACCGGTGGCTTTCTGCATTGTCAACATATGATTATGCTGTCGAATACAGACCAGGCCTGAATCATATTGATGCTGATGCCCTATCCTGGAGGCCCATTTCCAAGAGCAACTGGGTCAGGCTATCTGAACCTAACATCCGAGCATTGTGCCAAAAGTTTGATAGAAATGAACAGATGTCGATGGACACAGTGGACTACTTAGTAGATTGCTTGGGCCCCCCGGCACCTGCATACCAGCTGCGTATTTCCACTTCTCTGCTCTAGATATTAGTGCACTACCTCAGTTTGACAATGACAGCATTCAGTGGGCTCAATCCTGAGATCCTATGATTCAGCCAGCAACTGACGCCCTTAGTGCAGGAAAAGATGTGTCCAAGTTGTGTTCCTCTAATATGCAAAATGCTTTTTTGTTTAAAGAAGGACCCAGGTTGAAGCTGCTTAATCAGTTGTTGTATAGAGAGACTGTAGATCGGGGTGGCTAAATAGACAAGCAACAATTGGTCCTGCCCACAGCCTTCAAAGATTTGGTACTGAGGTCCCTCCACAATCATATGGGCCACCTCGGTATCGACCGGACCCTTGACCTAGTACGATCTCGATTCTACTGGCCCAAGATTGGAGCCGATGTTGAGCACCATGTAAGGACTTGTTCAGAAGGCTGCCCCCTTTGTCAACATTACTACCAGCACCCCAATGGAACTAGTCTTCTTGAGTTTAGAGCCTGATCAGCGAAACATTGGCAGTGTGTTAGTGGTTATGGACCATTTCACTCGGTATGCACAAGCTTTTCCCACCAAAGATCGAAAAGCATCTACCGTGGCCAAGGTGCCAGTGGAAAATTTTTTCATCCTCTATGGTGCCCCCCCAGCGAATTCACTCTGATCAGAGTCGGGACTTTGAGATTCGGCTAATCAAAGAAATGCTCTCTCTATAGGGGGTGCGAAAGTCAAGAACCACCTCTTATCACCCGCAGGGGGATCCTCAACCAAAACGCTTTAACCGCACCCTGCTAGACATGCTAGGCACCCTCCACCCAAAAGATAAGCGTAAATGGAGTCAGCAGATTAGCACCTTGGTACACGCATACAATTGCACAAAGAATATGGTACCGGGTTCTCTCCCTACCACCTCATGTTTGGGAGAGAGGCCCAGTTGCCTGTTGATGTCTGTTTTGGGGTTTCTCCCGATGAGGTCCGAGCCAAAGAGTACCTGCAATATGTACAAAAACTGAAAGTTCAATTGAACCATGCCTATCAACTGGCCTGGACAATGGCCACCAAAAGAAATCTAGCCAACAAAAAGAGACATGATAGAAAAGTAAAGGCTCAAGAGCTTAGGCCTGGGGACCGTGTGTTGTTGCAAAATTTAGGATTGCATGGTAAACACGAAATTGCTGATCGATGGCACCATCTTCCCTATGTCATAGTTGGAATGTTGGATGATTTGCCAGTGTACAAAGTGCACTCAGAAAAAAACTCCAAAGCTGTCAAGACCATGCACCATACCCACTTGCTACCTATTGGTCAAGTTATAATTGAGGCTGAACCCACAGAGATTGATTCCCCTGGACCAGTGACTCGTGCTGCTGCAATAAAAAAACAGAGTCAGCCTGCCCCCGTGGTTGCCGATTTAAGACTTCCCCCGCAGCAGGCCCAGAATGATAATGACTGCCAGTCTAATTAGGATGACAGTGAGTGTGATAATGCCTATTACCACTCATATGAACTGAGTCAGTTGTTTTGTGGAAATCCTATGTTAAATTATGGGGATGAAGCTGAGCCTTCTGGACTGTCTAATGCCCTGGCATCATCCTTGGAGCCAATGCTCCCTGCAGGTGAAGTGCAAAGTATCACGTCTGAGGATGCTGAGTCTTTGTGTATCGTGGAACTGTAAGATTTGCCTGAAGGAGAGGCTGGTGGTATGAGTCTTTCTGGTGACATGCCAGAACTTGAGGAACACTATGAGAGTGCTGACAACCCCCCTTCAGTGCCAGAGTGTCTTCAAAATGAGCCAAGTGTTGTAGAAACAGAGACTACAGAGCAAGAGGCTGACAGTGCTCCTAGATTGGACATTCCCCTTCATGCAGAGGCACCCCTCACAAGTGATGAAAACTCCAAGACCGTTGCTGAAAGTACAGAGACTGTGGTTGTTCACCCCAGAAAGACTGGCCCAGCTGTCAAGCCAGTGGTGTGCTTCAATTACGATTCCCACGGGAGGCCAGTGGATTTGCCTCTCAATGTAGTCCACAAAGGTGTTTATGCCTCTCAGAGCTCACTGCCCAAATTGAGCTTGACAGCCCATTCCAGGTTACTTGTTCTGCCCTTTCACCATGGTGCCCCTGCCCCATCCAGCTCCAAGTTAGCAGATTGGGAAGGGACCCCTCCTGTATTGTTTAGAGTACAAGAAGTTATTACATGATTCTGTATAGTAATGTTCACTTTACCTGTGTGAAATATGCATAATGTATGGTCAGAATGGAAATGATATAGTGGAGTACTTTGAAATGTATAGTAAAGTGACAAGTTATGCCAATTGATGAATCAGATAGTACTTGTATAGCATACTAATGGTATAAATATATTTGTATATGTTGCATTTTCAATGTTATTATGGTACAGACTTGACACAGATGCCAAGTTTTCCCTGGCAGGGAAGGGTGTAACCACCCTACAAATGGGGGTTCCCAAAAAGTCTTCCTTGAGCTTGCCTAAGTACTCACTGCCAGGCTGGTGTCCTGCATTTTAGCAGTCTAAATGTGATTAGCAGAGCCTGTATAGCCTCTGTGTACTGTCTCTTTAAGAGCTGCTTGATTGCAGCATAAGTAATCTGAGATGGAGCTCTGTTGAAAGATGTAACTATTTTCTGAAAACCGTTTAGAATGATAATGATAATGTAGTTTGTCTAACCTGCTTTCTTTGTAGCAAGGACTGTTTTGTTTGTCTCCACTATCTTGGTCCTGGACTGCAAATTGGACCAATCAGTTCTGGTGGGACCTACAGTAAAATGTAGCTGGACTACAGGAGCTGTCTGAATTCAAAATCTGTAGGAACTGTAGTTTGAGCTTTTTGCCCCTTTTTTGCAACTGAAGAGGGAGCTCTTGCTTTGACTGACAGCCAAATCAGCCAACCAGATCTTTTGGATCTTGGGAAAGTACCGGGCTGCTTGCAGTTTTCAGTTAGTTCTGAGCTGGGAAGTGAAATGAGAAGAGCTTAAGTGTATTTTGGGCAGCAATCCTGCGTGGATTCGCATGGGAAAACTGTGAAAGGGTTAAGTTTCGGCCTGCATGTCCGTCTGCTGCTCCTGAGAGGAAGAGACGAGAATTATTTTGGACTAAATCCAAGTTTGGTGTGACTAAAGTAAGCTACTGAAGTGGGCCAGGCTCAACCTGAAGAAGAACGAAGATTTTTCTGAATCCGAGCGGCCTGTCAGGAGTTCCAGCTACCCCTAAGTTCCCGCTGTGTGCAGAAACTTTGCGATTGTAACCAGGGAGCGCTTTGCCTGGTACAGTAGAATTCCCGTACATGTAAATGTGCTATGAGCTGCTAGTGGGTTGTGAGTTAGTTCCCCACTGTGTGAACTGTGTTCTGCTTGCTGGAAGTTGTATCCAGCCCAAAATGGACTGCATCCAAATTTGTCTGCATGCAGTCTGGGCCTTGCCAGACTGGTCCAGCCTGACTACCACTGCAGAGAAGCCATCGACAGAGATCTGCCTGGGGAATCGAGCCCCTGCTCACGACGAACAAACGGCGCCTCTGCGACTTGTGTGGGCCCTGCTTCTCCTGGCATTCCAGATCAACCACCTGCAGTTTCAATTTTCGTCCAGCCTGTGTCCAGTCTTAGGTATCGTGAGTAAATACCAGGGTGGCTCCCTGCAACAACAGCTTAATCTGAGTGGGTCATCTGATTATCTTGTTGTTTCGTTTCCTTTACGAAGTGAGCCCTCTGGCTCCAGATTACAAATATTGTGTACTGTGCATGTTGTGTTTTCCATCACAGGGCCCCAACCAGCTGCAGCCCAGGGCAATGGTCCTGGCTAGCCCATCTCTTCTCCACCTGGGTATCCAGAGGTGGACTGTGTGGGGGGGACTCAAAGCGCATGCATAACTGTTTGATTGATACAGCCTTTGAGCTAATTAACCTGATTTTGCCCCTCCCTTGTTCAAGTCCCCTGAGTAAATCAGATCTAACTTTTTCTGCATGTAATCTGATTGTAGTTCCAGTTTGTGCTCAAAGTACTGTACTGTTGCTATTTGCTGTGCATAACCTTGTTTTACAGGGGGTCTCCAGGGTCGAGCCAGAGGAACCAGCCCTGGCGGTAAGTGCAAACAGTGTGGGTACTTGTGTGGTGTACCAGGGGTATTGTGAAAGTGATTATTGTACAGTGTTCAGGCCACTAGAGGGGAAAGAGGGGGGTTACAGTGTCCCGGAGGGCTGTGCCCAGGTTAGCTTGACCACTACCAACCCTGACCTCTGGGTGGAGGCACTCGTTTCAGAACTCAGGCCCCTTAACCTGCTACTAGCCAAGCAGGCAGGGGTAGTAGCCCTTGGGACAGCGCCACCTAGGGGTTACACTAGTTTCCATATACATATCACTCAGTAGTGAACAACTCCAGTTATCCTTCAGTAATGAAGAAGTCCAATTTCCATGGAAATATCCTTTAATAATCAAGAATTCTAGTTTCTATGTAAATATTCCTCAGTATCGAAGAACTTCAAATTCCATGTATATATCCTTTCAAGGTAGGAAGCTACAGGTAGTGGGTAAACACATTTAGACGATTAGGAGTAGTAGGAACCACGATAAAGTAGGTACAGGTAAGGGGGTTGAAAAGGGAAAGTAGGAAACACCCAGTCTAGGGTAGGGTAACAATTTCAGGCAAGTGGGTAAGGAGTAGTGAACACCCAGAGCAAGTTAGGCACAGGTAGGTAGGTTATAAAAGGGAAAACAAGAGACACTCTATCTAGGGTATGGTACCAAATGTATTTTAGACTAGCATAGGGAATGGTAGGAATTCAACAGGCATAGAAAAGCGGTAGTAAGGTAGTGGGAGAAAAGAGTATAGGAGTGCTGCAGTGTAATGGGTGTGGAGCCGCAGTCTTTCGCAATACCTTCTGGAGACTGAGCTGCCGCCCCATTTGTACTCACCTCTCTGGGTTGAGGTTTCTGTATTCCGGACCAAACTGGCAAAGGTACAGAGAACCTTCTGACCCACCCAGGGGCCACCAAGTCTGTTACCATTCCCCAGAGGATGCCTAGGCAGAGGCAGACCAATTGAAGTTTGGTGGGCTCCAGGAGATTGGGGGAGGTGAAAAGGGTACACACTCCTAAGCCTGTATCACTGCACAATTCCTTTGCTGTACTGGTTGGATGGGGCAGCCAGGAAGGGGAACCTGTAGCAGTGGGAAGGGAGGAAGAGGGGTTCCTCAGAAGAGGAGGCCCCAAGGAGGCCCCCAACCAAGGAGGAAGCAGCTGCTGGCAGGGGCTCTAGTTTTAGTGGGACAGACTTGGGAGCAGTTGGAGAAAGGGAGAGGGCTCAAATGCCTGAGAGGTGCTTCAGCTTGGAGGAATGGACAGCAAATCCAGAGGATCACTAAGACAGTAGAAGATGGGAGGGAGTTTAGTGTCATTGTCCACATTAGAACAAATGACCTGGCAGGAGACTGGGTAAGTGCAGTGTAGGGAAATTTCAGGGAATTGGGATGGACCTCAAGCAGGTGGCACACATGCTGACTTATGCCACAGTGTTACCTATATATAACTGGGGAGAGGATAGGACATTCTGCACCAGGCATTTTGACATCTGGTTAAACACATGGAGTAAGGAGGAAGGCTTCAGCTACACTGCGGACTGGGGGCCAGCCTGAGAGGATGGACCTCTGTGGGAGAGATAACATGCATCTTTCATGTATGTGGACCACAGTCTTTAGTGGGAGGTTTAAATGCTGCTTGAATGAGTATTTATACTAGTCAGGGAATGAGGCTGTAAAATCAAGGGAGGCAAAGATTGTGTCCCCAGATGATGCAGCAGCAGTGAGGGAGAAGCTGATGGCAGTAAGCTCCCCCAGGCCATGGGTGCAAGAAGGCGGGGGGGGGGGAGGCAGAGGACAAGGGGATAAATCAAGAAAGCAAGAAAAAGCAGTAAAGGAGCCAGGTAATGGATAAACTTACAACTGAAGAAGGGGGCCAGGGGGAATGTTAGAGAAAGCACAGGCAATGGGGGGAGGGAAAAGCATGGAAGCAGACAGGGAGGGTGTATGGCAGGGAGAGCCATGTGTATCAATGCAAGGAGTCTGGGAAATAAAATTCCAGAGGGAAGGGAGGAGGGGTTGCAATATATGTGAGGAATGGAATCAAGGCCATGGAAGTACAGGTCAACCCTGAGGAAAAAGAAGGGCTGTGCAGGTGCTGTGGGTCAACCTGTAGACAGGTACTGGGGGCACTAACTCTACAGGGGTGGTACACAGACCTCCAGCACAGGGAGAGGAGTTGGATAAGGCACTTGGGGAAGCCATCAGCAGGAAGGCAAGCAAAGTGAAGGTGCTAATAGTTGGCGACTTCAATCTGCCGGCTGTGGTTTGGAGCCTTTCAGCTGCAGCTATGGCAAGCAGCAGCGCCATCCTTGACTCTGTACAAGGGGCTTTTCTGAGGCAGCTAGTCAAGGAACCCACTAGAGATAGGGCATTGCTGGTCCTGGTGCTGACAAACAGGGATGGCACTGCAAATGTCACAATTGCAGATGTGAATGCAGCGTGACTCAGGAAGTACTGGGGATGCAGTAAGGGGCAGCCAGCTCGAATCAAATAGTGAGAACGAAACTCCCGGACTCAAAAATCCATAGTTAGGGAGACAGTGCATGCTGCAAGTAGTCTAATTTTATTCGTTACAAAGTGACAACAAAAGACTTGCTGGAGGACATCCAAATACCCCAGCGCTTCGGCCAAATAAGCTCGCCTTCGTCAGGGAGTGTCCACTTTGTAACAAAATAAAATTAGATTACTTGCAGCATGCACTCTTTCTCCCTGACTGTGATTTCCTGAGTGCAGAACTTTTGTTTTCACAGATGTCATAATGGGTAATCCTGTGGATACCAGCTATCACCATACTGTGTGATTTAACATTAGGACAGGAACGGAAGCAAACCACATGAGGACAAGAATCCTGAACTTTAGGAGGGTGGATTTTAAAGAAATGGAAAGAGACTGCCGCAGAAACTGTGTTGTGGTGGGGGATTGCTAAGGAGGGGTAGAGGCACAGTGGGGAAAAATAAGAGAGTGCATAACTATGGCAACCAAACTTGTGTGAAGGAAGTGAGTAAAGGTAGAAGGAAAAAGAGACTGTTATGGTATTCTAGGGAAGTGGCAAAGATGGTGAGCAGAAAAAAGGGTGGCAGTCAGGTGGTATAAGTGTAACCCCCTAGGTAGCGCTACTCCAAGGGACACTACCTCTGCCTGTCTTCCTAACAACAGGTTGAGGGGCCTGGGCTCCAAACTGGCAAGTACCGGGGTGTCCCTGCCCTCAGTAAACACAATAGTTTGGTGCCTCCACCCAGTGTATGGTTTGTGTGAGAATCTATCTAGACTGATCTAGCCCTCTGGGAAGCTATAACCCCCACAGTCCCTCCTAGTGATCAATTACCTAGGCGTTGACAGTGACCATCAGTAGTATTCACTAGACAGTTTGCAAAAAACATTAATAATATGCTCACAGTTGTCCCACTTACCAGCAGGGTCACTGCTCCTCTGTGTGCCCTGTAACCCCCTGTAAAGACAGTTTGGCAATACAGTATGCACATTAAACATATTCAATACAGAGCCTAACACTTTAAGCCAACTAATAATATTCTCGCAAGCTCGGTTCAAAGTAACACAGCAAATCAGCTTTACTAAAGGGATGTGAACAGGAAGGGGGAGCAAATCTAGGTAAATTATTTCTATTTTGGAGTTTACCAAGTTATTTATCATACAGTTAATTTAGTCACTTTGTTAACAGTCTTGCAGCTACTGGGTACCCAGAAATGTAATGCTGGCTGGCCAGAATCGGTGCCCGGAGTTGCAGCTGTTGTTGGGGCTCTTGATGAAAACAAGCAATCAAGATTAAAAGTGCAAAGCAAATTAAATTATTTGTATCCATGGCTGGCTGGCCTAGTCTATTGAAACTCTTAACATTAAACTGAAAGCAATTAGATGGAACCAAAAGATGACTGAAATATTTGTTGCAGGGACCTACCCTGAATTTACTCACTGTACCAGATGATTGCAGATGACCTGGCAAAATGAAGACCTGATGCTGGAATTTGCTGCACATGGGAAAACGGGGCCATCATGACTCACCTCCATTTCATGATCTTTCCCTGTAGGTGGCCGCAACCTGTGATGACACTGTGCAGGGGCTGGATCCCCGAAGCTGGTCTCTCACCAGTAAAGCTTTAGCTGGCACAAGGACAGATGGCATGAGACAGGATGGATATGGCCCCAAGTTTAACAGAGTGTCTCTGGCAAAGTCCAGTTTATCTGCTGGTGACCCTGCAGTGGGCATGCAGTTTGGTCATTGGTAAAGGCAGGCTCCTCTCTGGCAATCAGGAGTCCCTGGATGGTAGACCTTGACCCACAATAAGCATTCAGCACATTTACTTCTGGAAACATTAAACTCTCCGATTCCTCAGTTGGCTCCTGGCCGGTTTGCAATGTCAGCCGCTTTGCTGAGCAAACCTCTAAATCTGCCGGCAGGCAGTCCCTGAAGATCAATCCCCTTGTAGACTGAAGACAGCTCACAGGGGGCAAACAGGCCCCTCCTGTAAGAACACACAGGGTCCTCACTCCTCAGAGGTTTGAGATGCAGAATCAACAGATCTGCCACAATTCCTAACAACTGAACTTAGTTTGAATAGTCCCTCTTAAAGGGCAAGATTCAAGGAATCCGATTGGCTGTTCAGGCTGTCTTAAAGTGAATTACCACGTTTTTGTTGTCACAGGTTTTCATGTCCCTGTCAGGTCCCAGCATGGGTACAGATTGAACCGCCCACAAACTAAAGTTTAAAAACCCTAAAACGCCAAGTTATTTATTAAAATCGTGCTCTTGCTGTCTCTGGCTTTTTTTTTCTTTGTTGAATTGCCACGTATGCACATTGTGCAACCATGCGTTGATGACGTGTGATCAGGGAAAGCAGCCCAATGGCTCCTCGTGGTCTTCCAGCATTTGATTTGTGTAGCACTCCTGCCAGGAACATGTGGCTCAAACTCTTAATTTTGTATGTTTTTGTGTTTATTGTTGTGCCAATTTCGGCACACATCAATGAAACTTGTGCTAAATTAGTGTCCAGAGCAAGATACTCACAATCGGGATTGCAGCAGTACACGACTGTTGAGGCTAACTGAATCAAGGCTGTTGTGGCCAAGTGACTTGGTGCTCTGATCCCTCAATCCCTTTGTGCTGGCATGGTGCTATCATGTCCCCTCGATCCCTCCTCTCCTCCAGTGAGTACTTTTGATGTCCTTTAATCTCTCCTCATGTGTTTTTATTTGTAAATTCGGTTCAGCTAGATAATAACATGGAGTGCCATGATGCCAGCAGTGGAAAGTCAGTACATTCTATAGTCAACTAGATGCACCACTCAAAAGAACTGAAACCAGGGACCATTGCAACAAACCCCTTCACACCCCACCCAGAAAGATCCTACTCCAAAATGAGTAGAATAAGAGCAATAGATGCATTGTGAGATACTGAAAAAAAAAACAGAAAAATAAAACGTCAGTAAGGCAGAAATTTCATAGCTGAATAATGGGATTCGGGCAGTAATTCATATTGTGGCTGCATAACTGTATTCCACGATCAGCACACTCAAGTGGAATCTGATACTGTGCATGGCTAGGATATGAGTGTGCGGTGCCACACAGGCTATCACGTATGCAGAGGTGGCACAGGATGACGTCAACACAAAATGGAGTGTCAAAATGAAGTTGGCTGTACAGTAATCATGTAGGCTGCACAGATGTCAGCAGGCTAACTTTGGGACTTGCCACTAGGTACATGCACTTCATGTGCACCTGATACCACGTACTGACATAGAAGAGCAGATGTATAGTACAGGCACAGAACAGAGCAGCACATATACTGCATGCCATCAGTTTTGTTTGCTTTTCTTTTTGCTTGACTCAAGCTGAGAGGTGTGTCACTTATGATCAGCGGGACAGCAGGTTGAGGGCAATAGCAAAATGCCATGCAATGGTCCACAGGCAACACTGAGGGTACTGTGCATCCATGTGAAGTAGCACATGCCTACAGCAGTGGAAAGTCTATATATTTGGCACTCATGTCGATGGGGCACTCCAGGAAAGGTGAACTCGGGAACAGGCACCTTTACAAGAACCCCCCCCAAAAAAAAAACAAAAAGCTCCTCAATGTACAACTGTAGGCAGTAATGCAACAGATGGTGTGAGAGCTACATAGCAATTGGGATTAGGAGCTGCACTGGGGTGGGACAACAGGCATGCCAATGTAACAGAAGGCTGAGTTGCCCCACACAGGGTATGTGGTAAGCAGAAGTGCTGTAGGTGACAAGAAACATAGCACGGCTCACCCAAACAAAGGCAACTGTGCAGTAATTCCGGCTCGCTGAACATATTACAGACTGCTGATTATGGGATATAATGCATCCAGTGGCACACATAGACTAACAAGCTCATTTTCTTTTTGTTGTTCAGGGACACTGAGTGAGTTTGCACATCGACTCACCCAACTTAGAGCAGAAGCACACATGCCGCTAGGTCAATGCGGGCTATTCACGAGCACATCAAACCGAACACCCCACCACCAGCCGATCAACACGCGGCACTACTAAACAGTAGCCTCCATAGTAGGTGACGGGATTCTATTTGTAGAGACACACAGCACCTTGGCATAATTAATAGAGGGCAGTTGACATTCACAGATAGAAGTAAACCTTGCAGATGAATGCATGGGCTAAAATACCACTTTGTCATCACTGGTGGCATAGGGGTAATCACGATATGGGTCCAACACAGAGAGTCACTGAAGTACTGGCCCCATTTCAGTGCCCAAAAATTTGTTCTCACTACAGTAATCACTAAGACTGTCCTATTCTGGACTGGAATAATGGGTGTTTACTCACCTGGTAAAGATGATTGTGTTGGTTGATATCCATGGCACTCCAGACATTACCTCATGGGTTTTAGCCCACCTGATAGGCTAGTGATGCACATGACTCTAGGATCAGATTTCTACTATATCCAGGTCCCAGAAACCCCTGCTCTCCAGTTCAAATCTTCCAAAGCTGAAAGTAAGGTTAGTGACAGGCAATACCAAGAAGAAGAAAAAACACAAAACACCCAGTGTCCATCCGGAACAAATAAAGCAGAGCGAAGCGTCTGTCAATTCAAGCCATGGGCCCCTACTTTATTTCCCTGATAGTACAATCTAGACTCGACCCCTAATGAGTCAACGGTGGACATCCTGGTTGTCTGTTGATAAGGCAAGGAGACAGTCAGTTCAGATCAATGTTGTTTACTAGTTCCTGGTCGCCTCTCGACCACTGTGTCGGGTGGGTCGTGGAGTGCCATGGATGTCAACCAACACAATCACCTTTACAGGTGAGTAAACACCCATTGTGATTGGTTGAACATCCATGGCACTCCAGACATTACTTCATGGGTAGATAAGAAGCAGTACTGTACCCACGGGAGGGAGACAGAGTGATCTAGGAGCGAAGGGAAGTGTTGGTGGCCACAGAGAGGACCTGTGTTGCAAAGTTTGGTTGCAGTTGGTACAGATGTTCTAAATGATAATGTTTGGCAAAGGTGTGGAGGGAAGTCCATGAAGGTGCCTTGCAGATGTCCTCCGCTGACACATTGGCCCTTCTCTGCCCAGGAGGTAGCTACGCACTTAGTGGAGTACGCCTTGATCCCCAGAGGCGGTGTCCTTTGTTTTGCTTTGTAGGCCTCCTGAATAGTTCTCCGTAACCAACTTGTAATGGTGGTCTTGGAGGCGGCATTTCCCTGTCTCTGGCCCCTCGTGACTATGAACAACCTCTCTGTCTTCTGCAGAGGTTGTGTCCTAGTTATGTACGTGGATAGGGTGGTGCCTACATCCAGGTACTGAGGGACGGCTATGTCTCCTGGTTGAGAATCTCCCGTGAATGTGGGTAACTTGATTGTTTGCTCCCTGTGAAAAGGGAAGGAGACCTTTGGTTGAAAGGCTGGGACAGTGAGTAGACATACCCTGCTCGGTGTGAACACTGTGTAGGGTTCCCTGCAGGACAGTGCGCCTAACTCCCCAATCCTGCGGGCTGAGCATATCGCCATGAGGAAACAGGTCTTCAGACTTATCCAGAACAAGTCCACATTCTGTAGTGGTTTGAATGGGGCCAAACTGAGGGAGTCTAGTACCAGAGGGAGGTCCCAAGGAGCGATGGATGGGCGGACTCGAGGTCGTAAAATCTCGGCTGCCCTTAAAAAGTGCAGGGCATCCGGGTGGGCACCGGGGCTGTGGCCCCCTATGGGCCCAATAGCTGCCCCGATGGCCGACAGCTGTACTCTGAGGGATGAGTGGGACAATCCTTTATCCAGACCTTGCTGAAGAAATAACAGGATGGTAGCCATGTCAGCGAGTTCCGGATCCGTACCTTGATCTCGGCACCACCTGGTGAATACCGACCATTGTCTGCCATAGGTAGAAGTGTTGAGGAACGTCTGGACTGCAGCATTGTTGCAATGACTGAGTCATGATAACCCGCGGTCTTTAGTCTTCTCCTTTCAGGAGCCAAGCTGTGAGCTTCAGGGTCCTGGGAGCCGGGTGTAGTACCGGGCCCTGGGTCAACATATCAGGTCGGTAGGGTAATCTGAGAGTGGCCAACATCATTGCTACGATTGTGGCAAACCATGCTCTCCGCAGACAGTAGGGAGCCACTAGGATGATGGTCCATCCCGAGGAACGGATCTTGGCGAGGACTTGTGGTAGCAAGGGAATGGGTAGAAAGATGTAGGAGTGGTCCCGGAGTCAAGGTTGCGACAGAGCATCGTTTCCCAGTGACTGACTCTCCCTGTACCTTGAGAAATAGTATCTGGCCTGCGCGTTTTGTGCCGTGGCCATGAGGTCCATGGAAATGGGTCCCCAGTTCTCCTGGATCAGCTGGAAGAGACTGGGGTGGAGATGCCACTCCCCTGGGTGGACTTGCTGCCGGCTGAGCCAGTCTGTACAAATGTTGAACTTTCCGGTGAGATGAACTGTGCCGAGGTGGGAGAGGTGGTGTTGTGCCCAGTTGAGGACCCTTGCCGCCTCTCTCAGCATAGCCCTGCTTCTGGTGCCTCCCTGTTTGGCAATATATACCACTGTCACTTGGTTGTCAGAGTGAATCAGCACTGATTGTCCCGAGATAGCGGACTTGAAAGCTGTTAGGGCATGGTAGACTGCCCGCATCTCCAGGACGTTGATGGACAGCTGGGTTTCTGCAGGAGTCCATCAGCCCTGTGTTGTCCTGTTGGCCATGCAAGCGCCCCAACCCCGAAGACTCGCATCCATCTCGATGGAAACCTGAAATGGAGCCTCCAGTGGGATTCCTCTGGTCAGGTTGGCGTGAACTGTCCACCAAGTTAGTGATTTTCTCACCGATAGTGGTAACGGGTGTTGCATTCAGGTTGTGTTCATTCGGAGATCCCCATGTGAGCACATACGTCTGTAGTGGATGCATGTGCCACCTGGCCCAGGGGACCAGGTCAGTACAGGATGCCATGCACCCTAATAGTTGGGCTAGTCTTGCCATGGAGGCCTGATGGCTGGTGCACACTCTGCATGCCAGGCTGATCAGGGTGAGGACCCTCGCCTCGGACGGTTTCGCCCATCCCTTTGCTGTGTCTAAGCTTGTGCCTAGATGCTCTATCTGTTGCATGGGCACCAGATGGCTCTTGTCTAGGTTTACTACCCAGCCGTGCTCCTCGAGAGCCTTTAGGGCGAGGGTGGTGTGTTGGCGAGAGAGCTCCTTGGATCGCGCCCGGATCAGTCAGTTGTCGAGGTAGGGGACAATATTGAGACCCTGTTCCCGGAGTCTGGCCACTAGTACCACTGATACCTTGGTGAATACTCTTGGAGTAGAGGAAAGCCCGAAGGGTAGTGCCTGGTATTGAAAATGCTGACCAAGCATATGGAATCTGAGATACTGCCTGTGTTTCGGCCTGATAGGGATGTGAAGGTATGTGTCCTTGAGGTCTATGGATATCAGGAAGTCACCCACGTGAATACTGCATAGCATTGACCTCAGAGTGTCCATCTTGAACCTTTGGGAGACCACGTGCTGATTTAGGTGTTTGAGGTCCAGGATGGGGCATAGTTCACTGGTTTTCTTTGGAACGAGGACAAAGATGGAGTAAACTCCCAACTCCTGTTCATGTGGGGGTACGGGCTGTATCACCTTGTTGCTGATCAGGTTCCACAGGAATTGTTGTACCTGATGAGCTGTGGCCTTCTTTTTGGTGATCGGTGAGGTGATGAACCTGTGTGTCAGGGGGGACTCTGATAACTCTATCGAGTAGCCTCGAGACACGACTTCGTGAACCCACTTGTCTGAGGTGGTGTGAAACCACTGGTGGCTGAAGAGTGCTAGTCTTTGACCCCCGGGGGGGACAGCGCCTTTGCCCAAATGGGGTTCTGTGCTAGCAGTCATTGTTGCTTACCTCGCTGACCTCTACCTCTTCCTCCGAACCTAGATCCATGGGTTCTGAAGGGTGATGGGTGGTAGGACTGGGTGGAGGGGGTGCATTGTGAGGTGTAGGACCCTCTACCACGAAAGAAGGTGTTTGGGTATGCTGTTTCTCTGCGAGTTTGGTAAGATCTTTGGCCCCCCTGAAATCTCTGTCTAGTGGAAGGTAGACAGGAGTGCGAACTTTTGTTCTTAAGGAGTTCCTTGCCCTCCTCTTTCTGCTTTAGGAACTCTAACAGGCCCTCCCCAAAAACATGTTTACCCCTCAGGGGAAGATTTTGCAGTAAAGTCTTGGATACATTGTCGGCTTCCCACAGTTTAAGCCACAAAGCCCATCTAGCCCTGTTTGTGATGGCTGTGGCCCTTGCGTTAAGTCTGAGAGAGTCCACCACCATATTGGCTAGAAATCTTGCTGCATCGAGAGTGCATTCTAACAGCTCTGCCTCTCTAGACTTGGGGTTGGCCTGTTTCAGAAGCTCTTCAGCCAATGTATCTGTGCACGTGCTGTATAAATGGCTGCTGTGGATGCTCTTGCCACCATTCCTTCTGTTTCGAAGGCCTTCTTTAGCATGTCCTCGACCCTTTTGTCTGTGGGGTCCTTTAGGGAGATGGTTCCACAAGGTAGAATAGTCCTTCTACTAAGCGTAGCCACCTGAGGATCAATTGTTGGAGCGGTGTACCACATGCTGGCCTTGTCCTCCTGAATAGGATACATACGGTCCAGATTTCTCTTGTTCGACATCCAGCTGGGTTCAGTGGATTGCCATTCCTTAGTGACAATGTCTTCGATCACCGGACAGACTGGAAATGTCTCTTTGACAGTCGACCTCTGCTGGATCAGGGGGTCCAACTTAGATTCTGGTTTGCTTTCCTCCATCTCGAACCCCATGGTGGCCTTCTCACGATTTTATGAGGCCTGGAACCATCAAAGGAGCATAGTTTTGAGGTGAGCGGATGGAATGGCCTGTGGCTCCATGTCCTCTTCATCAGAGTCTGCTCCGTCTTCGTCCTCTGGCAGGTCTCTGTCCTCCCCGGTGTCGGGTTTGTGATTATCTGGGATTGGCTCTGTCAGGTCCATGTGATTCTCGCTGGCCCCACCCCCGACGTCTTGCTCCAGAGGCTGTGTCACCAGTGTTCTATGTTGAATGAGGGACTCCAATTTTTCCATCACCTTCAGCATGAAGTTCTGCTGACTCTCCATCATTGCTACAGTGGCCTATTGGTTCTGTAGTAGGAAGCTGCCCGGATCCAGCCACATTGAACTGCTGGGGCCCGGGTTGCTTGGGCCCATGCCGGCAGATTGTTCTAGCGATAGATCATTCTCATCGTGGAGGCATGCGGCGCACAGGGGGCCAGGGGCGTGGGGCAGGAGATTAGCGCTGCATGCCGTGCACTTCTTGGCCTTGACCATCTGTAGAGGACAAAAGAATGCATGTGTTACTAGAGGGATGAAATGGACCTTCACCGTGTGGTGGGCCCATGTTAGGCAGCGTTGAGGATGCGTTATTCTTAAGGAGCTAGAGAGAGAGAGAGAGAGAGAGAGAGAGAGAGAGGTGCGGGCTGTCTTTATCATGGGAGTCACTGTAGTGAGGGACCCACATGGAGGCTGGAATACTGGGGGTCGCTATAGAGAGGGACCCACAGTGTAGCATAATTCTTACTGAGGGACACATATGGGCTGCTTGTGAGAGGAACCCGTATGGTCTTCAAAAAAATTTTTGTTTTTTTTCTTCAATTCCCTCCTCAGATCTCTCTTAAAATTATGAGCCCCTGATTCAGTCCTTCTTACAGAACATTCGGTCTTGGCTCCTCATAGACGGCCTTCTGTAAACCACGGAGTAGCCCTGAAGGTCCTGGGGCTGAGGCCAAGAAGAACCCGGAAAAAGCTCCTGCCCGGAAACTGAGGCAGGGAGAAGCAAGAAACAAACGCAGAGCAGTGGGGCTGTGGGACTCCTCTGCGTCTGCAGGTTCACAGCCCTGCAGGCAACCATAGCTCAATGGTCTCTGTGTCGCCGCCTGAGTCACTGGCTGCCGAAAGCAACAATCGCGGGGCACCCCAAAGCTGACCCACCCCGGGAAAACCCAGCGAGGCTGGCTCCAACCCCCAACTCCTGCAGTGAGCATCCGGCGGCTCCAGCCCTGACGAACAAGGCCAGGCAGAGAGCAGGACAAGGGCCCAGCAGGGCGCAGCAACGCGGAGTGGAAGATGGCCACTCTGGCCATGCTAGGCTGAGGGAGATGGGCTCCATGTAATCCCTGGACCCAGACGCGAGGAAAACAATTGCTCCCATTGGGGGGGGGCACTCCCCCAAGAAGGCCTCGCAACGTGAGTGCATGGAATGCTGTGCAGGGGAGGAAGGAGCTGCAGTGAGGAAGGGAGCCTGACGCGCCGCAGAGGGAGGTGGGAGTAGGCCCCCACTGCAAGAGGAAGCCACGTGGGGAGGTGGCCAGGCCGCAGGCCAACCAAGTGGGGGGAAAAAAGGCTGAGGCCCAGACTCTGACCACCACGCTCGGGCTCTCTCCAGCCCAGGGCCTCACCAGGTGGAGTGGGGCGATCACGGACACAGCGAGGTGGCTGAAGGGGGGGAGGAGAGAACCACAATGAAGGCGGGCAGCCGGGCGTGTGGTGTGGCATCTTGTGGAGCGCCATGCAGCCAGCAGCAAACACGGAAAAACACCAGCGCGATGCATTAGCACAAGAGCAGTCACTCTACACTTACAATTGCCCAAGGCATAAGCCACCGAACTAGAGCCCATTGTTATTACCCCTTGAAATTCGCCCAAGACACAGGCCAAAACATTGCACCATAGCGAGGTTCATACAATCTTTTCACCAAATGAAAAATAAGGCTTGAAATGATGATAACCTGCACAAACAGCAGGGAAAAAACACACTGTGAGGGTTCCCAGTACAAGCTAGGCGTAGTACTCCTTATACCTATTAAAAAATACTGTAAGGAATGTTCTATCCCCCTAGGGGAAAAAGAAAAAAGAACAATCTTATTCCATACCAACACAAAGAATAATTACAATTGCTGTAAGGTGATAGATCTGCTCCCCCTGAGGTGACATGGCAAAGGGGAGACGGGACTAAAGTGAGCTATTGCTGATATAAATAAACACACAGACACTTCCAGGTTTTTGTGTGGGAAAACAAAGTTTATTTTCAAAATCAGGCATTTCAAGATTTACAATACATTGCGGTTTCAATCAGTAAGCCACAGGCTACACAATGCTGCTTTTACATAGGGAAACTTGGTGAATCTATTAAAACATTTTTAGTCCTCTTATTGGTTGCTGTTTAGGCACCAGAAATGTGTCCCTGTTTCTCTCCCACAAGTCTTTAGTACTGTCCCAAGAGTCTCTGGCTGAAATTTCAGTTCGTGATTGGCTAGCTGGGCTGTACAATGGTGGCTGTAGTTAAAGATTTTGTACAGTTTGTGCGGTCCCAAACATTTTGAGTTCTGTTGCAGCTGAACAATAAACTTTATTACCTTTAACCCCCCACAGTAATGTAGCCCCAACAATGCCCTTTTGAATAAGCCCACATTTACACATTTGTCCCAAACACTCTTGCTGTCGCTGCCACTGAAACATAGTGCCCCCAAGCGGTAGGCAGCAGCTCATTAATATTAATGAGGGACTTATGCATATTTATGAGCCCCATCCTAGGCCCTTTCTCAAAATTTAAAATTAAAAAGAACTGAGGCTTTTCTCCTGACCCATTTAGGTCACCAGGCCCCATTTAGCTCGGGGAAGGGGGGCACCGGCACCGCTAAAAGGTACCCCAGCCAACCTGCAAACTGAGCACTTGGTACAACAATTGTGCTCTGCACGTATACGTGATCGCCCACCTACTCGGGAACCAGCAGAGAGCAGCGACGGATCACAGTTTAAGCCCATGCTGGGATAAATAATTAACAGAGCTGTTAGGAGATTTTGGGGAGCACCTGGAGGCACCACAAATACTCGGGCTACAACAGAGGGAGGAGTGGGATGCCAGCAGGCAATGGGAGGAAATGGGAGATACTGGGTGCAATTAAGGTAAGCCCCAGAGGGAGGGTTACATAAGATGCAGAAGAAGGAAGACAGGAAGGTATAGTAAGTAAAACAGAGGGAAACAGGAAAGGCAGTGAGGAAGAAAATGAACAGACAGAGGAAAGAATAGCAAAGGGGCAGCTAAAGGGGATAAGACTTTCTTCAGGTGCATAAGTGAGAAAAGGAAGATGAAGGGAAGGAGAATAGGAGGGCAGCAGAGAGAGAATGCACAGAAGAGGACCAAGAAAAAGCAGACATCTTGAACAGGTACTTCTACTCAGTCTTCACAGTGGAGGGAGTTGGACACACCATCTGGAAGCAACAGGAACAAAGGAAGGGGGTTGGGGACATAAGTTCATTTTCAGAGGAAAACGTCCTGAAGGGACTTGTAGCTCTGAAAGTGGACAAAGCTTTGGAATTGGACAGAATATACCAAAGGGTACTTAAGGAACTCAGAGAGGTACTAGCTGCCCCACTGAGGGCCTTATTCATCAGCTCACTGGAAACAGGTGGGTTCCAGAGGATTGGAGGAGAGGAGAGCAGATGTTGCCTCTCTCCATAAGAGCAGCAGCAGGGAGGAGGCTAGGAACTATATGAGAAAGACACTTTAGACTCATACATAAACTCATAGAAACTATAGTCCAGTCAGTCTCACATCAGTGGTGGGGAAATTAATGAAAACTCTGTTAAAGGAAAACTGGTTCCATTGGTTAATATTGCAGAAAAAATATCGCGGGACAAAATACTACTGTAAAACACTGCAGAAAAAAAATAAAGTGTGGTAAAAACATCGCAAGACAGAACAGTGCAGGGAGCAGGCAGTATAAGCCGCAAGGTGGAAAGAGAGCACAGGACTATGGATGGTTAATTGGAGGTGGGGGCCTAACTACGCACAGCCCCCACCTCTTTAACTGTGCCATACATCCACAGTCCCATTGGGGCTAACTTCACATCGACTTTGCAAAGTTAGGCCCTGAGTGCAGAACTGTGATACATGGCACAGCAAAGTGGCCAATGGGTGGCTGTGCAAAGTTAGGCCCCCAATGAACCCTCCAGTGTCCTGTGTTCTTTTGCCGCTTTTAACTTGTACTGTCCTGCTATGTTTTTACCACACTATTTTTTTCCACAATGTCTTGCCTGCGATAGGGATGGGATGCAAAGGGGTGAATTGGGTAAGGAACTTGTTAATAGATAGATGCCAGAGGATGGTGATTAATGACACTCACTCTAATGAGGGGAGAGTGACCAGCAGGGTGCCACAGGGTTCAGTACTGGCCAATAAGATCACTAGGATTTCTTCACCTGTTTTATAGTGTTTAATGGTGTACCCAACATAACATAACAGAATGCCCAGGAAACACAAAAACAGACAGCAACAAACAATGAAGAGGGAATACGTGGCAGGCTAGGCACTGTAAAGAGACAGTTGCAATTATTTCTTTAACATAGATGCAGCCAAATCATATCAGTGGAACACAGCTATCGCATATCAGCAGGCACAATCAAAATATTACCAGGTGCAACATTTTTTCCACATCTCTGGGGAAAAAAGGAAAATTCCACCTGTGTGCATAACATACTAAAAACAGCATTTGTGCAGGTGCAGGGAGTTTTCTTTGCACCAGGGAGTTGTACCCTGGGACTTTGCCTATGAGCCATGTCAGGCCCTTTGGAAATCATGCTCCAGAGGGCAAAAGAGTGTCAATTCATCTGGATCAAGCTATGGGAAAATGAGGATAAGAGTCATGTGGGCTAAGTGTGCTGGCAGTCCCCAAACAATCAATCAATCAATCAATCAACTTAACTTTGGTCTCAGCAGTAAAGATAGACTAATCTCTGGTGTGAACATCGAGGAACTAGTAGGAGGCAGTGATTACAAATGGGCAACCTTCTTCCTGGTAACAGAACAGTCCTAGCTGTGCCTCAGCCACCAGTACCCAGAACTTCAGAAAGGAAGATATTGCCAAAGTGAAGGACCTAGTGTCCAAGGTTCTAGAGCAGGTACATTAGGCTGGTAATGCAAAACATCTGTGAAATTTACTGAAAAGGTAGATGAAGTGGGCACAGAGGCCTTTATTCTTGTAAGCAATAAGGGGAAAAGGTCCAACACAAACCACTGGCTCAACAGGGACCCAAGACAACTGATCCTGAGCTAAAAAAGTCTATGACTGCTGGAAGAGGTGGGTTGCTTGCAGACCAGAGAGGCATACAGGGCAGTACTGAGGGACTGCAAAACTAGAATAAAGAAAGTCCAGGTGGTACTGAAAGCCAGGATAGCAGTAGGAGCTGCAGATAACCCCATAAAGCTTTCTTCCACTACATTAATGGAAGAAGGAAGGTAAAGGAGGATAATTAGGCCTCTAAAAATTGGGGAATGGTGGGGGGATGAGTGAGAAAGCCATGTGTGTTGGCTGAGATGCTGAATGAATATTTTGCTTCGGTACTCACCATGGGGCCCAAGGGGAAGGTGGGTACTTGTTAGAAGGGCCTATGCCATCAGGAGTAGCCATGATACAGCCTGTGGACATAACACCCATACTGACAGCTGACTACCTGGGGAAGATCAGGCCAGGTAAGTCCCAAGGGGAAGACTGAATACACCCTGGATCATGGTGGAACTAAAGGAAAAATTGGTAGATCCACTTGCAGTCATCTTTCAGGAGTCTTTCCATACAAGTGTAGTGCTAGAGGACTGGAAAATAGCCAATGTGGCACATCTTCATGAAGGGAATACAATCTAACCCTAGAAACTACGGGCTGGTCAATCTAACTTCATTGTTTAGCTAAGTTCTGGAAGCCATTCTCAAGGAAAGAATAACGTAGTGGCTGGATTATGCCAGTGTTCTTTACCCCTTTCAACATGATCATTCCAAACCAACCTGATCACCTTCTTTAAGTGGTTGTCCTGGGAGGAGGACATGAGTAGGAGCCTAGACATGTCTATCTGGTTTCGGCAATGTCCTTTGACACTGTAGCACATGACAATCTTCTGGGCAAAGTACACCAGTAATGGTATACTTGAGGCATACATGAGGTGGATTGCTAATTGGCTTAAGGCAAAAAGCAGAGGGCTATGGTGGATGGGCAGTATTCTGTGTGGAACAGAATACTCAGTGATGTTCCACAGGAATTTGTGTTGGGGACATGGCTGTTCAACATTTTTGCTATCTACTGGAATCTCTAGCAGGATGCTTAAGTTTGCTGATGACACTAAACTGGCCATTGTGCTGGTCTCTCTTGAACATGGGGACTAAGTCCAGGACTTTGCCTATTTTAAAGTATTTTTGGCCGAATTTATTATTATTTTATATTTTTATTATTACTAGCTAAACTATTTTATTTAGACTAGCTAGGGTTTCTTAGTGAGTTAGCTTAGCCTGCCTTGGAGCATTTTTGGGGCCACTGCTGACCGGCAACATAGTGTATACTGGGGCTGTTCGGCCAAGATTCATTGCCGCTCCAATTGCAAATAGTGAGTTCGCTAAGCCCTTTTTAAATTTACCTCCCCATTTTGTTCCATGGTAGCTGGGAGTTAGCAGCAGGAGGAGGTGGCAGTAACGCGGCGGGAGAGAGAGTGAGCACCAGGAAGAAGGGTTTTGTGTCCTGGTCTGAGCGAGAACTTGGTCATGTGACAACCAGGATTCATGAAGGATCTAGCTCTTAAAAACGAGCGCCAAGGTCAAGTGTGGAGTTAGCCGGCAGAGGAGTTTATAGATCTGGTCGTGGAATTGAGTCCAAGAGGGCCACATCGTGGGTCTCAATATTGAACTTGGCTGTGTAATTGTTTATGTCTGCCTGTATAATCTGGATCCTTCGTTTCGGAGGTGGTTCTTACCTTGAGGGGATACTGGGCCCGGCTTGGAGAGAACTGGTCTCCGTTCACTCTGATTATTGAGGTTGCAGTTGTGGGTGGCCGCCTGCTAGAATTTGCCTTGCTTGGGAGGAGGGGGCCTGAACAGGTTGGGGAGCCAGCCAACAGGTTTTCTATTCTCCAAGGCCCCCCATTGGGCCTGCTGGTGGGTTGGCCTAGGTGGGGTGCAGAGGTTGCAGGACAAACATCTCTGGCGGTGGTCCCCACAGGCAGGGCCCTCTACTCCTGACTGACGAGCAAGACTTCTACCTTTATTGGAATTACTGGGAGATCCCCATTTCATGGAACCCTGATGAGAAAATAAGACAGCAGCTTAACGGTCAGACCTTTAATTCTTTTTGTTCTTTGTTTACTGTTGGGCAGTGAGAGTGCCATGTCCTTTTGGGTGTCCCCAGGTAGTGAGAAGACCTGGGGCCCCATTTACCTCATTTACCATTATACGTTATTTGACATTACTTTATGAATTTGATACACCCAGTGAGAGGGGGTGTACCTAAGTACCTATATTTTATTTTTTGTATTTAACAGCTTAAGTTTGCATATACTGTTTTTATTATTTTGCGAGCTGAAGTTCTAAACTGTGACCTCTGGTGTCTGTTATATTACCTCTTTCCTCGGACTTACATGGACCACCTAGACTAATCCGATCCATTTGAGATTGTGTGCATTGATGGTAATATCAGAGCACTGTGGAAGTTTTTTATAGTGTTCAAATTTTGTTGTTTTAGTGAATTCATGGAGTGGGTGTGCTTCCCGGAGCCTCTCCTCCTGGTGTGAGAATGTGGGGAGCCTCAGGAAAACTATTTGGGGTTTGTTTTAATTCGGGAATTTGTCTGATTATAATTATATTGTATTATAGACTTGCTTTGTGGGGGAGGTTTGTTAATTTTGCTTCCCTGAGTCTCTCCTCCCGGTGTGAGCTTCTGGGGAGTCTCAGGAAAACTACTGGGGTTTGTTTTAATTTGGGAATTTATTTGGGAGTTTAATTAGTTATTTAATTAGGGATTTGTTCAGGGGTGTTTTGATTTTATTGGGTCTTAGTATGTGTAGGAGGCCTATCCCCACGGTCGTACGCTATGCGTCCTCCACTCTTCGTGCCCTCCGCCCTTTCTTCCCTCTTCCATTCCCTTTATTGACATACCAATGCTGTAGAGCATTGGGTATTGTTTGTAGGAGGGTGGGAGGGGAGTTGGAGGGTGTGAACAGTGGAGGTTGAATGAGCGCAGCCATCATACTCGGGTAGTGAGATCCAGAAGACACCCTGGGGCGAAATGAAATCTGTAACGGGGTCCTTCCTGTCTGGTTTCCATACCCATGGGCACCACCAGTATTGGTGGGCAAGTAGTCTGTGCAGCTCTAGAGGCCTCCTATTCAAGTGGTGTTGTGCAACGCCAGATCCATTAAAAACAAGACTGCAGTTATTGCAGATCTTGTTGGGTCAATGGATCTGGTGTTCATTACCGAGACCTGGCTGGATGAGATTGCAGGCCCTATATTAGAAGCCGCTATTCCAGACGGGTACTCGGTGTTACACCACCTGAGGTTGGACCATGGGGGGGAGGTTGCTGTCTGTTTCCAGACTGAACTGGGCCTCACAAGTGTACCAGTTGAGGGGGCTGAGTCATTTGAGTGTACTGTAGTGGCAGGTGTGGGTTGCAGAATTGCTCTCATCTACTGTCCACCAGGTGATAAGAAGCGGTTTCTGTAGGAAGTAGCAGGCTTCATGATCGACATGGCATTCAAGTCACCCAGGCTGATGGTCCTGGGTGACTTCAACGCCTGGGTCAATGACAAACTCTCGCAGTTTGAACAACAGTTCCTCCAATTGATGACATCTTTGGGCCTTACATAAGTTGTTTCTTCTGCCACTCATCAAGGTGGTCACTCTCTGGACTTAGTCTTCCTCCTGGGGATCAAAGCCTTCGATTTGGGGGTGAAACCTGTCGGATGGTCCGATCATTATACTGTGGAGTTCAGTTTTTGCACCCTCCCTTTGTAGGCCTACCCCTGTGGAGATGGTTAGATACTGCTCTTTGCAAGATGTAAGTTCTGAGGGCCTGACAGCGGTGCTTGACCTATCAGAGCTTTCTGGAGTGGGCAGTGATCCAGATGCCTTAGTTTTGGCCTATAGGAAAGCCATCTCCTCAGCTCTGGATTCAGTTGCTCCTATCTGTGTCCATCCTCTCCCCCTCTTTGCCCTCAGTCCCCATGGTTTGATGGGACTTTGAGGGAGATGCGGCAACATGGACAAAGATAAGAGCGCTGCTGGCAGAGATCCGCCCTTGATGCCGACCATCTTAGATTGATGGAACATTATCAAGTCTATCATTCTGCAATCTACCGTAAGAAGGCAGAGTTCCTGTCCGGGGAGATTGCGGCTGCTCAGAACTGACCAGTTCAGCTTTTTCAAACTGTAGACAGACTGTGCAATCCAGCCTGTCTGCAGGTTCAAACAGCCTTTTCCCAAGTTGAGTGTGAAGAGCGTGCTCGCTTCTTTGTGGCTAAGGTGGTCGACATCAGGGTGGCACTCCAGCCTACATGCTCTATGGGAGAAGCTGCAGATCGGCACCGGTCAGGATCCCTAGGCTCTCCTGGAGTTCCTTTAACCCGGCCGGAATTCATTGAAGCCATGCGGATTGTCCAGGGTATGCACCCTACATGCTGTCATTTGGATCCGGGCCCAACTTCCCTGATAGAGGGTTGTTGTGATACTATCAGCCCGGTCCTAGCATGGATAGTTTGGTGCTCCTTGGAGATGGGTGAGTTCCCTAGCTCCTTGAAGGAGGCGGTGGTAACGCCCCTCCTGAAGAAAGCTTCTCTGGACCCAGACTGCCATGCTAACTACAGACCAATATCTAACCTCCCCTTTGTGGGGAAGGTGATTGAGAAAGTAGTGGCAATGCAACTGGAGAACCATTTGATCATCCATGACATTTATGAACCACTCCAGTCTGGTTTACGAAAGAGGCATAGTACCAAGATGGCGCTGGTTCGGGTGCTCAATGATCTCTTGATGGCAAGAGATCGAAAGAGCCGCTCCATCTTGGTTCTTCTTGATCTCTCTTCAGCATTTGACACTGTGGACCATGGGGTACTTCTCAAATGTCTGAGGTTCATCTGTGGCCTGTCTAGTACAGTCCTCAGGTGGTTTAGATCTTTCCTCACAGGCAGAACTCAGAGGGTGGTGTCAGGGATTAATTCCTCCAGCCCAGTCTCTCTGTCCTGTGGGATTCCTCAGGGTTCAGTGCTGTCCACCATGTTGTTTGCAGTGTACATGCTAACCCTCGAAGACATTGTAAGAAGGTATGGGCTGAGGTTTCACTGCTATGCTGATGATACCCAGATCTATCTTTTGCACCTGACCAGGATAGAACCCTCTCGGTATTTAACAACTGCCTCACTGAAATCCAGTACTGGATGAATTCAAACTGGCTGAGGTTGAACTCGGAGAAGACAGAGGTGATGGTTGTGAATCTGGGTCGCCCGATAGAGGGGATGGGAGCTGGTTTGCCCTCAGGACTTTTTCTGGGTGGCATCCAGCTCCCTACCTCTGAATGGGTGCAGAACCTGGGGGTGATTTTTGATGACAAGCTAACACTGTGATCACAGGTGTCGGCAGTTGTCAAATCATCCTTTTACTATCTGAGAAACATCTCCAGGATTAAGCACCTAGTTCCATCAGGTGATCTGTCTACATTGGTCCACACATTTGTGACCTCGTGCCTTGATTACTGCAACTCCCTGTATCTAGAGCTACCAGAGGTTGATATCCACTGCTTGCAGCTCGTGCAGAATGCTGCTGCCCGGTTATTGACAGGTACTTCTTGTTCCTGTCATATTTCTCCAGTCCTGCGTGATCAGCATTGGCTGCCAATACAGTGGTGGATCACCTTTAAAGTCAGTCTTCTGACTTATAAAGCCCTACACAGACTGATCCCAGACTACTTGAAAGAGCTCCTGGTACCTTACTGCCCTAGGCGATCGCTCCGCTCGGTGGACAAGGGGTTGCTAGAGATTCCGAGGGTTTCCTTAAAATCTTCGGGGGCCCGTGCTATTATGTACATGGCCCCTGCTTTCTGGAATTCTCTACCCCACCCGCTTCAGCAGTGTGCATCCATGGAAGAATTTAAAAAGGCCTTAAATACCTATTTATGGTCAAGGCAAGGGCTTATCCCTGATGATGATTTTATTGTATTTATGAACTCTGCTGTTATTGGATTTGTGTTTATTTTACTGTTTTATGCGTAGTTGCTGTAAAGGCGCCTTGGTTTTAAGAAATGTGTGGTATAAATAAAGTTTTATTATTGTTATTTTTAATAACCTGAGTGATCTGTTAGACTCCACAGCAGTGAGAGGAGCCCCATAGTGTATAGGTCATACAGTACCTCTGTTTCTCCTCCTCAAGTGTGGCGCCTTGCATTTGGCGATATTGAATTTCAGACTGCAGGAATCCAGCCAATCACTTACATTGTCCTGGTCCTATTGTACAACATTTCCCTATTAATAAAACAGCACCATGTAAGCCACTCAGAAAACTTCTGGAAACTTAAGTTTTTTAAACGAAAGCTTGGACTCAGATCAATATGTTTAGATCCTTGCGATACAGTTCTCCAGTGTCGCTACCTGACTGTACATATCAATGTAATATATTGTTAAAAATAACAGGACTTTAAAAATGTAGAGAATTTTTTCTATATCTATATGAGACATTTTATGTTTTATTATATCAATGTAAGGTTGTTCTAGTAATATCTTATAGGTTATTTATTTTGCTAACTCCAAGCTTTCATTAAAAAAAGTCTCTAGCCCTAACAGTTCCAAAGTTATCCCATTTTTAAAATGAGGTTTTGAAAGGTCTAACTTTGCAGCTGCTGGGTCTAGAAACCTTTTGTTAAATGAAAGCTTCTAGTCCAGTCATTTCGAATTAGCTTTAACGATACTATTGATACTGTTCTGTCTGCACAGATGCTATTTGAACATGCTTTTTCTGTAAATAATGTGTACATGTTTTTTAGTCATGAAACAGCCAAAAAAGTGGCAAATACATAATATGGATACTATTTTGTTGTATCGCTAGACTGTAGTAATTCAGTTTTTAGTAACGTACATAAAATTACATGATGGTTCAAAAAACTAATAAATATTTTTCAAAGTTTTCTGAATGTTGGTGTTACTACACATAATTGAATTAGTAACTGTAGCTTTCTACTTCAGTTTCATTCATCCTATGACTTTAATCTCATTGTAAACATTTGAGTCTTCCCTCTAGCAAGACCAGCTCTTCCTTGCTTTTGCAGGGTTTGCACAGTTTCATTAATACTCCATCACAGCCCCTGCAACAGAAGATGTACTACATCGGAATGAGAACTCCCCACTCTCTGGGTCCCAGTTAATTGTCCAGAGGTAGGGTATGTTTTGCTATTCCAAGTACAGGCTGCAAATTAGTCAGGTCCTGAGGAGTAGTAGCTGCCATTATACTGACATACATTTTTGGCACATCAATACTTTTTTCCTATACTGAAATGCATTACCCTCTTTCTCGTAATAGTCACAGTCACAGTTAGGCGCTAACTTTTTTATAATTACTGGTGATCTGTTTTTCTCTATGGGCTCAGCCTGTTGATATTGGCTGTGATAATTTGCAGGTTATTATGGCAAACACACACTCTGCCACTCAGAAGTGAGTACTCTATCATTGGCTGTTGTCCTGTGTGTGGGCAGGCTCAACAGTTCCTCAAACATGGTGGCTCTGTATCTGTTAGCAAGTAGCCACCACAACAAGACTTCACCTTCCCATAACCATTTATATTGATCTATCTGGTTGATCCTGCCTTTAAATAAAAATAAATAAATAAATAAATAAACTTTATCTGGTTGATCCTGCCTTTAAATAAAAATAAATAAATAAACTTTATCTGGTTGATCCTGCTGTTCGTTGCCTTTGGGTGATAGTGCTCATCTGGTTGATCCTGCCTTTAAATAAAAATAAATAAATAAACTTTATCTGGTTGATCCTGCTCTTCGTTGCCTTTGGGTGATAGTGCGAGCAGGAATGGCATTGTGGCATACATCCTACAGTGCTACTGAAGCACGATCAAAATCACTATCCCAAATAGTAAGTTAAAAAAAGAAAAACAACAAAATCCTCATCCTGTTGAAGAAGGGAAAGAGAGAGGGGGAGAGAGACAGTGCGTGTGTGTGTGTGTGTGTGTGTGTGTGTGACACACATGGTCACAGAACTCGGGCTGGAAAAAATTGCTGACCAGCAATTAAATAAAATAAAAGATGGGAAAGTGAGCATATGAGAATTTAATGCACACCCTCAGTGTGGGATGCATTGATGAACTCCTTGGGATTCTCCCTCAGGGTTTATGTAGCATCCCACATCTCAGGTGTGCATTAAATATTCATATTACACACTTCACCATCCTTTATTCTATATATTATGACCCAGCTGCATATATTAGTATAGTATTCATAATCAGATACATGGTACAAACAGTAAGACAGGAATTAAAAAAAAAATACACATAAAAAATTAAATTTAACAGCAACTACAACCCACAGTCGTATAATAGCATCTTAAAAACACTGAGTGTAGACGACTGTCTCACATTTGATAGAATATTATTACAAATATAGGGCGTAAAGTAAGTGAAAGCTTACACAGTAGTCACTGGGTACCCAATGTTGAAACGTTGCAGCCCAGTTGATGTTGCCATGAGACTGGGTGGAGATGAAGTACTAAATTCAATACAGAGCAACATATTCCTTAACAATGCCCACCAAAGGCCACACAGTTGCTAAAATAACATGAAACCTCTGCATATGAAGTATTTGTAATCTGGCCTGATTATCAACTTCAAACTGCAATTTCACAGTTTCTTGGAATGGGGCAAGGCCCATTTGTGCTGATGGTTACCAGATAGGTAGCTCCACAGGGCACTGCAGATCTCAGTCACTCGGATCCTTCCGCTGGAGCTCTGGGACTTGCAGTGGTTCCTTACTGAATATCAGCTCCACAGTGAGGTGTCTTTTGCTGTGGTATCTTTCTTGCTACTGGGAAAGTCCCACTGGACTAGTAGACAGGATCTGTTGCTTATGAACTGAAACTTCAGCTGTCATCTGTCAGGCAAGCAAGCTTGCCAATACCGTTTGATCTCTCTCACAGTCCTGAACCTGAAGTCTAGGTAACTCACTATGTGCTTACTGTACCACAGACAGCCTACTGTCCTTAGGAACCCTCACAAATCTGTTTCCTTCTTGCCACCCAAGCTTTTATCACACAGTTCAGCTCAGCACAGACTGGTCCAAAGTAATGCCAATCACAGTTCCCGGTACTTCACAGGGTTAGAAACGGTGCCAATCCACTGTCCCACCTTTTCCCAGAATCCAGAGTTCAGAGAATCCAGACAACTTTAACTCAGACACTCTGTTGATTGGCCATCTTACAGGTCAGCAGGTCACAATATGGCAGCCTCCATGCAATCCACACATTTATGCCAATAGCAAGAACTCCACAGATATCTTCAGCCACTGATCCCCTGCTTAACACCAGGAGTTTCTCAATAATCTCAGATCTGGATGAGGGATTTGCATAAATAAAATGGGAGTCACATACCCCCGACACATTTCATCACAAACTGTTACAGCATAGAGTGTCTTTTCTATTCAAAAATTACAAATAAGTAAATTTTGCTTACAATAAGTAATATTTAGAGTTTACTGTACATTTTATATGAAGACTTGATACTATATTATAAGAAAATAAATAAGACAATGGCAAAAATATACACTGTGCTGTACCAACCTTCACTGGATTCTGTAATTTGAGGACCTGCCTCAGAAGCATATACTGGAGGGGCGTACCTACAGACTAATCTTTGTGGAAGGCAAAAATAATCATATTGTATTTGAAAACAGAATAATATTGAGACTAATTTGTTACAGACAGTGGTTAACTGATTACTTTTCTGGGCACAAAATCTGTAATCTGTGATTGACTGCTTTACAAAACATACATGCCATTATTTGTCACCATTTAAAAAACTACATACACTATTTTCTAAAATACAGCACAATACATTCTAAATGTCTGCAGCACTTCTTTCAATATTTACAGTGCATCTGCTATTTTGGTACTGTGTCAGATGTGTAAATAACATGCTGTATGGACTACTGTATGGGCAATAACACACAAGGCTGCATTTTTAGCCGGCACGCATGTGCAGTGGTAGAGCTCCTGCTTGTGACGCTGATGAACTGGGCTCAGAAATCAGTCCGAGGGCTGGCGGGGGGCAGGATGAGTGTCCATTGGACAGCTCTCCTCCTCTGGGGGGGTAGTGGTGGCGTGCAGTGCACAGCGACTCCCAGCAGGGGCTGGGAGTACAGTGCCAGCAGGGACTATGTTGTTGGGGTGGCGATGGTGGTGGATTTCTGTAGGGCATGTGGAGAAGCATGCACTCACTTTGCTAATATCACTGCATGTCAGCATCTCCAGGGAGGCAATCATATGCTGAAACCCCCTGTATCAGCTGCACGATAATGTGAGGGCTCTCATAAACACCACATTTAGCTCACTCTGAGGGACACTGGAGCTATGAGCTTAGCATCTCGGTCTTCCCTCTTGGGGCGGGGGGAGCCCCAGCACTGGGAGCAGGTCACAGTCTCCAAGGTTCCCCTGGTAGGTCCCTGGAGCCAGCACAAGCATGGAGGCAAACCTGAAAGGGGCAGACCAACAGAAAGTGGGGTATATCCCCAGCTTCCGCCAGGCAAATATAAAAAATAAATATTTTTAGGGCTGCAGTGGGCAGACCCCTGCAGACCTATTGCTTTCAGTAAAGAACTCTGCATTCCTTGCATTGTTTGTGACTAAACAACATGTTGAAAAGTCAACATAGTTGCCTCCAAAGCACACCACTCGCTGTCAGCAAGAAGGTAACACTGCACTATCTCCACCACCCAACCCTCCATCTCAGCACCCACCACCCCACCCCACCCACCCCAGAAACATAACAATGACACTGGGGTGCCCAATCCCAGTGTCTTGATGAGGAATCCTTGTATTTTTTATTTTTGTTTGTTTATAGCAACCCCACTACTGCACATGCTTGGTTATTTCATCATCTTTTTTATATATATATATTTTGATATCCCCTACCCGACCCTCCCTCTTAGCATCCATCCACCTACTCACAGAAACATAACAATGACACTGGGGTTCTAATCCCCAGTGTTTGGATGAAGAATCCTAAATGCTTGTTTTTAACAGCATCCCTGCACTACAACACATATCCCCACCAACCCTCCCTCCTCTGCCCCCCGATACATAGAGACACACTGGGGTGTCCAATCCCCAGGTCACACTGAGAATCCTTCATGCCCTGTTTTTTGTTGTTGTTGTTCTGTGTAAAACCCTGTTAAAAGAAAATGGTCCATCAATGTCTTTTGCAGCCGCAACTGCCCCCCCCCCATCCCGGAAGCCCTTATTTACTGAGTGGGAGTCCAACGCCATAATCCTCTCTGGACCGCAGACACATCTTCACTCTTCAAAGCTGGACTGCAAACTGAAGAAGCAGGTATGCAGTTCTATGTATTTCAATGTGGTTTTGAACTTAGTGGCATAACTCGGGCATTTTTGCATATTATTGGCATAACTTTTCAACATGCCTTCTTTGGGACCCTACCTCATGAACAATTGAACTCTCATTAGGCAGATCTGTCCCAAAAAGTAATTTTGTGGTCCCTGCATGAATTCACTTTTTGGGCAGGAGATGAAAATTGTCTCTGCCCTTGTTCATGAGCTGGGGTCATAAGAAGGCTACTGTATAGGCTATGCTGAAAATTTGGTGTGAAAATATAAAAAAAAAAAAAGTTCTGAGCCTATGTTGAATTTTGCAAACGCAGGCTCACAACTTTAGTAATTTTCAATATTTTCCCCCAAATTCACAACATAGCCATACCTTTACAGCACCTCGTGAATGTGACAGCTATTATTTTTCATATCCTGGCCAAAATGTTTTGGTTTTTTTTTTACATCCCAAAAGGTGATTTTGTGGTCCCTGTGTGAAATCACCTTTCAGCCGGGAGTTGAAAGTTTTCTCTGCAATTGTTCATGAGGTGGGGGTCATAAAAAGGCTATATTCTCAATTTGGTGTAGAAATATTTAAAAACAAAAAAATGATTAGGCTATATTGAATTTTGCAAACACAGGCTCACAAGTTTGGTAATATTCAGTATTTTTAGCCCAAATTTTCAACACAGCCATTTCTTTACAGCACCTCATGAAAGTGACAGCTGTCATTTTTTAACTCCTGCCCAACATGTGTATTTATGTCCCAAAAGCTGATTTCACAGTACCTACATGAAATCACCTTTTCGGCAGGATTTGAACATGTGCTCTGCCATTCCTCTTGAGGCAGGGTCATAACACGGCTAAGTTGAAAATTGGGTGTACAAATATTACAAAACAGCAAATGTATGAGCCTGTGTTACATTTTGCTAAAGAAGGCTCATAACTTTGGTAATTTTCAATATTTTTACACCAAATTCCTTGCCTACAGCCCTATTGGCTCTGGTCAGAGGTTGTTCATGTTGAGATGACATCATGTAGATCTCAAGAGTGAAGTTGAAGAGGTACATCATGACACCTCAACTATGAGATGGAAACACAAGCTGGGCATGGTTGCATGTATTTTATTTTTTATAGTATAATATTTTAGATCAAAGGGAAATTTTTAGTTTATATTTTAACTGGGAACCACCCATTCCTCTCCCCCACCTACTTTTCATCACTGGTAGTCAGTAACTATATCAGAGATAGATTATTATTATTACTTCACTCGGGGGGACTTCAAAGCAGGCAGCTATACATAGCTTTTCATGATCCTTGAACTTACACCTTTTCATGAATATACAGTAGAACTGCACGCAGCAACTTTTGCCCTTGCACAACAATGATTATGAGTGCATAGAAATCCAAACACAACAGCGCATAACCATATACTGTAAGAAGATGAATGACTCCTCTACCTTGTAGCTATAAATTTCTCTTGTTTAGAGAGCCACAAGGCGGTGGCACAGTGGGTTGGCTGTTTACTCCCCATTCTGTGCTGCCAATCTTTTCGACTGTATTTTGAACCCTGTATTTTCTGCATTTTTCCTGCACCATACAGAAAAAAAAGAACTGTCATGAGTGTCACAATAACTTTGACAATCCTGCATGCCAGTAGGGCACACAAGTTTCCACAAAAACTGAAAAAAATGGACAGCAAAATAGAATTAGCTATTGTGGGTGACATTAATGTAATGCGGTGACCAGTCACTCTCCTGTACCTAGGAGCATGGATGGTATCTCATGCAGGAGTGCACCAGTGCCCACTCATGCCATGAACACCAGTTCTGTATGACACCAGTCAGTCTGCCAAACCAGGTTGGAGAAATGGGGTTCAGGGACACCTTAAAACCTTACCCACCAAGGGGTACCAAGAATTTGAGACCACACACAAACTAGATTGTCCATACCAGTGCTAGGATCAAGCATGGTGGTGTTTATTATAGGCTGCCAGATAGTATAACTCTTGGGACATTTCTCTGGCTGTAAGTCTTCTCTTTCAGAATGGTACTTGTTAGGGATGGGTGGACCTGAAAAGATCCTGACCCTTATAATCAGGACCAGGATCCAGGTCAGAGTTCTGATTAGTTCTGATTGATTCTGATTAAAATCAGAACCTTTAGGGAATAATGTTCATACCAAAAAAAAATCATTAAATGCACTACAAAGAGAAAATAAATTATATTTCTAGCCTGAGGTTTTTGATCTGTGTTTCTGGCTCCATTCTGTGCATTCTTCTTCTGTGTCTCCCATTTCTCCTGCTATAAAGATTATCACTTGTGCTTCACTCTTGTACTGATACCCTCCATACCCCATGTGTACATCACTGCCCCATCATGCAGACATACTCACCATGCCATGTATAAGCATCCTTGCCCTCATCTTCTGGCACCCACACTATCCCAGAATACACATCTCTGCCCCTTCCTCATCTGCTGAAATGCCTCCTGCCCCAGTACATTTATTTATTTCAAAAGTTTCCCCAGGAAAGACATACAGTACCGAGCTGCTAACAGCTCATTTCCAGATGCATTCTGGGGGTAGGGGATGTGGAAAATCATGTACAGCAAATACAAAATATCAAAGAGCACAATCAAAAATGGAAAGCAAATCAAAATAACATATGTACAGGTAACGAAGAAAACAAATTGACATGGCAGAACTAATGGAGTAGGGGTGAGGAAAAGAGTCATGGATAGCTGCAGGAGGGAGAAGAAAAGTAATGAAAGAGAAACTTTAAAGAGAAAGCCAGTGAGACAGAGTGATTGACAAGGGGAGGACTACAGTTTAGGAAAACAGTATTAGAAAGCAGATTGGCCAACAGTAGATTTTCTAGAAGGAACAGTAAGGGGAAAAGGAGTATTATTGCACAGAAGGTAGTAGAAAGCTGAGGGAGAGGATAAAAGGGATATAAGGCAGGAGGAAAGGGACTCAAAGCAGAATTTAAATATAAAGGAGACACAATAGAAGAAGCACCTAGCATCCAGAGAAAGGAGTGAAATGGCAGAGTAGAGTGAGCAGTGGTGGATACGAGGGGAACAGCCTAAAGCAAAACAACAAACAGAGTGCAAGGGTCCAGTCTGGCAAGGTAGGATTTGGGAGCTCCACTATAGGCTATGTCACCATCATCAAATATAGGGAGAATCATCTTTAAAACAATTTCACTGCAGACAGGAAGTGGGATACTCGCTTTGTTCCTGAACAGCGCAGCAAGCTTGGGGTGGAGCTTTTGGTGTATGGCACCAATATGCATCAGTATGAACCGAGAAATCAAGATGATGGTCAAGCCAGATCCCAAGGTACTTAAAAGAGTAAACATCTTCAATAAAAGCACCATCAGGAGTGTGACATGACAGGAGAGGGATGAGTCTGGAAAGCCTCCGATGGGAGCAAAAGTCATGGAGGCTGGTTTTTTTGACATTGAGTGATAGTTGGTTAGACTGGAACCAGCACTGTTGAAATCCAGCTGAAGCTGTGAGGTGAGATCATTGTAAGAGGAGTCAGATGCAAAAAATAACTGTATCATCAGCATACATATGAATGGACCCAGAGAAACAGACAGAGGGGAGGTCATTCAAGAATTTAGAAAAGAGAATAGGACCCAGGACAGACCTTTAAACCCAGGACAGACTCTTGGAAAAACATATATATATATATAGATAGATAGATAGAGAGAGAGAGAGAGATAAAATCCTGCCCCATCCCCAATCTCTCATAGGCCCCTGCAATGATGAAGTCTCCATTTCTCCAACCCAAGTCTAACTCATAAAATGAAAAGATTAGCAATGCAGTTCAATGGGCATCTCCCTCTGGTATTTTAGTCTCATTCCTAAAATTAAGAGTTACACCCCCATAATGTGTACACATCTTCAAATATGTTAAGATGGCTAATGAAAAACACATTGGAAACTAGTGCCTTAATTGAGGTAGTGTCTAAATTTTGTGTAAGCATCATATGAATATTTAAAATTGCTGCTTTAAAGTTTGAGATTACATTCTGAGACAGTAAGCACTTTTTCTTTTTGAGTTGCAGCTATTGTGCAAAAGACCAAATCAATAAAACAATAACTGGCACCCTCTCCTCCCCAAGTCCACACTTGTACATTTTTTAGTACAAAACTGAAGTTACAAACCTGATGTTCTCTATCCTTTCCTGCTCACTTGACTGCCTGCCCAACCTCCAGTTTGCTTGCTTGATTTCCTTTGTTGCATCCGCACTTCAGGCCAGTATGCCTACCTTTGTTCACACCACACAGTCGGTTGCTTGACCACTTGCCCGCACTCTCGCTTAATCACCATGCCCGCACTGTTGCTTGGCCACCTGCCCACACTCTGTCTTGACTGCCTGTTGCCCTCCTGCTTGATGGTCAGCACCCATACACCAGCACACTAGTAGATTCCTGCTAGCCTCCTACTTCCTGCTTGCTCTGTTGACTGCTCCCTCATGTGGCTGGGATATACAGGAAGGAATGTCAGTGCATGGTGGCAGAAAGCTAGCTTAAACAAAAATTAAACCTCTTTTAATGAGGCATTTTCTGTGAATACTGAAATGGCTGGAAAAATGACACAACACAGACCAGGTACAGGATTCCAGGTCCACCAGACTATATTAGATCATGGGGGAAGGGGGTTGATTTTGAGTGGACTGGTCTGCCCATCATAGCTTTATTCTTTGGCCATGCCCTAAGTTACTTCACACATATTCCTTTGGGCTCTCCCCCCCCCACCTCTAATGTGCATTCTTTACTACTGCTGCTACTATACTATACACTGTCTGATGGTACCCAGCTGCTTCTGGGGTCTCTTGATCATCCCATGATTACGTGTGTTCCATCTGAACTAAAGGGGCACAATTGCATTCCAATCTACCTATCCTACCCTACTGGAAATCCTTCCCTTTTTCACTATCTGCCTTTTTCTAACTAAACCCTCTTGCCTGTTCCATATTGCCCACCACATGACTACATACATTCCAGGTTTACCCCCTGAACTAAAGGGGCACAATTACATTGCATAAGTACTGGGTCTTTTTCAACTCTACATAGATACATAGACATTGATGGCAGAAAAAGATTTTTGGCCCATCCATTCTACTACCCCTCCTAAATATTCTGCCCTGCCATAGTCGCAATCCTCCCCTTTTTCACTGTCTCCCTTTTTCTAACTAAACCCACATGCCTGTCCCATCCCTGCTTGAAGCTGCCAGTTGACTTGGCCTATACCACTTCTTCAGCACATGCATGAGCAAAGTCCTGGTTTCACTTTTCAAACAACAATTTCCATAGGAAATAGCCCTCAGTTTTAAAAAAATACTTACAGAAATAAGTGCAGTGAGCACTACACAACAATGTATTTAGTTTATATGCCTCCAAAATCACCAGTCTCGCTCATGCACAAGTTTGGCATCTTTCAGTGCCATCCCTATGTCAGGGACAAATGGGAAGTCTCCAAAATCACCAAACTCATGTACAAGTTAGGTATCTTTCAGTGCCATCCCTATGTCGGGGATGCAGGAGAAGGCGCACACTGTGGCATTTAGCTTGGGACAATCGAAAGTCTTTTTTTGTGAAAAATATATGTTAAATATGGCACATATGCTTTTGAAATAGAATTAGAGCAATTACTGGGAAAGCTCTGTTGACAGGCACATCTATTACAGGGGCACTAAAACTTGGTTAAAAAGCTGACAGTGTTCATTTAAGGATCTGGCCAAATGGGACAGTCCATTTTAAAAAATGGAAAAGCAATAGCCCTCCCCCAGGTATACACACACGTACTCAGACAAACACAATTTTTTAAGTCAAAATCCCAGGTTTTTAAGCCAAAATGATGTTCTGAAACTTTTGTTGCTTAGGAGCAGCATTTCACTTTAAATTGTTAATTTCTGAGCAGTTTCACTCATGTCTATAAACAACCAGCTCCTTCCAGTATTCCCAATAAGACTTTTTTTGTTGCTCCTTCCTTGCTCCCTGGCCAGCCTCTCCTTCCGGCTGCTCAAGGACACCGTCAACCCTCTCACCCTTACCCCCTTCCACTCACCTCACATTGCAGCCATTCCAGGGGTGGCCCAGCATATCCCTTCGCTGGATGGGTCCCTCTCCTCTGAGGGGGAAGGCACCAGGAGGGGAGGCCAGCACACTCTCAATCAGTCCCTGGGTGCTGCTGATGTGGATTCCGGGGTGTCAGGGCACTCGAGTTGGCAGGAGATGGCAGCCATCATCTGGCTGACCAGGAAGCTGAGTTTCCACTTTTTCTCCCCGGGAGCATGGTGTGCCATGGACGTCTAGGCTAATGCTGACATTCACCATGCCCCTGTGTGCAATGGGGCTCACTTGCACTGCTGCTCCCCCGGCCTCTGCCAGGTGGCACCAGACAGCGAGGCACGTCCCCTCCCTCCCCCCAGAAAGGGCGAGCAGCCACAGGATGCTCAAGCCTTCTCCTCCCAGCCAGCTCTCCAGCAACCTGAGTCCATTCCTGAACCCGGGTCACCGGCATCGCAAGCGCAAATCCAACCGCTGCGCCGACGAGCCGGCTCTCAATAAGACTTATTAATCAAAAATAGGGATCTGCATGATTTGTACAGGTGATGAAACATTACTCACACTTATTTACAATATGCATACAGTACACATAGACAGACCTACCTGCCAACAAGAAGTTCATAGATCAGAATTCCTAGAGACCACAAATCAGAGCTGAAATCATGTCCTTCATGTCTGATGATTTCAGGGGCCAGGTAATCAGGTGTGCCACAGAATGAGTAGGTCTTTTCACCCCTCTGAAGCTCCTTGGCAAAGCCAAAATCGACCTGGAGGGACCACAGAAGGTATAATTAACCACTACATCTCTGCTACTGTATTTATAATCAAGTACCAATAGCACTGAGAATCATCAAGCTGTCCTAAGTAGAAGGATGACCCAACTGGAAATGAGATCTGGCAACTTAGCTATACTATCCTGTTTAAATAAAATGAAATAAAATGATTGTAAAGCACTTTGTTATGCAGTGCATGGAACATACCACATGTAACCCCCCCCAATTTCGGGGGGGCTTACCTTCAGTATTTCCCTGGGCTCCACTGATGCCCGCTGCCAGGCAGATGTCCAGAAAGAAAGATAAATCCATATGCAGGAGAGTGTTGCTGTTGCTCTGCGTGTGTGCGCACATCCATGCCACCACACTGTCGCTTTAAGAGCTCCAACCCTTGTGTGCAGAGTCAATAGCCTGGGCTGGGTCCAAGTACAATGGAGCTTGCGACCAGCCAGGCTTTATTCCAATCAGCTCCACTTCATTGTCGCTAACAGAACAAAGGGAGCCCTTTAAAATTCTGTAAATATTTATTTCTAATTCACTACTGTTGTTTAAATAAATTAATTTGTTTGGGCTGCCTGTATAAAAAAATGACTCTCTTCCAATGGGAGCTGCCATGTTTGGTCTGGGACTTCCTGGTGTGGATCAATTGGAACTAAGGGGCCTCGGGGGGTCCTCAGTCCTCATTACAATGCCTTCTGTGAATTTTTCAGGTTGGCGCCTAAATTAACCAATGGAAGCTTCCAAACTGTGATTGACAGCCAGGTTAGCCAACTGAATGACAGAGATCCTGAACTAACTGTGGGACTGTTTTGAAACAGAGTGATTCCTGCTCGAGACACTGAGAAGGAAATAGCCTGTGTGTAAGTTGAGGAGATTTGCCACAGGGAAGGCCTGCTTTGCCTCCTGTGGTCCCAGTTCGGTCCACAATGGGATCGGACACACTGAACTTCATGCAAGCAGACTTAAAGAGGTTTTTCCCGAAAGTGACTGGGGGGAAACTGGCCAGAAGCTAAGAGCATAGAAATTGCTGTTTCTTCAGCCACAAGCTGTGGCCTACTGTGTGTGTGTGTGTGATCATGGATTCTGGGACTCCTAAAGAAAAGCAGGAGCCACCTCACTGCTGAAGAGACTTGCCTTTTCAAAGCCCAGCTGGAGGGTTCACCAGCATGCAGAACAAATCTGCTAAAGACATTTTTCCTCATCTGGGCATATGTCACCAGAGGCCCTGCCAGACTGTTCCTGTGCCACCGTCATTTCAGTGAGAGACCGGTTTTGGGGAGTCAACCACTGCACAGCAGTCAATCACAGGTGGGAAAGGCCATGAAGCAGAGGTGAGTTGTGTCAGCCCTAGTCCCCATTCACAACTCAAGAAAGCAGCAGGTCTTGATGTCACCAGAGTGCTCATCCATCGTTCTGGGTACAACGAGCACAACCAGGGTAGCTCCCTGTAACACATCATCAATTGTTTTAATGATACCATCTGATCTTGTTTTGCCAGTGCAAAGTGTTTTAAAGTGACTGGGCCATCCAGCCATGGATACAAAAGGTTGTGGTTTTATAAATGTGTTGCTCCCCATTAATCACCTTTCTTTTCATCAAGGGCCCCAACATCAGCTGCAACGCTGGCCAACCCGTGGCACTACCTCAGGCATGTCTGGTTACACACTGGATACCCAGCAGTTGTTAGAACTGATAAATCTGGGTCTAGAAGTGATCACTAAGCAACTAAGTCTGTACAAATACAGTATAGTAATCATTTACCTAGATTTTTGCCCCTCCCTTGTTCATGTCCCCCTTAATAAATCTGATTTAGTGTTTTAATTGTTAACCTGGCTTGTGAGCATATCATTACTTGGTCTGAGGTCACTGAAATATTGAAAAGTATGATGAAAAGTGCATGTAACTGTCTTTCACAGGGGGCTGCAGGGCAAATGCAATAGACTGAACCCTGCTCGTAAGTGTAGGTTGCATGAGCATATCATTAATGATCAAACTGCATTGTACCTCAGCTGTTAAGCATTGCACTTGTTTGGTTAAATTCAAAAGGTCACTAGGCAGGATTGTGGGTGGTTATAGCTTCCCAGAGGGCTGTATCAACTTTGTTAACAACCCACTTAAGCACATCTCTGGGTGGAGGCATCATTATTGTAGTTCTACTGCTGGTAGGGACTCCTCAGTACCTTGCATTTCCGAAACCAGGCCCCTCAACCTGCAATTAGAGAAGCAGACAGAGGTAGTAGCCCTTGGTATAATGGCACCAGGGTTACAGCTTGGAGGCACCACTGGGATTAGTACCCCTTGGTGGCCAAAATACAAAATTATATCTAACTTTTATAAAGGTACTGGCATTAAAATGAAGAAAGTTTAATAGAAATATAGACTTTGACAGCAGATACGGACTGTTTGGCCAACCCAGTCTGCCCATTTCCCTACCTATTGGATAATCTGCAGATCCTAGTTAACCAACAGCCTACTTCCTCCTACCCCCCACTATAATTGCGTTATGAGTGTCCAATGTATTCTTGAATTCCCCAACTGTTTTTGACCCCATGATCTCCTCATAAAGGCCGTTCCATGCCTCCACCACCCTCTCTATGAAAATGTATTTCCTCACGTTGCCCCTGAGCCACCCCCTCTATCTTCAAAATTTGCCCCCTTGTTCTTGCACATCTCTTTTTCTGAAAGATGTTACCCTCTTGGACTTCGTTGATTCCCTTGAGGTACTTGAAAGTTTCTATCATGTCCCCCTTTCCTCGAGGGTATACATATTAAGCTTCTTTAGTCTTGCTTTGTATGGTTTCTGGTGCAGACCCTGCACCATTTTAGTTGCCCTCCTCTGGGTCTAAACTTGAAATTCCAGCTGATAAAATAACTGTTCATCGGTTATTGGGGTGGTGTGAAGCTGTGGAGGTTAGTCCTCAAAAGGCTTTGCTATAGTTAGATATTCCACTGGGCATTGACAAAGGTACCATTGAGGGAGCCTTAGGTAAAATCAAATGCCTGAGTAAAGCTACAGTAAAAGGGAGAATTGCTGATTTAATTGCTCAAAATTTAATGGCCCTGGTAGAATGTAGTACCCTGGTGGATGGTGAGAGGGTACCCAGTGTCATCACCCCGATGAGTCCCTGGTGTGTTGGAAGTTAGTGACCATGCACAGTGTAACGACCACACTTTAGGTGTCCCCTAAATCTGAATGACTGAAAGACAAGCTTGATATCCCCTAAATCTGAATGACTGAAAGACAAGCTTGATAAACTGTTACAAGTTGAGGGTCAAACCCTTGAGGACTTGAAAAACATTTTGAGACTCAAGGGGGTACCCTCACTCAAACGTCTGTTCTGCTCTTTCACCAGTCCTTCCACTGGCACCTTCACTTATACTCTTGCCAGTGCTTATACCCTCAGTGAATCTGGACTCTTATTGTAGCCTGAGAGTGTTTTCAGGCACTGTCCCTACACCCAATGGGGAAGATGACTTAGAGACTTGGATAGACTATGCATCCCTTTGAGTTCAAGAGTGGCAATGTGCAGAACCAGAAAAGAGAAAGAAGTTAATGGAAAGTTTGAGTGGCCCTGAACTTGAAGCAATTAGATTCCTAAGGTCCACAAAGCCTGATGCTTCAGCTAATGAGTATTTATCTGCACTAGAAGGTGTTTTTGGCAGTACTGAGTCTGGAGAGGACCTAATGTTCATATTCAGGTCCACCAAACCGTGGAAGAATGAACAGTTATCTGCATATGTGACCCAGCTAGAAAGGGCCCTTCAGGGAGCACACCACAAGGGTGGAGTCCTGGCCAGTGACTTAAACAGAGTAAGGTTGGAACATATCCTTAAATCTACCAGATTTTCTAGCACGCTAATGTTCAATTTAAAGTTTCAAAACATAAGGTATGATCCCTCTGCTTATTTTGGGCTGCTGAAAGAAATCAAGAATGCTGAAAGTGAAGAGGAAGTTTGAGATCTTTATGCAGGCACTGCCAGACTAGTCCTAGCACCTGAACAGCCCAGTGAGAGAGAGACTGTTGATGACGCTCAGAAATTAAAAGAGATACTTAAAGAGATACGAGAGCTGAAAATGGGTGTGACCACTAAGACTGGCTCCAATAATGACCAAGATACCAGTCAGAACCTGTCTGCCATGGAAATGTGAGTACATGCCCAGGCACCAACTGCACATGGAGAGTTAGAGACGCAAATAAATGAACTGCCTGGTATGGTAAAAGAACTGATGGAACATAGTGTACAGCCTCCAGCTTGGCAAGGAGGGAGAGAGCCCAAACAAAGGTCCACTGTTGCCAGTGCCCCTACCCAAGCTTCAAATGTGTATTCTCCACAACCCCCTAACCGTGAATGTAGGCCGACTCACAATGTGTCATCACAGCCAAAGCAGCCTAGAGAAGATGTGTTCTGCTACAATTGTGGGAAGGATGGATATATGAAGAAGGAGTGTCAATCCTTGAAGGATGTGTGGAAAGTGACTGACAAATGACGAGAGGAGCTTCAATGGGTGAAGAGACTTCAGAGGGAGGCAGCCAATAAGCGCAGTGGAGTTTCTGGCAAACTCAAATCCAACTTTTTTGTAGCCAGGTTATCTGTTAGACTTCCTGCTAACACCACTACAGACTGGTCAGAGTTAGTGGGCTCTTCCATGGAGACTACGGTACACACAGATGGTATTCCGGCCTGAACTGTGTTAGACAGCGGATCTCAGGTCATAATAATATTTAAAGATTGGTACGACCAACACCTCTCGGGTCATCCTCTGCAACCCCTTGATGCACTGCATGTGTGGGGGGTTAAGTGACAAATCATATCCTTATCTTGGTTTTCTCCAAGTGTGGCTTTCTTTCCCTTCATCAGTAGCAGGTGTTGGAGATCCAGTGGAAACTTCGACACTTGTGTGCTCCCCATCTGGTCTCTATGATGGGATTCCAGTATTGATAGGTACCAATGCACATATGTGTGGGCCCCTTGTACAAATGTGTCATGAGAGGCAGGTGCACAAGACAAGAAGAGCTCTACACATTCACACAATGGTCCAAAAAGCATATGAGATGCAGATGCAGCGAGATGAAAGTGACCAGGATGAGCCTGTAGGAATTGTATGGAAAAAGATTCTTCACCCCGTGTTCTTCCCCCCAATTGCTCAGTGTAGTGTCAGTGGAGAGGTCCGCCTATGCAAAGATTTAACTAACAAAATACTAATGCTGGATGCTCTAGAAGAAGGAAGATTGCCAGAAGGACTCCTGGTCAAGCCCAGTGTACTGCCTGTCTGTTCTCATGCATATGCTAGGTGAGAGGTAGTCCATATTCAGAATGTTACAGACAGAGACATCAAAGTTAACCGAGGCTGCGCCCCTCACCAAAATCTACTGCGCTGATACTGCTGTGTTGCCGTCCAAGTGCCGAAATGGAGCACAGTGCGAAGTATAACAGGACATGTTGACTTTGGAGTATCTCCCATACCTGATAGCTGGAAGGATAGAATCAGTCAAAAGCTGGCTCAGCAAACCAAAGTGTTCTCTCTTAGGGAGTGGGACATTAGTTCTGTCACTGGTGCTGAGCCTCATATTCGCCTGAATGACGAAAAGACCTTTCAAGGAGCAATCTCGCTGCATAGCCCCCCTGCTGACATTGATGATGTAACGTGCCACCTACAGGAAATGCTTACAACTGGCATCATACAAGAATCATGTAGTTCTGAAAGTGAAGTCACATGATGGATGCCAGACCATCTGGATGCTCTGCTCTCTCCTGCCCTCCGACTGCCAAGTTACCTCTTTTGCCAGTTGAAACATCTTTTGCCAGTTTCTCTCCTACCTGGATAGTGTGGAGGAGCCTTTAGAGACATTCTCTTCCTTTTTTGGGTCCTGCCATGGATGCCAAGATGAGAACTCCGCCACCCAAGCACACCTTGCCGACGACCCCAACAAAGCTTCTAGGAGCCTAAAGTGCAGGCCACATCCAAATCTGCTGCTCCCTCAAGTGCGCTGACAGAAGAGCGCTTCCTAGAGGAATTGGAGCCCCTAAAAACGGCACTGCTTACTATAATGGAATCCATTCAGCAGCTAATGGGGTCCATTGAATCACTTACCCATCGAATGGGCAACACAGAAGCCCAGACGTCCTTGCTAGAAGACTGGCAAGCAGGGTCGATCCGTATTCACTCAATTGTGGCATTGCTGTAAAAAGCTTGAGGACCGCCTGGAGGGTCTAGAGGCCTGCAACCGGCGTAACAACTTCGTGATATTAGGGCTCTCTGAGCGGGCAGAGGGTCCTAATACAGTTCTATTCATACAAAAGCTGTGTGAGAGGATTGCAGGGCCTTCTCCTAATGGCCCCGCATACATCATTGAAAGAGCCCATCGATGCGTCAGGCCCATGCCACCAGATGGTGCTGCTCCCCGGCCCATAATTTTTAAGTGCTTAAATTATTTAGATAAACAGCACATCATCACAAAGGCCTGTGATACCAAAGCAATCACTTGGGAAGGCACCCTACTTTGTATCACCTAGGATCTTCCCTTGTCAGTGTGGCAGAGGAGACCGTTCCATGTTATGATAGCGATCGCAAAACAGCGATTGCTATCATAGCAAATGTATATCGCCGACAAGCATTTCAGCGATATACAAACATCAAGCGACCAACATCTGGCTATTACCAGTGTTTTTGTGGGAGGGCTGTGCCCCCATCGCTCACCCCCCACACCCCCTGAATAAGGATCGTTAACTCCGGGGGGGGGTGCATGTTGAGAAGGGGCCAAAACACAGACTTGGGGAGGGGGGAAACAGAGCCACAAGCAGCTGCAAAACAATTGTGTCCCCAGAGCAGGTCCTGAACCCAGTTTCTGCTGCACCATAGCCAACCACCCTCACCACCACACCACAGGGCTGGCTCAGCTGCAGCAGGGTCCCTTACTCATACAAACCTTCCTTCCTGCCCCTCCCCTCCACCTCCCTATCCCTCCCCTTTCGGTCACTCTGCTCGCTATAGGATCGCTACCCTAGCAGGGTAGCTCTTCATGATAGCGCTATAAACGAGTTGCTGTTTCTACAGTTGCTCATTTATTATCACTATCATCACTGACTACCAGAGGAGATGGGATTTTCACCCTACAGTATCAAAGATAATTGTGGCAGGGATCTGCTTTCATATGCGCTACTCAGCCATTCTGCAAGTGCACCACAGAGGGGGAATGGCAGAGCTTCGAGTGCCCCTCTCAAGCTACTAAAGAGCTGAACTCCGTGTTTCCAAACCTTTTTAAACCTGCTTGAGGAATCTAGGTGGGGGTCTGATGGACTATGTTCACCTGTGGTATGGCTTTGCTTTTTATATAATTTTCTCCAACTCTTTTATGGACACCTGCTGCTGATATGAGTTCTCCAATTCTCAGCCCATCTAGACTGTGTTACTCCTCTGCATGCTACCACTCTCTCTGGGCTCTATAACTGAAGGACTTTGGGGTGGTACCCTGAACCAATTCAATGCATGGAACCTGTGACTCCCACCCCGTCTTATGCATCTGTCGGTAGGAAGAGGGTGCCTGACAATGCTAAACGCAACCTTTTTGCTCCGCCAAGTTTTGCTGGAGCGCAATGAGTTTCTGTACCCTATGTCTTGGTTGCTGCCTGGACTAATAAGGGGACTCTCCTTCCGGCAGTGTGGTCTTTGACCTGCCATCTCTTCCCTTGCTACCACGGACTTCTGTACATAGTTTCTTCTAACTCTAATATGGACACCTGCTGGCTGATGCAAGTTTTACTATTTTGTCATCTCACTCCCAGCCCATACAGACTGTTTTACTCCTCTACTTGTTACCACTCTTTCAGGCTGTATAAATGATGGACTTGGGGGTGGTACCTTGTACTGATGCAAGGTGTGGAACATGTGGCTCCCACTTTGACTCATACATCTGTCGGAGGGAAGGGTGCGCCCACCAATGCTAGACGCATGTTTCTGGCTCCTCCAAGTTTGACCGACGTGCAATGAGTTTAAGAACCCAATGGCATGGTTGTTGCCTGGACTCATGAGGGGACTCTTTTTCAGGCTGTGTGGTCCTCGATCTGCAGCCTCTTCCCTTAGCTCCACAGACACTGAACCTAGCTGTGCTGCACGCAGGAATGATGGCCCAATCTCTCAATAACTATACATTTCTTCTTCCTATATAGCAGAAGACATTTGAGAGTTCTGGTTTTGCATGGGGCAGTGTTCATAGCCTGGGACCTCTCCTGTTCTCTCCTCTATTAATGGATGTTTTAGAGACTCTGCTCCCCTGCAAGTACAAGTCATTGTGATAGCTTGCTGTTTACCTGGAATTTTCTTCCTTCTTTTTTTTTTTTCCAGGGCCTGTTGTGTCTTTTGAAGTCGCTGTTTGCTACACCTTAGGAATGTTCTGTATCTGCTGGCCCCCTGATCTTGGTGACCTTCGGTACCCCCTGGGGTCTCATTGTAACTGGACTTCTTGCACCTTCAGGGGTCCCCCTTGTGACTCAGTTACCCTATTGGACCTACTGTTCTGAGACATACATTTTTGCTTTATAAGCCTATTGTATCAGAAGGGGGCATATGGTGGACTTTGTACTCTTAGTTACTGATTGTATGTTTTTCCCTGGAATCCTGGCTTCATTTGTATAGTTTTAATTGTTGTGCATGCTGTTATGATATTTTGGGAGGCAGGGGGGATTTGGACTGTGTTAATGGCTTGGGGGTGCCTGACATCTATGGCTTCATTTAGTGATACATGTACTTGTAGTTAGCTTTTCTTTTGCTATTGGTGGTGGGGGTGAGGAGAGCAGATGGGAGGGTATCGTGTGTAACATGACGGTTGGGAAGAAGTTTGGAGAACAGTCTGTGGGACCGGGGGTTAGGGTTGTATATAGTTCTTGGGGGTAGGGTTTGTTAAGCTGCTTACTTTGGTGTTTTTTTTTCCATCTTAGGTAGGGTAGTATGTGTTAGGAGGTGGGGTTTGCTGGGTCCCGGGGTTTTCTATGTATACTGTTGTATGGGTCCTAGGAGTATTAGTTTTTCACATACCTATTCTGTGTGCATAATCTGTCATTATGGGTACTCCTTTTAAATTTATTTCTTAGAATATTAAGGGGGCCAACACCAAGCGGAAGCGTTACATAGTTCTCTGTCATCTCAAAAGGCTCCATCTGGCTGTGGTTTTCTTACAGGAGACCCATTTACAGAGGTAGGATGCTAATTATTTCTGCAGAGATTGGGTGGGACAGGTTTTTGGGTTGGGGTGCAGTACCGGTGGGGGGGGTTGCAATTCTCATAAACAGAGGGACTGTGTTTCAATTGCTGCAGGAGTACTGGGACTCTGAGGGCTGATTTATTTTTGTTCACAGACAGATGGGCCTCACTGAAATCCTCCTGGGCTCTGTTTATGGGCCCAACGTGGATTCCCCTGGCTTTTTCACAAATCTTATTTCTCAGTTGGAGCCATTTGCTCACCTACCACTATTTCTAGGTGGTGATTGGAATCTGGTTTTCCACCCAGATTTAGACAGATGGGGATGTGTCCGGCAAGGGCTATCACCTGAACAAGGAGGATTGTGGGATTTCACAGATACTATTGGGTTAGTTAATCCCTCTCACCTATTGCACCCCATAGACAAGCAATTTACCTTTTTCTCAGCTCTTTATACCTCATATTCCTGATTAGATTATTCCCTGCTTAGCAAAGACTATATTCAAGGGCTTATTTCCTGCGAGATACAAGCCATGATTCTTTCGGACCATGCCCCTGTCTATATGGTACATTCTGTCAAGGGCCTGGAGGACCGAGATAGGTGTTGGCACCTCAATACCTCATTGCTACAGGACCCTAGTATCCATGAGAAAATTTGTATGTACCTCTCTGAATTCTTTCTCCATAATGAGGGTTCTGTTTCCACTTTGGATGTGCTGTGTTGCTCCGCAAAGTGCGCTGTGAGGGGCAAAATTATTTGCCTTGCTACTAAAACTAAAAAAGTGCAGTCGGCTAAACTTAATTCCCTTTTAACCCAAATTCAGTCTCCCGGACACCGACTCTCTTCCCATTCTGAACCAGACACTTGGGAGATTCTGAACTCCCTTAGGGCCCAATATTATGGACTGCTAGCCGGAAAAGCTGACCTTGCTCTTTTGTGTACCAAATCACACTATTTGGAATCAGGTGAGAGGGCTTGGCAGCTCCTTGCTTTGAGATTGAGGCAGAGGAACACTTTATGTGCCATCCCTAGTTTGCAGCTGACGGCAGAGGGAGACATTCTCATCCATCCTCGGGAAATTTATCCTTCTACCTCAGCTGAGCAGGTGGCTTTGGAGGAATTTGAGGCTTACTTGAATAAGATTTCTCTTCCTCAACTGTCCACCATTCAAAAGGATCTACTCCAGGCCCCTATCTAAACTGCTGAGGTTCACTGTATCATAGAGCAGCTCCTAAAGGATAAAGCCCCAGGTCCCGATGGATTCAATAATAGCTTTTATTTCATGTTCATTAATATTCATGCTTCTTTTCTGGCTCGCTAATTTAATTTTTTACTCTCAGAAGGGCTAACAGATTGCTCTATGACACAGGCTTAGATCACTTTACTACATAAACCCGGTAAGCCGCGCAGTTGCCCGGGAGTTATCATCCCAATCTCACTTTAAAACTGTGACATCGAGATCCTGGCTAACGTTTTGGCTAATCACCTTGTATGGAAGGATCTTATTAGTTCTACCCAGATGGCCTTTGAGGCTAGGCATCTGTCCAGTGACCATCTGTGGAAGATACTTCACTTGATCTCCATGTCAAGGGAGGGCAGGACCCCATTGCCCTGGTCTCCCTTGATGCAGAGAAAGCTTTTGACTGGGTTTCATGGCCCTTTCTTTTTGCTACTCTTAGGCATTTTGCCTTTCCCTCTGTCTTCTGCAACTGGTTAAAGGTGTTAGATACCTCCCCTTCCGCCAGGATACAGTGTAATGGCATCCTCTCTTCCTCTTTTTCCCTTGCAAGGGGCATGCGACAAAGCTGTCCCCTCTCCCTGTTTCTATTTAACCTGTATTTAGAACCCATTCTCTGACGTATTCAGTATAATCCTGACGTATAAGTGATCCAGGTTCATATTGCACCTTGACAATCCGTATTTGTTTATTCCAGCGGCTTTGAGGAAGATTGGGGATTTCGCCCGGGTGTCTGGTTATAAGCTTAATGTTGATAAATCTAAGGTTATGCCCTTTAATTCTCTGATCCAAAAATGCTGGGTGGACACCCTGGGGCTCTCTTGGGAGCCCACAGAGCTTTCCTATCTAGGTATTAGGATTACCCCGTCACTCTCAGATTTACTATCTAAGAATTTGACTCCCCTTGTGCAGGTGATTAAACAAGATCTTCAGCATTGGACAGCCCTCCTTGTCTCCCTTTGGGGGAGAGTGAATGTTGCCTGGCCCAATTTAAAACTGACCTCAAACAGTACCTAATAACACTCTCTAAGTGCACCTGACCCTAAGTCCAGCCACACCCACTCTCTGTGCCCCCAGCTAGCACTAGGCAGGCCTCAGGTACCCCCTCCCTCTGTCCCTTCTCATGACTTGCCTCAGAAATCAGTTTGTGTCATGCTCCTTCAACACCCGCCACCCCACCTTCCCCCCTCCCCAACTCCCAATCCTGTGAGTTTCCTTAACAGTCACTACTAATGCAAGCTGCCTGACCATGCCCCGTAGCACCCCATCATTTTCTCTAGCACGTCTTCTCCGCTCAGCCTCCCCTCACCCCCCATTTCTCCCTATACCTTATCGCCCTTCTTCCCCCACCCTTTACCTCCACCACAGTTCCTACCTCTCTCTCATACCTCCTTTCTTCACCCCACTGCCAGCTATTACCATCTCTGTGAACTACTGACAAGGCACTTTGTGGCTACTTATTCCCCCTCTCACCCTCATAAAGTGTTTTTCTTGTTATTTTAACTTGTACCTATGTTTTGAGTAATTCTGTAAGTTCTGAACCCAAGCTGTATCGTTCATTGTGATGTACCTTTGCTTTCTCCTATTGTACTTTGTTTTGAAATCTATGACGTGGAACCTTTGTAAAAGAGCTTGTGCTCAAAGGTCTTTTCCAAATCACTAAATAAATAAATAAATAAGAAGAACATTCTCCTGCAGATAATGTACCCCCTGGGTATGATAGGACCATTTATTCCCAAATCCTGTTCAAATATTTTCACAGTGAGCTTTCCCACTTCTTGTGGAAGGGAAAGGCGGTCCATCGGGCATACTCTAAAATTTACCTTTCCAAAAATACAGTATATGGTGGCCTCAAACTACCTGATTATTTTCTGTTACTGTGCTATTCATTGCAGAAAATTTTTCCTTTGGGGTACTATCCCTGCTGTTCGTTATGGTTAGCACTCGAAACCTCCCACTGTAGGCAACAGCAAATTGCTTTGTGCGGTCTCCTTTATCTTAAACTTCTTTCCCTTTCCATGCCATTACATGCAACTCCTCTAGGCTGGTCCATTAAAGCTCTCTGACAAATGTGTCTTCATTTGGGTCTTGATTGGAGTAAGGACCTATCCCAGCCACTGGTCGGTAACCTGAACTTTTAATCGCCTCCCGTCCTATCCCTTTCAATTTTTGCCCTCCCTTTAATACCTGCTCGGTAGTGGATCTGGTCACTGATGGTTGTCTTCTTCCTGTGGATGTTCTTCAGGATTGTTGGAACCTTTGGTGTTCCATCCCTTTAAACACATACAGATCTCCAGAGTACTGTCTTCCTTTTTTGGCCTGTCACCCTGGTCTATGTTCTCTAACAAACTATTAAGGGAATTCTTAGTTATGGCTGTCTCACCCTGTTCAGTTTCCTGTTTTTATGTGCAACTGCAGGATGTTGCCTGGAAGGGACCGAGGGGGACTTGTTTTTATTGGCAACACGAGTTAGGCCTAGGGCTTGATGATTCCATACGGCAATTGATCTGGAAGGGTTGTCTAAATATGTCAAACAAGATTGCTATCGCTTTCTCCAATTTTGTTTTTTGCATCATATGTATTTTATCCCCCTTTGCCTCTTTAGGATGGGTAAATCCAGTTCTCCGCTGTGTCTTTGATGTGGACTAGCAAAGGGCAGCCTTAAGCATTCGTTAAGGGACTGCCCTAAAATCCAGCTTTTCTGGAACTCCTTCTGTAATTCCTTGGATCCCCTTTTTGGGTTTAGAATCATTCTTCACTCCATAGATTTGTTTGGTTGATTGCCATCCTCCTGAGCTGTTTGGCCCTTGTAGGGCCTTCATGTCCCTAATAGCAATCTTGACCAAACTAGTAATAACTCATCATTGGTTGGATGAATCTGCAGCACATTTTTAAGAATGGCATGCAGAAATGTTGTTGGCTGTGGAGGTCAAGAAGCATATAGCCTGTCAACAGGGCAAGTACGACAAGTTTTTATCTCTCTGGTCACATCTCCTAGCCCTCCTCCCGGATTCTGGAGGAGCAAGTGCTTTCGGGCAGTGGCTGTCTGTGCACTGGATCTGATCACCCTATTTTTATTACTATGTACTGTGTTATGTGTCCTTGGACCCTATCCTACTGTGGGGAGTTTTCACTTCTTACCCATTATAACATTATTTACCTGGGACCCTCGGGGGTGGGGGTAGAGGTGGGAATTAGGAGAGTTGAGGTGTATTATGTTTTTTTCTTGTTAACTGTTGTCTTTTTGTATGTTGTTCTTGTATTTTACAATTGTTGTTGTTCTTTTTGGAAATTGGCTGGAAGCCATGAACCCAAATGCCAGTGTTGAAGTGTCAGTGCCAATGTCCTCTACTCCTAGAAGATCTGGAAGATTTGTGAAACCTGTGGTTCATCTCACCTATGATTCACCAGGAAAGCCTGTTGACTTGTCCATGAATGTAGTTCATAAAGGGTTATATGTTACAGTGAATTTCCTGCTTAAGCTAGTACTTGCAGCATCCTTGAAAATACTAGTTAAGCCATCCATCCATTCAGTGTCCTGGGGTCCCCATTATAGAGTTCCAGGAGTTAGATGAAAAACTCAGGTCCACTGTCTATTAGGGGTCACTGTTTAAAACTTTCTTAGAAAAAATGCAATTCCTATGATTAAGTGAGTAAATAAAAAGTATCTATACAGACATGTAGAGTGTCATGACAGTATGTGAACATCTAAATTATGCAATTGCAAAAGTCTTATTTAAAGGTACTGCATGCTAATGTGTATATACTGTAGTTATATTATATCTGTGCAGATAATGTATTTAATAGTCCCTGAATTAATCTGTATATAACAAAGTTGTTAGTAGCGATTACTATTTGTATTATAGACTTGACACAGGTGCCAAGTTTCCTGGGCAGGGGGAGAGTATACCACCCCCCAATTTTGGGGGGCTTACCTTCAGTATTTCCCTGGACTCCATTAAGCCCACTGCCTGGCAGATATCCAGAAAGAAAGGTAAATCAATGTGCAGGAGAGTGTAGCTTTTGCTTTGCGTGTGTGTGCACATCTGTGCCACCACACTGTTGCTTTAAGAGCTCCAACCATTGTGTGCAGTGTTAATAGCCTGGGCTGGGTCTGAGTACAACAGAGCTCATGACCAGCTAGGCTTTAACCCAATCAGCTCCACTTTGTTGCTGCTAACAGAGCAAAGGGACCGCTTTAAAGTTCTGTAAACATGTATTTCTAATTCACTGCTGTTGTTTAAATGAATTAATTTGTTTGGACTGCCAGTGTAGAGTGTTAGCCTCTTCCAATGGGAGCCACTATGTTTGGTCCGGGACTTCCTGGTTTGGACCAATCAGAACCAAGGGGCCTTGAGGGGTCCTTATTACAATGCCTTATAGGTGAAACTGTGAACTTTTCAGGTTGGTGCCTAAATTAACCAATGGAAGCTTCTGAACTGCAATTGATAGCCAGGTTAGTCAACCAGATGACAGAGATCCTGAACTAACTGTGGAACTGTTTTGAAACAGAGTGAGTTCTGCTTGAGACACCAAGAAGGCAACAGCCTGTGTGTAGGTTGAGGAGATTCACCACAGGGAAGGTCTGCTTTGCCTCCTGTGGTCCCAGTTCGGTCCACAATGGGATTGGACACTCTGAATTGTGTGCAAACAGACTTGAAGAGGTTTTCCCCAAAAGTGACTGGGGGGAAACTGGCCAGAAGCCGAGAGCATAGAAGTTGATGGTTCTTCAGCTAAAAGCTGTGGCCTACTGTGTGTGTGTGTGTGTGTGTGTGTGTGTGTGTGTTTGTTTGTGATCATGGATTCTGGGACTCCTGAAGAAAAGAAGGAGCCACTTCACTGCTGTAGAGATTTGCCTTTTCAAAGCCCAGCTGGAGGGTTCACCAGCACACAGAACAAATCTGTTGAACACATTTTTCCTCATCTGGGCCTATGTCACCAGAGGTCCTGCCAGATTGTTCCTGTGCCACCATCATTTCAGCAAGAAAGAGATCGATTTTGGGGAGTCAGCCATTACACAGTAATCTATTGTTGGTTGTGCCCACCTCGTGGGAAAGACTGTGAAGCGGAGGTGACTTGTGTCAGCCCCAGTCCCCATTCACAGCTCAAGAAAGCAGCAGGTCTTGATGTCACCAGAGTGCTCATCCATCTTTCTGGGTACAGTGAGTAAAACCAGGGTAGCACCCTGCAACTTTTATGGCAGACCTTGAGGGAATAAACTGGGATCGCCTGGAACTGATCGCTGATTTGGATTTAGCATGAGATTATTTTCAGGGGGAGTTAATAAAAATTTGTGACAGACACATGGCTATAAACTTTAAAAGGGTTAAAGTAACCTCAGCAGAATGGTTTTACTCCTCCCTACAAAAACTAAAGAGGGACAAAAACAAAGCTTGGAGTATTGCACGTCAGTCAGGTTCTGTCCTGGACTGTCAAAAGTATAGGAAACATAGAAATAATTATGTGGTATAGGTCAGGGCTGCTAAAGGAAACTATTTTAGAGCAAAAACTGCAGAGGCAAGGGGAAATCCATCTAAGTTCTGGTCTCTGATTAAAGATTTGAACAGTACTGCAAACCATAAACATACTATTCAATTGGCCCCTGAGGAATTATTTGCAACTGGCCATAATGTGGCAGATAGGCTTAATATCTTCTTTAATGAATCTGGAAAACTTTTTGATGACACTTTAAGTACATAGATACATAGATACATAGACAGTGTTGGCAGATAAGGGCCTATGGCCCACCCAGTCTGCCCATTTGAGCTTGTAAGTTCAGTTTGTTTTCCTAGAAGTCTGTTTCCCCTTACCCCTGACCTCTAGAATTCCTTTATGTCTATCCCATGCATTCTTTAATCCCGTGATTGTTTCATCCCCCACCACTTCCTCTGGCAGGGTGTTCCACTTGTCCACCACCCATTCTGTGAAGAAATTCTTTCTCATGTTTCCTCTGAATCGTCCTCCCTCCAACTTCATCCCATGCCCTCTAGTCCTGGAACATCTTTTCGCTTAAAAATAGTGTTTTCCTGCACTCTGTTTCTCCCTGTAAGATACTTGTATGTCTCTATCATACACCCTCTCTCCCTCCTCTCCTCCAGGGAGTACATGTTCAGTTCCTTCAACCTGTCTTCATAGGACTTGTGATGCAATCCATGCACCATCTTTGTTGTCCTTCTCTGAACCTTCTCTACCCTGTCTATGTCCTTACGTAGGTATGGTCTCCAGAACTGTACACTGTACTCCAGGTGGGGCCTCACTAGTGTCTTGTATAGCGGAATTATGACCTCCCTTTCCTGCTGGTGATGCCCTGCCTATACATCCCAGCATCCTATTTGCTTTACCTGATGCCTTGTCACACTGTTTCCTTACTTGAGGTCATCAGAGATGACAACCCCAAGATCCCTTCCTGCTTGGTGCATGCTATATCCTCACCCCCAACTGATATATTGTGCCAGGGTTTTGTGCCCCATATGCATTATCTTGCACTTCTTTGCATTGAATTTCAACTGCCAAACCCTTGACCATTCTTCAAGTTTCTGCAGGTCCTTCTCATTCTGTCTACACCCTCTGGTGTGTCTACTCTGTTTCAGAGCTTTGTGTCATCAGCTAACAGTGAAATTCTGCCTTTTAGATCCTGCGAATGTCACTGATGAAGATGTTGAATAGGACCGGTCCCAGCACTGATCCCTGTGGTACCCACTGGTCACTCTTCCCTCTGTGGAGTGACAGCCATTTACCACCACCCTCTGTGTCCTGCCACCCAGCCAGTTACCTACCCACCACACTACTGTCCTGCCCACACCCATATTCCCCAGTTTGTGTAATAGTCTTCTATGTGGCACAGTGTCAAAGGCCTTGCTGAAGTCCAGATAGGCCATGTCCACTGCCCTCCTCCCCTGATCCACCTCCCTAGTCACCCAGTCAAAAAATTCAATGAGATTGGTCTGACATGACCTCCCCCTGGTGAAACCATGCTGCCTTGGGTCCTGTAGTCCATTGACAACCAGATGTTCCACCAATCTCTCCTTCAGAAGTGCTTCCATGATCTTTCCCACTACCGAGGTGAGGCTGACTGGTCTGTAGTTCCCTGCTTCCTCTTTGTTCCCGCTTTTGTATAAGGGGACTACATCTGCTGTCCTCCAGTCTTTGGGTACCTCCCCTGTTTCCAGTGATTGGCTAAACAGGATAGCCAGAGGTTCAGCCACCACCTCTCTTAGTTCTTTAAGGACCCTGGGGTGCACCCCATCTGGCCCCATTGCTTTGTCCACTCTTATTACTTCCAGTTCCTTCAGGACCCTTTCTCGTGTAAAGGGACTTGTGTCCATTTCTGCACCATTCTCACCCCTTGTACTCCCTTCAGACCCATTACCCCCCCTCTTCCTCAGTAAAGACTGAGCAGAAATACCTGTTCAATATGTCAGCTTTACTGTTGCCATCCTCCACGCGACTCCCATCCTCCCCCTTCAGTCTCACTATCCCTCCCTTTGTCTTTCTTTTTTCACTTATGTACCTGTAAAAGGTTTTGTCCCCTTTAACCACTGATTTTGCAATGTGTTCTTCTGTCTGAGCTTTGGCTTCTCTTACTGACTTCCCTGCCTCCTTTGTTTCTCCTGGTACTTCTCTATCCCCTTCTGCCTGTGTCTTTTGTATTGCCTGAATGTTATCTTTTGGCTTTCACTTTCTTTGCTACCTCTTTGAAAACCATAATGGTCTCCTCTTCCTTTTCTCTTGCTAACCTGCTTAATGCATAATTCTGTTGTTCTTGTAATCCCCATTTTAAATACTGCCACTGTTCCTCAACCCCTGATTCCTGTCCCATTCCTTAATGCCTCTTTCAAGTATTTCCCCATTTTCCCAAAGTCTGCCCTCTAAAATCCAGGATACGTGTTTTGTGTGGTTTGGTTCTGCTCTTTCTGTGATTTCAAACCACAATGACTGGTGGTCACTGTTACCCAGGTGCTCCCCACTGTTACCCCCATCACACTGTCCCTGTTTGTGAGCAGAAGGTCCAGTATTGCCTTCTGCTGAGTTGGTTCCATGACCAGTTGCTTGAGGAAGGCACTCCTGAAGGAGTCCAGGATAAATCTGTTTCCTAGTTGATGCTGCTGCTGGGATGCTCCGCCCACGCCTGGAATATTGAAGTCTCCAACCAGTACTACCTCACTCTTGTCTGCCATCCTTTGGATGGCTAGCATCAGCTCCCTATCTGTTTCTTCCTCCTGGGCTGGTGGTCTATAGACCACACCTGTGCGGATGGCTGGCCCCATTTTCCTTTCTAGCTTAACCCACAGTATCTCTCCCCATTTTGTTCCTCCTGGATCTCTGTGGCCTTATGTCATTTTTCACATACAGTGCCACCTCCTCCCTTCCTGCCTGCTCTGTCTCTTCTGGAATATGTTGTAGCCAGGTATGACCATCTTCCAGTCATGGTTATCATTACACCAGGTTTCAGTGATGGCCACAATGTCCAGGTCTGATTGTACCATGACAGCCTCAGATCTTCCATCTTGTTGCTAAGGCTCCTGGCATTTGCACACATGGCTTTCCATGATTTGACCTCCTAGTCTGCTTCACTGTTCTACTCTAGCCCCTTCCTTGGTTGTCATTTATCCTGGTTCTCCTTGCTGTCTGCCCTTCTGATGAATTTTGCCCCTTTCTCTTATCCACCTTTGGACATTAATCTCCATCTTTTGCACACCGCTTTGCAGAGATAGCCACTCCTCTGGTTCACTGGTTCCACTGCTAGCTGTGGGGGTGAGCAAGTAGGTACCTCCTTGCTGGCCTGCCTACCCCTTTGCTAGTTTAAATGCTTGTCAATGTAGCATTTAAACTTATCATTGAGTACTTGATTCCTCCAGGATGGATGCAGGCGTCAGGCTTGAACAAACCTCCATCCCTCCAGGTGGGTCCCCAGTCACCAATGAATCCAAACCCTTTCTCACAGCACCAGTTCTTCAACCATGAGTTAAAGTTCCTGGTGCATGCACTCCTATATGCTCTCCTTGCCTCTCACAGGTAGTACTTCTGAGAAAGTGACAGAAGTAGCTACTTGCTTGAGACCCCTCCCCAGTTTCCTAAACTCTTCCTGAACTTCCTTTGGCTCCCCATTTGCCAAGTCATTAGTACCTAGGTGGATAATGACATCCAGCTCACCCTCCCGTCTTGCCTTCCCAGTGATCCCCAGTATCTTCCTTCCATCCATTACAGTTCATTACAGAGTCCTTGCACAAACACATGTAATAATTTATCCCCCTTTTCCTTTAAAAAAAATGAACAGCATGAAGTTCTGTACAAGTTATTGGGACTTATGAATAGTGGAAGCAGTTGTACTGATGGTATTTCTTCTGCAATGTTGAAGTATTCTGCACTGAACATAGCTGGTCTCTGACCTACTTATTTAACCAGTCTCTCATGTTGAGGATGTTTCCCAAAGTTTGGAAGACAGCCAGGGTTGTGCCCATTTTAAAGGGTGGTAGCCCTGGCTTACTTTCCAGCTTTAGACCTATATCCCTACTCCCAATTGTTAGTAAAGTTATGGAGAGAATTTTAGTGGAACAGCTGGTTTATCAAAGCAGAATTTATTTTATGAATTTCAGTCAGGTTTTCGAAAGGTGCATGGTACGTTGGTCTCTGCGTTGAGGGTCTTGGATGACATCAGTAGGGCTAGTGATCTCCAACAATATACGGGAGCCATACTGATTGATCTGTCCAAGGCCTTTGACATTTTTGACTACCAGGCCACGTTGCAATTATTATCTGAGGTAGGGTTAGGTAAGGAAGCCTGAACTTGGTTTTGTTCCTACTTAAGTAACTGTTACCAGTATACTAGGGTCAATGGAATTGATTCTTCTCCTCTGAAGATGGTAAGGGGCGTGCTCCAGGGTTCAGTACTGGGGCCGTTTCTTTTTCTAGTTTATTCAAAAGATATTGGTAGGAGTGTGGAGGGGGTAAATAACCACCTCTATGCAGATGATATAATCTTATACTGCTCCAACAGTTCTGTCTTGAAGATTCTGTCTACTCTGCAGTCTAAGTTAGACTCATTACAGAAATGTTTTCATCACCTAAAGTTAAAATTGAACACCTCCAAAACAAAGCCAATTTTACTTGGTCCAGCATCTAAGTTAAAACCAGATATTAGGCTAGAGATATATGACCTATCAGGTGAACATTTAGAGTGTGTTGAATCATATAAATACCTAGCATACTGGCTGGACCAGTCAGGTTCAGGAAACATTCATGTAGATAACTTGGTAGTACAAGTGAGAAAAAGGTGGATTGTTTATTTAGAAATCAAAAATGTCTTGACTTGAACATCATAAATATATAATCCAAGCACAGATTTTATCTTTAATTGACTATGATGATTTATTGTACAGGGATGCCTCTTAAGGCTGATTGCATAGGTTGGATGTACTTTACAATAAAATGGCTAGGCTAATTTTAGAATGTTCTATAACCACTCATCACTGTGATTTATATAAATCCTTAGGCTGGACTTACCTGGCAGTTAGGAGGGACATACATATGAGTTTATTTGCGTACAAATCTGGTTTGAGTTTAATTTCTAAATAACTAGTGATAGGTTAACATTCTGGGATATTGGACCATCTCTAAGAAACTCCCAAATTTCTCAGCTAATTGTTTCTAAGTTTTATACTAAAAGGTCTATGCAATATTTTAGTCAACTGGTCCTAATGCTCTAGAATAGTTTACCACATTTTTTTAGGGTTCCTAATACTAAATCACCAGCTATATCTGCACTGAAGAAACATTTGCTCTCAAGTGTTCAGATTTGTAAATATTTTAACTAATGTCTGTATTTAATATTTATATGTTGTATTATATATGATATGTATGTTTATATGTATGTTAGTATGTATGTTTTGTGCACACTAGGTTGCCATTGTGAATGAGCTTATGCTCAATGGTTATTCCTAATAAACAACAACAACAACAAATCACCAATTGTTTTAATAGTACCATCTGATCTTGTTTTGTTGGTGCAAAGTGTTTTTAAGTGACTGGGCCACCTGGCTATGGATACAAAGGGTTGTGGTTTTACAAATGTGTTGCTCCCCATTAATCACCTTTCTTTTCATCAAGGGCCCCAACATCAGCTGCAACACTGGCCAACCTGCGGCACCGTCTCAGGCATACCTGGTTACACTCTGGGTACCAGCAGTTGTTAGAACTGATAAGTCAGGGTCTAGAAGTGATCAATAAGCAACTAAGTCTGTACAAATACAGTATAGTAATCGTTTACCTAGATTTTTTCCCCTCCCTTGTTCATGTCCCCCTTAATAAATCTGATTTACTGTTTTAACTGTTAACCTGGCGTGTGAGCATTACCTGGTCTGAGGTCACTGAAATATAGCAAAGTTTATTGAAAAGTGCATGTTGTATTATTGAAACTGTCTTTCACAGGGGGCTGCAGGGCGCATACAATAGACTGGGTCCTGCTGGCAGGTGGTGGTCACATGAGAATATCATTAATGGTCAAACTGCATTGTACCTTAGCTGTTAAGCATTGCACTTGTTTGGTTAAATTCAGAAGGTCACTAGGCAGGATTGTGGGTGGTTATAGCTTCCCAGAGGGCTGTACCAACTTTGTTAATGACCCACTGTAGCACATCTCTGGGTGGAGGTACCATTACTGTAGTTCTACTGCTGGTAGGGACGCTGCAGCACCTTGCATTTCTGAACCCAGGCCCCTCAACCTGCAATTAGGGAAGCAGGCAGGGGTAGTAGCCCTTGGTATAACACACATAAATGCGAATTCTATATTTTCGGTCCAGACACTCTAAGTTTTTAATGAAAGTATCAGTGATACCGAGATGTGCCAAAGACCATGCCACCATCCATGAGGACAGCATTATAGCCAGGCCTAATACACTACAGGAATTCCCATCTTCAGCTTCAAAATTGTGATGAAATCTTTGAATGGTATAAAAGGCCCCTGACTTCAGCCAGCATTTGGGAATCCAGAATCAGACTTTAATTACTCCCATATTGTTGACAGTCCCCTTTCTCCACAAGACTTATCCCATAACGATGGACAGATACTATTACTTAAGTTTCCTGCAAGCAGATACATTTGAACATCTCTGTTTTATTTTTGTTGTCTCCTATGCATTGAGATGTTTTGCCTATGCACCATGGATCTGCAGTGCATAGGCAACCCTAAGTTAAAATGCCACACGCCGGGGGTCCTACAGACCCCAAACAGCATTCACTGAAGAGAGACAAGTGGACCTTCCACAGTTGATTCTCTGGCCATGTATGCAGTTTCATGCATGGATGGTCTGGGAGAGTGGCCAGGGGGTGTGACCACACTCTACGCCATTTACTACATCACAGAGTGCTGGATGAGAGAGGCACAGGATACAGTAAAAGGGGTTTATTTTTGTGGGAGAAAAGTTTCACTGTCCCAGATGTAATGCTCTGCCGCCTGCGTATTATTATATGTATAATATTTATATTATAGATAAATGTGTATGTGACTGTCTGCCTGGGCCACACCAGTCAGCCAGTATAAAGAGGCTTGACCTTTGACTGCAAAGGTGTCAGTGTGACTAAAGCAGCAGGCTGTCATAAAAACTGAGCAGTGGAGAACACTAATTAAAAGTTTCCTGTTCTGTCTTAATACATAGGGCTTCCTGCCAAATGCTAGGAGATAAGACATAGTAAAATATTCCTTTTGAAAGCCAAACCTAAGTTTGAATTTTATGATCCTGAGGGAAGAGACAACTTTTTAGCAGACTCTTGTGAAAATGGTAAAGCTGAAATCATTCTTGCAAAACAGGAAACCAGCAGAGAGATCAAAGGAAAGGATTTGATGAAAGAGGCTCTTATTTAAAAAAATTGCTAATTGCTGATTTTCACAGTAGTAACATAACATCCCTTTGGATATTTATACTAAGAAATTAAGTTTATTGCAGAATCTAACAGTGACCTCATGTGTGCTGTGACCTCACAAGGAGGTGGAGATTGATTCTGAAATTGTCTAGCATCTGCAGGGAAAGACACTTTTTGTCTCTGGATTCCACAGAAGTAAGACACATTAGGTCTTTAGACTAAAACTAGGCACTTAAAAAGACATAATACAGATAACATTTTTAAGTGTTTTGCAGGTACTTTTGTTCTGTAATTTCCCACTTATTTTGTTGACTGTAAGTATTGATGTATATGTTCTGTGTTTGGTATTTTATCTATTTTACAGTTTTAGTAAACAATATTTTCCTTGAAATTCTACCTGTACCTTCTCAGTTTTCTTTTACATGTGAATGCTGGAAAAGTGTTAATTATTCTGACAACTGTTAAGTGCTCAAGAAAAGGGTGTGTTACTATCTTGCTATAGGTAAGAATATACCTAGGTTTCATACTGAGTCATAAGGGTACATTTAGGGAACCTGGCTGGGACCACTGGGCAAAGGATTGTATTGCACTTCCCCAAATAGAATATATCTGAGCCTGTCAACTGGGTGCGCTAGCATAAGGTTTACATTTGACCCCCAGGACTCGAGGCTGGTAGGTGATTTGGACCCAAAACAGACAGGAGGGTTAGCTGTTTGTCTCCTGTTCACACTACTGCACTTTGAGGTTGGCACTGTGGAAGCAGAGGGCCTGACCTGCGGAACGCGTTTGTGACACCAACTCCATCAACATGACTATGTATTGTAATAATCGCGCTATAACTCGACATTTCATTATGGCTCTAGAGACAGCTATTGAACGGGCAGTCAGCTGTCAGCACTTGTCTTTAATCAGGTTTCAGCACTTGTCCGTGATTAGCTAATTACACTCCTATAGGTACTGTATTTAATAGAGCAGTATCCCCTCAATCAACAATCACATGCAGTCATTTGCCAATCTTCACATGTCTTTTAATGCACTGTCACTCTGAAGTTTTTAATAGTTTAATAGTTTCTAATGTACTGTTTATACTGTAGGATGTCTTTAGTGAAGTGGCTACAGCAGGGACAAAAAGGGGAGTACAAGTTTACCCCCAACAGAGGAGCGGACGTTCTTTGCTCTTCTGCCAATGTCCTGCTACCTCTTGCTGAGAGTGTGATCAGCGAAGAACAACATCCAGCCCACCTCTGAAATGCCGTGATCCAAGTATAATCAGTATTTCTTTGAAGTGAGGTATGAAATTGGCTGCCATGCCTCTGAAAGTGATGTAATAAAAGCTGTAATGTTTTATCATGCCAAGTACAACAGAACAATTAATGACAGCACAGTTAGAAAATTCAAAGCAGATTACAAAAGTAAACTGACAGAATTCCCCAATACAAGCAGTATTCCACATGAGCTGCCTATAAAACCCCATGGGAGACCACTATTGCTGTTTCAAGAGGTGGAGAGTGAGCTCAGAAAACTCATTATAACACTTTGCTTACAGGGGAAAATGGTCAACTCAAGAATAGTCATAGCCATGGCCATGGGTGTAGTGGAGTCCTATAATCATATGCTCCTAAAAGAATTTATTTATTTTTTAACCAGGATAGATACACTAAGCTGAAGCTTGTATACAGTTGTGACCTGAGAGCACAGGGAAGTTAAGGGACTTGCTTAGGGTCGCACAGCATGCAAGTGGGGGCTGTGAGATTCAAACCCAGGTCTCCAGGTTTGCAGTTCAAAGCCTTAAGCCACTGTGTTATACTGCCTCCATAGAGACAATTTAGTGGACATGTAAGTTTTAAAAGACAGTGGACTTGGTCATTTTTAAACCGAATGGGATTCGCCAAACACAAGGTGACAAAAGCTGCCAGGAAACCCCCCGAAGATTTTATAGAGCTTAAAACATCCTTCCTACAGTGTATACAGAAAGCAGTGCAGCAGGAGCTGATCCCTACAGAATTAATCATAAATATGGATGAAACAGGTTAAGTGATCTCAGTGGATGACGGAGCAGGTGGGGGTAAAACAAGTAGAAGTACAGGTCGGATGCCCGCCTGAGTCTTCTGATCCACTTCACGTGCAAGGGCACCCCAGTGCAAGTGGAATTTGTCAAGTTTGGCAAGGCCAGCTCTGCCCCAACCATGTTAAAGAACATCTGCAAGTTGGTAAATTCCAAGATTGGGCTTGCCTACAGAGTCAGCCACTCACTGACTCCTGTTGCTAGGCTGGCAACTGCCCAGGGTGTCCTACTTCCTATCCTTTCAAATGGGCTCACCTCATTCTACCAAGCTAACACTTCTAACTTATCTAAATGAAACATCACTTATACTAACATATGTAGATTTGCTTTATTGGCTCCCTATCTGATCCACCACTGCATGCTATATTCTAGTCTTGGTTGGCTCTCTCCACCTCTCAGCACTTATATACCATAAGCTGTGTTATTGAAATCATCAGATCTTCCAAACCCACCACACTTGCTGCCCTCTTAGCACCCTCTGACCAAGCCTACATGCTGCATTCAAATGATTTGTCTCTTCTGGCCATACGAAAGTGCTCCTCTAAAATGGGAAAGCAGGCATTTGCCTCATTCACCCCAAGGGTTTGGAACTTCCTCCCTCCACACTTCAATGCTTGTCACTCTCCCCCCAACCCCTCAATATTTAAAAAAGAACTTTTCAATTTCCGAGTTCCACAGATAAATGTTCTTGCACTTGATCTTTTCAGTAACATTGCATGGTTAGTTCTCAGCCCGTTTGCTTTGGGCTGTATTCTCGTTCTGCTGCCTGATGTCGTATTTGTTATCTTTGTCTGCTATTTGTTACTCTGTAATATTACACATATTGTACCATTGTTGTTTTCTGCCCTACTGTAGTTGTTGTGACTCCGATGATTTTTGGAATCTTCTTGTCTTTGTAACCTCCTGGCTGATGCCTGAAAACAGGCATTTTCTTGTCAAGCGCACTTACCTGGTCAACAAAAACTAAATAAATATTCCTATTTTAACATAAGAAACAAATGATTTGCAGGATTCACAAAGCTCAAGCATGAATGTGAGCAGAAGTCGCATCACAAAGAATTCTGTATCCAGAATGTGTTGGCTTTATTTACAAACGTAACTGCAAAGCACAGTTGGCATACCTCCAAACTTACCAGTGTTCCAATAGGAGGATTAATAGTGGTGCACATTTGTGGCTATGGACACTGTGTCTGGATCTGTAATGCAGCAGCTCCATTATCACAACTCACATACAGGTGTAGATAGTAGGCTAACTGTGAAGCCAGTAGACACCACTAGGAGACCACAGAAAGGTAGTCTAAGCAGGCTAACACTTTCACAGATGGAAAACTGCAAAGGATATGGCCCCATAGCAGAGCTCAGCATGCAGGAGAAGAAAGAGGAGGCGGCTCCACTTCCAAATACCAATGCCCAGATGGGGACTACAGAGAAAGTACAGTGCCTTCCACTAGGAGCAAACATTCTGTGTGAGATGCCACAGTTTACTGGGTAACAAACTGGAGTACTTGCTACTGGATTATATTGATTTCCTACAGTATCCTGCAAGGTATCACAGCACAAACTGTTTAAAGAGCATTTGATCTCGGTGGGTGGCACTGTACCACAGACAAATGTGCTGGATCATATACGGCAAAGTCATGTTTCTCCTTGCCAGATACATGCTCTGAGAGTATTGTTGTGCGACACTGACTACACCCTCCGATCCCACAGGGACATTGGTAACTGAGGTACCCAGTACCAGTGAGACATGAACAAGGGACTTCTTCACAGCATGATATATTGCAGGGTGCTGACCATACCCATAATCCAGAGTCAGGAGTTTAAGCATTTAAACTCCAATGAAGGAGATCCATATAATTTTAATGCTTCAAAATCAAAGTTTTATTGTGGAGAAAATTCTCTGATACAGAACAAGACAGGTTCGAGGTCTGTCTTCAGTCAGACTGCCCTGGCGCTTTGTCACATAAGGGCTTTGTCAGAGGGCCCTCTGACAAAGCCCTTACATGGTGAAGCAGCCTGTGTCATTGCATCCATAATTTTGTATGGAATTTTGCAGATATGATGGAAGTAAATGGACACACCAATGAGAGGCTAAGTCCCAAGATGGACACAGCATTACTTGCTTTGGTCCCTTTTTTGTGAATAAGGCTCAGTGAGTCTCTGAAGCTCGATAAAGCCCTGTTTTTGTTCCCCAGGTGGCCAAAGGTCCTGTGCACATCCAACAGCCACCTTCCACCCACTGAGTAATGTCTTGCCTCACTGCCCCCCACAGACCTTCTGATAGTGTAACATTTAATATCTAATCTCAACAGTCCCAACTTGCACCTAGTACTATCTTTCAGCAACATCCAGTATTGCTTTCAGACAAATCAGCTATCACTCAATGCTAAAAAAGGTCTCCATGACCTTTGGCACTAGGCAGAAACTTGCCAGCTGTCCTGTCTCCCCTTCTTCCAGACCCTTGATGGTGTTGTGAGTGAGGATGTTTCCTCCTCTAAGTACCATGAGATATGGTTGGATTGTTATCTGAACTTCTCTACTCGTGTGGTGCCATCCACAAGCAATTGCACCCTAAACTTGGGGCATTTTACAAGAACAAAGCAAGTATACTGGTTTCTGCTTGTAGAGGGATTGTCACAAAGATGATTCTACCTCTCTTCAACTACAGCAACACTATATACAGGACTGCTCCCAAGTCCACTCCTGTCAGGCAGGATCCCCTCTTTCACTTGTTCTGCCACTTTGCTCTTGATTACCTCTCCAGAACCCATGATGTTCCCTGTATTCCTTCCTTTCCTTGCCCTCCCTTGATGCCAGGTGCCTCGCTCATTATACTACCTTCATTTTCATATGGTGGCATGGATTCCTCCCATCTTTCTTCCCTCCTCGCCTTCCGTTCTTCCACCTCCTACTCCATCCACAGCTCTGACACTCACTCTCTCATTCTCCCTCCTTTAGAATTCTCTGCTGGTCAAGCTGCTTTCTCCTTTCGCTTCCTCAAACTTTAAAGCATCTTCCCCATTGCTATTCACAATGCTCCCTCTTTCCTATCACTAAAATCCATCCTCCGTGAATTCACTGCTCAGTGTTGCAGTTGCCACTGATCCTAGACTAATCTCACTGCTTCTCCCTCCATATTACCTCCTACCACCTTCTGCCACTAATTCCCATCCCCCCCTGACTTGTCCCCATTGTACACCCATATCCTTTCCCTCGCACAGTTTGCTGCCAGTTGCTGACCTGTTGCTTTTCATATGTTATGTTTTGCAGTACTTGAACACTGTGCTTCCTCTTAACTGTCTACTGTGTGCTATTATTATTGTCATTTAATAATGGTTATTATAATTGTAGCATTATTGATATTACTGATTGCACTCTCCTCATCCTCTTCCCTCATAACACACCAAGAAACAAGCTGTTTAGCTCAGTATGCTTTTCCTAGTGAAACTCTTGACATAAATAGATAGATAGACATACAGACAGGTAGATACCCTTCCCCACCCAGACCACTGTGCTTGACTAGGAGTGATATGGTTGGTGGGCCTAGGCTACATGTAGTGCAGCCAGTAAAAGGGCCCTCAGATAATCCAATGTAGTATTTTTTTTATTGCTATTCTTTGTTAACCGGGTAAGGCCCACTAGGCACAAGTGCCCATTTTTAGGGGCAACCCAGGAGCACTGGGGAGATTAAGTGACTTGCTCAGAGTCACACAGTATGCAAGTGGAAGTTGTGGGAATCAAACCCAGGTCTGTCTGCTGGATATACCAAGCTCATTCACAGCTCATTACTCTAACCTCTAGGGTATACTATCTGAGTGGCTGAACATTGACCTGGGAGCATTGCTAGCATAGATGTTTAGTCAGACACCTCCTCATCCAGAGTGGGTGGCTGCTGTGGTCTGTGTTAGTGCTTTCTACACCCCAGGGCATGCCCCACAACACAAAGTCAGTGACATTACTTACTTTTTTTCTTTATAGAAGTTTCCTAAAATAAAGTAAGGTCAGAATGTAGATTGTAACTGTTATGTGTAATATAGCTTTCAGAAATGTTAGAGACTGTGCAGCTTTAAGAGAATGTGCACTTCCTGTAAGTGTGCCTGTGTTTGAGTCAGTCTATTCTGGTATGTGCTGCTGAATAGAAGTAAAAGGTGAAGGCCTCTATTTCAGTGTAGTGTGGTGTTCTTACTACCAAGACTCTTGTGTGTTTAAGGTACTTATTTTCAGCCATCAAACACAACAAATTGGTGGCGATGGATGGTTGACATTTTCATAGCTCCAGCTTACTGAATTACACCATTTTGTGACTTTCTGTATTGAAGGCAAGCAAGCAGTTTGGAATTGGGCAATATCATGGCAACTTCAGCCAGCTTTGAAATTTTTACAGGAACGGACTGGGATACATGGTCCCGATGGTTTGATCAGTGGTTTATACTTAATCCTGCGATACAAGCTGCTAAAGATGAGCAACAGGATAAGTTTATTCAAGCTGCTTTTTGTACTTTCTTGGGGAGTGAAACCTTCAAACTTGTATGCAGTCTGTGTGCACTGGACCGGCCGGAGGATTTGTCATATCAAGAGCTAAAGGCTAAATTGAATGCACAATACAGTTTAACAACTTTTCCAAGGGCTGAACGTTATAAATTCTACAGTTGCCACCAGAAACCAGGTCAGTCATTACAATCCTATTTGGCTGAGATCAAATGCTTAGCTCTCACATGTGAGTGGAGCAGGGAGCATCTTGAATCTAATCTAGCTGATAAGTTTGTTATGGGGTTGAATAATGAACATCGTATTCAGCAATTACTTTCTGTAAGTGTCAAGAAGTCTACTGAGGAACTTTTACAGTTGGCATAAATGTATGAGGCTGCGGAAAATGAAGCACATGCTAAGATGGACACTAAAAATGAGGTACAAGTAGCTGCAGTAAACCTCAAATCGAAACAGCTCAAACCTAAGTCTAAACCACTGTTTTCAAAGAAAATTTCAACCACTCCACCCAAACTGCATGACCAGTACAAATGTGCATCATGTGGGTCATCTCAGCATAGCAGAGACCAGTGCAAATTCAGAGAAGTTCACTGTCATGCAGGTAAATGTCAGGGGCATAATACTAAGGTTTGCAGGAGCAGGAGAACTGCGGTAGTCAGTTTGGAGAGCCCAGACAGTGTGGTAGTTTCTACTGCACCACAAATGCAGACTAAAGATGTTCCTCCATTCTATGTGTTACTTCAATTCCCACAATTGAGGAGTCAGTTGTGTTTAATGGTAGACTCTACTTCTCCAGTTACTTTTGTTAACCATCAAACATGGTCTGATCTGGATAAGCCACCATTGTCTACTTGTAATAAGTTGCTGCATGCATTTGAAGGGCGACCAGTTCAGCCACTGGACTCGTTTACCATGTTGGTATGCAGGACTGATTCTCCTAGTACACCTTTCACTTTTCTGGTTTCAGAAAAGGGTGTCAACATTTTGGGCAGAGACATCCAGGTTCTTTTATACATTCATGTTGATCCAGCAGATTTTGGCCTACTTGCTGCTGTCCAGGTACCACAAAGCAGTAATCCACCCAAACTTGTGGAGATCTTGCACATGTATCCAGAGTTGTGGAAAGGCCTGGGATGGTTCACAACAGCTAAAGCCAAGCTATTTACAAAGTCTAATGAAGTCCTTAAGTTTTGTAAACCACATAAACACCATTTTGCCTTTAAACTGGTCGTTGGGACAGAATTGGACAGACTGGAAAAAGCAGGTGTGCTGGAAAAGGTTTCAAGTTCAGGTTGGGCCACTCCAATTGTGAGTGATATCTAAACCAGGTGTTAAGGTTTGAATATGTGGAGATTTTAAGGTGAAACTTACTCCAGTACTTAGCAAAGATGTATTTCCTTTACCCTTACCAGAGGAACTTTTTCATAGACTGAATGGTGGTGTGGGGTTCTCTAAACTGGACCTCGCTGATGCATACCTTCAAGTGGAGTTGGATACAGAATCTCAGAAACTGGTAGAGATTAATACACACCAAGGACTGTACAAGTACAAATGGTTATGTTTTGGCTTTAGTTCCACACCTGCTATTTTCCAAAAAGTGATTGAGTAAATGGTGGGTGATATACCAGGTGTTGCTTGTTATTTGGATGATATCATTGTCACAGGCAAAACAGAAGCAGAGCATTCATTTAACTTACAAAAGACTTTAGAGATATTGCAACAACATGGATTCAGACATAGATGAGAAAAATGCCAATTTTGCCAACCAAGTGTCATGCACTTAGGTCACACTGTTGACAAAGATGGAATTTGTCCAAATGATGAAAAGGTGGAAGCCACTGTGCACATGCCTGAAGCACAGAATGTTTCAGATTTGCACTCATTCTTGGCTATGGTGTGCTACTATGACCGTTTCATACCTGGCTTAACCACTAAATGTGCTATCCTAAATGAACTGTTACATAAGGGTACTCCATGGAAGTGGACTAAGGGCCACAGCAAGGCAGTTCAAGCCATCAAGCTCTCTCTAACTGATGTGAATAATTTAACTCATTATGACCCTAACTTACCTATCACATTGACCTATGATGCTAGTCCTATGGTTATAGGAGCTGTCCCTTTCCATACATATCCAGAAGAAGTAGAGAAGCTGATAGCCCATGCTTCATGCAAACTCATTGTAGCTGAAATGAATTATGCCCAGATACAGAGAGGTATTAGCAATTGTGTTCAGAGTCCTGAAATTTTGCCAGTACTTGCTAGGTTGCAAGTTTCACCTGATGACAGATCATAAGCCACTAGTGACAATTTTCAGTCCCAGAAAAAAGGAATTAAAGAGACAGCCACTAGTAGACTTCAATAATGGCCATTAATTTTGTCTGCCTATAACTTCGAGGTTACGTACCAACCAAAGGACCAGCATGGAAATGCGGATGCCTTGTCGAGGTTACCAATATCCAGAGAAATGTAGCTCGATGTGGAACTTAAAGAGGAGCCATTAGTATGCCAGGTGGAGCCAGATAGTTTTCCAGTGCAATTCAAAGATATGGAGGACTCTACTGTTGTGTGTGCAGTGGCGCTACAACAGTTAGATCAGCTTGCAGTACTAGCCCGAGGACATTGCAAATGCAACTAGTCAAGATGTATTTTTGAAACAAGTGTATCAGTATACGCTTGAGGGTTGGCCACAAGGCACTGCTTGTTCGGCTGCAGTACAACCCTACTATACAAAGAGACAGCAGTTATCCATTGCTGAGGGGTGTCTTCTATGGGGATTGTGTGCCATAGTACCCCAATGTTATCACTCAAATGTGTTGACTCTTTTGCATGCAGGCCATCCAGGCATAGCTAAAATGAAATCCCTGGCCAGACTTCACATATGGTGGCCTTCCATTAACAGAGACACATGCCAGGTTGTGCAAAGATGCAAAGGTTGTGCTGTATCGATGGAAAATCCAGCAAGAGCACCAGTTCACCGTTGGGAATGACCAGACCCTGGCAAAGGTTGCATATTGATTTTGCGGGACCCTATTTTAATTCTATGTGGTTACTCTTAACTGATGCTTATAGTAAATGACCAGACATTCATCAAATGTCTTCAACAACTACTGAGAGTACCAACAAAGTGTTGAAATCTATCTTTGCCACCCATGGTTTCCCACAAGTGATTGTCTCGGATAATGGACCACAGTTCATGTCTGTTGAATTTCAAGCAATTTGCCAGCAATGTGGTATCTGCCCTATTTTTTCACCTCCCTACCATCCAAGTTTAAGTAGTGAAGTGGGAACGCATGGTTCAGACTTCTCAAAAGAGTATGGAAAAAGCTAATCCTACTGCACTGACGGCAATGCAAATAGCCCTTTTGGACTTTCTTGTGATGTATCGAACAACCCCACATTGTGTCACAGGAATATCCCCTGCAGAATTGTTGTTTGGATGTCAGATTCTAACTCAGTTGGATCTTCTTCACCCTCTAGGCTATAAGTCAGCAACTGAAATGCTTCCTAAGACTAGATCCTTCAAACCCAATGATCTTGTGTGGGTCAGGATGTATGCAGGCCCGAAGAGATGGATAGAAGGTGTGGTGGAAAAACAGTTCAGAAATATTGTCTATAGTGTTCGACTGACTAACCAGAGGAGAGTGAAAAAACATGTGGACCAATTACATATTAGACTTGAGACAGAACAAAAAAGGGATACCCAGAGTTGGGGTAGTTATCCAGTATCATTTGTTCCAGAAGAAGAACAGAAAGAGATAGTGGAACCACAGCATTTGAGACAAGATGTGGCTGATGCTAATCAGATTCCAGTGCAATAGCTTCGAGTCGTACTACGTCGGTCAGGAGATATAAGAAGTCCACCAAAAAGAATGGACTTGTAGAGATATAGCCTATTGACATAGACTAACTAAAAGAGACATTGCAGTAATAACTTCATCAGTTTTATATTACTTCTGAATTATTGATTCAAGCATTTCCCAGCTAGATCAGGAGGGATTGCTATGTGTAGTATAGCTTTAAGAAATGTTAGAGACAGTACAGCTTTAAGAGAATGTGCACTTCCTGTAAGTGTGCCTGTGTCTGAGTCAGTCTCCTCTGGTATGTGCTGCTTAATAGTAGTAAAAAGTGAAGGCCTAGATTTCAGTGTGGTGTCGTTTTCTTACTACCAAGAATCGTGTTTAAGGTACTTATTTTCAGCTGCCAAATACAACAGTAATATTAGAACTACAAAGCACTAATACAGACTATACCAGCCACCCACTCTGGAGGAGGAGGTGTCTGACTAAACATCTATGCAGCAATGCTCCCAGGTCACTATTCAGTCTCCTGGCCTCCTGCTCTTTCTCCCTTCCCAAACCATCCTCTAACATGGGTAAATCAGCCTACGCCTATAGCCTCCCCTCTCTCTGGAACTCTCAAACTTCTCTCCTACGTAACTCCCTCTCTCTTACCTCAGTCAAATCTCATCTGCACCTGCTTCCCATCCCCACCTGCTTCCATAACAAATTATAGTGCATACACTCTCTGTTACTGTCTGCTTGGTATTATAACCACTTCTGACATCACTTTGTACCTGGATGCTGTTACTGTTGCCTGTGTATTGTTCAACTGTATCCTGTGATATTTTTATTTCTTGTATTTGTTTTTCTGTATATTTTGTTTGTTTTTCATCCAATGTTCCCTCTCCCTGGGTTGCACCTGGAGACAAGGCTTGGCTCAATGTGCCTTTCCCAATTACCAAATGTTTAAATAAATAAAATAAATAAAAAAATACATAGGTAGGTCGTTTTCCCTATAGCAAAACTGTAGATTTACCACTTTGCATACCATGGTACTTGTATCTACAGTGGTGCCAGCCACAATACAATGCAGTAACTTGCAGTTAGTGACATGTCACAAAAAACTGCATGACAAAGAGCTTAACTGCCATTGAATTACACTGTTCCCTGCAATATTCTGCAGAATTTTTTGTGATACACTATGTTGCATCCTAATAATAGTAGTAGTAGTAGTAGTAAAAAGCATGTATTTTTATACAGGATACAAAAATGACTTCTTGTTTTAAGCACCATTATGATAAAATCCTATTTACAAGGCGTTCCTGTCTTTCCTGGCTGGCACCGCTGCATATACTACAGTACTAAAATAAATAACAGACAGACATTACACTCAATCAATTATGACATCACCAACTTGACAAATCTTTTACATTTCTTACCTCTCCTAACATCCTATAATGGATCCAATATACTGCTTTCCTTACAAACTTCCTACCCTGTACGCTAATTCCAAATGTTCTAAATGGACATAATACTGAGGTTCTGACATCATGCCTGGTTGAGATTATGACTGCAGTATCCTGAGTAGTTCCACAGAGGGTGAAACATATATGTCTGTATGTTATCATACTCAGTTTATACTGGATTAGATGTGCAAGCCTGTTTAAAAGGTGTTGTCTGTTCTGGTAAAGTCTTGTCAGCCTGACTTGCACAAAGATTTGCACACCCATGATGCCGTGTTCTGTAATTCAGAAATGAGGCTTAAGAGTATAAGTGTGGTTTGGAGAAGGGCACCAAAAGTCAACAATTTGGGTGTTTCTTTTCTCCTAGCTTTGTATTGCAAATACAGAAACATAGACTTTGATGGCAGATAAGGACCACTTGGTCCACCCATTCTGCCCATTTCCCTACCTATTGGATAAGCTGCAGATCCTAGTTAACCAACAGCCTTCTTCCTCCTGCACCCCATCAGAAATGCCTTATGTCTGTCCCATGCATTCTTGAATTCCCCCGCTGTTTTTGACCCCACCACCTCCCCAGGAAGGCTGTTCCATGCATCCTCCACCCTTTCTGTGAAAAAGTACTTCCTCACGTTGCCCCTGAGCCGTTCCTTCATATCTTCAATTGTGCCCCCTTGTTCTTGCACCTTTCTTTTTCTGAAAGATGCTTCCCTCTTGGACAGTTGATTACCTTGAGGTACTTGAAAGTTTCTATCTTGCCCCCCCTTCCTTTCCTCGAGGGTATACATATTAAGCTCCTTTAGTCTCTTCATATGGCTTCTGGTGCAGACACTGCACCATTCTAATTGCCCTACTCTGGACTGCCTCCATCCTGTCTATGTCCTTGCAGAGATGGGGTCTTCAGAACTGTATGCAGTACTCCAGATGGGGTTTCACCAACTGCCTGTACAGAGGGATAACAACTTCCTATTTTCTACTGGTGATGCCTGTCCCTATGCATCCCAGTATCCCCCCAGCTCTCCTTTCTGCCTTCTCACATTGCTTGCTTACCTTTAGGTCATCTGATAAGTCTACACCCAGGTCCCTTTCCATTTTTGTTGTTGTTAGTACCCCCCATTATGTATTCCTGGGTTTTGTTTCCCAGGTGCATTACTTTGCACTTATTTGCATTGAATCTAAGCTACCATACATTTGACCATTCCTCCAACCTTGCCAAGTCCCTTCTCATCCTTTCCACCCCCCTTGTGTATCAACCCTGTTGCAGATCTTTGTGTCATCTGCAAAGAGGCATACTGTTCCTTCTAGCCCCTCCTCAATGTCACCTATAAAGACATTAAAGAGGACTGGTCCCAGTACTGAACCCTGTGGTACCCTATTAGTAACCCCCCTTTCTTCAGAGTGGACTCTGTTTACTATCACCCACTGCGTCCTGTTGTCCAGTCAATTTTTTACCCAGGGTACCACCCTGGGACCCACTCCCAGGCTTGCTAACTTGTGTATTAATCTTTTGTATGGGACTGTGTCAAATGGCTTGTTAAAGTCTAGGTAGACCATATCCACAGCCCCTCCCTGGTCTACTACTTTGGTCACCCAATCAAAGAAATCTATAAGATTCATCTGATATGACCTTCCCACTGTGAATCCATGCTGCTTTGGGTCCTGTGCCTTGCTGGCCTCCAGGTACTCAACAATTCTTTATTTCAGAAGTGATTTCATCATTTTCCCTACCACTGAGGTCAAACTAACAGATCTGTAGTTTCCTGCCTCTGCATTGCTCCCACTTTTGTGAAGGGGAATCACATCTGCCCTCCTCCAGTCCTTAGGTACCACACCATCCTCCCATGATTTGTTAAAAAGGGTAGACAGTGGTGTCACTAGTTCTCCTCTTAGTTCTTTTAGAATTCTGGGGTGAATCCCATCAGGCACCATTGCTTTGTCCACCTTTGGTTTTAGGAGTTCTTGCAGGACCCTTTCTCCTGTGAATGGACTGGTATCAACCTCCTATCCAGAGTGCTTCTATTGTTTGGTTTAGGTACCTCCCCCTCCTCTTCATAAGTGAATACTGAGCAAAAGTATTCATTCAGTATCTCTGCGTTTTCACTGTCACCTCTGGCCCCTTCCCCTTTATTAAGCCACACTATCCCTCCCTTGGTCTTTCTTCACTCCCTAATGTACCTATAAAAGGTTTTATCCCCCTTCTAGAATGAGTTGGCTATCTTTTCCTTGGTTTGGGCCTTTGCTATTCTGACTGTCTTCCCCGTTTCCTTTTGCTTTAACTGATACAGTTCTCTGTTGTGATCCTTCTGTGATTTCTTATACTTCCTGAATGCTTAATGTTTCTCCATAACCTTCACCTCCACCTCTTTTAAGAAACATAGTGTTTTTTTTCCTTCATTTTGTTTTGTTTATTTGCTTCACACAAAGGCTTGTTGCCTCTGTGATGGCAGTTTTGATGTTTCCCCATTGTTTCTACACCCCTCCTTCCTGCCCATTTGCTAGTGTATTCCTTAGGCACAAACTCCTATTTTACCAAAGTCAGCCCTCCTAAAGTCCAGTACCCTCACTTTTGTATGGCTTGACTCTACGGCTGTGTTTATAGTGAACCACACTGCTTGGTGGTCGCTTGTTCCCAGATGGCTACTCACTTCTAAATCTGAGATCCTCTCTCCGTCCTCATTTGAGAGTACCAGGTCTAAGACTGCTCCCTCCTGAGTGGGTTCCAACACTAGCTGTCTGAGGCATACCCCTGTAGGGCATCAAGAATGACCCTGCTCTTGGATGTGGCTGCAGCAAATGTGCTCCAGTTAACATCTGTCATATTCGGGCCCCCATCAACAATATGTCCCCCCTTTTCTGCCATTCTAAGGATGCCTCCTATCATTTCCATGTCCATTTCCTCCCCCTGAGATGGGGGTCTGTATACAACTCACATGCGGATTGTGGTGCCATTTCCTGTCTCCAAGGTGACCCACAGTACTGTAGTAGCCACAGACATTGCCAGCTATTTCCAGATATTTTCGTGAAATTTCTAAAGAGTTTCTCTTTGCAGCCCCTACTGTGGAAATGCAGAAAGCAGGAGATTTCTCTAGAAATGACACACAAATTTTGGGAAATAGCTGGCAATGTCAGTGGCTACTACTGTACCTCCTCTCCTCTCTAACCTTTTGTTCCATTGTTTTGATTCCTTCCCTTACGTAGAGAGCTACTCCACCCCCTCTTTTACCCTCCCTGACCCTCCTGTAGATTGTCTACCCTGGTATGTTGACATCCCAGTCATGGTTCTCTATGAACCATGTTTCTGTGACTACCATGATATCCAGGCATCCCTCTTCCGTCAAGGACACTAGTTCAGAAAAGCTTTTTACCCAGACTATGAGCATTGATACTCATCACCCTCCATTTTTTGATGGTCTTACCAATTTTAGCCCCATCCCTGTCCTTACTGCCTTTGCCTTTTTCTCCATTTACCCCTGCCTTGCTCCCTATCTACCTCTCTACCTTGGTGTTTACCTCGCTAACTACACTGCTTTGTAGAGGAAGGCTGAGAATTCCCTGCTTCTTTTCAGTGCCCCCCCGCTAGTTTAAAAGCTTGCCAATGAAGCACTTAAACCTGTCACCTAGGATCCTGGTTCCCCTACCGGACAGATACAGACCATCGTGCCAGTATAGGACTGTGTCTATCCAGGTGGATTCCCAGTCCCCAGTGAAGCCAAAACCCTGTATTTCCTGCAAACTGTCTCTGTGGTATGTTCACTCTGAATGTAATAAATGGACTCAACCTTAAAACCAGACAACCATAGAAAAAGGGTTTCTCAACTGTTTGAGTCCCTTCAGCATGCAAATTTTAAAAGCAACTTAATTTAATAAAAAAGGGCTTTCAACAGTGTGAGCCACCCCCTTCCCAACAAGTAAGCATTAACCCATGAGATAGCAAGGGTCTCGGAGAATTAATCCTTGCCGGGGTTGGGGGTGGGGTGGGATCTCAGGCTACAGGCAAAGTGCCTCCAACCACCAAGGCATGGATTAATTGTACAGTAGATCCAAACTGTCACGTGACGTCATGCCCAACACCCCCATCAGATTAAAGAGCAGCTGACACCTTCAAGAGAACTTTAACAAATCATAATATTTAGATAAAGTTCTGCTTGTATTTCACATTTGTTCTTTATTCCTCCTCCCCATTATTTATTGCTGAGGTCATTTGCATGAAAATGGGCTTTTTGCTCCTGAAGAGTTCATCTATTTCTGTTTCTGTCTCCTTACATGAGGTCATAATGCACTGCTTGTGACATCACAGTTACTCTCATGGCAACAGATTGTGATGTCACAACAGAGCATTATGACTTGAAGTAGGGAGTAAACTATAGAGGCAGATTAACTTGAAAGTAACTGCAAGGGATAAAAATCATGTATTTATGCACATATTCTCAGTAATAAATAACAGGGAGGAGAAATCTAGAATATACATGGAATACAAGCAGAATGTTACCTAATTATTATGTTTTTCAAAGTTTTCTTTGAGGCATCAGCAGCTCTTTAATTCTCCAGTAGACCTTTCCTGTCTCGGCAGTTAATGCTAACTTATAACATGACTCTGGGAAATGGACACTCCGGATTCACTGAAACAGGTCACCTGACCATGGATTAGTTCCCAAGTAATCCACTCTTGGGAGCATTAATCAATGGTTGAAATCAAGAACGAGCATTGTGTATTGGGGGCAGGGGTATTGAAACTCGGCTGCCAGTGTGAAGCCACTGAAGTGGCTGGTTGCAGGGCAACATGATCGTGACAGTTGGTGAACCAGGTGGACAGCAGTACTGTTGTGTGTGTGTGTGTGTGTGTGTCTGTCCCCCCACCTCCCCTTTGCATGTCATGGTGTTAGGAGAAATCTCTGCTTTCGGGTACACAGAGCTTGCTGTATGTGAGAAGCACTTTTCCAGTGTTGGAAAGAGCATTTTGAGGGGTAAAATGCAGTCCATTCCTTGGGGACAGTGAGAGGTATGACAGGGAGTGGGTGCAAATCGGATAGGTAAGGCCCTGTTCACACTGATCTCTCTTTGACAAAACGTTTTTAAAAATGTTTTGTATTCCGTTTTCAAGCACAGTCATTAGTGCATCCACACTGCAATCCAACAACTGTGCCTGCCTGCTTCAGTTTCCAGGCATGCTTGTTGCAATATCAGGCACTGAGAACAGGCATGGTGACAGGTCAGGGCACAAGTTACATCATTCAAACTGGGAGCTCTGCACAAGGTTGGGGATGTAAGTTACATTATCCCCTTTTCTTCTGGGCAGCAGTACAAACATGACATAGATTGAAGGAGGTTGTCTTAAACTATGTTAATGCATGGTTCACATCCGCAGTACAGTTAACACAGTTTAAGGCAACCATTTTGGTCTGAAACCGTGCTCAAAACCTGCTCCCATCATGTTTGGAGCACAGTTTTGGAACATGTTCTACCATGCTACAGTGCGGGTGTAAACTGTGTTTGCTGGTCTTGTAAAGTTATGGGCTGCCGGTAACGTTACAAGACCACAAGTGTGGACAGGGCCTAAAAGGTGGGCTACGCTACAGGTTGACTGACTTTTGCTGGAGTGCCAGTCCTGTTTCAGAGGTCTCTGTTTCACCAAGACCCACACACAGTAAGAGTGAAAAACCCAACTGGTCTCCTGTTCTCTGACCCACATCACATGTTTTGCAATCGTTCCCCTTCCCCCATGTCTTCCTCAGGGCAACAGATAGAGGAGACAGGTCAGCTCTTGTTCTTCTGGATCTCTCTTCAGCATTTGACACCATGGATCACTTCATACTTCCAGATTGCTTTAAAGAATATTGTGGACTCGCTGGTACTGTCATCAACTGGTTTGAGTCCTATCCTTTGGGCAGGAAACAATGGGTGGTGATGGGAAATTTCTTCTCATCCCCAGGGCTCCTGCCTTGTGGAGTTCCTTAAGGTTCAATTTTGTCACCAATGTTATTCGCAGTGTACATGCTACCCCTAGATGCATTCATTAGGCATTACAGTTTGTGTTTTCACTCTTATGCAGATGATAGCCAACTGTATACGTCCTTTGCCTCTTGAACACAGGACACCATGGAAGTGCTTAGCAACTGCCTGGTTGAGATCAATGATTGAATGTCCTCCAACTGGTTGTGACTTAATCCCAACAAGATTGAGGTTCTAGTGATTGCATCAGATCACAGGCATGATGGGAGTACCTCTGGTGTAGCGACAGGATTGGTCCTGAGATCTATTCCGTTGATGGCTTCCCCTAGGGTGAGAAGTCTTAGCATCTTCCTGGGTGACAGATTGGCACTTGATGCACAGGTGTCATCTGTGGTCCAGAGAGGTCTTTACGGCTTCAGGAATGTCACCAGGATTAAACCCCTAGTTCTGCCCGAAGACCTGCTAATGCTGGTACATGCCTTTGTCACAACCAGGCTTGATTACTGTAACTCTCTGTATTTCAGGGCCAATGGAGAGACCCTCTGCCTGCTGCAGCTGGTGCAGAACATGCTGGCTAGTTTACTGATGAGCCTGTCTAGGTCTTGTCGCATGAGCCCAGTCCTGCAAGCTCTGCACTGGCTGCCTGTCAGGTGGAGGATAATCTTCAAGGTGGGCTTGCTCACCTATAAGACCCTATATGGACTGGGCCCTGGCTACCTGACTGATCTTCAGGCACCTGCCCCCTCGATCCACCCCTTCTGCTTCTCCACCCAGGGCCTCTTTGGGGTTTCAAGGTCCAGGTTAAAAACTTTCTGTGACCGAGCATTTGACGTCACCACACTGACCCTTTGGAACTCACTGCCCATCTTTGTTAGGGAGGCCCTGACGGTGGAAGCTTTCAAAGGGGTCTAAAGATTCACCTCTTTAAATTGATCTACCTGGACTAACCAAAGCTATCTTTATGTTCTAAATATTGTATTTATTGTTTTAACCTGTATTTATGAAAGTATTCTATAATTTATTTTTGAAATGTATTTTATCTGTGTTACCCTGCCTGATTTTATGTAAGGAGCTCTGGGATGGGGCACCATATAAATAAACAATACCTACCTACATATCTACCCCCAATCATAGCCTTCAATCCTGCTGGCTGTTCAGTGGCTCACTCCTCCTGGATGATGTCAGTGCCGCTGCAGACATTGTACATGGCTTGCTCCCTTTCTGTTACTCCCAACGGGCTACTGCGACTTCAGTCAGAGTGACAGACCCATTGGAAAGCCATGTTAGAAGTGTATCATGCTTGCCATGTTACAAGCACATGAACTCACTTAACAGCATGGGTCTATTGTAGAATTAATCCACGCCTGGGGAGTTGGAGGCACTCACCCCAATACGTTTAAAAGCAATTTGTAAAAACAACCTATAAACAACCTATAAACAGTCTGGGTTTGCATCCCATCAAGCACATTTTAAGAGCAGTAAACTTTCATGAAAAAAATGCTTTTAAACTGTTTTGTTTCACTCACCAACAAACACATTTAAAAGCAATAAACTGTCATGACAAACAGCTTCCTCAACAGTCTGACACTCTCCACTAAGCATTTTAACAGCAACAAATGTTCATGAAAATGGTCTTCCAAATAACTGGTGTTCACTCTTCAACAAGCAACTTTTAAAAACAAAAAACTTTCATGAAAAAAAAAACTGTTTTCCAAACAGTTTGCATTCACTCCCCAGCAAGGGCATTTTGAAAGCAAGTTATGTTTATCTAAGCAGCTGTCCAACAGTCTGTGTTTACTAACCAACAAGCACATTTTAAAAGCAACATTCTAAAATAAAATAAACACTGAACACACCTACTACTGGGGGTGTTCAACTGTTTCCAAACACAGAGAAACTAAGCTGAGGAACAGAGCACTCCGGTACCACTGAGGCTGACGGTATCCATGTTCCACTGTCTCACTTATTTGATCTACAAATCATATGACTGGCTGGTTCCTCCACAGTCCATTAGAATCAATAGCAATCAAGTAAGTGATTAACTGCTGCAGTATTCCAACATTTTTACATTTCTAAAACAGTTAGAATAAAGTTGTTTTCCAACTAGCCCAAATGTATTATATATAACAACCAGTGGAAAGTGATGTGTATCCATGAAATAGTATCATTTCCAGGGGCTAGAGATCTCAACACCCTCATTACTCTTTAGGCTTATGGTTTATTAGCACGATAGCACTTCTTGATTGCCTTATTTACTTGTACACTATACTTTTCTATAATTTTTTCAATATATTTTTGATCATCTGTCTGCATTCATATTTTAGTCTTTGTTCCTCTGCTTGATTCTCATCTCCTACCTCATTATCTAGTGGCTGACAACATCTACCATTAGAGGAATGGCCCAATACCATATATCTCCAGTTCAGAACCTTACACGGTGCACCCTTTTGGGATCACCCACAGTAGAGCCTGGCTCAGCTTCTCTTGAAGCAGACCAGGATAACTTGTATGCATGGTTGAAGAGAGAAGAACCAGAGATGGGGCTGAGACTGATGAGTGTGATGGGGCCCTACTTCATTCATCAGTCCAAGGATGTTGATGCCTTCTTAAGTTCCTCCCAGCTTACAGCCATCTAGGCTACACTGATGCCAGACTGTGGGAAGAAGGCAGCACTACATGGTCTGCCCTCTGACAAAGACCTGAACTTGAGGTTAAATACTGGGGTGCTGGTCCGGCTCCTTACATGATCTTTGTGGTGGTTACTGCGCTGATAAAATAAAATATGCAATGGTTATCCCCAAACATCGTTTGTGAGAGACATTATTTGTTCTGAAGTCCTGAAGCCCTGTTTCCTGGTAGTGCACAGCATTTTTGTCTTGTGTATCCACAACATCAAGGCTGCTTTGCAGTCTGCCATGGGTGGTTCTAGAGCAGGTCCCCTGACAAAGCTCCACTTCAGCGATGTGCCAGGGTACCTGGACCGGGGAGGTTAATATCCACCTTTTTGTTCCTACCTTCACTACTATAGCCTCTGTGTGACTACTTGCACAAATAAATTGTGCCGCAGTTATGAAATATATATAACAAGTCACTCAATGTACAACTTAAGTATCCAGTAGTGATATACAAACTATACACAGTTCACAAACAAATTACTGAATATAGCCTGACACATGAGAGTGGGAGAGGGAAGATGAAAAGGGGTTAGCGGAAGACAGGACCTCAGAACGGCAGATTTCAGTAAAATTTGGTAAAGGGCCAGGGAACACTGACGGGAATAGAGGGAGATCGAAGGGGTAGAGGAAAACTTTGTAGTAACTGAGTGGGCCATTTTCAAGGTGACTGACTTTTTTATTAGAAAAAGTAATTAAGAGAAACTAGTATAAAAGGCTAATTTGGTTCCTCAAGGAAGTAAGGGAGGTGGTGGGAGCCAAAAGGAATGCTTTCAAAAGATACAGGAACATGCAGGGAGAAGAATGCGGGGGTGTCAGAGCAAGCTAAAAGCGTCAAAGAGGGTGGTCAGGAGAGCAAGAGCAGACACAGAGTTGCACAATTCTGAATGTGTCAAGGTAGGGAGACTTTCTTAGATACAGTAGGTGAAAAAGAAAACAAGGGGAATAGATAGACCCTTGGGGGACAGTAGAGGATGATCGCACAAGGCTAATGTTTTAAGCAATTACTTTTGCTCAGTATTCATGGTGGAGAATGAAGCGCCTCTACCAGAGATGGTGTTAAGATCTCCACAAGGGAAAGCAGGAAATGGAGTGGGTAGTGGTAATGATAGACAGGGTAAGGAAGGGTCTTGCAGTCCTCGGTAGATAAGGCACCAGGAACAGATGGCTTACATCCAAGGGTGATTACAGAGTTATTTTCACAGCTGGTTGAGCCCCTGTCTGAGATGTTAAGAAGCCTGTTGGAATCTGGTGTTGTGCTGGGTGATTGGAGATCAGCAGATATAGTTCTGTTCTATGGGGATGCAGGTAAAACATGGGAAACTACTGACCAGTCAGACTTGCCTCCACTGTAGGTAAGCTGATGGAGACCCTGGTCAAAGAATGCCTAGTGGCCTACCTACAGTAAATGAGTTACAGGATAACACACAGCATGGATTGGGGCAGAGAGATAATCTCAGAGCAAACTAGTAGTATTTTTGACTGGGTCAAAAGGGCAGTTAATTCCATACCTCTATTCCACTTCAATTTTAGCAAAGCATTTGCCTGAGTGCCACACGGGATGCTGCTGAGGAAGTTTGAAGACCTGGGAATGGAGAGGGAATTGGCCTGATGGATTGGGAACTGGCTGGGGAGAAAACTAAAAGGGTTACAGTGAATGGGTCAAGTCAGAGGACTAGGGGACCACGAGCAGGGTGCCCTAGGGATCAGTCCTGGGATCAGTCCTATTCAATATGTCCCTCAGTGATATAGGGGAGGGCATCCAGGGTGAGATGTTTCTCTTCAGATGACATAAAAAAATGCAGCAGACTAGATGGTGATGAGAAAGTGAGGGAGTTAAAGAGGGATCTGGATAAGCTGGAGAAGTGGCCCAAAATATGGCAGTTACGACTGAATGCCAACAAGTGCAAATTGATGCACATAGGGACGAGGAATCTACATAGAAAGTATTGAATGGGGTGGTTAGGCTGGACACAACATCATAGGAACAGGACCTGGGAGTCATCATTAGCAACTCTCTGAAACAATCCAGTCAATGAAATAAAGTCTACAGCAAGGCAACATGGATCCTAGGATGCATGTGAAGGAGATTTGACAATAGGAGGAAGAAGTTGATTCTGTCCCTGTATAGGTCATTGGTGAGACCTCACCTGGAGTGCTGTGCCTCATTCTGTAGTCTGTGCAAGAGAAAGATGAGGGAAAAGTAAGACCCTGTGCAGTGAAGGTCACCAAGATGATCCAGAGCCAATACGGCAGATCCTATGAGGAACGATTTGAGGACCTAAACATGTATTCTCTAGAGGAAGAAGGGAGAGGAATGAAAGGAAAGAGGCATACAAGTTCATGAGGGGACTTAGTATAGTGAACTGTGAATACCAATTCAACCAGGATAGCAGGGGTGCCACGAGAGGACAAAATGGAAGCTATTTGGTGGAAATTTTAGGAGAGATGTTAGGAAATTTTACTTCACAGAGAGGGAGGTGGAGCCATGGAACAGTTACTGACATAAGTGATGGAGGCAGGGTTTATAAATGGGCTCCAGTTTGGCTGGGAGAGGATAAAAGGGCTGATCATTTCAGAAGAAGGAGCTAGGGAAGTGGGGAAGCTGAAGGGGAGAAGGGGGTTTGAGGTATAAAACCACTTTGAGACTTTATATCTGGGAGATAGAAAAAAAAACTCTTAAAGGGCAGACTGGATGGAGATGTTGTCCTTATTTGCAAGTAATGTCTACACTTCTATGTTCTAAATAGGAGAACATGGTATAATGGTAGAAAAAGGCAAGAAGAGGGAACATATGATTGGTTGAGGGCTGGTCAATCATACAGGCCCACTGGACCACCAAAAGGGACAGCTGGATCCCAACTTTAGTGGTAAGCCAGCAGGGTGGTCAGGTATACCTCTCAACAGTGTCTCATTAAAGGGGGCAATATGGCAGCAGGAAGGTAGCAACCAGCAGGTAGTCTATGTGAAACAGACTAGAAGTCTGCTCAAATAATGTGAAAAACCACTAAATCTGCTCCTGTGAAACAGCACAAGTTTAAAGATATTGGAATGGAAAAGCAGCAAGAGAAAAGAAAAGAATGATTACTTTCAAATAAGCGGCAATGTCCATTAAATGTGTGCCCCACTGGAGCCCAGGCATGGAAGCAAAGAAGGGTAATTTGGTTGTGGCATCCGTCTCTGCTCTCTTTGCCAATCAGCAGACCATATACCCCAAACAAAACTAGAACTGATTGGTAAAAGATAGAACCCACTCACCCAGGTTAAGTAAAGATACTTGTTTATATATTGTAATATTTCGTCAAAGCTTATTTATTGAAGATGCAGTGGTAGAGAACAAATGTTTCGGATTGTATCCTTCATCAGTGTACACACCATATCTAGTTTTGATACTTCATACTGCTTATTCCTTTTTCCATTTAGACATTATTTCTATTAATATAAACAGTAACTGGGCTTTGTAGTGCAATCTTTTTTTGCCCTTGTTAAAGTTTTTTTTAGAAGTTTTCTGCAAGTATTGTAGCATGCCCTCCTGCTTTATCTTAATGGAGGGAAAACTTCTAAAAAAATTTAACAAGGGTGAAAAAAGATTGCACTACAAAGCCCAGCTACTGTTTGCATTAATAGAAATAACATCTAAATAGAAAAAGGAATAAGCATCATGAAGTATCAAAGCTAGATATGGTGTGTACACTGATGAAAGATACAATCCGAAATGTTTGTTCTCTAACACTATATCTTCAATAAATAAGCTTTGATGAAATATTACAATATATAAACAAGTATCTTTACTTACTTAACCTGGTTAAGTGGGTTCTATCTTGTACCAATCAGTTCTAGTTTTGTATGGTTTGTTAAGATTGGTGGCAGAAACACTCCCTTACGTCTATTTTTCTTTCTAACGAGGTTAGCTGTACTGGTTCTTTACTTAGCATATCCTAAAAAACAGCTTTCTCAAATGTAATTTTCTCTGCTGAATAGCCTTCTCAAAATCAGGAAAGCAATCAAAAAAACATTAGAAACTGTGTCCAAATCAAGATGCTTTGTTGTACCAGTTAGCTGCTCAAACAAACTTGAAACATGTACTGTAGAAGCAGTGAAAGAAAAGAGTAACGAAAGTAATAATATATCAAGAAATTAACTAATAAAATTGCTATGAATTAAGCATTTGCAACCACTAACACTGGTGATTATGTTGCAATTCACAAAAAAATTAAGCCGCTTAAAAATGCAGTGTGCCACAGAAATGTTAAGTTGGCCAGACTCCCTGACAAACTTAAATACTGTTTAAAAATGCAAGAGATTTACTTAAAGACACTTTCACAAATGCTCTCTCATTTCTAGCAGATAATCTGCTCTTTTTTATTTTACATTTTTTTTTACAAGGAAAGACTCACCAAGCAGAGGCTTGTTCCAGGTGCATCCTGAGAGCACAGGAAAGTTAGGTGAATTGCTCGTAGTCATACATTATGCAAGTGGCATCTTTATAACCTTTGTATCCTTTGTAACTAAGGTGCAGGGGTGTAGCCAGGGATTTCATATCTGCACACCAAGTGGACTCACTGCTATCCCCCCCACCCCGGGTGTAGCCAGACAATATACAAATGTACACCAGGACCATGTTTGTTGCCTCATTTGGCACAATAAATACAATTTTTGTATTCCATGACAATGATTGGTGCCATGTATGGGTAAATACAAATGCCATGCATTGCTCCCTAAGACACCCACATACCAGCCCAGAGCCTGTAAAGCTGTATTGTCCTTGGGATGCAAAGACAGTATTAGTGACCAGTCCTTCTAGTTTCAACTCCTATGAATAAAATTACAGAAAGGTTCAAGCATTTTCTTTGTTAGTTTTCATGGAAAAAGGAAGCAGTTCAGAGCCTATTTGCTACCCCCTTAAATAAAATTGCACACCATGGAGTGCTTGGAGTATGCCTGGCTACACCCATGCTAAGGTGTAGTAAGTGGTAAGTGAAAAATTGGCTTATTCTGAAAAAAAATCCATGTTGCAATTAAATATGGTTGAATTTGATTCTGAGCTGAAATAAATTTATAGGAAATCAAATGGTTGTATGCAGTTTAGCCTTTGACTCAAACAAATATATGATTCTTCACATTACTAGACTTAGAGGTGCAATCCCCCTATCGTGAATGCAAATGATAGATTTCCTGGTTAGCTTTTGCATCACAAATGAGAAAAGTGCACTTTCTGCATACCACAAAGACACTGTGGTGTTAGGGGGGTTATCGACAATGGAATGTGTAAAATGTAGCATAAGCTTGAAAGACGAGTGTATAAATTTTTATAAGTTGAACAGTTAGATATCTTCATAAAAAGCAAATATCACCAGCAATTAAGATTCCCTACAAACTGAATCAGAGACTATCTAATTTAAGCAGCTCTGCCTCAGCCCTATCCACAGAATCTGCAACACTGATGGACATTCTCTAGTCTTGAAACAGTGAAGCAATGCAGATGGTCACACTGTGAATTTGAAAGCTGACTTGATTCTACAGTTATTGTAGAACTGATTTTAGGTACAGGGAGTGGGGTGGGGGACAACTGATAGGAATATATAAAACCTAACTTTATAATTTATGTGACTGTTTAGTGCACCCTACATCTTGATGTGTTTATGAGATTTCTAATGACTTATGCAATGATTTTGAGAAGTAATGTTATAGACGATGAACATTGAGGAAACGTCTTGTTTCCTTTGAGGAATAAACTATATTAAAATTGCTGCATCTTCTGTTGCCCCTCACTGGATTGAATCATATTGATTTATTCTCTGTTATTCTAATGAGCTGCTAGAGCATGGTTCTATGGAAGGAGTTTTTACTTGTGTGACATGACTTACGTGGTTTGTGATGAGTTAAAGGCCACCCTGTTTCCCCATATGGAAGGTTGTATAAGGTTCCTGGCAAAATATACTTTGTTTTAATTGTTCTATACTGTAGATGCATTTGCTCTGATTTACCCTAGTTCTATTATTGCTAGTCCTAGAATATTTCAATATGTTCTAACTAGTTAAGTTCATTCCTCCTCAAGTTCATTCCACACTATTTGCAAGACATCCTGTGTCCCTACCGCCCCCTCCATCCTCTACATTCCATTGATGAGGGATTGCTAGAGGTTCCCAGGGTCTGTTTGAAGAACTCAGGGGTGAGATCCTTTGCTTTTATCGCCCCAACCCTGTGGAACTCTCTACCTTGTCAGGTTAGAGAGTGCCTGTCCACCGAGACTTTTAAAGCTGCATTAACAAGCATTTGTCAATGCCGAATGTTTGCTTACTGGCATTGGCAGTGGTAGTGTAGAAGTTACAGAGCTGCATAATAGGAATGGCAGTGAAGTATTGAACTGAAGCCATCCCCACCACCACCCTGCAGACAGTGACAGGCATTGGGGTGTGCATTTGGGTTGTCAGGCATAATGGCCATGCCATTTCACCACCCACTCTGCGAGACTGACAAGTGTCACACGTGTTCATAGGGGTCTTTGGCCCTTATGCGCACCCTATTTCATTAGGAAATATGGTGAAGATGGGTGCAATATAGGAGAATGGGTGAAGTTTGGGGTCAAGAGTCCAAGGCATACCCGATGCCTCCAGTGACTGCAGGGTGTGAATGGTATGAGCATCACAGGCAAGAATCCCAAGTCACACCCCTGATTCCTGTCATTCTCTATAGGGTTGGGCAATTTAGTTGAAAAGCCTAATACCTCAGGCATTCGTTGGTATTTTAACTCAAATTTTCAACATGTTTGTTTTGTGACCCCACCTCATGAACAGGGGAATATCAGTTTGGTAGCGAAGCTGCTTATGCACAGTGACTACGGGATTTTAGCACCACGGGTGCAAAATATTCTGAACAGGCTGTAAAAATGACAGCTGTACTCTGTCATGGGGAGGTTAAAAATGGCTATGTTGCAAATGTAGTAAAATATTTAAAAATGGTGACGTCACACGGCGTACATAGAAACTGTGCAACGCACCCGTTATATAAGTAGGCTGGGGATATTTTATAGCAGATTGTCAACTCAGGCATTTTGGTGCCTCCGATCATGAACAGTGTCACTGTGATTTTCTTTATCTGTGCCGAACAATGATTTCCGACTGGCGACCACGCATCTCTGCACTGAGAAATTAGCAAAACACTTACGGCCATGTTGTGAAAATGGCAGCTGTACTGTTCATAAGAAGTGTTGAAAAATGCCACTAGTGAAAATCTGGACTGAAAATATTACAAAGTCATGAACTAACAAGGATGTGTGGAAACTGCACAATGCTCACTGTAACACAGTCATTTTATGGACTTTGTCACCAAATTTTCAACATAGCCATTTTAAGACCTCTGCTCATGAACAGCGTAACTGTGATTTTCTTAATCTGTCCTAAACATTGCTGCACACCAACAGCACCATTGATAGCTACATGTGCAATAACACATTTTGGGTGACATATGAAAAATTGCAGCTGTACTGTTCATAAGGAAGTTTAATAAAATGGACATGTTGAAAATCTAGAGTGAAAATATTAAATTTGCAAACTTATGAGCATGCATAGGAACTGTGCAACGCACGCTTGTAAAAGTCATTTCTAGGCATTTTTCCACCAAGTTTTCAACATAGCCATTTTAAGACCTCTGCTCATGAACAGTGTCACTGTGGTTTTGTTAATGTGTCCCATACATTGAGCTTGCACACCGACTGCGCCATCGTGCGCTACATGGGCGGAAACACATTTTGGGTGAGATGTGAAAAATAACAGCTGTACTACTCATAAGAAGGTGTGGAAAATGGCAATGTTGAAAATCTGGAGTGGAAATATTGAAAATTGTGAACCTATGAGCGTATGAGGAACTCGCGCAACGACGCTGTAAACAGTCATTTTTAGGAATTTTTTCACCAAATTTTCAACATAGCCATTTCAAGACCTCTGCTCATGAACAGTGTCACTGTGATTTTCTTAATTTGTCCTGTACATTGATTTCGCACATCGACTGCACCATTCTGCGCTACAAGGGCGGAAACACATTTTGGGTGAGATATGAAAAATGACAGCTGTGCTACTCATAAGATGGTGTGGTGAAATGGCAATGTTGAAAATCTGGAGTGAAAATATTGAAATTTCGTGAACTTACGAGTCTGCGTAGGAACTGCACAATGCACGCTCGTCAAACAGTCATTTTTTGGAATTTTGGCACCAAATTTTCAACATGGGGGTTTTGGGCCCTCTTCTCATGAATGATGTCACTGTCATGGTGGTATTCAGTCCTGAAGGGTGATTTCACAGTCACTGTGCAGTCACTGCGCGAAATCACCCTTCGAGCCTGAATAACGCCATGACAGTGACATCATTCATGAGAAGGGGTCCCAAAAACCCCATGTTGAAAATTTGGTGCAAAAATTCCCCAAAATGCCTGAGATATGCACTAAAGTTGAACCCCTCCTATCTAGCCCATTATACAGCTTACCGGCATTTCCTCAGTTCGCGGTCGGCTTTGAAGAGTGCAGACGTGTTCCCGGTCCACCGAAGATCGTCGCGCTGGAGTCCGGAGGTAAGTATGGGGTGAGGGGTGGGGAGGCTGGGTGCGCAGTGGGTGGGTGCAGGATGTGGGAGGGGCTCGGGAGATGCGCTGGGACAGTTTTGTTTACAGGTAAAAAAAGGCGTCCTTGGGACCGCTCTTGCCACGCTGGGGGGCTCCCAGTGTGTGCATGACTTCAGCGACGGGGATTGGGCACTTCACGGGCAAAAAACGAGCTGATGCTTTTGCCACGCTGGGGTGGGCCCAGCGTGGCACAAGGACTTTGGGGTTTCACGACGATGGGATTGGGCACTTTGTCGGCAAGGTTTTGATTGCCACACTGGGGTGGGCTCCCAGCGTGGCACCAAATACTGGAAGGGGAGAGACGATGCAGGCGCTGGCGGGATTGGGCACCCTCGTCTTGTACACTGCGCATGGGGCGCGACGCCTGCGGCTGGGGAGGCTGCTGCGTGAGCAGCTTCTTATCGCTGCTCACTCAGCGTAGCTCCCCTTTAATCAGATGCCACTGCATTTGGGCCGTGTCACACACAGCTCCAAAATGCATTGGCCTACAGGGGCCGCGCCTGCCAGCTCGCTGCCTGAATTGGAGGAGGAGGTGACACACCCCCGAAATCTCCGATGATGGCACTATGTTTCTTGCACACGCGTGCAAGCAAACATAAAAACGTATTTGTTTAATTTAGCATTTTTAGATGCTTAGGAATTGGTAAAGCTGCATCATTTTTAACTTTATAATTTATTGTTTTAATTATTACTGTTTGTTTAACTTTGTACAGGTGCTTTGATAATTTGAAAAGTGCCTTTTATAAATAAACCTGACTTGACTTGACTCTAAACTTAAGGTTCTAGAGTACATACCAGAACCTTTATTTCTATGTTAGTTTTATTCATGGCAAATTCATTTTAATCTTTTTCAGATGAATGAATTTATTTTTCTGTAAGTCTTTATTTTCTTCACAATGTACATATTTAAAATATGCAAAACTAAATAATTAAAAAATGGATGTCCCTCATTTTGTTCATCAGGGACCTCATGTTCCACATGAATAAGATGCTATTGCTCTGTGACAAATTCTTCCCTTCGGATGTATTGTAACAGCCAGTGACGAGATGCATTATGTAAGAAATAAGACACAACAAGGCATTGGTAGTACTGACAACCACACACCCAGGGGCATAGTAAGGCATGAGGCCACAGGCTAAGTGACTTCAGCTGCTTGGTGTGTGGTTGTCACAGTACTACCAACACTCTGAAGTGTCTTGTTGTGCTTATAAAATACATAGATACATAGACACTGCTGGCAGATAAGGGCCTATGACCCACTTATTCTGCCCATTTGTGCTTGTAAGTTCCCTTTACATTTTTCTAGAAGTCTGTTGCTCCTTACCCCTGACCTCCAGAATTCATTTATGTCTATCCCATGCATTCTTAAATCCCATGATTGTTTCAGCCCCCACCACTTCCTCTGGCAGGGTGTTCCACTTGTCCACCACCCTTTCTGTGAAGAAATTCTTCCTCACACTTCCTCTGAATTGCCCTCCCTCCAACTTCATCCCATGTCCTCTAGTTCTGGAACATCTTTTTCATGGGAAACTAGTATATTCCTGTGCTCTGTTCCTCCCTGTAAGATATTTGTATGTCTCTATCATATCCCCTCTCTCCCTCCTCTCCTCCAGGGAGTACATATTCAAGTCCTTCAGCCTGTCCTCATAGAACTTGTGATGCAATCCCTGTGCCATCTTTTTTGCCCTCCTCAGAACCTTCTCTACCTTGTCTATGTCCTTATATAGGTAAGGTCTTCAGAACTGTATACTGTACTCCAGGTGGGGCCTCGCTAGTGTCTTGTATAATGGAATTATGACCTCCTTTTCATGCTGGTGATGCCCCTGCCTAGGCATCTCAGCATCCAATTTGCTTTACTAGCTCCCTTGTCACACTGTTTCCCCTATCTTGAGGTCATCTCAGGTGATAACCCCAAGGTCCCTTTCCTACTTGGTACATGCTATATCCTTACCCCCCAACTGATATGTTGTTCCAGGGTTTTTGTGCCCCATATGCATTATATTGCACTTCTTTGCATTGAATTTTAACTGCCAAACCCTTGACCATTCTTCAAGCTTCTGCAGGTCCCTCCTCATTCTGTCTAAACCCTCTGGCATCTCCACTCTGTTACAGTGCTTTGTGTCATCAGCAAACAGGGAAATTCTGCTTTCTAGGTCCTGTGCAATGTCACTGATGAAGACGTTGAATAGGACCGGTCCCAGCACTGATCCCTGTGGTACCCCACTAGATGATCTTCCCTCTGGGGCATGACAGCCATTTACCACCACCCTCTGTGTCCACCCACCAAGCCAATTACCCACCCAGCACACTACAGTCCTGCCCACTCCCATATTCCCCAGTTCATTTAATAGCCTTCTATGTGGCACAGTGTCAAAGGCCTTGCTGAAGTCCAGATAGGCCATATCCACTGCCTCCTCTGATCCACCTCCCTTGTCAGCCAGCTGAAAAATTCAATGAGTTTGGTCTGGCATGACCTCCCCCTAGTGAAACTATGCTGCCTTGGGTCCTGTAGTATGTTGGCAAACAGATGTTCCACCACTCTTTCCTTCAATAGTGCTTCCATGATCTTCCACACTACTGAGGTCAGGCTGACTGGTCTGTAGTTCCCCGCTTCCTCTTTGAAATATAGAAACATAGAAACATAGACTTTGATGGCAGATAAGGACTGCTTGGCCCACTTAGTCTGCCCATTTCCCTACCTATTGGATAAGCTGCAGATTCTAGTTAACCAACAGCCTACTTCTTCCTACCCCCCCACTATAATTGCCTTCTGTCTGTCCCACACATGTTTGAATTCACCCACTATCTTAGACCCCACAGCCTCTCCAGGAAGGTGGTTCCATGCACCCACCACTCTCTCCATGAAAAAAAAGTCCTCACATTGCCCCTGAGCCATCCCCCCATTATCTTTAAATTGTGCCCCCTTGTTCTTGCACATCTCTTTTTCTGAAAGATACTACCCTCTTGGACTTTGTTGATTCCCTTGAGCTACTTGAAAGTTTCCATCATGTCCCCCTGTTCCTGCCTTCATCAAGGGTATACATATTATGCTCTCTCTGTCTCTCTTCATATGGTTTCTGATGCAGACCCTGCACCATTGTAGTTGCCCTCCTCTGGACTGCCTCCATCCTGTCTATGTTCTTGCAGAGATGGGGTCTCCAAAACTGCATGCAGTACTCCAGATGGGGTCTCACCAACTGTCTGTACAGAGGGATAACCACTTCCCTTTTTATGTCTACAATGGGCATAGCCTGCAGATGTTTTGCATCCTAAAAGGACCTACATCATGTTTTCTGTCCATACAACATGATGAAGTGTCAAAATAGTTTCTTCCACAAAGAGCCCAATTACTACACTGACTATATGAGGTATAGTAGCTGAAGAGCTCTTTTCTCCTTGGTACTTGATTTCTTGAGAGGTCCCTTCCCTGAGAGTATGTTTAACCCACCCCAACTCTACCCCCAGTGAAAACAAACCCTCCTGCAGCCACCCACTGTGCGCAAAGCTTCCTCTGTGAATTCAGTTAATCATGGTAGTTAAATAAATAAATATATGATTCTGCCCCCTGAGTTGGTGGGGAAAAGAACTCCATTAACCAATACCCAATTATTATGTTTTTTAAAGTTTCCTCTGAGGCATCAGTAGCTCTTTAATTTCATTACAGATTACAATGCAGTGGCTCCACAAATAGCTGGCATTTAAAAAAAAAAAGCACTGGCACGTACTTACTGCCAATCCCATTCTACAAGGTATTGTGGGCACCCACCGCAGGGTAGTTTACAGAAGAAATGGGAATTTAAAGGATCAGTTCGTTAGGAATTATTTCAAAAGGAAAACAAGCAGTAATCCACCACCTTTTTTTTTTTTCGTCTCCTTGGTTTCCACCATCATGGCAACTGTTCAGCATGCCCCTATTCAGTATGGGGAAAGGTTTTTGTGAGTCCTACAAATCAGGCCACATATGAAATTCTTCATTTAATGATGTGTAGAATGGAATATAAAATATATGCATTGTGGTGCACATGCACTTTAGGCTCCACGTCAATTCATCGAGTGTAAAGCCAGTGTGGAACACATAGCACAGTCATAGCTGTGGAACTCGAACCCGCATGGTTTTCTGGGATAGTATGATTTACTATTCTAACTCCGTACCACCATGGACTACCACTGAAGTGAAATACTGTACCTTACATGTTTTCCCTTCCCCGACTGTCTTCTGATGCACGGCGTTCAGTTTCACAGCTTTGTCTGTGCTGTCGCCGACTGTGCCGGCTTTAACTCAAGGACTTGATGTGATACATGCCCTTTATTATGCATAGGAAACACAGTTCATCCTATGAAAGAGAGGATACTTGAGTATATACGTTCAATTCCATTTGGTAGGTATGACACTCCTGTAGGACAACACTGGCACACTAAACATAAGAGGGACATAAGCTGCCTTATGATTATGGGCACTGAACATATTCCCATTCATATCAGATATGGTGATCATTTAAAAAACTACTCCAGAGAAAAAGACGCTCAATTTATCTTATGGGTGCCTTATGCCCAGATGGACTCAATGACCAATGGGACTTGAGCCCGTACTTAATTTAATTTTAGGAGCACTGCATTGCGTCCTTACAATAACTGCTTTATATTGTAGTTTACATGTTACTTTTTCTTCTTATTTTTCTACTCTTTTCATACTTTCCTCAACTCGGTTTCATTTATTTATAAGAAATTATTTCTCTCTTTTTCTTTCATTTATGTCTTCTAGATTAAGAAGACATATTTTTTGAAGAACGTGATTTGTTCATATTTCCAGTCTCAGATGAACTGTACTACTACATTTTGGAAAATGCTTAATATTGTTGATAGTTTCCCCAGTGTACTGTGTGAACCTCCCTCCCATTTTTCCCTCTTCCCCTTCCCTTCTTTTTTCTCAGTTCCCCTTTTTTTCTACCCCTGCTTCCTTTCTCTTCCCCTGCTTTCCCGTTACCCCCTCCTGCTCATTCATTAATATCTGCCTACAATTTATAAATACAGTATAAGCTCACTTAACCGACCCCCGATTTTCCAAACCTCCAGATTAACCGAACCGGAGTTGTGTCCCCTGTATTTGTAGCTCCTTTCAGCTGCCTGTCATTTGCAGTTCAGAAAAGCGTTAACAAAGCATTAACAAGTACAGTCCATTCATTTGTAAATTAAATGCGGCTGCCTAATTACTAGCTGCTAAAGGGGTTTCACACTCTTTCAGTTCAATTCATTATAGTACAGTATCTCTTTGTTGGCTGCTCGCTGTGGAATGGGGAACTCACCGATCATGACATCACGGCGATCACAACAGAGAAATAGACAAAAACTGAGCCAGCAAATGATGAGGATGAGCTGGATGCCTTCAAGAAATGCATCCTGTGGCTCAAAAGTCAGCAGGAGTGCTATCCACACACAGTGTGGCTCAGACAAATGAAGGAAAAAGTGCTTTGTAAATTAAATTAAGCCAAAAAACAATCCCTGACTATTTTCTTTAAATTTATACGTTTAACATTTTATTTTTTTTGTCTCAATAAAATGAATTTTAACTAAATAAATCATATTTCCTTCAATGCTATACTTAGACGCATTTTTACTTGTGTCCCTATTAACGTCAATGCAAACTGGTTTAACTGAACCACCTGTATATTTGAACAATATCACTGTCTCCCACTGTGTTCAGATAAACGAGGTTGCACTCTATATTTATATTCCCTGTGGTTTGAGTTCACTTTGGGGTGTGTATACTTTATTAGAGTTTATGAATTGTGATCACCCATTTTGCATATATGTTTAACTTGCGGCAGAACTGGGATCTGTGCCTTTAATTTACTGATTGAAAAGAATGATTATTATGACCAGACTCCACCCCCTGAGGAAAAACTAATGAGTTTAAAGCGCCAGCACAAGGGTGTTTGTGTGCGCTGTTGTTCAAGCTAGCACACAAATAAATTACACTTATGCATTTTATTTTGTTTCAGGAAATTTTTTTGTGACTGCAGATAGCGTGGCTTTTCTATTTTCCCCTCACGTTAAACATGATGTTCGGAAACTCTATCTCCCTGGGATCTTTTCTGTAAGTACATGCCATATTCATGAAATTCAGATTCAGCAATTAATCAAGTTTAGCACAGCGTTTTCACCCACACCCCAGAAACATATAATATTGTCAGTAAATCAGTACCACTTGATAATGTTTCTGAGGTGGGGTTTGCCACACCAAAAACTATTTGCTCTTCCCACCAGGCCATAAAGATGTTGGCATATGAGGGGGCCAAGACCACCACCATGACCATACCCCTCAACTGCAAATAAACCTTGCTGTCAGACAAAAAATAACTGTGGATTGACACAAATCTTAACCAATCCAAAATGAATCCCTGCGGAGCATCAACAAGGGCATAATCTGGTGCCCTAAAATCGTTGCATGCCCTGATCCCGTGATCATGTATGACACGTGTGTAGGGAGCATATGTCAATGGTAACCCAGCAATACTGTTGCCATTCAAAATCCTCTAATCTATTAACAGTCACTGACTCCCGTATATACCTTGGGATCTTAACCATAATCTGTTTTGAGGTATTGGTCTACAGAACTGGAAGGATGCTTACTGAGCAAACCCACATCTGATACAACAGGTCACCCAGGAGGGTCATGAACCGATTTGTGGACCTTGGACAAAGTGGCCCAGATATTCAAAAGGGTTGCGCCATGCGCAACAGGGTTGCGCGTGCGCAACTCCAAAAATGCGCCATTCTGCGATATTCAGAAGGGGCCAGTTCGCCACCAAAACATGCTGAGCAACAGTGCCAATGGAAATGAAGGCATGCGCCAGCGAAGGGGTGGGTCCATGCATAAAATGCGCAATGCGATATTCGAACACTTGCGCAATGCGCAAGAGTGGCTCAGCTGGAAGTTGCGCAGTAGCGGAATTGAGCCAAATTAAAAAGGCTCAAGGAAGCGGCGCAAGAACTGTAGCAGGCCACAAACTGGGGGAGAGAGACAGAGACAGAGACAGAGAGAGAGACAGAAGCTGGAAGGGCAGACAGGGACAGTGGGTCCAGGAGAACAGAGAGGCCAGTGGGGGGTGCCCGGTGCAGTGGAAGCAGCAGTGGGGGCAGCGGGGGTAACACAGGAACAGCAGCCGGGGGGCAGAAGCCAGGAGATGGACAGTACCAGCTTCCACGTGGAAGCTGTAATGAGGGGTGAGACACCATGCTGCAGGGGGCGTGGCTGGGAGGGGCAATATGCCTGTGACCCCAACGAAGCGTGTAGTCGCCGCACCAGTTTGAGCTGTACACAGATGTCGAGATTGTGGGCCGTACCACCTGAACAGGGCAATACTGAGACGGCTCTACGAGCTGTGCAGTGATGTGCTGCAGGCACCCGCAGCGACGGAGTCACGCCTCTGTCTGTGGAGACCAAGGTGACAGCCTGCATGTGCCTGCTCACCACGGGCACCTTCCAGAGGCCGACAGGGGACACCACAGGCATTCACAGTCGGCCACGCCACACATCCTCACCCAATTCCTCAGCGGCGATTGCTGCCTCATGCTGCGGAGTACATCCATTTCCCCAGCACCACGGCAGGCGTACAACAAACATGCAGGAGTTCCACAGGGTAGCACGAGTTCCTGGCATGCTAGGGCATAGACTGCACCCATGCGGCCATTCACATTTCACCTGGCCCGCCGACGGCCAGGCATATCGGAACCAAAAGGGGTTTTCCAGTGTCAACTGCCAGGTGGTGTGTGATGCCACTGGGCGCATTATCAATGTTTGTGCCACACACCCTGGCGGAGCACATGATGCCTTCATATGGCACCAGTCTGCACTGTTCCATCGATTCGAGAGTGGGGACATCCCCACAGGTCATCTAGTGGGTGAGTACACATGTATGGAATGCAAACTCTGGGCAAGGGTGGGAATGACACAGGTGCCATGGTAGTGGCATACAAGGATATGGTCAATATGGACCTGACATGACACTGCTCTCCACTATCTCCACACAGGTGACTGCAGATACCCACTCCGTCCCTGGCTGCTCACACCGTACCAGCGCCCCACGACCCCAGCGCAGCTATGCTTCAATGAGGCACATTCCGCAACACGTAACATCATAGAGCGGGTGTTTGGGATGCTCAAGGCACGCTTACAATGCCTAGACACCTCCGGTGGTGCCCTACAGTACAGCCCCCAAAAGGCCTGTGGGATATTCCTGGCCTGTTGCATCCTGCACAACATGGCCAAAGACCATGGGATAGCCGTACAGGTCGAAGAGGGGGACAGCGATGGGGACGCCAGTGGCGCCGGTGATGTTGGTGATGAGCAGCCCCTCCTAGGACGGAGGGACCCCAGACTGACCCGGCAGGCCCAGCTGCACCGGGACACCATTGCAGAAGAGCACTATGCCCAACACAGGTAAGTCAAGGGGACATGTGCAGGCAACACTGTCCATGCGCAAACCACAGGCACACAGGGGAACACACCGTGCATGAAGGTCAGGGGAGTTGAAGGTTCCAGGCATACCAACACACCATCAGGGAGGGGTGAGCACTCATATGGACACACACACACACCAGGCAGCATACATGGGCAGAAGCACAGCACTGTGGAAACAACATTTCCAACACACAGCACCACCGGCCACCCCTACCACCTGTACTGTCCACATACGTGTGTCAGGACCTGGGCACCCTTGCACCTTGGTGTACAGTGCAATGCAGGCATCATCATGCACACGCACCTGTGGACAGCAGTTGGGAGAGTGTGCAGGTGGTCCGTGTGGCGTGGTGAGCAGAGCACCAGCAGTGCACTGCCCACCATGACACACATTGCACACAGGGCAGCACCAGACAGGGCCCGCACTGGGAGACAGCTCAGTCAGGTAGCACTGTCCCACGGCCACCACGGATGCGTGGGTGACCCCGCTGTGGCCCAGCAGCACTGGCAGGCTGAGCAGGGGCCACATCGGGTGGCGCTGTTGCACCACCAGGGGTCCCACTGCGCGAACGCGACCTTGCCCGCACAGGGGTCTGCATCCTGCCAAACAAACGTGCACCAGGGGTGCTTGGGATGCCCACAGCAGAACCTGGCGTCGACAGGCCTGGTGTTGCACGACGCCGGAATGGGAGTGGAGAGCGCACTGTGTGGGGTGTGTGGTACAGGGGCACCTGACAGTGTGCCCAATGCATCCGCGACAGAGACCACTGCCTGGGTCAGCCTGTCAATGGCGGCGGTCACATCCGTCCGCATAAGGAAAAGCTCGGCTCGGTCCTGAGCACACTCCCTGCTATGCCACTCCACGGACACAGACAGTGCCTCCACGGACCTTGCAACCCGACCCTGCAGCTGTACCAATTTCTGCAGCAGGCGGGTGTGCGCATCCAATGGGTACTGCCCCAGTGGCATCGTGACCCCAGGGTGGGACTTGTCCTGGTGCACAGCACCCCTTGAGTGGGTGCTGTTCACCAGGACCAGGTATGGGTGGATCAGAGGCAGTGGACATGCCACTGCTTGACACTGTACCCCAGACCTGGTGTGCGACTGCTGCTGCCCTCCAACTGCTGAGCCCCAGGTCCACCTGTTCCACCTCCGTGCTGGCAACAGTGCCAGACACCTGCACAGCCACCGGTGCTGCCTCACCGGTGCTGACAGGCACAGCCTGGGACTGTGCCAGCATGCTGGTACACAGGTGTGAACCAGGAAGGCCCAGGTGCACATGCTGGCCTGCCATGTGTCCATCATGGGACACACACCCAGCACTTCCCATTGCAGGCCTGCTATCATCAATGGTGCAGGTACATGCCACTGCCATAGGCACAGCATGCTGGCATACCTGCATGCCAGACTGCTGAGACACAGGCTGTGCACCCCCCGCACCCGTATCACTGACACCAGAGTTGTTGGCCCAGCGTGCATGCTGCTGCAGTGCCTGCTGGCTGGTGGAGGAGGTGGATGGTCCCTCCTCCATGTCCAGCAGGTCTGCATCACTGTCTGGACCCACCACCACCACCACCTGCCTCCTGAAGACGAACAGGATCTGTAACAGAAAGAGAGTACATGTGGTGCATGTGAACAACCACCCCCCAACACCACCACCATGTCATACCGTGCAGTGATGGGCTTCCACCTGTCTGGAATCCTCCGCCTGGTACACCCAAGTAATGGCACTCGGCTGCATGGCCGCCACCAGTGTCTCCTCTGTTGGGGTCAGCTGCAACACCACTGGCGTGGGCCCCACCAGTGCCAGCATCGCTGCCCCTGGAAGGCTGCCACCTTCTCCTTCAGCCTCCTGGGTCAGTCCCCATCTTCTTCTTGCATTCCTGCATGGAGCGCTGGTGGCTTCCGTGCAGGCTGACGGCCCGAGCTACCCCTCCCATGCAGCTGCACGCCCTGAGGGGTGCCCTCCGTCCACTCAATAATGGCTCATCCTCCAGCTAGGCCTGGAAGAGGGCCTCTGTCTCTGCAGCTGTGAAGTTCGGCCTCCTACGCCTCACTGCCCATCCTCACCTTGTCTCTGGTCAGTCATGGTGATCTGTATGGGTGGAAGTGGACACCTGTCACTGTGCAGTCTACAGCATTTCCCCATGAGCATAGGTGCCGCCGGGGGCGGAAGCCCCACATTTCATCTCCGTATGGCAGATACTAATAGAAAAAGTGCCCTTTGTCCCTTTCTCAGTGCCCTTTGATTCTCAGCCCTCAGCCTTTATCATCCTCCAGCACCCCTGCCTCATGAGCATTGTCCTGAGCATCACACAGCATGTAACTCACCTCTCACCTGCAGTAACCAAATCTGGCCAGCACAACCCACTGTCGCATTTTTATAGCGCAACACATGCAAATGAGGAGTGGCGCAACTTTAATGACATGCTAATCGCGCCACTGCACCTTTGAATGGCTGATCGAATGATTTGCATATGTCGGCTGAATATCGCGTATTTGAGCTTTGCGCAATACGGAAGGTCCGGCTGAGCCAATGGCGCAGGTTTGTGCCTGCGTGCTACACTGCATTGCGCATGCCCAGACAGCTTACGCATGTGTCTATCACGCTGCAGACCTGCTGAGCACGATCGGCAATTCAGGCCATGGCCACCATTGTGCCAGTGGCGCTACAGCACTGGGCACTATATGGCGCTGTGGCACTACTGTGCGATGGTCCACTGTGGCACTGGTACGCAGCTTGGCAGTCGCGCAGGATGCCTATATGTCCAATGGCGCTGTGTGTAGCCTTGCATCATTGCCGTGACCTTGTGTATGCCCTTCGCCCCTGCGCGAGTTCGCATGCCATGTGTACATATCTTGATTGCGCTGTCTGGTGACAGCGCCATGAAGTGATGGTGCTGTTTCGAACAGCGATTGGAGCCTGTGGTGGTCTATTGGCGAACATCTCCACGGGGTTACAGGTGCAGCGGAGCGCCATATTGCTGCTGTAAACTGGCTGAGATGGCTAGGAGGAGGGCAGTGACTTGAGCCCACTGAGGTGGCCAACCTGGTGGCCCTGGTGGAGCCCCACTGTGAGGCACTGTATGGTGAGGCCCCCCTCACCATGCCTAGGATGCACGTGTGGCAGCAAGTGGCCACTGTCCTGGTGGAGGTCACTGGACGAGGCCGGTCTGCTGAGCAGTGCCAGCACCGGTACAGTGACCTCCGCTGGAGGGAGCCAGACCTTTTGACGTGGCTGCTGTCGCATGCCAGGCGGGGCGTGGTGCCTAGGCCAGGTGAGTGTACCATCTATGCACCTATATTCTCTGTAGGGGTGTGTGTGTGCTTGGGTGGCTGTGCATAGGTGCCGGCTCGGACACGGTTGGCTGTGTCAGTGTGTGCAGCTGTGCGATGGATGGTTATGGCTGTGTGGGCAGGCACTCTCACTGGGGCAGGGGGCACTCTGCTTTTGAGTCACACTGATGTTTGTCTCAACATATGTCTCCCACAGGCCGGAATCTGAGGACGCAGGGTGAGGGTGAGGTGGGCCGTGCCAGGGCCCCTGTGTGGTGGGTGTTCTGCCCCAGCAGCAGCAGGCGCCAGCAGCAGACCCAGCTGCTTGAGGTGTGTGAGTATCATTACTTCATGGATGCTATTGCATGCTGGGGGCAAGACCACCAGCCATGCACAACACACCATGCAGGAAAGGGAGGTCATAATTCCACTATACAAGACACTAGTGAGGCCCCACCTGGAGTACAGTGTACAGTTCTGGAGACCATACCTACATATGGACATGGACTGGGTAGAGAAGGTTCAGAGGAGGGCAACACGGATGGTGCATGGATTGCATCACAAGTCCTATGAAGACAGGTTGAAGGAACTGAACATGTACTCCTGGAGGAGGGGAGGGAGGGGGATATGATGGGGACATACAAGTATCTTACAGGGGAACAGAGTGCAGGAAAACACTATTTTAAGCATAAAAGATGTTCCAGGACTAGAGGCATGGGATGAAGTTGGAGGAGGACGATTCAGAGGAAACATGAGAAGAATTTCTTCACGGAGCGGGTGGGTGGACAAGTGGAACACCCTGCCAGAGGAAGTGGTGGGGGCTGACTTGGTCACGAGATTTAGAATGACAGGATAGACATACAGGACTTCTGGAGGTCAGGGTAAGGTGCAACAGACTTATAGGAAAACAGAGTGACCTTACCAGCTCAAATGGGCAGACTGGGTGGGCCATAGGCCCTTATCTGCCGACACTGTCTATGTATCCATGTATGTAGGCATGACACAGGTGACATGCATCACTGTGCAGTATCACAGCACATCTGTGTATGCGTCACTGGTGGTCCAGGCATGCACTGGGCACATAGCTGTGTAACTGGCATCGCACCATGTTGCCACGTCACTTGCCAGCCTAGTTTGTACTGTGATTGATGTGGGCAGTGTGTGTGGGCGGTGGTGCGCATAGCAGTGCCCTGTTTGTGATGGCCATGTGCATATTCACTGTGGGTGGGTGCATGCCATCAAAGGTGTGGACATTGGGCTATGGCTTGCAGGTTGGGTGGTGTTCAGGGTTGTGGTCAGTCACAGCCATTGACTGTGTTCCCATTTTCCTAGGCCTCACTGTTCTCAGGAGGATACAGCCCGGAGCTACATGGGCTGGCCTAAGTGTCCCTGGACAACCAGGCCATCCTCAGGGACATCCAGCAACATGGCCTCAGGAGGGAGGCATCGCCAGGAACAGCGGCACTGGGTGGAGGAGGACCAGCCTGCTGGGCCTTAGGCCAGATTACCCTTCCCACTTCACCCATCCCTACCACCCTGCCTTCCCTCTCCAAGTTGTTCATCCCTACCCTTGCCCACCCCTACCTTGTACCTTCCCCTTTGTAAATAATTATAGTTGATTGTTTTACACATTTGATAATACATTTATATTTTGATATGATACTGTGTTGGTCTCTGTTTTGCAGCTGGCTATGGTTGTTCAGTTGCAATAGTGTACATGCCATCTGGGGTGATATGGTCCTGGGTATGTGTGTGTGTGTGTGTGTGTGCATGGGAGGTATCTCCAGCATGGCAGTGACTTTCTGTTGGTCTTGCATCTGCTGCCACCACTGCTGGGTGCACAGGGTGTCTGGCTTTGTAGGCTTCTGTGTTGCATGGGGCTGACGAGTACCGGGGGGACTCTTTCCTGCAGTGCCAGTCACTGCACATGGGTGGTGTCTTGGGGTCACAGTGCAGGATGTGCTGTGCGTATGGGGGGCTGATGTGCACTGTGGTTGTAAACCCCCTGTGTGTGGCACTCTCAGCCTGCCAGTGGTTGTACCGGGGTGTCATGGCTCTGCTATGCTTTGTTGGCTTGTCCCCATGGGCAGGTAGATCATCTGTCCAACCCCCAGTGATGCTGTTCTTGGGGTGTGCAGGTGTGGTGTGGGTTCTGCAGTGTGTTCCTGTGCCCATGTGTGGCATGGCTGGCGGTGGGCCCCAGCCTGCCTCCCTGGATGTGCAGTTCCATTGCTCTGGGGGTGGGGGCTGTGCTTGCGCTATGGCAGCTCTGGAATGCTCAGCTGAGCTTCCCTGGTTGCTCCATAGCGCAACATTTTGGCTCAGCTTCTCCTTCCTGGTTGCGCGATGGTGCAGTATGTGCGATATTCAGATGTTGGTTGCTTGCGCAATTTGCTCTGCTCCATGTTTGAATATCGCACCTGTTGCACATTTGCGCAACTGGTTTGTGCTTGCTCCTGCTGTTGTGCTAGTTTTGAGCGCAGTTTGAATATCTGGGCCAGTGTAGAGAGTGGGTATAACTGGATGTTCCGTTGTTAAAAACATTGCCTCCTGTTTCGATACAAAATCACCCATCACTGCTTTTTCTACCATTTCATCCAACTCAACCCTAAAAGCCACAGTGGGATTAAAAGTAAATTTTCTGTAACATCCTTCATCTGCTAACTGCTGTCTTATTTCTACCATTTTTCTGTATCTTGTAAAACCGCCATGCCTGCTTTGCCCACATTATGTATAGTGATTTGTGGCATGTTTAGTAATTCTTTTACAGCATTAGAGCCCATTCCTCAGCAGACATATTTTTATATCTACTTTTCCTGTTCTGTTCAAACATTTTATCAGACTAAAAAAAAACACTTCTTTATTGCATTCAATTTATTGTACAATGCATACAAAACTCACCAATATATCACACCCAATTACAGAAGGAATGATCAGGTATGTATTCTATATTCAGTACAGTTGAATCTTTTCTAATTATCCCCAGAATTAGGGAACTCAATTATCTGACTGCTAGCAACAGGTGTGTAATCTTATCTGTCTTATATAAAATAGTGTGCATAACCTCTGGATTAATGCTGTTCCTTCAATATGTGCACGTAACAACGTAAGTGATAAACATTTTGGTGTTAATTTAAATCAAAGTGTAATATAAACCAAAGATAGAACGGTTGTCAGCAACTACCCTGCAAGTTATTATATTAGTTATGTTTGCACATGTTTTGTGTGTATTACCTATGTCAGCTGAGACTATTTACATATTTCCGCAGGTCGTGGAATTACTCAGGCCCTGAGTCAGGTCGACTGCAAGTCTACACCTAGTCTCAGTATAGCACCAAGACATGTACATTCCAAACCAGAGCTACTGAAAGCTCCAACTCTTCAGTAATGCAATTAACGCTCCCTCGGCTGCTCATCATATGCCATTCTTGGGACAGACGTGAGAGGTTGTGGGAGTGCTGCTAGAAGCTCCTGTATTCAAAATGCTGACAGGAGGAATGCACAATCAACCAAATTCTAAATAAGTGAAAACACTAAGCAAAAAAAAAAAAAAACTAGTTGAGAAAATGCTAATCGAGCTTGCCTCACACTGAGGTGGGGCCCAATTTTAGGTGGACATTTCCCTTTAAAACTGGTGTTAATCTCCAAGGCAACCAGCTTGTTCTCGTAACTGTAGAGTGGTTAAGTCATGACATTTGCTAATAAAAGGAGGGAGAAAGAATAGGGGCAAGTTATTTTCACATTTAAGAACAGAATAATGCTTGAGTCAGATGATAATGAAATTGTAACACAGCCAGACAGGCTCCAAGTCAGATGTCAAAGAGTTAAGGGAACAAGAAAAGCACAACTGAGGCACTTTATCTGTTTAAAGATGCCTCAAGGAAAATGTTGAAAACATAATATTTAGGTACAATTCAGCTTGCATTTCATACATATTCTATAACTTTTTCTTTCCATTATATATTACTGGGTACATTTGCATGATTATATGTTCTTTATTCTGTAAAGTTCCTTTGGAGTTCATCTGCCTCTATAGCTTACTCCCTACTTCAAGTCATAATCCTCTGTTGTGACATCACAGTCTGTTGCCATGACAGAAACTGATGTCACAATCAGTGCATTATGGCCTCAGGTAGGGAGAAAGCAATAGGACTAGATGGAACTGTTCAGGAGCAAAGACTCTGTTTTCATGCAGATGCCCTCATTAATAAATAATGAGGAGGAATACAGAACTAATGTGAAATACAAGTTGAACTGTATCTAAATATCATGCTTTGTTAAAGTTCTCCTGAAGGTGTCAGCTGCTCTTTAAACTACTTGCTTGCTCTACCAACCATAGGGCAGAAACATAGAAACAGAGAAACATAGAGTTTGATGGCAGATAAGGACCACTTCGCCCACCTAGTCTGCCCATTTCCCTACCTAACGGATAAGCTGCAGATCCTACTTAACCAACAGCCTACTTCCTCCTACCCCCCACTAGAATTGCCTTATGTCTGTCCCATGCATTCTTGAATTCCCCCACTGTTTTTGACTCTACAACCTCCTCAGGAAGGCTGTTCCATGTATCCACAACCCTCTATGTGAAGAAATACTCCCTCACATTACCTCTGAGCCATCCCTCCTCTATCTTCAAATTGTGCCCCCTTGTTTTGGCACATCTCTTTTTCTGAAAGATGCTACCCTCTAGGACTTTGTTGATTCCCTTCAGGTATTTGAAAGTTTATATCATGTTCCCCCTCTGCCTCCTTTCCTCAAGGCTATATATCTTTAGTTCCTTTAGTCTTTCTTCATATGTCTTCTGATGTAGACCCTGCATCATTTTGGGTGCCCTCCTCTGGATAGCCTCCACCCAGTCTATGTCTTTGCAGAGATGGGGTCTCCAGAACTGTACACAGTACTCCAGATGTGGTCTTACCAACTGTTGGTACAGAGGACCAACAATTTCCTGTTTTCTACTGGTGATGCCTCTCCCTATGCATCCCAGTATCCCCCCAGCCCTCCTTACTGCCTTCTCGCAATGCTGGCCCACCTTTAGGTCATCTGATATGACTACCCCCAGGTCCCTTTCCATTTTTGTTGTTGTCAGTATCTCACCCCCCATAGTGTACTCTTCCCCTGGGTTTTTGTTTCCCAGGTGCATTACTTTGCACTTCTTTGCATTGAAGCTAAGCTGCCATACATTTGACCATTCCTCCAAACTTGCCAAGTCCCTTTTCATCCTTTCCACCCCACTTTGTGTATCAACCCTGTTGAGATCTTTGTGTCATCTGCAAAGAGACATACTTTCCTTCAGTCCCTCTGCAATGTCACTTATAAAGACACTAAAAGGAGGCCCCAGTACTACGAACCCTACGGTACCCCACAAGTAACCCCCCTTTTCACTCGGACTTCATTTACTATTACCCACTGTGTCCTGTTGTCCAACCAGTGTTTTACCCAGGCTACTACCCTGGGACCTACTCCCAGGTAGGCTAATTTGTTTATTAATCTTTTGTGCTGGACTGTGTCAAATGCCTTGCTAAAGTCTAGGTAGGCCATGTCCATTGCCCCTCCCTGGTCTACTGCTTTGGTCACCCAGTCAAAGAAATCAATTAGATTTGTCTGACAAGACCTTCCTGCTGTGAATCCATGCTGCCTTGGGTCCTGTGCCCCACTGGCCTCTAGGTACGCAACAATTCTTTCCTTCAGCAGTGATTCCATCATTTTCCCTACCACTGAGGTCAAACTGACAGGTCTGTAGTTTCTTACCTCTGTCCTGCTCCCACTTTTGTGAAGGGGAATCACATCCACCCTCCTCCAGTCCTCAGGTACCACACCATCCTCCCATGATTTATTAAAAAGTGTAGTCAGTGGTGTTACTAGTTCTTCCCTTAGTTCTTTTAGAATTCTGGGGTGAATCCCATCAGGCCCCATTGCTTTATCCACCTTCAGTTTTAAGAGTTCTTTCAGAACCCTTTCTTCTGTGAAAGGACTAATATCAACCCCCCTACCCAGAGTGCTTCTATTGACTGGATTAGGTATTTCCCCCGACTTTTCCATTGTGAATACTGAGCAGAAGTATTCATTCAGAATCCCTGCTTTTTCACTGTCACTATCTGCCCAACCACCTTCCTGTTTGTTCAGCCTCAGTACCCCTGCCTTAGTCTTTCTTTGCTCCCTAATGTACCTATAAAAGGTTTTATCCCACTTCTTAACCAAGTTGGCTATCTTTTCCTCGGTTTGGGCCTTTGCTATTCTGACTGCCTTACCTGCTTCCTTCTGCTTTAACTGGTACAGTTCACTGTCCTGCTGCTTCTGGGTTTTCTTGTACTTCCTGAATGCTATCCTTTTTTGCCTTACCTTCCCTGTCACTTCTTTTGAGAGCCATATTGTTTTTTTCTTTCATTTTGATTTGTTTATTTGCTTCACACAAAGGCTTGTTGCCTCTGTGATGGTGGTTTTGATGTTTCCCCATTGTTGCTCCACAGTGCCTTCATGCCTGTTTGCTAGTGCTTTTCTGAGGCACTCTTCCATTTTGACAAAATCAGCCCTCCTGAAGTCCAGTGCCTTCACTTTTGTGTGGCTTGACTCTATAGCTAAGTTTATCGTGAACCACACTGTTTGGTGGTCGCTTGTTCCCAGATGGCTACCCACTTCAAGATCAGAGATCCTCTCTCTGTCCCCATTTGAGAGTACCAGGTCTAAGATTGCTCTCTCCCGAGTGGGTTCCAAAACTAGCTGTTTGAGGCATGCCCTTTGTAGGGCATCGAGAATGGCCCTGCTCTTGGATGTGGCTGCAGCAAAGGTGCTCCATTCAACATCTGGCATATTCAGGTCCCCAATCAGAAATATCTCCCCTTTCTCTGCCATCCTAAGGATGCCTTCTATCATTTCCTTGTCCATTTCCTCCCCCCCCCGAGAGGGGCGTCTGTATACAACCCCTGTGCGGATTGTGGAGCCATTTCCAGTCTCCAGGGTGACCCACAGTGCCTCCTCTCCTCTCCTCCCTGTTTACCCTTTAGTTCTGTTGCTTTGATCCCTTCCTTTACATAGAGAGCTACTCCTCCTCCTCTTCTTCTCTCCCTGTCCCTCCTATAGATTGTGTACCCTGGTATGTTGACATCCCAGTCATGGTTCTCTGTGTACCATGTTTCTGTGACTGCCACAATATCCAGGCATACCTCTTCCATCAAGGCCACCATTTCAGGGAGATTTTTACCTAGACTACGGGCATTGGTACTCATTACCCTCCATTTTTTTATCGCTTTATGTCTTTTTGCCCCATCCCTGTCCCTATTGCCTTTGTCTTTTTCTTTTTGTTTTTTGTAATTCAATTAATTTTATTGACACTCTTGACAGGACACAGATTGTACAGTGTTACACAGATATACATTTACAAGTTAAATGTGCCACTAACATGTTAGCTTACTTGCTGGTCACGTGTTAACAATGTCTATAAAACTAACTAAAAGTATAACAAGTTAGCCAGCCTAATATTCCGCCCCCCCCGGCCCACCCACCACCCATACCTTCCATGGCATCCACACACTGGTTGAGGTAACCCTAGGATTCTCCATAATAGGGGAGTCACAGGACAACAGTACATCTAGTAAGGGGTCAGTGTCTGTGATTAGGTAATCTTATCTTGCCAAGCTGACAAGACGGCTCCCAATGGTCCCCATATGGAGTCATATAGTTGAGCTCTGTTACTCATCTTGGCAATATGTAACTCCAATTGTAAGGCAAGCATTACCTCTCTGTACCATTCTATAATTGATGGGGAAGTCAGGTCTTTCCAGTGTCTCAGAAGGACAGCTTTTGCTGTGGCCGATATAATGCCCATGTATAATTTATCTCGCTTAGTTGTGCCATTATGAAAACTGTTCAGCAAGCAGATTTCTGGTGTAAAAAGGACCGCTATACCTTTAATTTGTGATAATGAAGCACTCATTGTTTTCCAGAAGGATTGAATCTGAGCACACTCCCATAATACATGGTATAAGTCTCCTTCCCTGGTTCCACATCTAATGCATGAGGGTGACAAAATTTGCCCATTCTGTAAAGTTTAGCAGGAGTGTAGTACATATTATGCATGATATTGAATTGCTGCAATTTATATCTATCTTGTCTAATGTTTTTGTAGTTATTAGCCCATATCAGTTTCCATATTCCCCGGTCTTCCACCATCCCTAATCTTTGCGTCCAATAGTAACAGACGCCAGAAGGGAGATTCCCATCTATACTTTATAATAAATTATAAACTCTAGAAATGGAATGGGATTGGTCAGCTGCTTTGAGTAATAATGACAACTCGACCCTATTTTGTACCCATGTTTCCCTTTTATTAAAATGGGTCTTTATAGCATTGCAAACTTGTCGAAACTTGAAGTTATGTCCTTTTAATTCTGGGAATTTGGTACAGGCATGCACATATGACATTAGCTTCCCCTGAGGAGCCAAGTCCCCTAATTTTAACCCCTCTAATGGACCCCAGAATCTAGGTGGGATCGGAGCCTGTTGTATTAAAAAGTGCATATTCTGCGTCACCGTTTGTTCTGGCGAGTTCCGCCGATCAACTTTAAGGAGCTTCTGAACCTGCTGCAGAGCTTTGAGTGACCACCCGATAGGGGTGTCCTTCAGCGGTTTAGGAAGGAGCTTAATAGTACTGTAGGCAATCGAGCTTAAAGAAATTGAGTATTTAAGAGCTAAGTCTCTCTCAATGTAGAGCCAAGAAGGCACATAGGAGTTTGAGGTTGGCGGTGTACTCAACTTGTGCCATTGTACTACTTTACTGATGTGTGAGGCAATATAATATTTAAAAAAGGAGGAGAGCGCAAGTCCTCCCAACCTCTTTGGGCCTGTGAGTTTCAAGTATGATCGCCTGACCACTTTCCCCTTCCATAAAAATACATTAAGTGCTTTTTGTAAGTTCTCAAACCAGGCCTTAGGTAGGTAACATCCCAGCATGCTCAAGGGGTAGAAGATTCTAGGTAATATATTCATTTTGACCATTTCTATTCTGGCCCATAATGACAATGGCATTAGGTTCCATCTACCTAAGTCCTGTTTAATGACTTTAACAAGATTATGGAGTTTCTCCCTAATTATTGAGCCTATTCCTCTAGTGATCTTGACACCAAGATATGTCAACATTTTTTGGTTCCCAAGACAAATCATGTTCCCTTGCTGTGCTAGGGTAACATCTAACATTTAGTGGGAAAAGCTTTGTCTTGGAAACATTAATTTTATAATTGGAAAGCCTTTGTCTTTTTCTCCATTTACCCCTGCCCTTCTCCCTATTGACTGCTCTATTTTGGTGTTTACCTCACTAATTACCCTGATTTTTTTTGGGGGGGGCCTAGGATTTCTCTTCTCCTCTTCAGTGCCTCCCCCCTTGGCTAGTTCAAATGCTTGCCACTGTAGCATTTAAACCTATCACCTAGGATCCTGGTTCCCCTTCAGGATAGATGCAGACCATCACACCTGTATAGGCCTGTATCTCTCCAGGTGGAGCTCCAGTCCCCCAATGAAACCAAATCCCTGAGCTCTGCACCAACTTTTCAACCAGTCATTGAAACCCATGGTGTGGAGTGTCCTAGCCTCATCCATGCCATAGACAGGTAGCACTTCTGAGAAAGTTACCATGTGTGCTACTTATCTAAGGCCCCTCCCCAACTTCGCAAACTCCTGTTGCACTGCCTGATCCCATTCTCAGAGCTGCTATGACAGATGCTAGGCATGAGGCAGGAAAGAAGGTGGGAAATTACCCCCATATTTTGGGCAAGAATAACTAGTCAAATTGCCCTGAGATTGAGAGTGGCTGGGGAGATTCCAGTTCAGATCTCGAAGAGGAAAAACAAACGAGAAAAACGAGAACTAAAACTGAAGCACTCCGTTTAGCTACTTACCGATGGGGGTTTTCTGAAAATTCTGTTGCTCTTCAGTATCTTCTGTAATTTCATGGACAGGGAGTTCTTCTTCCTTGGCAGTTAGCACTAACTATTGGTTTAGGACTTTGATACCTTCATTTACAATAATAAATAGAACTGTTTGTAAGTCACTGCAAAATGGAAGGCCATACAGCATTACAGCACATATTACTACTTATTTTGCTACTCTCCCAGCTACCCAGGTTTTCATCCCAAATTAAGCCTGGATCACTGATGTAGCTTAGTATGAGAAGGATGCAAGATCCCGGGGGATGTTCTGCTACTCTGGGAGGGAGTCTTTTTACGTCTGCAATGGGCGTAGCCTGCAGACGTTTTGTTTCGTAAAAGGACCAATGTCATGTTTTCCATCCGTACAACATGATGAAGCGTCAAAATAGTTTCTTCCTCAAAGAGCCCAATTACTATGCTGACTGTATGAGGTATAGCAGTTGAAGAGGTCTTTTTTCTTGGTACTTGATATCTTGAGAGGTCCCCTCCCAGGGAGTATGTTTAACCCGCCCCAACTCCACCCCCAGTGAAAACAAACCCTCCCGCAGCCACCCACTGTGCACTGTATGCCCCACTGCTCCGGTGACCTCTTTGTCAGGTTGCTAGGCTACCCATCCAGCCCAGCATTCGCCCCATCTAGTAGCCGAATGAAGCACTTTATTGTTGTCGGCTGACAGACTTTGATTTTTAACACAGAAGAAAATTGGCCTTTACTACTTCAATGTTTTTGTACCATTTTTGGTAGCTGGTTGTGAGGCACTGCTCAGAGTGCTGGCGGGCATCACTGACCGTTTTGTTGCCTGACACGACTTGTAGGTTTTCTTGTTGTGTCAGAACTGGAGACCGCAGGACCTGCAGTAAATATTCGGTATGACAGCCAGCCTGTGTGCAGTGTACCAAAACACTGGCACTACAAAGCTCCAGCGGTCGAAAAAGAAGGTGAGAAGGTAGGGGTGGGGGTGTTAGCCAAACAGAAGTGTCTCCATAGATATCTCTCTGGGCGGCTCCCTGTCCGCAAGCACAACCTGGTAGGCAGGATCCTAATGGTTGGAGGATGGCTGGCTGACTGACATGGGGGCCAGCATATGGTACAAAGGCGCATCACAGGTGCAGGGCAGGGACTTAGGATGTTAAGTTGCAGGAGCTAATTTGTGCTCGCGGTATACATATATATATATATATACACACACACACCATGTTTACCTGCAGATTTGGTTACCAGAAGAATTTTTATTTTTTTTTAGTTAACAAAACCTGTATGTAAATGGCACAGTTTCTCAAAAAACAGGTTATCCAGAAGGCTGCGTTTACTAGCTGTGACCAGGCTATAAACACAATACTTGTTCTCATTTCCTGTATGAGTACAATGAATGAGCCAATCAACATTAATAATAGCTAATTAACATTGGAGCTTACTTTTATCTGAGGTTTTCATCTACACTGATGAGTTGTTTGTTAGTGGTGATGATGAAAAACGCCCGAGATGCCCAAAGCGCCAAGACAGAAAAGCCACTAGTTTTCTTGGCTACTAATCTCCAGCCATCAAAGTGTAAGATGTAAACTGTGTCTGTTAGAACACTCCTGAATTCTGGGTTAGCTAGCAGGCTGCAAAAATTCTTACTTTAATTTGTCGGCCTCATACCCTCCAACTGTGCCAATTTGGCAGGTACAATACCGGATTTTTTATAGTGGTACTGGATCCTGGCTAGTTCTCAGTGCATACCGAATTTTGCCAAATTCAGCATTCTGAGAAATACTTCAGTTAATGTAGTTCCCCAATCTTGTCTGCAGAAGTGAGTGAGTGCAAGCACAGTGGTCCAACGGGAAAGCGTCCATCCCTATGGTAACCACCACTGACATGCCCGCCGGCTTGCCTATGACCCCCAAGAAGCAGCTGAGCTGCTGTAGCCTGGATGTGACTTTCCCATCCCCTGACACTTGGCGGGAGTTTCTGTCAGTGCTAGAGTCAGATGTCTGAGTCACTGAGCTGAGAAATTGAATTTTTATTTCCGGCAGCACATCTGGCATTTGTGTCTGTATCTGGACACCGGACCACATCTACTAGATCATCCTGCTATGAAAAGCAGCTCCGCTTAAATTTCTGCCATGCTGATAAGTTAAATCAGACTTAGCTGAACTGAAGTCCTTTTTGTTGTCTCTCTGAGACACCGGTTGGGTCAGGTCCATGACTGTGTAAAGACATCGATCCCCTCACTCAGCAGGCTAACAAACAGCAGCTGCATAAGAGGTAAATATATATGCAGAACTTGAATAAATCTGATTTGGAAAGCAATCTTCATCGGGGTGTAACACAGGACATGTAAAGCAAAGATTCACTATTCTAGATACAGAGGCATTTGTTATACCTTTAGCAATTCATTAAAATACATGTAAGTAAAACATGGCAAGAAATTAATTTTAATAAAGCTGATTAAGAACACCAGTCACTGCCAAACCCTAAGGATGCAACGTAATCTATAAAGCACCGATGCGGCACACTTAAAGGAATGGTCCCTAATAAAATATTCATTCTTTCATCAAACCAGTATTGTGCGTCTCTCTTGCCAACCTGGAGTGAAAGCAGGTTTGGACCATTCTTACATAACAGTACAGTTTCAGCTCAAGAGCTGTCTTCCCAGAACTTTATCCTAAAATGAAGCAAGTCCCTGCCAATTATAAACTACAAAACCAAAACTAAAAAGATGAACAAAGCTCAATATTATGGCAATTCTGAAATAGCTCTTAATGAAACAGAATCGCACAGACATCATTCTCACTTACATCTTTACAGACTCCTCACATTCAAAGCCAGTAAGCCTGCAAATGACACGAAACATTTCCAAAGCATCTGATTTTACTCGCACTTTCCCAGTTGGTCAGCAACAGAAACCACCATCATGCATGCTTTTTCTCAATCGTCACCCCACAGCTGAGTCCCCAACTCAAAGTTTTAAAAGACAGTCCTAAGCTATATTGAGTTCAGGCAGAAAAGAAAGAGAAAATACTATCACATTCACAGCCTGCATAGAGTGTTAATAAGGTAGACTAGTGGACTTAGTACTTTTCTGCCTGTATTGATTTGCTATTTTGCCTTGTGTCAACGGGCAAAGTGGAGGTGCTCCAACCGCTCACTGCAACACAGGTGCCCCCCCCCCACTCACTGCAACACAGGTGTACCTATTTGCATCTGTCAAATGTTGGAGGATCTGCGGCCTTAGAACGCCGCATGGATGCCAGCCCTTGCAAAAGGGTATCTAAGCAGTGCGGCATAGTGCGTTTGTACTAATAATTCCGCACAATGTATATTGTAAACTTGAAAGTGCCACAGACCAAAAGCAAATTGAAAGATTAAGTGCACAATTTTATCGAAAGAAGCAGCATGTTAGCTTAGCTATAAGAGCACAAAAAAAAACAACTCCAGCATCTATCCGAGACATTAATGTTTGACCGAATGATAAGCAGGTCATTGGCATTGCCACTTAAATTTATTTTGCCTGCATCAGTAAGCACCTTTCCAAATCTTAGAAAAAAAAATATGGGGGATATAAAACATCCTAGCCTAATGTCATTTGGAATTAAAATGTGATTTGATTCAGAAAAATTGATTCTCAAAACAGCATTGGGGGCATGGTAAATTAAACTAAAGAATGTTGATTGTATGAACTGGAAGCTCCCATTTCTCAAGGCAAGAAAACAGAAAAATCCAGATTAATAAATCAACAGCCTCAGTGGCATCAAGGGAAAGTATATCTATCTCTCTCTCTCTCTCTCTCTCTCTCTCTCTCTCCAATAGATCTGCTGTGACATTATCTGTGTTTAGCAATGGGGGGCAATGGCACCATGTGATGACAGACACAGAAAGCGAGAGACTCTGTGAGCAGCTTAGCACCTTGACATTCCCAGTTCCAGCACTCCACTTGTGTTTCCAATGGTCGGGACTTTTTTGTTTATTGATAGTATACTAGTCTATCACTACCACTATGCCATGTTTGCTAATATGCAGTGTCACCTAAACACAACCGGTTCCCAGTGTATAATTTGCAACCCCTCAAAAAAAAAAACATGAAAAGGAACAGAATTCCTGGTGATGTCTACAAAGCACCCAACTATCACACTGTTGTAATAATTTTATGACTGCATGGATGGAGCGCTGCAGGCATGTTGCTATCACTCTAGCAGACATAAGGGACCATTACTGTATTCCATCCTAGTTCTCTTCTACAGTGATGCACCCTTTGTCCTTAGTGCAGAGATCATTGGTGGTGTTTTTTTTTCCACTGCCTCTCCCCTCCATGGCTGCAGTTCCTCTCTGAGGTGCAGAACCCTGCCCCCCCCACAGGTGCACTTCTTTAATGTGATTCTTCCACATTTTGCCATGTCACGCATGTGCAAGCAGCTCATGGCAGAAATGCTTGCTGTGCTCAAGATGCCCACTGTATCTTAGTGCACATGTGTGAACTCCAGTGACCATCTTGGACACAGCGGCCATTTAAACCCTGAACTCCATAACATGGAGACCCTTTCCACCATCGCCTCCATGCTCTCTTAATAGCTTCATGCAGACACGTAGGCTCTGACCAGAACTTGTTCTGCTTGTGATGCCCTTCCCTATGCATTCCAGTATCCCCCCAGCTCGCCTTACTGACCTCTCACATTGCTTGCCCACATTTAGGTAATCTGATATGATTACCCCCAGATCCCTTTCCATTATTGTTGTTGTTAGTACCTCCCCTGTCACTGTGTACTCTTCTCCTGGGCTTTTGTTTCCCAGGTGTATTACTTTGCACTTCTTTGCATTGAATCTAAGTTGCCATACGTCTGACCATTCCTCCAACCTTGCCAAGTCTATTCTCATCCTTTCTACTGCCCCCCTTGTGTATCAACTCTGTTACAGATCTTTATGTCATCTGCAAAGAGGCATACCTTTCCTTCTAGACCATCTGCAATGTCACCTATAAAGACATTAAAAAGGACTGGACCCAGTACTGAACCATGAGGTACTCCACTAGTAACTCCCTTTTCTTGGAAGTGAGTTCCATTTACTATTACCTTCTGCATCCTGTTGTGCAGCCAGTTTGCTACTCAGGCTACCACCCTGGGACCCACTCCCAGGCTGGCTAACATGGTTATTAATCTTTTGTGCGGGACTGTGTCAAATGCCTTGCTAACGTCTACGTAGGCCATATTCACAGCCCCTCCCTAGTCTATTACTTTGGTCACCCAGTCAAAGAAATTGATTAGATTCATCTGACATAACCTTCCTGCTGTGAATCCATGCTGCCTTGGGTCTTGTGCCCCACTGGCTTCTAGGTACTCAACAGTTCTTTCTTTCAGAAGTGATTCCATCATTTTCCCTATCACTGAGGTCAAACTAACAGGTCTATAGTTTCCTGCTTCTGCCTTGCTCCCACTTTTGTGAAGGGTAATCACATCTACCCTCCTCCAGTCCTCAGGTACCACCCCATCCTCCCATGATTTGTTAAAAAGGGTGTTCAGTGGTGTCACTAGGTCCCCCTTTAGTTATTTTAGGATTCTGGAGTGAATCTCATCAGGCCCCATTGCTTTGTCCACCTTGAGTTTTAGTTCTTTCAGGACTCTTTCATCTGTAAATGGACTGGTGTCAACCCCCCTGCCCAGAGTGCTTCTATCATTTGGTTTAGGTAACTCCTCCTCTTCTTCTTTTGTGAATACTGAGCAAAAGTATTCACTCAGTATCTCTGTCTTTTCACTCTCTCCTTCTGCCCACCTCCCCTCTCTTTTATTAATCTTCACTATCCCTCCCTTAACCTTTCTATGCTCCCTAATGTACCTATAAAAGGTTTTATCCCCCTTCTTAACTGAGTTGGCTATCTTTTCCTTGGTTTAGGCCTTTGCTATTCTGACTGCCTTCCCCACTTCTTTCTGCTTTAACTGATACAGTTCCCTGTCGTGCTCCTTCTGTGATTCCTTATACTTTTTGAATGCTAACTTTTTCTCCCTAACCTCCCTTGCCACCTCTTTTGAGAACCATAGTGGTTTTGCACTCAACTTTGTTTTTTTTTTTTATTTGTTTCACACAAAGGCTTGTTGCCCCCATGATGGCAGTTTTGATTTTTCTCCACTGTTCTTCCACCCCTCCTTTCTGCCCATTTGCTAGTGCATTCCTTAGTTATTCACCCATGTTGCCAAAGTCAGCCCTTCTAAAGTCCAATATCCTTGTTTTGCATGGTTTGTCTCCATGGTTGTGCTTATTGTGAACCACACTGTGTGGTGGTTGCTTGTTCCCAGATGGCTATGCACTTCTAAATCTGTGATCCTCTCTCCGTTCAAGAGTACCAGGTCTAATATTGCTCCCTCCTGAGTGGGTTCCAACACTAGCTGTCTAAGGCATGCCCCCTTTACGGCATCGAGAATGACCCTACTCTTGGATGTGGCTGCAGTACATGTCACCCAGTTAACATCTGGCATATTCAGGTCCCCCATCAACAACATATCCCCTTTTTCAGCCATTCTGAGAAGGTCTGTTATCATTTTCTTGTCCATTTCCTCCCCCTGAGATGGGGGTCTGTATACAACCCCTGTGCAGACTGTGATACCACTCCATATCTCCAGGGTGACCCACAGTGCCTCCTGTCCTTCTCCTTTACCTTTCAGTTCTGTAGCTTTGATCCCTTCCGTTATGTTGAGAGCTGCTCCACCTCCTCTTTTACCCTCCCTGTCCCTTCTGTAGATTGTGTAGCCTGGTATGTTGACATCCCAGTCATGGTTCTCCGTGTACCATGTTTCCGTGACTGCCACAATATCCAAGTGTTCTTCTTCCATCAGGGCTATTAGCTCAGGAAGCTTATTTCCCAGACTACGGGCATTGGTACTCCTTGTCCTCCATTTAATGTTGGCATTATCCTTTTTTACCCCATCCCTGCCCTTATTGCCTTTGTTTGTTTTTCCATTTACCCCTGTCCTGCCCTCTGCCAAACTCTGTACCTCAATGTTTACCTTACTACCTGCCATGTTTTGTGGGGAGAGGCTTGAAATTTCTTGCTTCCTATCAGCACCTCTCCCCTTGGCTAGTTTAAAAGCTTGTCAAGGAAGCATTTAAACATATCACCTAGGAGCTTGGTTCCCTTCCTGGGCAGATGCAGACCATTATGCCAGTATAGACCTACATCTCTCCAGGTGGACCCTCAGTCCCCAATGAAGCCAAAGCCCTGTGCCCACCACTTTTATATAAGGGGACTACATCTGCTGTCCTCCAGTCTTTGGGTACCTCCCTTGTTTCTAGTGATTGGCTAAACAGAATTGCCAGAGGTTCAGCCACCACCTCTCTTAGTTCCTTTAGGACCCTGGGGTGCACCCCATCTGGCCCCATTGCTTTATCAACTGTTATTAATCATTTGTGTTCATTTCTGTACTGTTCCCACCCTTTATACTCCCTTCACACCCATTACCCTCCTCTTCCTCAGTAAAGACTGAGCAGAAATATCTGTTCAGTATGTCAGCTTTACTGTTGTCATCCTCCATGTGGCCCCTTTTCTCTACCTTCAGGTTCACTGTCCCTCCCTTTGCCCTTCTTTTTCACTCATGTACCTGTAAAAGATTTTGTCCCCTCTACCCACTGATTTTGCTCTTCTGTCTGAGCTTTGGGTTCCCTTACTAACCTCCCTGCCTCCTTTTGCTTCTCCTGGTACTTTTCCTTATCCCCTTCTGCCTGAGTCTTTTTGTATTGCCTGAATGCAATAATTTTGGCTTTCAGTTTCTCCACTACCTCCTTGGAAAACCATAATGCCCTCCTCTTCCTTTTCCACTTGCTAACCTGCTTAATGCATAATTCTGTTGCTCTTACTCCCTGTTTTAAATATTGCCCACTGTTCCTCCACCCCTGATTCCCTCCCCATTCCCATTAGTGCCTATTTAAAGCATGTCCCCATTTTCCCAAAGTCTGCCCTCCTAAAATCCAGGATACGTGTTTTTGTGCAGTTTGGTTCTGCTCCTTCACAGTGGCTGGTGGTCATTGTTCCCCAGATGCTCCCCCATTGTTCCCCCATCACACTGTCCCCATTTGTGAGCATAAGGTCCAGTACTGCCTTCTGCTGAGTTGGTTCCATGACCAGTTGCTTAAGGAGGGCACCTTGAAGGGAGTCCAGGATAAACCTGTTCCTGGTTGATGCTGCTGCTGGGAGGCTCCAGTCAACATCTGGAATATTAAAGTCTCCTACCAGCACCACCTCACCCTTATCTGCCATACTTTGGATGGTTGGCATTAACTCCGGATCTGTCTCTTCATCCTGGGCTAGTGGTCTGTACACCACCCCTGTGTAGATGGCTGGCCTCATTTTCCTTTCCAGCTTAAGCCACAGTATCTCTCCTCCATTTTTTTCCTCGTGCATCTCTGTGTCCTTTATGTCATCTTTCACATAAAGTGCCACTCCTCCTCCCTTCCTGCCTGCCCTGTCTCTTCTGAATATGTTGTAGCCAGGTATGGCCATCTCCCAGTCATGATTATCATTACAACAGGTCTCTGTGATGGCCACAATGTCCAGGTCTGATAGCACCATGGCAGCCTCCAGATCCTTCATCTTTTTGCTAAGGCTTCTGGCATTGATACACATGGCTTTTCATGATGTGAACTCCCTGGACTATTTAGCTGTTCTGCTCAAGCCCCCTCCCAGGTTACCCTTTATCCCTGGTCCTCCCTGCTGTCTGCCCTTCTGTTGAATTTTGCCCCCTTTCTGCCTATTCATTCCTTGGGTGCCTATGTCCATCTTTTGCACACTGCTTTGTAAAGTTATCCCCTCCTCCTGTTCACTGATTCCACTACTAGCTATGGGGGGGGGGAATTAGGTACCCACCTTGCTGGCCTGCAACCCCCCTTAGCTAGTTTAAATGCTTGTCTGTGTAGCATTTAAACTTATCATTGAGTGCTTGGATTCCTCTCCAGGATGGATGCAGGCCATCAGGCTTGAACAAGCCCCCATCCCTCCAGGTGGGCTCTCCAGTCACCAATGAATCCAAACCCTTCCTCACAGCACCAGTTCTTGAACCATGTGTTAAAGATCATGGTGCGTGCACCCACCCCTACACTCTCCCATGCCTCTCACAGTTAGTACGTCTGAGAAGATGACAGATATAGCTACTTGTTTGAGACCCCCTTCTCAATTTCCTAAACTCTTCCTGAACTTCCTTAGGCTCCTCGTTTGCCTGATCATTAGTACCTAGGTGGATAATGACATCCAGCTCACCCTCCCATCTTTCCTTCCCGGTGATCCCCAGGATCTTCCTCCCATTCTTCCATGCCGTGGCACCTGGTAGGCATCTCACCTCCCTGTCCCCCCACTCATGTGTTCCTAGCTGGATCCCTCTTATGATGGAATCCCCCACCAGGATTTGCTTCCTTCTCCACTGGGGTCCACTGCTCTCCCCACTGAGGTCACCTCCTCAGTTGACCTCCACATCCTTCCCTTCCACTTCTCTGGGTGCCTCTGTTTGGTTGTCTCCATTTGCCAGTGCGGCATATGAGTTATGGAGTGGAATAGGATTTGAGATGCACCTCAGCTTGACTGCCCTAACTCTCCCTGAGCCCACTGTCATCCAAGTGCTCCTTGTTCCTGCCATCTTTTGAGGCAGCGGTGTTGGAGTGGGTGGTCTCTGGATGGGGCAAAGGTACCCCTGACCCAGTTTACTTCTGCTCTGAGTCTGACTACCTTGTCCCACAGTCCAGAGAAAGGCCTGCAGATAGGGAAGCACCTCAGTATCCCGAAGGTCTGCCTGAATACAGCTGCCCCACATTCACTGCATTGCACCACTCCCCACATTATACTGCACTTATACTGCTATTCCAGTAGTTGTCTGTTACTGAAGCTCTCCTTCTAGTTCCCTCTTTATTAATATACTGTCCTGAAAATCCTGCCATTGATCCTAGAGATATTTTTTTTTTTAAAGAAGGAAACAACAACAATAAATGAGTCAAAACACTTGTGCTGAGGGTGGGCTTCCTGCCCCTTATGCCCCTCTTACTCCACAACCCCTGCTATTCCCTGTGTTTGACTCCTGTCAATCAGATTTAACAGGGCATTTAAGAAAGAGTTGGGGGTGGGAGAGGGAGAGGGAGAGTGGGTGAAAATTTGCAGCAAGTAAAGACTGCAAAGGAAAATAGCACCACTAAAAGCACACCAAACTAGGTTTCAAATTTTCAACAGCCCCAAAACAATTCCAAGGAAAGACAGCAAAGGAATAACAGCACCACCAAAAGCACACCAAACTAGATTTCAAATGTTCAACCGCCCCAAAACAATTCCAAGTAAAGGCAGCAAAGGAAGAACAGTACCACTAAAAGCACACACATTTAGGTTACTGCACTGCACTGAAATGAATCTGAATCCTTCCCTCTCTGACCTCAAAATGGGTTTGTGAGGAACATTTTAAACAGAAAACAAGACATTTAAAAGAAACATTTTTACCCATTGGTAGTACTGTCTCCATGTATGGGTTGTGGCCAATCAGGATGCAGGGATTTCCTACCCATTTTATAAATTTAGATACAGCGAAGTCCACCGAGATGAAGTGTAGCACTGCAGAATTCTGCAGTAGAGTTACTGCAACAAACAATGCAGTTTCAATGGGAGTTAATCCCTTTTGTCATGCAGTAAACCTGTGACACTGCACTTCATCCTGGTGGGCTTCACTGTACCTCACAAAATTTCATAGGAAATTCAACTTAAATAAATGGGGATTTCCTATAATATATTGTGATAAATCTGGGTATTTTGCATCATATCAATGGCTAACATTGTACAAAAAAGTGATTTTTTTAATGGATTCTTAAAATATTCGCTTATGTGTGTCTAACCGCTACTTGCAAAGGGTTACATTACAAAAGTAGTCGCATATTCATGTAGAAGATAGCTTCACTCATACAAATAAGGCAGGTAATATCTGATGAATGAATTGTTGTGCTGCTCCCCTGAGAGAAAAGACCATGGAAAGGACACATCCAGTTCACATATGAATGGGTAACTTAACTTGTTTACCTCATGGAGAAGCAACTCTAAAACTGGTCAAAACTGTCTGGGGTTTGAATGGAGCCAATTGGATGTTACTACAAAAACAAGCTACTTGCAGATAGTGATGTCATGCCCCAGACCTGGTGCGCATCAGAGCACAAGACACACTTTAGGGCACACAGGCAAGGGACAGCTCTCCTTCTCTTGAGGTCTACATAAAGCATTGCAATGTCCTGGTAAGTTACAGCGTTTATGGATTAAAGTGGCTACTTCAACTTTAAATGGGTTAAAAAGTATTTTTTGTTTCCAACTCTCTTACTCCTACTGGCTAGAATATCCTTCAGCCAACTTCCAGCATCTGATCCCACCCAGTGGAGAGACTCCCTGACCCAAAACTCTGGTCCTTCCAGTCCACACACATCTCACCTGTTAGTCAACCCCTCCACTTGCCCCCTAAGGCAGGGTTGCCTTTAGCAGCACTGTGCTCCCATACATTAATCCAGTTCCCCAGCAGGCAGAGGGGAAAGCTGCATGAATTGCAGGGTCCAGGTGGACAGGGTCCAGTTGTGGGCATACTGTCAGTGAGTGGTACCACCTGTCCAACCAGCAGCTTTTTTCATTTTTCAGTTTCCCTGATGGGAGTGGATATACAATGATATCCTGGAATGTCATGCACGCACCCGTGTGCAATTCATCAATGTCCACTGCATCCCACCAATCCCCAGCACTTGCTAGGACCCCAGGATCATTGCCCCTTACTTCCCCCAGGAGGCAGTCTACTGCCAAGTCTGACATGCTCCCACCACAGAGGAGGCAAACTGTACATCAGATACTCAAACTTCCTCCCCCCCAGCCAGCCCTCCGATGCTCTGGGCTTGTTTCCAAATCTGGTTTGTTGGTGTCGAGAGTGGTAGCGCTACCACTGCATTGGTGGTCTGGCCTGGTAAAAAGTATTTTTACAAACAGATTGTTGGGATTGCTGTTTTGCATGTTTTGAATGCATGCAAAATGCCTTAAAATATTTGCAGTTGAAGGAAACAAAGTGCACACCTTTGGAGTTATTTGATTAATTTAGAATCAAGCCTGGGACCATGTCTGATCAGAAAAGAGAGGAAGTTTTCATGGAAATCAGAGAAAAGATACAGTATTTTCAACAACATGAAAGACTATTGTAACATAAATAGAAAGACAGCGATCTCTAGAGCAGATGTAGCAAAATGTGAGTCTTATTCTTTGCAGAGCTGATTCCTGTATTTAAAAAAATACCATGTGCAGTAGGAAACCTCAGGTTCAACCAGCTGGAGATGATTTCATTTACCAGTTTAACATATCCGTGCTTGTCTAGCATCAGGTTCTCAGGCTTAAGATCTCGATAAATGATCCCCCTCCTGTGAATATAATCTAAGGCCTCCACCACACAGGCGCTGCAGAATACTGAAATAACTTCATCAAATCGGCCCCTGTAGAACAGAAAGAAATGAGGTAACTTCAATTATACAATGGACGTACAAATCCTGCAACCTGAGTGGTCAGTTAAGGATTTTATCTGTGGTTAAATCACACAATATCCTACAGCTGAGGAAGGGCATTCATAAAAACATAATTAAATACATTTTAAATTTGACACATTGATTAATTATATAATCACAGTGTGCACTCCAGGGCGTAGGTAAGTTGAAGTTTACACACATCCCTCAATCACTCCCTTCTGGACTGGGTTCTCTCCTCCTAACCCCACCCCCACCATATTTTGGATGCTGGCACCTTCCCCGATGCCTTCAGTGAACACCATATGGTTTACTATGTGTACAAGAATTATCATGTCAAAGCCACCCCCCAAATTCATTCAAATCTGGTCCTTTAGGTCACTGGACTTGTCTTCCCTCCATACCAGCCTGGTGGCTACAGACTGGTCACCCATCTTTACAGCCAGCAACATAAATTCTGCCATCCAATATTTCAACTCCAAATTCACATCTGCCTGGGAACTGTATGCATCCTTTAAAAAAAAACAGGGCTCGAGGTTCCCATCTCCCATGGATCTTAGCAAAGTTGCTGGCCCGCCCTGCACATGTGATCTTGACTGGGAGACCTACAAGACCTCTGCCTCTCCTGCTAACTTAATCAAGTGCTGGACCAAATTCAACACCTATACCAGAGCTACCAGTCTTGCTAAGTCTAAATACTTTGCATCCACACTACAGAAAAACCTTAATCACCCCTTCAAGTTCTGGAAGGGTTATCCATGCCCTCTTCTCTCCCCAACCCAGTTTCCTCTCCCATCATCAAGGTGGGTGACATTCCTATTTCTGACCTCTCTTCTGTCACCTCAGATTTCAACTCCGTCTTCACCTGCTGTGCTTGCTCACCATTCTTCTCCTCCTCCTCTCCCCCTACTCCCACTCCTACCAACTCATACCACCCCTTCTCCATCTCCCCTACCACTCCCGCTGCATCCCTTAAGGGCTTCTTGGCTCTAAACCCCCACAAGGCTTTAAGACCTGATTGTTGTGACCCCAAATTCCTGCATCTCTCTGCTTATTACATTGAACTATCTATTATCTCCCTTCTCAACCTCTCCACCTTCATATCTGATATTTGAAACAGAATACAGTCACCCCCCCCCTTCTCAAAGGTGATTCCACATCACCTGGCAACTACCCTCCTATCTCCCTGCTCCTAACTCTGGCTAAGCTCCAGCAACACCTTGTGCTGTCCCTGCACTCCCTCTTCCTTGATACATCCTCCCTCTTCCTTTTTTTACAGTCTGGCTTCTGGAAGTCCCAATCCATCTCCACCTCCCTCCTCTGGCTTACTGACTCCATTCTATCTGGCATGGATCAAGGCCTGAACACTTCACCATCTTTGTTGACTTAGCCAAAGCCTTTGACACTGTTGCCCACTTCCCTCTTCTGGACAAGCTGAAGGCAGTGGGGCTCTTTGACTCCTCAGTTGCTTGGTTTTGCTCCTACCTTGAAGGCAGGTATCAAGCTGTCCAGATTGGAGAATCCATATTCCCCCATCCCTATCAGCTCAGGCATGCACCAAAAGTCTGTTCTTGGCCCAATACTCATTCCTATCTTCCTGAATGAATTCCCTGATTTCTGCTCCACTGCATCCATCCATATGTATGCAGATGACACTGTACTCTTTGCCTCCAGCTCCTCTGCCTCTTACCTCATTGCCAGGCCCCAAATGGACTTTACTAACATCCAGTACTGGCTTCTGGCAAATCAGCTGTCCCTCAAATTCAAGAAAATTATCCCAATGTCCTTTAGCACTAGGCAGAGTCTCATTAGGCTCACCCCTATCCCCTTCTTCCATACCCATGATGGTACAGCAACTGAGGATGTCCCCTCATTCAAGTACCTCGGGATCTGCCTGAACCATCACTTTGATTTCTCAGTGCATATGGATGACATCTGCAAGAAACTTCATGCCAAACTTTGTGTGCTTTACAGGAATAAAGGATATCTCCCACTTGCTGCCTGAAGACAGATCTCGTATACTCCCCATCTTTAACTATGGTGACATAGTATACAGTGCTGTGCTCAAGTCCACCCTGGCCAGACTGGATCCTCTCTTTCACTCCTTTTTGCCACATTGCCCTGGACTGTCCCCCTCACATCCACCACTACTCCCTGTACTCCTCCTTTTCCTTCCCCTCACTTCAGGCCAGATGCCTTGCCCGTTGTGCTTCCTTCATTATGGATTGATTACGTCTAAAGGCCATGGACTATCTAGCAACAGTCTCCTTCTCCTGCAGACTGGACTACATGAGACTGAAAGTTCTCATGATTTAGTTGTTATTTAGTTAATTTTATTTACTTTTCTTTTGCTGTTAGTTTTTCCCCCACTGGCTGAGAGGTAATGGGTGTGATCTATCTTGGACATTTACAGTCAGAGTGGTGAGAGGACTCTGGTCCACTAGATCCTGCATTTTTTCTCTGTTGCATTTTTGTCTTGGTTTAGTGTTTGTTTAATTAATTTTAAATATTGTTATTGTGTGGTAATTTTGGGGAGGTTCTCTAGATCATGGTTCTCCATATCTAGTTACCATACCCAAGGGCTCCAATATTTCTGGGCAGATAGCTAGATCAGGCCTGGAACCCCATCCAACTCGAGTGGTGTCATGCAATGCCAGGTCTGTTAGGCACAAGACAGTGATTATTGATGATCTTGTTGGGACAGCAGACCTGGTGTGCATCACTGAGACTTGGCTTGATGATAACGCGAGCCCCATCTTGGAGCCGGCGGTCCCAGCCGGGTTCTCGGTGATACACTGCTAATGATTGGACCACAGGGGTGGGGGGGTGGCCATCTGTTGTAGATTGGAACTGGGCCTTACTGGTGTGCCAGTTGAGGAAGCCAGATCATTTGACTTTACTGTAGTAGCAGGTGTGGGCTGCAGGATCATTCTCATCTATTCTCCACTTGGGAGGTGAGAAATTGTTCCTGCAGGAAGTAGCAGGCTTCATTATCGATGTGGCATTTGAGTCATCCAAACTGATGGTCCTGGGTGACTTCAATGCCTGGGTCGACAATGAACTCTCGCAGTTTGGTCAAGACTTCTTCCAACTTATGAATTCATTGGGGTTCACACAGGTAGTTGCCTCTGCTACTTATAATCAAGGTCACTTACTCGATCTAGTCTTCCTCCTGGGGATCAAGTCCTTCAACTTGGTGGTGTAACCAGTCATATGGTCCAATCATCACACAGTAAGATTCAATTCCAGGCCCCCCTTATAGGTCTGCCCCTGTGGAAATGGTCAGATACCGCCCATTGAAGGGTGTAACCTCAGAAGGTCTTTTGGTGGCATTAGACCTATCGGGAGTTTTGAAGGCAGTGAGGATCCAGAGAGTCTTGTTCTGGCCTATAATAAGGCTATTACTGAGGCTCTGGACTCTATCACTCTAGTCCGTGTTCATCCTCTCTCTCTCTCCACACTCAGTCCCCCTGGTTTGATGGGACCTTGAGGGAGCTGAGATGTATAGGACGAAGGTTAGAGTATCACTGGTGGAAATCGACCTTTGAAGCCAACCATCTTAGATTGATAGATCATTATCAAAGCTATCAATCAGCAAAAACACGTATGAAGGAAGAGTTCCTGTCTGGTGAGACTGCTGCTGCTCAGAATAGACTGGCTCAGCTCTTTCAAACCATGGACAGGTTGTGCAACCTAACATGTCTACAAGTTTGAGGAGCATTTTCACAAGTTAAGTGTGATGAGTTTGCTTGATTCTTTGTGGATAAGGTGGCTGACATCAGGGCCGAAGTCCATCCAGCGCCCCCTATGGGGGTTGGTGGTTGTTGGTGTATGGTCGCTTCCCCACAGTCTTCTTGGATATCTTTTGACTGGCCGGAGATAGCGGACATCGGGTCTGTGTGTAAATATCACCTACAAAATAAAGCAGGGCAAGTCATCACAAACATTACATCACGGTCAGAAACAATGCAAGGTGAAAATTTTGTGGGCCACAACTTCGCATGCCACAAGCCCGTGCTGCACTATCAGACCCCAACTAAGGCTGCAGGGACAGCAATTGCAGCAGACATGGTGCAGCAACCAGTCAGAATGGCACTGGGAGTGATGAGCAGTGAAGGCAGTGCCACACAAACTGGCAGAAAACAGCTGCAATATGCTGCACCAACAGAAGCCGATGGACAATGCAGCCAGGAACACAGAAGCTATGCAAGTGGAGGGCACAGTGGGAACACTACAGGGGACACTGTAGCAATGGGTCCCAGTGCCCACCCCTCGCAGATGGACCCACCTCCATGGCCCCTGCCCCGTGAGCTCCAGGAACAATGGCTTACCCACAGTCCCCAAACCTGCCCAACAGAGTGCCTGCCCACCCCTGCCATGGAGAATGCAACCCTGCCAGATGGAGAATGCCTACCTCACCAGAAGCCATTCTGTCGTCCTGCTGCCTGTGACATGCAGCACGGTGTCCAGCACTGGAACACTGCAGCCCCATTCAAATGTGTGTCCCATAGTCAGTACAATGCCACAAGTGTGAATACCATGGTCGGTGTGGGACACAGGGGCACGGTGCTGTTCCAAACATTAGTGATGCTTGCTGAACAACGGAGCACCCCACACCGCCTCCATGGACCACAACATGTGCATGGTGGTGGTCTGCATAGTTATGTCCAGCAATATTATTCCCTCACTTTCATTTGTTCTGCATTGTTTTGTCCACAATGTTTTGTGCTGTGATGTTATTTGCCACGATATTAACACACAGAACCCGGACATTGTGCGGATTGTCCAGAATTTGCGGCCAACATGCTGTAGTTTGGATCCGAACCCCACATGCCTATTATCAGGGTCTATGGAGTCCATTGGCCCAGTCCTTGTAAAGATTGTCTGGTGCTCCTTAGAGATTCGGGTGAGTTCCCCAGCTCCCTGAAGGAGGCAGTGGGGACACCGCTTCTTAAGAAAGCTGCTTTGGACCCAAACAGCTGTGCCAACTACAGACTCATCTTTAACCTTCTCTTTGTCAGGAAAGTGATTGAGAAAGTGGTTGCACTGCAACTGGAGAACCATCTTAGCATACATGATGTCTACGATCCTCTCCAGTCTGGTTTCCAGAAGAGACATAGTATGAAGACCACTCTGATTCGGGTGCTCAATGGTTTCCTGATGGCAAGGGATCAGAGGTGCTGTTCCATCTTGGTGCTTCTGGATCTGTCTTCAGCATTCAACACTGTGGACCATGGGGTCCTGCTCGAGCATCTGAGGGTCATCTGTGGCCTGGCTGGTCCGGTTCTCTGATGGTTTCAGTCTTTCCTAGCCAGCAGATCTTAGAGGGTGGTATCTGGGTTTTTTTCCTCTGATCCATTCTCTCTGCCTTTCGGGGGTCCCTCAGGACTCAGTGCTGTTCCCTATGTTGTTCACAGTGTATATGCTGCCCCTCAGAGACATTGTAAGATGATATGGGCTGAGGTTTCACTGCTATGATAATGATACACAGCTCTATCTGTCTCTCACACCTGACCAGGATAGTGCGGTCTCAATGTTTAATAGCTGTCTGGTGGAGATCTATGACTGGATGAAGTCCAGCTGGTTGAGATTGAATCCCAGGAAGACTGAGGTGTTGGTGGTGGATCCAGGTCACTGGATAGAGAGGCCAGTGGTGGGTTTACCCTCTGGGCTTTGGCTTGAGGGTGTACAACTGCCTACCTCTGAAAGGGCGCGTAATCTGGGGGTGGTTCTTGATGATGGACTGACACTGCATGCGCAGGTGTCAGCAGTCATTGGGTCTTCCTTTTACCATCTTAGGAACATCACCAGAATTAGGCGCCTTATTCCTTCCGGTGAGCTGCCTAAGTTGATCCATTCCTTTGTGACCTCTCGCCTTGACTACTATAACTCCTTTTACCTGGGGCTTCCAGGAGTTGATATCCATCACTTGCAGCTGGTGCAGAATGCTACAGCATGACTGTTGCCTGAGATATCTTGTTCCAGTCATATTACTCCCGTGCTGCGCGATCTGCACTGACTGCCTATACAGTGGCAGAACACCTTCAAGGCCACTCTTCTGACCTATAAAGCCCTGCACGGACTGGGAATGAGCTACCTGCAAGAGCTCCTGGCTCCCTACATCCCCGGTCATCCTGTCCGCTCAACTGAAGAGGGGTTGTTAGAGGTTCCCAGGTGCAGATGAAAACATCTGGGGCCTGGGTTTTCATGTTTGTGGCCCCATCCCTGTGGAACTCTCTACCTCATCAGATTAGAGAGTGCAGAACAATGGAGAGCTTTAAATCTGGCCTAAAAACACATCTGTTTAAGCATGCATTTAGCATCTGATATTTTATGGTCTCTGGGATATTTTAATTGAGGTTTTTAATTATTTGTGAAGTTTTATAGTATTGTTTGTTTTATGATGTTTATGTATGTACAGTGCTTTGATTTTTAAAATTGTGCTATATAAATAAAAGTATTGTTATTATTATTATTCATCTCTAAATACTGGCTTGGCTCTCTCCTTTGCTGCTTTGCTTTCCTTCTCACTCCTCTCCACCACTTCTTACCCCCTTCACAGCTGTGGCTGTTGCTCTGCTGCACTCCCCTCAAGGAACTCCCCTGCTGGTCAAACTGTCATCTACTTCCAGTTCCCCAAACTTTCGGCTTCTCTCCCCTTACCAGTGAGCCAGTACTTTCAACTGTTACCAAGGAAGGAGCATCTAGGGGTCAGAGAGCACTGATCCTCAAAGTTCTTCCCCCCCGCTACAGGGCTCAGCAAAAAAGTTTAACTTTTAATTTCTTTCTTTTCCAAAAAGAACAAAACTGAGAGATTTTCAGGACATTTAAATTTTTCATTTAAAAAGAACTGATCAGGCAGGAGGCCAGTTCTGGGAAAGTGTAAATTTTCACCCGCCCACCTGGCTCCACCTCCACTACCTATTAAGTGTCTGCTGGAAAGGAACACTGGAAACACTGCCCTGGGGCACTCTGGTGATTTGGCAACTGAAGGAAGAAGAAGGATCATAGGGCTCAGTTGAATGTCCAAAGATCAGATCTAGTTCCGTGGCATTGTTTAGGGAAGTGACATTGTTCTTAACATTGTTAATGAAAGTTATGTTTGAGCTCCTGCCTTGAACTATTCACTGGTATACACCAGTGCGGGGGGGGGGCTCAGTGTGAATTGTCAGTTTGGGCTCTTGCCTTGGGCTATTTATCTTGCACACACAAATGCAAAGGGCTTAGTATAAATTCTGTAAGTTCTGCACAAGAAGTCAAGGCAACAGTTGATTAGTAGGGGTGATATTCTGACATTGTTATTTGAACATTTTTTGGTTAGATCTATTGTCTAGATGTAGCATACTGCTGTGCAGGTGGCTTAAGGTGAATTCTGTGCAAAAGGTTAAGGCAACATTTAGCTAGTGGGGGCATCATTCTAACATTGTTAATGAAAGTCTTGTTTTGTGCTATTGTATAGATCAAGCATACTACTGTTCAGGGGCTTAATGTTGAATTCTGTGCAAAAGGTCAAGGCAACATCTAGATAGTAAGGGGAGTCATTCTAATAGTGGCTAGCAGGGGTTAAGACAGGGTCAGCTATAGTTAACTAAAAGTAGGGCGTTATTCCTCTGTAGACCAAATCAGCGGAGTGTTTCTCTTAAGGTATTTCTAGGAGGGGGGCTCACTGTTTAGCTTAATTTAGTATCATTTGTTAAATTTCATTTCTCACTGATAAATTAGCTGAGTGTTCCTGTTACCATACTTCTAGGAGGGGGGCTCAATGTTGAATCTAGTATCATTTGTTAATTGTAAATTTTCGCTGAGTAATTTTGTGCCAGTTGTTACTTTTTAAATTCGGTGTTATTGGTTAATGAGCCATACATACAGGGATGCAAGCCATACATACAGGATGAGGTATCAAGGCAGGAAGGAGGGAGGGTGGGGGTAGGCAGAGGCAGGGTGCTCTTGGGGAGAGAGTAGGACCATGGAGAATAGTGGGATGTAATGACTGCGGAGCAGCAATTTTCATGGACATGCTGTGGAGAATTAGGTGTTGCCCAGTATGCATAAAAATTATGCACCTGGAAACAGAAATTTATTGACTGAAGAGGGAGGTGGAGAGGTAGGACATGGTGGGAGGTAGGTGAGGAGAAAACTGCACATGAGCTACAAATAGATGGGGCAGAGTTGACTGGATGAATGTAAGGACTGCATGGGAAACTACAAGGGCAAGAAAAAGACAGGGCTGCTGGGGGGCAGGGGATGGCAGGTGGTGAGAAAGAGGAGAGGGGGAGCAAGATGCTACTGCGCAAGGAGCAACAAGAAACAGAAATGACAGGGCAGCCACGGGAAACAAGTTTGTAAGTGGATGTGGGGTCAGTTATCAAATAAGCATACACTTTTAGAACTTTGCAGGACACTGAAAATTAGGAAGGGGCAGGGGTCAAGGAGGATGGGAACAGTGGGGGGAGGGAGTGAGGAATGGTGGGCAGAAATTGGGATGAGCTTGGTGGAAAGGGGAAGGAGAAAGAGAAGTAATAAAGGAGGTGCTAGAAAAGGGGAATCGGGGTCCACTGGAGGAGAGACTAGTGATCATTGTCAGGGGGAGGGGGACTGAGAGGGTTGGGGTGGAGTTGATAGGGAAGGACAAGAGGGACCTAGGGGGAGAGATAAAAAGAAGGGTGAGGGAGGGGAACATAGGAGTGGGAAAAGGAGATCAGGTGGAGAAGTATTGAAATGGAAGGTCTGGGAGAGATGCAACACTCTACAAAGAGGACAGATGATGTCCCGGGGGAGAGTAGGGCATGAGGAACCAGATGAGGGGAGGACAAGGCTAGGGGGGGTGAGATGGAGGAGCAGAAAAAGGAGTGTACGGGGGGATTTCAAAGGGAGCCAGCAAGGTGCTGGTAGCAAGGTTATTATACTCGAGGATTCCATAATTAAGGGTATCAATTGGGGAAGGAAAGGTGAGGGGAGGAGGTGCTCTGTCCAGGTAGAGTGTATGCCTGGCATGACAGTGCACATAGTCCACTTTACTGCAAGGAGTGATGGGGGTAATCCCCACATTTTGGTGCACCTCAGCACGAATGACCTGGAAGGAAATAGTGTGTAGGAAGTTCAGGCAAGATTTAGGGAACAGGCTAGAATATGTAAAAATGAAGGAAAGACAGTTGCATTTTCTGTAGTTCTGCCAGAGTCGAGGGCAAGAACAGATAGGAAGCTGAGGATAAGGGATTTCAAAGACTGGTTTGGAGAATGGTGTAAAGATATGGGGTTTGGACTGGTAGGGGGTTGGGGAGCAATTTGGGATAACAAGGATCTCTACACTATGAATAGGCTACATCTGAGTGTGGAGGCTTCAGGAGTTTTAAAGAGTAAGCTGGGGGAGTTTATTGTTAGTAAATATGATTTAAACTAGCTGGCATTGCTTAGACTTGAAGGGCATGCAGAAAAGCATAGTTTGGGAAGCCTAGGGCATCTCACCCCAACTGGACATTTAGTGTAAGTAAGGAACTTGCAGAGGGACAAACTTGGGGGGCTAGGAAAGTGGGTGGTCTCCATGAATGCGAGGATCCTAGGTAACAAGTTACCCGAGCTAGAAGCAATGATGGCGGAGGGGTGAGGTGGACGTGGCTGCAATCATGGAAACATGGGCCACCCAGCACCATGACTGGGACTTAATAATCCAAGGGTACAAACTGTACAGGAGGGACAGAAAACATGGGAAGGAATGGGGGTGGCTTTATTTGTAAGGGAGGGGATAGAGTGCTGGAGGGAGGGAGGATGGGAATATAGAGATGTTGTGGATCACCTTACAGGATTCTAAGGGCCCGAGGGTCCATCTAGGAGTAACCACCATCCCAGTCTGAGGAACATGACAGGGAACTGGTGGATAACATTAAAAATCATTGTGATAAGGTTGGTGGTGCTTGTAATGTGTAGTATAGCTTTAAGAAATGTTAGAGACAGTACAGCTTTAAGAGAATGTGCGCTTCCTGTAAGTGTGCCTGTTTTTGAGCCAGTCTCCTCTTGTATGTGCTGCTGAATGGAAGTAAAAGAGAAGGCCTAGATTTCAGTGTGGCATGGTTTTCTTACTACCAAGACGCTTGTGTGTTTAAGGTACTTATTTCAACCACTAAATACAACAAACTAGCGACGACAGATAGTGAACATTTTCATAGCTCCAGCTTACTGAATTATGCCATTTTGTGACTTTCTACATTGGAAGCAAGCAAGCAATTTAGAACTGCGCAACATCATGGCAACTTCAGCCAGCTTTGAAATTTTTACAGGAGTGGACTGGGATACATGGTCCCAACAGTTTGATCAGTAGTTATTACTTAATCCTGCCATACAAGCGGCTAATAATTAGCAACAGGATAAGCTTATTTGAGTGTTTTTTGTACTTTCTTGGCGAGTGAAACCTTCACATTTTTATGCAGTTTGTATGCACTGGACTGGCCAGAGGATTAGTCATATCAAGAGCCAAAGGCTAAATTGAATGCACGATACAGTTTAACAACTTTTCCAAGGGCTGAATGTTATAAATTCTACAGTTACCACCAGAAACCAGGTCAGGTATTACAATCTTATTTGGCTGAGATCAAATGCGTAGCTCTCACATGTGAGCGGAGCAGGGAGCATGTTGAATCTAATCTAGCTGATAAGTTTGTTATGGGGTTGAATGATGAACATCGTATTCAGCAATTACTTTCTGTAAGTGTCAAGAAGTCTACTGAGGAACTTTTACAGTTGGCACAAATGTATGAGGCTGCAAAAAATGAAGCACATGCTAAGATGGACACTAAAAATGAGGTACAAGTAGCTGTAGTAAACTCCAAATCAAAACAGCTCAAACCTAAGTCTAAACCACTGTTTTCAAAGAAAAATTCAACCACTCCACCCAAACTGCATGACCAGTACAAATGTGCATCATTTGGGTCTGCTCAGCTTAGCAGGGACTGGTGTAAATTCAGAGAAGTTCAGTGCCATGCCTGTAAATGTCAGGGGCATATTGCTAATGTTTGCAGGAGCAGAAGAACCACGGTAGTCAGTTTGGAGAGCCCAGACAGTGCGATGGTTTTTATTGCACCACAAATGCAGACTGAAGATGGTCCTTCTGTCTATATGTTACTTCAATTGCCACAATTGACGTGTCAGTTGCATTTAATGGTAGACTCTGCTTCTCCAGTTACTTTTATAACCCATCAGACATGGTCTGATCTGGATAAGCCACCATTGTGTCCTTGTAATATGTTGCTGCATGCATTTGAAGGGCAAGCAATTTAGCCACTGGGCTCATTTACCATGTTGGTACGCAGGACTGATTCTCCTGGTACACTTTTAACTTTTCTGGTTTCAAAAAAGGGTATCAACATTTTGGGCAGAGATGCTCAGGTTCTTCTAAATATTCATGTTGATCCAGCAGATTCTGGTCTACTTGCTGCTGTCCAGGAACCACAAAGCAGTAATCCGCCCAAACCTGGGGAGATTTTACACATGTATCCAGAGTTGTGGAAAGGCTTGGGAAACATTGTTGCACAACAGCTAAAGCCAATCTAGTTACAAAGCCTAATGCAGTCCCTAAGTTTTGTAAACCATGGAAACTCCCTTTTGCCTTTAAACCAGTTGTTGAGGCAGAATTGGACAGACTGGAAAAAGCGGGTGTGCTGGAAAAGGTTTCAGGTTCAGACTGGGCCACCCCAATTGTGGTGGTATCTAAACCAGGTGGTAAGGATCGAATATGTGGAGATTTTGAGGTGACACTTAATCCAGTACTTAGTACAGATGTATTTCCTTTACCCTTGCCAGAGGAACTTTTTCATAGACTGAAAGGTGGTGTGGGGTTCTCTATACTGGACCTCGCTGATGCATATCTTCAAGTGGAGTTGGATACAGAATCTCAGAAATTGTTAATGAATAATACACACCAAGGACTGTACAAGTACAAATGGTTATGTTTTGGCCTTAGTTCTGCACCTGTTATTTTTCAAAAAGTGATTGAGCAAATGGTGGGTGATATACCAGGTGTTGCTAGTTATCTGGATGACATCATTGTCACTGGCAAGACAGAAGCAGAACATTCACTTAACTTACAAAAGACTTTAGAAAGATTGCAACAGAGTGGATTTAGACCTAGGAGAGAAAAATGCCAATTTTGTCAACCAAGTGTCACGTACTTAGGTCAGACTATTGACAAAGACAGAATTCGTCTGAATGATGAAAAGGTGGAAGCCATTGTGCACATGCCTGAACCACAGAATGTTTCAGAGTTGCACTTATTCTTGGGTATGGTGCACTACTATAACCATTTCATATCTGGCTTAGCCACTAAATGTGCTATCCTAAATGAACTATTATATAAGGTTACTCCATGGAAGTGGACTAAGGGCCACAGTAAAGCAGTTCAAGCCATCAAGCTCTCTCTAACTGATGTGAATAGTTTAACTCATTATGACCCTAACTTGCTTATCGCATTGGCCTGTGATGCTAGTCCTGTGGGTATAGGAGCTGTCCTTTTCCATAGAGATCCAGAAGGAGTGGAGAAGCCGATAGCTCATGCTTCATGCAAACTCACTGCAGCTGAAATGAATTGTGCCCAGATTCAGAGAGAGGCATTAGCAATTGTGTTCGTAATCCAAAAATTTTGCCAATACTTGATAGGTCACAAGTTTCACCTGAAGATGGATCACAAGCCACTAGTGACAATTTTCAGTCCAGAAAAAGGAATTCCAGACACAGCCGCTAGCAGGCTTCAACAATGGCCATTAATTTTGTGTGCCTATAATTTCAAGGTTACATACCAACCAATGGACCAGCATGGAAATGCAGATGCCTTGTCGAGGTTACCAATATCCAGAGAAATGGAGTTCAATGTGGGACTTAAAGAGGAGCCATTTGTATGCCATGTGGGGCCAGATAGTTTTCCAGTGCAATTCAAATATATGGAGGACTCTACTGTTGTGTGTGCAATGGAGCTGCAATGGTTAGATCAGCTTCCAGTACTAGCCATGGACATTGCAAAAGTAACTAGTCAAGATGTCATTTTGAAACAAGTGTATCGGTATATGCTTGAGGGTTGGCTGCAAGGACTACTTGTTCGGCTGCACTACAACCCTACTAAACCAAGAGACAGCAGTTATCCATTGCTGAGGGGTGTCTTCTATGGGGACTGCATGTCATAGTACCCCAATGTTATTGCTTAACTGTGTTGATTCTTTTGCATGCGGGCCATCCAGGTATTGCTAAAATGAAATCCCTGGCCAGACTTCACATATGTTGGTCTTCCATTGACAGAGACATATATCAGGTTGTGTAAAGATGCAAAGGTTGTGCTGTATCAATGGGAAATCCAGCAAGAGCTCCAGTTCACCATTGGGAATGACCTGAAAAACTCTGGCAAAGGTTGCATATTGACTTTGCGGGACCCTATTTAAATTCCATGTGGTTACTCTCAATGATGCTTATAGCAAATGGCCAGAAATTCATCAAATGTCATCAACAACTACTGAGAGTACCAACAAAGTGCTGAAATCTATCTTTGCTACCCATGGTTTCCCGCAAATGATTGTCTCGGATAGTGGACCACAGGTCACGTCTGTTGAATTCCAAGTATTTTGCCAGAAACGTGGTATCCGCCATATTTTCTTACCTCCCTACCATCCAAGTTCATGTGGTGAAGCGGAACACCTGGTTCAGACTTTTAAAAAGAGTATGGACAAAGCTAATCCTACTACACCGAAGGCAATGCAAATAGTCCCATTTGGACTTTCTTGTGATGTATCAAACAACCCCACATTGTGTCACAGGAATATCCCCTGCAGAATTGCTGTTTGGACATCAGATTCTACCTCAACTGGATCTTCTTTGCCCTCTAGGCTGTAAGTCAGTAACTGAAATCCTTCCTAAGATCAGATTCTTCAAACACAGTGATCTTGTATGGGTCAGGATGTATGCAGGCCCGAAAAGATGGATAGAAGGTGTGGTGGAAAAAAAGTTCAGAAATGTTATCTATAATGTTTGACTGACTAACCAGAGGAGAGTGAAAAAACATGTGGACCAATTACGTACTAGAATTGAGACAGAACAAAAAAGGGATACCCAGAGTCAGGGTAGTTATCCAGCATCAATTGTTCCAGAACAAGAACAGGAAGAGATAGTGGAACCACAGCATTTGAGACAAGATGTGGCTGATACTAATCAGATTCCAGTGCAGCAGCCTCAAGTCCTACTATGTCGGTCAGGATGTATAAGACGTCCACCAAAGAGAATGGACTTATAGAGATATAGCCTAATGACATAGTCTAACTAAAAGGGACATTGCAGTAATAACTTTAATAGTTTCATATTACTTCTGAATTATTGATTTAAGTATTTCCTAGCTAAGTCAGGAGGGATTGTTATGTGTAGTATAGCTTTAAGAAATGTTAGAAACAGTACAACTTTAAGAGAATGTGTACTTCCTGTAAGTGTGCCTGTTTTTGAGCTAGTTTTCTCTTGTATGTGCTGCTAAATGGAAGTAAAAGAGAAGGCCTAGCTTTCAGAGTGGCGTGGTTTTCTTAGTACCAAGACCTTTGTGTGTTTATGGTACTTATTTCGGCCACCAAATACAACAGTGGTGGTAGGTGACTTTAACTTGCCAGGGGTGGACTAGAGCACCATGTCCTCCACCACTGCCACAGAACAACAGATACTGGATGCATTCCAAGATGTATGCCTGTCACGACAGGTGGTTGAGCTGACCAGAGAAGGTAACATCTTGGACCTAGTACTGGCATATAGTGACCAAGTAAAGGATGTGGTAGAGGAACCACTGGCAGGGAGTGACCACTGCATGGTGTGGTTCTCCCTTGACCTAGGGATGGAGGGAAATCAAACCAATACGTGGGTAGTGGACTTTGGGGGGAGACTTCAGGAGAATGGCAGTCAGACTAGAAGGGCACTTACAGACGATCGCCCCAGACATGGATACGGAATGCAGGTAGGCAATCCTAAAGTTGGGCCTGTTAGAGGCCAGAAAGGCTGGCACAAAGGTCTGCAGCAAAAACACAAGATCAAGGAAACCCAGTTGGTGGACCAGGAAGGTGCAGGATAGAATAAAGGAGAAAAGGCTTGCCTTCTGAAATTACAGGACAGCCTGTGTGTGTGGGGGGGAGAGACAAGGAGGATTACTTTAAGAAATCAAGGGAGGTGAGCAGGGTGGTAAGGACAGCCAAGGTATCCAAAGAGCTAAGGTTGGTACAGGGGAGCAGGAAGGGAGAGAACAAGTTTTTTAAATACATTAGAGAGAGGAGGAAATGTAAGGACCAGATCATCAGAATAAAGAAGTAAGGTGGGTGGGCTGAGGAGGGGACTGAGCAGGTAGAGTTGCTAAATGAGTACTTCTCATCAGTCTTTACAAGGGGAAAAGGAAGGGCCAATTCCACAGGGGGTGGTAGGGCAAGGGGTAGGGATAGGGGAAAGCTAACAGATGGTGAAATCCTGGTGAAGATAGTATGGAAGGGCTTTAAGTCCTTGAGGACAGACAAGGTACTGGGACCAGATGGGATCCACCCCAGAGTCTTGAAGCTGTTGGCAGAGGTCCTGGCAGCACCTTTGATAGAGTTATTCAATATCTCCCTCAAATCAGGATGAGTACCACTGGACCGGAGGATGGCACATGTAGTGCCCCTCCATAAGAGCAGACCTAGGGATGACCTGAGAATTTACATACTGGTCAGCCTTATATCCATGGTGGTGAAACTACTGGAGACCATCTTGAAGGAAAGGCTGGTAGATTTCCTGGAAGTAAATGGCCTTCAGGATGGCCAGCAACACGGATTCATCCAGGGGAGATCTTGTCAAACTAATCTGTTTGAATTTTTTGACTGGGTGACAAGATCTCTAGATAGGGTTGCCACCTTTTAAGAAGGCCAAAGTGGGACATTTCTTACTGAAACATGATTTTTCGCAGGACAGTACATAACCTTGACCAGTGCAATGGACTTGTTTTCACTATATAATCAGAATTAAGGCTAAGTAGTGTAGTTTCTTGGTTGCTTCTATGGTTTCATATCATTTTAATGTATTTTAGTTAAGGTACTATAGTTTTCTACAAGATTTAGTGGAAAGTTAGAAAATATTTTTTCTACTGAAAAATCAGGACATGTAGTATTTTTCATGTTTTTTTGCAGGACACAGCTGCCCAAATCAGGACTGTCCTGCAAAACTCAAGACAGGTGGTAACCCTATCTCTAGATGGTGGTCAGCTGGTTGATGTATTGTAACTGGACTTCAGCAAGGCATTTGACTCAGTGCTGCATTGGAGACTGCTGGGCAAGTTGAGGAACTTGGGGGTGAGGGCTAAGATGGTTAAGTAGATTGAGAACAGGCTGAGTAGCAGACAATAGAGGGTGGTAGTAGGAAGGGGAGTGCTTGACACCTAGGTGGGTCACTAGTGGGGTCCCGCAGAGTTCTGTTCTGGGTCCACTACTATTTAATGCTTTCTATAGTGGACATTGCAGAGGGACTTATGAATAAAATGACCTTGTTCACTGATGACTCCAAACTAGGAATGGTGGTGGACAGTGAGGAGGGGATGCGGATGTTCCAGGAAGACCTGGAAAGACTGAAACAGAGGTCAGAAACATAGAGGATGGTGTTCAGTGCTAGGAAGCGTAGTGTACTGCACTTAGGGGCTAGGACTCCAGGGTACAGCTACCATTGGGGTGGAGTTATCCACCTCTGAGGAGGAAAAGGATCTGGGAGTGGTGATCACAGGTAAAATGAATCATTCAGAACAATGTAGGAAAGCATCGGTAAAAGCAAACAGAATGCTAGGGTGCTTTGCTAGTGGAATCACTCTGAGGAGGGAGGAGGTTATTTTGCCACTGTACAAATCCCTGGTGAGGCTTCACTTGGAGTACTATATGCAGTTCTGGCACCCATATTTAAAGAGGGATGTCATGCTCCTGGAGAGAGTCCAGAGGAGGGCATCTAAGATGATTTGTGGAATGGAGGAGAAACCTTATGAGGAGAGACTGAAGGAGCTCAGCATGTACTCCCTGGAGGACAAAAGGGACAAAGGGCATATGATGGAGACCTTTAAATACATGAAGGGTGTCAACAGGGTTAGCAATGAGGGTTTGCTTAGATTAAAGGGGAAGGGAACCACGAAGGGACATAGCCTGAAACTGGTGGTTGGGGGGTACAGGAGAGAACTGAGGAGGCACTACTTCATGGAAAGGGTGGTGGTGCCATGGAACACGCTGCCTGTGGACGTGATCTCACTGGAATCAGTGGGGAGTTTTAAGAAGGGATGGGATAGGTTCATGAGCAAGGTACAAGTGGGGGGGATAGGTTCATGAGCAAGGTACAAGTAGGGGGAAGTGAACAGAGGGAGAACTCTGGGAGGGAAAAGGGGAGGTGGCAGCTGCAGTGTCTGTTCTGTGAGCTGTGTTTCAAGCAGATGCAATAGACCTCATGGCCTCAATCTGCTGGCACTGTCGTATGCTCTTATGTTCATACTTACCATCTATTCTGCCCCTTCCCACCACTCACTCTCCTCTCTCCTCCATGACTTCACTGCTCACTCCTGCAGTCGCCTCTGATACTGGTCCCAGGGATGCTGCCCCCCACCCTCCTATCTCTGCTCCCCCTTCTCCCTGCACCTGCACAAGTGCAGTCCCCTCTACTCCTCCCAACTGACAACCTTTGCCCCTACCCTGAACTCAATATTTTCTCTGCACATTGCAAATTATGTTATCATTCAGCACTTTATTGCATTGGGATGCATTTTTCTTAGACAATCCTTGTCTTTGCTCAATTGTTTATGATGCTAATTTATCTATTATTATTCTTAAAGTTCCTGACTGTCTTCCCTTTTCCCTTTCCCCTTCCCCACCTCCCAACAGGACACATCTGGCAATGAGATGCTACCAGCTCAGTATATCTTTCCTGGTCAAACCTTTGCGAAAAATAAATAAAGCCACTCAGCTGCACATCATGACACACCACACAAGGAGTGGGTAAATTCCCCAGCAACCCACACCCTGTAGTGCCATATTGCTGAAATTCACCAACATGCATCTCAATATACTGTATGGCACAGTCCGGCACAGCAATAAGAGAGCTGACTGAGTTTTCCTCAAATTAAGCCACACTCTCTGTTCACAAGGAAATGCGCCATTAGGACCATCTGGCTCTTTTGCCCATGTTGGAACCTGGCAGCACTGTACTTGTCTTTGATTTGGGGGTGTAATGGACTTTGCACTTCCCATCCACTAATGCTTACCCAGAAAGAGAGTTCTTACTGAACAGCTGTATCTCAACTGTGGCATTTGCTATTATTTACCTAGCTGCATGGAATGTATACTATTTGACTGTACAACCATGGTCCTATGGGATCTGCATAAACATGAAACACTGCACCTCGTGAACTTATCCTAGTGAGTAAAACTTCAAATAAATATATTTTTAAGCAGACATAGCTTGAATCGAGCAAAAACATCACCCTGAGATTCATTCCAGTGAATGTAAAAACTTAGTTTTGGGGGCCATTCTGGCGGCCCAGCAGATAAGATATTCACCTTCTGTTTGGGGACACATTGGCTCATGTCCTGAGTCTGTGGTACCAACAGGGCCATGGCAGGAGGTGGTGAGGAAGCCCTAGGGATGTGCTTTCCTCTGGGGGGGTCTCCAGCACTGCTTCCAGAACAGCTGCCCTCTGGTGATCAAGGGGGAGAGGAAGGGAGCCATTGCACAGGAACCCCTTTATTACACCCGTGTCTTCCAGCAACAGCAAAGGTGAGACCCATTGGCGTTAGGGATGCACAGACATCAACACCAGGCCTGGTTTTTCATTCTGCAGAGTATCTGATGCATGGCTGAAATTTGCTGCGGGGGTAGGCTGACCCCCTCCATGGGGGATAAGGCAGGTAAGGAGGGCAGGAGGTGGGCGGGTACAGAGGAGACTATCGGAAAGACCTTAAATGCTGGAATAAAAAAGTGGATTAATGCACAGTTGGGTGCAAAGCAAATGGTAAGGAGAAATTAATTTGTTCTTACACCTGTCGAAGTTTGGTCCACAGCTCTCCTCCCACACAGAACTCCATCACCATGTAGACAAACCAGGAATCTTTAAATGCTGCATAGAGCCTGATGAGTGAGATAGAAAGAGAAAGAGACAGAAGTAAAGCTTTTGTCACTAACAACTTTATGCAAACAGGGAGACAGCAATACTTAAAATATTTTATTGTCCCTGAAGGTTTGACTCACATCTTAAAACTGAGTGTGGCAGGAAAAATCAGAGAAACATGATGAACTAGGTTTACGACCCATCTGGGACCCCTACCACACTCCAAATATACTCTCAAATTGAGGAGCTTACATCATGACCAATAAAGGACCAGCAAGTAATTTCATTATATAGGCACTGAGGGTATCCTAGAAACTTGGTGAGATATGGATGCTCCAAGAAAATTGTCCCAGAGTCTTTTTGGATTATGATGACTCTCAGTACAATGATACCTAATGGTTTAAATGACAAAATTAAAATGGGGTGCTATTTATGAAATTCCTCCTGTTTAACATTAGGGTTTACAGAGTATTTCAGTATATTTTACTATGTAACATCTTATTGTAGGTGTAGGCAATCCTGATGCTCTATTAAAAGACAAAGACCTCAGAGTACAAGCACTGAAGCAAAGGTTAACACTGGACAGGCACTGGCAATAAATCAAGTTTCAAATAAATAACATACCACACATACAAATCATCTCAGAGTAATTTAATCTGTCTCACCTTTAAACCTAACCATAAACTACACATGCAAATCACCATGGAGTAATTTCATCTGTCTCATCTTTATATTGAACCATATGGTGCTCAAAGAAAGCTTCTAATATGGGGTGTCCCCCTCAGGAGAAATAAAGTTCCAGAAAAGGGGTTTCCCCCTGAAGAGGTGAAGTTCCTGATATAGAACTCTTCATCAGGAGAGGTAGAAGTTACAAAAAGAAAACAATGTCTAAGCTTTTGGACCAAACCAAGTCCCTTTTGTAACATCTATGTTGGTCCAATAAAAGATATCAAACTATTTGCTTCTGGATTTGTTCTTACAAGGACCAATATGGCAACTAATCTATCTCTGTATGTTAGGAGAGGTAAAAATTCCTAATATGGGGGTCCCATACAGAGATGAAGTTCTTGATATGGGGTTCCCTCCAGACAGGTGAAATTCCTGATATGGGGTTCCACATCAAGAAAGGTGAAGTTATTGATATGGGATCCCCATCTGGAGAGGTGATGTACTTCGCAGACTGCACTGGCTGCCGGTCCGGACAGATTGCACCTAAACAGAGAAGGTGTGTGAGCACATGGACAAAAATGTGATGTGTATACAGGTAGTTTAAACTAAATAAAGGGGAGTATGATGCAGCTCACACCGCTGCTGTCGGTGGGCTGGTCATCTCTCCCCAAAATGTCAAATGTGCGCATACATTCGCAGAAAATAAATCAGAGCCAGCATCCACCCGAACCAGCAACTCTATAATCTCTTGGCTGGAAAGAGCAAACTGGAGCAGTCCAGCAAGAGGGTACAACCTCACACCAAAGAGGATGTACATTCCTAGAAGGCAATGGTTGCAAATACTAGGAGCCCAACCAACAAACTTCCTGAACTCACAGCCATCTTGGAAACAGAAAGGTTGGACTGGGTGGCTGTAACAGAAACGTGGTTCATGGAAAACAATGGATGGGATATAGCCATTCCCAGTTACAAACTGTTCAGGAAAGTTAGGCAGGGCAAACAAAGGGGGGGGTGTAGCCATTTACATTCGGGAGGAACTAAAAGCCATAGAAGTAAAAGGGCAACCTGGGGACTTCGAGTCACTGTGGCTAACAGTAGACATGGGCAAGGGAAAATCCTTCAGAATCGGCGTCATGTACAGGATCAAGGAGTTAAAGGAGACAAAGATCTAATAGAGGAAATCCACAAAATGTCTAAAAAAGGTGAAGTAATACTGGTGGGGGACTTCAACCTACCAGATATTAACTGGAGCACACTAACGGCAGCAAAAACAAGAAGTAGGGACTTCTTATTGTCACTACAAGGCGCAAGACTGTGCCAACTTGTTAAGACCCCAACAAGTGGAGATGCCATTCTTGATCTTGTCCTCACAAACTTGGAAAGGATCAAGGACATCGAAGTGGGATACCATATGGGCAACAGCGACCACTGCATGGTAAGTTTAAGGTTAACATATATCAGGACACCAGACGCTCAAAGATAAAGGTGCTAGATTTCAAAAAGGCTGACTTCCAAAAAATGAGGAACAACATAAGTAGCCAGTTAATGGATATAGAGGTTGAGGAGGTGGAGGTTATGTGGGGGAGACTCAAGAGAGCAATAAAGACTGGAGACCAAGGAGGCTGCTGGGAACCACCACAAGGAAGGCCCACAGGAGAGTGGCACTGGAAACCTCAGGGGGAAGGAAGCAGTTCTTTGTGGGGGACTCAGTTATTAGGGAGATAGAACTGGGAGGAAAGTGGAGAGGGAGATAAGATGCCTGCCCGGCTCCATGTCTTGGAGGGACAGGAAGTGAATCATCAGGACTGCAAGAGCATCTGCATGAGAGAGGGAGCTGGACATCATTGTCCACTTAAGGACAAATGACTTGGCTGGGCATCAAATCAGAGCAGTGCAGGAGAGGTTTGTGGAGTTAGGGAGGGGCATTAGCCAAGAAGCACACACGGTAATCATCTCAGAGGTGCTGTCTGTCCATGACATGGGTGAGGCTAGGGTACAACGCACCATGCAATTCAATCAGTGGTTGAAAATGGTTGAAAAACTGGTGTGGAGCACAGGGTTTGGGGCTTCATTGGGGACTAGGGCTCCACCTGGAGGGATACACACCTGTACTGGCAAGATGGCCTGCATCTGTCCAGGAGAGGAAGCAGACTTCTAGGTGATAGGTTTAAATGCTTCATTGGCAAGCTTTTAAACTAGCCAAGGGGGGGCACTGATGAGAAGCAGGGAATTCCCAGCCTCCCCCCACAAAACAGGGTCATTAGCAAGGTAAACACCAAGGCAGAGAGGTCGATAGGGAGCAGGACAGAGGTAAATGGAGAAAAAGCCAAAGACAGCAAGAGCACGGATGAGGCTAAGAGAGGAAAGACCATAAAGAAATTGAGGGTGATGAATACCAATGCCCGTAGTCTGGGTAACAAGCTTCCTGATTTAGTGGCCTTGATGAAAGAGGTCACCTGGATATTGTGAAAGTCACAGAAACATGGTACACAGAGAACCATGACTGGGATGTAAACATACCAGGGTATGCAATCTACAAGCGGGACAGGGAGGGTAAAAGAGGAGGAGGAGGAGGAGTAGCTCTCTATGTAAGGGAAGGGATCAAAGCAACAAAACTAAGAGGTAAACGGGGAAGAGAGGAGGCACTGTGGGTCAACTTGGAGACAGACAATGGCACCACAATCCACACAGGGGTTGTATACACACCCTTATCTCAGGGGAAGGATATGGACAAAGAAATGATAGAAGGCAGCCATAGAATGGCAGTAAAAGGGGAGATATTGTTGATGGGGGACCTGAATATGCCAGATGTTAACTGGAGCACATGTGCTGCAGCCACTTCCAAAAGCAGAGTCTTTCTTGATGCCCTGCAGGTGGCATGTCTCAGACAGCTAGTGTAGGAACCCTAGACCTGGTACTCTCAAATGGAGATGGTGAGAGGATCACAGATTTAGATGTGGGTAGCCATCTGGGAACTAGCGACCACCGAACAGTGTGGTTCACAATAAACACATTGGTAGAGTCAGGCCATACCAAGACAAAAGTACTGGACTTTAGGAGATCTGACTTTGGCAAAATGGGTGTGTGCCTAAGAAATGCACTTACAAAGGGTCAGGAAGGAGGGGCAGAAGAACAATGGGAGAAAATCAAAACTGCTATCACCGAGCCAACAAGTCTTTGTGTGAAGCAAATAAACAAAACAAAATTAAGTTAAAAACCACTATGGTTCTCAAAAGAGGTGGCAGGAAAGGTTAGGGAGAAAAAGATAGCATTCGGGAAGTATAAGAAATCACAGAATGAGCAGGACAGAGAACTGCATCAGTTAAAGCAGAAGGAAGTGGGGAAGGCAGTCAGAATAGTGAAGGCCCAAACTGAGGAAAAGATAGCCAACTCTGCTAAGAAGGGGGATAAAACCTTTAATAGGTACATCAGGGAGTGAAGGAAGACCAAGGGAGGGTTAGTGAGGCTTAATAAATGGGAGGGGAGGTGGGCACAGGATGACAGTGGAAAAGCAGAGCTACTGAATGAATGCTTTTGCTCAGTATTCACAAAAGAAGAAGAAGGGAAGGTACCTAAACCAAGCAATAGAAGCACTCTGGACAGGGGGGTCGATAAAAGTCCATTCACAGAAGAAAGGGTCCTGAGAGAACTCCTAAAACTCAGGGTGGACAAAGCAATGGGGTCTGATGGGATTCACCCCAGAATTCTAAAAGAACTAAGGAGAGACCTAGTGACACCACTAACTACACTTTTTAACAAATCATGGGAGGATGGTGTGGTACCTGAGGATTGGAGGAGGGCAGATGTGATTCCTCTTCACGAAAGTGGGAGCAAGGCAGAGGCAGGAAACTACAGACCTGTTAGTTTAACCTCAGTGGTAGGGAAAATGATGGAATCACTACTGAAAGAAATAACTGTTGAGTACCTAGAGGTCAGCTGGGCACAGGACCCAAGGCAGCATGGATTCACAGTGGGAAGGTCATGTCAGATGAATCTAATAGAGTTCTTTGACTGGGTAACTAAAGTAGTAGACCAGGGAGGGGCTATAGATATGAGCTACCTAGAATTTAGCAAGGCATTTGGCACAGTCCCTCACAAAAGATTAATAAACAAGTTAGCCACCCTGGGAGTGGGTCGCAGGGTGATAGCCTGGGTAACAAATTGGCTGACCAAAAGGAAGCAGAGGGTAATAGTAAACTGAGTACACTCTGAAGAAAGGATGGTTACTTACGAGGTACCGCAGGGTTCAGTACTGGGACCAGTCCTTTTTAATGTCTTTATAGGAGACATTGCAGATGGGGCTAAAAGGAAAAGCATGCCTCTTTGCAGATGATACAAAAATCTGCAACAGGGTTGATACACAAGGAGGGGGTGGAAAGGATGAAAAGGGACTTGGTAAGGTTGGAGGAATGGTCAAAAATATGGCAGCTTAGATTCAATGCTAAAAAGTGCAAAGTAATGTACCTGGGAAACAAAAACCCAGGTGAAGAGTACACATGGGGGGGGGAGGTACTAACAACAACAAAAATGGAAAGAGACCTCAGGGAAGTCATATCAGATGACCTTAAGTTAGGCAGGCAATGTGAGAAGTCAGTAAGGAGGGCTAGAGGGATACTGGGGTGTATAGGGAGAGTCATCACCAGTAGAAAACAAGAAGTTGTTATCCCTCTGTACTGACAGTTGGTGAGACCCCATTTGGAGTACTGCGTGCAGTTCTGGAGACCCCATCTCCGCAAGGACATAGTCAGGATGGAGGCGGTCTAGAGGAGGGCAACTAAAATGGTGCAGGGTCTGCACCAGAAGCCATATGAGGAGAGACTGAAAGAGCTTAATATGTACACCCTTGAGGAAAGGAGGGAGAGGGGGAACATGATAGAAACTTTCAAGTACCTCAAGGGAATCAACAAAGTCCAAGATGGGAGCATCTTTGAGAGAAAGAGATGTGCAAGAACAAGGGGGCACAGTTTGTAGATAGAGGAGGGAGAGCTCAGTGGCAATGTCAGAAAGTATTTTTTCATGGAGAGGGTGGTGGACGTATGGAAACACCTTCCTGAGGAGGTCATGGGGTCAAAAACAGTGGGAGAATTCAAGATTGCATGGGACAGACATAAGGCAATTATAATAAAGAGAATTATAGTGAAGGGTAGGAGGAAGCAGGCTGTTGGTTAACTAGCATCTGCAGCTTATCCAATACGTACGGAATGGGCAGACTAGGTGGGCCAAGTGGCCTTATCTGTCTTCAAATTCTATGTTTCTATGTAAGACTGCCACAGATCAATGTGCCAGATGGGTCAGCAAAGCAAGAAGAAAAATAAATCCTCTATGGTTTTCCAAGGAGGTGGCTACCAAAGTCAAAGAAAAAAAGAAGGTGTACAGCACATACCAGGAAACCAAAACTGAGAAAGACTGGGAGTTGTACAAGGGAAAAATGAGAGAGTCTAACAAACAAATTAGAAAGGCAAAAACGCAGACAGAGGAAAAGATAGCAGAAGGGGCAAAGAGAGGAGACAAATCATTTTTTAGATACATTAGGGAATTTTGGAAGGCAAAAGGGGTATAGTAAAGATTGCTACTGAAGAAGGGAAATGCACCAAACATGACCCAGAGAAAGCCGAAATCCTCAACAAATACTTCTGCTCGGTGTTTACCAAAGAGGACCCAGGGGTTGGCCCAGCCATGAAAAAACACAATACCCCTGGACCAGGGGTAGACATGAGTCCCATTACAGAAGCTGAAATACGGGAGGCGCTAAGTAAAATAAAAGCAGACAAAGTCATGGAACCAGACGAGATGCACCCCAGACTCCTTAAGGAACTTGGGGCAGAAATTAGCAGCCCCTCTGGCACTTTTATTCATGAAATCCTTGAAGAGCGGTGTGGTAGCTAAAGACTGGAAAAAGGCAACAGTAGTTCCACTTCACAAATTAAGCAGTTGCGGAGAGGCCAATAATTACAGACCACTGAGCCTCACATGTATAGTAGGGAAACTAATGGAGACACTACTCAAACAGAGAATCATAGCATTCCTCGAAATTAACAGCCAACAAGACCCTAAACAGCATGGTTTCACAGCAGGTAGGTTATGCCACATAAATCTGCTTGAGTTATTTGACTACACTACAAAAATAGCAGACGACAGTGGGGCAGTAGATGTGGTCTATCTAGACTTTAGTAAGGCCTTCGACTCGATTCCACACAGATGGCTGATAAAGAAGCTTGACTACACAGGGGTTGGTCCAGAAGTAGTCAAATGGGTACAAAACTGGTTACAAGGTAGAACCCAGTGGGTACAGGTTAATGGAACACAATCGATGGAAGGCAGGGTGACCAGTGGGGTGCCCCAGGGCTTAGTGCTGCGGCCTCTGCTCTCAATGTTTTTATAGCAGACATCATTGACTAACTGGAAGGGAAGGTGTGTCTGTTCGCAGACGACACCAAAATATGTAATAGGGTGGACACCTCAGAAGGAATGAGCAAGATGGAAGCTGACCTCAAGAAACTAAAAGAATGGTCTGGAGTGTGGCAGCTGAGATTTAACACCAAAATATGCAAAGTCATGCACATAGTAAAGAAAAATCCAAGAAAGAAGTATTGCCTAGGAGGTGAAAGACTGGCGGCCTCAAACCAGGAACAAGATCTAGGAATCATAATCTCAGATGACTTGAAGATTAGTAAGCAGTGTCAGAAGGCAACATTGAAGGCCAACAGAAAGCTGGGCTGCATTGGGAGGGGAATCACGAGCAGAAGGAAAGAGGTGGTACTACCATTGTATAGATTGCTGGTCAGGTCTCACCTGGAATATGGAATCCAATTCTGGAGGCCTCACTTCAGGAAGAACATTGACCAGGTGGAAACAGTACAAAGAAAGGCAACAAAAATGAAAAGGTCTGCAGTACACGTCCTATAAGGAAAGACTTAGGGAACTGAATATGTACTCCCTGGAGCAGAGAAGAGATAGAGGGGACATAACTGAAACATTCAAGTACATAAAAGGCATTAATAAGGTACAGGCACAGGAACTTTTTCACTTCAAGAAGAGCTCCAGGACCAGGGGACATGACCTCAGTCTGCAAGGAGGGAGGTTCCCTACCAACACCAGGAAGTTTTTCTTCACAGAAAGAGTGGTGGATGCCTGGAACAGCCTACCCCAAGAGACTGTGGGGCTTAACACTGTGGGGGGATTCAAGAATGCATGGAATAGACACAAGGGAGGCCTGACTACAAAGGGCAACCAGAGTGTCAAAACAGGTCCCAAACAAATGGGCAGACTAGATGGACCTAGTGGTCTCCTTCTGCCATCAACTTCTATGTTTCTGTGTTTCTATGACGTATAAGACCCTGCACAAAAGGGGTCCTGTCTATCTGCAAGATCTCCTTGTCCCCTACTGTCCCGCTCGGGCACTGTGTTCTGCTGGGGGGAGCAAAAAACAATGCAAAACAGCTCAGCAGGGTAAAGAGTGTGCGATGACAAAATTATCAGAACAAACTAACAAGAAACCACACCACTCAGAGGTAGCTTCCAACAAGTAGCTTTTAATGAAAACATTTTTAACAAAACACCACCTTTGCTGCAGAACACACATCAGGGGCGGCTGCTGTGAACCTGAGGTTCATAGCAACATCCATGTTACACTAAAGCCGGTGTTTGTAAAAATCTTTCAATAAGGTTACTTATTGAAGCCACCTCTTGAGTGGTGCGGTTTCGTTAGTTTGTTCTGCTGTGGGGAGGCCTTCTGGGGAGTTCCCAGGGTTAGGTTGTGGCATTCTGGGGACAGGGCATTCTCAGTGGCTGCGCCTACCCTGTGAAACTCCTTGCCTGGTTATTTAAAGGAGGCTCCTTTGGTGGAAACCTTTAAAAAGGGCCTAAAAACATACTTGTTCCAGCAAGCGTTTTATTGATTAATGTTTTAGATTTGTTCTTTGTTTTATATGGAATAGATAGATAATTGTATGTTCCCAGTTACATTCTGTTAATGGGTACATTTGTGCACGATTTTAAATTGTATGGTTTTGTATTGTATAGTGCCCAGAGTCTCTGGAAATTGGCACTTTAGAAATAAAATTATCTATCTATCTAGCTTGATGGGGGTTCCCCTTCAGGAGAGGCTGCATTCTGATAGGGGTTCCCCCTCAGGAGATGTGAAGTACCTGATATGGGGTTCCACCTCTGGAGAGGTGATGTTCCTGGTATAGTGGTTCCCTCTGGAGATGTGAAGTTCCTGATATGGGGGTTCCCTCTGGAGAAGTGAAATTCCTGATATGGGGGTTCCCTTTCAGGAGTCATGATGTTTCTGATGTAAGGTCCCCCTCTGAAGAGCAGAAATTTATAATATGGGTGTCCCCCCTCAGGAGAAATAAAGTTCCAGATATGGGGGCTTCCCCTATAGATGTGAAGTTCCTGATATGGGATTCTCCATGAAGAGAGATGTAGTTCCTGATACGAAGGTCCTCCTAGAGAGGTTATGGTCCTGATATGAGGTTCCCCCCTGAAGAAGTAAAGTTACTGATATGGGGTCCCCCTCAAGAGAGGTGAAGTTCTTGATATGGGCACTCTCCCTCTGAAGAGGTGAAATACCTGCTATGGGGGTTACCTGTCATGAGAGGTGAAGCTCTTGATAAGGGGTTACCCCTCAGGAAAAGTGCTATTCCTAATATGGGGTCCCCCAGAAAGGTGATGCTCCTGATATGGGACTGCTGCTCAGGAGAGGCAAAGTTCCTGATATGGGGGTTCACTCTCAGGAAAGATGACCATTCCTAATATTGGGGTTCCCCTTTTGCAGAGGTGCTATTCCTGATAGTGGGGTTCCCCCTCAGAAGAGTTGAAGTTCCTGATAAGGGATCCCCTCAGATAGATTAAGTTCCTGTTATGTGGGTTCCACTTCTGGAGAGCTGACATCCCTGACATGGGGGTTTCCCCTGGAAAGGTGAGTTCCTAATATGAGGATTACCTCTTAGGAAAGGTTACACTCCTGATATGGGAGTTCCTTGTCAGCAGAGGTGAAATTCACTATATGGGGGTTCCCCCTCAGAAGAGGTGACATTCCTGATACGAGGGGTTCCTTTTCAGGAGAGGTAAAGTTTTAGAAAAAATCTACCCAGTACCAATACTTGAGTCCCACAGTGGATTTTTGAATGAAGCCACCATGCTGCACTTATGTAACCACATCCTGCAATGCTGCAAATAACCCAAACCTGACATGTTATAGCATCGCTACAGCAACACCGGCACACCGAGACCCCCACAGCAAAACCCCCACTGCATCTATATCAGCAGTAACGGGGGTTTCACTTCGATCGACTGTTTGGTGATGGGAGGTAAATATCTAACTCCACTGTCTGTGTGACATGGAGTTAGATATCTATAGTGGGGGGGGTGCGGGGGCATAGCTCCCTGCATGGGGGGTGCATCACTGTGTTGCTGGTCATTCTGGGGACGCATAGGGGTCAGGGGTGTCGACGGGTTCCTGGCGCAGTCGAGGACATCGCTGTATCTGTTTTCATGCCGGCGTTATAGATCCACTTGACACAGTTTAGAAAGGCATGACATAGTAAAGCCAGAGCAAGCTCCATTAAGGAAAAAGGGCACCCTAAATGCCAGTTGTCAACTTATTCCATCTGATGTGTGATTTACAAACGTGTTCCTGTTTTACTGCAACCTTAACAGGGACATGCCCTGTTTGTGTTTTCTTGAAGTGACCAGAAGAAAATTCAAGATGTAGAGAGAAGGCAGTCAATTTTAATATCGTCATTTGACCCATTAGGTATCCTTATGGAAATGTTTGCCAACTAAGGTTTTATTGCCAGGCACTATAGGGGTGTGAAGTGTACAGTAAACCAACAGATGCTCTGTAAAGAAATACTGCTGTTTAGCTCCCCCGAGCATATACTATATTGTTTGAATGCATAGCCATGCATGGGGGTCCAGATGCGGGTTGTAGTATTCTCATGTACGGGCTTCTGGGTGTGAGAGGATTTCCTTCAGAAAATCATGAACTTCCTCACAGACAGGGTGTTGGAGGTGCCCAAACACCCAGGCAGTCTGCGCACTCCACTGTGCACCTATTTCTTACCAAATGGCCAGTCCAAAATATTTAAACAATACCTGTCAGTCTCCAAATGACTTAAAAGAAGCTGCACCAAAATGCAAAGTGAATGCAAAAAAATAACTTTTATTTACAGATATACAAGAACAGAACAGTTAGCACTACACTAACCACCACCTCAGTACTTTGGGTAGTGAAACCCTTCCTCAGGAGGCCAAATAGTTAATTTTGGATGAGTTCAACGCCTGGGTCAACAATGAACTGTTGCATTTTGGACAAGATTTCCTCAAGATTACGGATTTACTGGGCTTTGCACAAGTTGTTACTTCTGGGACCCATCAACATGGCCATGCCTTGGACTTGTTTTTTTTCCCTGGGGCACAAAGTACAGAGTTTTGAGAATGATCCAGTTATTTGATGGGATCACTGCACTGTCAAGTTCTCCATCAGTGCCCCCTGCTTGTAGTCCACCCCTGTGGAGTTGCTATGATACTGCTCTTCAAGACAACTGCAGCCAGAAGGACCACTAGTGGTACTGAACACTGCTGGTGTGATGGCAGCATGTGGCAGAGGAAGCTGTGATGGCTTATAATTGGGCAATCTTGGCAGCCTTTGATACTGTGGTTCCTCCCTCGGTACATCCCAGAGTCTCACACCATAGCTCACCATGAGTTGATGCTAAGCTTAGGGAGTTGAAGGTAAGGGGCAGAGGTTGGAGCATTGTTGGAGAAGATCCAGGGCTCAAAAGGACAGACTGGCTTTGAGTATTCATCACAATGAATACCAAAGGGCAATCACCCAGAGGAAGGCAGCTTCCTGTCTAAGATGATTGCTGCTGGGAGGAATTGACCAACTCAGTTCTTTCAGACTGCAGATAGGCTACTCCACCTGAAGTTTGTAAGAAATGTTTCATCCACTAAATGTGAGGAGTCTGCTCAATTCTTCTCAGACAGGGTGTCCTCTATTCTCCCCAAGTGTGCTGTGGCAACCCAGCAGGGATGAGTCTATATGCCACAGATTCACACAGCTGTCTTGAGGCAAGTTTAAACCAGTTATGGTGGAAGAGGTGAGTGGAGTGATCTCTGAGTTGCAACCAACATTTTGTGAACTGGACCCAGGCTAGATGTGACTACTGGTGAGTTGTGTTGGGCATCTTGCCCTGGTGTTCATGAGAATTGTTAGGTGGTCCCTGTTGAACAGGGTCTTAGCAACTACATTGAAAGATGCACTAGTAAGGCATCTTCTGAAAAAAATATATCTGGACCCGCACAACCCGGTAAATTACTGACCAGCCTCTAACCTTCCTTTTTTGAGCAAGGTTATAGATATGATGGTTGTGTTGCATTTGGAGGCCACCTCATAGCTTTCAACATCTTTGAGCCTCTCCAGTCCAGTTTTAGGTGAAAGCATAGCAATAAGACTGCACTAGTCAGGGTGTATAATGACATTCTCAGTATGCAAGATAGAGGAAAATGGTCAGTTCACATCCTCCTCAATCTCTCCACAGCTTTTGACACTGTAAAGCAGCGGTGGTTCTTTGGCTGAGGGTATACGTTGGACTCACTGGCAAGGTTATCTGCTGTTTTGAGTCTTGTCTCAGGGACAGGACACAAAGGGTTGTGTCGGAGAACTCCTCACTCCTTGTGCCGCTGTCTCATGGTGTACCCCAGGAGGCAGTTGTCTTGCCCATGTTGTTTGCAGTGTAAATGCTGCCCCTAGCAGGGATCATTAGATGATATGGGCTGGGTTTTCACAGCTATACAGATGATACCCAGCTGTACCTGACATTTTCAGCCAGGATACCTGATGTAGAGGAGGTGCTTTAATAAATGTTTGGCCAAGATGCAGGACTGGATGACATAAAACTGGCTGAGACTCAGCCCTGACAAGATGGAGGTACTAGTAGACAACTCAGGCCATAGAGGGAGAGTGGTTGCTGCCAAAGAGGAAACAGGGCTTTGGCTTGGCCCCACCAGGCTTAAAGCTTCCACATAGGGTGATGGGGTACTAAAATACCCAAGTCTCAAGACTACCCACTGATACAGTACCTCTAAATTACCCTAAAAATACTCAGATGAAAACTGAGTAGTCAGGTCAGGTAGTTACTACCCGACCCGCTCTACTATTACCCAATTACCCAACCATGGCCATAACAAAAATCATGTGAAAGACTCTTTTTTTTTTTTAAGTATTACATTGTTTGTTAGATGTCCTGAGCTGTTATACCCATGGGGGGCATTGCTGAGGCAGGTATGAGAGGTGCAGCTGCTCTTAGCAATACTGCTGCTATTTCCAAAAATTATACCCATGGCAGGCATTGTTGAGGCAGGTATGAGAGGTGCAGCTGCTTATGGCGAGCCTGCTGCTGTGTCCAGAAATTATACGTATGGTGGGTATTGCTGAGGCAGGTATGAGAGGAGCAGCAGCTCTTAGTCAGCCTGTTGCTGTTTCCAGCAATTATGCCCATGGCAGGCATTGCTGAGGTAGGTATGAGAGGTGCAGCTGCTCTGATTAAGCCTGCTGCTGTTTTCAGCAATTATACCCATGGCGGGCATTGCTAAAGCAGGTATTATAGGCAAAGTTGCTCTTGGCAAGCCTGCTGCTATTTCCAAAAATGATACCCGTGGCAGGCATTGCTGAGGTAGGTATGAGAGGTGCAGCATCTCTTAGCAAGCCTCCTGCTGTTTCCAAAAATTATACCCATGGGTGGCATTGCTGAGGTAGGTAGGTATGAGTGGCTCAGCTGTGAGTGAGGTTGCTGCTGTTTCCAGAAATTACACCCATGGAGGGCATCAAAGTTACATAATATAAAACTTATGATTGACAAAGGAAAATTAATAGTAGTGTGGTACATGTGGGTGGCATGGTGGCAGTGGTGTTGGTTCTATTCATTTCATATGCATTCTAGTCAGTATCACTGTTTGCAGACTGTTGTTCATGTTCAGGGACAGAATTGCATAATTCAGTGTTTGGTACAACTGGGAAATTGTCAGCATTCATTTTGAGAAATGTAAGCCATTCCACTTTTACAGGACTCAGCAATGTTCTGTGGCCAGTGACTATTCCTCCTGCTGCACTAAATATGCGTTCTGAATATACACTTGAAGGTGGACAGCTGAGGTACATTATTGCAAGATTTGCTAGATCTGGCCATATTGTTCTCTTTTGTTTCCAATAGAGTAATGGATCTTCCTCAAGACTAATCACTGTATTGTCTGCAAAGTACTTAAGGATCATTGTGCTACGTGAGACAGTTACCAGTCTGGCAGATGAACCAACTGCACTTTCTTTACAGGATAACAGTCCATTTTGTTGCAGGTGACTCAGAAGTGATTTGCCTTTCTGAGCAGAGGTGGTGTCTTCTTTTGACTGAAAGTCTTTCTTTATGTCACGAAGAAAAATGTGAAGAAATCTTATCTGAGGAAGAATTTGACTCAGAGTTGCACTGTCTGAACTGACATCAAGTGTGGCAGCCTCAAATGGCTTCAGTAAGATGACCAAAGATTCAAGCAGAGTCCAGCTGCTGGAATTGAGCATGATGTCTACTTTACATATTTGATTCCACATGGTGTAGTCAGGTACAGTTTTTTTCTGTTCAAGAAGCCCTTCCAATATGTAAAATGTTGAATTCCAGCAGGTTGGAACTTCCTGCTTTAATATATGCACTAGTAAATTGTTTGACCACTGCAGCCCTTTCAGGATTTTTTGTGCTTTCCCAGAGTGGCTGAAATGCCCACATATTTTCCTAGCAAGACCTAACAGGTTTTCAACATTTCTGTTTCCATTTAAGAAATTATGGATGAGAAAATTTAAACAATGTGCAAAACAAGGTATGTGTTGGTAGTTGCCATCTCTAACACCTTTGACTATGTTGGCACCATTATCTGACACTATGAACCCTGGAGATAAGGAATACGGAGTAAGCCATTTCTGGAATTGTTTTTGCAGCTCCTGCAAAATATTTACAGCAGTGTGGTTCTCCTCAAAAGTGATGACATATAATACAGCCTGCTTCCTACTCCTTATGGTAGAGTGGGAATTATTATTTTCTGACTGAAAACTTGCCCAATGAGCTGTAGCAATCATGTAGTCAGTTGTTTGGTTGCTGGTCCATCTATCTGTGGTTATGTGAACCTGCTTCACCTCAGAGAGTTTCAACTGCTTAGTGACTGCAGTACACACAAAGTCATACAACTGTGGAACAGCCTTTTTTGAGAACTATGTTCAAAAGGGAATGGTTTACAGTGTTTTGATCTGGTTCATGAACTTGAGGAAACTTTCCTGGGCAACAAAGGCAAAAGGGAGTTGACAATCAGCCAACAGCTCTGCAATGGTTCTATTAAACAGTTGGCATGTTGGATTCTTGATGGTAAATTCTGATGTCCTTGCAACACTTTCTTTTAATGTTAGTTGACGAGAATAACTAGATATTTTTAATTTGGGGGGGATTGTATTTTTTATGCCTTTCAAGTGGAGTACTACTTTGGGATTTTGTAGTACCTGATGGTGTCAGAAGAAAACAATCTATGCTTGTCTGGAAAGACTGCAAGGACACATCAAAATATTCAGTGTCAGTTACTGCTTCCAGTTCATTGCCATTATGGTCACTGCCACCAGAGGCTTCACTACCACCCATACCAACCACACTGTCCCTTGCTCTGTCCCACTCAGTTGGGTGTTTTGCCTTTGCACGTCATATCATTATTGATGTTCCAAAATCTCCTGCTTTGCCACCATGACTGATGCACTTTTTGCACAGACTGCACACAGCTCAAGAGTTGTCTGCAGAGTCAATATAAAATAAATTCCACTCTAAAGAATGACCTTTTGTGTTTTGTATCATGGTGCATAGCACTATTTCTTGCAAAGTCAAAGGACCTGGAAGAAACCCTACGCTGCACTTTCCTTGTTGACATGACTTGTTCTCATTCATGCTCATCTTCTTATTCTTAGGTTCAGCATGATTTTTTTTCTGCACTTGTCTCTCATAACTTACAGCAGCATCTTCTCCTACCCCTTCATTAAAACTGCAGACCTCATCACCACAAGATTCAGAAGAACTGGAAGTGCCGCCATCATCATATGGGACATAGCCTAGGCTATCCCATTCCCAGTCCCCACTATCACCACCATCTTAATCAGCATCAGTTGCCTCAGCATCTGAGCTTATATTTGAGGGGAATGCCTCCTTGCATGTTGCTTCAGCAGCTGGAAGTATCCTGGCACATGTGGCAAAACGTTCATTACCTCTACGAGTAACCCCAGTCAGTTCTTTCCAAAACTCTATTATCATTTCATTTCTAACATGCTTTTTTGGTTCAGGAAAATGTTTAGTGCCAGTCCAGGTGATGTTATTATTATTGTCACTATGTTCTTCATTAGTGCTATGATTCATATTGTCCACATCACTAACAGTTGCACGTGCACAGCACGGTGCTTCCTGTTAGTGGACTTGTACTGGTAAATAGGAGACAGAGTAGACACAGCTGTGAAATGAATGGATATTGTTTCACTAACTGTTGCAGAGACAGACAGTGTAGCTATGTCACAGACAGTAATAAATGACAGGGCTAGGGAACCAAACAGACAGTGTAATACAGCCTAAATGGCTTTCACTATGCTGCAGAGTGACATCACACATAGTGTAGCTATTTCACAGTAATAAATGACAGGGCTCAGGCATCTAACAGCCAGTGTAATACAGTCTAAATGACTTTCACTGTTCTGCAGAGAGACACACAGTGTAGCTAATGTCACAGACAGTCAATTGGGGACCCAAAGCTTTTGGCTTTAAATCATAGGCTGTCCCTTTCATACATTAAGTCTAGAAGCACTGGGGAAATCCATGACTTACTGTACCTCTTGATTTTCCTTGTCCTGTAAGGTGTGTATATATTGCAGGAGGAGTTAAATTTGCTGAAAAAGTCTTCCAGGGTAGAGTCAACATCTTTTGTGCTGTAGATAGTAGGCCAGTCCTGGTTCAGGAGGTGTGCTTTAAGGGAGTCAGGTTGTCCTTTTTTTAGTACGTGGGTGGTGATGACTTTGGGTGGGGTTTTAGGAGTTTTGTTAGTCCAGGTGCAGAGGATTGGGGAGTGGTCACTGATGACATCAGGGAGTACCATTGTGCTGAAAATTCTGTCAGGTGTGTTGGTTAGCAGCCAATCTATTACCATACTTGAACCAGTGCGGTAATTCATATGGGTGGGGGTCTCAATTAATTGGGTCATGCTGAGAGCAGAGAGGGTGTCTTTGCAGGTCAACACCACAGGGGACAGCCAATTGATGCTGAAATCCCCAAGCAGAAGCACTTCCAAGGTGAGTTTGTGCTCCGATACATAGTCTATAACTGAGTTAAGATCAATAGTCTGGTCTTTATACATATGTACGTAGACAGAAACTAAAGTGAGGGATTTCCCCCTGTGCCTACTTGGACTTGGACCAGATGTTGATGGAGGCAATTTTCAGCAACCTGTCCTTCTTTGATTGTGTAGCTTTATTTGCTGTTGGTCCAGGATTGATATACCCTGATATACCCCCCTTCCCACCCCCACCCGCACACTTCTCTTGCACTCCAGCACCTCCTTGACAAAGCCTCTGGGCAGCTGTCCCCCTCTCCTGCTCCACCCCTCACCCCTTTTCCAACATATGACAAAGCTCTCTCAGGCCACTCCTTTCTAACTTCAGGCTTGACTATTTGAGGCCTTCTTTTAAGACTTAACAATATAAGTTAAACCACTTACCAAATGCACTTCTAGTACCTGTACAACTTAGGAAATGCAATAGACTACTTGCCTACATGTACGGCCTGTCTGTATTCTGTTATCAGCAATTAGCATTCAGCAATGCCCATCAAACTACCACTGTATTCTTGTCTCCTCTACTCATGAAATGTAACCTTGTAAATTGTTTGTCTGTTTGTTATACCTGACATGGAACCTTTGTAAAAGAGCCTGTTGGCTCAAAGGTGTTAATCTGCAAATGAAATAAATAAAAAAATAAAAAAAAAAGATTGGAGTGGCCGTTGCCGGATAATAGCAGAAGCAGACAGGCCATTCTAATGGCATGCCTTTTTAAGTTTGTTAGGGCTTTGGGGTGGGCACGTGGCGTGACCTTCCTGGATTTATTCATGGTAATGAACATATTGATCTGGACCAGAGGGAGGGGTAGTTAATAGTCAGGTAGGGCATGTGAGGCAGCAGAGTGAGGAGCCTGACACTGAGTGTGGAGGTACCAGCCCTGGGGAGCAGCCCTGGGGTCCAAAACAGTGTTTGTGTGGGATTGTTGACAGGATTAATTTGACAGGGGCTCAGGAGCAAGGAGGGTAACTGTGATAGGACTAGGAAGAATAACACCTTCACTGGGAGAGGAGCCACTGACATCGGAACAGACATTGTAGAACAACGTGGGAATACAGTTGCAAGCCTTTATTAGTGTGGGCTAATTTACAGGAGGCAAGAGCAGCCACAGGAAATGGTAGGGGAAAGGAGTTTTAGTGATTTCAAGCCTTTTTTAGAGCAGTGTTCAGATGCAAGCCTTTGTTAGGGAGGGCTATCTTTGGTGGGCAGAGAGTAGCTGCCAGAAAACAGTGGAGAGAGAAGTTGCTATGATACAGTACAGAAAGCTAAGTGGACCCAGGGATAGTGGATACCTTGCAGGGATTAGCTAGAGCTGGTAGGTTCACAGACTAGGGAGAAGGAATGGGAGAGGGGAGGGGTTTAAGTGTATTTAAAGAGTATCGGAGCAGGGGAGAGTGGGGGTGCAAACATTGCATTTAGAAACAGAACTAGCACTTAGATGAGGTGAAAAAATATTAGGCTGAGAGTCAGAGCTCAGCATCTTTGGTGGCTGGACAAATTGGACAATCAGGAGGCAAGCTGAGCAGAAGGGAGCCAATAGCAGAGGCACCACAGTTCAAGTGGGCCAAGGCATGGAGCTGAGAGTACATGTGGAGCTGGCCATCAGCTTGAGGAGTGTGGACAGTGGCTAGCCTTGCCACATCCTGGTCCTGGGCAGGACACCAGAGTCAAGGGCGAGTTCAGGTGGAAGGGGAGGAAGAGAACAGTGGAGTTAGATTAAGAACAGACAGAGAGAGTGGAGCAGAGACTGAGGAGTGAGAAAGGACAAAAGGAGATGTGGCACCTGGCTTAATGGGTGGGAGGACCTGTGAAACCAAGGCAGATGGGGGGATGAGGGAAGGAGGAGAATGCAGCTAAAAAAATGAATTGGCCATGAGAGGTTGGGGTGGAGGGCAGGAGAGTGAGAGCTAGAGAGAAGAAAATAAGTACAATTCCTTACATGAAAGCATTCACAAAAGACTGTAACACTTAACAGTTTGCTCTAATGTACTTGCAGTATAGAACTACCTTGTGCTTAGCAACAGTTAAATAATTCTTACACAAATTGCAGTAAGAAACAGAACTAGAGCTAAAATTGCATTTAGAAACAGAACTAACGCTTAGATGTGGTGAAAAAATATTAAGCTGAGAGTCAGAGCTTGGCGCCTTTGGTGGCTGGACAAATTATCCAATCAGGAGGCAAGCTGAGAAGAAGGGAGCCAATAGCAGAGTTATTTGTGTAGATGTGGGGGGGAGTAAAAAAAAATCCCACCCTCCTCCTAGCCAGTTCCATCCCCCACCCTCTCCAGCAAGCCCAATACGCCCTCCTCCCTGCACTCACCATTTAATGTTTAAAAAAGGTATCCCCACAATGGGTTACTGGCACAACCCACTCACCTCCATGGCCAGTCACCATTTCCCATAGTGCTTCTTGTAGTAATCATCCCCCACCCTCACCTTGGCAGCTGCACAGCTCCACCCTCCTCCCCTTGCACCCAAATATCTTTAATAATAGCCCCAAGTGTGAGAAGGTGGCCCGGCACAACCTGCTGCCCTCCTCCACATGGCTACCCACCTTCTTATGAATGGAAGTGCTCATGCTGCTCACATAGTAAGTAGCTTGTTACACCATCAGCTGTTTTACTATGTAAGCAAGCGAGGGAGCGCTTTCTTTCACAAGAAGATGGCTGGCCATGAAGGAGAGCAGATTGTGTCGGTCACCTTTGACGCTCCTGGTGGGGCTACTGTTAAAGATATTTGGGTACTGGGGGAGAAGGAGAGGAGGAGCATTGGTGCTGATGCTGGGGTAAGAGGTGAAGAGGATAATTTCTTTACCATAAAAAGTGCTATGGGAGATGGCAGCCAGCCACAGAGGTGGGTGGGTTGTGCCGGTCATCCATCTTGGGATGATGTTTTTTAAATGTTAATTTGTGGGTGCTGGGAGGGGTGGAGGGTGGGATTGGGCTTGCTGCAGAGGATGGGGGTTGGGGGTTGAGAAAAACAATTGGACTGGGGAGGAGGGTGGGGCAGTTTTTTACTTTTTTTTTTTTTGGTATGTTACGAATACCAATAGGCAGGAATAGTGCCACTATTCATTATTCACCTCCCAATAACAATTAGTGCATTATTTGTGGTGTTCAGGAAAATTATTTGTCCCTCGCACACCCCTATCAGAAGTGCCCATCTTCTCAGGCTCAGCAGCAGCATCAAATACTGTGAAGGGTGATAAGAAAAAAAGACAACGCTACTCGGCCATCTGAAAGGCATGGTAAAGATGGATCAGATACCAGAGTGTCTGAAAATGGAATCCTGAATCTGTTGATGGCAAACATAAAAATAAAAGGGCCTCTGAGCAGACACTGGAAATGGTGCCTGCTAAAAAGAAAATATAAGAAAAAAATGTCACTACAACTCCTCCTGAGTGGAGAAAGGAGCAGACAAATGACAGAAAAAATACCCTCATCTGCTGGTCTTTTTCTTCCAACCCCCCACCCCCTCCCAGGCCTCCATTAAATAATCAATTAGCTCCACCCCCTATAGAGCTGTTTCACTGTATTCACTCACGTTAAAGGCATAGACCATGCTGCAAGCCACCCTCTCTCTAGGCACCCCGCCCCTTTCCCCTGCACTAGCCTGCTCTGCTGAACCATGACTCACCTCCCCATTGTCATTTTATTTTTGCTCTCTAACATCCTAACTATATGCTATCACGATGAAGTCCCAGGTTCAAAACCTACCCTGGAACATCTCACTGCTATTTATGTCGCCCCCTTTCACTGCACTAACTCTCATCCAAAGCCCATCACTCCCTTTAATTACAACCCACTCCTCACTCACCTACTTTTATTACCCCCTTCTCACATGTCACTCAGAGCATTATCCCTGCTATCTATTAACTGCCACATTAGACTGTACCATAATAGCACTAAAATGGTATCCCCTACCAGTACTATTAGTCGGTCACAACTTAAAAAAGCATCCAGATCCATCACAACAGCTATAAAAAAACTCCTGCTCCTGCTCCTTCTCTGCTCAGGTAATGTAGAACTAAACCCAGGCCCTCTGTCAATGTTCTCCTCACCTACCAAGTTTGCTGCCGCTCCTGGCCTTAAATTCATGTTGGTCAGCATTTTAAGTTTTCCCCCAAAAATTGACCTTTTACAAGCCTGGACTGCACACACTGAGCCCGACCTCGTCATTATCACCGAATCCTGGCTCAAAAATACTATTACGGACCAGCAAATAACTCTCCTCAACTATAATCTCTATAGGGCTGATAGGAATACTGGGGGGGTGGAGTAGTTATTTATGCCAAATCCAAATTCACTATTAGTGACATCTTCTGCAATTCTAAATCTAAGGAATACGAAATTGTATCTCTGAAACTCCACCTTCCCTCCAATGAAATTATTACAGTAATCGGCAGCTACAGACCGTCCTAAAATCCTTAGTTACAACAGCCAACACAGAAACACTGATACTCGGAGACCTCAACATGGATTGGCTCACATACAAATCGCATAGCCTGAAATCCCTTTGTGATGAACTAGGTCTTGTCCAGATAATTAGTGAGCCCACTAGGATTAACACCACCAACATTGCCAATAGTTCTTTCATCGATGTCATACCTACCACCCATCCCCATAAAATACTACAATCAGCTGTTTTTTCCAATGATATGAGTGGTCATAGAGTTGTGGTCTGTACAAGACATCAAACCAAAGCCCGCAATCAGCCTAAGTTCATAATCAAGCATTCCTTTCATAAATTCAACATCCTGAGATATCTGACCGACCTTAGCAAGGTCAAATGGCAAGATCTGTACCTCTCTAAAACAGTTGATGAGGCTGTCGCTAACCTAAATGAAAATCTCACCACCCTGGCTAACAAACATGCCCCATTTATTAAGGTGTGTACATGCAAGGTCTCCAACCCCTGGTTTACACCAGAGCTCAAAACCACACTTATAAACTGAGATAAACTGGGCTCTGGCAAGAAGAACTAAGAATCCGACAGATTGGCAGACATTTAGAGCAGCTAGGAACGCCTGCATAAAACATATTCGCTCTACCAAAGCGAATTACTACATTTCCAAGCTGGAAAAAGCCAAAGGAAATTTGCAGAAAACTTGGAAGACCATCAAGTCTATTGAAGGTCGACCGCTGCTCCTCCATCCCAGCTAAGATAACATAAAGGGCACAGTTATTAAGAACAATTACCAAATCCTCGAAGAACTGAATTCTCACTTCACCACAGCTGGTCTAGCTTTCGATGTATCACCATACGCATCTCATACTAGTATCCATACTAGCCCTATCACTGTCCCGAAAGCTACAGCCCATCCTTTCCAGCTGCTCCCCCTCAGCTTCAAAGAAGTTGAGGATTCACTCATCAATTTAGATACCACAAATAGTGCCGGAGACGATGACTTAGAACCATTTTTCTTAAAAGTCAGCTATCTTACTGCTCCCATTCTCCATATATTCAACCTCTCTGTCTCTTCTGCCATAGTTCCATTATGCTGGAAATCTGCTCATATCATACCCTTATTTAAATCCAGCGACCTATGCGACTTAAACAATTACAGACCAATCTCAATCTTGCCTATCCTTTCAAAAGTCCTCAAAAAATTGATTTATATACAATTGAAGAATCATCTGGAAACCTACTCTCTCCTCAATCCAGCCCAATCAGGCTTTCGCTCTAATCATAGCACCGTTACTGCACTAGCTAAAGTCACTGATGACTGGATCTCAGCCAAGGATGCTAAAAAAATTACGGGTGCAGTGTTCTTAGATTTGAGTAAAGCATTCAATACCGTGCCTATACTCTGTGAACAGCCTCACCAATATTGGCACTACCCTAGCTACTACCAAATGGTTCTCCAGTTTCCTATCAGGTAGGATGCAGAAAGTCAAAGCTGGTGGGCTGTTCTCTGCCTCCTTACCCCTTACAAGGGGAGTCCCACAACGTTCCATCTTAGGTCCTATACTCTTCTCCCTATATATCAACAATCTCGATTCTCAAATAACCAGGTCAACCTTGCATTTCTTTGCAGACGATACAGTTTTGTATACATCTGGCCATACAATATCGAAGTCAGGGATATACTTCAAGTCGATTTTGCACAGCTAGAAACAAATCTCATCAATACCAAACTCCTCCTAAACGTTAAAAAAACTAAGGCCATGATTTTCCCCCCAATACTTCCTCTGTCACCCTCACTGTCCCACCTAAAGACTTCATCGTTACATCCCTAGGTGAACCACTGGAAGTTGTCTCTAAATTTAAATACCTCGGCTTTTGTTTAGACAACAAGCTCTCCTTCAACGAGTACATTGACGACCTGTCCAGAAGACTAAAAGCTAGACTAGGCTTCTTCTTCCGAAATAGGTCCCTCTTTCCCCTGGAAACCAGACTCAGACTTGTTCAGACCACCTTCCTCCCTTTACTTGACTGTGGGGACATATTATACACATCTGCAGCAATTACTAACCTAAACAAATTGAACATTCTCTATCACCGCACCCTGCACTTCATTACAAACTACCCATACCGAACCCACCATTGAGAACTATACGCAGCTGTTGGTTGGACTTCACTTACCATTAGATGCACACTCCATGCTGGCATTTGGACCCTAAAACTTCTTCTGAATAAATTACCAAGCTATTTAGTAGCACTTATCAGTACTTCCCACAGCTCTTATTTCCTTAGGAAATCAGATTTTATCCTACTCGACGCACCCAGGACTTGTAGCTTCTTTGGCAGATAAGGCTTCTCAAGTGCTCTACCAACTATTTGGAACCAGCTGCAATCCACTCTGAAACAATCCAGTGTAGTCTCAGTAAATTTCTTCAAAAAAACTGGTGGCTTCAAAAATAAAGGATACTTGTAACTGTTTCTAAACTCCCTCCCTAACTTTCTCCTTACTTCCTTAGTTTGTTCTCACTACACCGCCTTCCTTAAACAACTTGTACTAAATTTTTTTGGTTTTTTGTTTTTCACCCAGGACTGTTTACCCATGTACCTTGTAGGACCTGGTCCGCCATTTATGTATTGTTATGTTATTGCCTGCATTGTATATTTGTTGTAACCATGCACCCAGGATCTCCTTATGAATGAGCTTGCTCAATGGAGCTTTCCTGCAATAAACTTGAACTTGAACTTGAAGATGTGGCAATTTTCCCATGCCATCCAGGTTGTGGGACATTTTAATAATTAAACTGCCAACCCCACTCCCCATGCTCAGGCTTCAATCTAGCTGCCTGTGGAGGAGGAGGAGGAAAGGGGACTACTATGCATAACAGGAGGAAGGTGACCCCGTAGAATCAGAGGGTGCACCTGAACAAGACTTTTGTTCTCCTCCAAGGCATGAGGGCTATACTTCTTTTTCCTCATTTGTCAGACAAATGCTTGATACTGTTACTATTCCCCCTCAAGAAAAACAAGATGAGGGTGAAGAAAGTGCTGAATTTTATGGATATGATAGCACCTGCAAGGAGGTTGCCAATCCCCGTACATAAATTGACTTAAGAAGGCCCTATCAAAAATAATGCCTGTACCTACTTCAGCTGCAGCCATTGGTAAGAAAATTAAAAGAAAATACCAGGTGGACAGACAGGGTGGAATATCTGTGTGCCCATCCTAATCACCAAAGTGTAGTCCAGGCTGTTGCCTGGGAGAGACCAAAAATTACCCTGTCTGGACAGCCCCCAAAAAAGGACTCCAAAAAACTGGATGCTATGGCCAAGAAGGTTTATACCTCAGTCTCCCTGAGCATTAGGCAGGTAGCTTATTCGTCACCTATAGCATAGTCCCAGAAAGCATAGTGGAGCACAACTCTGGAACTTGCTGATAAAGCAGATAGTGAGCTGGCACAGGACTTGATTGCCACAGCAAGATCAGCCCTAGATGTCACTAAGTACCATTTCAACACTGTTGTGGACACTAATGACACTGCAGCTAGAGTTTTAGCTCATGCAGTGTCCTTAGGAAGATTTCCCTGATTAAGAACTACCATCCTTTCTCAGGATACCCAAACCAAAGGTATGGATTTCTTCTTTGAGAGAAATTCACTCTTTGGTGACAAAGCAGAGACATACATGAAAAACATGGATGAATACAAAATCACTTACAAAAGTAACAATGAAAAAGAAAAGGCCTCTATCTCCTACTAGGCCTTATGGAAGAGGAGGCAGAGGCAGGGTTACTTTCCAAGAGCCTATACCCCATATGCCCCTTACAAGTATCAGCCACAAAGACGCTACTACAAGGGCAGGGGTAGAAGGGCCACAAAGCATGTTGCTACTGCAGCACTACACCAAGCTCCAGCCAAAGCAAAACCCCTCACAGTTCTGCCCAGGTCAGAGGTAGTGGGCCAGGGATTGTCTCTGCAGTTCAAAAAATTCCAAAACTGCAAACACTCAACAGGAGGGAGTGTTCTGTTTCCAGAACACTCCCACAGAAAGAGTTTTGATGGAACTGGAAGTAAAGAAATTGTTACTAGCAAAAGCTGTAGAAGAGGTCCCTGACTCCCAGTGGGGCAAGGGTCTATTCTCAGGGTACTTCCTGACCAACAAGACAAATGGGAAGTGGCAACCCATTTTAGACCTCAGGTAAAAAGCATATACAGAAAGGGAAATTCAAGATGGTTACACTGAGAACAGTGATACCATCCTTACAGATAGGACACTGGCTGGTGTTGTTGAGGCATAGATCAAGAGGCATAGGTAAACCACCAGTAAAAGTTATAACATTCACAAGTAGCATTTTATTATTGTCAGCAACAATAAAGTAAAAAATAAAATTGTGCAGGATAGCTCTTGATACAGGCAGGTCAAATAAAGTCTCCAGCTCTCTTTATCTCTAAACAAAACATTGCTCTCTTTTTATAAGACATTTTTCTCTGGTAATTAAATTCTTCATCCTGCTCTTGTAAATTACACCACGTGTTCCACAAAATGTATTAAGACTGTCAGTTTCTTTCTTGTGAGCAGCCTATAAAATACATCAGTCTTCCTAGCAGCTGCAACCAATTATTACATCCTGTCTCAGGCCTGATTTCCTGCTGATAATTCTACAAACAAGTTTGTGGAGGTCAAACTGCACCTCAAGGTTAACACTTTGTGTTCCAGATAAACCTAAATAGCTGTCTGTAATCATTTCAACAGCATAACTGTATACATTTGCAAACAAAGGGATCTCAGTTTCACATAAAGATTCATATATATTTTTTTAACCACAGAGAAGCAAGGGAAGAAAGAAAGAATAGGTACAGCAAGTGATGGAAAGGAGAAAAGAGGGAAAACTGTGGGACCATCGGAGTGGCCAATTCCTAGGTGCCAGAAGGAAAATGTGATTGCCCAATCAGACAGGCAAGAGATAGACAAGTGATATTCTTTATGTCCCACTGCATCCACCTTTAGTTAGGTAGAGGCTGCACTCCCTGGTCCACACTCCCGGCAGAGTGATCAGACCCCCGGTAATAGTTTTGTTCTTCAGTCACCTAGGCTGGCTCCCAAATACAATAACAGGGAAAAGCTGAACTGGAGGTTATAATCCAGGAGATAAGTGTAACTATAGAGGGATTTAGGAAACTGGAAAACACCTTAAGGGAGTGACCTACAAATGATTACCCTAATCTAAGGGTAGGACAGGTTGATATAGCCACAGACATGCCTGGGCAAAGTATTGAGTATAACAAAGAATACTTTGCAAACAAGGGACATTTTATTAATAGTTCTAGTCTTTCAAAACAAATGCTAGAGATTATAAAGAACAGATAATATGCAGATGTCGTTATACTAGAGAATCTGGTCGTCATAAAGGATGAGATCCGTAATCTAAGAGCAGATGTTTTTCACAATTGTGTTCTACTGAACCAGATAATTGAGGGTACACATAAAACCAGGAATGATATTGTACAATCAACTTTGGTCCTTAATGAGATGCATCCTCCAGATACAGCAGGGGAGAATAAAGCAGAACAGATTAACCTTCCATCTCCTTTCCATAAAGATGAAATATGTAATTTCTACATCAAACCCTCTTTGGAAAGTGGGCACAAAGTCAGTAATTTGGATAAGAATAAAAACAAACACAAAACTAAAGATAAAAATAAAAACAAAAATGCTAGCTCTAATAAGAACAAAAATACAAATAGATACAAAAGTAATCAGTCTTACATTAACGCTGAGGCCTCTCCCCAGAAACCCCAGAATGGACTTCTATCTAACTCTAACAACTCGAAGAAGCTGGACGGTATCCTGGTGTCTCAGGATAAAAGTGAAAGTACAAATGAAAGGGGCCTTTTCCCTCTTTCAGAGGTTACTGACACAGCGATTGAAACCAGAAGAGAATTAACAGTGGTTGGGATAGAGAGAAGGGAAACCAAAACCACCCCCCGAGATCACCACTCCCCAGACTATCCACTCTCAGCCTATGCAGGCTTTTCCCCCTAGCATTAGAGAATCTCCAAAATTAAACTTAAATATCTCTATGAACCATACCCCTAGAAACATCTTTGAGGTGATGGCTGCTAAGGAAAAATATAAAGAAAACCCACATGAGTTGATCTCTTTTAGTAAGTATATCAAATCTGGACACCAACAGAAAATAAGGGAAACTGAATACCTAATTTAATTACAAGCGGTTGAGAGATTAGACAAGGAAACACAGGAGAAACTGACACAATAGATGATATATTTATTACACCTTCACGCAGTCAAGGATGAGATTTATGTTATGAGACCTCCGAATTCTTACTATTATGATACGGTACTTCTTTATTGCCAGACAGAAGAAACAGCTAAGACAATCTGGCATAAAGGCACCATGCTTATGCTCAGAAGCATAGAGATAAAGCCCCCCCCCAAATAGTCCCAGTAATCAAAACTTCTGACTGTCTTCAAACATCTAATATATTAACAGTGCATAAGGAGGAACAAGCTCAACAAATGGTAGATAAAAACAGAGGAAAAGACATGCAAGAACTTGATAAAATAATTGGGACCATAAAAAATTTTGAAAGGAAACAACCAAATGGCTGGGAATGCAAAACGATTTTGATTTTTGGATGGGACATGTCTAAACAAGACTCCATTAGAGGCACACAGGAAGAACTGTTCTTGTTCTTGTCTCGCTCATTCAATTTAAATTTAACTAGGAGTTCCTTGGACTGTATTAAAGTCCATGGGATTACTTCCCCTTCACCCCAAATTAATCTAACATTTAAAAATCCAGTCTTGGCTAAAATACTCCTGCAGTCAGCTCACAAGCTTGACCTGATAGGAATTTATATAGTACATCCATCGACTGTGGAAAGTAACAGGACCAGAATTGACACAAGTTTAAACTTTGCTGCTAACAAGGCACAGACCAACACTGTAAAACTAGCTGATACAGACAATTTTACCCTATTGGACACATCCTGTATGGCTTGACTGCAGGACATTCAGGGCCTACAAAAAATGTTAAACATGGACAGCTCAGATAAAGACCAGCTTAGCATTCTTTCTTGGAATATAGAGGGCCTTCATCTTAAAATAGCAGATCCAGAACTCATAAATGTCCTGGAGGCATTTGATGTCATATGCCTCCAGGAAACATGGTGCTCCAAAGCTATGTTCCCTAAACTTCCAGGGTTTTCCAGTTTTGTGACTCCTGCTTCCAAGGGGAAGAGACATGGAAGACTAAAAGGTGGCCTGTCAGTATATGTCTGAACTTCCATAAACCTACTCACGACAAAAATTCATTAATCACTGGAATATTTTTTAATAATTACATTAACTAGTGAGTCTTTAGTTAGTAAATTCATTCTTATAAATTCTTATTTGCCCTCCATAGGAAAGAACAATAAACTTGTGGAATTTCCTATTCATCTGTTAAAATTAGAACTGGCTAGAATCATGGACACAGAAGGACATTTTCCCATTGTTCTATTGGGAGACTTCAATGCAAGAATTCCTGAGATCCAAGGTGCACTCTCTAATCAACCTTATTTTATATCCTTTCTCCCCTTCATTAATCATCAAGTGGCTCCTTTCAGACTCTGCGCCAATTCGAAAAGCAATGGCAGAGGCAAGGAGTTATCTAAACTCCGAGCTGAATATAACTTTTATGTAATAAATGTAAGATCACTGGGAGATAATTTTGGAAAATATACATATATGGGAGCCACCGGCTCTTTGACCATTGATCTGGTATGCTAGAAGCTACCAGGAAAATAATAGACTTACAGGTTTTAGAGCGTTTTGAATCAGCTCACTCTCCTGTTCTCTTAAAACTAGAAACCAGTGACTCAATTCAACTAACTTAACCCTTATTAATGAAGGTTTAGAGATTGTCAATGAAAAAATAATTAAATGGGGTGCATCTTCTCCAGAGCAATTTAATGTAATTCTCAACTCGGGGGAGATCCACAAGCTTCAGTGTCAGTTTACTGGAATGCTCAATTCTTCTGAGATCCTTGGAAAATGGCAATAGGTATGTATGCTATTATGCCTGCACTGTACAACAAGCTCATCTCTCTAAAACCTAGGGGACGAACTAAAACTTGCTTCAATGACAGATGTCAGAAGGCAAAGTGTAATCTAAATAAAATGATTGGACAGTACAGAAAATGTTTTCCCACTAATAGGTATCAGCGCACTCTATTAATAAAGGAAAGAGAAAAATACAAAAAGGTATTGGAAACTGAGAAACAGAAACATGCTGCTCTTTTGTGGGAAAAACTTAGGAAATCTGTTTTTAAAAGGGACGGGAAGTCATTCTGGCTCCTAGTACCATCAGGGTATAATAAATTCTCCACTAAAGTGGAAGCTTTTATTCCTCTAGATCTATGGACTTCCTATTTCCCTGGTCTATACTTTTCCAAGGTAGCAGATGAACTTACAATTGTTTTGCATTCTCTCCAAGTTAGCTTTCCTCTTGCAATATTTATTTCTGAAGCTGAGTTCACTATCTTCTAACAAAGCCCCGGGCCTGGATAGAATTATAGGTGATCTACTTAAATTCTTTTGGAAATGGTGGCTACCTATAGTTTACAAAGCATGTAATGCATTCATTCAGAGGCAGGAATTTCTAGGTACAGTGCTCCCTCGGTATATGGAACAAAACTGGAGCCACAAATCAAATTCATTATAGTGCTTTGTTCGTTACATCGAGGGGACATATTCCTGTCATAGAAAACATTGACAACAGACATGTACTGCTTGTTAATACTGTAGTTTAATTGCTGTTTCCATGTAAAATAAGCACAATTAGAATCGTGCATTTAAAAAAAGACCCAATCACATTACCGTAGCATACATAAATAGTACTATTCAAAAAAATGGTAGCAAATGGTCAAAAAAGTCTGATCGAGAGTTCACTTGAAAAAGTCTGTGATGCATCTTTGAGCTGATTTTGTTTTTATTGCCATGTCCCTGGTATAGGATATGATCTGTCATAACTGAATTACCTTAATGGGGTTGATGTCCTGAGCCTGTAGTCACTGTAATGCAGTTTTGAGCCCTATAATAGCAGACTTTCTCGCCGGCATGTCGATAACATCTTCAACATCTGAAACCTCACTATCGGTGTTGTATAACGCTTGTGAGTGCTCCTGCCCCACAACTGCTGTTACAATGTCCACCTCAGTAAGCTGGTCATGCATCTGTAGCTGATCATCGACGCACATCCAATCGTCAGTGATTTCACCTGCTCCACTTCCTGGCTCAATCAGCTGTAGCTTCTGGGCTATCTCAGCAATTTCCTGGATGTCATCTGGTTCGTGCTCCTCGTCTTTCATTTCTAGCAGGTCGCCAAATGCTGGTCCGAGTGTGGCCACCCAAGAGTGCAAGACAGTTGCCTCTGTTACATTCCACCATGCCTCACAAGCCAACATCAGAACTTTCAGTAAGTTCAATTGCTTTTGAAAATCAGTCAAAGAAGTTTGATCAGAATTTGACACAACATATAGAAGCCTTCTGTGATAATGATTTTTGAATGTGGCTATGATGCCACCGTCCATGGGCTGTAACCGTGATGTGCTGTTCTTTGGTAAAAACAGTGTTTTTATTCTGCCATCTCAGGATTTTAGCTCCCTCTCAGGAGGGTGGGCAGGGCATTGGTCTAGTAATGGGAGTGCCTTGGGGGGTAGGCGCTTACTTCTTACATGACCGAAGACTGCAGGCTAAAATGAATTAAGGAACCAGTCAATTGTTGAAGTCATCCTGGCCGTGGATTTGCTTGGCAAATTGGCAAATTGCTGGACTTTTTCATGAACAACTGCCCTGGAGACAGGCACTCCATTGGCATGCTGCTGGGTAAACCATATCTGTGTTGCAGTGTCAATTGCCCTTTCATCTGCGTGTCTTAGTTTCTTTTGAGCCATACCCTCCTGCTTCCCACACTCAGACACAAACTCTCTTAGGGACACCTCTTGTTTCATCCAGGTGCATATTGTGGATTTTGCTAACCCGGTTTCAGCAGCACCTTTCTTCAGACTCCCTCCAGCTCTGAGTCTATCAAGGACAGTCAGTTTTTTGTCTATGCAATATAAAGACTGCTTCATGACAGCGTTCAATGTACAGCACAGCGCTCAGCCAGAGATGCAAGTAAGGCAGACGTTTAGACATTTAGGTAACCCATCTGTTAAATAAGGCACACAATTGATTAATAGATTAATTGATTAATTGACATCAGATGCCGATATTTGATTGAGAAGTGATGCTGGTTTTTTTTTGTTCCTAGCATCGCAGAGCAGTGCACTCAAGTTCAAGCGGGCGGGCATAAAACTGAAGTTGATATAAGCAGCTGTTATGCACTATGAGTGCACAAATGTTGGGAGCCATACAACATATTCGTTATAGCTGAGAATTCGCTATACCGGGGTGCGTGATAGCAAGGGAGCACTGTAGTTGGCAAAGCTCAATTATATTTCCCATTTTTAAGAAAGAGAATCCGAATGACCTTAAAATGTATCAGCCAATCAGTTTGATTGATATAACCCAGAAGGTATTTACTAAAATATTCTTGATAGACTTATGGACTGGCTGGATACCAATTCTCTAATCAGTGAATATCAGAATGGTTTTCGTAAGAATAGATCTACCATTTAGCACTGTTAGGGTTTTACATCACCTTCTTTGGAAATATATTAAAATCAAAAAGGGGAATTATATTGTTGCTCATTGACTTTACAACCACTTTCAACAGTATCAGCCGAAAAATACTCTGGTAGACTTTGGAGAATTTGGGACTAGATCCAGCTCTGCTGGACGTACTGATTCATCTTCATGGGCTAAAGTCCAGTATGACCAATTTGGCCACACTGCTTCTTCCTTTAATACTAACTTGGGTGTAAGACAGTTGCTTTTTGGCACCCACCTTTATATTATATATATATATATATATATATATATATATATATATATATATATATATTATAGGGAGGTCACGCCCCTATATTTAGGGTTATGAAGGCACTTCTATGTCAAACTTAAAATTCTGCATGTTAATAACTTTGGACCCATTCAACAGATTTGCATGAAATTTGGCATGCATGGTGGGGCTTGGTAGATCTCCTGATCTGCCAAATTTTGTTTCAGTCAGACTTACAGTTCTTGCAGACCAAAATGCTGAAAAATGCACTTTTCACCAGTTATGTGGGCAGTTTTTCGGATTTTGTCCGTGATACTGTGCAGTAGTCATGTGCCATGCTGCTCTGCAACTTGGCTCATTTGAAAGAGCTTCAGTCAAGGAACATGCCGTTTTTCATTTGGTGAAAAAATATTAATCCATTCAAAAGTTATTACACCTTTAAGTTCCCATTATAAGTCAATGGAAAAATTTATGTGGTTATGTTGCGAAAGAAGAATGGGGTTTTGGCCATCTGGTCCCTCCTCATGATCAAAGAATTTGCAGGCTCGCAAACAAAGAATCTTTGATCACAAGGAATTCTTTGATCACAACAGCCACCATCTTGTTTTCAGTTTGCGGTCAAAAAAACTCAAATATCTCGGCTCAGGAGTGACACCTGAAGTAAAACTTGAATGGGTTTTGCTCAGGGGGCTTCACTTTATCAAGCCATGTCTTTGATTTCTTTCAAATCATCAAAAAACAGAGTTTTAAACTATTTTATTCTTTGATCATGGCTTGCTAATGATCTTTGGTCGCAAGCCTGCAAATTCTTTGATCGCGAGATTCTTTGACCACGGTCTTTCATTGCGAGGGCGCGACTAGATGGGCAGTTGAAAAAATCTATTTTCTCAGCTCAGGGGTGGCTTCTTAAGGCAAATGAGGGTGGATTATGCTCAGGAGGCTTTGTTCTATTGAGGCATGGCTGTGGCTTTATGTATTTGTACCTAAAAATTGTGTTTTACCATTTTTCATTCTTTGATCGCGAGCCTGCAAATTCTTTGATCATGAGCCTGTGAGTTCTTTGATCGTGAGAGTATTTCATCATGATCTTTGATCACGAGTGAGGGACTAGATGGTCAGATTTGGAGTCACCAGATAGCTCAATTTTAACTATTTTTAAAATTTAATGTCTAAGAAACTGTTTGGTCTTTTAACTTGAAATTTGGAGGGTGTTGGGATGTTCTGTAGATGTGAATTACATGTTTACATGTCAGACAACACATTTTCTACATAGATATTGCATGTCACAGTTTATGTTTTGCGAACAGCATTTTCCATTTTGGTACTGGCTTGAAATTTATACGGTAGCTAGTCTTACTGACATGGATGTACTTTTCAGTGGTTAGGTGTCTAAAATTTTAACAGGTGCAGAACTCTGCCACTCCAACGAATGAAAATCTCAAACTTTGACATGTTATATCTCAGAAACGGTTTTGTCTTTTACATTGAAATTTGGAGGGTCTTCAGGAGATGTTCTGTACATGTGAATTATTGTGTTTAGGTATTAGAAAATTTATTTGCTGCAGACATATTGCGTGACACACTTTATGTTTTGTGTATGGCATTTTGCATTGTGGTACTGGCTTTACATTTATTGGGTGCCTAGCGTTACTGCCATGGAGGTACTTTTCAGTGGTTAAGTGTCTGACATGTAAACACGTATTGAATTATGCCACTCTGATGACTGACACTTTGCTTTCTTTCATCATGGTGGGAGCTTTTGGGCTCCAAGCTCCCACCCATCTGTGCTCCCAGCAATACATATGATATTCAGTACTTGTACTCTCATCTTACTCAGAAATTTACATGTTGGTGGGAGCACGGGACTCGAAGGGCCAGTGCTCCCACAAAGTCCTGCAAATTTATCCTTTTCTATTCTTTCTAAAAAAGTAAGGAAATTCTATGCAAACAACTTTGTTAATGCATCATTTAGGGTTAAAACTCAAAAAGTCAAGAAATGAGACCTTTAGGGTTGCCCTTCCCCCCTTGTGGACCCGCCCATCATCCCGAGATTGACAGCTGATGGGGTGTGTCATTGGGGTTGTGAGGCCTAAATGTCACCCCATTCTTCTTTCTATGGCTTGTCAATATGATTACACATGGAATGGGGTGACATTTCGTCTCATACAATACACACCCCTCGTCAGCTGTCAAGCTGGAGATGGGCGGAGGGGCAACCCTTAAAGGTCTCATTTCTGACATTTTGTGTTTTAACCCTAAATGATGCATTAACAAAGTTTTTTTTCCATTATATATATATATATATAACTATATACATAAACAGTATTTTGTATAGCCTATCTAACCCCGATTTTCATTCTCCAAAAATTATTGACCATAGAATTGACTGTTTAGCATATGCAGACGACATTGTGCTCATTTCAACTTCAGTCCTTTGGCTGAGGAGGAAACTTGAGCATTTTTCAGGTTTATGCAAAAATAAGCAGTTAAAAATAAACCTAAGCAAAACCAAGATTATTATATTTGGAAATAAATCCCTTAGGACTCCAAAATTCTGGCTGGGTGGATCAAAAATTGAGGTGATACCCTATCACGATTATTTAGGAGTATGATTTGCCCAAAACTTCGTCTTGGCAAATACACATAAAATTAATTACAAATAAAATGAAATCTGCAACAAACACCCTCAAAATATTTAGTGTTAAAATGGGCAAAACTTTGGTTAAAGGTATGTTATAAGTAATTAACACAAAAATCAAGGCCAACATTCTATATGCAGCTGAGATCTAGGGCTTTATGAACTCCAAATCCCCTGATATAATTTTAAATAAATTATAAAGGTATATTATAATGGTCCCTGCTGGGTCTCCAACCTGTATTTTGAAATTGTAACTTGGACAGCACTCAATGCAGTCCTTAATCAGAGAGATAGTTAAATAAATAAAATAAAACTCTGCAGTCATGGTGGTTAAAGTTCTGGAGCAAATGCTCATTTTATTGGCAGAAGAGCCTGGAAATAAACCAAAAGGCCCCTAGCACCTCAACCTTACAGCAAGCCTTCTAACGGGGGTAAGTCTGAAAGAGTGATTGACACCAGGTGCTCATCTTAAACATCCACATTTAAAGTGAAACACACAAATTACATTCAGATATCCCAAACTGTGAATGGTAATATACAAAATCAGAAAATTGTAAAAAAACATAACATAACAAATTTCCTTTTAATCAGCAATTACATAGTCATTTCAGTTCCTTATATATAAATGAGTTAATTTCATTTTCATATTTATGTTTATATGTTATAGCATGTAACAATTGCTAATGTCCAAGGCAGAACAGTACAAAATAGAATTAATGGAGTCATACCTATTCAAACACATACTTCACATATATTGTTTTTTTTTTTTTTGCATTTTTTGATTATTTATAGTTTTATTATTAGAAGGAGGTTTACAAGCTGTACCATAGTGGTCTTTACTACAGTTAGAATCCAATAGTGAAAAAATGTAAAAGAATAATCAGAGAGAGACAGATTACGTTCCTTTTAAAAACTCTGCTTCTCCCAGTTACTAAGCTCCCCAGAATTTGTCTTGAGGAGGAAATAAGGTATTCCATGATGGGTTTTACCTTTCCCTTCATCCAATTAATTAAAAACATTATATTCCCCTCTGGAATGGGTCATCTCCTCTATAGTATATATCTTAATCCCTGGGAAAAAAAAATAGCCTTCAAGGTTAAAATCAGAATAAGAGACCTAGATGTACATTCTACCTTTACACAACTTTCCAAACTGAAACTGCATTATTGGTACAGGCAGTTCAAAAATACTTGGGGCTACGAAGGATATTTATCTAGGATTGTGAACCCAATTTTGTGGTGACAATTCACAAGATTTAGGATAGAAATCTATAATGCACAGTACATTTTTCATAGGCATAAAAGAGCTAATGTTACTGAGCCTTTTTGTAAATGTTCTTGTAAAGTTTTGGACAATCTCAAACATGTGGTACTGCTATGCCCTTTGTTTGAGAAAAGTAGGAAAAAGTGGCTAGGTGATAAAATCGGTGGTCTTGGTCTCCCTCGTGATAGTATTATACTTCATCTTTTCTCCTCCCAAGATGTAAATGAGCTGTTGAAACTCACTAGATTCCTGATGTCAACCTATCTCTAATTTATTTATCAGTAAGAACTCCTGTTGCAATAATAATTCTCAATGTTTTCTAATCTGATTTTTGTACTGTCCATTTTAATATTTGTATGAAATCTGATCTTCCCTACTTTAAAGAAATGTCTGTGATTTTATATTATGTTTTTAGAATATTGTAATGGCTTAAGCTAATCAGTAAAAATATTTGTACTTGTACTGGACAAGTGAAAGAACTGGAGAGGATAGAACAGATCCTTGCTTTTCACTCTCTCTGCATAACAAATGGGATAGGATCTTATCTAACCCTGTCACAATCCTTATCTAACCCTGTCACAGCTGGGATCACTGGATCTGAAAGATACCTATTTTCATATCTCAGTCAGGCCTTCACACAAAAACCATCACAGGTTCAAGCTAGGGAACTGTCAATAGCAATTCACAGCTCTTTCCTTTAGCTTCTCATCAGCACCAAGGGTATTCACAAAGTGATGGTCTGGCTGTGGTGGCAACACACATGAGAAGGCAGAGTATGATGGTTTTCTCCTACCTAGATATCTGTCTAGTCCCAGGGAAAATAGAACAAGATTCAAAGTGCTCTCTCCAGATAGTGTAAATTGACATGGAGACTCTGGGATTCTTGATAAACCTACGGAAGTCCCAACTAGAACCTGTTCAAGTATGTAAGAGGCTCAATAAAATGGAAGAAGAGGGTTTACTTAAGAGGAAGGAGGGAGTCAAAACTAAAGGGCACAGTCTCAGACTGCAAGGAAAAAGATAAAGGGCAATGTGAGAGGGAGTTCTTCATGGAGAGGGTGATGGAGCCCTGGGACAGACTACCAGACAGTGTGGTGGGAGCTAAATCGGTGGAAGAGTTCAAGAGGGTATGGGGCAAGCATATGGGGCTGAGTATCGTGGGGAGGGTGGGGGCTGGCAGGGAGGCATAGGGGGAAAAAAGGGCAGATTAGATGGGCTGGTATGGTCGTTTTCTGCCATCAAGCTTCTATGATTCTATGAAGTACTAGACTTCATAGGAGCAGAGCTAAACACCTGCAGGGGAATACCTTCTTACCAATGTTGCAGCTTTGATAGCCACAGTATAGTCTTTCATAGCAGACCACCCAAGACCTGCAAGAGACTTCTTGCAATTACTGGGACATATAGCCACATCCATAGCTGGGATTCAATGGGCCTGGTTCCAAATGAGAGCTATCCAATGCCTTTTAAGAAACAAATTGTCTCAAAGATGGGATCCACTCTCAAAGCTAGTGCCATTGACAAAATCACTGGTAGAGTGATTACAGTGGTGGAAGGAGAAATGCAACTTTAGAGAGGGCATTTCCTTCCTTCAGCAATCACCAAGTATTCTTACTACAGACACCTCACTCCTTGGGTGGGGTGGCCACCTACAGGGTCTCACAGTGAGTGGCACATGGAGCCCATAGGAGTCAGTGGAACACAGCCTCCTGGAGGTCAGAGAAGTGCTGCTAGTAATGCAGTCTTTATTTGCCTAGCTACAGGGTCAGTCTGTCCAAATCAGCCTGCCACTGAGTCACAATCTGCTGAGATTATCCCAGGGCAGTATAGCATTCCCAAACCCCAGGACACTATGCCAGAGGGCATGGTTCTTGAATTTATTTATTTATTATTTATTTATTTAGTTTTTGTTGACTGGGTAAGTGCACTAGACAAATTTTGCCTATTTTCTGGCATGATCTGGGGGAGGGGGATACAGATGAATGCCAACTATCCTTGAACCAGATTAAGCTGTTGGTGGTATTTTTAGTGAATAGAGGGAAATTTGGCAGGATACCAGGGAAATTCCCCTACTCTGCAGTAGGGGGCGCTGTCCTGTAGGTGTGTGGTGAGCTCAGTATGGAGCCGGAGAAATTGGTGTGTGGTCGTGAGACGGAATCCTCGGTTGGTATGTCATTAGCGAGGATCGGTAGTCTGAAATAGTTGGTTTAAATACTTATAACACTCCTTCAGTGGATGAAGAGGAGCAGGAGAAGCTACTACAACTGGCCCTGTTGGAAAAAATACAGCTTGCAGAACTGGATTTCAAAAATGCCTCAGCTAAACTCTTAGAAGAGAGGAAAAGTAAATGACTGCAAGGTACATCTCCCTCCCAGAAGTCTTCTACTTCAAAAGTTTTTGTATTGGCAGCCCCTTTGTAAATTTTAATGAATAAGACGCATGAATCAGTGCAAGTTTTGCAGCATGCATGAGGTGACGATGGCTGGTTGGCAGATGATGCATTTGCCAACGCCGGATGGAAACGTCAAGCCGATGGCACTTGGGCCATGGACACAGAATTTGAAGTTTCCCTGAGTTCTGCTGCATCTGTGGAGCCACCAGAAAAGCTTACATGACAACAATCTAATCAGGATGTACAGAATGTACAGCATGATGTGACTAGGGTGCATGTGTCTCCCTTGCCAGATACTCTTTCCTTTTCTCCTTTGGGTACTCAGGAAATAGAAGGGACTGTTCAAACACAGGAAAGTGATGATTTCTCTCATCCTTCAGTTAGGCAATTACAGGAGGGTGATGTATAGTGTGAGCATGAGGATTCTGAGCCCGCCTTAAATTCAAGACAGCAGAAATGCACATATACAGGTTTATTCCACAAACCAGTGGAACATGCTAAACGGTGAAATGCTATCCACCTGCGGTACTTGGGGGGTATGAGTGAGCTCCCGGACAGGTTCTATGTGGGGAGGATCCTTTTAAAACAATCCTTAGGCTTCTCCCCGAATGAAGTATATGCTCTGATTCATGCTCCCAGTGAGTACACATTCGATGTCTGTTTTAGAACCCCGGGTATTCTTCAGAGGTTTTGGACGAAGTACTCAATTTTAAAAATTAATCCCTTGTGGTCCCCATTCCAGGTTATCCCCCTTACGAAGCAATCCTTTCGTATAGTGACCATCCTGTTTCGCAACAAAGGGGTCAATATAACAGATATTTTATATTGGATGGACAAAAGAAGTAATGTGCAAAGTTCCCTTGAGCCTATTTTAGACTCAGAAGGCTTTTGGAATGGGGAATGTCACCTTAAAGATAAGCTTTTTCAAGTTGACAATGACTTCCATCATTTGCCAGACTGTTTTTTTATCAGCAGGAATAAGAGGTTTATTTTTTATCCTGGACAAACTAGAAAGTGTCATAAATGTGGGTCCCTTTGCCACATCAGTACGAACTGTGAGAAAATAATTGGCTTACACTGTGGAGAACATGCCACTCTGTCACGGAATGCGAAAATGCCCCTACCTGCAACTTTTGTTATGAACTGGGTCACACGTTCACTAAGTGTCCCTTGGCATCTCATAATACTGATTACGCTGATTTTGCAATGCAGAATTTTTATATCAATTCAGCAGCTAGATCTGGTAGAGATTTCCCAGACCCTAGACCTCCTAGGGGTTCTCGTCCTGTTCCTAGATCCACTTCTACATCCTATCCCTGTGTAGTTGTCTCTGTCCCAGTTTCCACTGCTCAGCACTCTGAGCCAACTCAAGTCACTGACACTTCTATGGACATTTCCCACCTATAAACTGGTGTGATTCCAGAAGTTAGTGTTCCTCATGTAGTGGGGGAGATGGCCCCTCCACCTCCCCCCATACTTCTTCCATTGCTAGTGGTCAACAGACTTCTGGACCCTCATGTTTGATGGAGGATGATGTTCTACCTATGCCTAAAAGTATCTCTCTTTCAAATGAATTTGATGACTTACCAGTGAAGGAGGTCACAGAAGACCAGAACTCAGATGCAAAATCTCGGTCTTCCTCGCAAAGAGACCCTGTTTCTGATGTGGATCTGGGTACTGTCCCAGAAGGCTCCAAGAAGACCAAAAAGAAAGTAGGTCTCAGGATTGGTCTGAGGAAAAGCTCTCGTAAAAAACAGTCTCCTACCTGATGGCACCCTTTGACCTTCTACTTCTTCATATGACTTAACTGTTGATACCTCAAATGTGAACGGTATTCGGTCTGAAAAAAAAACAACTTGCCACTTTTGATTTTTTTTCAGGTTCTGACATTGATTTGTTTTTTTTTCAGGACACCAGACTGTATACCACTGATTATTTTGGGGCTGCATCTACTGCATAGCTGAGGGGTGAATGTTATTGGTCGGAAGGGGGGAGGTATTGTGTTCTGGAGTGGGTATTTGTTTTCTGAATTTTGACATCACAGTGACCAATATAATGGACATAGAAGCAGGTAGATGTCTATTATTGGATATATCAGTCCAAAATTCTGATTTTAGACATTAGTATTTATGCCCCCCCAGTCCAAAACAGAATGGATTTCTTTGTTACAAAAAAATCCAACCCTATCTCTTTATTAGAAGAAATGTTCTTTTTGGGGGTGATTTTAACATTAATAGGACAGTAACGGATAGGGGAGCTAACAGTGCAAAATTGTATTTTGACTTACATTTTCTGAATGATTTAATTCAGCGTACTGGTTTGAGGGATTTGTTTTAATCAAGGGCAGGATGTTGCCTATACATATTTTTCTGGGTCCTGTAAATCCCGTATTGATTATTGGTTATTTCCCCTAATTTAAAGTATAGGTCCCTTACTATAACTCATGTAGCTACTTCTGATCATGTGCTGTTAGGGGTTACAATTTCTAATTACCCTGCTACCTCTAAGGGTCCAGGGTATTGGAAATTAAATCTGTCCTTACTAGACTATCCAGAGGTCCGGGAAGGATTTCATTCTTTATTGAATGCATGGAATTCAGTGCGATTTTTATATGACTCAGCCCAACAGTGGTGGGACAACAAAATAGACAAAAGGAATTATTTTCAGCATATATGTAGGTTATTGGGTAAAGCAAAGCAGAATTCTTACCGGAAATTAAGGCATAAGTTATTATTGGCATATTCTAGGCTGAACAGAGGGGAACATGTTGATATGTCTGACATACAGGACATAAAACGTCAGTTGTCCCAGACACAATATGACAGGCGAAAAACTCTAGTGACAGAACAATGATTTGGGATGCATGGGAGACAGGAGGTTATTAACCATTTCGAAAGTTGTGCTGCACAATGACACAAAAAAGAAATGCGACAGTTATTGACATCATCTGGGGACATAGTGTCATCCCAGAAAGGTATCTTGACTGAATTAGATAAATATCTTCAGCATCTGTTTCAGGCCGATCCCCTGCTTACAGCAGAAAAAAATTACACTTGGTTACTTAATTGTGATTTACCAAAGATTTCTGACTGTTTTTTCCTACCCTATTACAACCTATCACTTTGCTAGAATTGGAATCAGTGATTAGAACTCTACCTAGGGCTAAAGCACCTGGTAATGACGGACTCCCAAATGAGTTGTATTCCTTGATCTATGCTACTTTGGGACCAGAATTACTTCAAATGTACATGGCTAATCTAGATCATGGTCTTTTTTCCACTAGTTTTAATCAGGGATTACTGATTTTCTTACATAAATCTGGTGAAAAACAGGATCTTAGGAATTGGAGGCCAATTACACTTCTTAATACAGATAGTAACATTTTGACAAACATCCTATGTAATAGAATCTCTCTGGTTTTGAACCATATGTCACATTCCTCACAATTTTGTTCAGTTCCTGGAAGAACTATCACTGATGCCCTAATATTATTAAGGGAGGATATGGATAGGAGCAGATATGGTGAACTTACAGGGTTTTTACTTAACCTAGATACAGTAGATAGGTTCTCACATCTTTGTCTTTGGAAGTGCCTTGAATGCTTTGGGTTTCCAGATTATTTTATTAATTCAATAAAGGGGTACTATAGTAATGCAGAGGTAGCTCCATATGTGAATGGGTGGATGGGTAAACTTCACAAGCATACTCGGGGTGTGTGTCAGGGTTGCCCCCTTAGTCCCCTTTTATATATCTTGACATTGGAACCCCTTCTGGTTCAACTCAACAGGTCTGATGCAGTTAGGAGTTTATCAATTCACAGTGACTCTCCTAAGCTAAAAATTTTATTTATTTATTTATTGAATAAATCGGATTTACTACCTTTGAGTCAAAAGACTCATTTACAAAGGCTCCTTGTCAGAATACAATGCAGATCAAAACTAAGCAGTATACAATAATACAAATGCTTTTTTCCATGGAATTAACAATACATACAGTAATGAGGTAATTGCTTATGCTGACAATCTTTGTATCCTATTGGCAGATCTCCCATCCAGCAAAGCTACAGAAGCAGTGACGGTAGCTTTTATGGAAGTTACGAGAGCCCATATTAATCTACAGAAAAGTAAGTGTATTTTTCTTGGTGGTGATACTTGTCCATATGATGCTGTGATGGGTATTTCAGTTGTACAGTCTGGTCTTAAAATCCTTGGGATATACTTTGATATGGTAGATGCTGATGTTTTTCATTGGGAACTCATTAAGGAAGTTAAAGTACAGATAGGGATTTAGAATAAGTGGATAATGGCAAAATGAACTACAGGTGAGGGGGTACAGGCAAAGTGGGCAAGCATTAAGGATGCAATACTTGAAGCAACATCCCATTCTGTTAGAGAGAAAAGGAAGTGCAAAAGAAGAAGGAAACCACTTTGGTTCTCAAAAGCAGTAGCAGAAAAGGTCATAGCCAAAAGGCTGGCCTTCAGGAAATACAAGGGAACGCAGCAGGATGAAGAAAGGGAAGCATACCAAACTTCTTTAAGGGAAACAGGGAAGGCAGTAAGGCAGGCAAAGGCCCAAACTGAGGAAACACTAGCACAAATAGCAAAAGAAGGTGACAAGACTTTCTATAGATACATTAGTGAAAGGAGAAAGTCCAGTAGGGGTATTGCTAAGATCAAAGAAGATAAGGGGGCGTGTGAGGATGAGGACCACGTAAAAGTATCTATCTTAAATAGATACTTCTGCTCAGTATTTACTGAAGAGAAGGTAGGGCAGGGCCAACAGATCAGCACCATGGACACAGGGGGGAGGGAGGTGTGCACTAGTCCCTTCACAAAAGAAAGGGTCCTACAAGAGCTTGATAAGCTCAGGGTGGACAAGGCAATGGGACCTGATGGCATACATCCCAGGGTACTAAAGGAGCTAAGGGTGGAACTAGCAGAGCCATTATCAGAACTGTTTAGTGAGTCTCTGAGCACAGGAGAGGTCACAGAAGACTGGAGAAGGGCTCATGTGATCCCGCTCCATAAGAGTGGTAGCAGGGGAGGAGGCAGGGAATTACAGACCAGTCAGTTTTACTTCAGTAGTGGGCAAGATTATGGAGGCACTCCTTAAGGAAAGGATCGTGCAACACCTGGAATCCATAGGAGCACAGGATCCAGGACAGCATGGGTTTACAAAAGGAAGGTCCTGTCAAACTAATCTCATAGATTTCTTTGACTGGGTAACCTGAGTGGTGGATCAAGGGGGGAGCAGTTGATGTTACCTACCTTGACTTCAGCAAAGCTTTTGATAGAGGTTTATAAAAAGATCTGAATCGTCATATACTTACGTATCTTTTAAGTTTGCATGAGTGTCATGTCTGTCGAGCTGAACAGACTAGTAAGCCTGTGTTGAATGTCTACCGTTTACTCGTGCTAATTTCAACTCCTCAATAAACTCCTGTTATTAAGTCATCTTACTAGCCCTTAAAGTTGCCCAGCTACCAGTCTATGCTGAACACTAGTCAGATGTCCGTGCTTATTTTAAACAGCTCAGTTACCCTCTACATGTTTGTCATGTTTCTACCAGCCCTCGATGTTGCCTAGCTACCATAAAACTCCTTTCTTAATTTTAAACAAATTCCTCTTTGCTCATACATTTAGCAGTATTCTTTTATCCTCAGATATTTCACAACTTACCAAAAGAAATTCTGGACTGCTCTTTCATGATCAAAATGAAATTTTCATATCTACTGTAACTACTTTAAAAGTAATTAAATTAAGTAACAGGCTTTCAGTTCAGAGTGAGCACGAATGTACAGACCTCAAAAATACTTTTAATTGGAAGGCTGAGCCTGTAGTTCAATGGATAAGTAGCCGGCCATTCCCCCTTCCTGAGCTATATAAGCATTTCCTCTTGGTATCCTTCTGAAGTACTTTTTCTTTGCAGCCAGAGGCTCTGTCCTTTGCAGCTGCTGGGGCTTGCCCCCCCCCCACCACCACCTTGCTGTCTTTGGCCTCTGCTTATTTTTGCTGGACTTCTGTTTTTTGTTCTCCTTAATTTGGTTTGCATTGATGCCTCTGGCTGTGTGCTTCTTTGTGTTGCTTGTTCCCTGTTCTTCTGTGTTTTTTTTTGTTTTGCATTCTTTTGGAGAGGGAAGCTTCTGTTTCTAAACTCCGTGGCCTGGATATTCAGACTGCGGCAGGCTGTGGCACAAGCCTGGGTGCAGCGCAACTTGGCTGCGCAGGGACATTGACAGGGTGATATTCAATGGAGCTGCACCATGGCACAGCATCGCTGAATATCGCACCCTGGCCACCCGCAGTGCACATGGCGCAGTGGCACTGCGCCAGTGCAAGTGGCCAGAGTGGAGCAGGGAGATGCGCTTGCGCTAAACATGGAAACATAGAATTTGACGGCAGATAAGGACCGCTTGGCCCACCCAGTCTGCCCATTTCCCTACCTAATGGATAAGCTGCAGATCCTAGTTAACCAGCAGCCTACTTCTTCCTACCCCCACCCCCTAGAATTGCCTTATGACTGTCCCATGCATGCTTGAATTCCACCACTGTTTTTGACTCCACAACCTCCTCTGGAAGGCAGTTCCATGCATCCACAACCCTCTCTGTGAAAAAATACTTCCTTAATTACCTCTGAGTCGCCCCCCCCATCTTCAAATTGTGCCCCTTGTTCTTGCACACCTCTTTTTTTGAAAGATGCTACCCTCTTGGACTTTGTTGATTCCCTTGAGGTACTTGAAAGTTTCTATCATGTCCCCCCTCCCTCCTTTCCTCGAGGCTATACATATTAAGCTCCTTAAGTCTCTCTTCATATGTCTTCCGGTGCAGACCCTGCACCATTTTAGTTGCCCTCCTCTGGACAGCTTCCATCCTGTCTATGTCTTTGCGGAGATTGGGTCTCCAGAACTGCACGCAGTACTCCAGATGGGGTCTCACCAGCTGTCTGTACAGAGGGATAATAACTTCCTGTTTTCTACTGGTGATGCCTCTCCATATGCATCCCAGTATCCCCCCAGCCCTCCTTGCTGCCCTTTCACATTGCTTGCCCACCTTTAGGTCATCTGATATGACTACCCCCAGGTCCCTTTCCATTTTTGTTGTTGTTAGTATCTCACCCCCCATTGTGTACTCTTCCCCTGGGTTTTTGTTTCCCATGTGCATTACCTTGCACTTCTTAGCATTGAATCTAAGCTGCCATACATTTGACCATTCCTCTAACCTTGTCAAGTCCCTTCTCATCCTTTCCACCCCACCTTGTGCATTAACTCTGTTGCAGATCTTTGTGTCATCTGCAAAGAGACATACTGTTCCTTCCAGTCCCTCTGCAATGTCATTTATAAAGACATTGAAGAGGACCGTTCCTAATACTGAACCCTGCGGTACCCCACTAGTAACCCTCCTTTCTTCAGAGTGGACTCCATTTACTGTTATTCTCTGTGTCCTATTCTCCAGCCAATTCTTTACCCAGGCTGTCATCTTGGAACCCACTCCCAGGCTGGCTAACTTGTATATTAATCTTTTGTGTGGGACTGTGTCAAATGCCTTGCTAAAGTCTAGGTAGGCCATGTCCACAGCCCCTCCCTGATCTACTACTTTGGTCACCCAGTTAAAGAAATCTATCAGATTTGTCTGGCATGACCTTCCGTTGTGAATCCATGCTGCCTTAGGTCCTGTGCCCTCTGGCCTCTAGATACTTGACAATTCTTTCCTTCAGAAGTGATTCCATCATTTTCCCTACCACTGAGGTTAAACTAACAGGTCTGTAGTTTCCTGCTTCTGCCTTGCTCCCACTTTTGTGAAGGGGAATCAACCGCGATATTCAAAAGTGCACATGCAAATGGGGCCATAATGCATGCAAGGCACAAATGGGGCCATTTGCATGTCATTATGGCCCCATTTGCATGTAGGTACACCGATCCGCAGCGACTTGCACCTGGCGCCCTGCCAGGCTGCAGCCGTCAGGAACCAACGTCCCCTGCACATCGCGGAAAAGTGCCCCACTGTCCGATCACGGGCATATGTAAAACATATTAAACGTCCAATATCCCTGGTGGTCCAGTGGCCTGCTTCACACCTGATCACGGGCTTAAGTATAGAAATAAACCATCCTTTATCCCTGGTGGTCCAGTGGACCGCTTCATGCCCGATCACAGGCTTAAGTATAAAAATTAATCGTCCAATATCCCTGGTAGTCCAGTGGACCACTGCAGCCATCGTGGTAGTCGTAGTGAAAATAATGCCACACGAAACAACACTGGTGGACTAGTGGTACCGCCCTCCCACCTGTCCACTGAGCCCCACTGCCCCGCCCCCCGGGTCAGCGGCGGGCGGCAGCTCCCCACTCACCAGCCACCACGACTGATTTACTCGATGAGTTGGAGTTATTCACAGCATGAGTTACGGGCATGCAGCTCTGTGTCAGGAGATAGGCTGTGTTCCAGATATGTGAATGGATCCATTCATATTCGATTGTGTAGTATTTTATGGCTGCATGCCCATTGGCTCACGCCAGGACCAATGAGCTGCAGCCTCACCGTATACAGTGTCAGTCAGTGGGTGGCATGGCGTAAGCAGGTGGGAGCTGCTGCCCGCCACTGACTGGGGGAGCGGGCGGTGGGGTTCAGTGGGTGGGTGGGAGGGAGTACCGCTAGTCCACTAGGGTTGTTTTGGAGTGGCATTATTTTCTACTGATGCCCGCGATCAGGCTGTGAGCAGTCCACTGGACCACCAGGGATAGTGGACGATCAATTTTTATACTTAAGCCCGTGACCGGGTGTGAAGCAGTCCACTGGACCACCAGGGATATTGGATGATTAATGTTTATACCAAAGCCCGTGATCGGGCTGCGAGTGGTCCACTGGGCCACCAGGGATATTGGACATTTATTTTCTTCTACATATGCCTGCGATTGGGCATGGGGGGCGCCACCACAAAGGTGCAGCTGGAGCTCGGGTGGCCACCCGCAGGTGGCAGCTGCTGTGTTGCACCCTGCAATACGGCAGCTCGGCAGCTCACCTGTGGGTGGCCAGCTGTTGTTTCTTTTTTTTTTGGCTCACCTATGTGCAGTGCAGGTAGGGTTTGTGCATGCATGGGCTCAGCACATCCCGGGCTGAATATCGGGATGTGCGGAGTATGCATGGGCATGCCCCCCACCTGCACCGCATACATTACTGATGTGCTCCGGCACATCAGGATTTGTGCCAGGCTCAATCCCAGTTTGAATATCGTGCCAGGGCGCATCAGTGGGTTGCGCATGGTGCAACAGTGTTGCGCCATGCGCAACCCTTCTGAATATCCAGGCCCTTGTATTTTGCTAATCCTGAGCTCATGTTACTTGCTCCCAAATATTCACAATGCAACTGCAATCATTATCTGTCTGTTTCAGCTCAAGCTGCTTCCCTGCTGCTGCCAGTGGCCTGCCTCACACCCAGGCTTAATTGCTTTCATATAGTTCAGGCTCACTCTGAACCCTAGCCCATGCAGCTCAATCCTACTACCTGAACTCATACCACGTACCTCATTGCTGCTGTTTTCACTGTACTGCCTAGCCAATTTGCTGCTTTCAGAACATTGCCTCCCTATAGTCTATGTCATTCGAATTGCTACCCCATAACCCATAGTTACTCAATACTGATGCTGCTTTATTATGTTTGCACATTGCTATTATACTCTTGAGATCAGCTAAGCTACTGCTGATGCTGTAAACTAGTTTTAATATTTGCACATGGGTCATGGCGCTTCCCATCACTTTCTTGTTTTTCCTATGGTGGAGGACTTGGGGGTGTTGTTAAAGAGCCGTGGCCCCTTGCGGCCCAATTAGCTCATGTTCGAATCCTGCCTCTACTGCTAAAATCCTCTGAGTATTTGTCATCTTTTCATTGGCTTTCTTGGTGGGACTGGTTAGCTTGCACCTGCTAATTCATATTAGATTTTCCTCCAACCTACGTGCAGGTCCGACTATTGCTACTTTGCCTTACAGACCTACATGCAGGTCCACTCATTGCTTATGCAATTCGCTTGCTCAGTGCTTGCTACTAACATGTCTGACCTATGTGAGGGTCTTAGCACTCACCGCTTCAGTCACGTTTTCTTCTCACTTGTTTTCTGGGGCATGCCAACCATGACCATTAATTCCTTGGCGCAGGGCCACCCTGCAGCAGACAGTCTCACTCTGCACCCAGAGTACACAGCTTGAGCATGCAAAGCTTGGGCCAGGGTCCTTCTCACCTGGCCCATAGCTGGGAATGTCCTCACTCTGGGTGGACCTTCAGTCATCAACCATACCAACAGCAGCTCAAGTTGTAGAATTTAAGACTCAGTGGCAAAGGGGTGGGGTTCTCACAGGACCCCTTTACCTGCCCAAGTGGGTTCTGAGGCACCCTTCAAAGCTATTCTCCCCATGACTGTCACTGGTTCACCTGGTTTGTTTTTAGGGTGAGTGGGCCAGGTGAGCACCTCAGCAGTTGTTGCTCTTCTCCTCCAGCCTTGGTTGCCCATTGTTGTGGAGTAGTGCTCGCAACCTTACAGGGTGTGCCCATTAGAGGGATCGAGTGAGAACTTTCCTCCAAATTGGAATATTTTCCACCTTTTCCAAATTCCAGCAGCAGAGCCATCACTAAACAAAATATCCCAAGCCTGGTGGGAAGGTGACCTAGGTCTTGGATCCCCAGAGATTTCCTCCTCAAAGGGTTTTTTTTTTCTCTCTCCTCCATGCCTCAGGTCATAAACATTAGTTAGCTGTAGTTAGTGTTTCCTAGTTCCTTTAGGTAGGTTCCACTGTTTGATGGAGGTGGATGGTGTCCCTACCTGCCATTCCCTCTCTTCTTAGGAGGCCCCCTCAATCTCCAGTGCAAACCATTGTACTCATGCCATTTGCTCATCTGCGCATCTCATTACCTCTCAATCTGCCTTTGCCTATTCTACCCTGCCTCATGGCTCTGATTGCTAACATTCTTCGTACCAATACATTTCTTTTGGGGGATGCTTCCTAAGATATCTTTAGCCAGTGGAATCGTCCTGTGGCACCTCTAGGGGTGGAACCTTCTTCGATGGCTCCTTGTCTTTGGTAACCCTACAGGGTGGTAATTCCTCTAGAATACAGAGTGTGAATGGCCAAAGCCAAAGTAACACAGTTGCACAAGCATAGCACTATACTGGCTGCGTAGGCCATTGAAATAGAAGGCTGGGCCTGTAGCAGTGTTGGGTAAGTTACTTTTTCTATTACTTTGTATTACGTTTGGAAACTTGTTCCAGGAAGCTCTGTGCAGTCAGTAGCAAAGATGGAGAAGTACTAGAAAAAGTAATACACCTTACAATTATAGTTACTTATTTCTTTTTTATAAAAAAAAATACAAAAAATGTTTAAATAACTATAACAGATTACATTTTTTGAAAGTAATAGGTTAGTTACTCGTTACTGTCAAATAAACGTAGTCAGTTACAGTTATGTATTTATTTTGTATAAAAAGACATAAGTAATTGTAACTGTAAGGTGTATTAGTTATTTCAGTACTTCTCCATTCTTGCTAGTTACTGCACAGAGCTTCTTGGCTCAAGTTTCCAAAAGTAATAGAAAGTAATAGAAAAAGTAACTTACCCAGCACCGTCCTGTAGTTCAATGGACAAGTAGCCCAGCCACTCCCCCTTCCTGAGCTATATAAGCAGTTCCTCTCAGCCTCCTTCTGAAGCACTTTTTCTTTGCCCCTCCAACCTCCCTCCTCCTCCTCCAGTGGCACTGACTCTCTCCTTAGGATGCTCCCTACAGTACCTTTAGCTTTTATGACACCCCAGTGGAATGAACTAGCTACTCTAAGTCCTAAGGCCCCTCACACAGTATTGGGCTCACCACAACCCAACCCAGATAGAACAACTTAGGGTAGCTGGTTCATTCCACTTGGGTGTCATGCTGATGAGTCCTGGTAGGATGAAACACGTGTCAGTTTCTTCTGTTGGCACCCTTTGCATATTGTGTGAGAGGCCTTTCGGCATCATGCAGTTCTGCTTGAAGTTGAACCAACATAATATTTTGTGGTGATTTGCATATACAGCCCATGATGCTTTGCATTATGTGGGTATGTGTGATTTTGTATTTCTTTGAAACTTGGCTTCCCAGCCAATGCCCTTTGGGGTTACCCTTGCCTCAGTGCTTGTGCACTAAGTTTCTTTGTCTTTTAACTTGTTTTTTTGTTTTTATTGGGCTCACCACAACCCAACCCAGATAGACCAACTTAGGGTAGATGGTTCATTCCACTGGGGTGTCATACAGGTGAGGCACACTGATGAGTCCTGGTAGGATGAAACACATCTCTGTGTCTTCTCTTGGCACCCTTTGCATACTTTGCAACATACACCTGTTCATATCCTTAAAGGCACAGCACACTGAATAGGGGGTAGAGACACTCACAAGCTTGCACACAATAAAACAAGAACAAAAAACAACAAAAGAAAAGCATCTGTAACAGGAAGGGACACAGACATGTGGGGAGTGGTGCAATGCACTGGCTGTGGAGCAGCAGTCTTCCGGGACTGCATTGCTGCCCTGTTTGCAGACACCTCTCTGGTCTGAGGGAGGAGGTTGTTCATCTCCATGCTGACCTGGCAAGGATTTGGGAAACCTGCTCCCCCACCCAGGGACCACCCAGGCCACTGCCACTACCTCACAGGTTGCCAAGAAAGAGGAATGGTTGGATCACGGTGGGCTCAGGCAGGGTGAAGGTGGTGGAACAGAGGCGCATCACTCCAGTTGTGCCTCTCCACAATTCATTCGCCACTCTGGGCAGAGCATGGTTCCTCTATGGAGGAACCTGCAGTGGAGACCAAGAAGGATGCTGGGAACCTCCACAATGGAGACCCACAGGAGGCTAGCACAGGACCCCACAGGGGAAGGCAGCAACTCCTGGTGGGGGACTCAATTGTTAGGGGGTAGAACTGGGAGAGGGAGGGGAAAGGGAAGTAAGGTGCCTGCCCAGTGCCATGGCTTGGAGGGATAGGAAACAAATCCTCAGGATCATGGGAGCAGCTGCAAGGGGGGAGGGAGCTGGATGTCATTATCCACCTAGGGACGAATGACCTGGCTGAGAATGTGATCAGAGCAGTGCAACAGGAGTTTGTGGAGTTGGGGAGGGGCCTTAGACAAGTAGCACACATGATAACTTTCTCGGAAGCCCTACCTGTCTATGGCATGGATGAGGCTAGGGTACTCCACACCATGGGATTCAATGACTGGTTGAAAAACTGGTGCAGAGCTCAGGGATTTGGCTTCTTTGAGGACTGGGGCTCCACCTGGAGGGATGCAGGCCTATACAGGCACGATGGTCTGCATCTATCTAGGAGGGGAACTAGGATCCTAGGTGATAGGTTTAAATGCTTCATTGGCAAGTATTTAAACTAGCCAAGGGGGGAGGCACTGAAAAGGAGAAGGGAAATCCTAGCACCCCAAAAATCAGGGTAGTTAGAGAGGTAAACACCAAGATAGAGTAGTCGATAGAGAGAAGGGCAGGAGTAAATGGAGAAAAAGACAAAGACAGTAAGGACTGGGATGGGACAAAAAGAAATAAAGCCATAAAAAAATGAAGGGTAATGAGTACCAATGCCCATAGTCTAGGTAAAAAGTTCCCCAAAATGGTGGCCTTGATGGAAGAGGGATGCCTGGATATTGTGGCAGTCACAGAAACATGGTACACAGAGGACCATGACTGGGATGTCAACATACCAGGGTACACAATCTACAGGAGGGACAGGGAGGGAAGAAGAGAAGGAGGAGTACCTCTCTATTTAAGGGAAAGGATCAAAGCAACAGAACTAAAGGGTAAACAGGGAGGAGAGGAGGCACTGTATGTCACCACGGAGACTGGAAATGGCTCCACAATCCGCACAGGGGTTGTATACAGACTCCCATCTCAGGGGGAGGAAATAGACAAGGAAATGATAGAAGGCATCCTTGGGATGGCAGAGAAAGGGGAAGTATTGCTGATGGGGGACCTGAATATGCCAGATGTTAATTGGAGCACCTTTGCTGCAGCCACATCCAAGAGCTGGGCCATTCTCGATGCCCTATGGGGGCATGCCTCAGACAGCTAGTTTTGGAACCCACTCGGGAGGGAGCAATCTTAGACCTGGTACTCTCAAATGGGGATGGAGAGAGGATCTCTGATCTTGAAGTGGGTAGCCATCTGGGAACAAGCAATCACCAAACAGTGTGGTTCACGATAAACTTAGCTATAGAGTCAAGCCACACAAAAGTGAAGGTACTAGACTTCAGAAGGGTTGATTTTGTCAAAATGGGAGAGTGCCTCAGAAAAGCACTAGCAAACAGGCAAGAAGGTGGGGTGGAGCAACAATGGGGAAACATTAAAACCATCATCACAGAGGCAACAAGCCTTTATGTGAAGCAAATAAATCAAAATGAAAGAAGAAACCTCTATGGTTCTCAAAAGAAGTAGCGGGGAAGGTAAGGGAGAAAGAGATAGCATTTGGGAAGTATAAGGAAACACAGAAGAAGCAGGAGAGATAACTGTATCAGTTAAAGCAGAAGGAAGTGGGGAAGGCAATCAGGATAGCAAAGGCCCAAACCGAGGAAAAGATAGCCAACTCGGTTAAGAAGGGGGATAAAACCTTTTATAGGTACATTAGGCAGCAAATAAAGACTAAGGCAGGGATACTGAGGCTGAATAAAGAGGAAGGTGGTTGGGCAGAGAGTGACAGTGAAAAAGCAGGGATACTGAACGAATACTTCTGTTCAGTATTCACAATGGAAAAGCAGGGGGAGATAAAAAAATCCAGTCAATAGAAGCACTATGGCTAGGGTGGTTGATATTAGTCCTTTCACAGAAGAAAGGGTTCTGAAAGAACTCTTAAAACTAAAGGTGGATAAAGCAATGGGGCCTGATGGGATTCACCCCATAATTCTAAAAGAACTAAGGGAAGAACTAATAACACCACTGACTACCCTTTTTAATAAATCATGGGAGGATGGTGTGGTACCTGAGGACTGGAGGAGGGCAGATGTGATTCTCCTTCACAAAAGTGGGAGCAAGACAGAGGCAGGAAACTACAGACCTGTCAGTTTGACCTCAGTGGTAGGGAAAATGATGGAATCACTGCTGAAGGAAAGAATTGCTGAGTACCTAGAGGCCAGTGGGGCACAGGACCCAAGGCAGCATGGATTCACAGGGGGAAGGTCATGTCAGACAAATCTAATTGATTTCTTTGACTGGGTGACCAAAGTAGTAGACCAGGGAGAGGTTGTGGACATGGCCTGCCTAGACTTTAGCAAAAGCATTTGACACAGTCCCGCACAAAAGATTAATAAACAAATCAGCCAGCCTGGGAGTGGGTCCCAGGGTGGTAGCCTGGGTAAAACACTGGTTGGACAACAGGACACAGTGGGTAATAGTTAATAGAGTCCACAGTGAAGAAAGGAGGGTTATTAGTGGGGTAGCGCAGGGTTCAGTACTGGGGCCAGTCCTTTTTAATGTCTTTATAAGTGACATTATAAAGGGACTAGAAGGGAAAGTATGTCTCTTAGCAGATGACACAAAGATCTGCAACAGGGTTGATACGCAAGGTGGGGTGGAAAGGATGAAAAGGGACTTGGTATGGTCAAATGTATGGCAGCTTAGATTCAACGCAAAGAAGTGCAAAGTAATGCACATGGGAAACAAAAACCCAGGGGAAGAGAACACAATGGGGGGTGAGATACTGACAACAACAAAAATGGAAAGGGCCCTGGGGGTAGTCATTTCAGATGACCTAAAGGTGGGCCAGCAATGTGAGAAGGCAGTAAGGAGGGCTGGGGGAATACTGGGATGCATAGGGAGAGGCATCACCAGTAGAAAACAGGAAGTTGTTGTCCCTCTGTACAGACAGTTGGTAAGACCACATCTGGAGTACTGTGTACAGTTCTGGAACCCCATCTCTGCAAAGACATAGACAGGGTGGAGGCTGTCCAGAGGATGGCAACCAAAATGGTGCAGGGTCTGCACCAGAAGACATATGAAGAAAGACTAAAAGAGTTTAAGATGTATAGCCTCGAGGAAAGGAGGGGGGGCATGATAGAAACTTTCAAATACCTCAAGGGACTCAACAAAGTCCAAGAGGGTAGATCTTTCAGAAAAAGAGATGTGCAAGAATAAGGGGGCACAATTTGAAGAAAGAGGGGGGACAGCTCAGAGGTAATGTGAAGAAGTATTTCTTCACAGAGAGGATTGTAGATGCATGGAACAGCCTTCCGGAGGAGGTTGTAGAGTCAAAAACAGTGGGGGAATTCAAGAATGCGTGGGACAGACATAAGGCAGTTCTAGTGGGGGGGAACAAGGAAGTAGACTGTTGGTTAACTAGTATCTGCAGCTTATCCATTAGGTAGGGAAATGGGCAGACTAGGTGGGCCATGCGGTCCTTATCTGCCATCAAATTCTGTTTCTATGTTTCTGTGCAAAGACCTTTCGGCACCATGCAGTTCTGCTTAACGTTGAACCAGCATAATATTTTGTGGTGATTTGCACAGGAAAGACGAAGCTGATCTTACTTCAAGAGGGTTTCTGCAGTAGGTCATTACAAGTAGGACTAGCACCACCTGGCATTTGGACTGCACGGCAGACTTTTCCAGTAATGCCTGTCGGGGGACCACCCACCCAATGTCACATGACGATGTCAGTGTGACCCTGTATAGTGTGCGGTCCCCACGCCAACCCTTCAGTTCTTTCCTGTCGTCTTCTCATGCATGTTACCTCGGGGTAAACTTCCACAGCGATCGCCATCAGTTTTGTGCCTTTACTTAGTTTTTTTCCAAGTTTCTCAGTTTCTTTTAATTTTCTGTGTCTTCTCCACCTCAGAAGAAGTGTGAGGTTTGCAGTACCCAGATACCTCACAAAGACAGTCACCAGAAGTGTGTCTTCTGCTTAGACCCGGACCACCCTACCGCGACCTGCCCTGACTGCCAGCCCTTCAACCAGACCACCAGCAAACAAAGGCAGCAGGCTCTGGAGGCCCACTTATTGAAGTCACGGTTGGTCTTGTTCAAAAAGCAAATGGAGCGACTCAGATTCCACTTCTTCTTCTCCTGACAAGAAGAAACACAAAAAAGAGAGGCATCGGGAGCAGGAGCACCCAGAAGATGGTTCCCGGGCTGAAGCCAGCAGGCCCTCAACGAGTAAGGCCTCTCCCCTGCCACCTCCGGTGAAGGTTGTCCAGGCTGTGTCCGGGGATGCTGGAAGACCATGGAAGACTCTGCTCCCTATTTCTGCAGGTAAGTCAGCCGTCAGCTCCTCTGGCGGTTGCCCTGCTTCTGCCACTAAGTTGGTCCCCGCCTCCTCTGGGAACCGCCCAGCTGCTGATAAGATGACTCCTTGCTCTCAGAGACTCACTCGGCCTCAGACAATAGGTTGGAAGGGGGTTCTGCCCCTTCCCACCCAGTTCCCTCATTTGATAAGTCGTCTGCCTCTGGTGACCGCTCAGACACGGTTCTCCCATCAGGGACTTCTGTCACCTCACCTGACATCCGGTTGAGTCCAGGGAAGACTGCCACTCTTCCCCCTTCTCCCCCTCCTGTGACCCAGGCTTCACTTCCAGCTACTCTGGGGGAGAAGAGAGCACAGGTCATCTGGACATGGAGGATACATCAGGTTCCGAGCCCCACTCACCCATTCGGGTCTCTGGGAAGGAGGTCCCTCTGCCACCATCAGGTCCGACAATGGAGGCCCCTCCAGTCCCTTCCGGGAGGACTGTTCCAGCTCTGGCTAAAGTTCCAATGCTGGATGCGACTCCTCCGTCGGAGCCAGCGGGGCATATCCCTACGCCAGACCCTCTGACAACTGTCTCTCTACCTTCTATGGAACCTTCACATCTGCCCTCTCCACCAGCTTCCACAGCAGATCAGGTTCCCATGTTGGAGCCCCTACATCTGTTTCCATCACCAGCCTTCCCGATGCCAGATCTGTTTCTGACGCCGGACCCAGTGGTGCCAATTCCGACGTCTGTGGTCCTGATGTCAGCTACCCCAATGTTGGTCTTACCTTTGATTTATACTACGGCGGACCCTTCATGGGCTCCCCCAACGTTGGCTCCTCTGACATTGAGACTTTTCTTCAGACTCCTCTCTGTCCTGCACTACCCCTCGGGGTACTCGTTGGATCATCCCCGGGCAGGTCCACCACCTGATTGGCACTCTGTGGGAAAATACTATCCGGGATACCCCACCCCATATCTGGGGTATCTTTTCTGAGATACCATGGGTACCATTACCCATCTGCCTGTGCTGTCCCTCCTCCTCCTTCTCCTCCTCCTCCACCCCCTCCAACTTCTTTGCCAGATTTCAGGACTCTCATTCAGTCCTGGTGCAGGGAGGCATGGACGGAGTTGGTCACAGACCTGGAGAGTCGACTCCCAGTACCTCATTCTCTTCCCAGGTCTCTGTCTCCTGTGAGCTCAGTCCCATCCATGGTTCACATTTTGGGGACTACCCCCCGGGATATTATCCTTCTGGATTTGTGTACACCAAAAGGCAATCCGGATTCGGGGGAGAACTCTTCAGAGGAGTTATCAGATTAAGAATCCCCGGTCCCTAATGGGAAGACCTCTCCAAAATCCCCCTCCAGAGGATCCTTCCTTTTCAGACCTCTTGAGATCCATACAACAATTCTATAATTGGGAGTCCGAAGAACAGGATCCTATGTGGCAAAGACTAGCCAAGCACCTCGATCTTGAGTCTCTTTCCCCGATTTCTGCTCCTCCATGGATCAGACCTCACCAATACTATCTGGCAACTGCCCCATTCTATCCCTGCCATGCCAAAAAGGGCGGATAGGACTTACCGTGTGCCTGTGGGAGCTCCTTTCCTGAGCACACACCCAAAGGCAGACTCTGTGGTTATTTCTGTGACTCATGACCGCTGTATAGCCCCTAAGCACATGAGCACTTCTCCTCCACACAAGGAGTCCAGGCAGATTGACCAGTATGGGAAGAAGGTCTACTCTTCGGCTACATGCGCATTGCATTCCCTTAACTATGTAGCCCACATGGTATCTCACCAGAAAACCACCCTAGCGAAGCTTGAGGCCTGTATCTAGTCCATGGAGCCTTCGGACCTCAAGGAGGAGATTGCCAAGGACATTCACCTGTCCAAAATTTCCTGCAATCATACTCTTCGTACCACTTATGACTTGGTTGATGCAGTGACCCATACCTCGGTGACCGCTGTCTCCTTTTGGCAGCATGCTTGGCTTCGCATCTTTGGCTTTGCTAATGAGGTTCAGGCAGCGATCCACGATGCCCCCTTCAGGGGCTCCAAGATATTCAGTGGTGACACCAAGGATATCATTACAGACCTTCAGGACCATGGTCAGGCCCTAAGGTCCATAAAGTCCATGTACCGTTTGGGCATGCAGGTCAGCAGCCCTTTTGGAAAAGGACCTGGAGGCAGCATAAACAAGCCCAGAACCATCGTCAGGGCAAACATAAGGCCATGGAAACCTTCTCTTCCCCGCCTGCTTCCAAAAATCAGAGACGCTCAGGGGGCCCTCCTCCTGCCCATCCAGCCACCTCCTGACTCCCTCGCCCCACCCCCTCCTCAGCCCCAGTGCGAGGAGCCAGTGGGGGGGAGGTTTGCTGCCACATGCAGGAGTGGCGGAACATCACCTCCGACGCTTGGGTCCTGCAGCAAGTGTCCCAAGGACACACCCTGGAGTTTCTGGAATCCTCATTACAGTCTCCACCATGAAGGTCAGCCTACTCATCAAACCAGACCATTCTTGTAAGGGAGGAAGTACAGGTTCAATTATTAAAAGAAGCAATAGAATCGGTCCCTCTTCATAACAGAGGGAGAGGGTTTTACTCCCACTTTTTTCTGGTTCCAAAAAAGACAGGTGACCTACAACCCATACTTGACCTTAGCAGACTCGATCTGTTCATTAAGTACAAGAAATTCAGGATGTTGACACTCCACAGCCTCCTGCCACTTCTTCAGGAGACTCACTGGTTGTGTGCTCTGGACATGCAGGATGCCTACCTGTATATCCCGATTTTTCCAAGTCACCGCCATTTCCTGCATTTTGTTTTCCAAGGGGAGCACTTCCAATTCTGGGCCCTCCCCTTTGGCCTCTCCTCGACACCCTGGGTTTTTACCAAGTGCCTAGCGGTGGTGGCTGCGACCCTGCGATGCCAGGGCATAGCGGTTTTCCCCTACCTGGATAACTGACTGATTTCAGCTCTGTTCAGGGACTCTCTTTCGGAGGCCCTTTCAGTTATGCTGGATCTGTTTTCCAAGTTGGAGATTATAGTCAACCTTTCCCAAGTCCTCTCTGAACCCTTCTCAGAGACTACAGTTCACTGGAGCAGTATTGGATACAGTCCAGGGCAGAGCTTTCCTCCACTCAGACAGGATGGAAACTCTTGTCAAGCAGGCCACTCTTGTAGCCTCTTCCAGATTTCTCCCAGCCTGGGAAGTTCTCCATTTGCTGGGTTTGATGGCGTCCTCCATCTCCACGGTTCCAGTGGCAAGGCTGCACATGAGGGTCACTCAGTGGTCCTTGTGAGTTCAGTGGGATCAGCTTCAAGATGATCTGGACCACCTGGTTCTGATTTCCTCTGCTCTTCAGAAAGATTTACTATGGTGGAGGGATCCCTCGAACCTGACCTTGGGTCTCCTGTTTTGGGGCTCAGCTCCCCTTGGCATGCTAATTACAGATGCCTCCAATCTGGGTTGGGGAGCTTATATGGAGGAACCACAAAGCTAAGGGACTATGGTCCCACTTGGAGATGTCCTTACACATCAAAGTTCTGGAGATGAGAGCAGTCCTGTTTCTCTCCATGCATTTCAGTATGTTCTCCCAAGGGGATTGCTGCTAGTCCAGATGGACATGTCTGTAGTCTGGTACATCAACAAGCAGGTGGGCACTCGATCGTACTCCCTTTGCAGAGAGGCGATGAGAGTGTGGAACTGGGCAGTCCAGCATGACCTGACTCTAACAGCTGTGCATGTTCCAGGAATGTAAAATGTCCTGGTGGACTCATGAATGGGAACTGAATCAGGAAGTGGCAGATTCACTGTTTCAGAGGTGGGGGCGACCGAAACTCGACCATCCAATGCAAAACTTCCCAGTTTTTGCTTGCTCATTCCAGAGCATGGTGCTTTCTGGCACGACACATTGTCTTTCTCCTGGATAGGGAGATTCTTTTATGCTTCCCTTCCATTTCCCATTCTGCAGAGGGTACTCATCAAGCTCCAGGCAGAGAGTGCACAGATGATCCTGATTGCTTCTCTTTGGCCGAGGCAAATTCAACAGGTGGTGAGGGAACCCTCAGTTCCACTTCCATTGATGCACAACCTCCTCACTCAGAACCAGGGTCGGCTTGTGCACCCGGGGCTCAGGACCCTGCACCTGCATGCATGGCTCCTGCAGACATAGTGAAATCTCATTTTGGGGTTTCTACCAGAGTACACCAAGTAATGATGGAGGCTAGAAAGCCCTCCACCAGATCCACTTACGCCATGAAGTGGAGGCATTTTTCTATCTGGGCAGCTTCCAAGGGTTGGGAACCTTTCACTTGTTCAGCCCAGCATATCATGGAGTACCTGCTTCATCTTTCTGACTCAGGATTATCTTATTCCCTCTCTAAAAGTATATCTGTCTGCCATTTTTGCATATCACGTGCTTGTGGATGGTAAGCCCATGGCCCAGTTGGAGATTTCCAAAACCTTTCTGAAAGGGATTCTCCATCTGAAACCCCCCATCCACAGCCCTACACCACCTTGGGATTTGAATTTTGCATTGGAGAAGCTCACTTTCCCTCCTTTTGAACCAGCAATGAGCTGTGACTTGTACTATCTGTCTTGGAAAGTGCTATTTTTAGTTGCTGTTACTTCTGCTCAAAGAATTTCTGAGCTTCAGGCCCTGGTGTTTAAGGAGCCTTATTTGGACAACATTTCCTCCAGTTGATGACATCTCTGGGCGTTACACAAGTTGTTGCTTTATGACTCACAAACACGGTCACTCTCTTGACCTAGTCTTCCTCCTGGGGATCGAAGCTTTCGACTTGGGGGTGGAACCTGTCAGATGGTCCAATCACTACACTGTGGGGTTCAGTTTCTGTGCCCCCCTTTGCAGACCTACCTTGTGGAGATGGTCAAGTATCGCCCTTTACGAGATGTTAGCTCTACAGGCCTAGCGGCGGTGCTTGACCTATCGGCACTTCCTGGGGCAAGCAACAACCCAGAGACTTCGGTTTTTGCTTATAACAAGGCCATTTCTACAGCTCTGGATGTTATTGCTCCTGTCCGTGTTCGTCTTCTCTCCCTTCACCCTCGGTCCCCTCGGTTTAACAGTACCTTGATGGAGATGCGGTGACTAGGATGAAGGTTAGAGCGCTACTGGGGGAAATCCGCCCTGGTGGCCAACCACCTTAGATTGATGGAACATTACCAAGTCTATCAATCTGCAATCACCCGTAACAAGGCAGAGTTTCTGTCTGGGGAGATTGTAGCTGCTCAGAACCGACCGTCTCAGCTCTTTCAAACTGTAGACAGACAGTGCAACCCAGCCTGTCTGCAGATTTGAAGAGCCTTTTCACAAGTGGAGTGTGATGAGCTTGCTCGATTCTTTGCAGCTAAGGTGGCTGACATCAGGGCGGAGCTCCAACCAGCACACTCTATGGGAGATGCTATGGATCGGCACTCAGTCACTATCCCTCAATTTTCCTAGAGTACCTTCAACCAGCCGGAGTTCATTGATGTCATGCAGATTGTCCAGGATATGTGCCCTACATGCTGTAGTTTGGATCTGGGCCCAACTGCCCTGATTATGGGTTGTTGTTATACCATCGGCCCAGTCCTAGCACGGATAGTCTGGTGCTCCCTTGAGATGGGTGAGTTTCCTTTCTCCTTAAAAGAGGCTGTGGTGACATCCCTCTTGAAGAAAGCTTCTCTGGACCCAGACTGCCCTGCCAACTACAGACCAATCTCTAACCTCCCTTTTGTGAGGAAGGTGATTGAGAAAGTAGTGGCCCTACAACTGGAGAACCATTTGACCATCCATGACATCTATAAACCTCTCCAATCCGGTTTCTAAAAGAGGCATAGTACCGAGACTGTGCTGGTTCAGGTGCTTAGTGATCTCCTGATGGTGAGAGCTTGGAAAAAACGTTCCATCTTGGTCTTTCTGGATCTCTCATCAGCATTTGACACTGTGGACTATGGGGTTCTTCTCGAATGCCTGAGGTTCATCTGTGGCCTGTCTCATACAGCCCTCAAGTGGTTTAAATCTTTCCTCACTGGCAGAACTCAGAGGGTGGTGTCAGGGATTTATTCCTCCGACTCAGTCTCTCTGTCATGTGGGATACCTCAGGGTTTTGGTGTTGTCCCCCCATGTTATTCGCAGTGTACATGCTGCCCCTTGGAGACATTGTAAGAAGATATGAGCTGAGGTTTCACTGCTATGCTGATGATACCCAGCTCTACCTGCCTTTTGCACCCAACCAAGATAGAGCTCTCTTGGTATTTAATAACTGACTCGCTGAAATCCAGGGTTGGATGAATTCGAGCTGGCTGAGGTTGAACTCGGAAAAGACTGAGGTGATGGTTTGAGAGCAGGTTTGCCTTTGGGACTTTTACTTGGAGGCTCCTAGCTCCTCACCTCTGAACAGTTGCGAAACCTGGGGTTGATGTTTGATGATGGGCTGACACTGCGATCACAGGTGTTGGCAGTCATCAGATCCTCTTTTTATTGTCTGAGGAACATCTCCAGTGTTAAACATCTAGTTCCATCCAGCAATCTTCCTACATAGGTCCTCGCCTTCGTGACCTCGTGCCTTGATTACTGCAACTCCCTTTAGTTAGGGCTATCAGGGGTTGACATCCACTGCTTACAGCTGGTGTAGAAAGCTGTAGCCTGGTTACTGATGGGAACTCCCCAGACTTGTCACATCTCTCCGGTGCTGCACGGACTGCACCGGCTGCTGGTGCAGTGGTGGATCACCTTTAAAGTTGGACTTCTGACTTTTAGAGCCCTACACAGACAGGGCCCGGACTACCTGAAAGAGCTTCTGGTCCCTTACTGCCCTGGGTGATCGCTCAGCTTGGTTGACGAGGGGTTGCTAGAGATTCCAAGGGTTTCTTTCAAATCTTTGGGGGCCCGTGCATTTATGTACTTGGCCCCAGCCCTGTGGAATTCTCTACCTCGTCAGCTCTGGGAGTGCACAACCATGGAGGGATTTAAACAGGCCCTTAAAACCCACTTGTGGCATCGAGCCTACCCTGTTTGATTTTATTTGATATCTGAATTTAATGATAATCTGCATTTAACTGTTTTATTGCATTCTGTCTTATCTTATTGTCAAGACGCCTTGGTTTTTTGAAAGGAGCATTATAAATAAAGTATTATTATTTATTATTATTATGTGATTTTCCACAGGGACCGGTCGGTTCTCAGAACAAATCCTAAGTTCTTGCCTAAGGTGGTGTCAGACTTCACTCTGAATCAGTCAGTGGAACTACCAGCCTATTATCCGCCTCCCGAGAATAGAGGTGAGGCACTTCTGCATACCTTGGATATGCACTGAATCCTATGGTGCTATATTCATCAGACCCAAGATTCCCATAAGGATGACCAACTCTTTGTTTCCTTTGCCCCCAGATCCTTGGGGAAGGCTGTTTCCAAACAGTGCCTGTCTAAGTAGCTAGCTAACTGCATCCGTTTCTGTTATCAGAAGTATGACAAAAGTCTGCTGGAGTCTGTTACAGAAACATAGAAACATAGAATTTGACAGCAGATAAGGACCGCTTGGCCCACCCAGTCTGTCCATTTCCCTACCTAATGGATAAGCTGCAGATCCTAGTTAACCAACAGCCTACTTCCTCCTACCCCCCACTAGAATTGCCTTATGTCTGTCCCATGCATTCTTGAATTCCCCCACTGTTTTTGACTCTACGACTTCCCCCGGAAGGTTGTTCCATGTATCCACAACCCTCTCTGTGAAGAAATACTTCCTCACATTACCTCTGAGCCGTCCCACCTCTATCTTTAAATTGTGCCCTCTTGTTTTTGCACATCTCTTTTTCTGAAAGATGCTACCCTCTTGGACTTTGTTGAGTCCCTTGATGTATTTGAAAGTTTCTATCATGTCTCCCCTCTCCCTTCTTTCCTCGAGGCTATACATCTTTAGTTCCTTTAGTCTTTCGTCATATGTCTTCTGATGCAGACCCTGCATCATTTTGGTTGCCCTCCTCTGGACAGCCTCCACCCTGTCTATGTCTTTATGGAGATGGGGTCTCCAGAACTGTACACAGTACTCCAGATGTTGTCTTACCAACTGTCATTCCACTAGAGGCATGGCTGCATCTGCAACTTTTTTTCATAATGTTTCTGCAGTGGAGATCTGTGTAGCAGCAACTTGGAGTTTGGTCCATACCTTTAACAAGCATTACATTCTGGACATTGCTTCTAGGCGGAGGACTGGGTTTGGCCTCGCCGTTCTGCAGTGCCTTCTGTCCTAGGCTGGTCCCGTTCTGTCCTTTCTTTTTGGATTCTCCTCCTCCCATGTTTCTCTTAGTCTCTCAGTCTCTCTTCAGAGGGACTGCTTGGGATTCAATCCTACTTGTAATGACTTACTGCATTAACCCTCTCAAAGTAAGATAGCACAGTTATGTAAGAACAGTAGACCTTTGAGAGAGGTTCCCGTAGTAGGTCATATTTTTCCCTCCCTCCCTCTTTCCCCCAAATTTCTTTTGGGACTCCAGAAGTCTGTTTCCTTCTCCTGCCTTTCCTTTGGGGACTCTGGCAGGAGAACTGGAGGGCAGGCATGGGGACCACCACTATATAGGATCACACTGAAGTTGTCAGTGATGTCTGGTGGGGTTCCTGCCAGGCATTGATGAAAAATTGTCTGCCATGAGGTCCAGATGCCAGGTGGCGCTAGTCCTACTTGTAATGACCTACTGCAGGAACCCCTCTCGAAGATCTGCTGTTATGATAAGTTTTTACGTAACTGTACTTTATGGCACTAAGCTGACATTTAGTTTCATCCATTCCAATTCGTATAAATAGCATACATCCAGGACAGAGAATATGACAGATGACAGGAGGGGTATAACTATGTTAAGTAATGCTTGTATCTAATAATTTTACATTTCAGTTGTATATCAAATCTGATTACCATATATTATGGGCCCGATATTCAAACACTTGCCTGGCAATGGATATATTCAAAAGAGATGAGCAATGGTGCGTCTCCTCTGAATATATCAATGTAATTTGTGAATGACTATTACAGTATGCACTGCAAGCCCATTGGCTCACAGTGTGGACCAATGGGCTTACAGCTGATACTGTAAGCTGTCATTTGGCGTTCAGCCGGCCAGTATATGGGTGGGTTTGCAGCTGCCCGCCGATGACAGGGAGGGGAGCTGGGTGGGCAGGGGGTCCTGTGTGAGAGAGGGGTGGGGTGCCACTGGACCACCAGGAATATTTTAATAACTATATTTCTTGTGATCAGGATTACGGGAGGGGTGTGAGGTACCACTAGACTACCAGGGCTATTTTAAGAATATCTTTCTTGCGATCGGGATTACGGGAGGGGTGGGGGGTACCACTAGACTACCAGAGATATATGCAACATTTATTTATAGCATTCGTGGCTACAGGGAGGGAGTGGGGTACCACTAGACCACCAGGTTTTATTTCTCCATTTATATACAGCGATCGCTGCTACGGGGAGGGAGGGGGCGTACCGCTAGACCACCAGGTATATTTTCTTCTTTATTTATAGCGATCGTGGCTATGGGGAGGAAGGGGGATACCACTATACCACCAGCAGATTTATGTGGGTTCTTGTGGGCAGTCTTCTGAGGGGCCACCCACAGCTGGTGACCACTGTGTGCCCTGCAGTGGCCCCGCCTGTGGTGGCTAACATTAAACCTTCTTTTTCAGGCTCAACTTTGTGCTCCGGGATGCAGCGCATCTTTGGGTTGTGCCTGCATATGCACCACACATCCCAGGCTGAATATCGGGATGTGCCGCTTATGCATGGGCACACCCCCTGGGGATGCGCTGCATGCATTATCTTTGCGCCCCAGTACATCGGGATTTGCTCTGCGCAAGTCCCTGTTTTGAATATTGCCCTGGGGTGCATTTCTGGGGTTGCGATGGTGCAACTCAGTTGCGCCAGACACAACCCCTTTGAATATATGGCCCTATGTATCCAACTGATCTTTACTCACAAAAATTCTATGAACTGAACCTTCGCATTTATTTATTATGTGATACGAACATACGAAACTTGCCAGCAGAAACAGGCCTTACGGTCTATCAGGTCTGCTCTTATGTGCAGTTAGCACCCCTATAATGCAGCTGCCCCACCCCCACCCTTCCACTCACCTCCTGAGTCTGCTTTGTGCCCTTTACCCTGCTTCCCTTCCATGCCCTGTCCCATGCCCTTTTGAAACTCCCCACCGACCTGCATGCCACCACCCCCTCAGGCAGGGCGTTCCATTTTGAAACAACCCTCTCCATGAAATAATGCCTTCTCATCTCCCTCCTGAACATGCCCCCCTCCAATCTCAGCCCGAAACCCCTCGTGTCCCTTCCCTTCCTCTGCCTAAACAGTCCCTCTGCCACAGGTTTGTTAATCTTCCTCAAGTATTTGAAGATCTCAATCATATCCCCCTATCCCTTCTCTCCTCCAGGGCGAACAAATTCAAGTGACTCAGCCTTTCCTCGTAGGTTCTGCCCTCCATGCCCTGTATCATTTTCATAGCACTGCACTGCACCCCCTCTAGATGTCTGATGTCCCTCCTCAGGTATGGTCACCAAAACTGCATGCCGTACTCCAACTGCGGCCTGACCAAAGACCTGCAAAGGGGCAGTACCACCTCCTTGTGCCTGGATAAGAATCCCCCTGTGATGCATCCCAACATCCTATTGGCCCTAGGCACTGCCCTCCTGCATTGTGCAGAGTTATTCATGCTGCCCATTACCAAGATCCCCAGGTCCTTCTTCTCCTCAGTGACCCCTAACCGCACCCCACTCAGCCAATGTTCCCTCATCTGGTTCCTTACCCTGATGTGCATAACTTTGCACTTATTTGTGTTAAATCCCAGCTGCCACCTCTGACCACTCCTCAAGCCTGGTGAGGTCACCCTGTAGCCTCTGCCACCCCTCTATGTCATCCACTACAGCTCCCATCTTGGTGTTGTCTGCAGACAGACTGATTCTGCTCTCTACCCCCTGTGCTATATCCGATATGAACAGTCCAAACACCAGCCCCAGCACAGAGCCCTGTGGCACTCCACTGATCACTGCCTTGGGAGAGGAGAGTTCTCCCCCCACCACCACCCATTGCAGTCTCTCCTCAAGCCAATTTCTGATCCATCCAGCCATCTTAGCCCACACCCCTACATGTTCCAGTTTTGCCCTCAGTTGCCCATAAGGTACCAAGTCAAAGGCCTTGCTGAAATCCAAATAAAGGACGTCCACTGCATGGCCTTTGTCCAGTTCCCTTGTCATTCAGTCATAGTGTTCTGTCTTGCTGGTTTAGCATGATTTACCCAAGACGAACCCATGCTGCCACCCATCCTGGAGGTCACTGATCTCCAGGAAGGTTACCAGTCTCTCCTTCAAGATGGACTCCATTAGCTTACCCACTATGGAAGTGAGACTGACAGGTCGCTGCCCGGCTCATCCTTTGGGCCACTCTTGTGGATAGGCACCACATGAGCCAACCTCCAGTCCTGCAGTATGTATCCCGTGTCTAGGGAGGTGTTGAAAAGGTCAGCCAGCAGCCCAGCCAGTACCTCCACCATCTCCCTCAACACCCTAGGGTGAATGTCATCAGGACCTGGTGCCTTGTCCATCCTAAGAGCCTTCCAATACCCTGCTTTCTTGAATCACTTCATCAGTCATATCATCCCCCCTCATCCCACCCATACAGTCCACAGAGGTGGCGGTCCTCCTACCTCCCTCATGAACGCATAGCAGAAGTACAGTATTCATTCAGCACTTCTGTCTGTTCCCCCTCCCTCTCCACCCACCCCTCACCCTTCCTAATGTGGACAATCCAGTCCTTACACTTCCTTTTTTCCCTCATGTACTTAAAAAACTCATTCTCCCCCTCCCTTATGCCCTGAGCCAGCCACAGTTCCTTGGTGGCCTCAGCCTCCCTTACCAACTTGGTCAGTTCCCTGGCCCTCTTTGTGTACAACTCCCTGTCCTCCTCCCTTTCAGTTCTCTTCATTCTCTTTAACGCAGCTCTCTTGGCTCTCACCCCCTCCAACACCCTCCTGGTCATCCAGCACAGCACCCTGGCCCTGGACTTCTTGATCAGAGTCCTGGTGCATGCTACAGTAGCCCCTCTCAGGTCTGACTTTATGATCTCCCACTTTTGTGCACGTCCATCTCTGACCTAATTCCCTCAAGGCTCCCCCTCACTATTTCTCTCATCCTTCCAAAGTCCACCTGTCTGAAATCCAGTACCTTTGTCACTGACCCCACCACCTGTTTGTTCATGCTTGGCCTGAACCACACCGAAAGGTGGTCTCTCCCAGCAAGTGGATCCTCCACCCGTATCTCCCTCACCATCTCTCCATTTGTTAGAACCAGATCCAATATGTTTCCCAGTCTGGTTGGTTCACCAACCATCTGCACTAGGTGGCTCTCCTAGAATGCATCCAGTAGCACCTGTTCCCTGGTGCTAGAGGTGGCATGAGTACCCCAGTCCACCCCAGGTAGACTGAGGTCTCTGATAATCACCATGCTCCCTTTGCTGCATGCCCATTGAATTTGAACTGCCAACTCCCTATCCAACTCCTCGCCCTGTGCAGGTAGTCTATATACCACCCCTAGCCTCAGTTTCCTACCATTCTGTTCCAGAAACTGCATCCACAGTGCCTCCTTCCTCCCCTCCTCCCTCTCGTCCCTTGTACACCTGATCCCTTCCCTTACATAAATCACCACCCCTCCTCCCTTCCCCATGCTCCTGTCCTTTGTATACACCCTATATCCAGTAATTGCCGATCCAAATCCTGGTGTTGGTTGGCCCACATCTCCGTGATGGCCACAACATCCACCTTCCCTCAGCTAACTTATTACCCTGGCTCCTCGCATTTAGGGATACTACCCTCCACCCTGCCCTCGCATTCTCCTTGCCCTGCACCCCTCTCTCCACTCTCTTTCCCTCCCGCTACCCCTCCTCCTTACAAACACTATTGTCTTGGGGAGTTAGCTCATACCGCTCCCCTACCTGGTGGCATTGCATGCTAGCTGCACCCTCGCCACCCTCCTTCCTAGTTTAAAATCCCCCGAGCAGCTATGTACTCCTCCAGTTTCTGTTTCAAGTCACCCTGCCCAGCTCTGCTCAAGTGCAACCTGTCTACTGCATATAGGTCACAGCTGTCCCATGTGTTCCCCCAGTCTCTCATGTGTCCATAATCTTGTGAGCAACACCAACCCTCAAGCCAAGAGTTGAACTCCCCTATTCTGTCCTTCTTTGCTCTGCTTGCCCTGGGTACCAGAAGCACTTCTGAGAAGGTCACCGAGCACCCGACCTCCTTGCACATCTGCCCTAGCTCCTCAAATCTCTCTCTAATGACCTCCACCTGACTCTCTGCCAGGTCATTGGTGCCTACGTGCACCATCACATGAGGTTTTTCCCTTCCCCTCCTAACACACCTCAGCATGGCTTGTCCTGCACTTCCTGCTGGTAAGCCTGGAATGGATTTCACCCATATCCAACTGTGTCATTTGCCCCTCCTCCACCTGATCCCCTTTAGTATAGCGTCTCCTAACACCACTACTCCACCCCACTCCATCCCTTCTTTTGCCTGTATCTGTTTGCCACTCCTTCCCCCCTTGAGCATGTGCTTTTCCCTGCCCAGCAGCACTCAGACCCCCCTGCCTTTCCCTCCACCCCTTCCAACTTATCCCTTTTCTTCCTCCCTCCCTTGACTGGTACAGCCTCTGTCCCTCTCCCATGTCTGAGGCACCTTCTATACTCCCCTGCCCTTCCAATTTCTCCTCCATCTCTCTTCGCCTTTTCCCACTGCTCCCACTGCCCCATCTCCCTACCCTAACTCTTTCTCTCAAGCCCACCCCCCTTCCCCATCAGAACCCTTGCCTCTAGTATCCTCCCTCTCCTGACTGTCTCCTGTCTCTCTTCTGGTGGTGCCATCCTCTCCCTCTGGTACCAACATCAGGATCTCATTCCTATTACTTAACCTTATCCCTCTCCTGCTTGCAGTATCATTCCTTCCACCCTGGAGTGACCCTCTTGTCATAGACCCTCTTGTCATCATGATGGGACATAACACCCTTTACCAACAAAGTCTAATTAGTATCTGTGTTCATGCCAATATCTGGATTAAGTACATCCATTTCAAAAATTCACTGCATTTCATTACATTCAAGAATTTTATCAAGGTCACTCCCTTTAGGGGGTGGTGTAACCAGTTCAAGACTCCAGAATCTTAATGAGGCTCCTGAATGTCCTATTGAATTAAAGAGTTCTGGCACTGGAATTTGCAATTGGCTCCTTGTATTGCTTTTATGTTCCTGTCTTCGCACTTCAGTTGTCTGGTACTTTTCCTATACATATTGTGTCACAAGGACACTATAATAAAAACACCACTCCTATAGACTCTCAGGTCATATATTGTCTGATTGATTATTCTTTATTTGTAAATGGATGTCTGTATGTAGGTTTCTTACTGGTATGCCCACAGGAGGAACCTTGTCCACAAGGCACCATGCCAGGCCTTAATGGGCCTAAAAGTAGTTGTTATCCATGTTGTTTCCTATGCTGGTGATGGCCCATTTGCACTAACGTGTCCTTAATTGTGGTAACCTTTTTGCTAGCCACCAAGGGTAGTTGCTGAAATTCTCCACCAGTAAGTGGAAAAATCTTTAAGAATGTTCCAGTGAGAGTTCAATATTCCTCTAGTTTGTGGAATGTTATGGTTGTATCTGGCAGAAAATACAACTCTGCTCATTTCAGCTCTACAGGTGGTGCCCTGACGTGCCTGCTCCTGTATGATATTCTTGACTCTATTATAAGCCTGTTGCAATACTGTTCTTTTGTACCCACGTTGTTGACACCTTTCTGTGGCATTCTGTATCTCCGATTCAAGATCTAAATTCTGACTGCAACTTCTAATTCTGAAAAATTGTGAGTAAGGCATACTTTTAATCAATTGTTTGGAATGATAACTCCGAGAGGGTTTTTGAGGAGTTGAAATTAGCACGAGTAACCTATGGCAAGCCGTTAGGGACATAATTCAAAATCTCTGGCTGTATAGTAAAACACACACTATATGGTGAAATACATACATCATATAGTGAAATATATACATTATATAGTGAAATACATACACAATGTAGTGAACCACATACAGTATCTACTGAAATATATACATCATATAGTGAAATACATATACTGTATACTGAAATACATATATTATATAGTGAAACACATACACTATATAGTGAAATGCTTACATTGCATAGTGAAATACATAAACTATCTACTGAAATCCACATACTGAGTACTGAAAATCCACATACACTATATACTGAAACAAATGTACTATGTACTGAAACATATACATTACCTATTGAGATACATACACTGCAGACTGAAACATCCACATAAACTATCTACTGAAACAAATACTCTATACATTGTAACACATACACTATATATTGAGAAAAACTGCATATACTATATACTGAAACAAATACACTATATTGAAATACATACACTACACACTGAAAAAGCATATACACTATATACTGAAACAAATACACTATATATTGAAATACATACACTATCTATTGAAATAAATACACTGTGCACTGAAAAATCTGCACACACTATATATTGAAACAAATACACTGTATATTGAAATACATACACTATCTATTGAAATGCATATACTACATACTGAAAAAAGCACATACACTAGGTACTGAAACAAGTACACTATATATTGAAACATCTTCACTTTATATTGAAATACATACACTATCTGTTGAAATAAACACACTACACACTGAAAAATCTGCATGCACTATATACTGAAACAAATACACTACATGTTGAAACACATACTCTATTGAAACACATACACTGTAGACTGAAAAATTCACGTACTCTATATACTGAAACAAATAAACTATATACTGAAATAGAATATGTTCTGAAACTACCTATCCCCCCTGCCCCTCCCCCATGAATGTCCTAGAGCTGAACTAATTGCCTGTTGCATTCAGTTAGCTGCTAGCTTGTTGAGAAGACATCTAAAACTGCAGAGCTGAGGTAAATAAAACAGGGCTATCTCTTATTCTACTTCTTTATGGGGGGTTTTCCTTTTGTTTTGCTTGCACATCTTTAGTCAAATTTCAGACCATTGTGATGTAACAAGAAACTTTTAAAACTAATTTAAATGCTGTAGTTTATTCTTTTAAATAAGTGCTGCCTTCATTTACTGTCAGACAACACATTTGTATAGGAAGCTAATACAGGATATTCCTAACATACCTGTATACATAGGGAGCTGCATGCATTTTTCCAAGTTAAAGTGTTGATTTGTTTTATGTGTAATTAATTACTGTGTAAGTCCAGCAACTTATCTGAGTTGAATGCTTGGGAAGCACTTCAGGGAGCTGTGGAAGTGTAAGCCAAAATCATTGCTAGTTTGTACTCTATGGACTATGTTTTGATTAAGTTTTTATTTTAATGTTTTGTTTAATAAACATTTCTTGGTTAAGAAACAAAAAGATATATTTTTGCTGCAATCCCCTTAGTTTTCAATTCTCATCAGGAGTTTAGCTGGCATATGCATATAATTTGCATTGTTTTACTGAATAACTTTACTGTGAATCCTCACTGGAGGCATGCACAGTCTGTTTTGGGGTTTGACTGTGTTTTATTTCTTTTTTTTCCCATAGAGATTTTTATCTCCTTAGTCACCCTGCTACCCCTTTGCCCACTGACATCTCCAGCCCAATCACTTACCATCCACAGGACATATTTGCTCTGAGATCCCCCCTACTCATATCCCCCGTATTGGGGCCAGGAGGGGGAGTCCCGGCCATTGACAAGGAGACACATATTCCGATATGAGCAGAGCCTGGTTAGCGGTGCAAAATCTGCAGCAGGTTGTTGGATCATTTTGCTTCATTAGGGGGTTTTTACCTTTTGTTTCATCCCCTGGGCAGCCAAGCATGGAATTATGCAATTGCGTATAAAGACACATGCTTGCTTTGTGCCTGCCTGAGCCCTCCCCCTTATGCAAATCCACTGCCCTGCCAACCCTCCTCAGCTAGGTGGATGTTGAAGAGCAGGTGGTCAGACTTCCTTCACTGAGAGGAGCATTCCCGGATGCTCAATCATATCTCCCAGCTAACCCTGTGCAACTCAGGTCCACCCCCAAACTGGGCCACTGGCATGGGAGGCAGTGCAATCACCACCAAGCTGCTAGGCCAGCCCACCAGACTGTGTTTTATAAGTAAATAAAGACAGCATATAGGTAAAAGAAGAAAACAAACTGTATTTTAACTAGTCTGATATAAACATTTTAAGTCACATCACAATATTTTGAAATCGGATAAAGGTTTTGCAAGCAAAATACGATAAAACAATACATAAAAAGATAGATAAGATAAACCTTTCATGTTTACCTTCTGCATCTTAGGATTTTTAGTCAATTGGGGCCCCATTTTCAGAAGGTTAGCGTGCAGAGCTAAACATTACACTGTGGGAACAGCATGGTTGGATCGGTGTCGTATTCAGCATCACTTGATGTTACCCTGATCATGTGCATGTGCATATATACTACTACAGCCATGTAAATGAGTAATCCTCTCCTGCATACAGGGCACAGTGCTGTATAAAAGGTTTCCTTAGTGACCATAAGTACCTCCCTCTACATTTTATACTCAGCCTCTAGGCTTCTAGTACCTAGATGCTTGATTTTGCACTTTTTGGCTTTGAACCCGAACTTCCATGTCCCATAGTACTCCATAAGTTTTCTAATGTCCCCACTCATTCTTCCATCAGCACTTATCAACTGTTACAGATTGTGGTGTCATCTGCAAAAGGCATATCTCCCTTCCAGTTCTTCTGTTATGCCACTTATAAAGACACTGAAGAGGATGTGTCCCATTACTGGAGCCCTCCGCACTACTGGTCACTCTCTCCTCACTGGAGGGAGTGCCATTACCACCACCTTCTGTGGCGATGAGCTACCTCAGGTGCAGCACTTAGGAGTGCACAACACTAATCTGAAAATGGGGCCACATACCACTGTAACAGGACTAGCACTGCATTGTGATAAGCATGGCTGATACTACTTATTTTAAAAAGCATTCTTCTGTGCAGTGCTAACCTGTTAATGTGGCACTATTTTTTTTTTTTTTTTGCACAGGATTACTAATTGCAACCACGTGCTCATACAACTGGGGTTACTCTAATGCATATAAGGTGTACAGGTATATTAAATGCTTTCTTGAAGTGTTAACACACTGTGTGGTTAGTGCTAGTTAATGATTCTGGGAATCATGTTTTAACTGCACACACGCAGCCTGCCAGCAACCCCCCACACACATACACACACTGTCAGTTCTGGACACAATAAAAAAGCAAGCATTTGTCAATGCTGAATGTTGATTGCGTTGGTCCGTTGAGCTCGCTCACTGGCCTTCTGTCACTCACTTGTTCTGTTTCTCCTGGTGCTGCAGGCTGCTGTTTTGTACTGAGCTCCTTCCTGCATTGGCACCCTTTCCTGTCCACAAAGAAATCTGCAGATGGCCTGACAGAGCTCCGTTGAGGTGGGTCACTCCCCCCTCTGACTCCCTCATTCCATTTCTCCTTGCGCTGCAGGCTGGCCTTTTGTACTGGGCTCCTGACTCTGTTGGTGGCTTTTTCTGCCAACAAAGAAATCTGCACTAGTCCCAACACAGGTCCATTGAGGTTGCTCACTCCCCCTCTTTCACTCACTAGTTCCGTGTCTGCCGGCGCTGCAGGCTGGCCTCTTGTATTGGGCTCCTGCCTGCGTTGCTGCCTTTTTCTGCCCACAAAGGAATCTGCAGCAGTCATGATAGAGCTCTGTTGAGCTCACTCACTCCCCCCCTCTCACTGACTCGTTCTGTTTCTGCCACCGCTGCAGGCTGTCCTTTTGTACTGGGCCCCTGGGTGCATTGCTGCCTTTTTCTGCCCACAAAGAAATCCGCAGCAGTCCCAACAGAGCTCTGTTGAGCTCACTCACTCCACTTCCCTCACTCTCTCACTGGTTCTGTGTCTCCTGCTGGTACAGGCTGTCCTTTTGTACAGGGTTCCTGCCTGCGTTGGCGGCTTATTCTGCCCATAAATAAATCTGCAGCAGTCCTGATGCAGGTCCGTTGTACTTGCTCACTCCCCCTCTCTCAGTCCTCATTCCATTTCTGCCTGCGCTTCCAGTCTGGCCTTTTATTACTGACTCCTGCCTACATTGCTGCTTTTTTTCCCCACAAAAAACCGCAGCTGTCCTGACAGAGCTCCATTGAGTCCTCACCCCCTTGTCTCACTCGCTCATTCTTTTTCTCCTGGCACTGCAGGCTTCTCTTTTGTACTAGGCTCCTGCCTCTGTTGGCACCTTTTTCTGGCCACAAAACAATCTGCAGCAGTCCCGACAGAGCTCCGTTGAGCTAGCTCACTCTCCCTCTCTCACTGTCTTGTTCTGTTTCTGCCAGCGCTGCAGGCTGCCCATTTGTACTGGGCTCCTGCCGGCATTGCCGCCTTCTTCTGCCCACAAAGAAATCTGCAGCAGTCACGATAGAGCTCCGCTGAGCTCGCTCAGTCCCCCCTCTCACTGGCTCATTCTGTTTCTCATGCTAATGCAGGCTACCCTTTTGTAGTGGGCCCCTGCATGCATTGCTGCCTTTTCCTGCTCACAAAGAAATCCGCAGCAGTCCCAACAGAGCTCCGTTGAGCTCACTTACTCCCCATCTTTCACTTGCTCATTCTGTGTCTCTCGCGCTCCAGGCTGTCCTTTTGTACTAGGCTTCTGCCTGTGTTGGCACCTTTCTTTGCCCACAAAGAAATTTACAGCTGTCCTGACAGAGCTCTGTTGAGGTCGCTCACTCTGCCTGTCTCATTCGCTCATTCTGTTTCTCCTGGCGTTGCAGGCTAACATTTTGAGTTGGCTTCTGCTCAGTTGATGCCTTTTTGCCCTAGAAATCTGCAACAGTCCCGACGGAAGCTCTGTTGAGCTCGCTCACTCCCCCTCTCTTACTCGATCATTCCGTTTCTGCAGGCTGTCCTTTTGTACTGCGCTCCTGCCTGCATTGCCGCCTTCTTCTGTCCACAAAGAAATCTGCAGCAGTCATGACAGAGCTCCATTGAGCTCGCTCAGTCCCCCTCTCTCACTCACTCATTCTGTTTCTCATGCTAATGCAGGCTTCCCTTTTGTACTGAGCCCTTGCGTGCATTGCTGCCTTTTTCTGCCCACAAAGAAATCTGCAGCAGTCCCAGCAAACTCCGTTGAGCTCACCTCCCATCCTTCACTCACTCATTCACCAATGTCTCGCTGCTCCAGGCTGTCGCATACTGGAGAAGCCTGCCTGTGTTGGCACCTTTTTGCCACAAAGAAATCCGCGGCTATTTCCGACCAGAGCTTTCCTGTTGAGGTTCGTGCTCCACCTGTCTCATTCACTTATTCTGTTTCTCCTGTGGCGTTGCAGGCTGCCATTTTTGTGGTTAGCTGCCTCTGTTGTGCCTTTTCTGCCCTGCAAAGAATCTGCAGCAGTCCCAACAGAACTCCGTTGAGCTCGCTCACCCCTCTTACTCGATCATTCCGTTTCTGCCGGTGCTGCAGGCAGCCTTTATTCTCGGATTCCTGCCTGCATTGGCCTTCTTCTGCCCACAAAGAAATCTGTAGCAGTCTCAGGCAGAGCTCCATTGAGCTTGCTCACCCACCCCCCTCTCACTTGTTCATTCTGTTTCTCCCACCGCCTGAAGGCTCTTTGTACTGGGCCCCAGCAATGTATCGCTTTTTTCTGCCCACAAAGAAATCTCAGCAGTCCCAAAGCTTTGGTGAGTTCACTCTCACTCTCCCTCACTCGCTTGTTCTGTGTCTCCCACTGCTGCAGGCTGCACTTGTACTGGGTTCCTGCCTGCATTGGCAGCTTTTTCTGCCCACAAAGATCTGCAGCAGTCCTGACACAGCTCCGCTGAGGTCGCCATCCCCTCTGACACTCGCTGTTCCTGTCAGGAGCTGCAGACTGGCCTTTGTACTGGGCTCCTGTGTGCATTGCTGCTCTTTTTCTGCCCACAAAGAAATCTCGATCAGTCCTGCCACAGCTCCATTCAGCTTGCTCATTCCCCTCTCTCACTCGCTCATTCCTTCTGCCAGCGCAGTGCATGCTCCTTTTGTACTGGGCTCCTGCCTGTGTTGCCGGGTTTTTCATGCCCAAAGAAATGTGCAGCAGTCATGATAGAGTTCCATTGAGCTTGCTCACCCCCTCTCACTCACTCGCTCATTCTGGTTTTCTCGCCACTCAGGCTGCCCTTTTGTACTGGGCCCCAGCATGCATTGCTGTCTTTTTCTGCCCACAAACAAATCTGCAGCAGTCCCAACAAGCTACGTTGTGCTCACTCACTCCCTCTCCCTCACTCACTCATTCTGTGTCTCCTGCCGCTGCAGGCTGCCCTTTTGTACTGGGCTCCTGCCTGCATTGGCTGCTTGTTCTGGCCAGAAAGAAATCTGAAGCAGTCCGACACAGCTCCATTGAGCTCGCTCCTCCCCTCTCTAACTCCCTCATTCCGTTTCTCCCGGTGCTGCCAAACTGGCCTTTTGTACTGGGCTGCTGCCTGTTGCTTGTTTCTGCCTACAAAGAAATCATAACAGTCACAATACAGCTCTGTTGAGCTCGCTCACTACCGCTCTGTCACTCACTCATTCTGTTTCTCTTGGTGCTGCAGGCTGCGCTTGTGTACGGGGCTCCTGGCTGCGTTGGCACCTTTGTCTGTCCACAAAGAAATCTGCAGCTGTCCCGACAGAGCTCCGTTGAGGTCGCTCAGTCTCCCTCTGTCATGCGCTCATTCTGTTTGTCCTGGTGCTGCAAGCAGCCCATTTGTACGGTGCTCCTGCCTGCATTGGCGCCTTTTTCTGCCCACAAAGAAATCTGCAGCAGTCCTGCTAGAGCTCTGTTGAGTTCACTCAGTCACCCGTCTCACTCACTCATACTGTTTCTCCCACCACTGCAGGCTAGCCTTTTCTACTGGGCCCCTGCCTGCTTTGACACCTTTTTCTGCCCACAAAGAAATTCGCAGCAGTCCTGACATCGCTCCGGTGAGTTCACTCACTCACACCCCCTCCCTCCCTCACTCACCCTCTCATTCTGTTTCTCCCAGTGCTGCAGGCTGCCCTTCTGTACTGGGATCTTGTGCTGGGGCCTTTTATTGCCCACAAACAAATCTGCAGCAGTCCTGACAGAGCTCAGTTTAGCTCGGTCACTCCCCCCTCTCACTTGTTCGATCTTAATCTGTCCCAAACACTGATTTCCCACAGCGACCGTGCTATTCTCCGGCAGGAGTGTAAAAACATATTTAGACCGGATGTGAAAAATGACAGCTGTACTCTTCATAAGGAGGTGTGAAAAAACTGCCACTGTTGAAAATGTGGGATGAAAATATTACAAATGTGCAAAGTCACAAGGGTGCGTGAAACAGTTCAATTCACGCTTGTAATACAGTCATGTTATGGAGTTTTTCATCAAATTTTCAACATAGGGCTTTTAGGACTCTGCTCATGAACAGTGCCACTGTCATTTTCTTTAATCTGTCCTAATAATGATTTCACAGTGTCGGTGATTATTAAAAAGCTGCAACCGTGAAACCACATTTCAGCCAGGATGAAAATGGCAGTTGTACTGCCTATAAGGAGGTGAAAAAAATGCCACTGTTGAAAATTCACAAAAAATATTACAAATCTGCGGTTACAGGGTGTGTGGAAAGTGTGCAACGCACACTTGTAATACAATCATTTGTCAATATTTATCACTAAATTTTCAACATAGGCATTTAGGACCTCTGTCATGAACAATATCACTGTCATTTCTTAATCTGTCCCAGAGGATTTCCTCACAGTGACTGCCTATTTCATGCCAGAAGTGCGAAAACACATTTCGGCCAGGATGGTAAAATGATTGGATGCTCGTTAAGTAGTTATAGAATGGCAATGTTGAAAATCTGGAGTGAAAATATAAATTATGATGTTTAGCTGCATGCAAACCGCGCAACACACGCTCAGAACATGCCTATTTTATGGAGTACTAGCAGATTTTCAACACAGCCATTTCAGGACCTCTACTATGAATATGTCACTGTTTTTCTGTTGTCCAATACTTTATTTCCACAGCAACCGCCATTTTGTGCCAGAAGTGAAAACACATTTCAGATGTGAACAATGACAGCTGTACTGTTCACAAGGAGGTGAAAATGCCAAAGTTGGAAAATCTGACGGAAAAATATTGCAAATTCACAAGTTATGAGCGTGGTAGTAATCGCAGTGTATACCAAATAGTATTTTTGGATTTTCCATGGGTCTGTAATATAGTTTTTGACCAATTACGAACACTGGCACGAAATGTTGTTAATCGGCCCTCAAAGATGATTCCACATGTTGACCGGAAATTTCCTTCGGGGCCGATTAACGAATGACAGTTCAAGAATTAAGTGAAAGCCCAACCCCGTTAAATTCGTGAAAAGTCCCAAAATGCCTGAGATATGTACTAAAGTTAAAACATTATTATTATACAGCTACCACATTTCAGTCTCACGTCGGATCGAAGAGTGCATGTTCCTGGTCCAATCAAGATCATCGCCAAGTCTGTATATGGGCGGGGGGGGGTGGGAGGTGTAGTGAGTTAGTGAGGTCAAGAGGGCCAGGGACACTAGAAACTGTTTTTTGCAGGTAAAAATGTTACCAAGTGACCATTTTCCCTTTACAGGCATGTGCTGGGATGGGACCCAGTGTGCCACCACTGCTTTTGGGGGCAGGGACATGGATTGGGCACCGTCGGGCAGGAACAAAAGTGAGGTGTTATAGAATGTCGTGGGTAGGCCCTGCTGGCACCAGAAACAGTCGGCACCATGTCGATGGGGTTTGGGACCCTACGTAACATAAACACGGTGGGGGGGATTATATTGTTTGGAACATGGTGAAACTCACAGTGCTCACAAATAATATTGTGTTTTTATATCCCACCCGGTAATGACGGTCACTCTTCATTGCAGCAGATGGCTGACGCCAGCATCAGGCGGCCCCTGATTGCAGCGCAAATTGTCAGCAGTTGGCAAATATTCCAAACCACTGTCACCAGCAGCCGTAATGCATTGGGGAAGAGGATGTTTTTCAGGCTGTGGGGTATACCACCAGTGCCATGCCTCCACAGCTTGTTATGAGAAGCTTTCGTATGTTATTTTCGCGTGCGCAATCAACATAAAATGGTACATCCTGTCTGCCCCATTCCATATTCAACCTCAGAACCTACTGTCTATGCAGGGTACAGCTCTACCACCCCTTGTCTCCCTACTACTATCAGCCTGAGTAACCATTATACCCTTCACTTTGTCACAGCCATGCTTGAAACCATTTATGGTTTTGTGCCTGTCATCTCAGTTGGCAACCATCCACTTTTACCACCATTTCTGGAAAATAAATTAATATCCTCTTGAACCTCCTCCCATCAGTCTCTACTTGTGCCCCATAACCTTGAATGTTATCATGCTAAGTAGTTCTCCATCACTTGTTTGTTCTTATGGGAACGTGAAGATCTCTATCATCATCTCTCTTTGTCTGGTTCCACGAAGACATGTCAGTGCCTGAGTAGATCCTCACGCCTGTTCTGTCAGCCTGAATCATCCGATCACCCTTGTCCTTATCTTCCTGAGGTGAGGTCTCAGTTCAGAACCTGAACAGATACCAGTGCAGCCTCACTAACGATCAATAAAGAGGCGTAAACCTTTTTCACTATCAGAACCCTCCTGGCACATCCTAGTATCCTATTTGCCTTACTAGATGCCTCACTGTACTAGCTTGATTGTTTAATGAGTCAATGATGAATACTAGGTCCCTTCTCAGCTGTAGTGCTCAGCTTACCTCCTATCCAGGCTCTGTCCTGGGGTTCTGTCCCCTATGAATCATCGCACTTTTGGCATTGACTCAACGCCAAACCTAGGCCACCTCCAATCTTTACATGTCAGTCCGCCCCCGCTTCCATCACCATTCATCCTTCCATGCGCCAGGCTTTCAGCAGACACAGCCCTAGATTCATTCAAACGTTGTTAATGAGCATATTGGAGAGAATGAGTCAAGATGGATCCTGTGGTATTCCCTTGACTTCCTCTTTCTGATTTGACACTGTAATCACAACCTCTGATTTCATTCAATAAAGCCCTCACCCCCACCAAAACACTGTTATATTTTCCTCAAACTTTGGACCACTTTGGGCCGTGACCTAAGTCACTTGATTGGACCCTATCCATTGGTCTGCTCCACTGATTCCATGCAATATATTTCAAAAAAAAATTACCTAAATATATTTAGTTTTAACCAGGAGTAGTACACTGGGCTGAAAGTTTTTACAGGAGCGACTGGGAGTTGTAGTTAAGGACGGCTTGAGTCACACAGTATGCAAGTGAAGCTGTGGACTTAACCCAGGACTGGTTCGTTGATGTCACCAGATTTGCAGCTCAGAGCCTTAAACCACTGCGCCTATACCGCCTTTTTTATGGGACTGCCATGCCCCCAGAGCAGTGACATATAGTGCTGTACACCTCCCAGATCATGGCGACCATAGCCATTTGCAAGCGTACGATTTGGCCTGACAAAATAAACGTGAATCTATCCCCATGGTTTCCAGAGGTATCATCATCTCCGCCGACTTGTACCATGACACAGCTTGCTAAAGGAGAATTTACATTCATTTCAGTACCAACATTGGTTACCTGTCCAAATTTTGAAAGGCTGCCAACTTTCTCCCTCTCCTTTTTTGGTGTCCTCAGAGTCAGTGACACCCTGTCTCAACCTCTTCATCACCAGAGATGTACTTCATCACCTGTACCTCCTCCTCTCCTCTCCTCTACCTTCTCACCTCCTCTCACCCCTGCAGCCTGCATGATTGTCATCTCTTCCTTCCTACTATTGTTTTTTTTCTCCAACCCATCTCATCCCACACTTCCTGCCCTAATCCTTCTAAGGTAGAGCCTGATGTCGGGATGGTAAGCCTCCATCTGACTGCTTCGCATCTCCTCCCATTGGATGACCTCCTAACCTCCTGGTGTTCCTCCATCCCTGCTGACTGAACGCTGCTACTGTTACTCCTCCTCCTCCAGTTGTTGACCTACAATAACACATTGACCATTTTCTCCTCCAAATACAGAACAAATTATTTTGTTACAGCTTCCCTTTCTGACCTCTTCCTTTTCACCCAATACAAGTCGACTTCATAAAATCACTCCACCACCTGCTCAGGTTCACTAAATCCATCCAATGTATGGATCACAGTCATTCACTTCTGCTTCTTCATCGATCTAGCCAAAGCATCAACCCGTCTACCACCCAATTATTGGCCAAACTCAGCTGCAGCCTCTACTAGCTATCAGTTGTTCCACTCCTACAGGTAGGTCTCAGCAGTCAGTGGTGACCCCTCTCCTCTCTGCCTGTATCCACTGGGTCCCTATGACTTGTTGGTTTTACTACTTTTCTCCATTTTCCTTAATGACTTCCTCCATGTGCTTGTCGCATCCATTCACATGTACATGGATGACACGTCCTCACAGTAGGCCCACAGACTCAGCTGACTTGATCAAGTCTGCCTGACCACACACAAATCAGCCTCAATGCCACGCTGTTTCTGTCCTTGCACAAGGCATCAGACTTCTAGGCTCCCTCCCTCCTACTTTCCATACCCTGATGGCTCCCCTGTGGAGGATGTCACCTTTAGTTATCTTGAATCTGGCTAGTCCAGTACCTAAATGTTTCTGAACAAGTGGATGCTATAGTCGTGCTGCACCACACTTTAGCACTTTACAGGAACTGTGACTGTATCCCACCTTGCATACCATCTATTCCAGAGAATGATCCTCCAAATCTCTGACTATGGTGATGTGGTTCATAGCGTAGTCCTTCACCTCAGACTAGACACATTTCAACTATTTTGATACACTCGATTATCCTTCTGGACTCACCATTGTTCCATCTATAAATCTCTCCTTCTTTTTGGACAGACACTATGCCACTGTGCCAGCTTTGGGCAAATCCGTTTGTTTCTACCCCTGTCTCTGACAGCCCTGCTATAGCTATATCATCAGCTGAAATATTCGAACCAGCAGTCCCTTCAGTTCCATAACCATCGCAAAGTCACATTCAGCCACCGTTGTTTCTAACCCTCGCCCCAGCATTCACCAATCCCTCCCATGGATTTTCAAACCACTTCACGTCTCACCTCCCTCTTGCATTTGCTCAGTTTTCACTTGCCTTATTACTTGTTTCAGTTTAGGCCAGCTAAATTTTGCACCTATGCTTCCACCCTAGGTATTATGCACAAATGTTTATAGCTAACATTGAAGCAAAAGCCTCCAGCCCCTTTGCATATCAGCTGTGCATGTTTCCCTCCCAACTGTGAACCCATCAATACTTGGTTGACACTTATTCCCCAGTAAAATCCTAGGAGTCACATCCCAAATGCCTGTAGAACTGTGAACTGGGTCTGCCTCAGGGCCAAAATAACCGACATCTGCTGCTGTCTGCACATGAGGTGTACTACCTCCTTTAGCTATGGTCTCCACCAATTTGCCTGTACTCCAAACCCTCTTACTGGTGGCACAACGATAATAACATCTGTCACTTTGCACTGGTTGCCCCTGTCCACCCACCATGAGCTTTTGATAAACTAGGTTATTTTCCTGACCAGTCACCTGAACTTTGGTCTGAGATGCCTCGGCAAAGTGATTAGAACCGCACTCCTCCGGGCTGGCATGGCCTTCACCTCCTGACCCTCCTCTACCCACTCAGGTCCCAGGGTCCTGACGGGCACTTTCACCAAACCCTTATGGGGACAGGACTTTGTTGATGTGCTCCAGGCTTGAACTCCATTCTGACCATGTCATCACCTCCTCCCATCAGTGCTTCCGGAAGTCCTGTGGAGCATTGAGCTGGCCTGCATGAATGTCCTGTTTCCCAGTTTAATTGTACTTGAAGCCCAACTGTTCTGAGGACCTGCTAATGATCTTATGGCTTTATCCAATTGCTCTCCTAGGTATCTGACTGCACTATATGCTCTAGACTATATTGTTGATTATATGTATTCTTTATCAATTTCATAGCAGTTCACCTGGGCCTTACCGTTTGTGACTCAGCCTTTGTACTTCCTACTTTACTTGCTGTTATTTTCGATGTATCTATATTACCTGTTGTACCTCCGGAAGTCTTTAAAATAGTATAATCGTCTATACCTACCTGCTACAAAAGCTAAATAAATAAATAAACTGTTTGTATTTGATCACCATATGTTGGCCCACTGTGCTGTATATGCATTGTCGATTGTTTGCTTGTCACCAAGTTCTCACATCTTGCATGGTTATTCCCAATGTAATTTGTGGTTGTGCACTTCTTCCATTTATGTTATGTATTTTGAACTATTGTGTTACCTAATATCCACTTTGTCGTTCCCTTCCAGGATGTATCTAGAAATGAGTCTCAGCTAGTATTCCTGTGGGGAGTACCAACATCAAGGATCATTTTACTATAATACTTGGAGCCATTTAACTGGTGATCAGGGGTAGAACCTTATATGCCAAGATGTTTTGGTATACTTTGGGAGATCATAATGGTAACCATAGGGTCACACATGCACCACTGTGCTCAAATTAATTTATTTATTGAAAGTCAATTAGGAAGGCACGAACAATGTTGTCGCCTCCGCCTGATTTGGGGAGAGGGTGGTAGTTACATATAATGAGCACACAAAACACAATATCATACAAAACATAGGTTACAACTAATTACAAATAGCATGAAAAGCAACAATTACAAGGTAGAGAAGAAACCAGTTGCAGGAGTTTGTAGAGAGAGAGAGAGAGAGAGAGAGTGTATGTAACAGTGGTGAACTATTGGCCTGTACTGTAGACTAAGAACAGTTAGGGTGGCAAGTGAAGAGTCAGCAGGGCATCAAACAGGATGTAGGACAAGAAAGGGGATTAGCAGGTGCACTACAGAGAGGAAATGAAGATTGGATTTAATGAGCCAGGGCGAGGAAGAGGATTGATATATGTAGAAGAGCATTCCATATTTTGGGAGACGATAGGAGAACTGAGTTGGCTATCTTTTCCTTGGTTTGGGCCTTTGCTATTCTGATGCCTTCCCACTTTCTTCTGCTTTAACTGGTACAGTTGTCTGTCCTGCTTCTTCTGTGTTTCCTATACTTCCTGAATGCTATCTTTTTCTCCCTAACCTACCCATAACTTCTTTTGAGAACCATAGTTAGTTTTTCTCTTTGATTCATTTGCTTCACACAAAAGCTTGTTGCCTCTGTGATGGCGGTTTTGTTGTTTCCCCATTGGTGCTACCCCAACCTTCTTGCCTGTTTGCTAGTGCTTTTCTGAGGCAATCTCCATTTTTGACAAAATCAGCCCTCCTGAAGTTCGGTACCTTCACTTTTGTATGGCTTGACTCTACAGCTAAGTTGATCGTGAACCACACTGTTTGGTGGTTTCTTGTTCCCAGATGGCTACCACTTCAAGATCAGAGATCCTCTCTCCATCCCCATTTGAGAGTACCAGGTCTAAGATTGCTTCCTCCTGAGTTGGTTCCAAAACTAGCTGTCTGAGGCATGCCTCCTGTAGGGCATTAGGAATGGCCCTGCTCTTGGATGTGGCTGCAGCAAAGGTGCTCCAATTAACATCTGGCATATGCAGGTCCCCCATCAGCAATATCTCTCCTTTCTCTGCCATTCTAAGGATATCTTCTATCATTTTCTTGTCCATTTCCTCCCTGAGATGGGGGGTCTGTATACAACCCCTGTGTGGATTGTGGTGCCATTTCCAGTCTCCAGGGTGACCAACAGTGCCTTCTCTCCTCCCTGTTTACTCTTTAGTTCTGTTGCTTTGATCCCATCCTTACATAGAGCTGCTCCTCCTCCTTTCTTTTTCTCCTGTCCCTCCTATAGATTGTGTACCCTGGTATGTTGACATCCCAGTCATGGTTCTCTGTGTACTATGTTCCTGTGTCTGCCACAATATCAGGCATCCCTCTTCCATCAAGGCAACCATTTTGGGAACTTTTTGCTTAGACTATGGACATTGGTACTCATTACCCTCCATTTTTATATGGCTTTATTTCTTTTTGTGCCATGCCTGTCCTTACTGCCTTTGTCTTTTTCTCCATTTACCCCTACCCTTCTCCCTATCTACTGCTCTATTTTGGTGTTTACCTCACTAACTACCCTGATTTTTTGGGGGGGCTAGGATTTCCCTTCTCCTTTTCAGTGCCTCCCCCTTTGGCTAGTTTAAATGCTTGCCAAAGAAGCATTTAAACCTTGTAGTTCCCTGGACCCTAAAGAAGCCCCTGTTGAAAACACTGGGAAGCTGGTTCCCCATCCTGCATCTTCTGATATGAAGGATAATGAAAAGGGGGTAGAAATTCCCCAGGTAGCAGTTAACAGAACAGCTATGGGGGGTTACTCTGAGGAGGAAGGTGTGACCCATAGTCAGAGGGTTATGGATGGCAATGATCCTAAATGCTCTAAAACTAGAGCTAGGGACCCTAGTATAGAAACTGAAGGGTACCTGTCCCATGTTTTGGGAATGTGTAAAGATTTTGTAGCTGCTCAGAAAAATGACCCTAGTTTGGAGAGGCAGAGGGCTTGGGCAGACTCCGACAGAGCACAGCTAGGTGACAGGAAACATAAAGTTTATTAGGGCAATGGACTGATGTATATGCAGGATGTTAAGACAGAGGAAGGGGTGATGGGCAGGCAGTTTGTTGTTCCCCAGGGGTACCGTGATCAGCTGCTCAAGATTGCACATGATATTCCCATGTCTGGGCATCTGGGAATTGGGCACACTACACAGCGATTGTCCCAGAATTACTATTGGCCCAACTTCACCCAGCAGGTGAAGGAGTATTGCAGGTCTTGTCACCGGTGCCAAGAAATAGAGAAGGCAGGTAAGAAAACCCGAGCCAGCCTAATTCCTTTACCTATAGTGGAGGAGCCATTCCAGAGGGTGGGAATGGATATTGTGGGGCCTTTAAATACACCCAATTCCTCTGGGAAGAAGTTCATCCTAATGATGGTGGATTATGCCACCCGTTACCCAGAGGCAGTTGGCCTATTCTCACTGAGGACAGACAAAGTGGCAGATGCCTTACTTTGTATTTTATCCTGTATTGGGTTTCCACAGAAGGCTGTCACCAATTGAGGGGTTCCTTCATGTCGGACCTGATTAAATGTTTGTGGGAGAAGTGTGGGTGGTGCAGAGATGCACGATACCTTATCATCCACAAGCTAATGGGCTGGTGGTAAGAATTAATGGTACCCTTAAGTCAATGATCCAAGCATTTGCTGAACAGCATGGGAGGGACTGGCAGAAATACCTTCCCCACCTGTTGTTTGCATACAGGGAGGTGCCCCAAGAGTTGGCAGAGTTTTCCCCCTTCAAGCTCATATATGGACACTGGGTACGTGGGCCCCTAGACTTGATCCAAGAGGACTGGGAAGGCAAGCACACCACCCAGGGAACTTCCATAGTTGATTATGTCCTTAGGTTTAGGGAAAGTCTGAAGGAGCTTATGGGGACAGCTGAGAGCAACCTGGCAGCTGCCAAAGAAAAACAAAAGGTGTGGTATGACTGCAGAGCCAGAGCTTGCTCATACAGTGGGGTCAGGAAGTCATAGTCCTAATCCCAGTCCAAAAGATAAGCTGCAGGCCAAATGGGCAGGACTGTACAAAGCAGTCAGACAGGTAAATGACATAAACTATATTATACAGTTACCTGACAGGAGCCATACACAAAGAATGTACCATGTCAACACGATGAAGTCATATGCTAATAGGGTTGACATGGTGTTTGCAGTGTGTAGTCCTGGGGAGAAACAGATGAAGGAGACCCCTTCTGGACTTGCTGGAAGAAAGCAAGTGGGAGTCCTCTGGAGGCAATTAAAATGTCACCCCAGTTGACCCTGGACCAGATCCAGGACATAAGGGAGGTTTTAGCAGACTTTGCCCCACTATTTAGCACCAAGCCTGGACTAACTCCCTTAGCAATGCACGATGTGCAGACAGAGACACAGGCACCCATATGGCAGACAGCATATCTGGTATCAGAGGCTGTCCAAAAGAACATTAGGAGGGAGGTGGAAGAAATGCTGGATTTGGGGTCATCCAGAAATCCCACAGCCCCTGGGCCTCGCCCGTAGTCCTTATTCCCAAGACAGATGGCTCTACTTATTTTTGTGTGGACTATCGTGGACTCAGTGCAGTCACAAAATCTGTTGCCTACCCAATGCCATGGATGGATGAACTCCTAGACAAATTGGGAGGGGCAACATACCTTACAACTATTGACCTGACAAAGGGGTATTGGCAGTTAGAGTTAACTGCCAGAGCTAGGGAGAGGTTGGCCTTCATCACTCTGATAGGGTTATTCGAATTTGAAGTAATGCCTTTCGGAATGAAGAACACCCAAACCACTTTCCAGAGGTTGGTGAACCAGGTGTTAATTAATTCTATCTGATGCCACCATTTTAGGTCAGGTTAAGCAATGGATGGTTCTGATGCCATATGGCGCTAATGGGTATAATGGGTAAATGGTGCTGAGGAGTACGCTGAGGTGTGCCTGGATGACATTGCCATCTTTAGTGCCAGCTAGGAAGAACACCTGACCCACTGTAGGGAAGTGCTGGGCAGGATACAGAGGGCTGGACTCACTGCAAAGCTGAGAAGTGCCAGGTGGCCATGGCTGAGGTGGCATACCTTGGGCACGCGTTGTAGGCTAGAGACAGCTCCGTCCTAACCAAGTGAAAATAGAGGCAATCAAGGCATGGCCCAGACCAAAAACACAGAAGCAGGTCAGGAGTTTTCTGGGGACAGCAGGGTACTATAGGAAATTTGTACTAAGTTACAGTGCCCTGGCTGCTGCCCGGTATTTGGCCTGTTAAAGAAAAGGATGCCTAAGAAAATTACCTGGCAATCAGCCTGTGAACAAGCCTTTACCAGACTGAAGGAGGCTCTGTGCAGTGCTCCTGTACTGACAAGTCCAGACTACAACAGACCCTTTGTAGTCCAGACTGACACCTCAGATGTGGGTATTGGGGCAGTGCTGAGTCAGATATCCAACCAAGGGAAAGATCACCCCATAGTGTACCTCAGTAAAAAGTTACTTCCCAGGAAGCAGGCTTACTCTACTCTGGAAAAAGAGTGTCTTGCCATGGTGTGGGCACTAAAGAAGTTAGAGCCATACCTATATGGGTAGCATTTTGAGGTACAAACTTACACAACCCCCTGGTTTGGCTGGCACAAATGGGTAAAATGAATGGTAGGCTATTAAGATGGAGCCTTGCCTTGTAAGGGTATGACATGACTGTCATATATGAGGCCAGGGCAGTGAACAAGCAAGAATGCTGATGGTTTATCCTGTTGGTTTGAGATATGAACTGAATTTGGGGAACTCATCCCGTGCAGGAATAGATCCTCCAAATTCAGTCTAAGGAGGGAGGAGTGTAATGTGATAAACCCTCTAATATTATTTGTATAATATTTGTAATATAAATATATGGTATGTGAAGGTCTGCTTAGTCAAGAAAACAGCCTAGCAGTGATAATTGACCTTTGACCTCAGAGGTGATAGTGTTGAAGCAGCTGACTGTTAGAAAAGCTGGCTAAGGGAAAACTGAATCAAAGGTTTCCTGTTCTGTTTAACAGAGGGCTCTGGCCATCTGCCAGGAGATAGGACCTCATAAAATGTTATGATTCCTACAGGAAGAGACCATTTGGTCACAGAACCTTATTATCAGTCATAAACCTAAGATCATTCTTGCAAAGCAGGAAACCAGCAGACAGATCAAAGAGAAATAGTTGATCAAAGAGACACATATTGTGGGAAATTGCTAGTTGCTGATTTTCACAGTAATAACATACATCCTTGTGGATATTTATGCTAAGAAGTTAAATTATAGAAGGATGTAACTGTGACCTCACCAAGGGGTGGAGAGATGGATTTTGAAATGGTCAGACATCTGAGGAAAACATTGTTTTTTAACTCTGGACTCAAGACAAGGCATTTGGGTAACATCTAGCTAAGCAAGAACTTTTAAGTATTTTGGTAGGTGTCTGTGTTCTGTAAATTCCAATTATTTCATTGACTGTAAGTTATTAATGCATTTGTTCTGTGTTTGATATTTTACCTAATTTATAATTTTTAGTAACCAATATTTTCCTTGAAATACTGCATGTGTCTTCTCAGTTTTCTTTTGCATGTGAATGCTGAATCAGTGTTTAATTCTGACAGCTGTTAAGGGCTTGAATGTGTTACTAATATTGCTAAAGGTAAGAATATACCCAAGTCTCATATTGAGTTGTAAAGGAACATTTTGGGAACCTGGCTAGGTGCCACTGGGTGAAGGATTGTACTGCATTCCTGAAGAGGGTACATATTTGAGCTGGTTAACAGGGTGTGCTAGCATAAGGTTCATATTTGACCCTCAAGACTCAAGGCTAGTAGGTGATTCAGACCCAAAACAGACAGGAGTGCTACCCTGTTTGTCTCCTGTTCACAATATTGCACTTTGAGGTTGGCACTGTGGGAGCCAAGGGCCTGACCTGTGGAGCACATTTGTGACAGTCACTACCTACAGGTGGTGCTTCCACTTTCACTTCCTGAACGTGCTCACAGTTGGACAGGACCAGATCCAGTGCAGCCCTCTCCCTAGTGGGTTCTATGGACCCTGGGTCAAGAAACCTCCCTGAAATACCTCCAGCAGAACTTACTCCCTAGTGTAGGAGGTAGCTGGAATTTTCCATCCACACCAGGTAGATTGAAATCCCCCATTATTACTACTTCCCTTTCTGTCCATTTCTGTGATCTGAGACCCTAGTAACCTGTCTAACTCCTCTTCCTCAGAAGGTGGCCCATAGACCACCGCCATCCTTAGTTTCCTCCCCCTAGTGGATTGTACCTGTACCCACAATGCTTTGGTCTTACCCTCTGCCACTTCCTCTCTGGTACAAATTATCTATTCTTTCATGTACAGGGCCACTCCCCCCCCCCATGCATCTACCATTTCTATACAGTTTATACCCAGGAACTATGAGGTCCCAGTTCCACTCTACCAAAACCACTTTAATAAATACATTTTTTATAGCAAGTATCTTTGGTGTGCAAAGCTTCTTTTCATTTGCTGCTTGTGAGTGTTTGCTGCCTGCACCCACAAAGATGAGCAGTGCTGGGGTACTTCCTGCTTGCCAACATTGTTACAGAGTATCTGTGCCTTTCTTTTTGTACAGAGGAGTTTTTCAACAAAATGGGATTGAAGTCTATGCCCCGAAGAGTGTAGAAGAGCTTGTACCAGTTTGCTATAAGCACGGGCTACAAAGGGGAGAAGTGGTTACACTTGGAGTTGGTGCTTTCGGCAGAGTTGAACTGGTAAGTATGTTTATAATATACTTATTTATTGATTGATTGATTTATTTGTGATTTTGTACCGGTAATGGCACATTAAGATATGGCAGCTTGTTTCCAGGTGCATCTGGGTTGGGGGGGAGTTAAGTGGACCTTTTTTTTTATGGGAAAGTTGGCCATGACACCAGGGAGACTCCTGTACTCTCCAGCAGGGAGAACATGATCATTTTGTCAAACTGCCAAAACAGCTGATGAGGCACACTGACAGTTTTGTTGCTGTGGGTATATAGGGATGAGCCCTCCTCTCCTACACTTTCTTCTCCAAAGGTCTCTGCTAGTGTGACACTGGCTACAACAGATATTGTATCAGATATGGAAGTTTCAGACATGGAGCCGGCTTGCCCTGTCATTTCTGGTCATGGGGTATCAGTACAAAGAAACAGTATAGAAGAGGAAGAGGAGAAGCTTAAAAATACCCTGGAAGATAGAACATGGCACTTGCTTGCCTTAGTGGTGGAAGAAGAAGCAAAATTTCAGGCTTGTCAACAGAGACTAACATTGAACAAAATTCAGACCTGTAACAAGGAGCCCCGGCCTGTTTTAAGTAGTAACTTATCAGCTCAGCTATTTTCAAAGTCTCTGCTTTACAGCTCTACATTAAAAGGGTTGCTGCCACCTGATGTTGTCAGAGAGAAGCTGCTGGAAGAGACTCCAAGGGACACCCCTGTTTGTACAGGACCTGCTGCCAAAAATAACCCTGCTGAATCTGTGAAGACAACTCTGTCTACATCAGATTCCCTTCTTCACCCAATCACTCCAAGCTTGCAAGCTGGGACAATACTGCAGGAAATGAAAAAAACAGCCTTTGAGGCAGAAGAAAGTTAGAAAGGCTGGGAACTCTTTGCAAATGCTGCAAAACTCATTTAGCTTTTGGCAGCCTGATGGAGAGGAGTCGGCATCAAAGGGACACTGTCTTCATCTGGAATGATACAAATGAGATGCTAGCTCAGCCTAAGATGACGGTACTCAGAGTAGTCTGCACCAAGCCTGTTCCCCTTCTGAGTCCTGGTCCATGCAGACAGCCTTACTTGTGTTCGGATGGGTTAATGCTCTTAATGGCATTTCCTGGTTCCCTGCTTCCACATCAAATTCTCATAATCCTGACTCAGTGCAGAAAAAGAAGGACCTTTGGAAAAATTGTAAGAAACCCTCATCTGGTTATGTCTGTGTGTAACCCTGGATCTACACAAGAAGCTGATTCTTTCCCTCATCTCCTACTGCACCTCCTCATACTACAGCATGTGTGCTGGAGAAGTCTGGGGTGGGGATGATGTTTGTGTGCACAGCTCTGATAGAGATAACAGCTTGCCAGACTCTAATGGCCCCAGTAATGTTGCTGTTTTGCTTTTGTCTAGTAATATTGACTTTTCCTCTGTGTCCCCTAAGCTTCTTTCCACAAGCACCTGAGGAAGCTGACCCAACAGTAGAAGGACGATGACCCACATTCTGCAACTGAACTTTCCTCTCCTGAACATTCCAGTACTTATACTATACACCATGAACAGTCTAAGAGGCAATTTACCATGGCTGATTTATTTTCCTCCCCAAGTGAACCTGCAAAATGGTGAAATGTCATTTGTTTAAAGTACAGTGGGATTTGCAATTGGCCCCATACAGGGAATATGTTATCCATAAGGAATAACAATAACTGATAAATTATTTTATGACACACACTGTAACTCACAGATAGACAAGGCTAAAAAAAATACTATGGACAGTAAATAAAAATATATTTTAGAAGTAGAGATGAAAGAGTGATAATGCCCCTATATAGATCCTATGTTAGACCACTACTCGATTATGGTTGCCAAGCATGGGGAGTTGCAACTAAGGGTACACTTGAAAGGTTAGAAAAACACAAAGACAAATAACTAAAATGATACATAACATAATGACTTTATCATATAATCAACAATTGCAAAAGCTAAACCTAATGTCATTGGGCACTAGAAGAATACAAGGGGATCTTCTTTTATGTTATGACATCTTGCAAGACAACTATCTGTTGAAAGAATTACAGTTTGAATTTAAAAACGATAATTTAGTCACTAGGGACATCCTTACAACTGAAACCAAAGAGATTCACAACAAATAAAAGAAAATCATTTTTGACACAGAAGTGATTAACCCATGGAACAAACTACCTGTTGAAATAATCATTGTAAAGACAAGAAACAGTTTTAAAAAGACTAGACAAGTATATCACAGAAGGAAACATCTTGACCTATTATGGATAATGTGGTAGGCGCATATGGGCACACCACCTTCTCTGCTCTTTCAACTTAGTATGGACCTTAGTATAACTTTCTTAAGAATTCTGTGTTTTTTTTTCCTATGCGCTGTATGCTGTCACACATGTGTGTCATAGTGGCATATGTTAGGAAGCACAGGCAAATCAGGAGAAGTTCTAACATTTGCAAGTAGCATTTTATTATTATCAATAACAATAAAATAAAAAAATAAAGATGTACAGGATAGCTCTTCACAAAAGCAGTGCAAGCTAAAATCCTTATTTATTAGATTTTCGGATAACACCTTTGAGCACAAGTGCTTTTTTCCAAAGGTTCCATGCCAATAAAGGATCACATTACATTTAAAGAACATGAACAGTACTAGCTCAAGTACAGCCTGGTCTATGGCACATTTTAATGGAAAAACATGAACAGTGCTAGCCCAGGTAGAGCCTGGTCTGGTACAGACAATGGAGCTATCGGACAATGAAAATGGAATCTGAAAGGCTTGACATTAAAGTTCAACAGGGTAATTTGTCTTGTAAAAACAGCAATGTAAGTTAACTGGACATACAAGATGAAGCCTACAAGGTAACAACTTGGGCAATTTTCATTCCTCTGAGTCTCTGTCTAAAATCTCAATCTCTCTCTCACCCTTAACAAAATATTGCTCTCTTTATATGAGACGTATTTGCCTGGTAGTTTAACCTCTGCATCCTGTTCTTGTAAGTTTCATGTTCTGTTTTTCACAAATGCAACAATATTTTTTCATTAACCTTACTTTGACCAGCCTGAAGAGTACATTAGTCTTCTTCACAGGTGCAATCAAGTAACACATCCTGTTCTAGAGCTAGTTTTCTGTTAATAATTCTGCAAACAAGCTTGCTGAGGTCAAAATGCATCTCAGGTTAACCCTTGTATTACAGATTGCATTTTTAATAGAAACCAAAAATTTTTCTTCATTAATTTCAATAGTATAATTACATACATTTGCAAACCAAGAGATTTCAGTTCCACATAAAGATTTACATATACAGTATGTTTTAACCACAGAGAAGCAAGGGAAGAAATTAAAAATAGAAACAGCAGGTAAAGGAAGGGAGAAAATTGTGGGAAACTTTTGGACCGTTGGAGTGGCCAATTCCTAGGTGCCACAAGGAAAATTTGATTATGCAATCAGACAGGCAAAAGATAGACCAGTGACAGAATAGGAGAGGACAGACTAGATCCTTGCTTTGAATTCTCTCTGCATAACAAATGGGATGGAGTCTTACCCAACTCTGTTACATACCGCCCTCTTTAAGAGGGAACCTGTTTTTTTTAAAACAGGTTTCCAAAGCCTTCTCTTATTTTTCTTTTAACATTACCTTATAACATTTACAGTTCTGTGCATATACAACATCTCTTTTTCATGACATCTATTAAAGCAAACATTTCAGTTAGGCACACACGTTGTTTTCAAATTTCTGAATTCTCAATTCCTGAACCATATCTTGACAGAAAATCAGCAATGACCTTCTCTTTTCCAGATGTGTGCATCATTTTGTATTTAAAAATGGCTGTAGTGCCAGGTACCACCTTGTTATTCTGGAATTTTTATCCTTTATTTGAGAATGCCGACAAAGAGGATTATGATCTGTTATAAGTCAGCTCCTAGCAAATAAAACTTAAGGGACTCCATGCCCATTTCACAGCAAGGCATTCTTTTACAATAATGGAGTACTTTTTCTCTATGTTGTGCAGTTTCCTACTGATATACAGAATGAATGTGATGTTCCTTTCCATCTATAGTCTGACTCAGAGGTGCACATAGGCCAACCTTTAATGCATCTTTCTGTAACAGAAATTGTTTCCCAAAGTCTGGACTTCTTAAAACAGGGGCTGAACATAATGCAGCCTTGATGGCAAAAGCTTCATAATGCTCTGAGGACCATTTCACTTTAACTGGGTACCGTTTTTCATGAGTTCAGTGAGGGAGTAGCTAAATCGGCAAAGTTGGGAACATATCTGGTAGTAACCAGCCAGACCTAAAATGATCTGCCATGTTTGTTTTCTGGACAGTACTGTCAGCTGTCTTGATATCGCTGGATTTTCTTCTCCATTTCCTGAAATATAACCCAAATATCTGGTTTCCTGCATGCCTAATTCGCACTTGGTAGGATTAGTGGTCAGACATGCATTTTTGATAGACTGGATAACTGCTTGTAGGTGTTCCAAGTAGCTTTTCTTTAGTCTGGACTGTACACCACAATATCATCCAGGTAAGCAGCACAATAACCAGTGTGAGAGGCTAGAATTACATCAGTGTACTGCTGGAATATAGTGGGTGCACTGTGCAAACTAAATGGCATGGTGGTGAACTGATAGAATCCAACTGGAGGAGAAAAGCAGTTCTGTCTCTGGACTCTTCAGTCAGTGGAATCTGCCAGCAACCCCTGGTGAGATAGAGAACACCAACCTACAGTACATGGCACCTCTTGCCACTTTTGGGTCTATGACAGTATGCACTGGAATTGCCTCTGAGTATCGAGTAGCATAGCTACATACTACCAAATGAATCAATTACCCTTTTTAGTTTTGTCTAAGGGGCCAACCACATCCATTGCAATTCTTTCAAAAGGCACATCTCTTGAGGGTAGGGACATGAGGGGCATCCTGCCTCCTCCAGTCATTGAAGCTACTTTCTGACATTTAGCACAAGAACTGCCACAGGTAGCAACATCCTCATGAATCCCAGGCCAGCAAAATCTGTACAGCCATGTGGCAAGGGTGCAATCCTCCTGAGTGACCAGTCATAGGACTGTCCTGTGCTATCTATAACTACTCAGTTCTATGCTTCTTTGGTATGACTAATTGCTCTATCTCTTCCTGCATCTGGGGATTAACCCAAACTCTGTACAGTAACCCATTACATTTTTAAACAGTGATTCATGCTGTTTTTGTTTCACCCCGCTGCTTAAAATAACCTTGGACAGCAACATTGTTAGTTTGCTCAGAAACAAAATCACAAACAGTTTAGTTTCAGCATTTTCATTTATCAACCGCTTATATCCATCAGACTTTTGTTGCCACTTTTTTTTCAGGCATCTTCTTTCTTTCCTGGACTTCTGGATCTTGGAGCTGGGCTCAAACAAGTCCAAATCAAAGGCACCAAAAGGAGAAGAGTCCCCAACATCTGAGATTTTCTTTACCTGTGCTCTTGTTATCACAGCTACTGACACAGCAGGATTTATTCCCTCTGTGATTAACTTCACAAATCCTGGAAAATCATTTCCAGTAATCATAGGTACAGGTAACTTAGGTACTACCCCCACTTTAATTTGGTGTGACACCCCAGTAATGCTTAGAGTCACTTATGCAGTTGGATAGTATTTAGTGTCCCCATGGATGCAAATGACCCCAGCACCTGGTCCTTTTGCCCAGTCATTTGTCAGGACTTCAACATGCACCAGGGTCTGTTGGCTTGCCAAATCTGTAAGTCCTTTCACAGTCTTATCCCTCATCTTGACATCTGTTAAATACTTGCCCCAATGTGCCATGGCCAAACCTGCTCTGGTGCCATCCTCCTCACTTTCATGGCAGTTTCCTGCAACATGGCCAGGCTCATCACAGTTACAGTAAACAAAGTCTCTGGGTGCAGACTTGCCAGCCCCATCAAAGTTTTCATCTGATGTGAAGCCAAATCAGAAAAATAGGTCCCACCATTCCTGGCTGCAACTTCACTGATGCATTATCTGTCTTTTTTATTTATTGGACCTTTTTCTGTACCTCCATGGACCCAATAGGGGCTACAACCCCCCCTCTCTCAGACAGCTACATCCTCCGGCTCCACTGATCACTCCTGCCCATTCCCCCCAAAATCCCCCCATGGCAGCGCCAGGGCAAGGAGAGCTGTCAAGCCCCCATGGAACACAGCAATCCAGACTCAAAAGGGGGGACAGCTGCACAGGATCAATTGGGGCCATCTCGGGTCCTGCCAGGTCCCATTTTTTCCTCCATTTTCTCCTGCACCCTTATGCTTATGCACTGGGCCAATGAGCCAGTAACCCTAGGTGTGGACCAACCCCTTGTGCTTGCATCTGGACTGACACCCAGCCACCGCTGGGTATCAGTCAGCGCAATTACTGGTGTGACCCCCCCTCCCTGAGGAAGGAGGGCAGTCTTCCAGACACTTAATCCTTTCCTCCCCCGGCTGACCCCCAAATGACCCGAGTCCATTCCCAAACCTGGGTTGCTGGCGTGTCGCAAGGTGCGGTATCTGTCTGGCCATCTGATAGTCATCAACCAAAGAGACAGCCTTTTCCCCACTTTCTGTTTAGTGTTTATTTACCAAAAGCTGCACGTCTGTGGGATGGATATTGAAATGCTCCATTGCAAATATTTTGATGATCAGTGGGACTGTTTTACCCTCTGGTTGGAGCCATTTAATGAGGAGTTATCTGAGTCAGGTGAAAGCCCCTCAAGGATTGTTGACGGAGTGGCACTTCAGGAATCAAAATCTCTGCCTGTAGGTCTCCTCTAAGATGTCACATCTCTTAAGGATTTCTCTTTTCACAATGTCACAGCTCTCTGACTGTGCAGCTTCCACACTGCTGTAGGCAAGCCAGGCTTCTGGAGGTGGAAGACCCTCTGGCTGGGAGTGACCACCACACAGTATGTTTCACGCTCAATATGGGCAGGGAATCAGGAGGTATGAGTACCAGTGTGATTGAATTTAAGGAGGTGGACTTTAAAAGGATGGGGGATATTGTGGGCAGGCATCTGGTGGGTATTTGGCAATGCATGGATGCCAGCCACAAATGGGATATTATCAAGAAAGGGTTGGTGGAAGCTACTGGGACATGTACAAAAACAAGGAGTAAGAATGAGAGGGCAAGAAAAAAACATCTGGCTGATGCAGGAGGTCATGGAGGGGGGTCAGGGCCAAGAAAAAGGCATTTTGGAGACTCAAGAAATCAGGAGGTGAAGACAACAGGGAGCTGTATATCAAGAAGTCCAGGAAGTTTACCAGGCTGGTCAGAACAGCCAAGGCTTCCAGGGAGCTAAAACTGGCACAGGGCATTAAGAACAGAGAAGAGGACTTCTTCAGATACATCAATGAAAGACAGAAAAACAAAGATCAGATAGCGAGGATAAAAGCAGATGGGGGGCTGGGTGGAGAAGGGGAAGGACCAGGCAGAGGCACTAAATGATTACTTCTGCTCCATGTTCACAAAGGAGATGGGGGGCAGGTACTACCTGGAAGAGGAGGTGTGGGCGAAGGGGGGAGGATGTGACTGGTACAGGGATAACAGAGGATAGGGTACTGAAAGGATTAAGGGCACTGAGGAGGAATAAGGCACTGGGTCTGGATGTCATTCACCCTAGGGTACTTAAGGAACTAGCTGAGATCCTGGCAGGACTTTTGGATGACCTGCTCAATACCTTCTTGGACACAGGATGCATACCACTGGACTGGAGGATGGCTCCTGTGGTACCCATTCACAAAAGTGAACCCAAGGATGAAACAGGCAACTACTGACCAGTAAGTCTCCCATCAATTGTGGGAAAACTGATGGAGATGATCCTAAAAGAGAGGCTGGTGACCTTTTTGGAGAACAATGGTCTTCAGGATGGTCAGCAGCATGGGTTTGTCTCTGGAAGATCCTACCATACAAACCTGATTAAGTACTATGACTGGGTGACAAGGGAATTGGACAAAGTCCATGTGGTGGATGTCCTGTATTTGGATTTCAGTAAGGCCTTTGATTCCATGCCACATGGGAGGCTGGGAGGAAGCTGGAATGTATGGGGTGGGAACAAAGATGGTAAATTTGATCACCAATTGGCTGAAGGGTAGGAAGAAAGGGTGGTGGTGGTGGTAGTGGAGGAACTCTCATCACTGAGGGATGTGACTAGTGGGGTGCTGCAGGGATCAGTGTTGGGACTGGTGTTATTTGGGATTTTCATTGCTGATATCTCCCACAGGGTCCAGAGTAAGATCAATCTCTTGGCAGATGACACAAAGATAGCAGGAGGGCCTGACCAACTACAGGAGTGGTTGGAGACATGGCAGTTGGGGTTTAATGCCAAAAAGTTCAAGGTATTGCATTTCAGGGCTAAGAACCAGGGAGGAGCTATCAGCTATGGGGATACCGCTGGAATGCACAGAGGAGGAAAGATCTAGGGGTGCTCATAACAGGGAGTATGAACAACTTGGCTCAGTGCAGGAAGGTGGCAGCAAAAGCCAACACAATGCTGAGGTGCATAGAAAGGGATATCTTCTCTGGAAATAAGGAGGTGATCCTGCCCCTCTACAGGTCACTGGTCAGGCCGCACCTGGAATACTGCACACAGTTCTGGTGCCCATTTGTGAAGAAGGATATCAGATTGTTGGAGGGTATACAGCATAGAGTGACAAAGATGATCCAGGGATTAGAGGGATACTCCTATGAGGAGAGGCTGAGTGAGCTGAACATGTATTCCCTGGTGAAAAGGAGGGATGGGGGCATGATCCAAACCTCCAAATACCTAAAGGGATAAACAAGACTAGCACAGAAGGGATTTTACAGATCAGAAGGGGGTCAAGGGGGCACCAGCTGAGACTGGAGAGGGGAATATTCAGGAGGGAAGTCAGGAGACAGTATTTCACAGAGAGGGTGGTGGACAAGTGGAATACTCTGCCTGAAGAGGTAGTAGCCTGTAGCTTGGTAGACTGTTTTAAGAGGAATTGGGCAGGGGTGAGATGGGGGCAATTATGAAGAGGGAGGGTGGGTTGGGCAGCTGCAAGGTGAGGGGCTAGCTGCACAATCGAGCAGACTCAATAGATCATGAGGCCTGTATCTGCTGGTGTTTCCATATGTTCATATGTTCTCCTGTCAGACAATGTACCATCCTGATTGCCCATGACTATCCTAGCCACCAGCAGGCTCCAGCGACTCCTCCAAAAGCTGCCAGGCATGCCCTGACATCATCTGAGAGACTCAGTCCTGCAAGTTCAATGTCACCTACATTAAGTTGTTTGTGTTTTGTTGATCCACTGGACCTGCACCAGATCCTCTAGCTTTAATGGCCTGCAAGGCATCCCGCTATCACTGCTTCTGTCGCTGCATCTCTGCTTCTTCTTTTCTCTGCTGCATCTATTCTTTTCTCTGTTTCTAGATGCTGTATCTCTTTTTCTCTCTGTTTCTCAGTCTCTCTTTGTTGTATAGCCCACCATTTGAAGAAAGCAAACATGCTTTCAGGTTCTGTCCCTGCCTGTTATTCTTCTTCCATCACTGGTGCTGGCTGTACAGTCTCAGTTTGGACTTTTATTTTTACTTTTAATTTGGCTGCAATTCTTCTGGTGATCCTTCCTGGGCTTGCTGTTGTAGGATCCATACCTTTCTATGCTTCCCTGGTACCAGGTTTGGTACCCACACAGAAAACTCCTGGCTTAGAGTATGCATGACGTAAATCTCACCTCTGACACCAACTGTTATAGAAGCATAGGTCAAGAAGTACAGGCAAACCAGGAGAAGTTATAAAATTTATTAGTAGTGTTTTATTATTATCAATAATAAAATAAAAAATAAAGATGTACAGGATAGCTCTTCACAAAGGCAGTACAGACAAAATCCTTCCTCTGTGTCTCTCTCTAAAATCTCAGTCTCTGTCCTACCCCAAACAAAACATTGCTGTCTTAATATGAGATGTCTTTCCTTAGCAGTTTAACCTCTGCATCCTGTTCTTGTAAGTTTCATCTCCTGTTTTTTCACAAAATGCAACAAGACGTTTCTCATTGACCTTCCTGTGACCAGACTGAAGAGTACATTAGTCTTCTTCACAGGTGCTACCAATTAAGACATTCTGACCCAGAGCTAGTTTCTGTTAATAATTCTGCAAGCAAGCTTGTAGAGGTCAAAATGCAGCTAAAGGTTAGCCCCTTGTTTTACAGATTGTCATTTTTAAAAGAAACACAAATAGCTTTCTGCATTAATTTCAACAGTAAAATTATATACATTTGCAAACCATGAGATATCAGTTTCACATAAAGATTCACATATATTTTTTAACCACAGAGAAGCAAGAGGAGAAATAAAAAGTAGAAACAGCAAGTGAAGGAAGTGAGAAAAGAGGGGAAAAGTGTAGGACCATCGGAGTGGCTAATTCCTAGGTATCATAAGGAAAATTTGATTGTGCAATCAGACAGGCAAGAGAAAGACAAGTGACAGAATAGCAGAGGACAGAGTAGATCCCAGCTTTGAACTCACTCTGCATAACAAATGGGATAGGGTCTTACCCAACCTTGTCACAATGTTTCTGGTAAGACTGTGTTTGATGATAACTTCAAGACAGTAAAATCTCTTGAAAGATTTTGGATCAAGTATGATAAGCTACAGAACTCTGAGCTGCAGTCATCTGTTATGGCCATCCCTCTGTCCAGACCTGCCATTAAAACTATAAGCATCCTCTTCAGGAACAAAGGGGTTGAAGTTTCTGATATTTTATAGTGGTTACACCAGCACTGTGAAGTTTTGGATCTCCCCATTCCCGTAATTGATTCCAAACAGGTTTGGATGGAGGGGTGGAAATTTAAGGTTAAACTAGAGAAGCAAACGCGGTTTCGGTTTTCAATTAGTGCCTTGCTGAAATCCAAAACTGGATGAGTGCCAACTGGTTGAAGTTAAATCCGGACAAGATGAAAGTACTGGTGGGGGGTGCTGTGGAGCCCTAGCAAGATGGCAGCTCTGAAGTTAACCTTGAGTTTCTAAATGGCAACTGTATAAAAATAAAAGTTGTTTCTTCAACGTATTTGGTAGATCTTGAGAGCTTAACAGACGTCGGAAAGTCAGCTGAACCAGAATGCAGAATCCAAAAAAGGATAAGGTGTTACAAGATCCTGTAAAGAGTAAAAATGTATCTGGGCCCCCTGCAACGAGATCAGTGCAAGGCCGCACGGAATCTCTGATGGAGGATCCTGGAGCAGAAGCATTACAAAGTATCGGACCCAAATGAAATAGACTTATAACATCGGTGGCTACCTTGTCTGAAAAGTTTGACAATCTTGGTACTAGAGTTACCTCCCTGGAATCAGACATGATCCTATTACAAACTACCTCCAAGGAGATGAAGCAACAAGTAGTGGCAGCCATGAGAGCCACGAGTTCCCTGGTGAAAGAGAATACTCACCTCCGGTCACATGTTGAGTCCCTGGAGAACCAGGCTAGGTCATTGAATCTCCAGATACCCTGTAATAGGCATGTCAGAAAGAAGTGAAGGGAGACCATCTTTCGTTGTTTATTAAAGAATGGTTGGGGCAACAATTGGAACAGCCCCAATCTGAGTAAGATATTCAAATACAAAAGTTGTATCGGGTGGCCTATAGAGGAAGGCAGGACAACCCTGAAGCTCCCAGAGCAATTATTGTGGTCCTGGATGGTGTGGGAACAAGTGATCTCATATTGGCATTGGCCTGTAGGAAGCGCACACTACTTTATGAGGGACAACTAATTCATCTTTTCCCTGATTTAAGCTACGCAACCCATCAAAAAAGAAAAAGCTTCGATAGAGTGCAAGCAATCCTAAGAGAAGCAGATATAGTGCATGGCCTGGTATTCCCTGCAGGACTGTAAATTCTACATCAGGGCCAGGCATTTCTTTTCCGCGATCCTAAGGAAGCACAGAAGTGGTCCCAATGATTCGCACCAGTATCCCGACGACGAGAAGCATCCCATGAATCAGAATCAGAAGATGACGATTTCTTAAATACCTGAATGAAGGGAAGTGAGAATAAGGTTCAGTTTCGAGTCCCCTTGTTTGAGTTACTTAACTCTATCCCTTCTTCTGAGACTCAGTCTTGTACAAAATAATTCGCTACCAGTTTTGGGGATCTATGGACTGTTTATTTTATTTCACCTGGTAAGGGTTACCTTATGAGTCACAACTTAGTGAGGGAGTCCTGAAAGTGTCATGACTATAGTATTTTCCTGGGATACATGACAACCTACTTTTGCTGGACTATACAGAAATGGAAATTCTGTAGTAATCTGGTCTAGTTCTAAATATATTTTATAAAAAAAAAGGTTATTTCTGTTAAGGCTCTGTATGTCTTTCTTAACTGTGGCCTTAGAGATTTCTAACTATTTGAGCTGAAGTTAAATTAAGGAATGAAACCTATGTAGGTTAATTAAGCTGTGAAGTGCATGGGAATATTTGTCTTCCTCTTAGGAAATAGAGGCTGGTTAATTTACTAATATAATCTTTTTATATCCCATGCTGCTCATTGGCTTGTGAACACAGCAATATCGTTATACTTTATTGTTATAAATAATTGTGATCCCCTCATGATGTATCTTAAAGGGGTAGTACGAGTCCATATATTTGTAGGTATTAAGAGGGGTGGCGCCCTCAACGGTTTGTTCATTTAATAATCCTATATGTACTGCTTCAGGAATTAACAGTATGTTTTATTGATAAAACAATAAACATAAAGTTTAAAAAAAAAGATGGAAGCACTGGTGGTGAACTATGATCACTCAAGTGCTGGTGTGTAGGCTGGTCGAGTCACCGGGCTTAGGCTCGGAGATTCCCAGCTGCTAACCTCTGTTAAGGTGAGGAATCTTGGCATTGTGCTGGATAGCGGCCTAATACTTGAATTTCAGGTGTCGGCCATGGTCCAGATTGCTTTCTACCATTTTAGAAACATCACCAGGATTAGACACCTGATTCCCTCAGCTGATTTGCCATCACTAGTCCATGCCTTTGTGATGTTATAGCTTGATTACTGCAATGCTCTTTACCTAGGACTATAGGGGGCTGATCTTCGCTGCCAACAGCTAGTGCAGAATGCGACAGCCAGGCTGTTGACTGGCCTTTCAAGGTCATGTCACATTACGTCTGTGCTGTGCTCTCTGCACTGGCACCCTGTTAGGTGGCAGATCACCATCAAGGTTGGGTTGCTGACATATAAGGCCCTACATGGACTGAGGCCCAGTTACCTGCAAGATCTACTACAGCCCTACTGCCCATCTTGTCCCCTCTGATCAGCCAGTGATGGCCTCTTGGTGATTCCCAGGGTCCACTTAAAGTCATCAGGCACCCGGGCTTTTTCTTTTGTGGCACTGACTATGTGGTATTCACTGCCTCATTTGCTCCGAGAGGCCCCATTGATCAGTGCCTTCAAAAGGGATCTAAAAACCTTTTTATTTAATAAAGCCTTTTCATCCATTGAATGTTTAATTTTAATTTTGTATTTGATTGAACGTTTTAATCTTTATAGAACTTGGCATTCTGTTCAGTGCCTAGAATCACAATGAAATGGAGCACTCTATTAAATGAATACACTAAACTAAACAAACATGGGTATTTATTATTTTGCAGTTAATTCTTTTTATTTGACATTTTTAAAACATAGGGCAGTTATACAGGTGTACAGAAATACAGTCAATGAATCAGAGTATAACAGACTTAACAGCATAGATACACAAACAGTTAGAAGGTAACTGTACCGGATACTTCAATGCTGATAGTACAGTGCTAACAGCGACACACATAGGCTAGATCTGTATAATCTGTGCCGGACATCATCTGCAGGGGCTGGATGTACACAGAAAAGAGCAAGACAACAGCAAGAGGGGCAAAGGAAAGGGGGATGTAATAGAGAGGGGGCCTGCTTGTCCAGACCAGTCTTGAAGGAAGGCACACCACATACATCTCAGGTAGGGTCCATCGAAAAGTATCTAGTGGCTAAGAAGGTCTTCCAGAGGACCTGATAGGGTGGAGATTTATTAGAGAAATGGGACATCCTATCTTGGGTAAATAGGGATAATACAGCTGTTAGCCATAGAGAAACAGTGGGCAGATCCTCCAGCCTCTAGTGCCTGAGTATCAGTCTCTTAGCCTCAATGCTCACCTTTATGAACCAATGCAAATGTTGCTTCTTAAGGGCCAATGTGGAGGGGAGTATGCCCAGGATGATTAACTGTGCTGACAGGTAAAGTGCCTTGTCTAGGATACTACAACAGCATTTGTGTAACTGAGTCCAGAAGCTGCTGAGCTTAGGGCAGCTCAAGATGATATGTAGCAAATCAGCCCTAGGAGAGTGGCAGTGCCAGCAGACATGGCTCATGAGCCCAAAAGATTTGAGATTAGCCAGTGTAAACTTCCACATGTGCAAGAGTTTGTTCTGAATGAGTACACTTCTTGAGTCTGGGCATGCCTTATGGATAAGGGACCAGAGTCGAGACTAGAATGAATCTGGGATCTCTTCCCCTAATGCTTGAGACCATTTTGTCTGGGCCTGTTCAGAAGGATCAGGGGTCATGTAGATGATGGGTTTGTGGAGCAAACATACCTAACTCCTGGGGGCCTTGAGCCAAGAAAGGAGAATCTCAGGGGGGGAGGGGAATACTGGGATGCGGCCATGGGAAGTTTTGAAGTAATCTGAATAGCATTGCAAATTTGGAGATATCTCCAGAAGTCTCCCTTGGGCAGATCAAAACAGTTCTGAAGGTTCTCAGAGGAGTTTATGTGTGTAGTAGCTGGGAGCCATAAATCAGAGATGCATGTTGTGCCACGACTTTCCCATATCTCCCAATGTACCGGTTGTCTCCCAGTCTTAAGTAAGGGATTCAACCACAGGGGTGTCTTGGCTAATAAGAACAGAGGGGTTGACACCCAGGTATCCAGCTTTTTTCCATGCCTCAACTGGGGTGGCACCACAGGGCAAATCTTGCATATGGCAGGGAAAAGGAAAGAACAGTTGGGCAGCAGGAGTCCTAGACTGGTCAAAATTTATTTATTTATTTATTTGTAAAATCAGTTTACAACCTTTGAGCCAGAGGCTCGTTTCCAAAGGTACTTCGTCACATAAAGACATACATTGTGTTTTTGGTTACATAGCGTAGGTTTGCAAAACAATAGGCATTCAACAGAGGCGCCACGTCACACTGTGGTCAGACAAATACATTTGGGTTACAGGTAAATGGCATTTGATGGCCACCCACAAAGGTGGCTAGTGGGATTGGTGGGAGAAAGCCATTGCAGAGTCTGGGCACGCTTTAAAGCCATGTAGTAAGCGTGAAACCATGGCAGGCCCCAGCCTCCCCTTCTCCAACTTGCTCTGAGATTTGCCCTACTGTAGCGGTGGTGGGATTCCCCTCCTAGAGGAAGTTACCCACAAGGGCCTCCATCTTGGAGAATTACTGAGAAGGTATATGGATCACCAAGTGTGAGAAGCAGTGGATGAGCCTGGGAGCCAGTATCATTCTGACCACTGCAGTTTTCCCAGCCAAGGAATGGTGCAGCGATTTCCAGCAGTCACATTCCCCCTTCAACTTTTGCAGCAGGGGTTGAGAGTATCTGACTCTACCTCTCCAGTGTCTGGCCTGACTCATATCCCTAAGTATCTGATTCCCTTAGGAGACCATTGCAGCCCCCAGGAAGTGGCCATGGCAGAAGTGCTGCGGGCATTCAAAGGGAGCACCTCTGTTTTGGTACAGTTGGTTTTCAATCCTGATACACCCCCAAATTCTTGAAAAACTCTGAGGAGAGTAGTGATCCCATTAACAGCATTCTGGAGTCTTCAGCTTATAAAAGTGTGTGGCAATCTGTTTGACCAGTCTGGGTGATGCCAAATTGTAATGGACAGTAGCTCCTTACAAGCAGCATCAGGGAGAGGGGACAGCCCTGGCCTATGCCCCTATGCAGCGGGAACAGCTGGTAGAATGCCAAGTTAGTAGCATAGAAGCATAGACAATGATGGCAGAAAAATAAATACCACTGGCCCATGCAGTCTGCCCATAAATTCCAACAAACCTGGGACCTATTGTTCATACAGGGCTCTACCCGCACTATCCACCCTCATGCTTCCTGCCATACTGCTATCACCATGAGCAACCACTAAGCCCTTCACTCTGTCCCAGCAGTGTCTGAAACCATTGACAGTTCTGGCATCCAACATATCAGCTGGCAGATTGTTCCATGGCTCCTCTACCCTTTCTTTAAAATAAAACTTTCCCACCTTCCCCTTGAATCTTCCCCACCTTCAGTTTCCACTTGTATCCCCATGGTCATAATCCACTACTTATGTGACCTTGTTTGCCTGTTCATTCCTTTCAGGAACTTAAAGGTCTCTATCATATCTCCCCTCTCTCGGCTGGCCTCCAGCGAGTACATGTTCAGTGCCTCGAGCCGATCCTCCTAAGATCTACCCTACTGGCTCTGAATCAGTCTGGTCACTCTACGATGTGCTGCCTCCAGCTTATCCTTATCTTTCCTTAGGTGAGGACTCCAGAACCGGGCACAGTACTACCGGTGGGGCCTTAGCAGTGATCTACAGAGCAGTAGTAATACCTCTTTCCCTCTGCTCTCAGTACACCTTCCTATAAACCCCAGCATCATATTTTCCTTACCGTGGGCCTTACTACACTGGTTTGATTGTTTTAGGGGGTCACCGATGATGACCCCTATGTTTCTTTTCTCATAGGTCATGCACAGCTTTACCCCCATCCAGTACTGTGTGCTTGAGTTATTGTTCCCAGTGTGCATCGCCTTGCACTTTTTGGCATTGAATTTCAACTGCCAAACCTTTGACCACCTCTCTAACTTTTCAAGTCTCTCTGCATCTCCCTAACCCCCTCCTCACTGTCTACCCTGACACAGAGCTTAGTGTCATCTGCAAAGAGACATATCTTGCCTTTGATTCCACCTCCGATGCTGCTAATGAACATATTGAAAAGGTTTGGACAAAGGACTGATCCCTGTGGCACCCCACTGGCAACCTCCCTCCCTTGTGATTTGACTCCATTAACCACAATCCTCTGCTGTCTCACACATCTGTGCCTTTTGCTGTAACAGATCCTCTAGCTTCTTCAGCAACATTCTGGGAGGCACCAAGTCAAAAGCCTTGCTGAAATTGGAGTAGAGTACATCTACAGCATGGCCCTAATCCACTACCCTCATTACCCAGTCAAAGAATACAATCAGGTTGGTCTGACAAGACCTTCCTGCCATGAACCCATACTATTCACTATTGTGGAGTCCAGTGCTGTCCAGGTAGTTTGTAAGGTTCTCTTTGACAAGTGTCTGCATCAGTTTACCCACAATAGAGGTTAGACTGACAACCTAGGTCTGTAGTTACCTGGTTGCTCCTTGCACCCCCCCCTTGTGGAATGGGACTATGTCTGCTGCATTCCAGTCTTTTGGAACTACTCCTGTCTGAAATGAGCTATTGAATAGCTCCACCAGGGTTCAGTTAGGTCTGCTGCCAATATCTTGAGCACCTGCAGATGCATCCATCTGGTCCCAGGGCCTTATGTATCTTTAGTGCTGCTAGCCCTTTCCAAACCCTTTCACTGGTAAATACTTGCTGCCTCATCTCTGGGATTCCTCTTACAGCTGCTTTAATGCCACTACCTGACAGAGGCCCATGTCCTCCCTTGTGAATACAGAGCAAAAGTAGTTATTAAGAACAGCTGCTTTCTGCCCATCCTCTTCAATTCCCCTAATTTCCTCTGTTAGTCTAACAATTCCTCCTCGACCTTCTTTCTTTTTTCCCCCTTTCCCCACCCTTGATCCCCTCCACAATTAGCAGCTCTGTATCGGCCTTTGCTTCTCTTACTACACTTTTGTTTTTCCTTGTTCTTATGAGATACTCTCTCCATTCTTTGTTCCCTTGTTTTTCCCTTGTACCTGGTGAAGGCCTTCTTTTTGCCTCTCACTACTTCCCTGATCTTTCCACAGAATCATATTGGTCTCTTGTACCTTTTTCTTTTAATTACTGTTCTCATGAAAGACTTTGTCGCTTCGAGAATGGCCTTCTTGACTGCTTCCCATCTTTCCTCCACATCCCTGATGCTGTCCACTCCGATTAACATGTCCCAGACCAGCTCCCTCATCCTGTTGAAGTCTGCCCTTCTGAAATCTAGGACTTCAGCCTTTGAGTAAGTTCTCGGGCAGAGGGTTGTGCATACAGTATTCTGATTCATCCCCCAAACTGAGGGCCAAAGTCCACATGGATTAGAATGGAAAGCAGGTGCCCCCACTACATTGAATCAAAAGCTTTTTCTAAATCTATAGCCACTGCTGCAGTAGGAGTAGGGCAGAAGAAGCCAAGTGCATCAAGGAGAAGAGAGCCCTATGGTGGTCTGAACTGAGACGCTCTTTTATGAGGCCCACCTGAGACAGATGAATAAGAGTACGGAGGATGCTCCTGGTCTTCAGTTTGCTTATTCTTGTTGTGAGTGTTGCAAGATGCTGTAATAAAAAATTGTTACACTGTTGATTGGTACATGATTGAGTGTTCTTATCTGTGACTGTTATTGATTTGTTGTGCAAACTCTCGGAGAAGGCACCAGGATTTATTGAGTACACTGCTAGACACCCCCAGGCTATCTGAGGATGCATTCTAGTCTGGTAGCTAGTGCCTTGGCTAAGATATTAGCATCCACATTAATAAGTGAGATGGACCTATAGCTACCAGGTGCTATAGTATCTTTGTTGTCCTTAGGGAGGACAGTGATGACCGCCTCATGCACTGACGGGTGGAAGGCGACACTAGAATGGGTTCCTGGGAAACAGTCTGCAGTATCAAAGAGACCAAAGAGAGAGTCAGCTGATACAGGGATGCTGTCTCTGCTTGGGGCTTTGTGGGGGGGAGAGGGCAGAGATGGCAACTTCAATTTCCACTGTAGTGAGGGGAGCTGCTAACATTTTGCTTTGGACTTCAAACAGGGTGGGGATGGGCAAGCATTCCAAAAACTGATCCAGCTTATCCTGTTACAGTGGACCTTGGGAGGAGTAAACTCCTCATAGAATGAGTGCATGATCTTATTCACCATCTCTGGCTGAGTATGAAGGGTGCCACTTTTGTCCCACAGCGCATGGATATGTCTATCCAATTGTTGTTTGCACAGCCTGTAAGACAAAAAGCTTGCCTGCCTTCTAACCCCTATCCCAATATCAGTGCTTTAAGTGTAGAACCACAAGTTCAGCCTACCATGTGGTGAGAACATTAAGTCGCATATAGACCCCACTTCCAGGAGTAGGTAAGGGTGTGCATGGGGCGGGCAGTTCTTAAGTTCAGCTTCTTTCATAGCCAGTATGACTTTTACGTATTTCTGCTCCTGTTCTTGCTTGTGCCTGTGGGCCATTGCGAACCCCATTGTGTGGCCCCTCAACTTTGCCTTAAAGGCATCCCACAGTGTGTCCTTAGTAGTCATACCATTATCATTATGCAGCCCTTGCATGACCCGTATGAGACCTATTCAACTGATCCTTCATTTTCTGCATGGTCCCTGATAATTGGAAGGTTGTGGTAGTTGCACAAGGGAGGACCTAATAATGTTGAAAACATTTGGTCTATTTCTATTCTCTGCCCCCTGTCTAAAATCCAAGAGCAGATTTTGTATAATCACCTCTGGAACTACCTTGAGCTAATACAATCTGCTATCCCCTATCAACATGGCTTCAGAAGAAACCATAGTACCCTTACTGCCTTATTAAAAGTTACTGCTGATATATTCCAGGCAATGGACCAAGGTTTTGCCACTGGTGCCATTTTTGTCAATCTTACCAAAGCATTCGACCTGGTTAACCATGGTCTCCTGCTCCAACAACTTCATACAGTTGGTCTTGATACTAGTTCCCTGGCATGGATCATTAGCTAGCTATCTGGCAGGCTTCAATGGGTCAAGTGAGCAGGTTCTGTCTCTGACCTCCGACCCATAACCCACGGGGTCCCACAGGGCTCCATACTGGGACCAATGTTATTCCCTCTTTTTATCAATGCTCTACCTAACTTTTGTAGAGGTTCCCCTGTTCACCTCTATGCAGATGATGCAATAATTTTTCCCTTATCCTCCGATATTAAGCAAATCAATAGTGAACTTGTATACGACTTTGCTGCCCTTGAAGGTTGGCTTCTGCATAACCAATTAGTCCTTAACACTAAAAAGACCAAAAGCATGCTATTCACCCACCTGCCCCCCTCAGCCCCTTCCCCTCTGTGCATTTCCTCCCTAAATGGTGATACCCTTGAGTCTGTCCATTCCTTTAGATATCTGGGTATTATCCTTGACACCTCGCTGTCTCTCAGAGCACATGTCTCCAATGTCATTAAAACCCTTAACAAAAAACTTGGTCTCCAGTTTCACATTCATCCTTTCCTCACTTCTGCCAACTACCTCAGGATTGCAATCTCATTCCTTCTTCTACTCCTCACTTATGGTGCTCCCTTGCTGCTCTCTACTAACGTCTCTTCCATGTCTCTCCTCTCCCAGGCCTACCATAGGGTGGGTAGATTCGCTCTGGGGGTTGATGGCCATCACCACCATTGTGATGTTCTCGCCTCACTGTGTTGGCTACCTTATGAATCAAAACTTAAGTTTATTAGTTTAAGTTTAGTGCATAAGCTGGTCCATAAGTTCACACCTCCTTGTCTTCGTGAGACCATATGCCTTAGACGAGCCCCTAGAACTCTCAGATCAGCCTCCCTCCCCCTCCTCGAAAAGCCCTCATGTCATTTGGCTACTGCCCAGCATTTCTTCTCCTTTGCAGCTGTATCCAACTGGAATTCCCTACCCCCCCCTGTACTGTCCTGTTGCACTCTTTCCATGTTCCAAACCCATCTGACTGCCTCCTTTCTGCCTCTACTATTTGAGCATGCTTCCATTAATGCACTTTTTCTTCCTTCCTACCTTGGCCTTAGCTCTCCTCCATCACCTACCTCAATGTGCTTCCTTTCTTTGTCCCCCTCCCCCACTCCCCTCACTCTTCATCCTGCTGCTCTTGTCTCTGTGGACTGTAGTCATAGCTGGTACTCGTACCTGTTACCCATGATTACTACTGCTGAAATGTATATACCTTCTGAATTGTTTTATCCTTTTTGACTTGTATATCTTCTACTGCTGAAATGTATATACCATCCAAATTGTTTTATCTTTTTGACTTGTATATTTGCAATTATGAACCTACATTGTATATTCAATTATTTTTATCTTCCCTGCTTCTATATATGTTTATGTATTGTCTCTGTTTGCTTGTTGCAAACCCAGGTCGACCCTGAAACTGGGACTGTTTTTGTCTCAGTGGTCCTACCCAGTTACCAAAATTCAAATAAATAAGTAAATAAATAAATAAATCATTAATCTTAAAGAAGGAGGAGACCTCCCACTTTAGCCATGGGAGGAAGTCCATTTCTGCAGGAGAAGGGTAGCCACTCTCTGTGATGCACATTTAGGAGCCTGAGGGACCTAGTCCACCAGCAGCTGTATGGGGGAATGATATGAGAGATAAGTGGGGGCTATTCAGGATGCCTGTACCATTGGGGAGGCTGATGCTGAGGTGAGGCAAATGTCAGTTCTACCTGAAGTGGAATGAGTAGAGGAGAAGTAGGAATAATCTAGAGCAGTAGGATCAGTGGGATGCTGCAGGCACCAAATGTTGGTCAGGGAGAGGGTAGCCAATAAGTCTCAGACTTTACCTGCACCCTGGGGTGGGGCTCACCATTCCCTGAGTTACTGTCTAAATAGGCATCCAGGGTTAAGTTAAAGTCACCTCACAGGAACAAGGGGGATACCAGGCACCATGAGCTGCAAGAGTGATTTATGGAGGGAAGTAAATATGTCAGGACTATTGTGGTTAGGTCTGTAGATGCTAAGCTATGACTAGCAGCCCCTCTGGTGTGTAGAATTTGGCTATCACTCATCGTCCTATGTCATTTTGTGTGAAGTGCTTGAGTAACCAGTGGAATGTCTTTGTATGAGAACTGAGACCCCAGCTTTGGATGTGGGGCCACAGCTATGCACTTCTGGCTCCACCCACTCTCTATGGATCTTGACGCTTCCCCTGAGCACAGCTTGATCTCCCACAGAAGTGCAACCTGAACTTTCATGCTTTTAAGTGGACAGAGTCTGCTTTCTCATTACAGGAGAGTTCATCCCACATGCATTCCAGGAGATGTAAGTTAATAGGGCCATCTTGCAAGGGAGGGTAGCAAGGTATTGTGAAAGGGCTGGACCAAAGAATGGTTCCCTAAGACAATGCAGAGGAAAGGAGGCCTGGAACCCTTTAGTTCACCTGAACATCCCAACATATATTCTGCAAGCTATCATTAGATATAGTAACTTCCTGATAAAATAATTTGAAATACTCAATGGCACATACATAGCTGTACAACATCTAGCTTAGACCTAGGCAGGAAATGAACTCTAGAAATCCACAGAGGGGTTCCAGTAAACTTATGGGCATCCTAGACCGTCCAAGGCTCGGACCCCAGTAGGAGGTGTAATAACAAGAGAAGCAGCAATGAGTATAAAATAGTAGAACATTGGCTATTTTCTATAACAGCAAGATCCAAGCTAGAGAAAATGCCTTAACATTATGGTATAACACAACATCAGTGTGAACAAACTATTGTGCCAAACTGTTGAGGTTGTGTCCCACACCACCCCCCATTGGTGCCGAACAGGGAAGTACAGGGAGGTGGTGAGAGGGAGAATGTGGACTTAAGGAAGTGATAATTATCTGCGAAGGGGAAAAAGTAGGGACCTGGCTCTGCAATTGGTGACACTAATCTGTTGAAGCTTTGCTGGGGTTCCAAAAGGAGCAGACAACAGTCCCTGCACACAGGAGTACAGACAGTGAGATCTGAGACAATCCATTCTGCCTTAGAAAGAGAACTGATCCTGTTTGTAAACCTCTTATTCAGCTTGTAGATTTGGTATGAGGTTGGCAGATCCAGCACAAGGATGGCATCCAGGGTACACCAGAAAGCACTTAGTTCGATTTGTTCATCTACTTGTTCCCTCAACTGACCCCAGCCCAATGTCTCCAGGAGGGAGGTAGGTAGTAGCAGTCCCATAGCAGGTGTGCAGGCACAATACCCACCATTTGTGCCAGTAATTCATCAATGTCACTCTGCCATCCCACAATACCTGCCCAGGCCAATCTTAGCAGCCATGCCAGGCTGCAAATCGCCAATCAAAATCAAAAGCCACTATGACAGGGTTGTGTAAGACTCTGTCTTATTTGCTATGCAAAGGAGTTAAAAGCAACAAACTATTTTGTCCTCTCCTATTCTGCCAGTTGTGTGTCTCTTGCCTGCCTGGTTATGAAATCAAATATTTCTTGTAACACCTAGGAATTGGCCACTCCAATGGTCCCACAATTTCCCCTGATATGTCATCCTTCACTTGTTGTTTCTGCTTATTCTTTCTCCCCAGCTTCTCTGTGGTTAAAAAAATATATGTGAATCTTTATGTGAAACTGGAATCCCTTGATTTGCAAATGTATATAATTATATTGTTGAAATAATTATAGAACGCTATTATTAGAAAAGATAACAATCTGGAACACATGGAGTTGACCTTGAGATGCATTTTGATCTCCTCAAGCTTGTTTACAGAATTGTCAACAGGAAACCAGTTCTGGGGCAAAATATATTATTCTGTTGCACCTGGTAAGACTAGATATGCTTTTCAGGCTGGCCTCAGGAAAGAAAATGACAAACATTTTGATGCATTTTATGAAAAACAGGAGATGTTACTTACAGCAACAGGATGCAGAGTTTGAACTGCCAGGTAAAAACATCTTACATAATCAGGACAATGTTTTTCCAGGGAGAGTATCACCTGGAGAATTTGTTTTGTATGCACTGCCTTTCTGAAGCGCTATCCTGTACAATTTTATTTTTTCTGTTTTATTGTTATTGATAATAATAAAAAGCTTCTTGCAAATTGTATAACTTCTCCTGGTCTGCCTATGCTTCCTGATCTATGCCTCTATGACAGCCACTATTGCCAACATTGCAGCAGCATGCAATGTGAAGTAGTCATAACAAGCAGCACGCCAGGTATGAGCAAGGGGCCATGCCTAAGAAATCATATAGGTAAATGAAGGTGAGGGATAATAAGTATAGAGGGTGAATAAACCATGATAGCAGGTCCACCCAGCCCAGGACTGAGATAGGAGTTCCTCATGGAAAGGAGAGGAAATGCAGACAGCCCATTAGTTTGGAGGAAAGTTACAGAGTCCCATCTTGGCCACAAACATGGGAAAGTAGCCATTCTCCACATGATGCAGAGTGAGGTCCATCCCACCACCCCTAAATACAGTCCCAGTTAATAGATGCAAAAGGAGTGGGGGGGGGGAGTGGAGCAGCCTACCTTTTTAGATGTGCCTCAGCCATGAGCCAGAATGTGGAAGGGGGACAGAACAGGCCACCTAATATGAACACATTACAAAGGGTAATCAGTTAGAACCTGCAAACAAAAACAGCATTGTTAGCATCCAGATGCCACTCTCAGCTGAAACAGCCAACACCAAAGGATATGAAAGCTCCACCAAGTATAGTGCATACAAGTCTGTTTAATTCCATGTGCTTTCACTACTGATGTTGTGCGCCACTATATTTTGTCCAAAGTCTGTGGTACAGTTGTAAGAGCATTGAGCAGTGCACAGTACTAGAGGAGCTCAGAAAAAGGCATGTTGCACTTATAGAGAGTCAGAATGAGTACAACTGGAGTACAGTCAGCAAAGTCAAGCAGAGGGACCTGGTTGCCAATCCATATTCAAGTACTGTGTGGTAGCAGTGGAGAGAACAGTTAGTCTGTGAGACACAGGCAGTAATTTCACCTAAGGGGACCTTGACCTGTCTGACCCCCCCGTCCACACCCAATCCATAGAAGAATGATAGAGTTCTGGGTTCAATAATAGAGCCAAGCCATAGGATTATAGCTGAGGTGGCAGGACCACTCTGTAGGTTGAGAGGAGGCAGTATGAATCAAGGCAGAAAATCAGGACAGTAGTTACTGCATTCTACTTCAGCCTGTGGACTTCAGCAGGGATCATTGTTCTTTTGGCACTACCGGGGTAGATGGAAGAGATGGATACTGTGTGAGTCTGCAGGTGGGTTAGAGGCTTTCTTGGCCCAGGATCTGTTGTCTGAAGATACTGGAGGTATCGATGTGTGAAAAGCGAGGTCTGGAGGTGCCTGTGGAGCAGGAATAGTAGAAAGGACAGACTCTGGTATAGCTGAGGGTTCTGGTGACTCTAGTGGTTCAAATTTATTCCTAATCAGGAGATGAGGGTACACTGCTGAACTTCTGGGTGAGGTTGAGGTTGCTGCTTCTTTTTCTCTGGAGGTCAGCATGTCTCAGTGCATTAAGGCATACTTCAGCCTTTTAATTCTACAGTATGTCATCTTCCCTTTCTTTGCTAGATCATTTGACCCTCATCCATAGAGGCTTGACTGCAGCTTTCCCCTGACCCCTCCGGTGGTGCTGTAGTGTATATAGCTGTGTCTATGGGACGGCCTGATCACTCCTTAAATGGTGATGAGAGGACGCGGTGGTTGGGTCACTGTCACTGGGTGAAATCTTCAGCAGCCTCAGGGGTTTCAAACTCGTACATGGCCCCTTTAATGTGAATTCAGAGTTGAGCAGGATAGCGAAAGGCAGTCTTGGAACCCAGGTGTGAGTTTACACTTCACCGCCACATAGGCCCTGTGGCGGTGCAAGAGTTCTGTGGAAATATCCTGGAAGAAGGACTGCTGGTGGCCTTCCTAGTGCAGAGGGTCTCTTTTCTGAACCAGCCATAGGATATTTTCCTTAACTGTGTAATGAAGGAACATAAGCAAGATTGGCCTGCATCTGTTGCCTGGCTTAGGGCAAGGAGCTTGCGAGTGGTGGGCCCTTTCTATTTCCAAAGGGGGACAGTTAGAGGCATTCAATACAGCAGGGATCATCTGTTGTAGGAATGGAATTAGGTCAGTAGCTTTTGCTCCTTGTAACAGTCCCATAATTCAGACATTATTCCTCCACACCCATTCTCAAGGGCATCAACCTTGCAAGTAGATATTTAATAGCACGATCTTGCTCATGGAGACCGGCACCCATAAACTCCTCCCATCCCTTCAGGTGCTTAATGAAGTCTTCTGCACCCCCACCCACTGCCCCAGTGAAGAGAGTTCTTTGTTTGTACAGCAGTGGCCTTGATGTATGCAGTATGTTGGAGGATACGTTGGAGCATAGTATTTATTCCAGAAACATCTAACTGGGCTGGCAGAGTTACAGCCATTGTTGAGGAGAGGACAGGGGAAGGCAACAGTCAAGATGTCTGATTTTTTGCCTTGTGATAAGCCACTTTCACTTTCAATGGCTGGTAACTGTCTACAGGCAGTAGGAGAATCATGGTTTAGGATTGTCCCTCTAAAGTGTTAGACCTCTGGATTTACCATGACTGTTTCTAAAATTGCCTTGCATTATTGAAATGTCCTGTATCAATAGGTTTCTATGTAATTAATTCTGGGTCTCCTTTGAAAAGGGACCATTTGGGCCCAGTGGGCCTATCTGGTTACCAAACAAAACTAAATAAATAAAAATAAATAAAATGCAAACTGCAGCACATAGAAATAAAATAAAACACTGCTGCTTGCCTGACAACACATGGTACTAAGTATGGATCACCATGATGCTGGGTGGAAGCAGAACTTATCAAATCAGTGGCAGTTCTCTTCTGGTCTGAGAGCTGCTCTGAAGTTATACTGCCATCTTGCCGGTGGCTGGCCACACCCCTGCCCAAACACAGGTATTTGTCATTTCCCAGGGAATTGTTTTTTGAGCAGGGAACAGGGAATGTGCTTTTACGCAGGCCAGCTCCGTTCTTGTCAAAAATGCAACTCCTGGTTACACTTGAGCTTCATCTGTGACACCAGCAGGTGCAATATAAGCCTGGAATAAGGACATTTGACCTACATATGTCCAAATCTCTTGAAATCCAATCTGTGCAAGGAACAGGGGTACTCTTATAGGTAGTGCCCTGGGCCTCACATGTCAGATCAGATGGCCTTAACCAGGAAGAATGGCCTTAACCAGGGAGAACTCATAGTCAAAGGCCAGGTTCAGGAATCAGCTAGAGCTTTAGCAAGAAGGGAAGCTGAAAGGCAAAAAGCAAAAGATACTCTAGAAGCCACAGGCACTGCCCCTGCTTCAGAGCCTCCTGTGGCAAAAAAAAAAATCTCACTCCCCCTTCCTGAACTACTGGTCATTCAGTCCAACATCTCTGATTCTACAGTTGTTGACCCAGAGCCACCTACTGCCCAGCCTGTTGTTCAAGAGGATATGGGGGTAACTCATGACAATGGCCAAGATCAGGTGTCAACCCTCTCAAAGTTTAAGGAGCCTGGTAAGAACTTCTGTCCAGTTGGTCTGGCAATGCTCCCCTCCTCCTCCTTTGGAAAAGGACATGGAGGTTAAGACCACTAGAAAAAAGAGGAAAACAGAAAATTGAAGTCTACACTTCCCCCTACTCCTGAAACCTGGACCAAGAATAGGTACTCCACTCTGGCTTGTGGGTGCCAGTGGGATGGCATGGAGGAAGAGGAAGGTGAGTCAGAGGTGTCCTCCATCTTCTCCTCTGTCCATGATGCATCCTCTGACTGTGAGGATTCCCCTTCAGAAAAATTAGTGGTTAAGAAAAGCAGAGACGTACTAGGTCTCAGAGCCAGAAAGGAACCCCCTTCCTACTTAATACCTCATCATGTGCTTGGGTCCTACTATTTCTCCTATGACACAAATGTCAACAGCATTAAATACCACAGGAAATGGAGATCAACTATGGCTGTCTAAGAATCTTTACAAAATGATATAGGGTGTGTACAAGACACTCAGATTAAAACTATTTTTGAATTAGATGCTGTCAAGGGACTTTGATCATATGGTCCCTCCTATTGGTCACAAAGCAGTGACCAACGTGATGGCATTGGTATTCTCCTGAGAAGCTCTGCTTTCACTTCAATGCAACTAGTCAGATTAGAACTATGGCCTCAGATCTCAGTGAATTACCCTGTAGTGCCTGAGCCCCTCAGCTATATGCCCCCCAAATTGAACACTTAACCCTGGTGGCACGTGAGGAGTGCTATAGTCTTGCCTGATTCGGCCATGTCTCCAGGACCATATGCCTGCTCCTCCTTCATAGGAGTACAACCCAGAGACTGATGCACTACCTCAGAGCCACCAGGGGTCTTATAGTAATATTACTCCTACTGTCCAAAAATGTCCACCCCAACCCTGGTCTTGCTGGTAGCTTTGGGTTTGGTACCCACAACCAAAGACTACTAAACATAGTCTCCCTAAATAGTAGCAGTCTCCTACTAAATTTGCCCAGTTTGAAGCATGGGTTGAGTTAGTGCAGCCTGACATTATTTGTCTAACTGAAACTTGGCTCAGTCCACACATACCTTATGCCACCACCCCAATGCCAGGCTTCAGTACCTTCAGGGAGGATAGAATAGACAAGCGAGGTGGGGCTGCCTTTTTACCTCAGATTAGACTTGCAAGCTACTAAAATTGTGATTAAGACCTACCCAGGGACTATAAATGCCTAGCAATAAAACTTTTGATATGGTGAGGTACAAATCTCTTGTTATCCTGTCTGTATATATTGCACTGGTAAACAGAATCTGGGCATTGAGTCATTTACTCTGAACTTCTTGCAACTCAGTCAAAACTGGGAATACTTTTTTACTGGTGACTTTGCATCAGTTGGAATGCTAGGTTCAGCATTGGTCATAAGTGATAAGATGTCTAGCCTATTTCTCACACAAATGGTTACTGAACACACCAGGACCAATTATAAAACAGGCACTATGACACTACTCGGCTGTGTATTAGTTACACACACTGACAGGGTTAAAGTTGTCTAAGTTTGTCCAGACACCCTAAGTAGCCACTCCCCACTGCACTGGCTATGGGTACTTAAATAGACAAGGCCACCGCCTCCCTGATCACAGTCAGCGAGTCCTAAACAAAATGAAGATGCCCAAATTCAAATCTCTCTTGTCTCAAATTGATTGAGCTTCTCAGGTGTCATTCTTGATATTGACTCCACCCTAGAATTCTTTTTCTATGCGCCTACACTTGCCTGTGATAAATTTTCACCCTTTAAAAAATGCAAGGCAAGAGGAACACTGTCCAAATGGATCACCTCTGAATTCCTTGCCTGCATGACGGAGAGGGACAATCTATGGATGCCAGCTAGGGAAACAGGGTCCACTGTCCACCAACAAAGTTACAAGGAAGCCCACAATAAGTGCACCAGTATGATTAGAAAGGCCAAATCTGACTTCTGTAAGGACCAGCAGACCCGGAACTGGAGCAATGACAAAAGATTCTGAGCCAGTGTCTCAGATCCTTGACAAGGGCATTGAAACCACTATTCAAATGCTTATGGTGGAAGGTCAAGAGGTCATTGCTCCCACTGAAATTGCCAATTTCTTCAACACAGCTTTTAGTGACCTTAGTTCCATCATTCCCACTGAGCCTGCCAGACCCCCTGCAGGGAACCATGTCTAGAAACCTCCTAGATAGTGGCCTCTGAACCAAGGTATCCTAAGTTCTACTGTAAGTCTGTTTCTGCCGAAGACACTTTGAAATACTGTACATCAGTAGGGTACTTGACAAAACTAGGTGTGACTCAGCTGATATTAAACATCTTGCCCCGGCAATAGAGGAACGTTCCCAATCCCATCTCTAGAATATTTAACTTTTCTCTGTGCTACTCGCAGTTCCCAAAGAAGTGGAAATCTGCATTGCTTATGTGAGTTTTCAAAAGCAAAGATCGCACTAGACTTGTCAATCACAGACCCATTTCTATTCTCTCCCCACTGTCCAAGGCCTTCAAGAGAATAGTCAATGATCAACTTGTCACATACCTGTCCAGTCCAGTGTGTACAGCAATTTGGGTTCTGGAAGCTCCACAGCACCAACACAGCATTGTTGGAATATACCAGCTTTGTTAATGGGTCCCTTGACAATAGTGACCTAGTTGGAACTCTACATATTGACCTTACTAAAACCTTTGACCTGGTCAATCATAAGCTCCTATTTTGCAAAATACTTGGCTTAGGTTTGTCACAGAACACAGTTGACTGGTTTCACAGTTATCTCACCAATTGCTCCCAGTAGGTGAAGAATGACAAATCTTTATTCAAACATTAGGGCATATCTATTGTTGCCCCTCAGGGCACCATCTTGGGCCACTCCTATTTGGCCTCTTTATAAATCAACTGCCCAGTGCTTGTCAGACAGTCAACAAACTCTATGCTGATGATGCAGTTATCTATTCCGAAACCCTGGCCTTGACAACCTTACTGCCATTCTTCAGAGTTATTTTAGGTCACTTGAAAGCTGATTCTCCAACAACAAACTGGTCCTTAATTACAAAAAAAAAGACCATGCTGTTTTTAAGCCACCAACAGAAGAGGAAAATTCCACCCTTTGTCATCAGAAATGGTCAAGGACATAACCTTGGATAGGTGAAGATCTTCAGATACCTTTGAGATTCCTTATCTTTTGCACCCCATGTTGACAATCTGGTGTCCATAGTTAACAGAAGACTGGGTTCCCTGTACTGGCACAGGAACAATCTCACTGAGGATGCTAGGGCCTTGTTGTGGCCAGCTCCATTCTGTCACTTATAGATTATGGTCTCCCTGTCTATGCAGATGCCTGTAACATGGTGCTAAACGAGTAAAGCTGATCTATAATTAGGTAAGCTACTTTGTACTTGGTACAGATAGCTGCACTCATAGTTGTACCTCTTAATGCACTCACTAACTGGCTACCTTTACCTAACTGAATAACTCTCAGACCTGTTTGCTAGCTAAAAAGGCACTCTTGGGCCTAACACTCATGCATTAACAAACTGCTTTCACACCATCTCCAACCAGTATAACACTAAGAACATGGTCAGGAATGACCATAAACCTCCAATGAATTCCCCTATACACTTTTGCTACTGCCAGCTTGGTTCACCTTTAGGTGAACTAACCTCGTAGAACAACTTTGTAAATAATGTATGATACCTGAAGTTGGATTTCTCCACTTCCTATGGTAACACAGGTATACACCTCCTGCTGGTTTGTGTGATTGGTTGCGTTGCCCTGGTCCTTCCCCTACTTGCATGTATGTGTGTGTGTGGTGGTGGTGGAGGGAATGTGGAGTTACGGTTTTCAACCCTAACACCGAATTTCCTCACTTTTGTTACTGTGGAACAACCCTAACTGTTGCATTAACGCAGTTTTGCAAAAGAATTTCTTACTTTGAAACAGCATAGGTAAGTACATTGTCGCGAGTTGGTCGGGCACTCACCAACTTGCACTTTTCCATAGTATCGCAATATAAGTAGTGATCATATGTATTGTGGGTGGGCTCCATGCTCCCATCACATTGCCCAGCACTGCGAATAATATAAATGTGTCATACCTTTTGACCTGTCCTATACATTATAATGGAATCTTCCTACGCACTCCCTAAATGTGCTCACCATAGTTTTCACAATGCACATAAACAGTTTCCCATTAACTATAATGAACATGCACCACAATTCAGAAACCATAAAGGCCAGTGATCTGAAAATTGTCACAGTCGAAGATCTATGATTAATCTTTCTACATTCCAAATTCCAGGTAAATTGGATGAACGGTTCAAAAGTTACTGAAGCAGAACAAACCAAATTTCTATTCATCGGAGTGGCATAATTACGCACCTCTTTGAGATTTACACACCGCACCACTGCAAGGCATGTCCAGGGCACTAGGCTACCTACCCAATAAATTGCAAGTCAATAGCAGCACGCTAATCCATTGGGAAAAACATCAACTATGTCAGTCAATATCTCCCCAATGTATTAATTTTGTAGCACCTAAACAGCATACTTCACAGCTGTAGGACATCCCTCAACACCCTCTGAATTTCAAGTAAAAGACCAACCCATTTAAGAGATATTCAATTTAAAAATTTGTGCACCTTTAATTATTCTTTTGTTGCAAGAATCGTCCATGACTGCCATGAAATGGTGGACTTCATGGCCAAAATGGAAAGTAATTGGCCGACCTGGGTCGAAAAAATCTTTGACCGTGGGGGCAACTTCAAATGGTAATAACTCTGGAACAGAACCATATGTTTTCACCAAACAAAAAGTGGCATGTTCCTTGAAGAAGGGCTGTCTACAACCCAAGCTTCAGACCAATCAACCACACAATGGTTGCACAGCACCACGGGCAACACATTGCTAAAAGTAGCAAACACTATATTTTTGTCACTGCCAGTAAAAACTGTATGTCCGACTGAAATGAAAATGTGCAATATACATAGTAAATGGTATGTGGTGGTGCTGCCCATGTCTGCATAATAACTGTAAATAGTAACGCTTAACGCCAACAGTAACGGTAGGGTGACTGAAAGCAAACGCTTAATGGTAACTGTAATGCCAACACAAATGTGAATGCAAATGCAAATGCTAACTGTTACGGTAGCGCTAAACAGAAATGCAAACAGTAACGGTATTGGTGACGTAAATGCAACATGAAAGCAAATGGTAACGGTAATATAACCACAAATACTAACAGTAACAGTAATGGTGATGCAAACATAAATTGAAATGCAAACGGTAACGGAAACTCAAGTACAAAGACAAACCGTAATGCAAACGGTGATGGAAACGCAAATGAAATGCAAATGCAATGGTAATGCAAACGGCAAACGAAGACAGAAATGGTAAAGGTAATTGTGACACAAAAGGAAACAGTAAACAAATTGTAACAGAAACGAATCGCAAACGTAAATGCAAAACAATAATGCAAACCATAAAGCTAACATTGATGGAAATGCAAAGTGAAGCGGTAATGGTGGACGTAAACGTAAACATTAACACAAATGGTAACGCAAACGCAAACATTGACGGTAACTGTAATGCTAACATAATTGGAAATGCAAAGTGAAGCGAAGCGGTAATGATAACGTTAACATTGACGCAAACGTAGGTGCAAATGCAAACAGAACGCAAATGCAAGCAGAAACGCAAATGCAAACTGGAACTGTAACAGTGATGCAAACGGAAATGCTAATGCAAATGGTAATGGAAATGCAAGCACAAACATAAACATGAACGGTAATGCTAACTGTAACACTAACGTTGACAGAAATGCAAAGCGAAGTAGTAACGGTAACTCTAACAGTGACGCAAATGTAAATGCAAATGCAAATAGTTATGCAAACGTAAGCTCAAAAGGAAATGCAAATGGTAATGGAGATGCAAACAGAAATGCAAACGGTAACGGAAACGCAAGCACAAACATAAACGCAAAAGGTAACGCTAACCTATTTTTTGTGCTGTGAGTAGAATTGTGATTGCTTTTTGCTGGCTTCACTATCTGCAAAGTTTAGTGCATAGTGGGAGAAGGGTGCTAATGGTCTGACCAGGGACCTCAGCTACCTGATTGTTTCTGGAAGGCACAGGCTGGTCCCACCCTCTCTGCCCCTCACACCAGCTGCCCCAGGACTGTGATTTCCTTTATACCAGGGGTTCTGACATCACTTCCCCAAACGGGCAAAGGACATGCACCTGCCATAGCAGAAGCAGACATACAGGAATGGAACAGCTGCAAGTGAAGAGGTGACTGCTATCTCAGTAGAAGGGAAGTAACTGCAAATCAATGAGCTTTCATTGTTACTTCTTTGCATTGCTATTTGCATTGTGAAAAGGAGGAGTAGGAGTTTGATGAAGGTTGTGCAATAGTTACTTAAAGTCTCTTTTTGGGTGTGGACAAGATGGATAGGAATGTAAAAGCAGTTGCTTAATCTAGCTAGACATGTACGACAAAGGGGTAAGGGAAATTAAGAAAAGGAGAAGAATGTTTGCACTGATAGAGAGGGAGAGGGAGACTTGGGGAGTGTTTGATATCCTTCATCTGGATGGGTGGTGGTTGCTGGTGGCAACGAGAGCAATGGGTAGGTTGGCTGCAACAACTGTGATTGCTGCAATGTCCACCTCTCCTCTGCCATGACATGCCAGGAGTGGACTGGAGTACCCCAACAACCAGGAATAGAAGGGAGCAAGTACTGCTGGATGCCTTCCAGGACAGCTTCCTGCTGCAAATGGTCAGTGAACCAACCAGGTTAGGGAATACTCTTGACCTTGTGCTGTCAAATGGGGAGTTTGTAAGAGAACTTACGGTGGAAGAGCTGCTGCGGTGGAAGGGCAGTAAGCGGAGCCAAGGCATCTACGGAGCTCAGGCTGGCACAAGGCATTAAGAAGGGGGAGAAGGACTTCTTTAGGTACAACAGGGAGAAAAGGAGCTGTAAGGACCACATAGTAAGAATTAGGAAGGAGGGGGGTTGGGTGGAAGCAGGGTGTGATAAGGCAGAAGAGCTAAATGATTACTTCTGCTCGGTATTTACTAAGGAGAAGAGGGGGTGATACCCAAGATGGGAGGAATGGCAGAAACGAGGGAGGAGGTGACAGATGGGGAAATCAGGAGGGCAGAGTTCAAGCGGGTTTGAAGCCACTGAGGGTGGACAAGGCACCAGGCCCAGATGGCATCCACCCCAGGGTACTGAAGGAGCTGGCAGAGGTCCTTGTGGGAACTTTGGCAGACCTATTTAATGCTTCACTACACTCAGGGTGTGTACCTCAGGACTGGAGGATGGCTCATGTGGTGCCCCTCCACAAAAGTGGCCCCAATGATGAACCAGTGAACTACAGAGCCTCACATCCATTGTGGGTACGCTAATGGAGACTATTCTGAAGGAGAGGCTGGTGGCCTTCCTAGAGGCCAAAGGACTACATGACAGCAGACAGCATGGCTTCATACATGGCAGATCCTGCCAAACCAACTTGGTGGAGTTCTATAACTGGGTAACTAGGCAACTGGACTGGGGCCATGCAGTGGATGTCCTGTATCTGGACTTCAGTATGGCATTCGACTTGGTGCCACATGGGAGGCTGGGAAGTAAGTTAGAAGGCACAGGGGCAGGTGCAAAGCTGATGAGATGGGTAGGGAACTGGCTTCAGGGAAGGCAACAGAGGGTGGTGGTGGGTGGGGAGCTCTCACACCCAAGGGTAGTGACGAGTGGTGTTCCACAGGGCTCGGTGTTGGGACCAATGTTGTTTGGCATATTCATTGCAGACATATCATTGGACATCAAGAGCAAGCTCAGTCTGTTTGCTGATGATACCAAGATGGGAGCAGTGGTGGACGACCTAGAGGGATGGCAGGGGTTGCAGGATGATCTGGCAAAGCTTGAAACCTAGTCAGACACCTGGCAACTGGAGTTTAATGCCAGAAAGTGCAAGGTGCTGCATTTTGGGGTGGAGAACCAAAGAAGGAGTTACTAGCTGGAGGGAGTGCAGCTAGCCCAGATAGAGGAGTAGAAGAAGGATCTGGGGTGCTCATTACAGGGTCAATGAACAACTCGGTACAATGTAGGAAGGCAGTTGCAAAGGCCAACAAAATGCTGGGTTGCATTGCAAGGGGTATATCCTTGAGGAGGAAGGAGGTGATTCTGCTGCAGCATAGGTCATTAGTTAGACCACACCTGGAGTACTGCATGCAGCACTGGTGCCCATATCTAAAGAGGAACATTAAGTTACTGGAGGGGTTGCAGCACAGGTGACAAAGATGATCAAGGGGCTGGAGGACTCATCATTGAGAGGAGGCTGAGGGAGTTGAACATGTACTCGCTGAGAGGAGGGAGGGGACATGATTGAAACCTTTAAGTACATGAAAGGAATAAACAAAGGCAGGTACAGAGGGCTGTTCAAAGTAAGGGAGGGAGGGATACCAGGGGCCATGATATGAGACTGGAGGAGGAAGGTTCAGGAGGGAGATGAGGAGACACTTTTTTACAGAGAGGGTGGTAGCTGGGTGGAATGCGTTACCTACAGAAGTGTTATCCAGTAGAACAGTGGACTGCTTCAAAAGGGGATGGGACAGGACAAGGGGGAGGGTCAATGGAGGGGAAGGGTGGAAGGGAGGGGCAGCTGCAGAATAAGGGGTGCTAACTGCACATTCGAGCAGACTTGATAGATCTCTAGGCCTTTATCTGCTGGCAAATTTCATATGTTCATATATTCATTACCATAATATTAACGTTGACGGAAATGAAAACTGAAGTGGTAATGGTGACACAAACATAAACAGAAACACAAACGGTAATGCAAACATAAGCACAAATGCAAATGCAAATGGTAATGGTAACAGTGATGCAACCAGAACCACTTAACGGAAGTGTTAACAGAAATGCAAGTTCAAATGTAAACGCAAACGGTAACACTAAACGAATGCTAATGTTGATAGAAATGCAAAGTTAAGCTGTAACGTAACAGTGACGCAAAGATAAACGCTAATGCAAATGGTAATGCAAACACAAATGCAAATGCAAACACAAACGGTAACACTAACAGTGATGCAAACAGAAACGCTAATGCAAATGATAATGGAAATGCAAGTGCAAATACAAATGCTAACGGTAAAGGAAATGCAAATGCAAATAGTAACACAAATGGTAATGATAATGCAAACAGAAATGCAAAAGTAAACAGTAACACAAATGAAAATGCAAACACAAGTGCAAACGCCATCGGTAATGCACACGGTGATGCAAACGGCAACACTAACGAAAATGGTAACGGAAATGCAAACGGTGATGGTACCGCAAATGCAAACGGTAATGGTAACGCCAACAGTGACGCAAAGGTTAACAGTAACACAAAAGGTAATGCAAATGCATGCGCAAACAGAAATGCAAATGGTAACGCACACGGTGATGCAAAGAGGATGCAAATGAAAATGGAAATGCAAGCAGAAATGTAAATGCAAAGAGTAACAGTAATGCAAACGCACACTCTTTGTGTCCCAAAAAGGTAGATTCGGAAGCACAGTGAATACAAAGAATGTGGGCATAATAATGGCCCTCAGACCAGAAAATGAGCACTTGGAATACTAAATGGCTTATATCTCAGGAACCGTACGATGTAGAAAAAAAATTAAAATCTCATATTATTTATGACTTTCAAGGCTAGTTTGATGCTTAGCCCCCAAGTAGGGGGCTAAGCACTTCTGTGACGAAAAGTCTGTATCTTGAACAGTTTTCGAGATATGGGACCTGAAAGGCGCAGCGGATGCCGTAATGTTATCCTATGGGAAAAATTGTCAATTTCGGAGTGCCATAACTTTGCAACCCAGTAATATTTTGGCGCCAAACCACCAAAAGGCACATCTGTGGGATGTTTGCCTTCTTCCCTGCAAATTTCAGCCCAAAAGACCAAACTGTTGTTTTGAAGCAGGGTGGCAAAGAATTCCTATTGTTTTGGCCATATTTTTGCAAATTATTGTCGCAAATCACGACACTTTTGCAAAAAAAAATCACGAAAGTGTCGTATTTGCGAAAGTGCTTTGCGACACTACTTTTTACAACATTTTTAAAAACATATTTCTGGGGTGTTTTACTCCCCAAAAAAGACACGGCTAACATCCTCAGGACTCGACTAGGTGAACACAACAAGAATTATGTCCCTAGAGGGTCCACAATTTAAACGGTAAGCATTTTTCTGAGCTGTAACTGAAAACAAAATGTCTGATTTGCTAAAGTAAAAGGGTAATTTGAGACAATAAAAACTGCATTTGCGACAGTGTCGCTTAGGTTGTTAACTTTTCCCATAGACTATAATGGGAAACAGTTTTTTTAATGACTTTTGAACCTTTTAATATTTTTTCCTGAAATCTTCAAAAGGCACATCAGGGAGCCCAGCTGCATGTTCCCTAAAGTTTTTGGACTGATCATGCAAACCATGCGGGCTGCAGGCATGAGCAAAGAAATGCACAAAAATTCATAATTTATGCATTTTTTGGCATGCTGTAGCTCTGCAACTGTATGTCCGACATGAGATCTATGGTACCAGACTGTGCTTTCCAAATTTCAGGCAAATTCAGTTATTAAGGTGCAAAATTTGAGATTTAACCTTAAACGGGGTTCTCAACCCTAACTATAGTGGCGCTACTGTGCCACTATTATATATATATATATATATATATATATATATATATGTGTGTGTATTATAGGGGCGCGGTCGCGCCCATATATTTAGGCTTATGATGGCACTTCTATGTTAAACATGAAATTTTGCACATTAATAACTTTGGACCCGTTAAACGGATTTGCATGAAAATTGGTATGCATGGTGGAGCATGGTAGATCTCTGGACTTGCCAAGATGCATTTTGGTTGGACTTATGGTGTGGGTGCACCAAAACTTTGAAAAATGCGCTTTTCGCCAGTTCTGTGGGTAGTTTTTTGGATTTTGTCCGTGGTGCTGTGCAGCTGTAGTGTGGTCTGCTGGTCTGAAACTTGGCAAGTAGAAAGAGCATGGGTCAAGGAACGTGCCACTCTGTTTGGTGAAAAAATATTAATTCATTCAAAAGTTATTAAACTTTTTAGCTCCCATTATAAGTCTATGGGCACATTTATATTGTTATTTTGCGAAATAAGAATGGGGTTTTGGCCATCATGATCAAACAATTTGCAGACTCACGATCAAAGAATCCTTGATCGTGAGAAATGTTTTGATGGCGACAGTTGCCATCTTGTTTTCAGTTTGGGGTTGGAAAAAAAGTAAACATTTCACCCCACGGGTGACTTATGAAATAATTGAGGCATGGGTTTAGATCAGGGGACTTCCCTCTATCTAGCCATGCCTCTGGTTTATTTTAGTTTTGTCAAAAAACAGCCTTTTACATTTTTACAATCTTCAGCCATGGCTCGCTAACGATCTTCGGCCGTGAGCCTGCAAAATCTTCTGCCGCGGTAGCGGCTGATTATTTTGCAGCCTCGCAGTCAAAGATTGTTAGCGAGCCATGACATGCACACCTTACACCTTACAAAAGTCCAGGGTCCAGATTCAAACCTCAGTAACAAGAACTCAGCCGGAGTGCTGCAGGAGGAAAAGAAAAAGAGTTTAAGTGTCAGGTAGGTGGTGGAGTCGTTGAGAAAAAGGGAGGGGAAAAACTTTAGCTTGAGGGAGCTTGGCTGCTAACTGAGAGACAAGCCCGAGGGTAGCAGTGTCAGTGGCTCAGCAGGTAGCACACTCACCTCTGAGGCTGGGAGATCAGAAGGCTGTGGGTTCCATCCCCACCAGGCACTTGGGTTAATATCCCAATACTGACACTGCAGTACAGCATGAGGAGGGTGCTGCCCTCCTGAGGTGCTGTCTTTCAGATGAGACTTTAAGCCGAGGTCCCATCTGCCTGTTCTGGTGGTAGTTCAGGTGGATGTTGAAGATCCCATGGTACTTCTTGAAAAGAGTAGGAGAATTTCCCTGGTGCCGAGGCCAAATTTCCCCGCATTCACTAAAATACCACCAACAGCTTAATCTGGTTCAAAGTCAGTTGGCATTCATCTGTACCTACCCGGATCGGTGCCTGAAAATAGGCAGAATTTGTCTAGTGCACTTACCCGTCAACAAAACTAAATAAAAAAAACTCATGTTCCCTGCTTAAAATTAAAATACGAGCCCTGTGGACAATTCTGAGAAGGTGGTGGGAGGGACTCTGTAGCTTTAAGCCCCGAGCTAAAATGTGCACAACTCACGGAGCACAGCTAACAGAAAATTACTCCCTGGGGTCCAGTTTTGTTTTGGTAAGCAAAGGGTTTAATTCAAATTAGAGCAGACAAATTGACTTGTAATACTTCAGTGGACAAATGAGGAATTTGGTCCAATTTTGTGCTGCAAGTAATTAATTAATTATACTTTGCTGACCAGCATGCATTTACAAGCACATTTCTAGCTGTTAGAGAATCAGCAACACAGTCACAGTTTTAATGGTGCAATGCCTCAGGTACAGCCAACGGACAACCCCAACGTATCACCTCCTCAGAGATTTTTTAGGGGGCAGTGCTGGATTGTGAGCATACCATGTAAATAGTGAACACAATTAACAAAGTTGTAACTGACAATAGAAAACTGACATTTAAAGAGCCGGTGACATGATCTGTCATACTTTACTTCATTAATTAGGATTCATTCAACAGATAAGATATTTCTTTGTGTTTTTATATTTTATTAGTCGTTTTGTTGTTTTTTTCATCCATTTTTCAGCTGTGGTTAACAGGCACGTTCATGCTGATGTCCAGCCCTGGCTCAGGAATGCTTAATCTGATGGTGTCTTGTATGGGCTGTCCCAGTCTGAAAGAAAGTGTGAAGTGCAGATCTTTGTTGGTTTCTCTTTTATTAAAACTTGTGGTCTCCATGCATTTAGCTCCAATACAGACTCCCATCACTTTGTGACATACAAGTGCTCCCCCTCTTCCAAAAGCTAGTTCCATGATTACTTATTTTTCAGAACTTTTATATTGTGGAGTGTGCTTGCCTGGTGGGCTAGGATTTTTCCTATAAATGTAACCATTCTCCCGTCCTATTTTTGGCACTGTTTGTTATCAGCTGGCAACTGAGCAAAAAGAATCAGATCAAGTAATGTCACGGTATTGCAGCTGTGTTACCATCAGGCACTAAAACGTTATTTTACCCACTGATTTTGAGAATTAGCTCTGGCTATGAGCATGGCGATGCATGCCCCAGTTAATATTTGCTCTGAACCAAAGCTGCAATTTACAAGTAAGGTTGTGAAATAGGCATCAGCGCTAACAGAATTCACATGATGTGTTGGAAGCCATGATCCCAAGGGGTGCTGGTCTCATTCAGGCTGTGAAGCATGCTTTGTGGGTGTGTGATTAGACAGATGATGTTTGCCCTTCACATACTGTAACTGTGACTATCAAATGGCCATACGTGCTGTTCACTTTTTCGTGCCCGCAAGTCAGTACATGACTGTTCTGTTAGTTGTTCTATCAGCTTGGCAGGGAAATGTTACTGTAGTCAAGGACAATTACAGTACTCTCTGATCTGTTATACTGAGAACCTCCAAGTGAAAATGCAGTCAGCAAACAGTGTTAAAACTGCTCAGTTATACAGTAATATAAATATCAAATCAGACCAGAAATAGTTCTTTTTCTGGCTGTGTGACTGTGCTACCACAGGTGAGCAGTGAATTTTCTTGGCCAGTACCTGTGTATTGCTGCCATCTCACAGACCCTAGATGAAACCTGCAGGCTGCTGTAATTACTGAACCCTGTGCAGCTTGCAGGTTTGGGCCTTGGACCTGAAGCGCTTTATTCTGTGCTTGCAGTTTGGTACAGTTGACAAGTCAATCTATGACTGTCAGGCGACCTATTTTCTATCTCACAGTGTTGCATTTTCTGTGTGCTTGCTACAATAGCATTCGCAGTTTGCATAATATTTTTCCAAAGTTAACATCTGCAACCTGCAAGCTCAGGTGCCATGCAGTTTGTGCCACCTTCTCATTTTTAGTACACTGGTCCCATACCACACCACCAATCCATGTTGGTACCACTGCGCATCAGACACCATAAAATGGTAACTTTACCCATGGGCTCATTTTGAGTGCTGCTATTGCGGTTTGGGTTGCCAAATTAAAATCAGGTGCAATGATTGCTGATCTGTGTGGCTCCACACCCCAACCCCACCAACTTACCTACACCATGTAGTTTTGCACACCTTCCCCTTGTCGTAAGAATTACAATAATTATTTTATTTATAGGCCTCAGCCAAGAATTAGAACACACAATTGACATCTCTCTCTATAATAATGTTTGTCACCACTACTTTGTTCTACATTATCCCCTGGTTCTACATAACAGTTTGTTTCAGTGCACCTCACCTAATCACACCCCATGCTCATGCCCCATAACACTATATCTAAACAAGGCCAATTTCAGTTTTTGGTGCTTCATTACTAACTGCTGTGTTACACACCACTGAAATGACTGTGTTGAGGATGGATCACCTCAGACACAAGACAGTCTAACTGATGATCACAAACTAAGTTTGTCTGCATTGTTTGCTGGCACTGTGATTCAGGATTGAATATGTGTGCATTTAGTAAAAGCAAACAGAGCAAACACACAGGTTGTACTTCTAATATATAATTGCAAAGTAGTGCACACGTCCATGCAAATTAGTTGTAGTGAAGTAGCACAGTCTGTTTAACATTGTACCCAATAGCTTTGTATGAAGTCGGAACCATCCATTGATTCTCCTGATACAAAATGGTCACCCAGGGTATAATGAGTTAAAATACAACATCTTTATAAATGTAATCAGTGTTGGTGATTTTACTAATATACTGTATATTTTTTGTGACATTCTAAGCAGTTATTTAGATGTCACTGTAACTTGTGTTTCTGTCTATTTATGTTGCAATGGACCCAAATTTCCTCTAAGTGAAAAGGCAGTCAGCGAACAGTGGCAAAAACTATTCAGTTGTACAATGATATAAATATCAAACCAGACTAGTATTAAATGTGTTGTTTCTGCCTGCCTGATTGTGCTACTATAGATAAACAGTGAATACAGCTGCCCTTGCCTGTATATTGGTGCTATCTCACAGACCCTAGATGAAACCTACAGGCTGCTTTAATTATCGAGTTCTGTGCAGCTTGCAGGTTTCAGCTACAGGCCTGGAGCTCTTTATTCTGTGCATGCACTTGTGCATTATTGGCAAGTGAATCTATGGCTGTCAGGTCATCTTGTTGTTTTTTTTCATCACATAATCTTTTATTTTCTGTATATTGGCTAAAATTGTAGTGGCATTTTTTGTGATATTTTTCCAAATTTGACATCTTCAACCCACAAACTCATATGCCATGCAGTTTGTGCCATCTGCTCATTTAGAGTGCACCAGTCCCTCACCACACCACCAATCCATTTTTGGTATGGTTTACTCCTGGGCTCATTCTGAGTGCCGCCATTGCAGTTTGTGTTCTGTCTAAGTCTAGACACATATGTGCATGATGACCTCTGTCAAAGCAGCGCATACTGTGCCTAATTATAGCCAGCACTGGTGGAGAGCATATGCACAATCAGCACTAGTTAACGTAAATGCAAAATGCGGTTTCCACTATAAGTTCATCCTGTAAAATTAGTAAGTGGCTCTCTAGAAATAAAGGACACTTCAGATTGGAATCATACTTATTAATGATTAGAGATCCAATCAAAAGGAAAACAATCACCAGATTCCGGTTTGAATATTAGGATAGTGAAAGGCTCAGGAATTTTTATAAATCAGAGAATAATAAATGTAAATGTAAGCTTGGAGAGGATGATCCGATGCATTTGTTATTGTTGTGTCCATTATATAATGACGAACCAAATATATACTTAGGAGAAGTTCTAGCTGAAATTCTCCTATGGAGCCTATATATGTAGTTACTCAACTGCTGAAATCCCAAAATAGAGATGTACTAGAGAAATTAGCTGCATTGTGCAAGAAAAATAAGTTAAAATTACACATTAACAATCAAACGCATAACAAGGAACGAAATGAAAATCAAATGGAAAACTAATAATTGTCTAAGTGAAATATCATATCAATGCTGTGAATTATAAACTATATGCCTCGTGGAAAACTTTTATAAAGAACAGACACTTTTACTATTGTAATGAAAAATATTGTGCTATTATATGAAATATTGTACAATATGTTTGTTACTATATATCTATATATTATAGGAGTGCATTCATGCCCTGTATTTAGGGTTATGAATGCACTTCTATGTTAAACTCGAAATTCTGCGTGTTGATAACTTTGGACTAGCTCAATGGATTTGCATGAAATTTTGTATGTGTGGTGGCGGATGGTAGATCTCTTGATCTGCTAAATTTTCTTTCAGTCAGACTTACGTTTTTTGCGCACCAAAATGCTAAAAAATGCACTTTTCACCAGTTTATTGGGGAGTTTTTCAGATTTTGTCTGTGGCGCTGCATGGCCGGTAAGATTTTGTCTGTGGCGCTGCATGGCCGGTCTGTAACTTGGCATGTAGAAAGAGCTTTGGTCAAGGAACATGCCATTTTTTGTTTGGTGAATCAATATTAATCCGTTCAAAAGTTATTAAACGTTTTAGCTCCTGTTATAAGTCTATGGGAAAATTTATATGGTTATTTTGAGAAAGAAGAATGGTGTTTTGGCCATCTGGTCACTCCTCATGATCAAAGAATTTGCAGGCTTATTATCAAAGAATCTTTGATCACGAGAAATTCTTTGATCGCGACAGCCGCCATCTTGTTTTCATTTTGCGGTCAGCAAAAAACAAATATCTCAGCTCAGGGGTGACTTCTAAAGTAAAACTATGATGGCCTTTGTGCAGGGGTCTTCCCTCTATACAGCCACAGCTGTGGTTTCTTGTAATTATATCAAAAAATAGAGTTTTAAAGTTTTAAATTCTTTGATCGAGGCTCGCTGACAATCTTTGATCACAAGATTGCAAATTCTTTGATCATGAGATTTTTTGACTGTGTTCTTTGATTGCGAGGGAGGGACCAGATGGTCAGATTTAAAAATCAAATATCTCAGCCCAGGGGTGACTTATGAAGTCAAACTAGGATGGGTTTTGCTCAGGGGGCTTCGTTTTATCGAGTCATGCCTGTGGTTTACTGTACTTCTCTGAAAAAATTGAGTTTTAACATTTTTAATCCTTTGACTGTGAGCCTGCAAATTCTTTGATTGTGAACCTGCAAATTCTTTGATCGTGAGATTCTTTGATCATGATCCTGGTTCGTGAGGGCGTGACTAGATGGTCAGATGTTTCAGTTGAAAAAAATTAAATATCTCAACCCAGGGGTGACTTCTGCACTCAAACTAGGATGGGTTTTGTTCAGGGGGCTTCGTTCTATCGAGTCATGCCTGTGGTTTAATAGGGCCCTATGCTCCCATCAATATGCACTCCCACCAATACATACAATATTCAGTATTTGTACTGTTATGTTCGGCAGAAATTTGCAAGTTGGTGGAGCGCTATGCTCTCTCAAAAAGTAAGGAAATTCTATGCAAAAAACATTGTTAATGCATCATTTAGGGTTAAAACATGAAAAGTCAGGAAATGAGAACTTCAGAGTTTCCCCTCTATCCCCCCCTCCTTTGTGTACCTCCCCCATCCTCCTGAGATTGACAGACTCCGGGGTGTGTCATTGGGGTTGTGAGGCCTAAATGTCACCCCATTCTTCTTTACTGTGGCAAGTGAACCTCTCCTCCCTGTACCATTTCCTCAGCCAGTAATTAAAATCCTCTATTCTTCTTTTCCTGGCCATGCTGGCCCTTTATACTGGTATCACCTCTGAGAAGGCAAGCAAACTTGTTTCCTCCCTGCAGATCTTCCCTAACTCCCCGAACCTGCTTTGCACTACCTCAACCTCCTCCAAACTAGGTCATTGGTTCCCACATGTATAACTAAATTAGGTTTTCCTCCAATCTCCCATACTATTTCCCTTAATCTTGGGCCAACCTTTCTCACTGTCATCCCTGGCATACAAACCTCCCTTCTGCTTACATTTGGGTTCCTTTTCCTTCCTCAGTTAATACCCTAATTATGGAGTACCCTATGATTGCCACCTTTCCAACCTCTTCACCCAAGCTCCCCATCGTTCCTTTCTTACCGCTAGCACTGTTTCCCCACCTAACTGCTCCTCCGCAACCTGATGAACTTATCTCTGCATCCACTATTTATCCCCCTAGCTGTTTTTTAGTCTCCTACTCTTCCCTTTCCCTTCTTACTATTTTTGTTTGCTTCCACATTTCCTTCCCCTCTTCCTTTCCTCTTCTCTCCCTCCATTCTCCATTTCTTATTGGCTGCCTCCTCTTCCCTGCCCACCCTGACTACTTTCCTCTCCCTTCCCCTGTACTCCTACTTTTAGCCCTGGCTCAACCTGACCTCTAACCTCACCTTCTACTGCCCCTTCCCTCCTTCCAGATAGTGGTGCAAATCTATTCAATAAACATACCCTTTCAGAGTTTCCACCCTGATGCTGCCCTCACATTCCAACCCCTACCCCTTACCACTTGCCATTCTTCCACCCTTGGCTCCTGGTGCTCTGAGGGAAGAGATACTCCTGTATAGGGGTGGTTCTCTACTCCCTTCCACTGCCTGATGCCCTCGCTCCCCTAGGCACCATCCATCAGCCTTTCCCTCCACTTCCCTGTTCCTCTGACTTCCACAACATCCTCCCCAGCTCCCATCTGAGCAGCCTTATTTCACCCTTAGCTGCTCCAGGCTGTTACACACTGGACAGATCTCTTTATTCCACATCATCCTCAGGAATACTGCTGTCCCACAACTATTGCAGTTTACCACCCTTCCACTCTCCTGCTTACCATACATGCACATATTCTCCCACATCCTCTGGCCCAGATTCTACTAGCCTCCAGTTAGAGTATACATAAATATAAAATACAAAATTATACATTTCTATTTCACTTTTTTATATAGCTTTTACCAGCCAAATGTAAAAGCAAATCTCAACACTCTAGAACTCAGTGGGCTGCTACTTCAGATGTTCTGTCAGAACTAGAACACTGTGCCTGGAATGCTGGCTCTTAGTAACAGCCTGATTTTAGCTAAAAAATATGGCAATAGTGGAGATTATCAGACCACTGATGGACCTACACTATTAGTGTAGAGCTCAAGTTACGCTACTTTCTCAAATTGGCCTTTCAGTTATTTTTTATTAGTTTATTTGAGTGTGGGGGCTTCGGCACCCACACGCCCCCTTTAAAAAACAAGAGGGGTGTGGGGGTGAAGCCCCTCAAGTCAAACAAACAGATAAAACCAAAATTAACAGCAAACACAAACATGCGCTGTATTCACCAAAGCTTTATGCTACACAAGAAGTGATGGTCCAATAATCTCCACTATCGCCAAAAATATTTTCAATAAATGCCTTTTTTAAAACAAAAATGATCAGTCCAGAAACCCCATCAACAGTGACAAAGTCACTGTACCACATAATCAACAGGTCACCACACAGCAACAAGCCAGCTAATCCTGGTGACAAGGATAACCTACAAAAGGCACAAACTGCCTAACTACTATATATAAACAATATGAAACTCACACAAGATGTGATTCACCACAGAAAAACATGCTGACTATGCTATTCCCAACCAACATGAAACACACAAATCCCACACCTTCCTGTAGGCAACAATATCCTCCTTCTCAATCCACAAACAGTACACAAAACATATTTGAAAATTAGAGAAAATATAAAAATGTTCACTTAACTATGGGAGCTCCTCACAGACACAGCCACTCTGCTGCTGCAGCATTCTAAAATTGAAGACATCCTATTTCATCATGGAAAAAACACAAAGGATCCTTCATGCAAAAGAAAATCAGAAAAAACAAGTCCAGATTTTTTTTTGTAGGAAGGATTCTTTCCGTATGTTTTTTTTTTATTATTCATACAAAAAAGGATGCCCTCATACAAAAATTATTTTGGACTTGAATTTTTTCCAACTCTTTTTTCGTATGAAGGGATTATTTTTCATATGTTTTTTCATTCATTCAAAACAGAATGCCCTCATACAAAAAAGATTTTGGATTTAGTTTTTTTCCCATTTCTTTTTTCATATGAAGGAATCTTCTTTCTTATGACTTTTTTGTTCATATGAAAAAGATTCCTTCATATGAAAAAAGAATTTGGACTTATTTTTTTTTCCCCACATTTCAACTTCAACAAGCCATAACTCCCTCAATATCTGAAGTTAAGGGACATGGAAACATAGACTTTGACACCAGATAAGGATCGCTTTGCCCACCCAGCCTGCCCGTTTCCATACCTATTGGGTAAGCTGCAGATCCTAATTAACCAACAGCCTATTTCTTCCTAACCCCCACCAGAATTGCCTTATGTCTGTCCCATGCATTCTTGAATTCCCTGACTGTTTTTGACTCCACAACCTCCTCAGGAAGGCCATTCCATGTGTTCACCACCCTTTCCATGAAAAAAATACTTCCTCTTGTTGCCCCGAGACATCCCCCCTTTATCTTCAAATTGTGCCCCTTTGTTCTTGCACATCTCTTTTTCTGAAAGATGCTACACTCTGGGACTTTGTTAATTTCCTTGAGGTACTTGAAAGTTTCCATCAGGTCCCTCCTCTCCCTCCTTTCCTCTAGGGTATACATATTAAGCTCCTTTAGTCTCTCTTCATATGGCTTCTGGTGCAGACCCTGCACCATTTTAGTTGCCCTCCTCTGGATTGCCTCCATCCTGCCAATGACCTTGTGGAGATGGGGTTTCTAGAACTGCACGCAGTACTTCAGATGGGGTCTCACCAACTTTCTGTACAAAGGGATAACATCTTTTGTTTTCTACTGGAGATAACTCTCCTGTACATCCCAGTATCCCCAGCCCTCCTTACTGCCTTCTCACATTGCTTGCTTACCTTTAGGTCATCTAATATGACTACCCTGAGATCCCTTTCTAGTTTTGTTGTTGTTAGTACCCCCACATTGTGTACTCTTCCCTTGGATTTATGTTTCCCAGGTGCATTACTTTGCACTTCTTTGCATTGAATTTAAGCTACCATACTTTTGACCATTCCTCCAACCTTGCCAAGTCCCTTCTCAACCTTTCCACTCCCCTTGTGTATCAACCCTGTTGTAGATCTTTGTGTCATCTGCAAAGAGGCATACTTTTCCTTCCTGTCCCTGCTCAATGTCACTTATGAAGACATTAAAATGACCGTCCCAGTACTGAACCCTGTGGTACCCACTAGTTATCCGTCCTTTATTTGGAGTGGACTCTGTTTACTATTATCCTCTGTGTCCTGTTGTTCAGCCATTTTTTTATCCAGACCACCACCCTGGGACCCACTCCCAGGCTGGCTAACTTGTTTATTAATCTTTTGGCAATCTATATATCAAAACAAATGTCTTAGTGAATGCAACAAGAATAAAACATTATACCCCCAACAATTTAGGGGCATATAGAAAACCACAAATATTAAAACATGAACATTTCCATAGGATAACATTGGTAGTTTAACAAGTTATACAACCAAGCAAACAAATTGATTTTTGGCAAAAATGTAAGTACAGGGTCCAGAGGGTGCTGCGTTTCCATACCAACATGGATGTATGCATGTATGGAGGGATGGAAGCACTTGGCCCTCTGAGCCCTGGACTTCCAAAGTCAATGGATATGTATGAGGATACAACTACAGTATCTGAAAAAGTAAGGAAAAACTTTATTAATGCACCAGTTAGGGTTAAAGTGACAAAAGTAGGGAAATGTGGTGTTAGGGTTCCCAACCCTAACACCCCACCCCCACCCTGCAGGCTGCAACAGGAAAAGTGATTATGGTTTCACCTCTCCTGAGTCTTCATAAATCAGGGGTGGGGTGTATCTTGGGGTTGTTAATGCTCAGCCTATTCTCATATACTGTACAATCTCAGCTCATTTACTGATGGAATGGAATGGGATGAGCATTAGGGTTGACAACCCCTAGGTACACCCCACACCTGATTTGTGAAGGCACAGGAGAGGCAAAACTGCAATGGTTTTTCTTGCTGCCTGCAGGGTGGGTAACTGGTTTTATTAATTTTTTATTTTTTTTTGCAGTGGATGGATAGATAGATAGATAGATAGATAGATAGATAGATAGATAGATGCATGCAAATATCAAGCATTGGTTGAAGAAATAGGAACTTACAGCTGAGACAGTAAGCAGCTATTCAAGGAAACAGCTGTATACCCATTAGGGTTGCTCAGATTTCAGATGTTAAATTCATAATCTTCTAATTCTGTTCCATTTTTAGAATTTCAGATTTTCGGAATTCACGTCTTAAAATCTAAAATCCTAAACACACTGACGGATGAGGATTTCAGATTTTAGAATCCAGTTCCACATCCAACTTCTAGTAACTTTTCTCCAGCTGGTAGATCACACAATTAATATGAATAGTCTGAGGTGACTAAAAAAGACATCCCCCTTCCCTACCATTGTCTTCCTTCCCAACCTTTAGTAACCAAGTGGCTGCACTGGTAGGGATGTAATCATATTTCAGAGTTTTGCAACCCAGGCTATAGTCTCCCTTGGTGCCTGCACTGCCTGTTCATCAATCAAAAGATTAAAAAAAAAACAGACAAGGTAGACATTTTAAACAATGACTTGTCATTTCACCCATGAAAGGCCCTGGCCCTGATCTGACTCGAGTGACCAGGCCATTCACCGTCCCTGTGTGACCTGGGAAATGGAGAGGCCAACTTAAACAAAACCCTGGATAAGCATTCCACCAGATACCTTACACAACGCAATGCTTAGTGGCTGCATTCAGGTTCTGTTTTCCAGTTGGTTACCTCAGTTTTCCCAGGGCACGCTGGGAAAGTGATGGCCATGCTGCCACCAGTCAGATTGGGCTGAGTGGCTGCTTTGTGTGTTCATCATGTTATTTATTTATGGTGGTGGTGGTGCTGGCTAAGGAAGAGACTGGACTGGCAGGCAGCAGCTGGTGGGGGGTTAACAAGAGCAATGAATGCAGCGTGTTTTTTCTGGCTGCTGCCCACAGTAGTGCCCAGCGTTTTGTTTTCAGGGTGGTGGTTAGGGGGCTGCACAGTGCTGCATTGCAGTTGTACATGTCCTGAAGAACTCTGACCTCTGGATGGAGCACTGCAGTTAAACAAGAAGCCAGCTCTATGGCTCCCATGTTTTCTATAAGTCTTCAGCAGCAGGTAAGGGAAGGTGGGGGGTTGTTTTTCAGCAATATAGGTTTAACAAGGGAGTCTGATGCAGCATCAGGAATTGTATTCTGAGTCTGAATCCAATTTTAATGCTTTAACTGGCAACAAAACATACTCCATTTCATGACTGGATTTTCTGGTAATCCAACAGTTGCTAATGGAGTGGATTTTGTAGCATGTGAGCAACCTTAATACCCATGTGATAGACACCTCATTTCAGGTAATTAAAAAACTTAAAGGTTGTCCTATAGGTACAGAGAATTCTGCCCAGGAAGGATTGAGCTGTAGCAGGATCCTGTAGCAGATGTGGGATGTTTTCTGGCTTGGGATTCATGGGAAGATGGTTAAAGATTCCCATAAACATAAGAAAGTAGTGAGGAGGCTGTGCCCAAAGAAAGCCTGTGCAGGTGTACCGGAGACACAGCTCCATTTTTTACTTTCTTCTCTGTTGGCTGTCTCCTTTTGGGACTGGTGCACACTAGCTAGATGGTGGCATGGACCCCTCTTGCTCGTACTAATTACCAGGAGGTGGCTTTCTGCCTATTTATAGTATGATAAAAATACTTTGCAACTTTGTATGATGTGTTGTAAATACTATTTATGACAGGCAAGCTGTGCCTTAACTATGCAATGGAAGTTATTACTCCTCAGATTGTTGGAGAAAATGTTCATAAAGCAGTATAGAAGATATATGACTCTGAAATGTCATCCTTAGCACACTGACCTGTTGTAAATGCTTGTATGAATTGCACATGTGAATTAAAAATGTAGTCGGATATGCAAATATCTGTGATGTCAGTTTTATTTATTTAATTATTTCATTCTTTGGAGATAGAAATACACAACAAAAAACGCTCTGATGGTAAAGTGCATGCTGGAAATATACCAGCTGATTACAAGAAAACAAATAACCTCATCACATGAGCAAATACTCAAAAAGCAGCTTTATTTAGAATTTAAAAAGCAAATGCCCAGCATAGCACCACAGCATCAGTGCACAATACCTCTACCGGTTTCGCACCTTGTGCACCATCAGGAGGCTGTCCAAGCATAGTAAAAGGACCTTTAAATACAAGAACATAGTACCAAACTTAAAGTGAAAGTGCATAATATATCCAAATGTGAACACATCACAATATATCACAATATAACTAAACAAGCATTTGTCAATGCCGAATGTTGCTTGCTTCTATGTGCTGTTTAGGTATTTGGAAGTCATTGGAGTGCAAATATTGAAAATTTGTGAACTTACGAGCATGCGAAGGAACTGCGCAACGTACGCTCGTAAAACAGTCATTTTTAGGAATTTTTTCACCAAATTTTCAACATAGCCATTTTAAGACCTCTGCTCATGAACAGTGTCACTGTGATTTTGTTAATGTGTCCCATACATTGAGTTTGCACACCGACTGCGCCATTGTGCGCTACATGGGAGGAAACACATTTTGGACAGGATGTGAAAAATGACAGCTGTGCTGCTCATAAGGAGGTGTGGTAAAATGGCAACGTTGAAAATCTGGGAAAATATTGAAAATTTAGAACTTACGAGCTTCGCGCCGGAACTGCGCAATGCACGCTTGTAAAACAGTCATTTTTAGGAATTTTTTCACCAAATTTTCAACATAGCCATTTTAAGACCTCTGCTCATGAACAGTGTCACTGTGATTTTCTTAATTTGTCCTGTACATTGATTTCGCACACCAACTGTGCCATTCTGCTGCCATATGCAGGAAACACATTTTGAGTGAGATGTAAAATGACAGTTGTACTGCTCATAAGAAGGTGTGGTAAAATGGCAATGTTGAAAATCTGGAGTGAAAATATTGAAATTTCGCGAACTTACGAGCTCATGAGAACTGCGCAATGCACACTCGTAAAACAGTCATTTTTAAATTTTGCACCAAATTTCAACATTGGGTTTTTGGGACCCCTTCTCATGAATGATGTCACTGTCATGGTGGTATTCAGGCCTGAAGGGTGATTTTGCGGTCACTGCGCAGTCACTGCGCGAAATCACCCTTCGGGCCTAAATAACGCCATGACAGTGACATCATTCATGAGAAGGGGTCCCAAAAACCCCATGTTGAAAATTTGGTGCAAAAATTCCCAAAAATGCCTGAGATATGCAACAAAGTTGAAACCCTCTATCTAGGCCATTATACAGCTTACCGGCATTTCCTCAGTTCGCGGTCGGCTTTGAAGAGTGCAGACGTGTTTCCGGTCCACCGAAGATCATCGCGCGGAGTCCGGAGGTAAGTATGGGGTGAGGGGGGTGTGGGGAGGCTGGGTGCGCAGTGGGTGGGTGCGGTTGTGGGAGGTGGGGTCGGAGATGCTCCGTGGGACCTGCTGCGTTTTTCAGGTTAAAATAAAAAGACGTTGTGGGATTGTTTGCCATGCTGGGGTGGGCTCCCAGCATGGCACAAGGACGCTGGGGAGGCATTCAGCTGACGGGGATTGGGCACCCCGTCAGCCTATGGACTGATTGCCACACTGGGGTGGGCCCCAGCGTGGCACCTACAACGGGAGAGACCCAGCTCAGCCGACGGGAATTGGGCACCCCGTCAGCTACACAGTACATGCGGGAGTGCACGCCTGCATGTGGGGAGCTATGCTTTATCTCTGCTCACTGAAGCGTAGCTCCCCTTTCAACTGAGTAACTGCATTTTGGAGTGTCATGACAGCTCCAAAATGCGATAGCTGAGGCCGTGCCTGCCAGCTCACTGACTGAATTTGAGAGGTGACTCACCTCCAATCTCAATGATGGCACTATGTTTCTTGCACATGCGCAAAGCAACATAAAAATGAATCCACACATATTCAGTTCATCAGATCCTAAGACATTATATACTATACAGGTAGAAAGGAATATCAGAACATATTTAGAACACATTTATCTGTCCCTCGTGGTCTTTGGGTAACAGTCAGAGTAGTAGGTACTTTAAATTCTCAGTCAATTTAAACAGTTCTGTAGCACCAGTATATTGTGTAAATATGCCCTAGAAAAAGGAGAAAAAAATGAAAACCCTTTTATATATACATTTTTTCTACATATGATATCAAGGGCAACAATCCACTATAATCAACTAACTTACTTTTTACACAGTTATACATAGTTATATCCAGAGCAGTTATTCACAAGGCATTATTCCCTCCTTTGTATACAAGGTATCAAATCAATTTGGTCATTTAGACCTGATAAATACATGGCCCCCAATGTAAAAATCCAAAAAGATTCTCTGTATAAAAATGTTTTATTCAGGTCCCCCCTCAGGGGCTCAACTTCACCCGTTTTATTGCTGAGAACTTAAAGTTATGCTGGCCTATCCCCTTGTTCTTCATAATGTGGAGCGCCAGTGCATTTTTTCATCCAGCTTCCTGATGGATTCCAGATGTTCTCCAATGCGAATTTTCAATGGTCGAGTGGTCTTACCCACATAAAAGGCTCCACATTCGCACATGGCCAGATATACCACATTCTCACTATTGCAATTAAAAATGCTGTCATTTTAAATACTTTATTGTTATTACGTGTAGTAAAACTGTCCATTTTCATAATATTTGGGCAGAATTTACATTTTCCACAGGATTCAAGCTTTGGAATTTTGGCTAAGGTCAGATAATAATATGGATGAATACAAAAAACTATTTTTATTATCTTGTACAGCACATATTCTCCAGAATTGTTTTCAGTTTGAGAAAGACATGTATCTGCAGCTCAAGGGAATGGCAATGGGAGCCACTTTTGCTCCTAATTATGCCAATCTCTATTTGGGACTTTGGGAGACAAAACAGTCTATGACGCTCAGAATTATCCTTATTACAGTAGGATTGATATCTGGTGTCATTTTATTGACGATATTTGTTTGTGTGGAGTGGCCCTGAGGCAGAATTAAGTAAGTTTGTGGAATATTTGAAGCAGAATAATCCAAATTTGACATTTATAGTACAATGTGAATTGAAATCAGTTTCTTTTGTGGATCTTAAGATAACAAAGAAACAAAATGGTATGTTAGGAACTAATCTGTTCCAAAAAGAAACAGACAGGAACTCACTTTTATTAGCATCAAGTTGCCATCCATGCCACATGGTGGACAATATTCCCAAGGCCCAAATGTTGAGACCGCGTAGAAATTGCTCAGAGGAGGTGGCTTTTGTGATAAATGGATCAGAGATGTATTCTAGATTTAAAGCTTAGGGGTATAGTACTGGACTAGTTGAAAAAGCATATTTTGAGGCCCTAAATACCCCGAGGGATAATCTGCTTCAGTACACTAAACCAAGGAAGGATGCAGCGAAGGCTAATTTTGTGACCAAATACAGTAGGCAGGCTCACAAAATACAAGATATTTTGTATACAGATTGGCACATATTAGAAAACGAACCAAGCCTTGTACATATAACAACAGAAAAACCAAGGATGGTATATCATAGAGGTCCCAACCTCAGGGAGCTACTGGTACTTAGTTATCAGGAAGTACCGAATTTGAAACAGGGGATAAAAAACTTGATACCATACCTTCCAATGGGCAATTTCACCCTCTGAAAATGTAAATTCTGCCCAAATATTATGAAAACGGACAGTTTTTCTACATATAATAACAATAAAGTATTTAAAATGACAGCATTTATTAATTGCAATAGTGAGAATGTGGTATATCTGGCCATGCTAATGTGGAGCCTTTTATGTGGTAAGACCACTCGACCATTGAAAATTCGCATGGGGAACATCTGGGATCCTTCAGGAGGATGGACAAAGGAATGCACTGGCGCCCACATTATGAAGAACAAGAGGATAGGCCAGCATAATTTTAAGTTCTCAGCAATAGAACGGGTGAAGTTGGGTCGGGGATCTGGATTAAAAATTGTTATACAGACAATCTTTTGGATTTTTACATTGGGGACATGTATTTACCAGGTCTAAATGATCACATTGATTTGATGCCTTGTATACAAAGGAGGAAATAATGCCTTGTGAATAACTGCTCTGGATATAACTGTGTATTACTGTGTAAAAAGTAAGTTAGTTGATTATAGTGGATTGTTGCCCTTGATATCATATGTAGAAAAAATGTATATATAAAAAGGGTTTCCACATTTTTTCCTCCTTTTTGTAGGGCATATTTACACAATATACTGGTGCTATAGAACTGTTTAAATTGACTGAGAACTTGGAGAAGTACCTGCTATCCTGACTTTACCCCAAAGGCCAAGTAGGACAGATAAATGTTTTCTAAATGTGTTCCGATATTCCTTTCTACCTGTATAGCATATAATGTCTTAGGATCTGATGAACTGATTACACGTGATTCATTTTTTAGTTATATTGTGATATCATTTGATGTGTTCACATTTGGATATATTATGCACTGTCACTTTAAATCTGGTGTTATTTTCATGTATTTAAGGGTCCTTTTACTAAGCTTGTACAGCTCTCCTGATGACGATGAGATGCTAAACCGTAGAGGTATTGTGCACTGATGCTGTGGTGCTATGCTGGCATTTGCTTTTAAATTCTAAATAAAGCTGCTTTTTGAGTATTAGCTCATGGTGCGGTTATTTGTTTCTCATGTTCGTCGGAGATAACCTTTGAGCACAATGCTCTTTTTCAAAGGTTCCACATCAGGGTTTACAGACATACTCAATTAAAACAGGAACAAAGAAAATAACAAGTAGCATGAACAATACATCTGGTACATTGATAAATAACAAGGATATACAATTTGCAAAGTACAAAGTTACTGTAAAGACGCACATGAGACTGCTTGGGTTGTAGAACAATTATCCTGGTGTAAGAAGCATTGAGAAACTAGGTATATTTGCTAAGTCTAGGAAGAGTCATCTACAGTGGGGAGTCATTTTGGCAGACAATAGGACTCCAGTGTATATAAGGAATAGCTTTGCAGTAGCAGTAGCAGCCTATTGAGAAATCATCAAGAATTCACGTGAAAGGCGGTATGGAATGGTAATTTAGCTGAGAAGGAGGAAGATGAAGGGTGAGACAGGAGAAGAGAAAGGTAAGAAGAGGAGGAGGAGTAGTGAGGAGGGAGGGGATGGTAACAGGAAACAGCAGGCCCCAAAGGTCTAGGGAAAATGCATGCAGAAAGCTTGGGCTGCTGAGGGGGTACAGAGTCATATACCGTCCCTTGCCCTGGAGGGATAGGTCAGCAGGGCTACCTGCAGAGCAAATGTCAGCAGTCATAATATGCTGCTTCAAATCCAATTTAAAAGCTGGGAGGCTAGATGAATTAGTTATGTGGGGGTCTCATTTAGCCAGAGTGGAGCCCTATAAGAAAAGAACGCTTGACTGAGGGATGTTTTCCTGAAAGGGATGGCTAAGGAGCAGCGGGTCATACCCTGTGTGGTAAGTGGAGTGTGCAGCCTGTACCAGTGGCTTGGGGGGGGACTTTCCCCAACAGGATTTTTTTGCCTAGAAGGCATGTTTGGTACTTCATTCTTTTGTTAAGATTCAGCCAACTAGTAAGTTCACAGAGTGTGCAGGTGTGAGCCTGGCTATCAGCATCCGGTGCTAACCTGCAAGCCTTGTTGAGGGCAGTCATGATCCATTTGAGAGCAGTGTCAGTGGCAAACCCATAGACCACCAACCCATAATCGATGATTAATAGTATAGTGCTGGAGGCTGTGAGTCAAAGGGCAGAGGTCACGAGATACAGTATGGTTTGTGCCTGCACAAAATACCCAATTTAAGATAGACTGCTTTGGACGTCTTGATCTATGTGATGTGAATAGGTAAGGGTGTCATCTATGTGGACCCCGAGGTACTTGAAGGCGAGTACCTGCTCCAAAATATGGCCTGTTTGTTGATAACTGTCAGGCTAGGTGAAGATTTCTTGTGCTAAGGGCTGGGAGATCAGCATCATTTTTGTTTTCTTGTAATTAAGAAGTAGTTTATGATTTTAGAACCAGTCTTCCAGTGCATTGAATGTGGATTGAAGCTCATTCTGTACCTGATCCAGATGAGTGCTACTACTCAGGATGACCGCATCGTCAGCATACAAAATGTCTTTAGACTGGCAGGCTCCCGTGAGTCCATTTAAGAACAGGCTAAAGAGGAGTGGGCCCAAGACTGATCCCTGAGGGACACCTTGTTTGATTTCCAATGGGGAGGAGACCACTGACCCGATCCTAACACTCTGGCTGTGGTGAGAGAGATAATCATTAAACCAGAGTGTGATTCCAGAGAAGAACCCAAAAGGCGAGCTGTAGGAGAAGTAGAGAATGATTTTCCGTGTCAAGGCCTTTGTGAGATCTATAAAATAGACCCCACAAGTCTGTCATCATCCAGTGCCTTATGCACAAAGTCTGAGAATTCTACCAGAGCAGTGGTGGTACTGCGCTTTTTCAAAACTTTATGCTGTGGGCACTGCAGATTATGTTTCTGAAGATACTCAGTGGTTTGATTGGCCACAATTCTCTAGTGCTTTTGATGGGGAGAATAGAAATAGGCCAGTAATTGGCATGCTGGAGCGGTCACCACTTTTCAACACAGGAGTTACTAGTACTACCTTCCAAGCATCCGGAATTTTGCAGAGGAGAGAGATTTGTTAAATAATTTAATGATTGGTACCAAGTAGCTCCTCGAGGGTAGCTGCTAAAGCTTCATATCAATATTGTCACTTCCTTGTCTAGTTTTTCCAAGGACCTTTTGACATAGGTTCTTGTCTTCAATTATGACACCCTGAAATAAAATTTGGGGATTTAGAGTCAGGACTAGCACTCAGCTTGTCAGGGTCTTTGGGCACAAGGAAGCTGGGAGGGAGAACAGCACTGAGGTCAGTGAATGCAGAATTGAAGGTTTCAGCAATTAAACAGAGATCAGAGGTGGAGTACCATTTAGATTTAACATAGTTGGATGCACCCTGTCATCTTTACCCATTAAATCCTTAATATTCTGCCAGAACCTTTGCCATTACCCCCAGGTGCTATCTAGTTGTTCTTTGTAGTACTTTGCCTTTGCCAACCTAGTAAGGTGAGTGCGCTGTTTCTTGCTTCTCTGTAGTTCTGTAGATCCTGTGGTCGATCAGAGTTCCCAGCAATGGCCCAAAGGTTATCCCGGGTCCTGAGTTGCTTAAGGAGGTCACCTGTGATCCAACCATTGGAAGATCCTGATTTTTCTTTTCCTTAGCGGGCAAAGGAATCACAGATTTCATTGAATGCGCTAGTGAAGGGCTTTAGAGCCTGGTCTATGTTTTGGGGTTCATCCAGGTGGGACTAATTCACCTGAGCTAGGGCTGATTTGAAGGCTTGCATTTGTCCCCTCTTTATGACTCTGCTACTAATGGTGACATGTGGGACCTTTTCCTTCTTGTTCACTCATTTACACATGACTGAAGAATGGTCGCTAAGGCAATCAGGGAGCACTGCTACTTGTTTGAGCTTTGTAGGGCAGTTGGTTAATATCCAGTCAAGTAGTGTGCCTTTGCCAGTCCTGTATTTGAGCCTAGTACACTGAGTAACCACCTGCGTAAGACAGACACCTACAACATGGTCTTTATAGATATCAGAATCTGATAGCCAATTGCTATTGAAGTCACCTGTGATTATTATGTCTGAGTTCCTCTTACTTTTCGAGATCACATCAAGTAATGGGCCCAGACCCAGCTTTGTCTTACCAAGTGGTAGGTAGGCTGCAGAGATGGTAAGGGATTTGTTTTGTTTCCCTATTCAGAGGTCTACTGCAAGAAACTCAAGGGCACGGGACATACTCAAGATATTACACATACACCTCTGTATGCCTTCCTTGACATAAATGAGGCAGCCTCCCCCTCTTTTCTCGAGTCTGTCTAGTCTGTATATGCTATACCCCTGTAGTGCAACTGCATTATCCTTTGTCTTTGGGGTGAGCCAGGTCTTGGTCAGACAGATGATGTCAAGGGAGTGGAGCCTAATCTAGGCTTGGAACTGAGTGATTTTTGGCAGGAGACTGCATATGTTCATGGCTGCAGTTTTGTAAACCACCATAGAAACATAGACTTTGACGGCAGATAAGGACCGCTTGGCCCATCTAGTCTGCCCATTTCCCTACCTAGAGGATAGGCCGCAGATCCTAGTTAACAAACAGCCTATTTCTTCATACCCCTCACAAGAATGACCTTATGTCTGTCCCATGCATTCTTGAATTCTTCCACAGTTTTAGATCCCACAGCCTCCTCAGGAAGGCTGTTCCATGCATCCACTACCCTCTCTGTGAATTAATACTTTCTCACATTGCCCTTGAACTGCCTCCCCATCTTTAAATTGTGTACCCTTGTTCTTGCACGTCTCTTTTCCTGAAAGATACTACCCTCTTGGACTTTGTTGATTCCACTGAGGTACTTAAAAGTTTCTATCATGTTCCCCTCTCCCTTCTTTCCTCAAGGGTATAATATATTAAGCTCCTTTAGTCTCTCCTCTTACGGCTTCTCTTGCAGACCCTGCACCATTTTAGTTGCCCTCCTCTGGGCTGCCTCTATCCTGTCTATGTCCTTGCAGAGATGGGGTCTCCAGAACTGGACACAGTACTCCAGATGGGGTCTCACCAACTGTCTGTACAGAGGGATAACAACTTCCTGTTTTCTGCTGCTGATGCCTCTCCCTATGCATCCCAGTATACCCCCAGCCCGCCCTACTGCCTTCTCACATTGCTTGCTAACCTTAAGGTCATCTGATATGATTACCCCAGGTCCCTTTCCTTTTTGTTGTTGTTACTACCCCCCATTGTGTATTCTTCCCCTGGGTTCTTGTTCCCAGGTGCATTATTTTGCACTTCCTTGCATTGAATCCTAGCTGCCATACTTCTGACCATTCATCCAACCTTGCCAAGTCCCTTCTCATCCTTTCCATGCCTCCTTGTGTATCAACCCTGTTGCAGATCTTTGTGTCATCTGCAAAGAATCATACTTTTCCTTCCAGTCCCTCTGCAATGTCACTTATGAAGGCATTAAAAAGGACTGGATCCAATACTGAACCCTGTGGTGCCCCACTAGTAACCCCTCTTTCTTCAGAGTGGACTCCATTTACAATTAACATCTGTGTCCTGTTGTCCAGCCAATGTTTTACCCAGGCTACCACCCTGGGACCCACCCAAGGCTGGTTAATTTGACTATTAATCTTTGTGTGGGACTGTGTCAAATGCCTCATAAAGTCTAGGTAGGCCATGTCCACAGCCCTCCCTGGTCTACTACTTTGGTCACCCAGTCAAAGAAATCTATTAGATTCATCTGACATGACCTTCCTGCTGTGAACCCATGCTGCCTTGGGGTCCCTGCCCCACTGGCCTCTAGGTACTCAACTATTCTTTCCTTCAGAAGTGACTCTATCACTTTCCCTACCACAGAGGTCAGACTGACAGGTCTGTAGTTTCCTGCCTGTGTCTTGGTCCCACTTTTGTGAAGGGGAATCACATCCGCCTTCCTCCAGTCCTCGGGTACCATACCATCCTCCCATGATTTATTAAAAAGAGTAGCCAGTGGTTTTACTAGTTCCCCTCTTAATTCTTTTAGAATTCTGGGGTGAATTTCATCAGGCCCCATTGCTTTGTCCACCTTCAGTTTTAGGAGTTCTTGCAGAACCCTTTCTTCTGTGAAAGGACTGTGATCAATTCCCCTATCAAGAGTGCTTCTGTTAATTGGATTAGGCACTTCCCCCTCCTCTTTTGTGAATACTGAGCAGAAATATTCATTCAGTATCCCTGCTTTTTCACAGTCCCCCTCTGCCCACCCACTGTTCATTCCCAAGCAAGTAAGAGCAGCATAAAGATTGAGAATCTGGTGGCAAAGGGAAGTAATCGCTTGTCCAATTGCCGCCTTCTATTGCGGTAAGGTACTGGTAAATTCTGTGGTGCCACTAGGGGTAGCAGTTAGCTGGGTCAGTACTAGAAGAGGCTACACAGGAACAAGATTATATATATAGGGCAAGAGGGTAAGTTACCAAAGGCATCCATTAGGTAATGGATAGTGCTAGTTCCTATCTCACATGACAATAGGGCAGTGGGCAAGGTCCACTTTTCTGGGGGTACACTTGCAAGGAGGTGTTGCCTATTGATGTCTGTATTGAATATGTACATGATTTGCATACCTTATTATGTGATTTATTTTATTTCTTTCTTATATGATTTTTGCTGTATAATACATGCTCGAGTAGTGTCATTATTTCATTTTAAATAAAATATCCCTATTCTTACTGATAAGTACCACAGGATCTTTAACTTCTACCTGGAAAATGGCAAGATATGGGTAGGAGGGACCTCTGTTTAACATCTGATCTGACGGATGGCACCTCAACGGTGCAGCACCCCTGTTATGCTGCATTACAGTGTCAGTTATAGGTATGACACCAAGTACCTTGTGTGGGGCTAAAACTTACTTCTGATCTTCTGGCTCCAGAGGTGGGCATGCTATCTATTGAGCCACTGACACTTAGGGAGGTCTGTTACACACCTCTACATTACCATATTTAAACTTGCTACTTAAGGATAAAAGTGCAAATCACAATATAACCATAGACAAGAAGTATCATAACATTCTTTGAAGAGCAAATATTTAGCGTTAATCTATATAATTTTAATGTTGCATGAATCATGCAGAGATTGTTTTTAAAAATTGTTTGAATATATTTAGAAATGCTCTGTTTTAATCTTCACGTTGTCCTGCAAGGAAGGACAATCATATTGCTAAGCAATAAAAATGTTTTAAAAGATCACTGTGCAAAATTAGATCAACAACAATTTCAAGAATCAGTCTGCGGAAAAGAAGATAATTATGCAGTATAAATCTATTCATATGTAGGAGAATACAAGATTGATAGTTAATATATAGGCTGCTTTCCATTCATATAAAAATTTGACCTATAGGCAGTTTGGATATAGAATTAACTCATGTGTGGAAGGTCAAGTTTAACATTTTTTTACTTTATTGGGCCCCCTCTATGTATATATAGAAATCTGACTCATAAACAATTCATAGACCACTTCTAAGCATGTTACACCTGGCCAATCAAAAGGTTAAAGTACAAGATTATACAATGGCAAGACAATTTCTTGCAATCTGATTGGTTGGTGCCCACCTTGAACAGTGATGTTATCCCAGCACAACATCACTGTATTAAGTTCCAGCACACAAAGATCAGATAATATATATTTTTTAATCACCCACATCCCACATCATGCCTCAACCATTATTTTACATAAATCCCACATCAGTCATCTTCAGTGTGAACAGTAAACCCGCACGCTTCTGCCAATAAAAAGTATGTTATAGTTGCTGGAACCAAAGGGCACTGTTTTTTGTATGACGCTGTAGAACTTGTAGTGTCCATACTAGAAACAGCCTACTAAAAGGTTTGGTAACTAAGTATTCTGTGCAGAATTTGACATGGGTTGTAGGCTGTGCACCAGCCTTTCTGATAAATTCCTGTCCTCTTTTATAATCCAAGGTCAGCCTGCATGCAAGAAAACAGCAGTAGGTCACACAAACTGAGTTACTGGATTGTTTCTATTTTAACACAAAGTCCATCACTGAATATATGTAGTTACATCCAGCAACAAAGAGTTTTGTCAATGTACAGCAGTGTAGCAGTAGTAGTATTTTTTATTTCTGTGGCACCCAATCCCGCAGGCTCTGGGTACCTTACAAAAAAACAAAAATTAACAAAATACAGCAGCATTACCAATCAGTCAGTAAATTCTAAAAATGTTTTTACGTTGGTACAATACTTAAGTACAAGAAGGGTATGCTATTAAAAATAAACAACGTTTCAGTCTTTATCTAAATGATTCAACAGCGGGGACCTCTCTAAGCTTTTGGGACAGTGGATTCCAAAAAGTAGGCACTGCCACTCCAAATACATGGTCCCCAGACAACTTCAAGCATGATCTGGGAACCCTCAGGAGAGACAGGAGAGAGGGAGTGCTCTGAGACATTCGGTTCTCACAGTGTTTAACTCCTAGATCAGTGTTTCTGATTGCTCTGTTATGGATATGCACTTTATGAGAAAGCATGAATGAAGTCTGCATTCTACATTTGAAGTCAGCTGATGACTTTCATGCCTGGTAAGGCTGTTCTTTTGCTTGTGCCCAGTTTTTGCTTTGTCAACCCTCAGAGGCCCACCTCTGAAGAATGGAGCATATGGATACAGGAACTCTTTAGGTAGCCTGGATCCAGATTGTATAGGGTTTTGTATGTTAGCAAACCTATCTTTTTTAATTATATTTTTTCTCTGGGCTTAGGCATCTCTCTGGGAAGCCCTCTCTGCTGTCTCTACTCCTACTCTACTCCCTACCTGAAGCCCTCCTTAGCTGGTCTCCTCTGGCTCCTTGGCTAGGTCCAGGCCTCCAGATCACCCCTGGGGCGGGCCCGCCCACCCTTGGCAGCCTTTCTGGAATTATAAGAACTGCCAAGGAATCTAGAAGGCAGACAGGAGATCAGGAGATCAGGTCCAGTATTGGGATGTGGGCGGGACCCTGGAGCCCCGTTCGCCTCCACTAGGCCACCAGGGTTGTTTCCTCTTGCAGTTTCCTCCCCCTAGAGCATGGACATACAATGCCTGGCAGTGCACCTACGTAACGCCTAGCTCACTACCTGTAGGGCCCTGGTCTCCACCAGGAGCTGCTTATGGAGCGGCATACCTGGAACCCACCCAAGAGGGAGAGCAGTCCCTGATGCTCAATCCTCCTCCTCCCTCCCTCCCCTGACGACCTCTAATGACCCAGGTTGCCAGTGTAGCATGAGGTGTGGCATCCAGCACCTCAACCCTCAGCGCCACCAACGCAAACAAACCTATCTTAAAGGAGATGAGCCATCTCACAGGCAGCCTGTGCATGTCCACAAAACAGAAGAGATGTGCTCAGAGTGAGACACTCCAGCAATCAATCGAGCCATGGTGTTGTGCAGGAGCTGCAAGCAGCACATCAAACCTCCAGATAGTCTAAGATACAGAGCATTACAGGAGTCCAGTATAGACATCACAAAGGCATGCATCAGTGTCCTTAGGTCCTGAGAACTTAGGCCTTAATCTGGGATATTCTTAAACTGGAAAATCTCTCGTATACCACCACCAAACCTAATGCTCTAGTGTCAGTTCCTGCCCATGACAATGTCTAGATTTTTCACCCTATCTTTGCTATGAGCTGGGTTGAGTCAGGATGTAATCCAGCTGATGGCTGCCCCATTCAATCCGGCCACACTAAGGATACCTGCATGGACTTCAGTCTTGTTTGGATTCATCCTTTGCCAACTGGAGGCCATACAGTCATTTATAACCGTACAGCAATCACTTAGCACACTAACTGCATTCCCTTCCCCAGTGGCAAATGGTAGGTGCAGCTGTGTATCATCAGCAAAGCAATGAAACTACAGACTGTGCCTATGAATAATCTCCATCTCTTGCTAGGGGAAGATTACTCTGCACACTGATGAGTGAAGTCTCCATGCAATGATGCCCCCTGAATCCAGACTAGAATGGATCATAGATGGAAAAAGCCTCCAAGTGTATCTCGAGTTGTACTGCCACCACCCTCTTAATCACCTTCCTCAACAAGGGAAGGTTCAAGATGACCCTGTAATTAGCTAAGACATCTTGGTTTCTTGAGAAGGTGCTTCACCACAGCCCTTTTCAGGGCTGTTGGAAAAAAACCCATCCTGTGGTAACACCTAAAAATCACAGCAATCATTAGCCCCAAGACTTCTGACAGTCCTCCAACAGCTGGGTGGGTCCAGAAAACAGTGAAGAGAAGGTGGGACAAAGTTTCATGATCATGAGCAGACTCTCCCAGTCAGCACTGGATGAATCTCCATACAGACTGACTGAAGGTCTCTGCTAGTCCCAGACTGCACAGAGCTGGGCCCCGAGAACCCACTTGAGAAGACCAAGGAACAAATTGAAGATACCTTATCAAGAAGGATATGGCCCACTCCTCACATTGTTGACATGTCAGAACTCCGTCGGACTGTTGACAGGCCAGATATAACATCCTGACCACTTTGTGGAAAAGCTGAGCTGGCCTGTTCCTCCCTGTAGCAGTCACCCATGTCAGGGACTCTGCCTTTCTCACAGTGATTGCCCCTGATACTCCTTACAGTGTGCTCTAGGGGTTAGTTTATCATTTGCTAATACAATTTGATGGCATGCTAATCAGAAAAGACCTAAGCCCACTACCCAGTGCTTCTCTTTCATGAATTTCATCAAGGGTTGGGGAGAATGAGAGAAGCCACTCCTGTTATACTCATTTCATGATGATGTCCTAATGTTATTCAAATTTAAAGGCCAATTAATTTAAATTCAAAACAGAAGTGCCATATAGTACATGGTTAGGGCTTATTATTATCCTACCATCTGCCCTTCTGCCAAACAGATCTCTCTCTCTCTCTCTCTCTCTCTCTCAGACACCCTTGGGCAGCTCAACCCCACCCACCTCTCCAGCACTTCTATGCGCTAACCCCCTCGTGTTGCTGACAACTGACAGGCTCCCTGTTGTGCACAGTTATTTAGTCTGTTCCTGTATGCATCTGATTATGTTTACTTATTCCAGTTTTAGTTTTCACAGTATTTTTTGCATTCCTTTGTTTAAAGACCAAATGTACCTAAATGTTCTCATTCTAATTCTATTGCCTTGTTTGTCTCAATCCTCTTTATAATCACCTACTTGTTCTAAAAGTACTAACATGGAACCTATGTAAAGAGCTCTGAGCTCAAATGGTTAATCCAAGATCTGAAAATAAATAAATAAAATAAATACATAAATATTATGTATATAAATCAGCAGCTGCAGAAAACTTGTTGTGCACATTCTAAAAGTTATTGTGCACGTTCTGTTATAAATATTCATCAGCCCTAATTAATATTCATGAGCCCCGCGCTATGCACCACCTCATTGGACAAAACAGACCTGTTCAAACAGAAATCAAAACAAACATGGCAACGCTCGCTTTGAGGGTTTGGATATGGACTGCCGTGTGTCAGCTCTGTGTTTCCAAACAATACAAATTTAAGAGGGTTTTGTTTTTGTTAATAACCTGCAGCTGCAAGTTCTGACCTGGTGGTGCTGAGGGCTGAGGCACTGGACACCTTACCTCGCACAACACCGGTGACCTGTGTTCAGGAATGGTCTCAGGTTGCCAGGGATCTGGCACGGGTTGGGGGAGGGTTAGAGTGGGACTGAGCTGCAGTAGGCAGCTCTCCCCTCCCATGGGTGGTTGTCCGCTTCCTCTGTAGTTCTGCTACCACCTGGTGGAGATCCGGCGTGAAGTGCAGGTGAGGGAGGGGGATGGCGCCGAATGCCAGGGTTGGGGCAGAAGGGGCCAAGCCAATATCCGATGTGCGCATGTGCCTCCATGCATGCGTAAGTACTGTACGTGTCTGCTAGGGTCCCAGGTCTGGGGCGCAAACAAGGAAACAAATGTAAAATTACATTAAAAAAAAATAAACTGTAGTCGCAAAGATTTGGAGGTTCAGGAGTGAAACAGGACTGCACCAATAGACTCCAGAGCATACTGAGCTGCTGACGGCAATGGGGAGTGCAAACGCTAGGTTTTTTTTTCCCCCTTACTTCAGACATACGTGTTTAAACAAAGACTGACTTTTTTGTGCTCTCTTGTCTTTTTCTTTAAAAACCATATGCTATAACAAATAAAGTATAGGCGGCCATACACCACTCGCCCTGTGTTTCCATCTCAGAGTTGAGATACCAGCATGGACCTCTCGAGCTTCACTCTAGCAGTCCATAAGCTGGTTAGTGGTGGGCGAAGTGGCTGAAATTCGGTGATTCGCGGAGAAACGCGGAATCTGCAAAGTACTCTGCAACGCGGAGCGGAGTACTTCACGTCATGATGAGAAATGCAAAGTCCATTGAAACCAATGACTTTGCATTATTCCACCTTCCCCAAACCACTTCTCCATCAATTTTAAGGTGAAATACTTTGAAATCAATGTACTTTGCATCAGTTCATCTTGTTATTGAGTTCTAAGGCAAATTTTGTAGTGCTTCATGGGATTGCAGGTCACATGGGCTCTTGATTGTTCTGCACAGTCTCAGTTCTGTGTAGTGTGTGTAGTGGAAGATGGAGACAGTTTTCTCTCGGAGCGCTGCGATTCAGAGCCTTTTTGAGCCATTTTTCTTGCTCAAAATTTAGTACATCGATTGTAGGAAACCCTCCTGTGCTCATATCCTTAAGTGTTTATTGTTTGTGTGTGGATTTTGAATGTTAATTTAGAACTGTCAGTCTGTGTACTGTGAAATGTGCTTTGGGGGAGGGGCGTATCTGTGGTATAGGTAGATTAACTGGGAGAAAAAGGCAGTCTTTCTGTTTTGCTTATATTTTTCTTGTATACCAGTGTTATTGTACACAGTAATATTTTCAGTAATTCTTGACATTTTTTTGCTGATTATTGTGGTGCAGCAGTGTATAATTTCAGTTAGTCTAAAACATTTGGTTATATTACTAAAGGTTCTCAGTTTGCTACGCACTACTTGTAGTGTGTGTGCGTGAGTGTGTGTGCGATGCATGCCATTAAATCAGACATCTTTTATAGTGCTACAGAGTGATTGCAGCAGTGTGAACCTGCTATCCACCACACTTGTATGAATTTTTTATACTGCTTTGTGGTATCTTTACTGGTAGTGGACTGTTATTGCTGTGCACTGCCTTCCCAACCGGCAAAAGGTATTCTTTTCCAGATTTGGATTTGTGACTTGTGAGCACTGGTTAGGTGGTGTTGTGCCTTTGCATCTGTATCTTTTGAGCATGCAGTGCAATCTTACTGTGTATTTGCAGTACACCATTAATTCTGGGAGACTTTGCATTTCTTGTTACTCACTCATTTCACTTCGTCAGTTCTGGGGAATTTTCTGGACACAAGACAGTAGCATTTTGGGGATGCATATTAATTCTGGTGACTGTGTGTGACCACTGTGCGCATGACTGAGTAAGCCATTAATTCTGGGAGACTTTGTATTTCTTGTTATGCTCTCATTTCACTTTGTCAGCACTGGGGAATTTTCTGGACACAAGACAGTAGCATTTTGGGGATGCACATTAATTCTGGTGACTGTATGTGACCACTGCACGCATGACTGAGTGCATCATTAATTCTGGGAGACTTTGCATTTCTTGTTGTGCTCTCATTTCACTTCGTCAGCACTAGGGAGTTTTCTGGACACAAGACAGTAGCATTTTGGGGATGTACATTAATTCTGGTGACTGTGTGTTTGAGGGGCTGCCACTTCGCCTTACTTCAGGTTAAGGCAGAATGACAACGCGAAGTAATAATTACAAGGTGAAGTGAGCCTTTGTGTTGGCCACTCCATGCAGCGGAGTGACAATGCGAAGTGTACGCAAAGTGGGCACTTCGCTGGTGAAATTAAAATTTGCTGCATCTCTAAAGTTGGTATCTCAACCCCTCAATGGAAACACAGGCTCATTGTGTATGACTGCCCATACTTTATTCCTTATATAGTGAATAAGTGCTAATGTGCATACGTACACATTTTACCAATATATGAGATGGTGCAAGAAAAACTATTTACACTTGAACAGCTCCAGGTGGGAATCACTCTGCTGTAATTCAAAAGGTATATAAAATAGTACTTTGCTAATACTGTCGTAATAAACGAAGTCTGTGTGTTAAATGGCAATGTCCATTATAAACACCTATGGCTGCTGTAACAAAGAACTTTACAGGGTTATAAAGTCAAAATAGAGTGGATTGGATGCTTTACAGACATCTAAAAAATATCTGTAAATGGCTTAAAAAATGAAAATAGAAAGAAGTTCCTGGAGGGTCTAACATGATCACCCCTGTCACATCTATATGAATTGCTCTGATGGGAATATATTTCAAGGGGATCCACATAAAAGTTGACTCCGGACTAAGACCAGAATGTAGAGACAGAGTAAGTTTTCAGAGGGTCACCCAGAGAGAAATAGAAAAATATGGTTCCATGTGATTTGAGCAAATAATATTTCAGTGAACTCAATTTGGACAAGTTTATTACAGCGACTGTCATTCAGGTGACTCAGAATTGCCTGTAGCTGTCCCCCCTGTTCCCTTCCACGTCCTGCCTGTTCTTTGTTATTCTTTCCCTGCCTCTACCTCATTTCTGGGGTTCATTGGTCCTGGTCCCCAATTTTTCCCTTGTTGGTTTTGTAATCCTTTTGTGGCTGCCGCACCAGTTCTGCGCCTGCTTCTGGCTTCTGCATCTGTGTTGATTCATGCTGGGAGGCTTCACCCCCTGTACCCCCCATAGTGGACTGTGCCTCCAGACCCCCCTCAATCTCTAGGATTCTGACTCCATGACACTCATTGACACTGGAGAAAGCTACATGTGTGGGATCGCCATAATGTGCCAATCGCTGTAATTAGCCAGTCGCCCATAATGTGTTCACTCATTTGTAGTCGCTCAGTTGACCTTACTCAAATCGCATGACTCATTTGGCATGCTACCAGAAAATGCACACATTAATACCCATTTAGAGTAATTCAATCAAAATTCATGAATCAGATTTAGAAAAAAGGTTTAAGGTCTCAGTGCTCATTTAGGTCCCCTGGCCTGACACTCCTGAATCTAGAGATCCATTCCCTCTCCTTTTTGAGGAGTTTTTTGAGGTATTGCCCCCACATTTGGATGCCCTAACCCACTCCAGACCCATGAACTTGAGCCCAGTAGTGTCAGAACCATGAACCTCGTACCAAGGGTTCCCCACAGTGATGTCTCTTTTTATGTTGTCTTGCACGTGCAGCGCAAGCAACATGTTGTGACAGCTTGCTGGAGTAGCAGGTTGTGGAGGTGCTGCCATGTTGTGACCAATGGCGCCACTGCTTTCTTGGGCTGGTCTCTGTGGCACCAATGAATGAGCATGCTGTCTATGGCAGCAGTTTAGAAGCGCACCACCAACTTGAAAGAATTTCACCACTGCAGTAAGGGAGTACCCCATCATTGCAAGGCATGCCTTGCCTGCTGAAACATTTCAATAAACTTGCCAGTGGCTGCCGCCGTCCACCTCTCACAGTACCGAGAAAGCCAATATCAGTGGTGCTGAATCCTGCTGTCAGCATGCAACCTGCCAGTTTGTTTGCCGATGAGGGAGCCCAATCCCCACTGGCATAATGTTCCTCCTTGTTTTGTCTGCCGAGGGGGGGTGCCCAGTCCCCCTCAGCATCATGTCCCCCCAAACACAGACACACTTTCTTTGCCAACGGGTGGCCAAGTCCCCATCGGCTTCAGTCCCCTGTCCCCAAAAAACACAGGTGGCATACTGGGAGCCCACCCCAGTGTGCTAAAATGTTCTTGTCACATCCTGAAAGAAAAAAACTTCCTGCGATGTTTTTTTTTTTTTTTTACCCTGTAAAACAGAAAACAGCCCTTTGTGGTCATGATGGCCCCCTTCCCCCAACCTGCACCCAGCCTCTGCACACCCCAGATCCCCGCACCCACCCTCACCCCATACTTTCCTCCGGAGCCCGGCACGATGATATCCAGTGGAGCGGGAACACGTCTGCACTCTTCAAGGCCGACCGCGAACTGAAGAAAATCCTGGTAAGCTGTATAATGGCATCAATGGAGGATACCTCAGCCATTTTTGCAATTTTAGCTCCAAATTTTCAACATGGGGTTCTTGGGACCCCACCTCATGAACTCAGTCACTGTCATTTCGTTATTCGGTCCCAAAAGGTGATTTTGTGGTCAGTACGTGGAATCACCTTTCTGGTCAAATTAACAAACTGAAAGTGTCACTGTTCATGAGGTGGGCTTCCAAAAAGCCTATGTTGCAAATTTGGGGAAAAAAATCCCAAAAATGGCTGTGTTACGAGTGTGCATTGCGCAGTTTCCACGCACGCTCATAAATTCAAGAATTTTTAATATTTTCACTCCAGATTTTCAACATTGTCAGTTTTTCACACCTCCTTATGAACAGTACAACTGTCATTTTTCACATCCTGCCCAAAATGTGTTTTCACACATCTTGTACACAATGGGGCGGTCGCTGTGGGAAATCAACATTCAGGACAGATTAAGAAAATCACAGTGACACTGCTCATGAGTGGAGGTCCCAAAATGTCTATGTTGAAAATTTAGTGAAAAAATTCCACAAAATGACTGTGTTATGAGCGTGCATTGTGAAGTTTCCATGCAAGCTTCTAAGTTCGAGAATTTTTAATATTTTCAGTCCAGATTTTCGGCATTGCCATTCCTTCACACTTCCTTATGAACGGTACAGCTGTTATTTTTCACATCCTGCCCAAAATGTGTTTTCACACATCTGGCGCAGAATGGTGCAGCTGCTGTGGGAAATCAACATTTGGGACAGATTAACAAAATCACTGTGCCACTGTTCATGAGCAGAGGTCCCAATTGCTTTCATGAGGTGGGGTCACAAAAAGCCCATATTAAAAATTTGGAGTGCAAATATCAACAACTGCCCGGGGCATTAGTGTTTCTAACCATATTGTCCCACCCTGTAGAGACTGACAGGCGTCAATGGTGTGACATTGGATTGTCGGCTGTAATGCTTACGCCATTCCACCCCCACCCCACCCCCACCCCCACCCTGCAGCCAGTGACAGACATCAAGGTATGTCTTGGACTCTTTGGCTCCAAAGTTCACCCCATTCTTCTGTACTGCACCCATCTCAATGTATTTCCTTATGGAATGGGGTGAGCATTAGGCCTGACGACACCAAGGCACAAAGTGACACTTGTCGGAGTCTGCAGGTTAGGGTGAGGTGAAATGGCATGAGCGATATGGCTGATGACCCAAAGGCACACCTCAATGCCTGTCAGTCTTTGTAGGGTGGGGTTGGCGTCAGTTCCATACTCCACTGCCATTCCTATTATGCATCTCTCTTAACTCCTGCACTACCAATGCCAATGCCAGCAAGACAACATTTGGCATTGACAAATGTTTGTTTTCACTTACCACTGGTCTGATGTGTTCTTGGATCTGGATTTTCATGTTTTTCATTGTCCTGTCAACATAAATCAGGTTACAGGGGCACCACAAGATGTAGACTGCAAATGTGGTGTCTCAAGTCATAAACACTCTGATCTACTAACATACTAATTGCCAGCAGATTAGGTCTTACGGTCTATCGAGTCTGCTCACACCTTAGATCCCTAGTTGGGTGCCGAGGCCCTCCCCCCACCTTGTGTTCCAGAAACCCCTATCATCTATCTCCACCCCTCTGGGCCAGGCCATCATCTGATACATCCACTTTCTGTGCCTGTCCCGCCCTCTCTTGAAGCCCTCCACTGTGGATCTCTGAACCAGCTCGCCAGGCAACGCATTCCAAGGGTCCACCACCCTCTCAGTGAAAAACCTCCTCCTCTTTTTCCCCCTCACCCTTCCACCTTCCAACTTTAAACCATGCCCTCTGGTGATACCTCCCTGCTTTAGTCTCAAGATCCCCTCCATGTTTACCCTATTTATTCCCTTGAAGTACTTGAAGACCTCAGTCATGTCCCCCCTGTCTCTCCTCTCCTCCAATGAAAACAGGCAGAGCTCCTCAAGTCTGTCCTCATACGTCAAATCCCCTAGTCCTTGTATCATCTTAGCTGCCCTCCTCTGTACCCTCTCCAGGAGCTGTATGTCCCTCTTCAAGTGTGGTCTCCAGTACTGTACACAGTACTCAAGGTGTGGTCTAACCAGTCCATTGTACAGCGGCAGAATCACTTCCCTGCTCCTAGAGGTGATCCCACTTACGATGCATCCCAACATCCTGTTTGCCTTGCTAGCCGCTCTCCTGCACTGCTCAGAGTTATTCATACATGCATCCACCATGACCCCTAGGTCTTTTTCCCCTGTTGAGGCCTCCAGCACCTCCCCTGCCAGGGTGTACCTGTGTTCAGGATTTCCCTGCCCAAGATGTAACACCTTGCACTTGGTGATATTGAAATTTAATTTCCATGTGTGAGCCCAGCTTTCCAGGGTGTCCAGGTCCCCTTGCAGTGCCAACCTCCCCTCTTTCCCCTCAACTACTGCTCCCATCTTGGAGTCATCAGCAAAGAGACTCATTTCACACCCTATACCCTCCCTGCTGTCCGATATGTATGCATTAAACAGAATCGGACCCAGGACCAAGCCCTGCGGTACCCCACTACTGACCTCTCTAGGGTTCGAGAGCTCCCCACTGACCACTACTCTCTGGGTGCGTCCAGCTAGTCAGTTTTCAATCCATCTGACCATCAAAGGGCCTACTCCCAACCCCGTCAGTTTCTCCACCAGACCATTGTGGGGGAAAGAGTCAAACGCCTTGTTGAAGTCCAAGAATAATACATTCACAGGCTTTCCCCTGTCCATTTCTGATGTTACCCATTCGTAGAACTCCACAAGATTGGTTTGACATGATCTACCTGGCACAAACCCATGTTGCCGACTATCCAGACCTCCTACCTCCTCCAAGTACACCCCCAATCGTTCCTTTAGTATACTGTCCATTAATTTTCCCACCACTGAGGTCAAACTGATGGGTCTATAGTTACCTGGCACTTCCCTCAACCCCCTTTATGGATTGACACCACATGTGCCTCTCGCCAAACCCTAGGTACCCTCCCTGTCTCAAGTGACCTGTTAAAGAGCTCCGCCATGGGTGCAGCCAGTATGTCCGCCAATTCCCATAGTACTCTCACATGAATGCCATCCGGCCCAGGAGATTTATCTTTCTTTAGGGCCTTGAGGGCTAACCACACCCTTTCGGTGGAGATAGCATCATCCGTCCCCTCCACCTTACTGGACTTTTTATCCTTATCCTGATGTGACACCCCTGGGGTACCTCTCCCTCCATCTTGCTCCATTTCTGTTGTTCCCCTGATCCCACTCACTACCGCTTCTATCCCTATTGTGCCTTGCTTTATAGATATCCCATCCCCCTCCCTAGTGAACACAGAGGTGAAGTACTCGTTTAATACCTCTGCCTGGTCCCTTGCCTCTTCCACCCACCCTCCTTCGGATCTCAGTCTGCCAAGATGGCCCTTAGTTTTTCACCACTCCCCAATGTACCGGAAGAACCCCTTTTCCCCTCCATGTATCCCCAGTGCCAGCCACTGCTCTTTACTGGACTTTGTCCCCCTCACCATCTGGGTGACTTTTCTAGATGCAAGATGGTACATTTCCTTTTCCCTATCCCCTCTTGTTGCTTTATATTTTTTGTAGGCCGCCTTCCTTTCTCTGATCACTACCTGAACCTCACTGGACCACCAGCATGGTTTATGTGACCTTGCTCTCTTACGTTTCACCTTAGCGCAGGTCCTGACTGCCTCATGAAGTCCCCGTTTTATGACCTCCAATCTCTTTTCCACATTTGTCATTGATGTAATCCCCTTCAAGTTATCCTTGAGAATATTTCCCATGCCAACAAAGTCTGCCCCCCTGAAGTCCACTGCCAGTGTCCTAGATCTCCCCCCCCAACTCCCCATGCTATTTGAAACCAGACAGTATTGTGGTCACTCCCAGTCAGGGATGGATCCTCTACAACCAGTTCCCTTACCAGATCCCCATCTGCCAGAACCACGTCCAGGACATGCCCCTCCCTTGTGGGCTCCATCACATGCTGTGTTAAGAAAACATCCTGGAAGCCGTCCAGTAGCCTCTGCTCCTTGGCCACCTTAGAGGACATGGTTACCCAGTTTGTACCTGACATATTAAGGTCCCCCATCAACACCACTCCTTCCCCTTTTGGTCCACACTGGGCAATGATGTTGTCCAGCAAACCATCCTCCAGAACATCACCCATCCCGGGGGGCCTATATACTACACCCAGCTTGACTTACCTCCTGCTGGGGTTCGTAAGGTGACCCATAAGGCCTCCACATTTCCCTCTGCCTCTTCTACCCTAGCAATTTCTATGTCTTCTCTAATGAACATAGCCACTCCACTCCCTCTGCCCTCCTATCCTTCCTAAGCATAGTGTACCCCCGCACGTTTAGGTCCCAGTCATGTTTGTTTGGCCCACGTTTCCATGACGCGCCACATTCACTCCCCCCACCTAACAGCATGGTTCGAATCTGGCAACTTGTTTCCCAAGCTCCTGGCATTTACTAACACCACCCCACCCTGATCCCTGATCCCCTTGTCGAACCCCACCCAGGTTCCTTATACTCATCCTCCTCTGCTCCTCCTGAAACCTCCTCCCCAGTCTGTTTCCTCCCACCTTGGGTTTGAAGGCTACCACCTCACCTGGAGGAGAGGGCTTCTGGTCAGCCCTCCTTATCCCTCCCCCACAAGTTTAAACCCCACCTTTCTTGAATGTAATCAGCCACCCCTGTTTAAGGACTTCCTTCCCTAATGGGGCATGATGAAGCCTGTCCTTGGTATACAGTACCTTATCCTCCCAAACTCCTTTCCAGTTCCCTAACACCCCCAACCCACTCTCTTCACCCCACTTCCTGAGCCAGTCATTAACCTCAGTGATCTTCATTTTTTTCTCCACTGAGGCCTTTGGTACTGGCAATATCTCCAAAAAGGAAATGTTGCATCCATTACCCTGACAGACTCTGGCAAGTTCTTGGAACCTTGCTTGGATTTCCAAACATAATTTCCTCTAGATCGTTAGTTCCCAAATGCACCAGGAAATCGGTTCTCTCCACAATCCCTAACCAGTCTGTAGACACCATGAACTTTGCTCTGTGCACTGTCATCCCAGAGATACTCACTACCTTCACCTGGCTATGGCATCCACCCCCTGTCTCCCACTGGATAACCCTAATCATCAGTCTCCTAATAACAGAACCTTAACACCACCATCATCCTTATGGTTACCTCCTATGCACCTCAACCCCCATCCTCCCTTTATTCGTGATCTCAGTCCATGGGAGTCTTCCTGCCTTATTAGAGACCCCCTTGTCACCCTCCCCTTTCTGCCTCTCTTGTTATTTTGCCCACTTAATTCAGACCCCCCGAACAGGTGTCCCCTTTAACCCTCTCTTATCTGAACCATTTATCCTGGCCCTGATGGTTTCCTCTTCCCCCACACCGCCATCCTCCCCTCCCTTGTAATAGTACCCCTACCTCCAGAGGCCCTCTGTGGGTCCCCTTTACCTAGTGCTCCATCCTTGGTACAGACCCCCCTGCTGAAGGGGGCCCCTCCCCCACTTCCTTGTCTCCCAGTTTCTCTCCAGTCATGCTCTCCTCCCTCATGTCTGCAATATGTTGCATCTCCCCCATCTTCTTAACATTTATGTTTCCCCTTCTCCCTCTGGGACTATTTCTATCCTTTCCATTGAAAGTCTGTGATGCCCTATGGGGATCCGACTCCCTCCCCCCCGGCCTCTGTATCAGTTTCCTCATTTCCACCAACCCATTCCTCCCCCTCTAGGTTGCTTAGTAGCTCAAATTTATTGTAACACTCTATGCCAGCCTCCATCAAGTAACCTGAGTTTCCCCCGACTGCCCCTCTAAACTGCCCCTCTTCCTCCCCTCTTGCCCTGTTCTCCTTAGGAGCTCCTTTCCCACAGTCTGCTGTTTTAGGCTTCCCCAGAACAGCCCCTCCTGACACTTCCCCCTCCACTGTCTTTATATTCAGAGTGTTTACCTCTTACGTTTTCCCCTTAGTGTCAACATCCCTATCTAAGGGTCCTCTGTCCCTAATATCCCTCCTCCTGCTTGCTGTGACATAACGTCCTGTAATTTCTGAACGTTGTCCCAGCCTCCCCTCAGCCCCACCCTTCTGCCACCCATATCCACACCCCTTATCCTTGGATACCCCCCCAACTCCCCCAGCTTACTCCTTAACCAATATACTTCACTCCTGATACAAGATAGCTGTCTACAGAGTGGTCAGCCTCCCTCTCTCTCCAGGCCCAATTGAGAATTATTGCCATCCCACAGCCTGTGCAGCCTACAACCCTTCCGAAGATGCCTGCCATGGTGGAATGTGGCCACCCTGTTTGTCCCACTCTGTTCATAATGGCACACACCCCTTTTCTCAGTCCCTTCCCCTTGGAATACAGTCTCTCTCTATACTGACTGCAGTTATTTACAAACCCAATTTCAAACCCACCAACAAAGTTCCCAAGTCTCACAAACACATACAGTCCAGTGTGTGTCCAGTCCCACTAACAGTGTGTGTATGCAGACATCACGTACTGTATGATGTCACAGGCCCACCAGTTCCTGTTGCTTCAAATTTCAGTCACAAACAGAAATGCACATCCCTTCAATCCCAACCCCCAGTGGCTTTTCAGTATTTAAGAAAGCCTAAAAAACAGGGTGGGAGGGCTCTACCATCACCAGGCAAACATCACATTTAAATTTCACTCTAAATATCACTGCCAAACAACTGTTCCTACAACCAGCACACAAGCCCCAATAGTTACAATATCTCAGCCCAAGTAACAGTTCTAACTCAAAGTAGTAATTTCTAACACACAGAACTAATTTCAAGTAGAAAACTATTCAAATATTTCAGTTAAAACAGAAAATAAAACCAAACCTCTTTCCTGAACAACCTCCTACTTCTGTTCTCAGGTGGACAATGAAAGACAAGATGATTCTTGTAATTGCCCCTCCCCCTAACACCAGGCAAACATCACATTTAAATTTCACTCTAATTATCACTGCCAAACAAGTGTTCCCACACCCAGCACACAAGCCCCAATTGTTACAATATCACAGCCCAAGTAACAGTTCTAACTCAAAGAAGTAATTTTTAACACACAGAATTAATTTCAAGTACAAAACTATTCAAATCTTTCAGTTAAAACAGAAGATAACACCAAACCTCTTTCCTGAACAATCTCCTACTTCTGTTCTCAGGTGGACAATGCCTTAATGCCATTTTGTGGGTGGATGAACTCTTTGCAGGGATTTGCATATTGTCAGGTAATCATCTGTAGCATTTAAAGAATCCATTTGATTTTAGTGGGAGCCAGGTCCTATTCTGGTCCTGAACAGAAAAACACAAGTGAACATGTGCTCACAGTTAAAGAAGTGGGTGCAAGCCAAAAAATTATGACTCCAACACTAAAGCAACACTCAGGTGAAAAAAAGAAAAAAGTGGACTTACAGCATTGAAGTTGATGCCATCTGGGTTTTATTATTCTAGTTGAATCTAAGCTCTGATACCCCAGTGCATCGCTTCATTAGCATGACATCATACTAATGAAGTGATGCACTGGGGTATTGGTGCTTAGGTTTATCTAGAATAATAAAACCCAGATTGCGCAATGCTCTAAGTCCACTTTTTTCTTTTTTTCACCTGAATGCTGCTTTACTGTAGTGTTGGAGACTATTCTGGTCCTGTTTGTCACAATTAATCTGGCTACGTACCAGTTTGTCATGAAGGCTTGGTGCTTTGCTGAACATGACTTTAGGTTTGGGTTTTATTGCTTCAGCTACCCAGGTCGCCCCTGAAAAAGGGACCCTGCTTGTCTCAATGGGCTTACCCGGTTAACAAATTTCAATAAATAAATCAATAAATAAATAGCTACTCCTTCATCTCCTAGTCCAGTAGGATAGTTCAATTTGTGTGGATAACATTGCCTATTTTATCTGGCCAGTTGATAAACTGTGTCATGAATGTCACAGGGCCAGAGTTAGCTCTTTTGTTGAGAACCTTAACCTTTTCTTTCAAAAAAGTCTTCCCTTTTCATGGCAAAAGTGATTTTTTTCTCTAGAGCCTCTTCAGTATTCCTGCATTTCAACATCTTGCCAAGAACCTCTTTTCTAGCTCCATTGCCTGTATTCCAAAGCTTTCTGGAGTGCTACAATTTTTCCTGAGCGTAAGGAATTGGCTTTAATGGATGGAGTTTTTTTAGTACAATGGGGTGTGCTCTTTCTGCTCTTAATATAAAGTTAGTTCTTGTTATTCTTCCTAGAGCACTGTGTTTGGATTGTTTTACTGCATACATCACTCGTTAAAGTTAGATCCGGAAAGCTTTTACTGTCTTTGCCAGCTGTGTGTGAATCTGAGATTTAAATTATTTTTCAACCATTTCATGAATAGTTCAACCTCATCAGTTCCCCCCTTCCCAGATGCACACTATCCCATCCATAAAGGGCATCCAATGTCATACTTTATTGTGCTATGGTATGACAGTGGGATCCGTCACACAAACCTCTTCCCACATGCCCCCTTAGCAAAGTAGCATATGAGGGCTCCACAGCTGACCCATAGCTGTTTTTCAAACTTGCAGGTAATTCTAGCCTTCAAATTTGAAGGAGTTATGGGACAGAATAAACTCTAGTGAATGTAAAATTAACTCCATAAGAATATGGTCCCTAGTTGTTTTTTGTTTTGGAGAAAATATTTGCAGGCTTGTTTACCATCTTGGTGGTGAATGGAAGTACAGAGGGCTTCAGTGTCAATACCCAGCCATACACATGTACTCTTCCATTCATGATTTGTCAATTTGTGTAACACATTGGATTTGTCCTTCAGGTGGGAGTCAAGTCTGCTGACCCTATTCTGAAGAAAGAAATCCATAAACATCCCTAAGTTATAAGTCAGTGGTCCTGCCCCAGACACTGAGGGATTGGGGTGCATCTGTACACCTTTGGTAGGATGTAAAATGTAAGTGTCATTGGCAACTCTTGCCATAGGAACTTGTACTCAGTGGGCCCAATTTTCAAACTGGGACCCTGGGCTTGCCACATCCAGGGGTTTGACACAACTTGATCCCGATTTTAGAACCCTGGACACAGGTTGCGACAGTGCCCTCAATTTGCAGCAGCTTGAGCCAAATCTATGGCACAAGTCCTGTAGACCGGCACGCCCATGGGCACAAAGTTACTCCAGCTGGTGGAACTGTGCTGCATCACTGAAAGGGACTTGCAGCAGAGGGGTTGCGTTAGGCTTTTACCCAAAATTGTGCTGTGGCACAGGTTTGCCACAAGTCACCACTTGTGATGTACTCTCGGTCACAAGTCCCTTGCGGTGGCCTTGACACCTTTGAAAACTGGGTCCAGTGTCTGTAATGGACCCATTAGCTGCACCTTCCTATAGTAGATAGTGCACCTACTTTTAAACGTTGGGATTGAGTTGCTGGCCAGTTTCCTGTAAATTTTACCATCATTAAGCAAGCTTAATACAATATTTCTGTAATAGTCCCTGTCTTGCAGCACAATAGTCCTTCCCTTATCTGCAGGTTTGATGATTATCATTTTTAGATAGTTTTTCAAGTGCGAACTGCTTGTGTGACATGGGGAAATTGTTTTATTGCACACACCACCTGTTAAAGTTAGATCCAGAAAGCTTAAACTGTCTTTGTCTGCTGTGTGTGAATCTCCTGAAATAAATCATCTGCCTGCTTTCATACCACTTTCTCAGAGCTTGATGTTACTATATTTACAACGCCCTAAACAATATTTCTAGTCTGAGGTTATTCATCACTTAGTGATTACCTAGTCTGATTAATAGCATTGTACCTTGGTGGTACTGTAACTTCCAGTTCCTCATTCACAGTCACATTTGGACCAGTTCCTTCATTCTGCTCCATGAGGTGCTGCAATAGATCCAAGTTCGCAAGATCCGCTTCTGTCATATTTTCCGTGCTTGTTGCCCCAGAGTTGTGTAGTGTCCTAGTGTCTGAGACTTCCTCTAGGGTTACATCTTCTTGTGATAATTGCTCTACAGCTTCTAGGAACATTGATAGGTCCTCTCCTCCTGAACTTCCTGAAGCCTCAGCGTACCCAATGTTTTTTTGTAGTTCTACTGTGTTGGTATTATTTGTTTGATCTTTATTGCAATGGTTATTTTAACTTGATCTTCCTGAAGAGTTTGTATAGATCGACTTTGATTTGAAATAAATTTGGTTTGGGGGTGGGCACAAAAGTGAGTCCCTTTTTGAGTACTGAGCTCTGATTTCCATGATGGTCAGCAGGCTGTTGAAATTTATTTACACATGATATAGTCACGTGCTGTTTGTTGCTCCATGTAACATCACATATTCTGTGGTGGGCAGTGAATTAAAATAAAAAAAACCAGATGAATATAGTAAATATATTTGTGTGGCCTAACGCTGTTTTGTCAAGAGCAGGCTGACCTTGGATTTTCTTTTAAGAATATCCTGTATCTCCCTAGCATGGGTAGCATAGTTTTTTGTAAATGTGAGGGTGCCTGATGGCATATTTTCCCTCATTCTGTATTCAGGAAAGCTCTCTCTAGATATACCTGAGACAATGTCCTTTACCTGGGCCTTATGATCCCTACTGTACCCTCTGTCTACGGGCAGATGTTGGTGCCTCTGCTAAGAGCACTCTGCATGGAATGTAAGTGATTCATGCACTTTGCACTTTGAAATAAACACAGTCACTTCTTGAGCTGTGGATGGTGCTAGCTTTTTCTTTCTAGAATTACATTTATATGAACCTGGACACATCACAGTAGAGGACTGACATTTGCTTTTGGGCTGGATGTTTACCTTGGCCCTGTGCCTTAGATCGATATGCCCATCAGATCCTGTTCCTCATAATGGGGACAGACCACAACCTCAGGGCTCCACCACCACCACCACTTGGGAGGTAGGCTGTGGAGGAAATAGGCAGTGGGCTAGCAGTTGTGGCAGTTAGATGGATGCCATGGCCATCAACTTATTGATCCAGATGCTCACCACAGCCTGTTTCCTGGGGGCCAAAGAGATCTTCCCATGGTTGTCCACCACCATGGGGGAAGCTGTGGAGGAAGCACGCTGCAGTCTAGTGATAGAGAGAAGCTGGATGCTTGCTCAGACCCAGGGGGTAAAGTGAATCAGTGGTGGAAGAAAAAAGCTACATTTAACAAGCATTTGTCAATGCCGAATGTTTGCTTGCTGGCATTGGCATTGGTAGTGTAGGAGTTACAGAGCTGCATAATAGGAATGACAGTGAAGTATTGAACTGAAGCCAACCCCACTACAACCCTGCAGATACTGACAGGCATTGGGGTGTGCCTTTGGGTCGTCAGGCATAACAGCCATGCCATTTCACCACACCCTACCCTGCAGACACCGACAAGTGTCACAGTGTGCCTTGGGGTCTTTGGCCCTTGTGTTCACCCCATTTCATCAGGAAATACAGTGAGATGGGTGCTGTATAGGAGAATGGGGTGAACTTTGGGGCCTAAGAGTCCAAGGCACACCTCGATGCCTCTCAGTGGCTGCAGGGTGTGGGTAGGGGTGGAATGGTATGAGCATTACAGGCAACAATCCCAAGTCACATCCCTGATGCCTATCATTCTCTACAGGGTGGGGCGTTATGGTCAGAAAGCCTAATGCCTTAGGCATTCGTTTGGTATTTTCACTCCAAATTTTTAACATGGTTTTTTGTGACCCCCACCTCATGAACAGTGGCAATATCAGTTCTTTAGCTGAAAGCTGCTTTTGCACAGTGACTACACCATTTGGCATCACAAGTGCAAAAACACATTTTGAACAGGATGTGAAAAATGACAGTTGTACTGTTCGTGGGGAGGTGTAAAAAATGTCAATGTTGAAAATTTGCAGTGAAAATATAAAAAAACTGGTAAAGTCACGCGCGTGTGTAGAAACTATGCAGCACACACCCATAATGTAATTAGTTTGGGGATTTTTTACAGCAGATTGTCGACACAGGCATTTTGGGACCTCCGCTCATGAACAGTGTCACTGTGATTTTCTTAATCTGTCCTGAACAGTGATTTCCCACAGCAAACACGAATTTTTGCACTGGAAGTGCGAAAACACATTTTGGCCATGGTGTGAAAAATGACAGCTGCACTGTTCATAAGGAAGTGTGGAAAAATGCCAGTGGTGAAAATCTGGACTAAAAATATTACAATTTCATGACCTTACGAGGGTGCGTGGAAACTACACAATGCTCGCTCGTAACACAGTCATTTTATGGAACTTTGTCACCAGATGTTTAAAATAGCCATTTTAAGACATCTGCTCATGAACAGTGTCACTGTGATTTTCTTAATCTGTCCCAAACAATGATTTCACACACTGACTGCGCCATTGTGCGTTACATGCACGGAAACACATTTTGGGCGAGATGTGAAAAATGACAGCTGTACTGCTCATAAGGAAGTGTGGTAAAATGGCAGTGTTGAAAATCTGGAGTGAAAATATTAAAATTGACGAACTTACTAGCTGCATGGGGAACTGCGCAACGCACGCCAGAATCGAATATTTGAATTTTTTCACCAAATTTCAAGATAGGGTTTTGGGAGCCTACCATGAACTGTGATACTTTCATTTTGTTGCTCAGTCCCAAAGGTGGTTCTGCACAGTGACCATGAAATCACCTTTCGGGGCCGATTAACGCCATGACAGTGCAAGAATTCAGGAGGAGGGGTCCCAAAAACCCCATGTTGAAAATTTGGTGCCAAACTTCCAAAAAATGCTTGAGATATGCATCAAAGTTGAAAAAAACCTATTTATTCCATTATACAGCTTACTGGCATTTCTTCAGTTGGCGGTCGGCTTTGAAGAGTGCAGACGTGTTCCCGGTCCACCGAAGATTGTCTCACTGGCTTATGGAGGTAAGTATGGGGTGAGGTGGGGGTGGGGGAGTGGATGTACAGAGGGTGGGCTTGTGTTGGGGGGCAAGACAATCAACGAGGGACTGTTTTTTTTCTTTTCAGGTGTTTCTTTTCTTTTTAGGAGGATGACACAGGACTTGTGCCACACTGGGGTGGGCTCCCAGCATGGCAGCTGGAAGATTGTTTTAGGGGGCAGTGGAGCCAAGGACGATGATGCGGGACTTGTGCCATGCTGGGGTAGGCTTCCAGCGTGGCAGCTAGAAGATTTTTTTGGGGGGCAGTGGAGCTGACGGGGGATTGGGAACCCTCGTCATCCATACAGACGTATGCCACGCTGGGGTGGGCTCCCAGTGTGGCAACTGGAAGTCTGTTTCTTTTGTGGGGGTTTAATTGAGCCGACGGACAAGCAGTATTGCCGGCAATATGCTAATTAACACTATCTTATCGCTGCTCACTGAAGTGGAGCTCTCCCTTTCAACTGTACGGCACTGCATTTTCAACTGCTGTCATAGACAGCTGCAGCATTCATTGGTGAACTGTGGCCGTGCCTGCAAACACACTGACTGAATTAGAAGACAGGGTGCCACACCTACAAAATCTCGGATGATAGTACTATGTTTCTTGCACATGCGTGCATGCAAACATAAAAATGAATGGCTGAAGCAGTACTCTGTTAGAGCAGAGTAGTTAAGAAGAGAAGGGCAGCTGAAAGGAGGAAGGCAGTTGAGAAATCCTGGTCTCTCAGGTGCCAGCTCAGTGTCCTGCCACCATGGTGCCAGTGGATTGTCTTTCTGTTGAGATGCCAGTCCCATCTTGGCAATATGAAGAGATATGACTGTAATGCAGAGAGTGTAGGAGTGACTCAAGGTTATATTCCATCTTCAATGGAATCACAGTTTGATCCGATCTCAGTGACAAAGATGATTATGCATAATGTGGTGTGATGAACAGTGCTGCCTCTAACATGTTCCTGAGCACAGACTTTGCTCTTGAAGGTTCCTATAGTAACAGAATAACAAGAACATGTTACTGGTGCCTTTCTTCACACTATGCCATCTGTGTGTGTATATACACACAGTATTCACCGACGTCATGGCAACAAGAAAAAATGTGACCGTCATTAGGGTGCCAGCACAATGCCGACGGCGAACATCACACCAGGCAATTGTGGTGCCCGACCCCATCATGCCCAGTGCAACAGGGCATATGCTGGCTGTTTGCGGGAGGATGTGCCACCCGCAGCCCCATACTTCAGTATAATCACCTCCAGGTAGGAGGTATATGAGGGAAGGGCCGTGTGAACATGTGAGGTAAATACTGTAACTGACACAACAAAGAAGGGATCAACTGCATAAAACATGCACAAATGCATTCATCAATTTATTTTTAGAACAATACAAATATTTATAGAAATAAAAAAAAGTAAAATAAACAGTTCTGCACAAAGAAATTCAGACCTCTGCTTCATTTAGCAGAGCCTGCGGCTGTGCTTCAGCCCAGATAGTCCCAGGAATACTTTTCTCAAGTAACCTGTGTGAAATACACACACACACACCCCAACTGTAGGTCTTAGCCTACTCGCTGTCAGCACCAGACTGACTCGACTATCAAACATTTTTTAGTGGTGAGCCCTTTTTATAGCTCCTTGCAATTACCTTACATAATTGGGGAGTTTCCATAAGCCGTGACATCACATAATTGGGGAGCTTCCATAGGCTGTAACATTACACAATTGGGGAATTTCCATAGGCTGAGACATTACATAATTGGAGAGTTTCCTTAGGCCATGACATTACATAATTGGGGAGTTTCCATAGGCCGAGACATTACATAATTGGAGAGTTTCCTTAGGCCATGACATTACATAATTGGAGAGTTTTCTTAGGCCATGACATTACATAATTGGAGAGTTTCCTTAGGCCGTGACATTACATAATTGGGGAGTTTCCATAGGCCTTGACATCACAGGCTTCATTATTCTATTTCATATGCAGCCCTCAATCACAACATCTCTGGGGCTGCTTCTGTACAGGGTACACTTTATTGTAGACCCTAAAGAGCTTGCAGTTATCCTTGCCCGTAGTGTCTCACTAGCCGGCAGTCAAGTATTCAAGCGACTTTGATCTTGCCGCTAGTGTGGCAGTCGGCTTTTGCTTTGGAGAATGCCTTTGCTCCAAAGCAATCATTCTTTTACTTGCTCCAAACAATGAGCGTACATATCAGCCGCTATATGCGACTACACCAACATGGAGCAACCCGCTCCAAAAAAAAGAATTTACTCAGTTGCACTTGGCGACCAGCGCTGTCCCTCACACTGGAGCCACATAAGTCAAAGTAGTTGCGTTCAGCAGCAGCAGTTCCAGAGCTCGGCACCCCAGAAATGGACACTACACTTCTTCTTAAACCAAGGCGCACCAGACATTAACAATAAAGTGTGACTTGCGCTATTTCCTATCTCTGCAATTGGGAGCATAATGCTGTGTGCATAAAGAGGGGGTAAAGAGAATAAGGGACAGCAAAAGGTTTTTGGAGATTGTCAGGTTGGCCACCCTGACAAGAATTTAAAGAGAAGGCTGAAAAAATAAGAGGAAAGGAAAGCATGAAAGGGAAAGGGGGAATTGCACATATTCATATTAGTGACAGGGGTTTAAACACATAACAGGGGCTCCCTGTTACACACCCCCACCAAGAGGCAACAGTAATACTGTTGTCAGACACCCTCCCTGAACCCTAGGAGGGTTGGAGCTTCCACCCACCCAGTCTCAGACGCTCCGCCTCAGGGACCCTTATACAAACAATTGGCATCTATAATCAAACATACCTAAACATATCTCCGATACTGATCTATTCCCTGAGGTGTAATATCAAGGGTTTAATACAAACCCCTACATCATATGTCATATGCAAAACATTTCAACATCTTCACAGAAAGAAAAACGCGTCATATCAACACATCTCAAGTTTCATCAGCGTGGACCCCATATCGAGAAAAGAAGTCAGCATTCTGGTGTTTTGACCCTGGTCTGTGCTGAATGGTAAAACGGTAAGAATGTAAAGCCAAATACGACTGCATTATCTGGCCATTCTTGTCTTTCATCTGTTGGAGCCAGCACAGAGGTTTATGATCAGTGAGAACCTTAAACTCTGTGCCCCACAAATAATATTTCAAGGTCTCAATTACCCATTTTAATGCTAAGCATTCCTTCTCCACTGTTGAATACTTCCTCTCCCTCTCATGAAGTTTGTGGCTGACGTATATGACTGTGTACTCCTCACCTTTCTTTATCTGAGAAAGGGCTGCACCGATGCCAGTATCAGAGGCATCAGTGTGCACTTCAAACAGGAGAGAAAAATCAGGACTGAACAAGACAGGGGATGAACATAGGGTCGCTTTAATGTTCTGAAAGGCCTCATTACATTCCTTGGTCCATAGCATCTTATTGGGACATTTGTTTTTGGTCAGATCTGCAAGTGGGATTACTATGGTGGCAAAATCAGGTATGAATCAGCAGTAATAACTAGCCAGTCCCAAAAAGTAACGTACGTGTTTCTCTGTCAGGGGGATGGGACTGTTAGCTAGTGCCTCAGTTTTGCTGATGTCTGGTTTGACTGTACCTTCCCCAGTGATGAACCCTAAGTATTTGGTCTCAGTCCTAGTAATGGCACATTTGGTAGGATTTATGGTCAGTCTGGAGTCTTGAATGGACTGAGTGATTGCACTAAGATGTTCTAGGTGCATCTGCCAGTCAGAGCTGAAGATGACAACATCGTCTAAGTAGGCAGCACTGTACTGTATATGGGCACATAATACTTAATCCATATAGCATTGGATGGTTGCAGAGGCACCATGCAGTCCAAAAGACATGGTTGTGAATTTGGAAAGGCCTATCGGGGTGCTGAAGGCAGTCAATTCCTGTGCATGTAAAAAGAGAGGGATTTGCCAGTAGCCTTTCGTTAAGTCATGGGTGCTTATTTGGCGTTCCCCATTTTGTCTAATAAGTCATATACACAGGGCATAGGGTACCTATCAAAGGTGGAGACAGTGTTAATCTTCCTGAAATCCAAGCAAAGCCAGATACCCCCTCTTTTTTGTGCACTACTACCATCGGTGAGGACCAAGCACTTCTTGATGGTATTATAACCCCTAGGTATTCCATTTTCCTTACCTCATCTATGACTTCTTGTTTAACTCTCTCAGGCAGCCGGTAGGATTTCTGGTGTGTGGGTCTCATTTGTACTACCTTTTTGGTGTGCACTACCCCTTTTGCTCTCCATGCGGTGTTAGTAAAGGTCTTCCCATAATATCCCAGTAGTTGTTTAATCTCCTGTCTCTGGGATGCATCCAACTTGGAATTGATTTGAACCCCCACCACTGCTGTGCCTTTATCCAATCTCTCATAGGCCACTTCAAGCTCAGTGTTCTCTTGTTCAGGGTATATAAAATAACTGAGTACTGAGTCTTGCCTATCAAACCATTTCCTCAACAGGTTGACATGATAAATTTTCTTTTGGGACCTTTTTCCTGGCATTTCAGTTTCAAAATTGACCTTTCCAATTTGTCTATTAACCACAAATGGAACTTGCCATTTCATTAATAACTTGTTTTTGGTAGATGGCAACAATAACAGTACTTTATGCCCTGGATGGTACATTTTATTTTTCAGTCCATCATACCATTCCTTCTGTTCTGCCTGTCTATGGACAACATTCTGGTGTGCTAGAGTAACACATTTCACCAGTTTCTTCCTAAGATTGGTCATATAGTCTACAATATTTGTATGACAGACATCCTTTCCTTCTTCCCAATGTTCCCGCACCACATCTAAGGGACATCTGGGGTTTCTTCCATATAAGATGGTGAAGGATGACAGCCCTGTAGTGGCTTGCGGCACCTCCCAGTACGCGAACAAGAGCTAGGGTAGTCCCAATCCCACCCGTCTTCTTGTACATACTTCTGGAGCATATGTTTTAGAGTCTTATTAAAATGCTCCAGCAAACCATCAGTCTGGAGGTGGTATGGGGATGTTTTCACTGCAGTTACCCCTAACAATCTGTACAACTCCTTGAGGGGTACTGAGGTAAAGTTGGTACCGCTGTCTGTAAGAATGACCTGAGGGATGCCCAATTGACTAAAAATTTTAGACAGTTCCTCGGCAATCTGAGGGGCTGTCACAGTCCAAAGGGGTATCACCTCAAGATACCTGGTTACATAATCACAAATCACCAAAATATGCTGGTCACCTTTTGAACTCTTTGTTAGGGGGCCTACCACATACATTGCTGTTCTCTCAAATGGGGACATTACTGCAGGTATTGGCTGTAGGGGTACCTTATCCCTTTTCCACCTTTGGCTACCAATTAGCACTCAGGACAAGTACGACAATACTCAGCCATATTCTCGTGTATCCCAGGCCAGAAGAATCAATTAGTCAATTTGACTAATGTCCTAGCTTGTCCTTCATGGCCATCCATAGGGACATCATGGGCTAGGTACATTAGTCTATCCCTATATTTCTGGGGCACCATCATCTGTCTTATACATTCCCCCGTAGTGGGGTTAGTACACATTAGATACAAAACATAATTTGTTATGACATACTGTGGCTGCCCTTCTGCAACCACCTGGTCCACCTGTAAGAAAAAAGGATTCAAAGTCTCATCCAACTTTTGCTCCATTTTTATATTAGTCCTAGCTAAATCGGACCCAACATCAGGTATTCCTTCCTGATGGGTATCCCTCCATTTCTCTTTTCGGCCCTCTTCTCCTTTCTTGACTTCCTTGTTTTCCCTGCTACTTCATATTCCTCCTCATCAATGGAAAAATGTTCTGTAACTGTTCTTATCTAGCCTGGGCCCAAGTGGTTACTGCCACAAGCTGGTCACAGGTCTGTTGATTCTTTATCAACCAATCAAAGTTAGGGAAATCCTGACCGATAATAATGGGAACCGGCAGTCTAGGTACTAAAGCAACAGAGATGCATTGTTTATCCTGCCCTACCATCATTTCCACCATGGCAGTAGGGTACTGGTGGACATCCCCATGGACACAGGTTACCTTTGCCTCCAGCTCTTTACTGCAGTAGTTCTTTAAAATGTCCACCCTCACCAAGGTTTGTTTGCTTCCTGAGTCCAGCAATCCCATTATTTCATCCTGGCGATCCCGACTGTGGTAACATACTCCAAATCAGCCATTGCTGAGTGGGCAGCTTTGTTTCTTTTATTGGGGCAATTACAGGCTATGTGTCTTTTTATCAAACAGCTATGACAAATAATGTCTGTGGAATAGGGCCTTCCCCTTCGGTCCCCCTGCCAGTTTTTCCCCCAACATTTAACTGTCTAGAATAAGTATTTTCAAAAGGTTTTACTGGTGCCGTAGGTTGGGGTGAAGAGCCTTGGTATCCTCTGGACTTTGATAGTCTGGCTGCCAGTTAATTGCTGTGTTGGGTTTGTGCTCCTTCACCCACACCTGGATGTCTTTGGGGCCATACCTGGATGAATTGCTGTATGATTATCAGCTCTAGGATTTGGTCGAGGGGTTTGACCGTTGGTTGTAACCATTTCAGACAGAAACTTTGTAACTTGGCAAAAGTCTTTCTAGGGGTATCTTGGCCCGTCATCTTTTGGGACCTAAATCATTGCCTATAGGTTTTGGTATTGATATCATACCGACGAAGTATTTCTTCCTTTACCCAATCATAATTGTTAGGGTCAGTTGCAGTAAGGTGACTATACACCAGTTGGGCCCGTCTGGATCAGTACGGGACAAGTCTAATGATCCACTGCTCTTGGAGTCAAGCACGTGTCTGGGCTATATGCTCAAACGTAGTTAAGTAGGCTTCTATATCATCAGCCTCTGTCAATTTTGTTAGTTTTATATCATGGGGTACATTTCTGTCAGGTTGCCCAGGGGTTAGGGCCTGGATGACTTACAAGGTATCCTGTTATCTCTCATCCTGTCTCTTCCTTTCCTCTTCTTGTAGTCTCTGATCCTCCTCTTGTAGCTGTCAGTCCTTGGCCCTCTCATGCTCCATTTCTAGTTATCGTAAGCACAACTATCGTAGCAGGTCACTGGAATCCTCTGGGGTGCTTTCCTCCATTGGCTTCCCATCCTTTTCTTTCAAGGGTTCCCCATCTGAGGCATCCTCTAGTTCTTTCGTTGTAATCTTCAGCCGGGCACCAGGGTCCAACCTGGGCACTGTCTTCATCCCGAGCTTTTCAGCCATTGCTCGAGTCCACTGGACTTTCGTCGGCTTCACACTTTTTACCCTACGCATGTGTCGAATATATTACTATATCCCCTGGCGGCATTTCCCAAGCAGACTAAACAAGCCAGGTATCCCACTTCTCACACCAGTGTGAACACATGGGATTAATAATTGATACAACAAAGCAGGGATCAAATGCATAAAAAATGCACAAATACGTTCATCAATTTATTTTCAGAAAAATACAAATATTTACAGAAATTAAAAAAAAGTAAAGTAATTAGTCCTGCACAAAGAAATTCAGACCTCTGCTTCCTTCAGCAGAGTCTGTGGCTTTGCTTCAGCCCAGATAGTCCAATGAATACTTTTCTCAAGTAACCTGTGTGAAATCCACACACACACACACACACACACACACACAAACCAACTGTAGATCTTACCCTACTTGCTGTCAGCACTAGACTGACTTGACTATCTAACATTCACCTAGTGGTGAGCCCTTTTTACAGCTCCTTGTGAGTACATTACATAATTGAGGAGTTTCCATAAGCCGTGACATCAAATAACTAGGGAGTTTCCATAGGCCTTGACATTACATAATTGGGGAGTTTCCATAGGCCGTGACATTACATAATTGGGGAGTTTCCATAGGCCATGACATTACATAATTGGGGAGTTTCCATAGGCCATCACAGGCTTCATTATTCTATTTCATATGCAGCCCTCAATCACAACATCTCTGGGGCTGCTTCTGTACAGGGTACACTTTATTGTAGTCATGATGGGGTTTATAGTTACCCTTGCCCATAGTGTCTCACTAGCCAGCAGTCAAGTATTCAAGCAACTTTGATCCTGCCTCTAGCGGCGTGGCAGTCGGCTTTTGCTTTGGAGCATGCCTTTGCTCCTAAGCAATCATTCTTTTACTTGCTCTGAACAAGGAGCGTACATTCAGCTGCTGTATGTGGCTACTCCAACATGGAGCAACCCGCTCCCAAAAAAAAAGAACTGCCTGGTTGCACTCGGTGACCAGCGCTGTCCTGCACACTGGAGCCGCATAAGTCAAAGGAGCTGCACTCAGCAGCAGCAGCAGTTCCGGAGCTCGGCGCCCCAAAAATGGGCGCTATTCTTCTTTTTAAACCAAGGGGCACCAGACATTAACAATAAAGCATGACTTGCACTCTTTCCTATCTCTGCAATCGGGAGCATAACGATGTGTGCATAAAGAGGGGGTAAAGGGAATAACAGACAGAAAAGAGTTTTTGGAGATTGCCAGTTTGACCACCCTAACAAGAATTTAAAGAAAAGGCAGAAAAAATAAGAGGAGAGGAAAGGAAAGGGGGGTGTTGCACATATTCGTATTTATGACAGGGGTTTAAACACATAACATGGGGCTCCCTGTTACAGGGTGCAACACCTGGATGGCACCCTCCCTGCCGAGCATCACAAAATCCAGTTCTCCAACATAACAGGTGAACTGGTTGCGGTACCCTAATTGCTGTGCCCTAACTGTGTCACCCACATAACGGTACACACACACACACACACACACACACACACACACACACACACACACACACTGTGTTGCATGAGCACAGTTGAAGTAGTTTTAAAACGGTGGAGGTGCTCTAAAAAGAAATGCTGTCTTCGCTTTGAGAAGAATGATGTGGGAAAGGGTGCAACTGATCATGAAAAGGGTAGAAGAGGAAATAATGGGTTACAATGAGCAGCCCTAACCACAGTATTGCCCTTCACCTTATATTACAGTGGGATCTGTGGGTCAAGCTGAGTATAACAGTCACACTGAACAACGTCAAATGTGACTGTCTGTACAGGTAGTATGTAGTTGATTAGTGTACCAGAGTTCAGTGTCTCTCCACTAACTGCACCACTTCTGTACTGTAGGTGTCGAACCGAGACAAGACAGAATATTTTGCCTTAAAGAAGCTCAACAAGAAACACGTGGTGCGATCACGGCAGCAGGAGCATGTGAAACTTGAGAAGAAGATACTGCAGACAATTGACTGCAACTTTATTGTCAAGTAAGCAGGGAGAACGCCATTTGTTTGATTAAGGTTGGCCAACTCCGTGGCTTGAGGTAATGTGTACAAGCTGTATAACCCAAGACACTAACACATATACTTCAGGTAAAACATTTTGCCTCTTTTTGTTAATTATTGGTATTCATGAAGCCCATAGTATTTTGTATTTATTTAACTCCCTATTTATGAAATAGTTTTTCTGTGTTATTTTGATTTTATCTGGCTTTATTTTACTTTTCTTCTTGTTTAACCCTACACCTTAAAAGGCAGTCACTGTATATATTCAGGAGTGGGGTTAAAGTAAAAGAAAAATAAATGTAACAGTTTAACTGAAAATGTGCTTCTGGAATTGCAAATCAGCAAATCTTTCATGCCTCTGAAAAAGTGCTTCATGGATATACATTATCTATAGTGTAAGTTTGATGTCTGGAGATACATATATTTACGCCTCTCCAGTAGAATGAACTTCCATCAAATAAAATGTCCAGTATGCAGTCTTAAAGTAGAACGTTTGATAGATATATTTATTTGTTTTTTAGTAACCAGGCAGTCCCACTGGGAACCAAGCCCATTTTTCAGGGTGACCTGTAGAAGAAAGCAAGGTCTGTTTACAGACATTTCAACATCACAGAGAACATTTACAGTATAGCAGCAGTATGTCCCGAGGCAAAAGGGGAACTCTGGGTAAACTAGATGGACCTTTGGACTTTTTCTACCATCATTGTCTATATTTCTGTATACAATATTTGACCTATTCAATGCATTTACCGAGCACATTATATGTTTGTCGCAGGGGTACCTTTTCAGAGCTGCTTTGAAGAAATCTGGGGTTTGAGTTGCCTGTAGGGGCTATGGGAGTTCCAGAGTACAGGGGCTGCATGCCCGAAGGAATGCTGCCCCATGCCAGTTCTCATATGGGTATGAAAGGAAAGCTTCATTCCTGTCCTTAGCCCACATTCCATGCACTGGTGAGCTAAGAGAGCAGTCAAGCATGCTAGAGCACAAGCTCTAAAGACCCTGAAGGTCATGCTGTGGACTGAGTACTGAAACCTAGCCTCCCATGGTAGCCAACACAACTCAGCGAGTAGTCTGCAGTAATGGTCTTGCTTATGGGACAAAGGGCAAACGCCCTGTGCTGTTGTACTGTATAACACTTGCATTCATGATACATCACATAGCTGAGTACAGGAATAATATACTCTGGGCTATTGCAGCACAGGAATGCTCAGTCAGATATTTCCTGGTTCTGTACAGTAAATTAAATTTTTTTTAAGGTTTTGTTGATGTAATCGAGGTGTTTATCAGAGGTCAGTTACAGGCCCAGTTATATGCCATAATATTTAGAATTGTTAAACATTTCTAGACCCTTCCCATCAACTGCTCTGATAACCAGTTGCTCCTTGTTTTTGGTTACCTTTTCCCTAGGGTCAAAGAGCAGAGCCTTAGATTTGTCTGGTTTAGCAACACGTTATTTTCTGTGTCACTCTTGTAACTTCGTAAAATCACTTCCCAGACCTTTATTGATCTCAGTGAAGTCTGAGGTTCTTTTATAAATGACTGTGTCAAACAAATGGAGTGATACACCAGTTAATACATACCTTGCTGGTAAGTTATTTGTAAACTGTGAGAACAATAAAGGGCTGAAGAGAGCCTCAGGGGACACCAACTTGCACTGTCCTGGGTAATGACATAATCCCACTTGGTTTTACTGTTGTCTGGCCTCTAGCTAGTTTGCTGACCAAAACAAGGATAGGTTGTCTAACATAGCCCCAGGTTATTAAGTCTACGTAAGAGATTTACATAACTAACCAGGTCAAAGTACTTGGTTAACTCCACAAATACTGCTTATGTTGTCAGTTCCACATCAGATGCACAAGATGAATCATTTGTAAGTTTAACCAGTGCCATAGCAATAAAGTGTTTTTCCTAAAACCATGCTGTGCTCCAGAGGAGACCAAGCATTTCAGTATTTTAAAGTTGGTTGTAGACAAGCCTTTCTGAATCTTACTAAGGTGGAGAAGAGAGATGTAGGCATAAAAGTACTGGTGACCCCCTTTAACATACAGCTTAACTGTGATTTTTCAAATGCTGTAATAACCTGAAAATGCCATAATAACTGCTTATTACAGCATTTTCAAAACTCAGTACCAGTCTCTTCATACGCAGTTTCTATTGCACCTCTTCATTGGTTCATTCTCTGCATGTGGGCATCCTGAGCAGTCTGCAAAAATTTCGGCTTGGATTCTCGCTCACCGATGAGTTGTTTTTCTTTACTACCCTCACTATTTTTTAATTATCTGGTTGATCCTGCTCCCCAAAATGGACAAGAAATATCTGGTTGATTCTGCCATGTCTCTAAATCAACAGACTCTGACTTCGCGCCCAAACAGACCCCAGGACGACTCGCAGCTCACATCAAAGAGGTCATTGACAGAGTAATGGAGAATGGGGAAAAAGTGTGTGCCTGCGTGTGTGTGAGTGAGTGAGTGTGTCTATGTAGGGGAGAGACAAACTGTCAGCACCAGCAATTATAAACAAAATCTGGCCAGAGCTAACAGGGCTGCAGCAGAGGAATATGGGTCATCCTTAGGAAACGAGAAGGCTCACAAAGTTATAACTGGCAGTAAAGGTAATGAAAAGTATAACACCAGACCTGGTATTAACTACCCACAAGGCATATTTTCGACAGTTGGTTAGTAGATGAAAGTATTAAGCAAACTTTACATATAAACCACAGTAACAGTAAATATAAATTTATATCGAAGTCCATTTTGCACATGTTAGGGTGAAGCATTGAGGATATAAAATATTTAGGCGTTCATCCATATATATTCCTTCTCTTGAGAGACAGTTTCTCTTGCATTGTGGATCCAGTGAACTCTGAGATACAAAATACAAATGTCAGACATGTATTCTAAAAAAACAATGAAAATCAGGACATTATTATATTAGATGCTAATTTAGTCAGTCATACAGTGGCAGCCGTAAAAAAGTGTCTCAGTACTGAGGTATACCTAGAAGTTTCTCAGTACTGAGGTATATCTAGGTATACTGAAGCTGAATGAGGCAAAATCACATTACAGTCGATGCAAATTGTAACTTGAGTGCCTCAGTGGTACCTCAGTGGTACCTGAAGGTAGGCAACTTTTACATAACTACCACTATAATACAATAAAAAAAAAAAACACTTCTGTTGCAAAGTATGCCTGCCATCTTTACATACAGGAAATAAAGATTGTCTATAGAAATCCTTCACACCTGGGCTATAGCGCGTCCCCAAGGAATAGATCCATTATGGCTGAGCATCTGATATAATAATGCCCTACTTTTTATCTAATGTTTTAGAATAGATTCCTGATATTTGAAATCATTGTACTGCAGAGTTCATTGGTTCCACAGTTCTAAAGAAACTGTTTCTCAAGAGAAGTGATATATAAATGAATACCTGTCAATTTTATATTCTTCATTGCTTCACTCAAACATCCACAAAATGTATTTCTATACGGTTATATTTCCTGATATTGTAGTTTATATAATTATTGCACTAACCAACTGTGAAAATGTGCCTTTTGGGTAGTTTAAACTAGGTTTGATATACTTTTCATTACCTTAATTGCCGTTTGTAATTTAATAAGTGCCTCCTTGTATCCTCTGGATGCATCATATTCATTGTTTCAAAGTTTTTATTTGTACACGTCACTGGTGGTGGATAATATAATAACCGGTTACAATAGTGCTACAAATATAACACAATGAAAAAAAACAGCGATGTCCGAATGGCATACCACAGAGAGAGACAGGGATTAAGCAGTGTTGTGCAGTAAGCACTACCCAGGTCACTGTCCGTAGTACTAGGAAGAAGACAAGTGCTGGGAAATTGAAAATGGTGGATGAGCTGCCCCTGTGGCAGAGAGGACTGAGACATGGAGCTGTTTGGCCACAATGGGGGTGGAGATCAGGGATCTAATTCTGGCAGTCAAAATCTTGTTTTTCTCCCATAATCCATCTCCAACTCAGAGTTGATTATTTTAGTTAGGGTGGGGAGGTGGAGTGGGGCAGAGTTCCCACTAAAATAAGTGTTTGGACTGGTAGCAGTCGCCAGTGTGCTTTGTGACTGCTACCAGTGGCATTGTCTTTACTTGCCACAATTGTTCCTGCCACTGTTCTGCAGTGCTGTATGGAAGGTGCTGTTATTGACAGCGCTGCTCATACATGTGCTATTCAGACCTAGTGACAGATAATGTAAGGGCATTTCTGCATTAAGTTACTAACTCTGATAAAACTCTGCTTCTGGAGTGAAATGTTAGTTGTTTTTGCACCAATCTGGCATAGCATTACTCCCTAATATTCACTGCACTGCTGCACTTTTATTGATTTTAGTATTCATCCAATGAATTCCCATATGCTTTTCTAGTAAGCGGGTTAAAGTTTTACTGCTGACTATGGAATAATAACACTGCTTTTTATTTGATGTACAAGTGGCAAGTACACAAATGTGCAATAGTACAATGAATAACAGGGAGCAATGCTACAATAGATTAATTCAGACAACAACTAATGTTTCTGTCTAAAACATCATTGTAGATGGGCTCCCATTGTCTACTTACTTTTTTCATTGACTGTTGGACAGGGTGGGCTGGGCACCTAGTGTTAGAATGGAGGGTTGGCATCACTGGGGTTTGGCTGTCATTGTTTGCTTACTTTTTTTTCATTTACTGTCTGACTCCAGGTTTAGGGACTTGGTGTCAGAACTGGGGAAGTCTGGTGGCAACAGGGTTGAGCAGCAAGTGTCTACTTGCTTTCATTTCAGTTTACCACCCTACCCCATAATAAGGCACCCAGTGTTGGGGTCAGAGAGTGGCACTGTGGCTTAACTCCTGGTGACTACCTAGCTGCCTGAATCAGGAGTCACCCAGCCTACCATGCCCACCAAACCAGAAATGCATTGCCATTTTTGCAAGCTGCAGCACAAAAGCCCCTCCCACCCACAACCCAGCAGTATAGCTAACCTTAAAAAAGCTGTTCTATGCTGTGCTTTTTTCATAAAATACCAGAGCACAGTCTGGTCAGTAATGAGAGAGTGCATCACCAGCTAGCCACCCTGCCCAGCCAGTAGCTGCAGCACAGAGTCAGACCCTCAAGTAAAAGTCCTGCCCACAGCAAAAACAGCCAAGAAAGAAACTGCCTGCAGAACCAGAGTGACAGGGTTCTGACTGCTTGTGCCTTTTTGTTAAAGTAAGTGGAAGGATTTATTTGAAAATGTTCCAGTACTGTGGGGAGAGGAGAGGAGAGACTCAAAAGAGAGAATGCATGGCCCTTGATCTCCTGGCCTGCCACTGTGGGTGGCCAATCCATTGAGGACCATTTTGGTAGGTGAATACCTGCTGTAAAGGGTTGGGATGGCCATTTCTTCTTGTTTGGGTAATGGGGAAGGTTTTACTTCTCCTGTCCCATGGAGAATAGCTTTGCTTATCCTGGTGGGGGGCCCTAATTCTCCCCACTTGGCGGGGTGAGGATGGCCCTGCTTGCTTGGGCTTGGGGAAGGGTATCTCCCTGTTTCTCTTTGCTTGGGGGTGGCCCTGCTTTTTCTGGCTTAGGGGGGTGGCCCTATCTTCTAGGTCATGTGGCCCAGCTTCTCCTACTAGAGAAAGCAAGGGTCAGGGCCATTCCTTCCCCCACTAAGCCAGGAGACGCAGAGCCATCCATCCCAAGCCAAGAGAACCCAGGCCATCTGTACCCCACCCCAAGACAGGAGAAACAGGGCCATCCCCTGTAAAAAAATAAAAATGGAATTTGCATTTTTATTTTTAGAAACATAACATTCATCATTAGTTCAAATACTCCAAGAAGTAAGCATGAATATGCACATATGCTTTCCATTCCAGTTTCAATAGGCGCCCTGGCTTCCAACTGTAGTGTCTAGCCAGTGCCCTGGTAACCAAAGAAAGCAGGCGCTGCCACTGTTGCTAGATTTACATGCTGTGAAACTTGATCAAATAGAAATAAAAATGTCAATCTGGAGGTGGACACTGATCAGAAAAATTAAATGAAAGAGGTGAGGAATTTGCAAAAAACTCTGCCAAAAACTCAATGCCTTTATGGTACTGAAGAAGAAAATAAAATGTCAACATTTATGTATATAAAAGCACACAAGAATGCAGAAGATTAATGACCAGCATAATCAAAGGTTAAGACTCAAATGTATTGCAAGGAGATCTGAGAACAGAGGGAGTTGAAACCATTAAAATACCAGAAAAGGCACACAGCTTCATTAATTATGTAATTATTATAAATATCTTAGTTTTAAAGACACATTTTGCAGGAAATCAGCACATATACTATAGACTCAGGTAAATATGCTAGAGTGCAGGAAAAGAAGTGCCACTGAAAAGAAATAACCTTTTATTGTTTATGGAAGTTAGCTGTACCATTGCTATTTATCTTACATGCTCTTGAAATGATGAATGTGTTTCAATAGAAATTATGGCCATTGCTGTCTTAAGCTCTTTTAAAATGCACAATTATTTAAGGGGATCTAGAAACAGTGCTATATACTGCAGGCAGGGTAGAAGGATGTTATTTACCAAGTTGGATTCAAATGAAAACATGTGTATCTTGTACTCACTGAAGCACTATAAGGTTGGGGAGGAGAGGTGATTCTCCAAAGCATTTGTTTCTTAATCCCTAGGCTACTGAAAGAACTAGAATTAATCTATTTGTTTGAGCTCTGGATAGATGTTCGGTCAGTAAGGGTTAAACCGAAGGGCTGCAAAGAGGTGGACGGATCAATTGAAAACTCCAAAGGAAGTGTTCCAAGGTCTGAATCCTGTAACTCATTTTTAGAACTGATGCAATAGGGCTGCAGGATCCGCCTACCTGCAGCCCTGAAAATAAAGTTTATGCAACTGTGGTGTTATGGATTTTTTTTAACACACCCTCAGTGTATGATGATGACTTCATAAACCTCTTGAGCTTTGCTCTCAAGGTTTATGGGTCATCACACACCTCAAGTGTGTAAATAAAATCCGTAACACACAGTTGCATAACTATTATTCTCTATATAATTGCTGGTGTCCGCTTTTTCTCATTGGGGAAACAAAGTTATTTTTTGCTGTAATAACCAGCTGGTTACTACAGCAAACAAGTGCCAGGTTTCCCTGACTCCACGCATGCGCCAGCCTCTTTCTCCACTTCCTTGCTGGATGGACGCCACAACTGCCACTTGGAGGTAAGTAAGTCTTTTAAAATAAACAAAATATACAAAAAACAATTAAGTGTACAATGCAAACAGCAGTCTTCTTTCTGGGGCACACACTAGCGAAATATATGGAGCTGGTGGACCACGTTGTAAATTCCCTACCAGTCTGCAGCTGCCAAACACTGATCTCAGCTTATTTGATATAACTGCTGCAGTGAAAAAGTAGTCATCAGCAATTATATAAAATAAAACATTGGGTGGTGTGTAAAACTCAAATTTTACACACACACCCAGTGTTGGATGCTAAAATAAACCTTTCGAGCTTCGCTGTTAGGGTTTATGTAGCATCCAACACCTCGGGTGTGTGTAAAATTCTCATAACACTCACCACCTAATGTATTTTATATATAATAACTGGTCAGCAATTTTTCCCATTGCCTGACCGAGTTATAATTTTCCATTATAACCCACGGGTTATAATGGCAAACATGAGCCCAGTCAGTTAAAAACATTCGCTCCCTTACTGGCTGTTGACCTCCTCGTGGGTGGGATAATTGAATTTCGAAATATGGTGGCTCCCTTTCCCCAAGCAGCCAAGGTTCTTTGTTGTATTTTCATTTTTTTTATTCAAAATAACCAGTTCCTCTACTTACAATTTAAAAACAAAGTATGTGGTTCATCCCGGCGGCTGCAATGGATAAAAACTACCACCGGGAAATGGCTCCAGTCTCGCTGCGCCGGGTAAGCAGTGATAGCTATCGTGATCTAAAGTATGAACCATTCTACCAAACAAAGCATTACTTAAAATAAAAAAAAAAGCTTTACAAAAAAAAAAACCTAAATCAGAGAAAAACAGACTGTCTCAGAGATTATGTGTGTGTGTGTGTGTGTGCGTGTGTGTGTGTGTGTGTGTGAGACAGAGAAAGTCAGAGAGTCATAGACAAGAGAGGAAGACTAGAAAAATTGCTGCCCAGCAATGATAAATAATAAAACATGGGGAAGTGTGCATAAATTAGAAATTAATGGTTGCCCTCGGTGTGAGATGCTTTAATAAACCCCTTGGGGTTTATGTAGCATCCCACACCTCAGGCAACCATTAATTTCTCATTAAGCACACTTCCCCATCTATTATTGTATATTTAATTTATAGGTAGATCATTAGGTCCTCCTTTGGGCACAGCTAGGGCAGTTTTCCATGTATCAGTTACTTTACCAGAGATAAACAAAAGGTTCAGCAGCCTGGCCACTGGGGATGCAGTGACAGGGGCAGCCATTTTGAGCAGCTCTGTTTGAAGACCATCAAAGCCATTCCCAGGTTTAATTTTTAGCAGCTGAGACCAGTTTTAAGTGGAACTCAGGATAGGTATTGTTAACCTTGATTATATCTTATTTTGTGGGTAGCATTTGCAACCTGAGATAGCCCTTTGAAATTACTCAGATCTGTGAAAAATGTGTTGAAAATACTTTCCATGGATAGAGGGCCTGTTTACACTGAGCCATGGACTTTTACCCAATTAACTCAAAAATATGATGACATACTCAAGACCTGTTCTTTGTCTAGTTATGTGTTGTTCAGCATCATGACATACAAACTATTGGAACAGCAAGCAAATGGCTTATTAATTGTACAAATAAATATATTTATTTTCACAGTTTTAATATCATGAGCATATTATCCCTATAGTTTACACTGCACAGAAATGCAGCTTTCGCAATGTGTAGTCCTGTGCTACAGTCAAAAAGTAACTACATCCAAACAAAAGCAGTTCAGTGATTGTTTAAGGAGTAGCTCTACACACATGTGATATGTCCAACTTGCTTAAGAGGGAGATTTAGGTCAAATTACACACATTGTGAAAGCTGCATTTCTGTGCAGTGTAAACTATTGGGATAATATGCTCATGATTTTAAAACTATGAAAATAAATATATTTATTTGTACAATTAATAAGCCATTTGCTTGCTGTTCCAATAGTTTTCTGCCTTCTACTTATCCTTGGCATCTGTCGCCAGCGAATTTGAATGCCTAATTCTCAAAGTGGAAATTGCACAGACTACTGCACTCTGCGTAATAGGATGCTACAGACCACCGTCTGCTGGCCTACAGCTTGTGTCATATCTAAGTGACAAGTTGGGACAGGGGCTGCCAGAAACTATTATTTTAGGAGACCTCAACTTTGACTTGCTCTCTAACACAGCTCCCCCCTTTGCATCCTTGTGATGAACATGGGCTGCAACTATTACTGAACCAACACGCCCAAGCGTGAAGAACCCCAGTAAAAGTACACTTTTGGATGTGCTAATGGTGAGCAAACCTCATCTCTTCTCCCACGCTGATGTCTTCTTCTCAGATGCCAGCGACCATTGTTTTTATTGTGGGAGTAAGATCCACCAACAACCCAGCACCCATCAGCAAGTTCTCTATGAAGAGATCCAGGCGCAACTTCAATGAACATGCCTACCTAAATGAGCTTAAGTACTCCCCTGAGTGGCAAGATTTCTACCTTGCTAAAATGATTACGTCAGTTTACAACATGTTCCACAACATTCTATCAAGGGCCCTTAATAAGTATGCTCCCCTGATTAAAGTTCGAACTAGGACCAAAACCTGTAAATGGTTCACCCCTCAGATCAAGTCCTTGGTTCTAGAAAGAGATAAGCTCTGGAAAAAAGCGCGCAGACTGAACACTGCAGAGGACTGGAACCAGTTCAGGAGACTATGAAATTTATGTACCAAAACAATCAGAGAATCGAAGGCCACCTTCTTCAAATTCGAACTCGACTCTGCCACAAAGAGCCCAATCAAGCTCTGGAACACAATCAATGATCTGCTAGGCCACTCCCCCAGGAAATTCACTCCCGACCAAGATTACCTCTGTCAACTTGACTATAACCGAAAAGATGGATATACTTGATGCATTCAGTAACCACTTTGCTACTGCAGGCATGGCATTTGATAACTCCCCTGCAAACATACTTCACTCCCAAACTGCCAGCCAACTGCCTGAAACTCCGATAGTTTCACCGCCTTTCTCGCTTCAACCTGCCCCACTGAAAGAGGTAGAGGACCTCTTGCTTCAGTTGGATACTAGAAAAAGTGCTGGGGCCGACACCCTTGACCCTTACTTCCTAAAAATTGCCTACCACGTACTAGCAATACCCGTAACCCACTTTTTTAACTTATCCCTGTCTCAGGGCACCTTACCACCTATATGGAAGACAGCACATGTCATACCACTTTTCAAATCAGGTGACCCTGGCGATCTCAATAACTACAGGCCAATTTCCCTCCTTCCAGTCCTGTCCAAGCTCCTAGAGAAAATTGTAAATGCACAGCTGAGGGCTCACCTTGAGTCTAGGGAACTGCTAAATCCTATGCAGTCTGGATTCAGAGCTAAGCATAGCACTATCTCAGCCCTCGCCAAAGTTACTAACGACTGGCAGCGTAATCTTGAGAGCAAAAACTTTATTTGTGCTGTTTTCCTTGATCTAAGCAAGGCTTTTGACACCGTCAACCATAGTCTGCTCCTCTCCTCCCTTCAAACCATAGGTGTGGACCCCTCCTCTCTGTGTTGGTTTACTGACTATCTTACAGGGCACCTTTAACAAGTTAAAGCCGAAGGCCTGTCCCCCTTAAAAACTCTGCAAAGAGGGGTACCTCAAGGTTCTATATTAGGACCCTTACTTTTTGCAATCTACATTAATAACATCGACTACTGTATAAAAGAAGCCAACATCCATCTGTTTGCAGATGATACAGTTCTCTACGTGAGTCACCCAACACCTGAAGCTGCCTGCAATGACCTATAGTCAGAATTCAACCTTTTGCAAAGCCAACTCCTCCAACAAAAGCTACTCCTTAATGCCAAAAAAACTAAAGTGATGGTCCTCTCCCCTTTTATCCGTACAGCTAACCCTGTGTCCAGTGTCCACAGTTCTAGTTGAAAAACTAGAATTTGTTACAAAATTCAAGTATCTGGGAGTTTGGATAGACCAAAGACTCTCCATCATTGAACATATCGAGGACTTGCTAAAACGACTTCGGCAAAGGCTTGGATTGTTTTTTAGAATCAACCAATTTCTCACTAGAGATGCCAAGAAACAACTGTCCAATCCATTTTCCTATCATTGGTTGATTACGCTGACTTCCTCTGCAGCCAATGCCCCAACTCTTACATGGCTAAACTGGACACACTCTACCATTGAGCACTGAGGTTTATAACGGGACTCCCCTTCGACATGCATCACTGCACCCTATATGCGGCAGTGGGGTGGACATCACTAAAGTTCGGGCGCCACAGAAACGCCGCTCTCTGGACTTATAGAGCCATCTCTAATAAGCTGCCTTACTGTATCTCCTGCTATCTTCCCCTGAGTATAATTGGGAAATATGCGTTAAGAAGTTATTCAGCTATTACACTTAAAGTACCCAAAGCAAAATCCCGCTTCGGCAGGGCAGCCATAAGCTCCGTGCTACCTACCTTATGGAACGATCTACAAAAAACCCTCAAATTAAGCACTCTAATTGGTATAAATGCCTTCAAGATGCTTTAATTCCATACAATCAGAGAAGTATGTAACTGCTTCACCCACTCAGACCCAGTACCGGTGTCTGCACTGGTATATAGCCACACTTAGACCCAATTTTTAGTATCAACCCCCCAGCTTGCTCCTCACCAGCCTAATTGTTCTCTCTCTCACTCTCTTATCCCCCTGTCTTATCAACACTAGGCCTGTCCATCCCCTTATTCTTCCTTTCCCAACCTCGGATAGGAGCTCACTACCCTGGGTTGTGACATCCTACCATGCCCCGAACTTTATAGCATTCAGTCCCGGAGCTCACACATACTCCTTTTCTCCATCCACCTTCTCTACATCCCATTTTACCAACTCCTTTCTGTGCACCGTGCCCTCCTAGCCTTTCTCCCCCTACCTCTCTCCCTTCCCCCCACCTTCACCTCTACCTGTTGTATATTTTAATTTTTTTTCTTCCGTTACTTCCTCCTTAGATAACCTGCTTTATCTTCCTATAGACACTTCTATGTATGTAAATACCGTGTAATCTGTACAATATCTGTATAATTCTATGTAAATATGAACTTCTTTTTCTTCCTCTCTGCAAAGGGTATTATCTGTATTGCCTTGTAAATACCTGTGTTGACCTGTATATACAATTGTTCATGCTTCACCCAGGTCCATCTTGCAAATGAGCTTCTGCTCAACGATGAACGCCTGGTTAAATAAAGACTTGATTGATTGATTGATTGATTGATTGAAATTAGTAGGAAGATTGGCCTGCTAGTAGGGAGATGCTGTAATGTCATGAGTGTGTCCTTAAATTGTGTCAAAAAATAAGAAAAAAAGCATTTAAAACATTTAATATATTTCATTTTGTCAAGAATGAACACTAAAAAGAATCAGCAACTAGTTGTACAAAGTTATCACTTACATTGTTCATCACTAATTTACTTTTTATGTGTCTTTATCTGACAAAAAAAAAAATGAATGGATATTTTGGACAGAATTTTATTTAAGCAGGAGATTTTGTTTCCCAGGAGGGAGGGAGGGAGGAGTTCAGTCAAAAAAACAGGAGTCTCCTGCGAAAACAGGGAGATATCACATGTACGGCTCTATACTTCAGTAAGATGCATACAGTCATTATATTTCCACAAATTACGTCTTAATTATAGTGATTTCTGTTGTTTTCTTTCACTTTTTCCTGTTGTTGGTCTGCTAAATATTGTGAATAATGCATTACTTCTTTCACTGAGTCTCTCAAAACGTTATCTGACTCTCCCCTGCGGTGTAGGAAGATTGCTCCCCTGATGACTGATCTGAGACCAGTTGCTGAGCAACCTGATCTGGGACCAGCCTTTTCAGAGACCAGTTTCAGATCTGCCTAATCGTAGACCAGTTTCTGTGCCACGTGGTCTGAGACCAGTTTCTCCTTCCAGCTGAACTGGTCTGGGATCAGTTATTGTCACATACGTGTCTAACCACAGGCTTGCTAAGCAGCAGCCAGCATAGTGTAGTGATTAGTGCACTGGGCTGTGATCCTAGAAGTCTGGGTCTGAATCTCACTTTCCCTTAAAATTCTTTTGACCGCAAATTTCACTGGTGTGGTGATCCATGGTGGCATAGAGTTGGTAATAGTGAATCTACACTAAAGGGAGTTTAAAGAAGAAGAATCTGCATTTATATAGTGCTTTTTCATACATCCAAAGCGCTTTACAAGCAATGCTAGACTGGTAGTGAAGTGACTGAATGTGTGGTGGCAGCCATATCGCACATCATCACCCACACACAGCCTGGATAATTACATGACCCGGTTTATTGGAAGGGGAATGTTGGCCAGGACACTGGGAATGTTCCCTACCCTTTTGCGAAGAGTGCCCTGGGTTCTTTTACTTCCACCTGGACACCCACCAGGACAACCAGAAGGGACCTCAGTTTTATGTCTTATTTGAAGGACGGCACACCCCAGCAGTACAGCACCCCCCAATACTGCACTCGGATGCCAGCGATTTTTAGGTGCAAGTCCAATCCCGGTGTGGGACGAAAACCCACGACCTTCTGGTCCAGAGGAGGATGTGCTACCAACTGAGCCACACTGTGCAGGAAAACAACAAAGTGCAACAAAGAAAGCTCCTGTACAGCGATGAAACTGGCCCCAGATCAGGTGGCTCGGAAACTGGTCTCAGACCAGATTGCATGGAAACTGGTCTCTGACCAGTCACCAGGGGAACAAACTTCCTGCAGCTGTCCCCTGCTGACCTTATAATTGCTGCTTGTGTTTGTGACAGCAGTCTTTTGTCATGGTCAACACTATGATGTAATGAGCAAAGGCACTGTCTGTAAGGTTATCTGGGGAGAAGAAAATGCTTTTAATACAGACTTTTTAGAGAGACTATCAAAATATGTTGCAAACTTTGGAAATGAACACTGAAAATGAAAAATGTATTCCCTTGTAAATTGCAATAGCTGACACATCATATTTATGAAAGTATGTGCAAAGTTGTTCTTTAACCAGCTATATTAGAAGCTACACTCTCAAAATACTGTGACGTAAATGAGAGAGATATTCAGGATCGAGATGGAGGGGAAGGAGGGAATTGGGACAGTGGAGGAATTATGGAATTCAGTATGGGGGGTTACTAAAAGCCACTGATATTTGCATACGGAAGGTGAGGAAGAAAAGAAGGAGTAAGAGGCCACTCTGGTTCGCCAGAGAGGTGAGGGAGGCAATTGGGGAAAGGAAAAGGGAGTTCAGAGCACACAAGAGGTCACAGGGCAAGGAGGATATGGAAACTTACAGGGAGAAGCTGAGAGCGGAAGGGCAGAAGATTAGGAGGGCAAAAGCAAAAATGGAGGAAAGAATTGCTAAGCAGGCAAAGAGGGGAGCTAAAATGTTCTTTTGGTATATTGGAGAGAAGAGGAAGGAAAGGTAGAGGCTAGTGAGGGTGAAGGAGGATGGGGGAGTACCAGTGGAGGGGGACTTTGAGATGGTGGGTGTGCTGAATAGGTACTTCTGTTCAGTCTTCATGGTGGAAGAGGAAGGGAAGGGACTGATGTTAATAGAGTGGGGAAGGGATGGCATTAGGGTAGATCCTAGCTCAATCAGTGAGGACAGGGTTAGGGAGGATTTGGGTAGGTTGAAGGTGGACAAGGCTATGGGTCTGGACAGCCTGCATTCTAGGGTACTCCAGGAACTAAGGGAAGAACTGGCAGCACCTCTAGTGAGGTTGTTTAACTTGTCCCTGGATACAGGGTGGGTGCCAACAGACTGGAAGAGGGCAAATGTGGTGCCACTTCACAAGAGTGGCCGCAGGGAGAAGGTGGGTAATTATCGACCAGTTAGGCTCACCTTGGAGATGGATAAGATGATGGAGGCAATATTAAAGGAAAGGCTGGTCAGCTACTTGGTGGGCAGTTTGCTGCAGGACCCCCGTCAGCATGGCTTCACTCAAGAGAGGTCATGCCAGACAAACCTGATTGAGTTTTTTGATTGGGTGACCAGAGTGGTAGATCAGGGATGGGCAGTGGACGTGGCCTATCTAGATTTTGGGAAGGCCTTTGACACTGTCCACCACAAAAGGCTGGTAAATAAGCAGGAAAGTTTGGGGGTGGGACAGAAAATAACAAGATGGGTGATGAACTGGTTGATGGGCAGAAGCCAAAGGGTGGTGGTAAATGGGGTACATTCCAGGGAGGAGGAGGAGGAGGTGACAAGTGGGGTCCCCCAGGGGTCGGTGCTGGGACCCATCCTGATTAACATATATATATCAGCGATATAGCGGAGGGGCTGCAGGGGAAGGTCTGCCTGTTTGCAAATGATACGAAGATCTGCAACAGGGTGGACACTCCAGAGGGGATGGAGGTAAGATGGAGGTAACGAGGGAAGATCTAAGATTACTGGAGGGGAGGTCAGAAACCTGGCAGCTGAAATTTAAAGCAAAAAGTGCACAGTAGTGCACATGGGGTGGAATAACCCGCAGGCGAGTTACACACTGGGGGGGATGTAATTAAGGAAAATGAGCAAGAGTGGGATCCGGTGGTTATAATTTTGGATAACCTGAAGGTGGGGAACCAGTGTGGCAAGGCATTGGGCAAAGCGAATAGAATGCTGGCTTGCATAGGGAGGGGTATAACGAGCAGAAGGAGGGAGGTATGATGCCACTTTGCAAATTCATGGTCAGGCCTCATCTGGAGTACGGGATCCAGTTCTGGAGACCTCACCTATGCAACGACATTGATGGGATGGAATGAGTACAGAGAAGGGCCACTAAGATGGTGTTCGGGATGAATGGGAAACCCTATGAGGAGAGGTTGACGGAGCTGGATCTGTACCGGCTGGAGACCGGGGGGGGGGACATGATAGAAACGTTTAAGTACTTGAAAGGGATCAATAAGGCAGGGAGCATACTCACAAGGAAAGAAGGAGCTAGAACTAGGGGCCACAAGCTGAGGTTAGAGGGAGGAAGGTTTAGGTGCAATCTGAGGTGTGATTCTTAATAGAGAAGGTGGTGGAGCCCTGGAACAGTCTGCTGGATGAGGTAGTGGGGGTCAAAACAGTGGAGGGTTTCAAAAGGGCATGGGACAGACACAAGGGGCTGAACATGGGGTGAGGGGGGATCCCTGAGAGAAGAGGGCAAGTAGGGAGGGGGAGGTAAAAGGCAGACATGATGGGCTAAGTGGTCCTTTTCAGCCGCCACATTTCTATGATTCTATGATTTTATGTAAAAGTCTGAGCCTGGAACTGCATTAACATCTACCATATATATATATATATAAACTTTTGAACAAATGATTATGAGTGCACTTTTACCCTGTAGGTGAGCAATGATGCTGCAACAGCTGTCCATCCTGTGTGGTTTCATGTGCAGTACAGCATCAACCCACATCTCATTAACTGTCAATGCTCACTTCATCCTGCAAAAAATTGGTGACTTTGCCACGGGTACATCACTGATGTTATTTCCATATGTGAAGATAAATATTTTAATTTATTCATTTAATATTTGATGACCCGGTGAGGTGTACTGAGCCAAAGTTTGTTTCCAGGTGTGACACACTAAGTGGAAGGGGAAATCAGAGGGAAGAACAAACAGGATGCATTACAATGGTCTATTTACAAACATCACTGTGGTTACAGCAAAAATAACACCATTACAATAATTACAATTACAAGATGGCCTTGCATGATGGCGATGAACAATAACTACAAAAATTGAAGACAACTGAAAAAAAAAACTAAAGATATCAGACATACACAAACCATGTGTTAATGGCAGGGCCAGGATGGAGCAAAGCAAGACCTCAGAAGGGGTTTGAGAAAGAGTTAGAAGGGGGCAAGATGAAGAGAGGGCGGGGAACTGTTCCAAAGAAATGGCAGGTGTACAAAGAAGGAATATTACATTTTATCAAATGGATAGTGGAATTCCAGCAATCTGAATCATTAAGATAACCATTAAAACTCTTGTGATATCTTATCACAGCCTGGAAAATGTTCCTGCTAATGGTTTCTTTATATATTGTCAGACATTTGACAGTAGCAGTAATACACTCCAGAATGTGTGTCATCATTTTGAATAACATATTCATGGGTGCCTGAAGGCACTTAGCAATGCCTCATGCCTCACAACACATCTAAAGTGTGATGTTATCCAATGATGACACTTACACTGTTGTGCGCCATTGTTATCATATATACTCACAAATAAATCAAGTTTTTAGTACCAAAAAAGCACTTGCAAACATATGAACATGTGAAGCTGCCGGGAAGAGAATACCATATGGCCTATATAGTCTGTTTGTTGTAGAGCCCCATGTACTTACATTAACATGGCACCTTCCCCCCTCATTCTGTACCCATACCTTGCCCTTGACCCTGTCCCACCTCCTTTTGAAGCCCTCAACTGTTTTCTGACTAACAACCTTCTCCGGATGTCCGTTTCACCCTGCCACCATCCTCTATGAAACAGTGAGCTCCTACCTCCTTTCTGAACCTCCCAAACACCAGTTTTTATGTGCACCCCCTTGTGTTCTTGTTTTGACTTAGTCTAAGGAGATTCCCAAACTCAACCTTGTTAATAACTTTGATATTCTTCAAGGTTTCTATCATGTCCCCCATTCTCTTTCTCCTCAAGTGAGTAAATGTTAAGATTCCACCACCGTTCCTCATATGAGAGATCATGCTGACCCGGGACCATTTTTGCAGCCCTTCTCTGTACTACTTCCAGCTGGTTTATGTCCTTCTTTAGTTAGGAACTCCAATACTGTGACTGTAGTCTAGGTGTGGTTACATAATAAAGCTGTACAATGGCAGAATCACCTCTTTCCTTCTGTTGGTGTACACCCTAGATATTCAACACCATATTCGATGTGCTTATGCAACTGGATGAGATGAAATGAGATGATGCTTGTGTAACTTGATTTGCTTTGTGGCTTTCTGCCTCTCTATCCATGGGATATACCACCCTGTAGGGGTACGACGCAAGGAACCCTAGAGGAGGGTCCCCCCCAACAGGTGCCGTGGGAATTAATGTGTCGGCTAAAGGTAGATTAGGAAGAAGCCCAAAAAGAACACCCAAAGATGTCGATCTTCAAAGAAGCGAGGATGATGAATGAATTCTGAGAAGATAAGGGCTGACTTCCTAGGGGGAGAGAGGGGAAAGCGGGGGATCCATCCACCTCCATCCAACAGTGGAACCTATCTAACTAACCTGAAAAAAGCATTAACTTTAACTAATATTATGACCATTGGCATGGAGGAGAGGAAAAAAACCCTTTGAGGAGGAAACCTCTGGAGATCCAAGGCCTAAGTCACCTTCCCTCCATGCTGATGACGTTTGATTTGAGGACATATGTCGGTAAAGAGAATGGTTCATTAATGAGGGATATAAGTAGGGAGGATGGTGATGGATAGGAAAAAACTCCAAAGAAGCATAGATTAAAGAAGGAACATGAGGCAGCAAGGACCCAATGAGGGTATGCTCGAGTAGTCGATGGGAGAGAGTAGATCCCTATAGAAGTCAGAGGAGCAGGGGGTATCCAGATGTGCTCACGAGGAGATTCCAGATGTGCTGATGAGGAGACCAAGGATAATGCATACTGGCTTGATGGAGTGATGCAAGTGAGCAGACACTGAGGTTGAAGAGGCATGCTTGATCATGTAATGTGAATGATTAGACCCTGAGGTTGTAGTCGATGGGGTAGCATAGGATTCAATTATAGGAATGTTCGAGTAAGCGATGTAAATAGATAAACCTTGTGGCAATGCTGAGTGAATGATGACTGGAGTGATGAACATGATATATTCGGCAGGAGGGCCGCGAGTTAATAAGGTGGCATAGGAGTCATGATAGGTATGCCCAAAAGAAATATCGACAGCAGACCATGAGTGGAGTGAATCCTGGATGGCCAGTACAGAATCAGAAGAGGAGGAGAAAGTAGTGATTCAATGATAATGATGACTGCCGCAGGAGTGCAGCGGTTTGACATGAGAAGATCGGGGAAAAGGACACTGGAAATGAACTTGAAATTGAACTTGAATGATGGTGGAGAGCAGCCAGCTGACCCATAGTAAAGGGCGATAGAAAGGAAGACATTGCCAGGAGCGGAGATAGAGCTGAATAGAGGTGACAGAGGAAGATGAATACGGACAATGATGATGGCTGCAGGAGCACAATAGGTAGATTAGGTAGTATGAGACCTAATTGGAGGTAGCCCAAAGTAATATTGAGTGCAAGCCAGAAGGAGACAGCCGAGGCATACAGATTGAGCAAATGAAACAGATGAGCAGATCGAGGTGAGGTATTGGGGACCAGCACCTCCTCGACCGGAGATCGAATCGAGAGGAGGCAATATGAATGAGAGTAGGCAGGAATGAACTTGAAATTGAACTCGTATGAAGGTAGAGTGTTTGATAGAGTGATGCAATCAATTATGCTCCTCGGAAGCAGGTAGGCCAAGGAGGCATGAGAATCCTTGATGGTTGGTATGAGATAATAAGCTGGGAAGGATTACCGGAGTCATGGACCAGATACATGCTGCAGGAGAGCCATGGGTCGAGGAGGTGGCATATGATTAATTACAGGTATGCCCAAAAGAAATATCAATTGCAGGCCAGAAGGAGGCAGCGGAGGCATACTGATCGAGGGATAGAAAGAGAAGAGCAGGTCGAGGCGGTGTATCAGGGAGCAGAATTGGATGAGGTACGAAGAGGAGGGAAGCAGGCTGAGGTGAGGTTTCTTGGACCTAGACAGCCAAGCTCAAGCAGGAGATGTGACGGAGTAGACCCATTTAGAGGTGGATGAGCAAAAGATAGAAGCCAGGGCAGGAGAAGCCACAGGGATAGCGAAGATGTTGAAATGGTATCAGGTGGGATCCGAATTATACACGGCATGGTTAAGGCATGTCAAACAGGACACAGGTACTTAGTATGGATGGTGAGGAGTAATAGGAATGACAAAAAGAACTGGAACAGGCAGGAGAAGCATATGAAACATAATGTATAAACTGCCACCATGGGAGAGAAAATTAGAAATGTGAGAAATATCGAAGGTACCTAGCAATGCAGGGACACCAAAACAGAGAGACAAGAATGGCACAGATATGGCATAGCATGCCAGCAGAGGGGAGCATGGTGTGAAGGGGAGCCAACCTGGGAGCATGAGCACAAAATGCCCTGTGAAGAGAACGAACTGCAAGGAAGAGCAGAAGATATGCCTCCCTGGCGGCAGCTGCAACTTGCGGCCCCCTCCTACGGGTGGAGCTCGGAAAATGTGAAAAAGGGGCAAGCTGGTGGTAGCAGGAGGGAGAGACAGAATGTAGTGAGACACAGAAGGACCTGCTGGAAAGTGTGAGCGAAGCCTATGAGGAGCGAATTACATTTACGTGTGCCGAGTGGGAGCCAGCTAGTTTTCTCACAGGGTGACTCCTCTCAACAGTCTGCATGGTGTTCAGTGTTCCAGCAGTTTGTTCCATGCGGTGCACGTGGCATTGCAAGTCAGTGGCAGCCAAAGAAGCAGGTCATACAGGGAAACCGGGGGGGGGGCGAAGGAAGGCACCGTGGGGGAAGAAGAGAGGGACCCAGAGGACAGACTGGGAAGAGAAAAGAGTCGGCAGATTGTGGACTACGGAGGCACAGCACGCTTCATAAAGAAAAACTGCAGTGGTGGGGAAAAACAGAGGAAAAATACAAAACTGAGAAGGCAGGTAGGGAAAAAAAAAAAATCAAACTAGTGCTTACCGAGGATGATAGAAGCTGGTAGGCAGAGGAGACGGCCAGATAGAGTTAACCGGCAGAAGCCAGAAGGGTGGGGGGCGGGGCTGAACGGCCACCCAGCTGAGTGCTGGAAGCTGAAAACATGGAGCAGAGCACGGCCAACACATCCTAATCCAAGCTATGAAAGGCAATAGAAAACAGCATACGAAGTACAACACAGCAGAACAGGATGCCTGCCACTACACAGGAGCTCAGAGAAAACAAGACGAAATCAAGTGTCCGATTCAAAGCAACGAAAAATGAATCCTGGTGAGGCCCAGGATGTGTGACCTTTTAGGCCCGATGGGGAGTGATGTTGCTGCTCCACCCATCGAACCTTGGGCTTAAAGCCCTCCCATTATTTATTTTATTTAGTTTTTGTTAACCAGGTAGGTGCACTAGCCAACAGGTGACTATTTTCAGGCATGACCCGGGAGACACATTTACAGTACAAGATAGGACAGTTTAGGTATACACAATACAGGCAAAGGTACATTGGGACAAGTACACAAGTACAGGCATACAATTGGAAAGGGCAGAGGGTACTGGAGGGAGCACATATTTAGATGGGGGGAAGGAAAGGAGAGGGAAGGGGAGGTGAGGGGGAGATTAAGCAGGCAGGGAGGGTGTGAGACACTGATGAGGGGTGAAGGACTTGGCAGAAAATGAACAGGAAAAAAATTACGGTGAAAAACGGCTTTATGGGTGCCTGTAGAGATCTGCAGCCGGGCCTAGGAACCAAAGGGCAGCAGAGCAAGACGGGGATGGTCGGTAGGTAGGAGAGGAGCACGGTTTAAGTGAAAAGGCAAGAGGATGAAACAGAGGTTTAGGGACTATAGTAGGTATGAGAGATATGAGAGATTGGTAATAAAGAGGGGTGAGCAACAGGCAGGGGAGAGGGAAGGGACAAGTACCTACCATAGAAGTAGGATGGCCATAGAGTGGCAGGAGAGCAGGGGAATAGCGCGGTTCTGCACTCAGGTTAGCAAAACAAGGACCCAGTGGAAAAAAGGGGGGGGGTGCTTTACGGAAAAGTCCGGCATTAGCAGGAAAGGCGCAAAAAAGACCCGTAGTTATGGAACTGAAAGCGGGGGAAGCAGCCAACCTGAGGGCGCTTACGGCAAAGTATGGCTAATTACGGCTTTAGCGGGAAAAGGCGCAAAAAAGACCTGGGGCTATGGAACTGAAACCCGGCAGGGCTCAGAGGGGTAGGGGAGCAACCGGGAGTGGAGAGGGAACAGGAAGGACCAGTACCCACTTACATTAAGTAAAACATATGTTTTAGTGCAACACAGTAGGATGAAAAGAGGATCAAAACAATAGCAGGATTAATGCTAATTTATACATAGAGTCAGAGAGAGGAACGATTTTAGACATAGAGCATAGTAATATCATCAAAGCAGGATACTATACTATACATAGAATTAAAGTAATTAGGCAAGTCTTGAGACAATTTTTAGCGGCATGATCAGGATAGAGTAGCCATACAGAATACTTTCTAAACATTTCATAAAGTGCAGGCAGATTTGTATACATTTTATTAAAGTGCAGGCAGGCAGAGAAACAAATATTTGTAAATAACAACAGATCATTAGAGGGAGGTAGGCTAATGAATATATAGGAAGAAAGGGGAGGATTGACTTAGATAGGGGGAGGACAAGTTCCAGAGTTTAAGTAGGGTCAAAGCAAGTGCATTGGTCCATAGAGCGGAGGTGAGAGCGTAGTCCACGCTTGAAAGCTAGGTGTGATGGAGCACTTCTCAGGTCCGTAGGCAGCAAGTTCCAAGAGTGAGGGGCAGCATGCCTGAAAGCGCCAGCACCCTTGGAAGTACAGCAGAGGGGAACTGATAAAAAAGACTTGTCTGATGACCTCAGCTCATGCGATGGGATCACAGGTCGGAGCAGTTCAGATAATGTGGTTGGTTTCGCCACTCTAATTATGGAGTCTGAGAGGCAGGAAAGGTAATATTGTCTAGTGGAGGATGGGGATAGCCAGCCTAGCTCTTTATAGAGCTGGCAGTGATGCATTAGGCGCGGCGCTTTAGCTGCATATCTACAGACATTATTGAAGGTGATGTCCCATTTCTGCAGAACAGTTTTGTTTGCCATTGTGAGGATGGGAACACAGTAGGACAGAGTGGGTAATAGGATTCCCCTGGCAATGGCAAGTTTGGCAGTTGGAGTGAGCATGTAATTTGTCCTGTAGGCAGCCCCCAGCTTACAGTTGACATTTTTACAAGACTCTTGGATATGTTGCTTCAGGTCAAGGTTTTGGTCAAGCTGTATTCCAAGATAGCGGAAAGAACTTACAGTCTCAAGGGGGGTTCCCTTAATGTCAGGAATGTTAAGTGGAGATATGCAGGTTCTGAGTTTATGATATGATCCAAAGAGCATGGCTTTAGTTTTGTTTTTATTGAGTATAAGGCGATGCGATCTAGCCAATGCTGGCCAGGTGGAAAGCTGATGACAGAGTATGCTCAGGTGGAGATGTTGTCAGAGTGAACATAGATTACTAGATCATCAGCATAAAGTAGTGAGTTGCCTGATGTTATTATGTTGGGCAGGTTGTTAATAAATAGTGAGAAGAGGAGAGGACCGAGTATAGAGCCCTGTGGCACACCAATGTTGATCGTGGCACTGTCAGAGATGGCTGAGTTAAGTTTTACTGCTTGAGACCTATTGGTGAGGTAGCTACTGAACCAAGTTGTTACTGGGGATGAGAAGCCCAGGTTCCTGAGGGTGGTGAGCAGCAGTGGGTGATCAACGAGGTCAAAGGCCTTTGTGAGGTCTATGAACACAGCCCCCGTTAGCTGCCCACTGTCCATGTTTGAGAGAACATCCGAGGTGAATTTTGACAGCAGTTGTAGTACTGTGGTGTTTCCTGAAGCCATGTTGAGCTTCACAGAGCGCATTGGAGGAATCAATAATTTGGTGACCTGGGTGGCTACTATCTTCTCAGAATTTTGCTAAGTACCAAAAGTATGGCTATAGGTCTATAGTTTGACAAGTCATTTTGCTCCTTTTGAAAACTGGTGTGATTCTGGCGGCCTTCCAAATCTCGGGACAGTGTCTGTGGAGAGAGGTAGCATGAAGATCCTGGCAAGTGGGTGGGATATGAGATGAGCAGCCATTTTCAGAAGCCGTGGTTCCAGAGTGTTGGAGCCAGGGCTAGTGCTAACAGATATGACAGACAGGAGTTTGCGAACTTGGTTTCCAGTAACCGCTTTAAAATAAAACAATCTTTTAGGGGCATGTTGAGGATCGGTACTCATCTTAATAGAGTATGGCTGGGAGTCAACTGGCAAAGATTTTAGAGAGGATGTAATGGCAGATAGGTCCGAGAATTGCTGATTGAAAGCGTTGGCAATGGTAAGGGGAGTCATTGCAGTGGACCCCTTGGAGTATCATTTCCGAGCGGGTGATTGATTGGGGGGTTCCGAGGAAGGTTTTTATGTGACTCCAAAATTTTTGAGATCATTTGCGGAGCTGGTTAATAGGTTCTGGCAATATCTGCTCTTTGCAAGCCTGATGTGTTTCTTGCAGTCATTTCTATGTCACTTGTATATATGATGATCACAGGGCAGGCTAGTGGTTTTGTAATGTTTCCAAAGTTTGTCCCTGATTTTGAGCTTATGTAGAAGATCTTTGTCCAGCCACCTTGTTTGTTGCCCCCCTGACCCTTCTCTTTATCTTTGGTACATGCCTCCTTTGTACCTCTCCAAACCTGTTGAGGAATGCATCCAGGGCGGCCTCAGCACTAGTTGCATGGAAAATTTCAGACCAGTCCGTATTAGAGATGTCAGAAAGAAATGCATGTACATCCAGCGCTGCAAAGTTGGTAAGGGTGATAAAGCGGGATCTAGGAGTAGGCGGCAGACAGGAGCGCCAGTGACAGACCGTGGGAGAGTGGTCTGTCAGAGAGTCCGCTAGTACAGCTGATTTGGTTACATGGTCAGGCCTATTGGTGAGAATCCAGTCCAAGAGCGTTCCTGACTGCATGTTAGTCATTCTCGTGCATTCAGTTATGAGTTGGTGAAAGTTATATTTTTGGACCAGAGATGCAAGGTTACTGTGATTCGGTCCTAGCCAGTTCAAATTAATGTCACCTAACAGGATACACTCATTCATTTTCACAGTTTGTGACACATGTTGGAGTAAGATCTGGAGACTTTCCAGCCCGCCGGTGGGTGGGTTGTACACACACAGGATGTGCAGGTATTTTGCTCCTAGGGACAGTGTTGCATGTAGCGATTCACAGCGCATATTGGGACCAGGATTGGGAACCGCTTTAATCGAAGGGTGATTTTTATAGAAGATAGCAACACCCCCACCCCTCTTAGAACCATTTTGATCCTACCGAATGATGGCATACCCAGGTAGGGTGCAGTGTGCATCCAGGATATTAGGTTTGAGCCATGTTTCGGTAAGGCACAGGATGTCAGGGTTAACCAATCTTGCCCAGGCTTCAAGCTCAGCCAGGTGCCCCAGTAGACTTCTAATATTCATATGGGCTAGTAATAGGCCTTTATTTGTTTTGGTTGTGGCTGTTAATGGGATATTTTGTTGTGGACCTGGGTTTGATTCAATGTCACCAGCCATCAGGAGTAGTCTTTGGGCTAGGAACTCAGGCAAGTTTTTAGGAAATATGTCATGTTTCTTCCGTTTAACACTATGCTGTAGGTAGAACAGGAGTGACAGGTAGGTACATCCTTTCTTCAGGTGTACATACTGAAAAATAGGTAAGGGGTGACAGTGTGAAAGGAGAAGATTAGAGAAACTAAAGGCATTGATCGATTGTGCCTTATGATTAATGGCAAGAAGCAGAGACAGGGAGACACTGTTTAGTCCGTACAGGAGACACAGGCAGAATAAGGGAGTCAAGCCTGTGCGATAGATGCTTAGATGAGGGGACATTTTAGTATAGGTGGAGCTGGTCATATGGGCACTAAAAGAGGAGTAGTGAAATAGAAACAGTGCCGAAAAGCGGCAAAACGTTATAGGGTGAAGATACTGGTAGGCCTAGACTTGTGTATAACAGAGGATGGGACACTATGGGACAGCCCAGAAGGCGGGCTTGGCAGAGAAATTACAGAGCCGCTAGATTGAGAAGATAGGAAGCTGCCCCTAGTGGAGCGCAGTATAAGGAGCCAATGGAAAAGTAGACATTAGTCACATGACCCCTGGTGTATATAAAGCTAAGAGTCTGACCAAGGGTGTGAGCATGGGGAGGTGGGAGCCATCGTGAGCGCCGGCGGGAAGAGTCTTCAGGGAGCTGTATTACTTAGCCGCAGTGGCGGCGCTCACCGTCCCTGGGAGTTCTAAATAGCAGTCAGATTCAAAAATTACAAAGTGAGAACAGCCGCTTTCTGTGGAGGATGGTACTAGGTATAGTTCCAAACCCAGCAGGGAGAGCCGGCAGGAGTGAGGTCAAGTAAACGCACTTTGGGCTAGTGCGCTTTAGCGGCACAAGGTACCAAGGGAGCAGCCGAGCTCCTGGTTCCTTCTCGAGAAGGAGTGGTCGGTGCGGCCCTGCCACAGTCGTAGTGGAGGAGCGCTTTTGTCTTTAGTGGGGGCCGCTGGTCAAGCGGGGACCCCAGAGGTGTCTTTTGGTCCAGAGGCTGGTTCCTTGATCCTGGAGGAGGGGGTCCAAGTCTCGTGGGCTTGAGGGATCCTGAGGGGTAGCAGGGAGACAGATTAAGAGGGCGAGCAGGACAAAGGGCAGGGGCGTAGGTGAGAGAAAGGAGGAGATTAGATGGCAGAGGAGTAGAGTTACAGGTTACAGGTTAAAGGCAGGTAAAGAGGAAAGCACTTAATTAGGTTTTAAGTGAACAATGGGAGATAGCAGATTCAAACAGAAAAGGCGAGAAGACAGTACAAGGCAGCAGAGAAACAGTTTAAATTTGCTACAGCAGGTTAAATTTTTAGCTAAGGTTTTACAGTTTTAGAGACACAATAAATGACTTTTCTAGTAAAGAATAGGTATTGCAACAATTTTACTCAGGGAGCTGTATTACTTAGCCGCAGTGACGGCGCTCACCATCCCCGGGAGTTCTAAATAGCAGTCAGATTCAAAAATTACAAAGTGAGAACAGCCGCTTTCTGTGGAGGATGGTACTAGGTATAGTTCCAAACCCAGCAGGAGAGAGCCGGCAGGAGGGAGGTCAAGTAAACGTACCTTGCGGGCTATGTGCCTTTAGCGGCACAAGGTACCAAGGAGCGGCCGAGCTCCTGGTTCCCTTCATCGGGTAGCGTACGGTCGGTGCGGCCCCTGGCTACAGTCGTAGTGGAGGAGCGCTTTTGTCTTCAGTGGGGGCCGCTGGTCAAGCGGGGACCCCAGAGGTGTCTTTTGGTCCAGAGGCTGGTTCCTTGATCCTGGAGGAGGGGGTCCAAAGCCCCGGTGGGCTTGGAGGTTTCCTTGCGGGCTATGTGCCTTTAGTGGCACAAGGTACCAAGGAGCGGCTGAGCTCCTGGTTCCCTTCCTCGGCTAGTGTACGGTCGGTGCGGCCCCTGGCTACAGTCGTAGTGGAGGAGCGCCTTTGTCTTCAGTGGGGGCCGCTGGTCAAGCGGGGACCCCAGAGGTGTCTTTTGGTCCAGAGGCTGGTTCCTTGATCCTGGAGGAGGGGGTCCGAAGCCCCGGTGGGCTTGCAGGGATCCTGGAGGGATTATGTTTGCTTTAGCAGCTGCTTTTTTGAATCGTGTAGCAGGCTTCAGGTTGCTGGTTATATTTATAGCCACCCCCATGCACTTTTCCTTGTTTGAAACTATGACTCTTACAATTACGAGATGGCCTTGCATGATGGTGATGAACAATAAATACATAAACTGAAAAAAAAAAACTAACAATATCAGACATACACAAACCATGTGTTAATGGGGATTATGTAATTATGGAATAGCATTTTAATGCTTTATGTTTTAACTGTTGTTTTAGTGTACAGCGCTCTGATACATTGTGAAGAGCGTTATATAAATACAGTTATTATTATTATTATTACTCCTCCTAGTCTATACACAGGTCTCAGGTTCTTGCATCCAGTGTTTGCATCCAATGTACATGACCTTGCACTTTTTTTTTGCATTGAACTTCAGTTGCCAGACACAAGACCACTTCTCCAACTTTGCTAGATCCTCTCTTAGATCCCAGACTCCCTCCTCCATGTCCATCCTCACAGTTAAGAAAGAGGTCCCGACTTATACATGAGGTTGACCTCTCTGCAAGGTTGACTTATATGTGTAGGTTCTGTGGCTGTTTAACCATTTCTTTCACCAGCATGTTTTCAGTCAGTGGCTCCACTGCACCAGTACTCTGACCCACTACACACACACACACACACACACACACACACACACAATGTACATGGGTGTAGGAGGGCTTACTCCAAGCACTCCATGGTGTGCAATTTTATTTAAGGGGGGGTAGCAAATAGGCTCTGAACTGCTTCCTTTTTCCATGAAAACTAACAAAGAAAATACTGAACCTTTCTGTAATTTTATTCATAAGAGTCGAAACTAGAAGGACTGGTCACTAATACTCTCTTTGCATCCCAAGGACAATACAACTTTACAGATTCTGGGCTGGTATATGTGTGTGTTAGGGAACAATGCATGGCATTTGTATTTACCCATGCATGGTAACAACCACTGTCATGAGATACAAAAGTTGTATTTATTGTGCCAAATGAGAAAACAAACACGGTCCTGGGGGGTAGCAATGAGTCCACTTGGTGTGCAGATCTGAAATCCCTGGCTACACCCCTGACAATGTATATACTGGCAGCCGTCCTTGTCACAAGTGCCAGCCGTTCTCCATGTTCCTCCTGGGAGCAGTCAGTGCCATATCAGGCTGGAGGAGATGATAACATGGAATGAATATTAAAACTGGCACACAGTACCAGGTACCTGGAAGCAATGCCATGGTTGAGGACTGGGAGAGCATTTAGTGGGGCACATGTATGAAGATGTTATACTGCTGGAGTGGTACTATGAAGTGTTGGGGAAGCACTGATTAAGGGGATCAACCTATATGCAAGGCATATCTATAAATGTACTAACATCTGCAAGGAAAGGGGGCAGCTGGCATATATGCCAGAACAAGTTATATGAGAGTGTACACAGTATACATCACCAGTGGAAATAAAAATGGCAAAATAACTACATAATATCTTTATTGATATCTTCTCTAACCAACCTCAAACATAGAATTTGACAGCAGATAAAGACCGTTTGTCCCATCTAGTCTGTTCATTTTTCCCTACCTGCAGTGTCACCACAGAACTTCTTGATCTCTGGCTCGGTCTCCCCAGCTTCTTTCCACTACAATTATTTTATTTCTTCCCAATGCATTCTTGAACCCTACCACTGTTTTTGCCCCCCTCCCCCACCTCCACTGGAAGAGTGTTCCAGGCATCCACCACTCTTTCTTTGAAGAAGTATTTCCTCACGTCTCTCCTGAATCTAACCCCCTCCAGCTTCATTGCATGTCCCCTTGTTCTTGAGCATCTTTTTTTCTGAAAAATACTTCACTGTACCTTATTTACTCCTGTGAGGTATTTAAAGGTTTCTGTCATTCACCTCCTCTCCCTTCTCTCTTCAAGGTGTACATATTGAGGTCATACGAACATATGAACATACAAATATGCCAGCAGAAACAAACCATCCTGTCTATCTAAGTCTGCACGAGTGTGCAGCTAGCACCCCTAGTTTGCCGCTGCCCCACCCCCCCTTTTGTCATTCCACTGCCACCCCCACCTTTCCCACCTCACTCCCCGCTGCCCTGTCCCATGCCCTTCTGAAGCTGTTCACAGATTTACATGATACCACTCATTCTGGTAGTGCATTCCATTTTGCTACCACCCTCTCAGTGAAATAGTGTCTCCTCATTTCCTCTAAATCTTCCCCCTCTATTCTTAGCCCATGCCCCCTGGTGTCACTCCCCCTGCTTAGTTTAAAGACCCTGTCTGTCCCATCCTTATTGATTCCCCTCAGATACTTGAATGTCTCTATCATGTCTCTGCACCCAACTAAGGATCTAGGTTCGAGCAGACTTGATAGACCATAAGGCCTAATCTGCTGGCAAATAGTATGTTAGTATGTCCTCCCTGTCCCTTCTGTCCTCCAGAGTGTATATATTCAGGTCTTCCAGTCTGCTCTCATAGTCTCTCCCCTCTATTCCACATATCATCTTTGTTGCCCTCCTCTGCACCCCCTCCAGTGGCCTGATATCACACTTTAGGTATGGCCTCCAAAACTGCACACAATACTCTAAGTGCGGCCTTACCAGCGACCTGTAGAGGGGCAAGATCACCTCTTTTCACCTGGATGAAAACCCCCTCGCTATGCACCCCAGCATTTTGTTCGCTTTTGCAGCCACTCTCCTGCACTGGGCAGTGTTGTTCATGGTTCCTGTTATCATTATCTCCTTCTCAATGATCACCAGCTTAACCCCGCCCCCAGCCAGTATTCTCTCCTTGTGTTCTTTGCCCTCTTCACCCCAAAGTGCATTACCTTACACTTCTTTGCATTGAACTCCAGCTGCCACCTCTCTGACCACTCCTCTAGTTTTCTTAGGTCCCCCTGCAGCTGCTTCCATTCCTCCCCTCCATCCACCACTGCTCTGATTTTGGTGTCATCAGTGAACAGACTTACCTTGCTCACCACCCCGTGTGCAATGTCTGATATAAAGAGCCCAAATAATACTGGCCCCAGCACAGAGCCCTATGGCACCCCACTCGTCACCGTCCTTGGAGTTGAGAGCTCCCCTCTCACCACCACCTGTTGCAGCCTCCCACTCAGCTAGCTTGTAATCCAGTTCATCATTTTTGCCCCTACCCCATACCAGTTAGCTTCTCCCCAAGTCACCCATGAGGCCCTGAATCATAGGCCTTGCTGAAGTCCAAGTAAAGAACATTCACTGCATGACCCTTATCCAGCTCACCTGTCACCCAGTCATAATATTGTATCAAGTTGGTTTGACAAGACTTCCCTGAAACGAACCCATGCTGCCTCACATCCTGGAGGCCATTGTCCTCAAGGTATGACACCAGTCTTTTCTTTAGTATTGTTTCCATAAGTTTGCACACTATGGAGGTGAGACTTATCGGACGTTAATTATCTGGTTTATCTCTTGGCCTGCTGTTGTGTAATGGTACTACACATGCCATCCTCCAGCCCAGTGGCACACATACTGACTCCAGAGAGGTGCTGTACAGATCCACCAGCGGCTGCGTCAACACCTCCGCCATCTCCCTCAGCACCCTGAGGTGTATACCATCTGGCCCTAGTGCCTTGTATACCTTCAGTGCCCTCAGTCCCTCTAGGACTCTATTTGCCTCAATTCTTCCATCTGTTGCCTCCTCTTCCCCTGTCCCAACCCTCCCAGCCCATAGTGGTAGCGGTATCCCCTTTTCTTCCGTGAACACTGAGCAAAAGTATTCGTTCAGTGCTTCTGCCTGCTCCTCCCCCTGTTCTGTCCACTCCCAACCCCTTTTATCCTCACTATTATCTCCTTGCACTTCCTTTTCTCCCTGATGTATCTCTAAATGTCTCCCCCCCAATTAATTCCCTGCGCTAATCTCAGCTCCTTCTGGGCCTTGGCTTCTCTCACTTTTCTGGTCACCTTCCTGGACCATCTTGCATATTCCTCCCTGTCCACTTCCTTCCCTGTTCTCCTATACCTCTGGTGTGCCACTTGTTTTGCCCTCACCACCTCCACAACCTCACTGTTCAACCAGCATGGTTTTCTTGCTCTGCTCCTCTTACTCTGAGTCTTGGTGCAGGCTTCTGTTGCCTCTGTAATCCCCCGTTTAATAATATCCCATTTCTGCTCTGCGTCCATTTCCTGCCTTATGCCCTCCAGTTTTCCTTTCAGTACTTCCTGCATTCTCTCAAAGTCCGCCCCCTGAAGTTTACCACCTGAGTAGCTGATTTCTCTGGCTCCCCACACATCGTGATATTAAACCACACTGTTTGGTGATCACTGTCGGCTAGTGGTTCCTCCACCTTTATTTCCCTTACTGCCTCCCCATTCAACAACACCAGTTCTAAAGTGTTCTTTAGCCTGGTAGGTACACTAACCAACTGTGTCAGGAGACCCTCCTGGATCACATCCAAGAGCACTTGCTCCCTAACACTGGAGGTGACCGTAATGCTCCAGTCAGCCCCCAGCAAGTTGAAAGCCCCCACAATGAGTACCTTCCCTTTTCTACATACCTTTCTAATTTGTCCTGCTAATTCCCTGCAAGCTCCTCAGACTGGGACGGTGGCCTGTATACCATCCCAAACCTCAGTTTCCTACCCCTTGAGTCTAGGAGCTGCAGCCAGATGCCTCTGTTCTCCTTTCTTCCCCCTTTTCCCTTGTGCATTTGATCCCGTCCCTCACATAGACTGCAACCCCACCCCACCCTCCCTCCTTATGATCCTTCCTGTATAATTTGTATCCTGGGATTGCCAGATCCCAGTCCCGGTGCTCAGTTGCCCATGTTTCTGTGACAGCTGCAATATCCACCCTCCACACTGCTAAGAGTGCCCGTAGCTCAGCTGATTTGTTTCCTAAGCTCCTTTAGTCTCTCCTCATAGGGCTTTTGATTCAGACCCTGCACCATTTTAGTTGCATTCCTCAGGACAGCCACCACTCTGTCTGTGTCCTACCAGAGATGTGGTCTCCAGAATTGGACACAGTACTCTAGGTAGGCTATTAACAGTGATTGACACAGAGGCAACACCACCTGCCTCTTTCTGCTGGTGATACCCCTCCCAATGTACCTCAGCATCCAACTAGCCTTCCTGACTGCCTTGTCGCACTGCCTGGCCACCTTTAGGTAATCAGATATTATTACCATCATGTCTGTTTCCTGTTTGGTGGTTGTCACTACTCCTCAATCCATTTTATACCCTACCTTTGGGTTTCTGTTCCTTAAGTGCATGATTTTGCACTTTTTTTGCATTGAATCCCAGTTGCCATACCTTTGACCATTCCTCAAGTTTTTTCAGGTCTCTGCTCATTCTTTCCATCCCACCTGGAGTGTCCACCCTATTGCAGATTTTGATGTCATTCACAAATAAACAGACCTTCCTGTTCAGCTCCTCTGCAATGTCACTTATAAAGACATTAAAGAGGACCAGTCCTAGTACTCACCCCTGAGGCACCTGCTGGTCATCCTTCCTTCTCCTGAGTGAACTCTGTTTACCACCACCCTCTACTGCCTATTCCCTAATCAATTTCTTACCTAGTTCACCACCTTTGGACTCACCCCTCAGCTGCCCAGCTTTCTTATGAGTCTCCCTATGTGGAATGGTGTTGAAAGGCTTACTGAAATCTAGGTAGATCATATCCTCCACTCCACCCTAATCTAATTGCCTGGTCACCCAGTCAGAGAAATCTATCAAATTTGTTTGACATGATCTCCCCTCACCGTGAATCCATGCTGTCTCTGACCTTGTAATCCATTGGATTCAACATTTTCCACAATCCTTTCCTTCAGCAGTGATTCCATTAACTTTCCCACCACTGATATCAGGCTGATTGGTCTATAATTGCCTGCTTTCTCCCTGTCACCACTTTTGTGAAGTGGGACTACATCTGCCCCCAGTCCTTGGAAGCACACCTGTTTCCAGAGAGTTGTTGAACAGGACTGTCAGAGGTGCAGCCAGTACTTCCCTGACTTCCTTTAATACCCTTTAATATACCTCATCTGGCCCCATCGTGCTGTCCATTTCCAGATATGCAAGACCCTCCAGGACTCTCTCCTCTGAAAAAGGACTAGTGTCCACCTCCCTCCCTCCAAAGCTTCTGTTACTTTTTTGGTGGCCTGTTCCCTTCTCCTTCCTCTGTGAACACTGAACAAAAGTATTTGTTCAGAATGTCTGCCTTTTCTTGTAAACCCTTTGTGCAGTCCCCCCCTTTCCCTTCTTAACTTTACAATCCCAGCCCTGGTCTTCCTTTTTTTACTTATATACCTAAAAGATTTCTTGGCCCCTTTTGTTACTGCCTTGGGTTTTCTCTCTTCAGTTTGTGCCTTTGCATTCCTTACTGCTTTCTCTGCTTCCCTCTGTTTCCCCTGATACACCTCCCTATCCTCCTCCCTCTGCATCTCCTTATACCTTCTGAATGCCACCCTTTTAGCCTTTGCCTTTTCAGCCACTTCTTTTGAGAACCACAGCAGTCTCTTTTTTTCTTTTGCTTTTTTCATGAATAAGATTTTATTAAACATTTTACAAATTAATAAACACCTAGCATAACCATCAACATACTGAAAAATATATATCAACACAGCTATAAAACATACATTTTAAATATACCTCTTTATGTGCCTCGTCTTCTTAAGCATCCAGGGGCTCACCTCCCACCAGCCAGACATCACCCCATGCCCTCTGTGGACTGCATCTTTGTATCTCTCTGGAATAACCCGTCCCCCCCTACCCTGTCACTGCACCCTGGATCCCTGCATCCACCCCCTAGCTGCCCTCCCAACCCCGCCGCCCACCCTGGCTCCCCTTGGCTCCACCTCCTTTGTGTCTTCCTGACCCTCCAAATCCTGCCCATCCCTTGCTCACCTATGGCCTCCCCCTCCTCTCAATGTACTCCCAAAAAGTTAACAAGCTGCCACCCTATGGCTAGAACCTTGGTCATTCTATTACTCCTCTCTGGTAATATCCACCCTAATCCAGGCCCTGCCCCCACCAGTCCACCAACTAGGTCCACTGGACTCCTCATTGCCTCTTTGAACATATGAAGACTTCTGAAAAAATTCGCTGCCATTCAGTTCTGGGTCATACTTCACCAACCAGACATCATAGCCCTAGTAGAAACCTGGCTAACAAAGTCCACCCCGGACTCCTTTGTCTCTCTTCCGGGCTACACCCTATATCACGAGGATCGAGAAGGTAAATGCGGAGGTGGTTGTGCGATTTATGCTCGTAACACCATCAATGGCCATATGCTCCCTGCCCCCAAGCTTATTAATGGTGCCCAGGCCCTTACCCTCAAACTTACCCCAGACCCCTCCAAGAGCTCGCTCTATCTCATGGTCTCCTATGTACCCCCAAGGAATCAGAACCCAGCGATATCGTCTCTCTCTGAATATCTCTCCTCCCTCCCCCATAAAGCAGAACAAGTCCTAGTCGGGGACCTCAATGTGAACTGGCTCAGTCCCTCTGTCTCACCAATAAGAGACACCTTCACTGCCTTAGACCTGACCCAACTCATCTCCCAACTCACTAGATGTAACCAAACTACAGGAACCTGCATCCTCCTAGATGTCATTGTCACCAACTGCCCCCAAAAGATTCAGGACATTCAAGTCCTCCCAGACTCCTTAAGCGACCACTTCCCTCTCCTATTCCTCTGGCCTGCTCCCATCCCAAAACCTGTAGCCCAAACCATACTCCGCAGGTGTCTCTGCCCAGGCGGACTGAAAAATCTCAAACAGTTCCTTCTGCAGATTGATTGGTCCCCCATCCACCATGCATCCAACATTGATGCTGCCCTCAACCTCTTCTCACAAGCCTTTAACAAGGCCTGTGATCTTTTTGCACCCTTCATCAAAATCCGCTACAAAAAGCATAACACACCTTGGGTCATCCCTGCCCTACTCCAAATGCTCGGGGATAGGAATAACCTCTGGCACCTAGCCACCGAGACCAGCCAGACGGCTGACAGACAGGCCTACAACGCTGCACGTGGGCCATCTGTAAAGCCAAGGCAGACCACTACCAGGCCACCCTCACCTCCTCATGGGGGTGTGTCCGGACCTTCTGGGACAATATAAAAGAGATAAATGGGAAATCACACTCCCCCCATCCTGGCTTACTGTTGATGGCTCCACCTTTACTGACCCAACTGACATTGCCAACTGCCTTAACTCCTCCTTTTTGGATCTTAGCCCTGTCCTCCCTAGTAACTTTTTTGACCCTTCCCCTGACCCACCACCCCCAGTTCTTCAATGCCCCTGGTTCTATCTACTCAAAGTATCAGTCCAGGAAGCCAGACCCCTCCTGCTTAAAGCATTAAACAGCAACAGTCCTAGCAACAACTCCCTGGATCCCAAAATACTCCAACTAGTCCTGGATGATGTCCTGGTCCCACTCATTGGCCTACTAAACTGGTCACACTGTCTGGGGTAATTCCCCACAGCATGGAAAACAGCTATAGTCACACCTATTCACAAAGGGGGTGATAGGTCCAACCCCAGCAGCTATCGTCCAATCTCCATCCTTCCCCACCCCTCTCCAAAGCCTTAGAAAAAGTGGTAGCCACTCAACTCACCAAATATCTGGCAAAATACGACATTCTATGCCCGGAACAGCATGGCTTCCGCGCTGGCACAGCACAAGTACAGCATTAATGGAGTTCTCCAACTTCCCGCACTCCTCGCTGGACTCTGGCTCCCTAGCTGAAGCAGTATTCATTGACCTCTCTAAGGCCTTTGACACTGTCTCCCACCCCCTCCTACTAAATGCCATCTTCCATACAGGTTTCTCTGCTGGCCCTCTCGTCTGGTGCTTGAGTTACCTATCAGCCCACTACCAGTGTGTCAAAAACAATGGGTTACTCTTGGAAACCCGTCCCATCCACTCAGAGGTTCCCCAGTGCTCTATCTTGGGCCCTCTACTCTTTAGTCTGTACCTAAATATGCTGCCCAGTGCTTGTTCTGGCAATATTCTCCTGTATGCCAATGACGCCATTATTTATGCCACTCACAGGAATCCCACCTCCCTCCAAGACTCCCTCCAACACTCCTTCAATGATGCAGAGAACTGGTTTAAGGAGAGCAGACTAGTCATTAACCTAAAAAAAAAACAAGTCAATACTCTTTTCCCACCACCAGAACAAAGCCAGCAACAAACCCCTCCAAATCCTCCCCAACACTCTACAACTGCTTGAACAAGTTTACTCTTACAAATACCTTGGGATCACCTTCGACTCGGCCCTCACCTTTCATGCCCACATTACAGCCCTCGCAACCACCACTAACTCCCGGCTTGGCATCCTCTACCGTCACAAGGACTGCCTCCCACCTGATGCTCTCAGACTTGCCATTATGTCCTCAGTAGTGCCACTTGTGGATTACGGCCTTCCGGTCTATGGTGCTGCTGACTCTATGGCCCTCAACAAGATTTGAATCACCCTAAACAAGGCTTCCAGACTAGAGACCAATGCCCCCAGGCTCACTGACACTTGTCAGCTTTATGACATGGCCAAACTCCTTAACCTCGATGAACGTCTCCACTACCAAACTTGCCTTCTAACTAAAAAAATTCTGCTCTGGCTCTCCCCACTCAGGGTTTCTGCCTCTGTCTAACTTACACCCTCCACAGTCTCTACCTGAACCGCTGACAAGGTCACCCTACTAGTACCCAGAACTAGGACCACCGGGGCACAGAGGTCATTCAGCTACAGAGCCCAGTCCTGGTTCAACTCGCTCCCAGCAACCATCTCCTGCACTCCCAAAACTGCCCCCTTCAAAACTGCCCTTCAGAACCTACTGTTCAACACCCGCTGCTGCACCTGTCTCTAACAGATGCTCAACTACTCTGAAGACACTCTTTACATAGCCCTCTGGGCTGAACTCCCCACCTCCCCCACTCCCTCATGGCCTCCCTTCCCACTGCCGGTACCTGCTAGTACTAAATCTGTCACTCTGAAATGTTTCTAATTATTTATTGTGTTCTAGCAACTATGTAAAACTATGTTATTCTGTATCATTGTATTCTGTAAGTATGTGACTCTGTATGTCCTCTCTGTGATGAGGTAACTTTGTAAACGAGCTCCTGGCTCAAAGGTTGTAAATCCGATTGTACAATAAATAAATAAAATAAATGCAGTATAATGAATAAGTATGTGTGCTTTTGCTTGCATAAAGAGGTTTATTACCTTCACTATGCCATCCTTTAGCCTCACCCACTGTTCCTCCAATCAATCAATCAATCAATCAAACTTTATTTAACCAGGCATAACATCATTGAGCAAGCTTATTTTCAAAGTAGTCCTGTACAACAATACAATTCACAGTCACAAATAAGGTAGACAAAAAACAAAACATTGTACATGTGAAGGATAGTTCAGGCTATACATACAGAGCTAACATAGATAAACACAGTTACAATTCATATCAAGTAAACACGAGAGGTAAAAAACTTAAATCCTTGGCAGTCACCAGTAAAAAAAGGCTAATACCTTTATGAAAATATGTAGGAAGGGGAAAGAAGAGAGAGTATATGAGACGGGGTGGGGGATAGGACAGTGAGGACTGGGAGAAAAGAAGGTGGGCTAATAAGTACTGGGTACCCCCTACTGGGGATGTGAGTTGAGCAAGTCTCTGTGTCATAGGATTCGTGAGAGATACCAGAGGCTAAGGGCACATAGTCACCTAAAACAGCTGCAGGTTTCCTTCAGGTACTCAGCTATTAGTGCTTTGAATGTGAATGGACCTGGAAGGGATGAGAGCTTTAGTAAGCTTTGCATGGCATTCCATAGGGATGGGAATGAGAAATTGATTGCAGCCGAGCCATGGGTTGTTTTTACTCTGGGAATCTGGAAGCAGAGTATGGAGAAGCGTTTCAAGCCATAAGATCCCTTGGCATGTTCGAAGAAGCTCGAGATGTATGCAGGAAGTTTATCAGACAGTGTTCTAAAGAACCAGAGAAGAGCATTTCTTTTCCTCCTCATTGGGAGTAAGGACCATCCAATCTCTTGCTACAGTAGGCAGTGGTGGGTACGAAAAGGCAGATTAAAGATGAACCTTAAGGCCCGGTGGTAAAGAATGTCGAGTTTGTTGAACACTGTTGAGGGGCAATGGTTGTAGAGAAAGTCAGCACAGTCCAGTAAGGGTAGGAATGTGGATTGTACTAGTCTCTTTCTAGCTTCTTTGGTGAGCAGATGCTTAATGTGGTAGTATAAGCCCTAACCGCTGCCTTAGTTTTTTCGAGACCTCATTCAGGTGGCACAGAAAGTTAAGCTTGTTATCCAGCCAGAACCCTAGGTATTTAAAGGTATCAACTATTTCAAGGGGTTCGTCCAAAAGCCTTAGAATCTTGAGATTGTGTGTTGGTCCTGAGGCTGCCTTTGGTGAGAGGATCATGGTTTTGGTCTTTTTGGCGTTGAGTGGGAGCTTGTGTTTGATAAGTTTATACTGGAGAGAGATAAAGTCTCGCTGTAAATCCTCATGGGCCAAGTCCTAGGATGAATTTGAGGTGCAGAGTTCAGTATCATCTGCAAATAAGAGCACATTAGCTGTGCGCAGATGTGAGTCAAGGTTGTTGATATAGATTGCAAATAGGATTGGGCCCAAGATGGAGCCTTGGGGGACACCTCGTGGAAGTGATTTTAGTGGAGACAGTTCACCTGAAGCTTTAAGCTTGTTGTAACACTCAACCCAGGTCATCCTCTTTGTCAGGTCATCCCTGAGGCACTCACCCATCTTTTAAAATTTGCCCTCCTGAAATCCAGGACCATTGCTCCTGTGTGTTTCGATTCTGCAGTTGTCCTTATATTGAATCACACTGTACGATGATCACTGGTCCCCATGTGATGTTTGCAATACTGTCCCTTTTAGTGAGTACCAGGTCCAGTATTGCCCCATCATGAGTGGGCTTCCTGACTAGTTGCCTGAGGAACACACCCTGCAGGGAGTCCAGAATGTCCCTGCTTCTAGATGAAGCAGCAGCTGGGAGGCTCCAATCTCAATCTAGCAGACTGATGACCCCATCAGCAGCCCCTCCCCCTTTTCTACCATCTTGCCAGTGGTTTCCACCAGTACCTTATCTAAATCCTCCCTCTATGATGGAGGTCTGTAGATCGTGCCAGTGAGCATGGTGGCTCTGTTCCCTGTCACCAGGGTGACCACAGTACCTCTGTTCCCCAAGTTATCCCTGTTTCTTCATCACTTTTATGCCTTCTATCACATAAAGCACCCCACTGCCTTCTTTTCTTCCAACTCCATCTTTCCTGAACAGAGTACGGCTTGGTATGACCATGTCCCAATCATGGTTTTCAGTGCACCATAACTCAGTAGTGGCCACAGTAACCAGGTCTGCCTCTTCCATGATGGCCTCTTGTTCCAGAATTTTATTTCCTAGACTTCTAGCATTCAGAAAAATGGTCTTCCAGATTGTGTTACCACTCTACTTGCTAATGCCCCTTTTCCTTTTTGCCCTTCCTCCTCCCCTCTCTTTTTAATGCTCTTCTTCCCTTCTCCCATCATTTCTACCACCCTGTTTCTTTTACTAATTTGTACCCTGGGGGATTCATCTCCCCTCGGGTCCTCCCTACTCTCTACTTCAGTTTGTGGGGGCACTTTTTGCCTCCCTGAGTTCTTCTACCACCCCCTCGGCTAGTTTAAATGTTCAGTAAAGTAACATGTAAACCATCCTCTAAGGATTGCGGGTTCCCCTCTTGGATGGATGCAGGTTATCACCCCTGTCTAGGCCCTTATCCCTCCACATGAGTCCCCAGTCCAGAATGTAGCCAAACCTCTACTCTCTGCACCATTCCTTCAACCATGAGTTGAAGCTCCTGGTGTAGAGAACCCTCTGCTCCCTCTGTCGTAGACAGGCAGCACCCCAGGGAAAGCCACTGTGTGTTTCTTTCTTTCTTTCTTTCTTTCTTTCTTGCATTTGGTAATCAGGTGAACCCACTGAGACCAGAAGTCCCTTTTTCAGGGGCGACCCGGAGTTAATTACATATATCATTTATACAGTTGTTCACATACATCAGCAGTTCACAATATACATTTGACTCAGAAATTACAACAGTAGAAGTAATAGACATTGGATTTACATACAGAGTACTACCACAGCAAGTAGTCACGAAGGAAGGAGACAGCTGGACAGTGACATTAGAGTGACATTATAAATAATTTCCACAAGTTCTTATGCTAGGAGGAATGTGTTACATGTGTCAAAGACCTACTATAGTGTACAGTAGTGCACAGGTAATGCATTACCTGTCAAAGACCCCTCCCCTGCTCCATAAACTTCCCATGTACTGTTTCCAGCCCATCCCTAGCCAAGTCATTAGTCTCCAGGTGGACAATGACATCCAGCTCTTCTTCCTGCCCTGCTACCCTAGTGATCCTCTGGATCCACTTCCCATCCCTCCGGGCCATGGTGCCACACAGGCACCTAATCTCATTTTCTCCTTCCCATCACTTCCTATTACCAAAGCTATCCCCCTCACAATTGAATCCCCTGCCAGAAACTGCTTCCTCCCCCTCCTCAGGGGTCCACCACCCTCTTTGTGGTCTCCACTATGGAGGACCCCTACATCTCCCTGGTCACTACTATGAGTGCCTCCTCTCGGCAGTGCTGCCCCAGAAGAGTGGCATAAGAATTACACAGTGGCACCAGTTAAGGAATATACCTCTCATCCACCACCCTCAAGCTTCCAGATCCTATCATACTCCAGCCAGGTTGCCTACTTTAGGGTGAATTTCCTATGGTGTGGGAAATTAAAGCAAATGGAAAATGCCGCCAGCAACAAGAGTGACACCAAATTGTGTTGTCATATAGTAAGAGCGCATAGCCCACCCAAGCAATCCCCATTGATTTTCTGTGGGTTGGCACCCCCCGGCACCCCCATTACATATGTATAATAACCTACACCCATCACTTCCTGTGGAGCAAGACGGTCACAAAGCAACACACTATGAAATACTGGTCGCTCATATCAGTTTTGCACAAACTGCAACACACACATTATGATACCCTATGTTCTGTGCACTATTGACGGTATACTACTCCAGCTGTTCCTCCTCCCTGATATCCTCTGCAGTGATGGTGGCAGACTAAGTGGCCCCTGGGTGGGTGAAGAGGTCACCCAAATCCCAACCAACTTGGCCTGTAGCCTAGTAACCTCCTTCCTCAACCCAGAGAGGTGCTTGCAGATGGCACAGTCTCCAGAAAAGTCCACTCTGAAAAGTGTGACCCCACAACCACTGCACTGCACCACTCCCAGCATTCCCAGTTCCTTCTTTCCCTGTATCACCTGGAATACTTTTGTACCCTTACTCCTGATAGTGTTTCTATTTTTCCCATTTTTGCTTGCTTTGCTCTTTTGTACTTTTATCCTGGATAGGGTTTTCCCTTCTACCTCTCTCAACAAGTAGTTTCCGCTTGTAGTGTGGTCCTCCTTCCTTTACCCTCCTTATTTTTCTCTGTTTTTTTCTACTGATGTAGCAGTGCTTTCACCTTCACCTATCCCTTTGCTACCTGACCTAGATAGATTGTTATTAGCATTCCCCTATACCCCATTTAAATCTCTTTCTACTCCTACCCCAGATAGGGCATTGTACCTATTCCCAGTTAATGCACCTATTCCCAGTTTCCTCCTACCTTTGATCCTCCACCTTACTGTGAAGTGAATGTTACAACAGGAGTGAACAGGTACATTACCTTAGATGACTGGTAGAGTCCTCTGCCTCCCTGCTTCCACCTGCGGATGTCTGCTGATGCCTAAAATGCCAATCTTACAGCTGTTCCACTCCTGTGCTATTCCACTTATGTGCTGGGACATGAACATTTGGGGACATGTTAGAGTGGTTGAAATTTATAGACTTTTAGGGTTTCCTGGAGCTCTGTTATTGGTTCAATGCTACCCTGCAATGGTGCATGCATTCACCACCACACCAGGCAAGCTATTCCACTTATCCACCACTCTCTCCATGAATAACAACTTCCTCACACATCCTTTTTGAATTTGACCTCTGCCAATTTAAGGTTATGGCCCTTGTGGTCAAATTCCTATTCACTTGGAAATGTTTGGAGTGCTTGACCCTATTGTATAATTACAAAAAGGTCTCTATTGTATCCCCCCTCTTTTTTCTTACCTCCAGAGAGTACGTATTAAGGTGTTCTAATAGTTCCTTATATGAGTAACCCTGCTATCCTTGGATCATAGTGGCCCCTCCACTGGATATTCTCCAGTCTATTCCTATGATTTTTCAGGTGTGGACTCTAGAAGTGAACACAGTTCTCAAGGTCAGACCTTACCAGAGACCTGTAAAGTGTCAACATTAAATCACCTCCTTCCTACAGCTTATAAAGTTCTATCCCTTACACTCCAATATTCTATTAGTTTTCTCAGATGCCTTGTTGCATTGGGAGGTGGACTTCACGTTGTCATTGATGATTATTCCTAAGTCACTCTCTTCCCTTGACTGCTCTACCCTCATGTCATCGGTCCAGTATTCCATTTTTGTATTCACTTGCGCACATGTGCAAGGAATGTCTTGCAACAGAATGACTTTTGGAGGTGTGTGACCATCCTTGTGAATGCAGTGCTCAGTGTAGCAGGCGTGACCCTACCAGACCAATACATGCCGAGCTATGCATGACAGCAATTTGGCTGTGTTGGTCTTCACTTCCAAGAAAAGGTCCGCTGCTCAGCTCATGCGCCCCCCCCCCAGCACACTGTATGGCCGACGGGGGTGCCCAATCTCCCATCAGCTGCAGCCCCCCCAAACAACTAGTTGCCATGCTGGAAACCCAACCCAGCATATCAAAACCATCCATCTTTTTTTTTTTATAATTCCTGTGAAAGAAGAAAACGGTCCATCGGTGAGACCTTGGCCTCCCCCCACCAACCTGCACCCATTGTCTGCGCATCCACCTCCCCACACCCCCCTCACCCCATACCTGCCTCTGGAGCCTGACACAATGATCTTCGGTGGACCGGGAATGCACTCTTCAAAGCTGACCATGATCTGAAAAAATGCTGGTAAGCTGTATAATGGCTTAAATAGGGTTTTTTCAGCTTAGGTGGATATCTTGGCCATTTTTGGGAATTTGTTCACCAAATTTTCAACATGGGGTTCTTGGGACCCCACCTCATGAACTCAGTCACTGTCATTTTGCTATTCGGTCCTGAAAGATGATTACACGGTCAATGCGCGGATTCACCTTTCGGGACAGATTAATGAAACAACAGTGTCAGTGTTCATGAGGTGGGCTGTCAAAAAGCCTATATTGCAAATTTGGGGAAAAAATTCCAAACAATGACTGTTTTACGATCAGTTTTCACGCACACTCGTAAGTTCACAAATTTGTAATATTTTCATTCCAGATTTTCAACATAGGCATATTTCCATACCTCCTTATGAACCGTGCAGCTGTCATTTTTCACATCCTGGCCGAAATGTGTTTTTATGCTTCTGACGCAGAATAGTGCGGTCACAGTCAGAAATCAGTGTTTGCTACAGAGTAAGACAACCACAGTGACGCCATTCATGAGCAGAGGTCATAAAATGACTATGTTGAAAATTTGGTGACAGAAGTCCATAAAATGGCTGTGTTATGAACATACATTGCACAGTTTCTACGCACATTTACAAGTTTGTGAATTTGTAATATTTTCACTCCAGATTTTCATCCTGGCCGAAATGTGTTTTTGCACTTCCAGCATAGAATAGCATTGTCGCTGTGTTAAATCAGTGTTCGGTACAGATTAAGAAAATCACAGTGACACTGTTCATGAGCAGACATCCTAAAATGTCTATGTTGAAAATTCAGAGAAAAAATTCCAAAAAATAAGTGTTTTATGAATGTGCGTTGTGCAGTTTCCACATGAACTCATAACTTCGTGAATTTGTAATATTTTCTCTCCAGATTTTCAACATTTGCATTTTCCCACACCTCCTTATGAACAGTACAGCTGTCATTTTTTTACATCCTGGCCGAAATGTGTTTTGACACTTCTGGCACAGAATAGCGCAGTCGCTGTGGGAAATCAGTGTTCGGGACACTAAGAAAATCATAGTGACAGTGTTCATGAGCAGAGGTGACAAAATACCTACATTGAAAATTTGGTGAAATAATTCCACTGAATGACTGTGTTGTGAGTGCGCGTTGTGCAGTTTCCACACAGGTTCGTAACCTTGAGCATGACCAGGGTGTTAGGGTTCCTAAGACAGCCACTTAAGAAATTTGAGGCTGAAATGTTAATCACATGCAAGAGGAGTTGCAGAGAGGTACTCTGTTGGGGCATGGATGCTGAAGGGACATGGATACAACTGGGGGGACCTGCATAAATGCCAAACACCACTGCACATACCTGCAGGTGAATGTTTGGCATTAACAAATGCTTGTTTGACTCCTGTTGCCAATATGCATGGCCTTGCATTTCTGAGCATTGAATTTGTGACAGAGCTAGAAGCTTGTGGTAGGGGTGGAGCACTCGGAGATGAAAAAGGTCACTAGTGGGGTTCCAGAGGGATCAGTACTAAATGCAATGTTGTTTAATGTGTTTATAAACAACACTGGGAACAGTATATAAAGGTACAAATTGGTCTCTTTGCATATAAAAAAATGTTTCCCAAAATGGAGAGATCTGTGCGAAATGTCCTCACTTCAATGGACTGCTCCATACCCAGATGCTGTATAGCAATATTGTGTCAAGAATTGTGTGTTTTGGGGTAATTTTAATTCAAAACCCTTAGGCTTATTATTCTAGTTTCTTTATTTCAAGCAATTTCACATATACATATAATTATTCCTCTGTGTTTCACCCAGAAATTACGGGGTTTCTTAGGAGGAAGCCTAAAAATCTAATACAAATATAGTATAACAATATTTAGAGAATCATTCTTATTATATATTTATTTGTTAATATTTTATATTTTAAAATACTGGCACGTTTTTGTAAAACCTACTCACAGTTCACTCTTTTGCTATTCATAATCACAATAAAGTCTTACTTCATCAGACAGTTGCATCATACTAACTAGAACAAATATTACAACAATTGTAATCTCAGTCTAAATGAAAGTTCTCTCTTAAAGCAGTGTGGACTGTGAACATTTCCCTGTCAACACAAGCAAAATCATCACCACTGTTCCCAAAGTGCAATAGCACAGAAATTCAAATACCTGTCTTCCTTAGCTCAGGATCCCAAATGCTATACTGAATCATAAATGCTGTGCTTGCTCATCTCTCTCATTTTTAAAAGTGCACCGAATAGGATTTTTTTGTAATAATCATCATATACTTACATATCTTTTGTAACTTTAAAGTTTGCATGCGTTTCATGTCTGTTGAACTGAAAAGGCTTGTAAGGCTGTGTTGAATGCCAACTGGTTACTATGGCAAGCCATTAGGGACATAATTCAGAATCTCTGGCTGTATAGTAAAACACACACTATATGGTGAAATACATACATCATATAGTGAAATATATACATTATATAGTGAGATACATACACAATGTAGTGAACCACATACAGTATCTACTGAAATATATACATCGTACAGTGAAATACATATACTGTACACTGAAATACATATATTATATAGTGAAACACATACACTATATAGTGAAATGCTTACATTGCATAGTGAAATACATACACTATCTACTGAAATCCACATACTGAGTACTGAAAATCCACATACACTATATACTGAAACAAATGTACTATGTACTGAAACATATACACTACCTATTGAGATACATACACTACAGACTGAAACAGCCACATAAACTATCTACTGAAACAAATACTCTATAGATAGTAACACATACACTATATATTGAGAAAAAACTGCATACACTGTATACTGAAACAAATACACTATATATTGAAATGCATACACTACACACTGAAAAAAGCATATACACTATACACTGAAACAAATACACTATATATTGAAACATCTACACTTTAAATTGAAATACATACACTATCTATTGAAATAAATACACTATGCACGGAAAAATCTGCATACACTATATATTGAAACAAATACACTGTATATTGAAATACATACACTATCTATTGAAATGCATATACTACACACTGAAAAAAGCACATACACTATATACTGAAACAAATACACTATATATTGAAATATCTTCACTTTATATTGAAATACATGCACTATCTGTTGAAATAAATACACTATGCACTGAAAAATCTGCATACACTATATACTGAAACAAATACACTACATGGTGAAACACATACACTATGTATTGAAACACATACACTGTAGACTGAAAATTCACATACTCTATATACTGAAACAAATAAACTATATACTGAAATGGACTATGTTCTGAAACTACCCATCCCCCGCCCCTCCCCCATGAATGTCCTAGAGCTGAACTCATTGCCTGTTGCATTCAGTTAGCTGCTAGCTTGATGAGAGGACGTCTGAAACTGCAGAGCTGAGGTAAACAAAACAGGGCTATCTCTTATTCTACTTGTTTATGGGGGGTTTTCCTTTTGTTTTGCTTGCACACCTTTAGTCAAATTTCAGACCATTGTGATGTGACAAGAAACTTTTAAAACTTAAATGCTGTAGTTTATTCTTTTAAATAAGTGCTGCCTTCATTTACTGTCAGACAACACATTTATATAGGAAGCTAATACAGGATATTCCTAACATACCTGTACACATAGGGAGAGCTGCATGCATTTTTCCAAGTTAAAGTGTTGATTTGTTTTATGTGTAATTAATTACTGTGTAAGTCCAGCAACTTATCTGAGTTGAATGCTTGGGAAGCACTTCAGGAGCTGTGGAAGTGTAAGCCAAAATCATTGCTAGTTTGTACTCTATGGACTATGTTTTAAGTTTTTATTTTAAAATATATATTTTTGCTGCAATCCCTCAGTATTCAATTTTCATCAGGAGTTTAGCTGGCATATGCATATAATTTGCATTGTTTTACTAAATAACTTTACTGTGAATCCTCACTGGAGGCATGCACAGTCTGTTTTGGGGTTTGAGCTTCTCAAACTGTTTTTTTTTTTTCCCATAGAGATTTTTATCTCCTTAGTCACCCTGCTACCCCTTTGCCCACTGACATCTCCAGCCCAATCACTTACCATCCACAGGACATTTTTGGTCTGAGATCCGCCCCCCACTCACATCGCCCGTGTTGGGATCAGGAGGGGGAGGGCCATTGACAAGGAAACACATACAGCATATGAGCAGAGCTTGTTTAGCAGTGCAAAATCTGCAGCAGGTTGTTGGATAATTTTGCCATTAGGGGTTTCTACCTTTGGTTTCATCCCCTGGGCAGTCAAGCACGGAATGATGCAATTGCATATAAAGACACATGCTTGCTTTGTGCCTGCCTGAGCCCTCCCACTTATGCAACTCCACTGCCCTGCCAGCCCTCCTCAGCTAGGTGGATGTTGAAAAGCGGGGTGGTCAGACTTCCCTTCACTGAGAGGAGAGCATTCCCTGAGATGCTCAATCATATCCCCCAGCTAACCCCTGTGCAACTCAGGTCCACCCCAAAACTGGGCCACTGGCATGGGAGGCAGTGCAATCACCACCAAGCTGCTAGGCCAGCCCACCAGACTGTGTTTTATAAGTAAATAAAGACAGCATATAGGTAAAAGAAAAACAAACTGTATTTTAACTAGTCTGTTATAAACATTTTAAGTCACATCACAATGTTTTGAAATTGGATAAAGGTTTTGCAAGCAAAATACGATAAAACAATACATAAAGAGATAGATAAGATAAACCTTTCATGTTTATCTTCTGCATCTTAGGAGGCATCGGCCAGGATTTTTAGTCAATTGGGGCCCCATTTTCAGAAGGTTAGCGTGCAGAGCTAAACATTACACTGTGGGAACAGCATGGTTGGATCGGTGTCGTATTCAGCATCACTTGATGTTACCCTGATCATGTGCATGTGCATATATACTACTACGGCCATGTAAATGGAGCAATCCTCTCCTGCATACAGAGCACAGGAGTGCTGTATAAAGGTTTCCTTAGTGACCATAAGTACCTCCTCTACATTTTATACTCAGCCTCTAGGCTTCTAATACCTAGATGCTTGATGTTGCACTTTTTGGCTTTGAACCCGAACTGCCATGTCCCATAGCACTCCTTAAGTTTTCTAATGCCCCCACTCATTCTCTCCATCTGCACCTATCAACGCTATTACAGATTGTGGTGTCATCTACAAAAAGGCATATCTTCCCTTCCAGTTCTTCTGTTATGCCACTTATAAAGACACTGAAGAGGATGTGTCCCATTACTGAGCCCTCTGGCACCCTGCTGGTCGCTCTCTCCTCACTGGAGGGAGTGCCATTTACCACCACCTTCTGTGGCTGTATGCTATCTCAGGTACAGCACTTAGGAGTGCACAACACTAATCTGAAAATGGGGGCCCACATACCACTGTAACAGGACTAGCACTGCATTGTGATAAGCATGGCTGATACTATTTTAAAAAGCATTCTTCTGTGCAGTACTAACCTGTTAATGTGGCACTATTTTTTTTTGCACAGGATTACTAATTGCAACCAGGTGCTCATACAACTGGGGGTTACTCTAATGCATATAAGGTGTACAGGTATACTAAATGCTTTCTTGAAGTGTTAACACACTGTGTGGTTAGTGCTAGTTAATGATTCTGGGAATCGTGTTTTAACTGCACACACGCAGCCTGCCAGCAACCCCCCACACACATACACACACAGTCAGTTCTGGACACAATAAAAAAACAAGCATTTGTCAATGCTGAATGTTGATTGCATTGGTCTGTTGAGCTCGCTCACTGGCCCTCTGTCACTCGCTCATTCTGTTTCTCCCAGTGCTGCAGGCTGCTGTTTTGTACTGAGCTCCTTCCTGCATTGGCACCCTTTTCTGTCCACAAAGAAATCTGCAGATGGCCTGACAGAGCTTCATTGAGGTGGGTCACTCCCCTGACTCCCTCATTCTGTTTCTCCTTGCGCTGCAGGCTGGCCTTTTATACTGGGCTCCTGCCTCTGTTGGTGGCTTTTTCTGCCAACAAAGAAATCTGCTGTAGTCCCAACACAGGTCCGTTGAGGTTGCTCACTCCCCCTCTGTCACTCACTTGTTCCGTGTCTGCCGGCGCTGCAGGCTGGCCTCTTGTAATGGGTCCTGCCTGCATTGCCACCTTTTTCTGCCCACAAAGAAATCCACAGCAGTCACGATAGAGCTCTGTTGAGCTCACTCACTCCCCCCCACTAACTCATTCTGTTTCTGTCACTGCTGCAGGCTGTCCTTTTGTACTGGGCCCCTGGGTGCATTGCAGCCTTTTTCTACCCACAAAGAAATCCGCAGCAGTCCCAACAGAGCTCTGTTGAGCTCACTCACTCCGCTTCCCTCACTCTCTCACTGGTTCTGTGTCTCCTGCGGGTGCAGGCTGTCCTTTTGTACAGGGTTCCTGTCTGCGTTGGCTTATTCTGCCCACAACTAAATCTTCAGCAGTCCTGATGCAGGTCCGTTGAGCTTGCTCACTCCCCCTCTCTCAGTCACCCATTCCATTTCTTCCTGCGCTTCAGGCTGGCCTTTTGTACTGGGCTCCTGCCTACATTGCTGCTTTTTTCTGCCCACAAAGAAATCTGCAGCTGTCCCGACAGAGCTCCATTGAGGTCACTCACTCCCGTTGTCTCACTGGCTCATTTTTTTTTTCTCCTGGCGCTGCAGGCTGCCCTTTTGTACTAGGCTCCTGCCTCTGTTGGCACCTTTTTCTGGTCACAAAACAATCTGCAGCAGTCCCGACAGAGCTCTGTTGAGTTAGCTCACTCTCCATCTCTCACTCTCTCATTCCATTTCTGCCAGCGCTGCAGGCTGCCCTTTTGTACTGGGCTCCTGCCGGCATTGCTGCCTTCTTCTGCCCACAAAGAAATCTGCAGCAGTTATGATAGAGCTCTGTTGAGCTCGCTCAGTCCCCCCTCTCACTCGCTCGTTCTGTTTCTCACGCTGATGCAGGCTGCCTTTTTGTAGTGGGCCCCTGCATGCATTGCTGCCTTTTCCTGCCCACAAAGAAATCTTCAGCAGTCCCAAGAGAGCTCCGTTGAGCTCACTTACTCCCCATCCTTCACTCGCTCATTCTGTGTCTCTCACTGCTGCAGGCTGTCCTTTTGTACTAGGCTTCTGCCTGTGTTGGCACCTTTTTTTGCCCACAAAGAAATTCGCAGCTGTCCTGACAGAGCTCTGTTGAGGTCACTCACTCTGCCTGTCTCATTCGCTCATTCTGTTTCTCCTGGAGTTGCAGGCTGCCAATTTGTAGTTGGCTTCTGCCTCTCTTGGCGCCTTTTTCTGCCCACAAAGAAATCTGCAGCAGTCCCAACAGAGCTCCGTTGAGCTCGCTCACTCCCCCTCTCTTACTCAATCATTCCGTTTCTGCCGGTGCTGCAGGCGGCCCTTTTGTACTGGGTTCCTGCCTGCTTTGCGGCCTTCTTCTGCCCACAAAGAAATCTGCAGCAGTCACAATACAGCTCCATTGAGCTGGCTCACTCACTCCCCCTCTCTCACTTGTTCATTCTGTTTCTTCCGCTGCTGAAGGCTGCCTTTTGTACTGGGCCCCTGCGTGCATTGCTGCTTTTATCTGCCCACAAAGAAATCCGTAGCAGTCCCAGCAAAGCTTCGGTGAGCTCACTCACTCCCCCTCCCTTACTCGCTCGTTCTATGTCTCCCACTGCTGCAGGCTGCACTTCTGTACTGGGTTCCTGCCTGCATTGGCAGCTTTTTCTGCCCACAAAGAGATCTGCAGTAGTCCTGACACAGTTCCGTTGAGGTCGCTCACTCCTCCTCTGTCACTCGCTCGTTCCTTTTCTGCAGGCGCTGCAGACTGGCCTTTTGTACTGGGTTCCTGTGTGCATTGCTGCCTTTTTCTGCCCACAAAGAAATCTGCAGCAGTCCACACAGCTCCATTCAGCTTGCTCTCATTCCCCTCTCTCACTCGCTCATTCCGTTTCTGCCAGCACTGCAGGCTGCCCTTTTGTACTGGGGTCCTGCCTGCATTGGCAGCTTTTTCTGCCCACAAAGAGATCTGCAGTAGTCCTGACACAGTTCCGTTGAGGTCGCTCACTCCTTCTCTGTCACTTGCTCGTTCCTTTTCTGCAGGCGCTGCAGACTGGCCTTTTGTACTGGGCTCCTGTGTGCATTGCTGCCTTTTTCTGCCCACAAAGAAATCTGCAGCAGTCCCGACACAGCTCCATTCAGCTTGCTCTCATTCCCCCTCTCTCACTCGCTCATTCCGTTTCTGCCAGCGCTGCAGGCTGCCCTTTTGTACTGGGCTCCTGCCTGTGTTGCCGGCTTTTCATGCCCACAAAGAAATGTGCAGCAGTCATGATAGAGCTCCATTGAGCTCGCTCACTCCCCCTCTCTCACTCATTCATTCTGGTTTTCCCATCACTGCAGGCTGCCCTTTTGTACTGGGCCCCAGTGTGCATTGCTGTCTTTTTCTGCCCACAAGCAAATCTGCAGCAGTCCCAAAAGAGCTCCGTTGTGTTCACTCACTCACTCCCCTTCCCTCACTCATTCGTTCTGTGTCTCCTGCTGCTGCAGGCTGCCCTTTTGTACTGGGCTCCTGCCTGCATTGGCGGCTTGTTCTGGCCAGAAAGAAATCTGAAGCAGTCCCGACACAGCTCCATTGAGCTTGCTCACTCCCCTCTCACTCCTCCACTCATTCCGTTTCTCCGGTGCTGCAGGCTGGCCTTTTGTGCTGGGCTCATGCCTCCGTTGCGCATTTTCTGCCCCAAGAAATCCGCTAGCAGTCACAATCACAGCTCTGTTGAGCTCGCTCACTACTGCTCTGTCACTCACTCATTCTGTTTCTCTTGGTGCTGCAGGCTGCGCTTGTGTACGGGGCTCCTGGCTGCGTTGGCACCTTTCTCTGTCCACGAAGAAATCTGCAGCTGTCCTGACAGAGCTACGTTGAGGTCGCTCAGTGTCCCTCTGTCACACGCTCATTCTGTTTGTCCTGGCACTGCAAGCGGCCCTTTTGTATGGTGCTCCTGCCTGCATTGGTGCCTTTTTCTGCCCACAAAGAAATCCGCAGCAGTCCTGCTAGAGATCTGTTGAGTTCACTCAGTCCCCCATCTCACTCACTCATACTGTTTCTCCCATCGCTGCAGGCTGGCCTTTTCTACTGGGCCCCTGCCTGTTTGACACCTTTTTCTGCCCACAAAGAAATCCACAGCAGTCCTGACAGTGCTCTGGTGAGTTCACTCACTCACTCACCCTCCCTCACTCGCTCTCTCATTCTGTTTCTTCCAGTGCTGCAGACTGCCCTTTTGTACTGGGCTGTTGCGCTGGGGCCTTTTTCTGCCCACAAACAAATCCGCAGCAGTCCCGACAGAGCTCAGTTTAGCTCGGTCACTTCCCCCCATTTGTTCGATCTTAATCTGTCCCAAACACTGATTTCCCACAGTGACTGTGCTATTCTCCGGCAGGAGTGCAAAAACATATTTAGACCGGATGTGAAAAATGACAGCTGTACTCTTCATAAGGAGGTGTGAAAAAAGTGCCACTGTTGAAAATGTGGTGTGAAAATATTAAATGTGCAAGTTACAGGGTCGTGAAACAGTTCAATGCACGCTTGTAACACAGTCATGTTATGGAGTTTCGTCACCAAATTTTCAACATAGGGCTTTTAGGACCTCTGCTCATGAACAGTGCCACTGTCATTTTCTTAATCTGTCCCTAACACTGATTTACCACAGATACCGCTTTATTGTGTGCATTAACTGTGAAACCACATTTCAGTCAGGATGTGAAAAATGACAGCTGTACTGCTCGCAAGGAGGTGTGAAAAAATGCCACCGTTGAAAATCTGGCACGACAATATTACAAATATATAGCCCTAACCACACACAAATCAGCTTTTCCTCAATGCCAAGAAGGCTGTCTCCATGTAATTTGGCACAAGGCACCAGACTCTCTAGGCTCCCTCCCTCTTCCTACTTTCCATACCCTGGATGGCTCCCCTGTGGAGGATGTCACCACCTTTAATTATCTTGGTATCTGGCTAGACCAGCACCTAAGCGTTTCTGAACAAGTGGATGCTATAGTCAAAAGCTGCACCACAATTTGGTGCACCCCACAGGAACTGTAACAGTATCCCACCTCCAGCATACCATGCTGTTATCCAGAGAATGATCCTCCAAATCTCTGACTATGGTGATGTGGTCTACAGTGTAGCCCCTTCACTACCCTTGCCAGACTGGACACACTCTTCAACTATTTTGCCATTACACTCCTCGACTATCCTTCTTGGACTCACCATTGTTCTATATATAAATCTCTCTCCTTTTCTTTTTCTTGTGGACAGACACCATGCCTCAGTGCCAGCTTTGTGTGCAAATCTGGTTTGTTTCCCTACCCTCCTATCTCTCCGATGACCCTGTTATAGCCATACCATCAGAAGCTGAAATATTCGAACCCTAGCAGTCCCTTCAGTTTCCACAACCATCGGCAAAGTCACATTCAGCCACCACTGCTCTAAAATCTGGAACTCCCTCGCCCCAGCCATTCACCAATCTCCCTCCCATGGATTCTTTTAAATCACTTCAGTGGTCTCACTTCTCCCTCCTGCACTTGCTCTAGTTTTCCCTCTTGCTCTCCTATTACTTGTTTCCAGTTTAGGTACAGCTAAAATTTGGCACCTCTGCTTCCACTCTAGGCATTATACACAAATGTTTATAGCTAATGTTGAAGTAAAAGCCTCTCCAGCACTTTGCATATCAGTTGTGCAGCTGGAGCTCCCCTCCTAACTGTGAACTCCATCAAATACCTTGGGGTGACACTTGACCCCCAGTTGGACCTAGGGAGTCATATCTTAAATGTCTGCAGAACTGTGAACTGTAAATTGGGTCTGGCCTATAGGGCCAAAAATAACTTGACACCTGCTGCTCATCTGGCACTTGCTAGAGATGTACTACTTCCTTCCCTTAGCTATGGTCTCCAGAATTTGCCTTGTACCACCAAAGCTCTTCTTACTCGGTGGCACAACGTGCAATAACATCTGTCGCTTTAGCTGTTGCCCCCGTCTCACCCGCATTGTGAGCTTTGTGATGATAAGCCTAGGTTGTTTTCCCGACCAATCACCTGAACTTTGGTCTGGGATGCCTCGTGAGCAAAGTGATCAGACCAGCACCCTCCCGGGGCTGGCACAAGCTTCTCTCACCCCTGACCCCTCCTCTTACCCACTCAGGTCCCAGGGTCCTGGGATGCTAAAAGTACCCCTCACCCGAACCCTTATGGGGGACAGGGACTTTGTTGCATGTGCTCCTAGGCTCTGGAACTCCTTTCCTGACCATGTTCGTTCCGCCTCTTCCCATCAGTGCTTCCGGAAGTCCCTGTGGGCGCATCTGAAGCTGGCCTCAGCGTGCAAATGTCCCAAGCCTCCCTAGCCTAATTGTACTTGGAGCCCAACTGTTCTGAGGACCTGCCAATGATCTTTTGGTCGTTTCTCGTGATCCAATTGCTCTCCTAGGCATCTGACTGCACTATGTATGCTCTAGACTATATATTGTTGATTATATGTACTTTATCAATTTCTGTCATAGCAGTTCACTCCATCCCTTACCGTTTTGTGACTCAATGCATTTTGTTACTCTATGTACTTACTTTACTTGCTGTTATGTTCTGATGTATCTGTATTACCTGTTGTACTCTCCTGGGAAGTTCCTGAAAATAGGCATATAACTTGTCTAATATACCTACCTGGTTAACAAAAGCTAAATAAATAAATAAATAAAACTGCTCTGTATTTAATCACCAGCATATGTTTGTGGCTCCTGACTGTGCTGTATATGCATTGTCGATTGTTTGCTTGTCACTCAAGTTCTCACATCTTGCATGTATTATTCCCAATGTAATTTGTGGTTGTGTACCACTCTGCTCCATGTATGTTATGTATTTTGAACTATTGTGCTACCTAAGACCCACTTGTACAAGTTCCCCTTCTCCAGGATGCATCTAGAAATGAGCTTCCAGCTTAGTATTCCTGGGTGGGGAGCACTAGACACCAAGGATCATTTTACTGTAATAATTGTTGCCATTTAAACTGCCATCAGGGATGCAGAACTTTTACATGCCAAGGATCATTTTGGTATACTACTTGGGAGCATCATAATGGTGACCACAGGTAGGGTCACAATATGCACCACTGCGTGCTCAAATTAATTTATTTATTGAAAAGTTTCACCAGGGAAGGTACACTGAACAACAAGTTGCTCATCTCCTGGCACGACCTGGGAGAGAGGGTGGGAGTTAATGAGTAACAATGAGTACACAAAATACACAATATCATACAAAAACATAGGTTAACTGAATTACACATTAGCATGAAAAGCAAATAATTACAAGGGTAGAAAAGTGAAAACCAGTCGGAGTGAGCTTGTGGTGAGACAGACAGAGAGAGCGTAATGTAATAGCAAGTGTGAACCAATGGCCTGCACTATGCATACTAAGAATAGCACAGGGTGGCAAGTGAAGTGAGTCAGCAGGGCATCAAACAGGATGTAGGACAAGAAAGGAGGGCAACTGGGGCAGGTGCAATTTACAGAGAGGAAATTATGAAGAGCTTGATTTAATGAGCCAGGTGAGGAAGAGGATCGGATATGTGTAGGAAGAGCATTCCACATTTTGGGGAGACGATAGAAGTGGGAGGCCTGTCCACTAGCGGTGGATCTCAGGAACAGACAGAGTTCTATGGTCATGGGCTCTTTGAAGTTGAGAGGAGTGGGTGGGGGAGATTAGGAATTTAGGTAGGAGGAGTGTGCCAAGCCAGTACTTAGAGATGAGATTTGTGCAATGATGGCGTTGCCTGTTGTTAGGGATGGGAAGGCTAAAGCTCGGTACAAGAGGCAGCGGTGGGTAGGTGAGTGCATCAGAGCAAACCGACAGAATGAGTTGAAAAGAGTATCCAGGTTGGCTAAGGAGGGTGGCAGGAGCAGAGCAATAAACAACATGTAATGAGTCAGAAAACGGATCATTTTTGGATCAGTTCGCGTCTTGCCTGTGGCGGGAGGCAAGAGCGGTTTCTATATAAGGCACCGAGTTTTGGACGAAGCTTTTTTATTATGGCATCTACATGGGCCGAGAAGGTGAAATGTTTATCCAGCCAAACGCCCAGATACCTGAAAGACTCGGTAGCAATTACAGTTGCTCCGTCGAGGGTAGTGAAGGTAGGGGCAGAAGTGAGCCTTGACAGCTTCTGACGTGTGCCAAAAGTCATGGATACAGTTTTCTTGGCATTTAGGAAGAGTTGGTGAGATTGAAACCAGCTCTAGGCATTATTGAAATCACGTTGGAGCCAGGAGGCACATCCAAGGGTGAGGAACCAGAGGAGAAAAGAACTGTATCATCAACAACAATTTGTATAAAAGATGAGGTACAGATGGATGAAGATCATTCAGAAAGATGGAGAGAATCGGGCCTAGTATGGACCCTGGGGACTCAGAGTATATGGGTAGAGGAGGGAGATGTAGTCAGATATTTTCACAGACTGTGAGCAGTCATATAGGTATGTGCTGAACCATTTAATGGCATGTTCAGACAGCCCAGCTGATGAGGGAGGTGGAGCAGGAGGGGTGAAATCATGTAAAAGCTTTGCAAGATCAATAAAATGGCAGTGGTTATGTGACACGCAATCCATGCCTGTCAGGATCACATGTTGATTCAAAGCAGCGAGGTAGTAGTAGGTGATGTTTATGGAACCCAGATTGATATTGGGTGAAAATTTCTGTCTGAAGTCGAGGATAGTTAGTCAAAGGACTAAATGTTCTTGTAGTTTGAGCTAATGTCAGGTGGGAGATGTGAAGGTGGTATTTCTCAGGGAGGAGGTAGCCACACTTATGGAAGGGAGGACAATAGCATGTTTCCAGTCACGGGGAATTTCGGCCAAGTGAAATGAGAGATTGAAAAGAGCAGTGAGTGGGGGAGCAATGGCAGAGGTAGACAAGTTTAGTAACTTTGGGTCCAGTCCATCAGAGGAGCTACCTTTGCACGGGTTTAGGGCTTCCAAGGCCGCCAGCATGTCAGTTCTCAGAATTTTGGAGAAGGAAAAGCTATGAGGTGGGGCTGGAGGACTTCTAATGGGTGTGGAGAATAACTGGTTAATTGTTGGGAGGGAGCCTAACAGAGTAGAAGCACATGAGGTAAAGTGCGAGTTGAAAGCAGCAGCAATGCTAGGGTGGTCGGCAATGACAGTGTTGTTTATTTGGAGGAGGGAAGGGGAGCCTGTAGAGAAAAGAGTGAGTGGATTACTTTCCAAGTTGGATGGGTTATTTTAGTTAGGTTAAGTAGAGGCTGAAGTAATCATTTGGCCAAATGAGTGGCTTTTGTGCATTTGTTTCTATATGAGGACCAGTAGGCCTCATAGTCTTTAAGGGCTTTATTGCTTTTTATAGACTTCAGGCTGTATCCATGTGCTCTTAGACAAGCAATGAGTTCTGGGAGATCCAGGGAGGTGATTTCCACGGACACAGTACCTGGCGTAGTGGTGCATGTTGATCCCAGACTTCAAGAATCGTTCTCTGAAGTAGTTAGCTCGCGACATCTAAGTTGCAACAGCAGATATAAGTGCCCAATTAGTGTTAGTCAAATCATGGTGGGTCAATGTTCAGGGATTTGTATGATCGGTTGTAAAGGTTTATAGGGGACTTTGACTTTGTCCCCTGCATAAAATTGTGGAATAGACATGTGGTGTATTCTGAGGGCTATGTTTCTTTGTGTTGTTCACCCATCTGTCTTCCCCGTCCAAGTTGCCTGCCGCATGGTGTGTGTGGGATTTGTTTTGCCCACCCATCCCAGTTTGTCCTTGCTGACCAACTTGTGAGCCATGCATACTTTCCATCAGCCCACTCCCCAAACTTCACTAACCATGAGATGCAGTGCTGTGTGTGCTCCTCTGTGTTTTGCTCAGTGGTGTTTTGTGACCCGCTGTTTTCCTTGTGTGGTTTTGACTGCAGCATTTTTGTTTTGGGACTTTTATACTGTGCCCTTCTGGTGGATGTTTAGCATAGGTCAGGTGGCTGTACTCTTGTACTTGGACCTTTAATTTAGGGTAAAAAAACTAACAAACAAAATAAAAAAAGCGTGTGTTTGTCTGAGTTAACTGAACTGAATGGTTATCTGAACAGTTATCTAGGTGTAAATCTCAGGTGATTGAAAGGACTTGATAGCTGTGAGCTTTAAATTACTTGTAGAAAGATCTAGTAAGTAGGGGGAGTGACTTAGCTAAAAGAAGCTACATTTAAAGACTGCCTTAGAAAAATTCTGCTAGTAGCTTAGCAGAAGACACAAGGAGCAAGGACTGCTGTGTGACTGGACTTCTCTACTGGGACTATATTGCCCTCCTTCCCTTCCCTCCCACCCAAAGCTAGTTCTACTTTTATAGGCACAGGATTTGACTGACAACAGGAACTTCCTGTTTGGTAGAAGGAAGTGAGTGATCACAGAGCTACCAAAGACTCACCATTCTAGAAGGCCAAGAGTAGCTCTCCAGCCCCCTCTAGCTGCTGGAGGTCTGCCTTGGAGCAAGTAAGGTTTCTACTGAGAAATATAGGATATTCTTGTCTCAGAACAGGACAATCAGGAGCTTAAAGGGCACACAGGCAGAAAGTAAGGAGAGAGAGAAAAAAAAACAGAGGAAAGAGTAAGGATTGCAAACAGTTAAGGGGCAGAAATAAGACATGATGGGAGTGGTGCAGTGCAGTGGCTGTGGAGCAGCAGTCTTCCAGGAGATGTTCTGGAGGATGTGGTGTTGTCCCATCTGCAGGCACCTCTCTGGGCTGAGGGAGGAGGTTGCTCATCTCCAGGCTGAATTGGCCAAGATTTGGGACCTCCTCTTCCATCCAGGAACCACCAGTGCAACTGCCATTGCCTCAGAGGTTGCCAAGAAAGAGGAGCAGTTGGACCACAGTGGGCTCAGGGAGGGTGAGGGTTGTGGAACAGAGGCGCATCCCTCCAGTTGTACCTCTCCACAATTCCTATGCCATTCTGGCAAAGTGTGGTTCCTCTATGGAGGCACCCGCAGTGGAGACCAAGGAGGATGCTGGGAACCTCCACAAAGGAGACCCGCAGGAGGGTGGCAGGGGACCCCGCAGGTGAAGGAAACAACTCCTGGTGGGGGACTCCATTGTTAGGAAGGTAGAACTAGTGGAGGAAGGGAAGAGGGAGGTAAGGTGCCTGCCTGGCGCCATGGCTTGGAGGGACAGGGCGCGAATCCTCAGGATTGCTGGAGCAGCTGCACAGGGGAGGGAGCTGGATGTCATTGTCTACCTAGGGACAAATGACCTGGCTAAGAAAGGGATTAGAGAAGTGCAGGAAGAGTTTGTGGAATTGGGGAGGGGCCTTAGACAAGTAGCATGCATGGTAACCTTCTTGGAGGTGCTGCCCATCTATGGTGTAGGAGAGGCTAGGGTGTTCTGCACCATGGGCTTCAATCAGTGGTTGAAAAACTGGTGTGGAGCTCAAGGATTTGGCTTCATTGGGGACTGGGGGTCCACCTGGAGTGATGCAAGCCTATACTGGCATGATGGGCTGCATCTGTCCAGGAGGGGAACCAGGATCCTAGGTGATAGGTTTAAATGCTTCATTGGCAAGCATTTAAACTAGCCAAGGGAGGAGGCACTGGAAAGGAACAGGGAAATCCTAGCCCCCCCCAAAAAAATCACAGTGATAAGTGCAGTAAACACCAACATAGAGGTGTCAATAGGGAGAAGGGCAGGGGTAAATGGAGAAAATGACAAAGGCAAGAAGGACAGGGATGGGGCAAAAAGGAGTAAGGCCATCAGGAAATGGAGGGTAATGAGTACCAATGCCCATGGTCTGGGCAACAAGCTCCCTGTGGAAGAGGGATGCCTGGATATCGTTGCAGTCACAGAAACATGGTACACCGAGAACCATGACTGGGATGTTAACATACCAGGGTACATAACTTACAGGAGAGACAGGCAGGGGAGAAGAGGGGAGGAGTAGCCTCTGTAAAGGAAGGTTAAAAGCAACTGAACAAAAGAGTAAATAGGGAGGAGAGGAGGCACTGTGGGTCACCTTGGAGGCTGGAAGGCATCACAATCCGCACAGGGTTTGTGTACAGATCCCCATGTCAGGGGAGGGAATGGACAAGGATATGATAGAAGGCATTCTTAGAATGGCAGAGAAAGGAGATACTGTTGATGGGAGACCTGAATATGCCAGATGTTAACTGGAGCACATTTGCTGCAGCCACATCCAAGAGCAGGGCCATTCTTGATGCCCTACAGGTGGCAGGCCTCAGACAGCTAGTTTCAGAACCCTTTGTGAGAGAGCAATCTTAGACCTCGTATCTCAAACGGGGCAGTGAGAGGATCTCACACCTAGAAGTGGGTTGACATCTGGGAACAAGTGACCATCAAACAGTGTGGTTCATGTTAAACTCAGCTACAGAATCAAGCCATACAAAAGTGAGGGTACTGGACTTCAGGAGGGCTGACTTTGGCAAGATGGGAGAGTGACTCAGAAAAGCACTAGCAAACAGGCTAGAAAGAGGTGTGGAGCAACAATGGGGAATCATCAAAACTGCCATCACAGAGGCAACAAGCCTTTGTGTGAAGCAAATAACCAAATCAAAATGAAATAAAAAGCCACTATGGTTCTCAAAAGAGGTGGCTGTGAAAGTCAGGAAGAAAAATATAGCATTCCGGAAGTATAAGGAAAAGGGGAGGGAAGACAGAATAGCAAAGGCCCAAACTGAGGAAAAGATAGCCAACTCGGTTAAGAAGGGGGATAAAACCTTTATAGGTACATCAGCGAGCTAAGAAAGACAAAGGAGGGATAGTGAGGCTGAATAGAATGAACAGTTGGTGGGCAGAGGGGACAGTGAAAAGCAGGGATACTGAACGAAATTTCTGCTCAGTATTCACAAAGAGAGGGGAAGTGCCTAATCCAATTAACAGAAGCACTCTTGATAGGGAGGTCGATCCCAGTCCTTTCACAGAAGAAAGGGTTCTGCAAGAACTCCTAAAACTGAAGGTGGACAGAGCAATGGGGCCTGATGAATTCACCCAGAATTCTAAAAGAATTAAGGGGGGAACTAGTGAAACCACTGGCTACTCTTTTTAATAAATCATGGGAGGATGGTGTGGTACCCGAGGACTGGAGGAAGGCGGATGTGATTCCCCTTCATAAAAGTGGGATCAAGACAGAGGCAGGAAACTACAGACCTGTCAGTTTGACCTCTGTGGTAAAGAAAATGATGGAGTCACTTCTGAAGGAAAGAATAGTTGAGTACCTAGAGGCCAGTGGGGCACAGGACCCAAGGCAGCATGGGTTCACAGCAGGAAGGTCATGTCAGACGAATCTAATAGATTTCTTTGACTGGGTGACCAAAGTAGTAGACCAGGAGGGCTGTGGACATGGCCTACCTAGACTTTAGCAAGGCATTTGACACAGTCCCACACAAAGATTAATTGTCAAATTAACTAGCTTGGGGTGGGTCCCAGGGTGGTAGCCTGGGTAAAACATTGGCTGGACAACAGGACACAGAAGGTAATTGTAAATGGAGTCCACTTGAAGAAAGAGGGGTTACTAGTGGGGTACCGCAGGGTTCAGTATTGGGTCCAGTCCTTTTTAATGTCTTCATAAGTGACATTGCATAGGGACTGGAAGGAAAAGTAGCCTCTTTGCAGATGACACAAAGATCTGCAACAGGGTTGATACACAAGGAGGCGTGGAAAGGATGAGAAGGGACTTGGCAAGGTTGGAGAAATGGTCAGAAGTATGGCAGCTAGGATTCAATGCAAAGAAGTGCAAAATAATGCACCTGGGAAACAAGAACCCAGGGGAAGAATACACAATGTGGGGGGAGGTAGTAACAACAACAAAAAAGGAAAGAAACCTGGGAGTAATCATATCAGATGACCTTAAGGTTAGCAAGCAATGTGAGAAGGCAGTAGGGAGGGCTGGTGGTATACTGGGATGCATAAGGAGAGGCACCAGCAGCAGAAAACCGGAAGTTGTTATCCCTCTGTACAGACAGTTGGTGAGACCCCTGTCTGGAGTACTGCATCAGTTCTGGAGACCCCATCTCACAAGGGCATAGTCAGGATAGAGGCAGTCCAGAGGAGGGCAACTAAAATGGTGCAGGGTCTGCAAGAGAAGCCAGATGAGGAGAGAACAAGGGAGCTAACATGTATACCCTGGAGGAAAGAAGTGAGAGGGGGAAATGATAGAAACTTTCAAGTACCTCAGTGGAATCAACAAAGTCCAAGAGGGTAGCATCTTTCAGAAAAGGGACGTAAGGACAAGGGACACAATTTAAAGATGGGGGGCAGTCTAGGGCAATGTAAGGAAGTATTATTTCACAGAGAGGGAGTGGATACATGGAACAGCCTTCTGAGGAGGTTGTGGGGTCTAAAACTGTGGAGAATTCAAGAATGCATGGGACAGACATAAGGCAATTCTTGTGGGGGGTAGGAAGAAATAGGCTGTTGGTTAACTAGGATCTGCGGCCTATCCTGTAGGTAGGGAAACGGGCAGACAAGATGGTCCAAGCGGTCCTTATCTGCCGTCAAAGTCTATGTTTCTATGTTTCTATGGATGCAGGCTGCCAGAGAGGTAGTCTTTTTCCCTTTTTTCCTTTTTTTTTTTGAGTTGAGGCGATCTGGAAAGCTTACCAATCAGTCCTTTGATCTCGCCTTGTCTCCTCGCTGTCAGTTTGCTTCATTGTTGGGTGTTGGGCTCTCATTCGACAACATGATGGCACAGTCTTGGGCTGCAGCTCAGTTGTGCTGTTCTTACCCTGTAGCATATCAGTGTTACTTGAGGACATTAGTCATATGCTGATTAACCAGTCATGACTGGGTGGGGGTGCATGATGGGGAAGGAGCAGGGCAACCATATCGTGCACAGCACACACCACGCTGAGTGTGCTGACAGCCGAGGAGATGGAGAACTTAAAGGCATGACAAGTCTAATTTTAACACACAGAAAAAAAAAAAACGTTGGTTCAAGGAAGGGAGTTTGTTCAAGCCTGATGAACTCCAGCTGGCAACAGGTCTGCCATAAGAGTTGATACAGTGGGCTGGTGCTAGTGTTTTCTCAAAAATTCTAAGTAACAAGATCCCCGACACTGGGCTGGCACAGTACACACAGCATCATGCATGCTGAGCTTGCCAGGCCACCGCTGATATGTCCACCCCCTGCCCCTGCTCCATTTTGTTCACACAGCCGCATAGGTTCATGCGTGTCAGAGCACTGGTGGTCAACACAGCATGGGTGGATCTTAGTGCATCTGCCTGTGTCCAAAAGATACCTGGGATGCAAGCACTTGCCCCTATACACTGTGGCATTTAGGGTTGTAATTCATTAGGACATAGGGCCCTATTAATGGAACTATTAATGAACAACTTTGAGCTGTAGCATTGCACTCCAGTATACCGTCCAAGAAACCTTGTAATAGTATGGAATTAATACAGTCAGGGACAAGGCACCTACATTTTTTCAAAGTATGGTACCCTTAGATCTTAAATTAATTATCCTTAGGGCATGCTGTAGATGGGGCCTACGGCATTCCTAATGCGACAGCTATGGCTAGAGAAGGAAGCAAATTATTTAAGGAAAATAAAAACCTGGGTACAGTGCTTTTGATGACAAAAGAATGGTGTAGGTTGGCACAGGGTATAGCAGAAGTTTACGGATGAAAGGGTGACCTTGATGAAGCACATGTTGGAGTGCAAAATGTTGGGTGGTATTTAAAGGGCTTTCCTGTCTGATTTTGTCTTTCATCAATAGAGTTCTGTTTTCTCGTGGACTACCACATGGTAGTTTTTGTCATCTGGGAGCAGTGCACCCATTTTTGCTTCTCTGACTGTCAATATTACTGCATGCTACGATGTTCTGTCATGGCCCTTTGTTGAGGTAACTGATCATAACTGATTTAGCAATGGTTCATCACAGCCATTCATGATCTTTCATTTTTTGAACATTCTGTTCCTTTATTTATTTATTGGTATAATCAGAATTACAACCCTTTGAGTCAAAGACTCGTTTCCAAAGGCTCGTCAAAATAAGACATAGACATAGAGAGGTACATAGAGTACGGTAATCACATAGTTACAGAGTTACATGAGTTTCAAATTTCACAGACAGGCAGATATTTACAGGATATACAAGGTACACAGATTAGCAGGTAAGCACATAGTTCTAGGTAAGCATGTCGTTATAGAGTTACAAGAGTTTCAAATTTCACGGACAGGCAGGTATTTACAGGATATGCAAGAGTATATTGCTGCGTGCTTTCTTCACAACAGATAAGCTGAGGCAGATATTTTATTACATAGTTCAGAACCAAGGCCAGAGTAGAGCTTTATGCCTACAGCCAGTATTTTACCGCATTTATTTATTTTAAAGGTAGGTAATAACATTGGCCTATACAATGATGTAGCTAGACAGTAGTTAGTGCAACCCGAGGTAGGGTGGCCGAGGAGAGGCGGTAATTTGCAACCCGAGGGGGCATTGTCAATAAGATTGTAATATAGTGGCAGGCCACCAATAAGGGCTTGTATGGGAAAAGGAGTACAGGCCTGGTTACGCACAGCTGCAGTGCTGTGCAGTGAGCAGGTGGTTCCTGAGGGCAAGTTTGAAAGCACCTATTTTGGGAAGGTTAGTGATGGTGTCTGGGAGGGAGCTGAACCAGGACGGGGCCCTATAGTAAAAGTATCTTTAAGCAAGTGACATCCTGGCTCCAGGTATCAAAAAGGTGGCCTTACAGGTTCTGTGTGTAGGGATGGTAATGGATGCACATTAGAGGGAGGAGGTCAACCCGGGGACCTAGAAGAATTTCTTAGACAGGAGAACAGTCTGATAGCGAATCCTCTCCTCGAGGTTAAGCATGTTAGCAGTGGAGCAGAGGTGCAGGTGTGAGTACGCCTGTCCACACCGGTCAAGAGCCTGCATGCCTTGTTAATAGATAGATTGATTTTATTCAGAGCAGTTTTGTCTGCTGCTGCATATTCGGGAGTCCATAGTCTACTAGGGACAGGACTGAGGAGGTGATAGCTAGCTGGAGTGCATCAAGGGGGAGGCAGTCCTTGTGCCAGTAGAGTAAACCTATTTGTGAGTTCATGGCAGAGCAGAGGGTGTTGATGTGGGAGTGGAAGGTGAGAGCAGAGTCGAAAATGATGCCCAGGTATTTGTATGAGGCTACTTGCTCCAGAGGGTTTGGCGTACTGGGCAGAATCTGGAGTGTGGAGTTTCTGACTTTGCTCTGATGATGGGCGAAGAGCATGACTTTTATTTTCTTTAGGTTGATAATTAACCTGTGGGCAGAGAACCATTGTTCTATTTGGGTAAAGGAGTTCTGGAGCGTGGCTTGCAAGGCAGCTGGGTTTTGATGCAATGCCAGGATGACAGCATCATCCGCATAGAGCAGCACCCTTCCATCACAGGCGCTGGGAAGTGCATTGAGGTACAGGCTGAAAATGAGGGCCCAGGATGGAGCCCTGGGGGACTCTAGAGTGAACAGGCAGTGTGTTGTACAGTGTGCTATGGATTTTAACACACTGGGACCTGGAGGACAGGTAGCTGTGAAACCAGGCTAGGGGCGCAGGGGAGAGACATAGTTGGTAGAGGGAGTCAAGCAAGAGGGATGGGAGACCGTGTCAAGGCCTTGGAGAGGTCGATGGTACATAGCTCCAGCAAGGTTGCTGGAGTCCAAGGCAGAGTGGATGAAACTGGAGAATTCTAGTAGGGCAGTTGTAGTGCTGTGCCTAGCTCGGATCCCATGCTGCTCTTTGCACATTATGTCATGTTTGTCTAGGTATTCTGTGAGCTACACTGCTACTATTTTTTCCAGTACTTTTGATGGGGGGGGGGAGTATGGAGATTTGCCTGTAATTACTTGGGGATGTGCAGTCACCACCTTTGATTATGGGTGTGATGACTGCTGTTTTCCATGCAAGGGGAAACTGGCCCAGACATAAAGAACGATTAAGAAGATCAGTGAGTGGGAGAAGGATCACGTCCAGCACCAGCCGAAGGAGTCGAGTGTCCAGTTAGTCATTGCATGGGCTGGTGCCATTGAGGGCCTTAGCTAAGTATGGCCTGGCTTCGTGTAGGGGTATTGTGCACAGGTAGAAAGGGGGTCGATGAAGGTTGGGTGGTTGGGAGGGCAGGGCAGGGTCAAATAAACCACTAGGGAGGACTGCACTGAGGTCAGAGAACGCGGTGTTGAGGCAGTCCGTGATACTTTGGGGGTTGGAGGAGATGGTGTCATTGATAGTGAGTGTCGGGACTTGCCATTAAGTTCTTTGATGTTATACTAGAATTTTCAGGCAGTCCCCCAGGAGGAGGTGAGTGAAGTTTGGTAATGTTCAGCTTTGGCCATGCGGATGGCCCATGTGCATTTATTGTGCTCGGTGTTGTACGCTTGTCTGTCAGCCTTCTTACTGGACTCAATAGGTCTGTGCCAAAGGTTGTCCCTGTGCTTTCTAAGCTTTCTAAGCTTTGGACTGACTCCTCAGCTTCATACAGCATGAAGTCTTGCTGTATTCTGACAATATGCAGTTAGACTGACTGGTTCAGCTGCTCTGGAGAACAAAGAGTTAACTCTATGCAAATGCATAGAACGTTGAGCTTGAGCTCGGTTTCAAACCACTGTCCTCGGTATGTTCTAGTAACTGATCAGGTTATTTACTCCACTCACCAGTGAAGACGCCTCAGAGATTTCTCCTAGCTGCCTTCGGTCTAGCGGAGTTTTGTCATGTTCATTTTCAAACCGCTTTGTTATTTTGTTTTAAAAGCGTTCTCAAACCTCTGTCTTCGATATCGTGTATGTTTCTAGGTTGGGTAAGTGTTCGGTTTCTGGTCAGTTCACGACTGCGAGGATCTAACTCGCTTTTTTTCCCTTTCTGTGTAAATTTTCATCTGTATTGGGATCCGTGCAAAGTCCTGACCAGAACCGGGGGTTTTCTGTTCCTTTTTGGCTGGCGCTAAACCATTGGCTGGTTTGGACTTTGTTCTCTATTACCTGGCCTAATTTGACTTTTGCTTAACTGGCCTAACTAAACCACTGGGTTAAGCGCCAAATTTTAGGGTTATGTCACAGAAACCCAAGAGAAAAACCGGTCCCACTGGGTTTCAGCGTTGTACCGAGTGCAGGGAGCAATTTGCAAAAGCTGATCCGCACTCGGTCTGTCTGTACTGTTTGGGTTTCAACCACTTACAAACAGACTGTGATATTTGTAAGAATTTCCCTCAGTCTACTTTAGACAGGCGCCTCAGTAAACTGAAGGAAAGGATGGAAAAGCCTGCTGAGGGCGGTTCCGGTTTAACGGAACCTTCGGATCCGACAACCGACCACTCAAGCCAGGGTGAACCATCGATGGGTAAACAATGTTCAGAGTCAGTTTCTGAACCCGCACCTTCCAAGAAGGCCAAATGCTCTGGTTCGGAACTGCAGAAACATTTGGTCTCGGTTCCAACCGTGGACGAAATTGCAAAAGCCATTCGGATAGTGCAGTCTTTGCAATCTGGGTTTAGCGAACCATTGCAGGTACTGTCTGGGCATCCAACGATTCCAGATATTGGTTCAAGTCCCTCTGGACACATTGATCCTGAGGAGTATTATTTTTCTGACTATGATGATGATGAGGAGGAGGAGCAGGAAGACAGGGAACCCATTGACCCAGAGGTCTCCCTGACCATCCCCAGTATGAATCCCTTCCCAGGCCTGTCTCTGAGAGTACCTCCCATTTTGCTTCTATGAGGCAGGTGGCTGAGATCCTGCATCTCTCTGTACAAGAGGCCAGGCAGGAGGATGATGAGGAAGAGGATTACAGGGAGATGATGGATCTTCCTGTGTTCCAGGGACTTTTGATTCCATTTATAAGTCCCTTAAAAAGCAGACTTTAAAGATCCTCCAAACCTCCAGTTCTGTCCCTCCTGTAGATAAGAAAATGGACAGAAAGTATATCCTGGCTGGCAATGGCACTGACTTTTATCCAGCCATTGCAGCCATGTAGGGATGGTTCAAACTACAGCCTGTGAGAAGGCTGGCATTCCGCTGGCCTCTCACCCCCCTGACAAGAATTCCAGGAAGGTGGATTCTCTTGCCAAGAAAGGGTACCTGGCATCTTCCTTGGGTATCAGGCAAGCCTCCTATATGGCTTATGCCTTCAGGTACCAAAAGTCCCTTTGGGAAGCTGTGGAACAGTTGGCTAAAAAGGTCCCACCTGAGCTTTCTGCTGATCTCCAGGAGTTGGTCAACAAGGGGGTACAAGCATTAAAGTCCCAGTTCCACAAAGCTGTGAACTCTAATGCTGCAGCTTCCAGGGCTTTGTCTTCTGATGTATCCCTCAGGCATTTCTCCTGGCTCAGATTCACTACCGTGTCCCAGTACATGCAAAAAAATGCTATAATAACCCAGTATTGAGTTATTATGCCATTTACCGAGTTGTTATGGCATTTTAAAAGCAGTGTGCAGTGAGTTATTATAGGGCCACCAGTTACTATAGTTCTTTTAAGAATCCTTATTACTGAGCCTCATGACTTATTTCACATCAAGATGCCTCTTTACTTGGTAGCAGCTTGCCCTCCAATTCATTTGGAGAGATTGTCTCCCTGATAGCCTTTTGCCATGTCTCTTTCACTCTGGTAAGTGTGTTATATCTCTGCATCTGGAAAAGATAATTCTCTGATCTGTACCCTTCATTCATTTTATTTTATTTATAGAAACATAGACTTTGATGGCAGATAAGGACCACTTGGCCCACCTAGTCTGCCCATTTCCCTACCTATTGGATAAGCTGCAGATCCTAGTTAACCAACAGCCTACATCTTCCTACCCTACCCCACATTATATGTACAATAACAGTCTAGCCAATGGTGTAATGAAATATCTGTTTTTCAAAACCCTTGAATATTCCTCAAAACGTTCAGAATCTGACTATTTCAGAAGTGTTGGTTGCATGTAGTAATCTTATTCTGGACATATTCTGCAAATGTGTATATTTTAATATTGTTACTGTACCCGTTGCCTTCATGCCTGCTCAGTTTTCTATTTTTATGCTTGCCATGCACACTTGCATGCAGCAAGCAAACATCTTCCTATGATAGTGGCTTTTGAGGGGCGTGATATGTCCCTCCAATGCAGAGCATGGTTTAATGGGCAAGTCTGTAGCAGATCAATTATCAGCCAGTCTAGTTATGACAGTTTTAGCTTGGTGGGTGGAAACTGCTTGGACTTAAAACAAAAGATGACCCAATCATGGGTTTATGGTTTCCTCTGATGTTGTTGCCAGCATGCTGACCTCTCCTTATCAGACTGGTTAAGGTATTCCAAGCATCTAACAGCACAGTTCCAGACAGCAGCTGTTAAAAGTAACGGTGTATGTGTGTCTTTCTTTCTCTCTCTCTCTCTCTCTCTCTCTCACTGTTGGTAAATGGTATTTACTCACTGGTAAAGGTGATTTTCCTGCACCCTATATGTTTTACATGCCTCAGTAACACCATGCTATATATTTATATTTATAACAGCATTTGTGCACTTCAAGTTGTAGCTAGTAGCATGCAGTATCCCTTTATTTTATAGCTGCTGCAGTATAAACATTGTTTAAGTTTCAAGCAGCCAGCCTTATGTAAGCAATAAGACATGATGGGTGTGCATTACACAGTTCTAATGCATGGCTAGGGGGACATAGGCAGAGCCTGCGAGGCCGAGTGCATCCAGTCCTAGCCGTGCATTAGAACTGTCTAATGCACATCCCCGAGTGGCTTATTGCGCCTTATAAATGGGCCTGTGTATTCTAAATAGGTTTTGAGTTTAGCTGTGCATTAGACACATCTAATGCACAGCTAGCAAACCAATCAGATTGCTTGAAATCCTTTGCCCATTTTATAAATCTGCAATGATCCATGCAGGGGTCCGATTAGTTTTGTTGCTACTAGCCAGCAGGGTAGTGACTTGTAAAATCCAATAGCCCCACGGACTTTTCTACTGGCCCAGCTGATCTACTAATTGAAATATTACCTTTTCCAGTACAAGCCTTCCTGGCTACTTAAAATGATTTTGACTATCTCAAAAGAAAATCTAACAGCATTTGACTAGTGAACTGGTGCAGTTTCACCCTGTCCATGAACACATGCGGTCACACAGCTGACACAGGAACGGACAGCCAGGACCGCCCTCCCAGTACAGACACACACACACACACACCATAGCAAAACATCCGACATTGACAAATGCTTGTTTATTTTGTCCATGTAAAGCTCTTGATTTGGACTGTGAAAATCTCATGATATTGTATTGTTTTGCTCCCATTTTCCCCTTCCCTAAGGTGCATCTTGAAATGAGCTGTTGTCAGCTCAGTCTTTTCCTTGTAAAATTTTTCTAAATAGTTAAATAAATAAATATTTCTCCTGAACCTGAGGGAAAGCCATATGTATTTCCCTGCATATTATGCCTTTAGAGCACCTTAACCCCTTTCCTTCCAATCAAAGAAACTCATGTCGCTGACGGCAAGTTAGAGATGTAATACACTAAGAACAAAATGGAAGAACCCATGGCAAAGGCATGGTCCTTTAGGCCTCTACGGGGCTACAGTGTTTTGTGTAATGTACATCTATTTATGTTCTACCTTTTCACCTTTGTATTTTTATGTGCCATTAAAATGTTGGGACCTGTTGTACTGTATTTTATTGTACAACACTGTATGTAATTAAAATTGTATTATAAAACAGGTACCTATTGTAAGCCAGTCAGAACACAGGAAACTGTCATTTATTTAAGCAGTAATGCATGACAGGGTGTGTGTCTTCAGGATAATGCCCTGCCTCAGGTAACTGAAGCATGAGGCTGAAGGCCAGTCATTCAACACCTGAGGCGTGACATTATCCCAGCAAAGCACTCACACTGGAGTGCATCATTACTATTATACAATGGTTCATTTGTTTAAAAAAGATAAAAATTCTGTGCTGAGATAGATTCTCAGCTTTTTAATATGTGTATAAATACATATACATAAATAAGTTCTTTATTGCAGCTGTTGTGGCCAGGTGGTGCATATGGCTGTGTCTGCATCTCAAGCTCCCCACCCAAGGTCTCTCTTTTATTGTGTCCCAGTACAGTGACCATACCCCCAATCTCAACAAGGTCTCTTTTATGTCTCAGTACAGTGACACTTGCACTCTCATCTCCACGTAATTTTGTTCCTGTGGTAAGTGAAGAATCTTTACAGTTTACGTTATGGATGTTGAGGTGGGTTATGGAGTTTGTGATGGTTCCAGAAAGTGTAAGTCCCCAGAATACATTGGGAAGCCACATGCAGCGGCTGGTTTTAAAATACATTTTTGAAAGACATGTGCCTCTCTGTCCTGGAATCAGGAATTCATGGAATAAAGAAAGTCAGTCTAAGTGGAGCAGTGCAAGAAAGTGCATACTCGTAGCAGTGGTTTGAAAAGGAAGAAAAAAAAATTGGGGGTTTGGGTTTTCAAGCGGTTTCCAGGTTGCCATGTAGGCAGGCATGCATTTCTGTGGGGCACTTACTTTGAAAATGAGAAGGCAGTGGAAATGAGACGGCTGTTCAGTGATTTGGTTTTGAATTCTTGGTGTGGTCAAGTGACTGCTTCCAAATGAGCAGGCACAGTGATTTTTTTTTCTTTCCTGAGGTTGTCTTCGTGCCAGACCTTCATACAGTGATGTCTTGCTCAGATAACATCACTGGTGAAGGTGGGCATTGACCAGTCAAAGAGCAAGAAATTATCTTGCCATTGTATAATACCCCACAAACTACTGTACTACAATCAAATTTTAGACATGCCCCCAGTAGGTTATCTATATTTCAGACATGCCCACAGTAGGTTATCCACATTTCAGACATCCTCACAGAAGTTTATCCATTTGGTCCACAGGAAAAAAGGAAAAAAGCACATTCCAGTACCACAGAACTTTCAAAATCCTGGTTAAAAATTGCTGGTCCTATAATAGTAATAACATTCTGTTAGCAGGGGTACACCCAGAATAACTGTCTTCTGTGGTTAATTAAATTTAATTACCCACGTCAGCCAGCTCATTCCTTCATATACTAACCAGCTAACTGCATGTTATCATTTAAATAAAACACCCCATGTTTTATTCATCTGCCAACCCCTCTAGCTCTTACTGCACATGGGCTCCTCCTGTCGGTTGCTCTCCCTCCCCCCAGCACTTCCTCAATATTCCTGTCCCTTTCCTGCACCATTGAAGGACTTCTACACCCAGTATAAATAGTTCTCTCCTTGGGCCAGGGCTGTGTGTGGCTGCTATGGCCTTCGTCTATCCAGGATGCTCATGCCTTCTCCCTAGCATGATCTGTGTTCCATACCCCATGCATAGTTGGCCTACTTGTTGCACTTTGATAAATTTCTGTACTTACAGAACTCAAATGTAATTGTATTTGTACTAACTAGGTCTTTATGTAATCTTTTTCTCAATCCCTGCATACTTTACTGGACTTCCTGAATGGCAGTGATATTGTATACCTGAATTCCCTCCTCACCCCTTGTACCCCTTCCCCCATGTTGCACCTGAAAATAAGCTTTTTACTCTGTGTGCCTTCTGACCCAAACTTGTTGATAAATACATACCAGGAGAGTGTCTGAATAATCTCTAATGTATATTAATATGTTCTCAGAGGCCAATTTTATGGTTGAAGGAGTGACTGCACACACATTCTTAGGGTATGAGAACCATTCCGATATGCTAGACTTGTAAATTAGACTACTTTTATAACCATGAGACCAGTTGTTGTGGATGTACTAGTATATTATTAATTGAGAGGGATAAATTACAGATTAAAAGTTTTAAAATCCACTCTCCATTCCAGGAAGTTGTGCATGAGACACTCTTTACAGTATAAGAGTGCCTCACACAAGGCTGTCAGCACAATGGGAGGGCTACTGCTTGGCACGGTGGTGACACAAGTTCAGGAACAAGGTCAGACCATCTGAGGTTGGCCTGGGTAGGAAGATCAAGTATCCCAGAGGACAGTCTTACCCCCCAGGAAGGAGGGTAGACAATGCCACTAGCACACTGCCATCTAGAGGACAGCAAGTGATAATTCAGAAATACAGTGGGGAGTGGAGACATCGTCCAGGCTATGCTTGATGTATGTTCTGCATGAACATGTTGGAACTCCTAGTATGCCAACATCCCAGGGGGTGGGGCCAAGAAACAGAAAACAGAGCCTGCCTAGCAAGGTAAAAAGAAGCAGCAAACCAACACACACAGTATATTTCTTTAAAGTGATAAAGGAGAAAACTGGGTAATCAGATTTGCAGGTGATACAAAGTTAAGCTGGATAAACTGTAAATGGACTTTGAAAGAGTGGCTGAGTGAAAAGTGGAGATGAAATTCAGTGGGAAGTACTCAGTCTTGCACCTGGTAGTAGAACTCTGGGGTTAGTTATTATTTAAATGTAGAACTAGTGAGGGAACAAAGGAGGAAAGGGACCAAGTATCTAAAATATGAAAGTTGGTGTGAAAATATAGGATAATGTGGGCAACCGTGTGTAATGAGTTTTGCACACACCGAGGATACGTGATACCACATAAATCATGAGACCAAAGGTCGAGTGAGTTATTCAGGTATCACACACCAAGGGTGTATGAAAACTGGGTTTTAACTGTTGCTCATATTTATTATACAGCGATACAGCGACACTGGGCAGGATGAAGCACAGTAATGCAGTATGCCACAGAATGCTACAGTGTGCTGCAGGAACAGGGACTCTTATTCAACAGCAGTTAAGCCCTTTTGTCATGCATGATTTTGTACCATGTCACTTACTGCTCGTTACTACATTCCATTGAGGCTGACTTGACTATACTGACTGACAGAGTTAAGATTGGCAGGTAAAGTGGAGATGGTTGAAAACAAAGCATGCTTTGCCTGCAGCTGTTGTACAGTATCTCAAGTTTGGTGCTGTGTGTTAGAGTGAGGCAATTCTTCTTAACATGTGTAACAATAACAACCCCTCCTAATAGCAGGGAGTCATAGTTTTAATGACACGCTGACTCTGGATTAACTGTTGTCAGTCTGATGAGATAGCTTGCTGGATAAGCTTAGAGTTGAAAAGGAAGGTGCCTTCATTGCACTGGGGTCAGGCTGTTGTGTTAACAGCTGGTACCCAGAAAGGAGCCAGCAGGCAATTATGGCAGTGCCCCAATGGAAACCTATGCCTGCCAGCTTGAGGGAGGGTTTCAGAAATGGCACTAGTTTGTTGCAGATGAGAGGCTGCAGTGACCAAAACCTGGAACAGATCATGAGGAATGGGGATCTGGGTACATTTCAGGAGGGTGCAAACTCAAAGGACTGCCTGTGCAGATGTCTCAGCACTTGAAACAGCAGGCAAGGCCTGGGCAGGAAGAAAACTCCAGACAAGGAACAAGATCTGTCTACAGCATGGACGGAGTGTCTTGAGGTGGTGGGCACCTAGTACAGCCACAGTTGTCCAACTATACAGGGATGATGCCCTATGAGGAACTCCTAGTGGATAGGGCCTGGGTCACACAGCTGTGTACTAGGTCAGGGGAGTATTGGAGGGTAGCTGCACAAGCATGAACTGCACCCCCAGTCACATCACCCTTAGTCCCAAAGTTGCAAATACAATAAAGTGAAAATCTGGGAATCTGTGGCTCATGCCTTCATGACTGACAGAACATAGGGGAAAGAAATGAAAGCATTGATCATGTAACTGGTAAAGCATAGGATCCATGTTAGGACAACTGGAGCTGGCAGCAAAGCAAATATAACCTCCACAAAAGAAAAGTAGAGGAAAGGGACTATCATGACTATTGTACCCATAACTAAGGAAAGTGCAGGGAGAGCCAAGGTGTAAAAGTACAATATGTATTGTAATCACGTAATATAATATGTATAAGCTAATAGAGTTTTTCACTGGGTGACTAAGGTGGTGGACTAGGGCAGGGTGGTGGATGTGGACTTATCTGGACTTCTGAAAGGCTTTTGACACCATCCCTCATAAACGACTGATAAGCAAACTACATAACCAAGAAGTGGATCCTAAAATAGTACTATGGGTAGAGAACTGGATTACTGCCAGGAGTCAGCGGTAGTGGTAAATGGGGAACACTCTGGGAGGGGAGTAGTACATGGAGTGCCAAAGGGTCAGCGTTGGGTCCAGTCCTTTTCAATTTCTATATTGGGGACAATGAAGAGGGGCTAGAGGAAGGTATGCCTATTCGTGGATGACACAAAGGTTTGTAATAGGGTGGATATGGGGTGTTGCAAAGATGAGGGAGGACCTCAAAAACTGGCGGAAATGGTCTGGAGCATGGAAGCTGGGATTCAATGCAAAAAAGTGCAGGATTATGCACATAGGGCACAAAACCCAAGGGCAGCTAACAAACTAGGAGGGAGGTACTAACAGTCGCAAAGCAGGAAAGAGACCTGGAAGTTATCATTTTGGATTACCTAAAGAGGCTAGGCTGTGTGACAAGGCCAACAGACCAACAGATCTCACTCCCATCCTTCAATTCCTTTAGAGATAATAGGTTTACTAGGGAAGGGGAGTAGTCATTTATATCAACTCTAAACATACTGCCTCCAAACTCTATGCAGACTCCAAACCTAAGGAATTTGAATGCTTGGCCATAAAAGTACCCTGCCCTCATTTGAAGCTATCAATATTTTTGGCTGCAACAGACCACCATCAGGGGGCACTGAACTCCTATCCACCCTAAGAAACTTAATTGAAACCAATTTGAATGAATCCCTTATTCTTGGTGACCTGAACTTGGATTGGCTCACACAAAAAATAAATGCCCTGAAGCATTGGGTGTCTCACAACTGATTATGGAACCTACCAGACTTAATGCAAAAAATAATGCTAGAAGCTCTATCCTAGATTTGATACTTACAAACAGATCACACAAAATCATGCATACAGCTGTGTTTCACAATGATCTGAGTGATAACTGTAGTCTGCACAAGAAGCCTAGAAAAAATGACCCCTGGTTCCAAATTCAGTACAAAACAAAGCTTCCATAGATTTCAGTCTGAAAATTTTCTCCAATCTCAGAAACACAAATTAGCAGAATTTCTACCTGGCCACCTCAGTAAATGAGGCTGCTGATACATTCAGCTCAAACCTAATAAACTTAGCAAATAAGCATGCCACCCTTCATCCGTTGTACAGTAAAAAAGGCATCTCTTCCGTGGTTTACTGTTGAGTTAAAAGTAGCCCTCTCTTCATGAGATAAGTTGTGGGCTCAAGCAAGATGCACTAAAGCCACTGTAGATTGGGCAGCTCTTAGAACAGCAAGGAATGCTTGCACAAAGCTTGTTAGATCAGCCAAATGAAACTACTATGTGGAAGCCCTAGAGGGCGCCAGAGGTAATTCTGCAAAAATCTGGAAAACAATCAAATCTGTGGAAGGCCACAGAACTCATCCTTCAAATCCCATAAAAATGACTTTGCACGGTAATACTGCTTCTGATCATGGCACGATCTTAGAAAAATTGAGACGTACATTTACAAATAGGTATGCTTGGCATTGATTCCTCCCCGATGCCAGGCTCTTAAACCATTCTGCAACTAGGATGCTCTTGTGGATCCCTGATCCAAGACCCTTCTGCCTCTCCCCAGTTACATACAAACAGGCTGAAGATCTACTGAAAATACTGGATATGAGAAAGAGCGGAGGAGCTGACAGAATTAAACTTACTTTCCTAAAATCAGGGTTTCAGTGTCTCACTGCCCCCAACCCATGTGACTTGAATAACTACAGACCAGTCTCAATTCTACCTTTCCTATTAATGCTTCGAGAAAAATTTATTAACAAACAATTATGGGATCGCCTAGAAAATTCAGACCTCTTTAACCCATTACGGTCAGGTTTCAGACAAAACCACAGCATGGTTTATGCTTTAGCTATAGTAACAAATGACTGGTTTGCCGCCCTTGATAATAAACTTGCCACAGGAGCTGTCCTTTTAGATCTAAGTAAAGCTTTTGACATGGTTGACCATAATTGACTGTTAACCAACCTCAGAAAACTTGGACTGATAGCCCTTCAGTGGGCTGGTTTGCTAGCTACCTTACTGACAGACTGCAGTGCATTAAAACTGATGGGCTCCTATCCTCCCACTTCCGCTCACAAGAGGAGTTCCCCAAGGCTCCATTTTAGGCCATTACTATTCACGATATACATAAACCCACTCAGCAACAACATTCTAAATTCTAAACTACACTTTTCGTGGATGTTACTGTGCTGTATACTTCTAAACCCACCCCTGTCTGATGTCAGCTCTGAATTGCAGGCTGACCTCAACATATTACAGCACAACCTCCTCAACTCAAATTACTGCTAAACTCTAAGAAGACCAAAGTAATGTACTTCCTCCTTCATAGCCCTCAACATACCTATGTCAGCAAGCCTAATCAGTGCCAGTTATAACACTTCTTGTAGATTCACTTGAGATGGTAGACAAATTTAAGTATTTAGGAATATGGCTGGACAGTAAACTGTCATTCGCTGCACACATTGAATCCCTCACTAAAAGTTGAAAACAAGATTGGGCTTCTTCTAGGAGTAAATCTTATTCCCCGCAGACTTTTTGGAAAAGGCTTGTGCAAGCCAGTTTCCTCCCCTGCTGGATTATGCGGACATTATAATTTAATTGTTTTGTGTTTTTACCAGGAAGTGAACTGAGCACAGCCCTTTTTCAGTCACACCTGACAGCTAACATATAACAAAACATTATCTACAGTTGTAGCTCAGCATCCAACCTACACAAACTAGACATTCTGTATCACCCTGCCATATGCTTCATAACCAAGGCACCATTTAGAACACATCATTGCATCCTTTATTCATATGGGCTGTTCATCCTCGCCACAAGGAGACTGCTCAACAATGGTACCTGGGCCTCAAAGTCCTGCTTAACAAGCTCCCACCTTACATTACTTCCTTTATCATCAAACATGCAGCCACTATGCCCTCAGAAAAGCGTATACATCCTTCTTGATGTCCCCAAATTCCGTACCCCTATGGCAAGGTGCAATTAGTCATGACATTCTGACCAGCTGGAATACAATACAGACCTCACTCAAGCTATCAGAGCTAGTTTCCTTAAATGCCTTTAAATCCTTGTTTAACAAGGCACTTATGGATACTTGCCATTGCCACCTTAGCTAACACATCCAACTTTGATAACGTTAGTTTAATATGCACTTATCCACGTTGAACCATTCCCTCTTTCTACTTTTAGCTACTGTTAGAACATCTCCTATCCTACTGTATCTGTTTGAACATCAGTACGATAGTCATATTATTATACTGCTCGCCTGTATCGAATGTCTTATTGTCTCTGCAATAACTGTATTGTATGCCATTTTGACTGTCTCTCTATTGTAACTGTATTGTATGCTAGTTAATGTAACTGTATTGTCTGCCAGTTTTGAGTATTGCATATTGTTATCATCTTGTCCTAACAGGACCTCCTTGTAAATGAGTGTGCTCAATGGAGTTTTCCAGCCAATAAACTTGAACTTGAACAAGGCAGCGGGGAAGGCTAGCCAGATGCTTGGATGCAGAGTGAGAGGTATCACAAGTAGAAGGAGGGAGGTCATTTTGCTCATGTGGAAGACACTAGTGAGACCATGCCTGAGTACTGCATCCAGTTCTGGAGGCCCCATCTGAGAAAGAACATAGACAGGGTGGAGGCAGTACAAAAAGGGCAACTAAAATGGTGTAGTGCCTGCAGGAGAAGACCTACGAGGAAAGACTAAAATAATTAAATATGTATTCCTGAAGGCAAGGAGGGAGAGGGGACATGCTAGAGACATACAAATACCACACTCGAATAAACAGAGAGGAAGGAACATCTTCCAAAATAAGAGATGTTCCAATATAAGGGGCACAGTATGAAGTTGGATAGGGGACAGCTCAGGGGTAACATGAGAAAATATTTTTTCATGGAGAGGGTGGTGGACGCTTGGAATGGCCTACCAGAGGATGGGGTAGGGGCTAAAATGGTCACAGGATTCAAGAAGAAATGGGACAGAGGGTATCCTGGAGATGGGGGGGTGCTCTGGAGTTCAGTTTGTGCATCATACCTCATACTAGATAGGGATGAATAGGTCAGACTGGGTGAGCCAAGAGGTCCTTATCTCCATCAACTTCTATGTATCTATGTAGCCAACTGCACTAAAAGGAAATAAGGAATAGCTGGGATGAGACAGTGTGACCATGCATCTCAGCAAGAGGCTGTGTTTTGAGGTTGACACAGTCGATTGCGGCCTGGTACTGAGGTCAGGAGTTATTCCAGGACCTGGAGAATGGAATCCACCTTAGCTCTGAAAGAGGTGCTGGAATGCTCTCTAGCTCTGATAGAAAGACTGGAGTCTGCAATAGCTTTGAAAGAGGGTCTGGAACCCCATAATCGCTGTGAAAGAGGGGCAGACATCTTAGTGCAGCTCTGAAAGAGGAGTGGGAAACTGGAAAGACTCCAAAAGGAGTGACTGATTTAAAAAAAAAACAACAGCCACATGAATTGTGATCTCTGGATCTCGCACTAAACTTCTTTGGGCAGAACTTGTGCAGTTTGTTATGCAGTAAAGGCTGGATGTACTCAAAGATATTTGGCATTAGTGGTCATTGATGTAGTAGATTCAGTGGTGACACACAGAATCCCACCATGGGAGAAGCAAAGTAACAGGTTAAAAGGAATATAAGGGAACTTCCATTGAGACAGAAATGCCCTCCAGACAGAAGAGGTTCCCTGGGCCATGACCTCCCTCCCTCCAGTGTACAGTAAGTAAAAAAATTACAAAGTAGGGTGTTGCAGACATACATGTGTAACACAGTGGGTGTAATGGAGACTTTCAGGTACTGGTTTTAGGTTGTAATTTACCCCAGTCAGTAATCATAGATTGTTAATCGGGCAAATCAAATATTAGGCTGCAGTAGATTTTTTTTTTTTTAAAGTAGATCAAGGGATGCTCATGACCCACTTTACAGACCATTTGTGAAGTCCCACTTGGAGTACCATGTCCAGTTCTGGAGACCACATCTCAGGAAGGAGACAGACAGAACAGAAACTGTCCAGAGGACAGCAACTAAAATGGTGCAGGGGTTGCATCAGATGCCTAGAAGAGAGGAGGGACATGATAGAGACCTATAAAATAAATACCTCACAGGGGTGAATAAGGTATGGAACGAGTATTTTTCCAGAGGAAAAGGTGTATGAGAACAAGGGGGCATGCAATGCAGCTGGAAGGGGAATTCAGGAGGGATGTGAGGATATACCAAGTTTAATTGCTGAGACTTGGCTGTTTATTTCATTTTGTAACAGTGTTATTGATGCCATTGTGGATATTACTGCCCTTTGTATTGTTATTGTTATAGTGTTGTTCTACTTTTATAAAGTTGCTATTATAAAAAAAAGAAGCAAAAGGATGTGAGGAAGTGTTACTTCACTGAGAAAGTGATGGATGCCTGGAACAGTCTTCCATGAGAGGTGGGGGCCAAAAACTATGGTGGGCTTCAAGCATGCATGGGCTAGACACAAGGAAATCATAGCAGGGCAGCAAGGGGAGGGAGATAGCCAGAGATCAGGTAGCATCTACGGAGTCATTATAGGCAGGGTAAAATGGGCAGACTAGGTGGGCCAAGTGGTCCTTATCTGCTGACAAATACTATGCTTCTTTGAGTACTGCTGCCAATTTAGGGTGCTTTACCTAAGAAAATGTATTGAGTTGAAATGATGCAAAGAAAGGTAACTAAGATTACCGGAGGGATGAATGATAATATGAAGATGGACTTGAGAGTGTGGATATATTCAGTTTTGAAAGTAGGAGGGGGAGAGGAGACTATAAAAATGTATAGCGATCATGAAACACAGCTGAGTTTAGGGTTGAAATTTAAAGATGAGGGAGTTATAACTGGAGAATTTGGTCTACAGCTTCAGGGAAGCCAGCTTAGAGGGGACTTCAAAAAATATTTTTGCAGGTAGAGGATAGTGAGGGTGTTGAATGAACTACTAGAAGCTGTGGGGAGCTTGCAGGGCTTCAAGGCTAGTTTAGAGGGAAGCTGCTCTAAAGAGGTATTACTACTGATATGCAGAAAACCATCTTGAGAAGCACACATGCCAACCTTTGTTTGATACTTAAATTGATCTAAAGTAGTATTACTACTGAGAATTACTGAAACAGTCTTGATAAGCACATGGGCCAATTTATATCTGATATTCTTATGTTCTTAAGGGTAACTTTTACTAAACATGATAACACAAAGTTTCCTGATACAGATCCATAGTATGTTGTTACTACACCTGGCCTTCCATACCACTCGGCTGAGCAAGTTATCAGAAATCCCTGGTATATTGTAACCAATGGAACTGATATGTGGAGGGAAGGTCTTATCTTCAAACAAACGCGACCGTTGTAGACACTCTTTCTTCAAAATCTCAAAATCCTGTTTGTTAAACTTCAGTGGATTGCTGAAGTCAATTACTCCATTCGTCTGCCGGCCATGTGTGATTTTTCGACAGATTCCTGGGGGTGGCATTGTCCTGGGTTCCCTGTAATTACAAAAGAATTTGCTATTGTAAGGCTGCAATCCCACCAAAGAGGAGTTCTCAGTAATATATACATTAATGTATAAAACTCATCTAGAACCAGTTCTCCAACTTTGAAACAGTGCTGAGTCATACAAGTGTATATTTCTGATACAATGCCATCTTACATACAACGAGTATTGCATAGCGCAAATGGTAGTGTGCTATTAAAATGAGAAAAAAATGTGTGTTAATGGGTAGACAGTGTTTATTACTCAATAAAAAGCTCAAGTTGTGGCTTCTAGAACTCTTTAGGGGTGCTTAATAGCAGAATAGTACAACGATGGGCTCATGTGTTCAGCTACTAGCTGAGTAAATGAAGTCAATCAGCCCAACCCAGGCATCAATCAGGAGATATGAAACTTGTCTTCCTGACAATATTATTTATTGAAAACATTCTTACTAGACTTGCAAAGCATAGTGCAAAGTGAAAAGCCATACCAAACTTTTCCAAATGGTTGTCCTGTTTAAATTGACGTCCATATTCATGACTCAATTACCTAATCCATCTGAGGAGAATCAATAAGATTTGTTTCATTCCGACATAGGCTAAATTCACAGATGCTCCCAAAATTTGGGCTGTAGGATCCAGGTGGAATGTGTGCATGCCCAGTTATGCACACTATGTCACTGCTGAAGTTTCGGACCAAACTACTCCTTTTTCGGAGCTAAGTTGCCCTCTCAGACTCTTTCATTTTTATACTGCTACTAGTTGCTATAGTAACAAAGGGCACCTGTAGAGCAGGCAACTTTGTGGGAAAACTGTTCTCCAGTGATAATTAGATAAATATCATAACATCTAAGCAAGCAATAAGACACAACGAGGTGTGGGTTATGGCCTTATAAGAGCATGCCCCAGATGCATTACGAGGCACAAAATGCTTGTGCTGAGTGCCTTTAGCACCTGGGAAGTGTTTTATCAGGCCATAACCCACACCTTGGGAGTGTCTTATTGCACTTATAAATGGGCCCCACTAAAATAGTTAATTAAAACAAATGCACATAAAAAGAGTAAGATAATATGATGTCATGGGAAATAAAACGTTAGTCCATGTCATTGTGTTGTACTGGGCATGTTTGTTTAAAATTAGATTACAGTGGTGTCTGTGTACCCCCACCCCACACAAACATACATACACACAATCCTCTAGAATATGCTTTTTATTAAAACATTTTTGTGTGTGCTTTTTCATCAGCAAGAAAAGTGCCCAGGGAGTTTTGCTCACCGTAGCAAGACTAAGCATGCCCCTCAGCAGGTGCCATATTTACCACTTTTCTAGGAGACTGTGGCATCTCTCTGTGCCCCACCACACACACACACACACACACACACACACACACAGAAAATACTCCTGAATATGTTTTTCCTTTTTGTGTGTGTGTGTTTTTTTCCCCAGTGAATTTTATTCATAGGAGCAGGAGTGAATATGTCCCTCAGGAGCTGCCACATTTATGTATTTATTTGTTTCATTTTGCTGATTTAGCGCTTTTCTGATAGCACGTCCATGATCACTAGACACGACATGGAAATCTGAAATGGTCGCTGAAACAGCAAATGGAGGAGCACGCCTGTTGAGCCATTGAAGAAGTAGATCTGTGAGCTGCTAGAGGAGAGGGTCTGGTGAATCGGTGGAGGAGTGGATATGGGATTGTGTTTGAAAACCACTTCCTTGTAGCACGCATGCTATGCTCAGTAGATACCATTAGTTTCTTCAGTTCCTGTATTCTGAAGTACAGATTACACATGTATTTCAATTGACAGTGTTTTTAAGTGACATTATGACAGTGTATTGCAGCGGAGCTCACGTTCACCGTCACACTGCAGGCAGTTATATTTAAAATTCTACAGGGAGCCGCGACTGGGAGCAGTGGCATGAACTGATTTTGCCCTGTACTGTCTTTTGTTTGGCACAATTCATACCAGTGAACCCACCTCATGAAGAGTGGAACTATCAGTTTCTTAGCCGAAGGTGATTTTGCACAGCGCCTTTGCCATTTGTTGCCACAGGTACGAAAACACATTTTGGGCAAGATGTGAAAATGACAACTGTATTGTTCATGAGGAGGTGTAGAAAAATGGCAGCATTGAAAATCTGGAGTGAAAATATGAAACATTGGTGAAGTCATGAGCATGCATAGAAACTGCACAACGCACGTCCATAACCCAATTATTTTTGATTTTTTTAACCACATTTACAACATAGGCATTTTGGGACCTCCCCTCATGAACAGTGGCACTGTGATTTTGTTAATCTGTCCCAAAAGTTGATTTCCCACGGCGACTATGCCATCGTACGCCACAGGTGTGAAAACACATTTTGGACAGGATGTGAAAAATGACAGCTGTACTGTTCATAAGGAGGTATGAAAAAAATGCCAGTGTTGAAAATCTGGAATGAAAATATTGCAAATTTACGAAGTTACAAGGGTGCGTGGAAACTGCACAATGCATGCTTGTAACACAGTCAATTTATGGACTTTTATCACCAAATTTTCAACATTGGCATTTTAGGACCTCTGCTCTTGAACAGTGTCACTGCCATTTTCTCAGTCTGTCCCAAAAACTGATTTTGCACAGAGACCACGCTATTCTGCGACGGGAGTGCGAAAACACATTTTGGCCAGGATATGTAAAATGACAGATGTACTGTTCATAAGGAGGTGTGGAAAAATGCCAATGTTGGAAAATCTGGAGGAAAATATTACAAATTCATGAAGTTACGAACATGCGTGGAAACTGCACTGAGCACACTTCAGAAACAGTATTTTTAAAATTTTTCACTAAATTTGCAACATAAGCTTTTGAGAGCCCGCCTCATGAACAGTGGCACTGTCATTTCATTAATCAGTCCTGAAAGGTTATTCCATGCAGTGACCACAAAATCACCTTTAGGGACTGAATAACGCCATGGCAGTGACTGAATTCATGAGGAGGGGTCCCAATAACCCATGTTGAAAATGTGGTGCCAAAATTCCCAAAATGACTGAGATATGCACCAAAGTTGAAAAAAACTATTTATGCCATTATACAGCTTGCCGGCATTTCTTCAGTTCGTGGTCGGCTTTGAAGAGTGCAGACATGTTCTCGATCCACTGAAGATCATCGCCGGGCTCCAGAGATAAGTATGGGGTGAGGTGTGTGTGTGGAGGTAGGGTACACAGAGTGGGTGCGGGTTGGGGAGGGAGCAGGAGAGACCGTGAGGGACTGTTTTCTTGTTTTACAGGGAAAAAGACAACAATGGTTGGTTTTCTTTTTGCAGGTTCTGGTACACTGGGGTGGACTCCCAGTGTATCACCTGCATTTGTGGGAGGGGACCAAAGCTGATAGGGATTGGGCCCCTTGGGCACAGAAATGGGGGGCATGATGCTGAGGGACTGGGCACCCCGGCACAGCAGAAATCGGGGGTGGGGACATTATGCCGATGGGGAGGGATCCCATTGGTAAATTGAACTGGGCAGGGGGAACTGAAGCTAATGGGGAATGGGCCCCATTGGAAAAAGAAAGACTGTTAAGTGATGATGCCGAGAGAATTGGGCACCCTCTCGGCACACAACTGAAATGGGAAGGGGCATTATTTTCCTGAAGGAGAGTGGACTACCCCATCAGCAAATGAAGTGGGTCGGGCATGCTGACAGAGGGCACCCTTGAAGTCAGTATTGTGCATGGTGGCAGTCAGGGCCGCTATGTTTATTGAAAACTTCACCAGTAAAGGCACATCGAGGCGTGTTTTGCGCCCTATATGATGAGCTTGCCTCTCATTGCAGCAGCACTTTTGTTAGATGTGGTGACCACTTTACATATTGCTGGTGTCAGAGCCTGCATTCTGGCTTATTAGGAAATGAGGGACGCACCTACTGATGCATGCCCTGCATTCGCCCACAGTGACCGCACCTCCAAATCAGCTACTACCGCAAGATATTGGCTGACGCGCAAGCACGAGCCAACATAACAAGTGCTGAAGAAGTGCTCAAAAAGGTGAGAAGTTTAAAAACATTGCTAATGTATGTTGTATACAGAATCTGTTTACTAATCTGGTACTTTGCTCAGTGTACCCCTCTTAGTCTTTCATTTGGTGTACAAATAGTACAGTCATGTCCTGCTGTTTCAGATAATATGCTATGAACAGGAAAATTACTGTTTTACCAGAATATGCATCTGTCTAGCTTCTCATGTTAGATTAGCTTGGTGATGCCTAACATGTATTGTGGGAATCTTGTAGAGCATAATATCACATATTGACACAATTGTAGTGTCTGACTGCATATACATTCCAGAATTACAGAGGAGTAAAATCTTGCTTGCAATTGCAAACACACAGCACTGTTTCATGTCTGCTTGCAGTTTTAAAGTTATGTCTTATTGAAAATATCTTGCCATTTCCACCTTCTTAATTTGTTTTCATAATTTGTATTTTACTCTTCCCCAACTGGAGGCTTACAATAGGTCTGGTACGCAGTTCAGCACCTTACTGAATTTTATCTCCAAAGGCCCTTGTTTTTTTAAATGAGGTGTACCACAAATTAAATAGCCAAAGTCATTCATCATAACATTATTTGTGGCCACCTTAGACCATGTAAGTCACAGTTTCTGTGCATCTTCAAACTCATTCTTCAGTAATATTAAATTTCATTTTTAGGCAGTGTACACTGCTTTCCAGTTCCATCTAAGATATAAAAAATAAAAAGCCTAATAATATATAGCAGCTAAGGTTATGGTATGCACCATGCCAATTTTAACAGAATAAGCAATCCTAAAACCTGAGGTTCACTCTACCTCAAAAAACATTAACCTTAAGCACAAGCATGGAGTTCAGAGGTTCTATAAAAAAATCTCAGTTGAGCAGTCGAAGCAGAAAACTACTGATTTCCAAATCTTCATTAAGTTTCTTTGGTTGTAAGGCTTCTAATGTGTGTATCCAGAAGTCTTCTTTCTGTAGAAGCAGTTTGTGGGCCTGATTCTAGAAGGTTGGCGCAAGTTGCCGGCAAACGCGACTTGCGCCAATCGCAACTGTGACATTGACCCTGCACCCTATTCTAGAGGGCAGGTTCTCCGCGTCGAAGTCCTGCAACTTGTGACATGCGGCCAGGCACGCTGAACAGAGGGTGCACCTGGCGAGCATGTCGCAAGCTGCAACAGCTCCACCGCAGGTCGCAAGTGCCCCCCCATGCCCAGCAAGCCACATTAGGTGCTCCACAGGGCTATCCACACCCCTGCCTCCCGAAGCTTACATTATGTGCCCTGCAGGGCTGTCCTCATCCCTAGCCCCCTGAAGTGTCCATAATGTGCCCTACAGGGCTGCCCACACCCCTGCCCCGAAGTGTCCATACTCTGCAGGGCTGCTCACACCAGCTCCCCGACACCTACATTATGTGCCCCACAGGCTTCCCACACCCCCAGCCCCCTGAAGTGTCCATATGTGCCCAGCAGGGCTGCCCACAACCCCAGCCCCTGACACCTCCATTGCGATTTGCCCATGGCTGATGCAGTCAACCCCACACCGTGCCCCCGACCCCGGTCTCCACAAATGCGGCATATACCCTGTCCAGCACTGGTAGTCTCGTGGCCCTCTGTCCCCAGCTGTGCCAGTCCACCCAGCACCCCCCACTTGTCCCCAGCCGGCAACTGGCACAGCCCACCTCCACGGCCAGCTGCTGACTGAGTTCTGTAGAAGCGCTACTGTAAAGACGCGCTCAGAAGTTAATTTGTAGCTGTGACTCGGGGTTGGGGGCATGGGTGGGGGGTTGACAGTGCCACCCTGTGGGGCATATTGCAATGGGGGTGTCAGGGGGCTGGGGGTGTGGGCAGCCCTGCAGGGCACATTATGGACACTTTGGGGCAGGAGCTGTGGGCAGCCTTGCGGGGCACATTATGGACACTTTAGGTGTGGGGGTGTGGGCAGCCCTGTGGGGCACCCACTGGGGCATGCTGGGCATGGGGGGAGGGCAACTGTGGAATGACTGCTGGACTGCAGGTGGGTCTACAGGACCCCCGGGGGCCATCCGTAAGATATACCAGCTAAAAGCTGGTGTAACTTACATTGCCGGTTCTCCTCCAGGGGTTCTTGTAGACTCCCAGCATTGGGGGCTTTGTTGCCGCCTTCTGAATGGGGCACAACAGCTGCCATAAACCCCCAGTGCCATGCAGCAGGGGTTTGTGGTGCAACTGCTAGCGTAACAGCTGTTCAGTGCAAGTGGCCTGTGCCATGTCACAGGCTGCATTGTAGAATCACGCATGTCACAACTGCTGGCGTAAGTTGCTACCTCGCCATTCTACTTAGCACAAGTCGGCTATACCAGGTGTAACTGTCTAAGATCAGCCGTGTTTGTTGCCTCCTCTTTTGGTGCATTTATTTTTCAATTCCTGAAAATTTCAGTGTGGCTGCTGACCCGTGGTTACCCTCTAAATAATGTTTTGCCCTTGTATAGTTATCTTTTCTAACCCTGGCTGTCTTGCATTCCCTTATCTTCTCTCAATGATATCTTATTGTTTGCCCTCCATAGATCAGTCCCCAGGGGCAAGTGAACATGTATATGACCCCCTCAGTGTTGCAGTTGATAAAATCCCATATGTTGGTTTTTTTTACCACTCATTGGGGGCTTAATGATTGTGTATTGTTTGTATTATTGCAATGTGCACAGTTACCACATCTGTAGTTGCCTTTGGGCAGTGGTGGCATCCATTCCAGTGTAAACCGTGCCTATACATGTAATTGTGACACTCAGACAGCTGGTTCTGATTAATCTATGATTTTTGTAGTATAAAAATGTGTTATTGAGTGTCTCTCATGAGACATGCTGAAACAGCCTGTGGAATGACCCCCCCCCAGGTTTTAGATACAAGGTCACCTGGAAGGCCAGGAAATAATTACAGGCTAGAAGAGGCCTAAACTAAGCATCTCCTGTTTATCTAGATTAATTGTAGCTTGCCACCTGTCAGGATAGAAAATTCCATTTTATGATGTTTAGAGGAGGAAAACCAGGTTATGTCACACTGGTGTAAAGTCATAAATGTTCCTCTGATGTCTGTAAAAGCAGGATATTGCTCTATGGACGAAAGAAGGACTTAGAAATTAACCTTATTTAATTTACCTTCTGAGTGATAACATCCTGATTGTAGAATTTTAATAAACAGGGAGGAGCTGGTGACATCATGGAGAAGGCAGGCTCAAGACAGTGTTTTAATTATGCTGTGAGTGACCTGTAAAGACACACATGTTTGGACTCTCTTGACAACAACATTTGTCTAACAGCACTATTAGAAGAGAAACATTAGATATATAAGTCTAATTGTCTGCTGGTAGCAATTTTGCACTTTTTTAACCCTTGTTCTTTTAAATGATTGTATGTTTTTGTGATATATGGTTCTGTATTTCCATTTTACATTTTTTATCTATTTTAAGTAAATCTGTACTTTAGAGACTACTTGGTGTGCCTTTTGAAATTCTTTTTCTTGACAAGTGAAGCATACATGGTTAAAGTTGACACTGTACAAAGCTTACTGGTTTTACCAAACTGGGAAAAGGTAAGAGTTTATTTGGAGGTCTTTAATAGAGTTTTATAGGGTTCATTTTGTACACCTGGTTAGGTGCCCATAGGTAAAAGATATCTAGCCCCTGAAGAGCAGAATTATCTGAGCCTGTACATTGGGTACACTAGCAAGAGATTCACAGTTTGAATCCTTCCAGAATCAAACCCACAAAACAGACAGGAGGGTTACCCTGTTTTGTTAACTGTTCACAAGACTCGCTCAGAGGTTGGCACTGTGGGAGCAGAGGGCCTTCCACCTGCTGAGTGGGTTTGTGACAGATTAGTTGGCAGCAGTCGATAATTTTGGTGTTACAAGCTTTTATTGTTCAATGTGCTAGTTTGAGACCATCAGCTCATTTGCAAAGAAAGAAAAAGGCAGTGATTTATTTTAAAAAGGAGACAGAACTATATCACTTGGTGTACAGTCAAGTTCCTACCAGTTTTATTTTTTTTCTAAAGTGCAAGTCAGAGTAGCCATAGTTAGGGAAGAAGATGGCTTCCAACCACAGCAGGCACACTGTAGACTACTTAAAGCAGTTGTTTGGGACAGAGGAGTCCGCTTGAGGTGAAAGCCACCATACAGAACCTTGTGGAAGCTCTGGTGGTAGATACCCAGAGCACTGAGTCACAGACAGTGACTGTAAGGACCAAACCTTGAATGTGGAAGGGCTAGCGGCCAGTGCAGTGCCCAGATCTGATGGGGAGGGCAGCAGGGCCACTGTGAGTGAAAGGCCACAGCAGCAGGTGAAGATCAACAGTATCCTGGATCCAGAAGTACTCAGGCTGCAAACTGAGTTGTGCAGAATGGAGCTGGAGTTCCAGAGGGAGAGGGACAATGAACAGTTGGAGGCAGGCCATAAGGAGTGTGAGTGCCAGCAAGCTGCAGAGGAGAAGAGGGAGCAAGAACATCAAGAGGCAGAGCAAGAACAGAGAGACGCTGACCATGAGGAGCGTGAGCACCAGAGGCAACACGAACTGGAGAAGCTACGACTCCAACCAGTGGCACCAGAGCAGGTAAGTGGCTTGGTTTAACTGGGACTACAGGACTGGGCTACAAACTGAATTCCAAATTAATAGCCAATTTAAGAGGGGAGTAGATGGATGCCTTTTAAATTCTTTTGAAAAGTTTGTATTCAGGCTAAAATTTCTAGGAGTCCTCAAGCTTCCAGCTATCCCAGCTACTTACTGGGAAAGCTTGGAATACATTGGGTCAAATGGGCAATGAGGACAGTGATGATTACAGCAAACTTAAAGCTGCACTGTTAAAGAAATTTGAATTAACTGCTGAATCATACAGAGCTAAATTCCATAAGCTCAGGAGAAGCCCTGACATTAGCAATGAGGAGCTAGCCATGAAGAATGTCAGTTTTAAAATGTTGGTGGGAAGGAATTGAAGCAAACTCTGTTGACAAAATTGAAAATGTGTCTGTTAGAACAGTTTTATTGGGCATGACCAGCCGAGCTAAAAACCTGGTGGAAGACCGAGATCCCAAAACAGTGCAAGAGGCTGCTGAACTCTCGGACCGCTATGCCAAGAGCAGACCTGCTCTGACAGTGAATGGGGAGGGTGTGGCAATGCAGAAAGGAAACAGCGCGCCTTCAGGGCAGCTAAAACCCTCATTGCCTCCACTGAAACCAGTTAGCCACAGGTTTCAGAGAAAAGATTTCTCTGAGAAAAGAAATGAATGTTGGTTGTGTAAAGAAACTGGGCATATTACCAGACAGTGTCCCAAACGGATAAGCAATAATACGCAAGGTGGTGCTAGGAAGGAAGTGGGTTGTTTGTGTGTCCCTTGAAGCATGCCAGTGAACATGAGAGAACACATGCACCCAGTCATGGTGAATGGTCTACAGACGCAAGGGTTAAGGGACACAGGGCATCCTGACCTTGGTAAAGAGGGATCTAGTAGAGCTGGGTCAGCCGGTCAGCTTATATCCAATAAATACATCACTGTACAGGACTTTACTGGTGAAGAGAAATGTTGCACCTCGCTAGTGTTCTCCTAGACTGGGGTGAAACAGGGGAACTGTGCAACAGGTGGCTGTAGCCAACACATTAGCAGTGGATGTGATCCTGGGCAACAATCTCAAACAGGAGCTGGTGTGTGCAGTTACCCATAGCCAAGTGGCAAGGGAAATTGTAGTTCCTTGAACCCCACAGAAGCTATCGTGAAAATCATTGAGAGGCTGGTTCCCAGCCTGTGTCTCCAGATGGGGAGATTAATGAAAGGGGTAGAAATTTTCCCAGTAGCAGTTAACCACACATCTATGGAAGGTTACTCTGAAGAGGAGGGTGACTCATTGTCAGAAGGTTGGGATTGACAGCAATCCTGAGTGACCTGATGCTAGTGCTAGGGACCCTAGTTTAGCGACTGAAGGGGACCTGTCCCATGCCTTGGGAATGTGTGAGGGGTTTGCAGCTGCTCAGAGAAGTGACCCTAGTCTAGAGAAGCTGAGGGCTTGGGCAGACTCTGACAGAACACAGGGAGGTGATGGCAGACATAAGGTTTATTGGTAAAATTGACTTATGTATGCTCAGGCTGTGCAGACAGAGGAAGGGGTGCTAGGCAGGCAGCTTGTCATTCCCCAGGGGTATCATGAGCAGTTGCTCAAGATCGCACATGATATTCCCTTGTCTGGTCATTTGGGAATCATGCGCACTATGCAGCAGTTGGCCCAGAATTTCTATTGGCCTAATTTCACCCAGCAGGTGAAGGAGTATTGCAGGTCTTGTCACCGTGCCAAGAAATAGGGAAAGTGGGCAAGAAACCCAAGCTGTCCTGATTCCATTGTCCATAGTGGAGGAGCCATTCCAGAAGGTGGGGATGGATATTGTGGGGCCTTTAAATACCCCCAGCTCCTCAGGGAAGAGATTCATCCTGACTGTGGTGGATTATGCCACCTGGTACCCAGAGGAAGTCGCCCTATCCTCACTGAGGACAGACAAAGTGGCAGATGCCTTACTTGGTATTTTCTCCCATGTTGGGTTTCCACAGGAGGTTATCGCTGATCTAGGGGTTCCTTCATGCTGGACCTGATGAAATGTTTATGGGAGAAGTGTGGCATGGTGCAGAGATGCACGTCATCGTATCACCCACAAGCCAATGGACTTGTGGAAAGATTCTATGGTACCCTGATGTCAATGCTCGGGTGTTTGCTGAACAGCATGGGAAGGACTGGGAGAAATGCCTTCCCACCTGTTGTTTGCATACAGGAGGTGCCCCAAGAGTAGACAGGATTTTCCCCTTCAACTCTTATATGGACATCGGCACGTGGCCCCTAGACTTGATCCGGGAGGACTGGGAAGGTAAGCATGCCACCCAGGGAACTCCCATAGTGGATTACATCTTTAAGTTTAGGGAAAGGCTGAAGGACTTAAGGGGACAGCCCAGAGCAATCTGGCAGCTTCCCAACAGAAACAAATGTGTGGTACAACCGCAGAGCCAGAGCTCACTCATGCATGGTGGGTCAGGAAGTCATGGTCCTTATTCCAGTCCAGAAAGAAAAGCTGCAGGCTGAGGGCAGGACCATACAAAGTGGTTAGTAAGGTAAATGACATGAACTATATTATAGAGTTGCCTGACCAAGACAGACAGAAAGGATGTACCAGGTCAACATGATGAAGCCATATGTAAAATAGGGCTGACATGGTGTTTGCAGTGTGTAGTCCTGGGAGGGGACAGACGAAGGAGACCCCTTCTGGACTTGCTGAAGAAAGCAAGGAGTCCTCTGAGGCAGTAAAATTGTCTCCCCAGCTGACCTCGGACCAAATCCAGGAAGTAAGGGAGGTTTTAGCAGACTTTGCCCCATTGTTTAGTGCCAAGCCTGGACTAACCCCTTAGTGACGCACGATATGGAGACAGGGACACAGACGCCCATATGATGGACAGCATATCGCGTGTCAGAGGCTGTCCAAAAGGACATTAGGAGGGAAGTGGAGGAGATGCTGGATTTAGGGGTTATCTAGAGATCCCACAGCCCCTGGGCCTCACCTATAGTCCTTGTGCCCAAGCCAGATGGCTCTACTCATTTCTGTGTGGACTATCGTGGACTGAATGCAGTCATGAAGTAAGATGCCCACCTGATGCCCCAGATGCATGAACTCCTGGACAAGTTAGGAGGGGTGACTTACCTTATGACGATTGACCTGATCAAGGGGTATTGGCAGGTAGAGTTGACTGGACAGAGCTAGGAGAAATCAGCCTTCATCACTCCAATAGGCTTATTTGAATTTAAAGTAATGTCTTCGAATGAAGAATGCCCCGCCACTTTCCAAAGGCTGGTGAACCAGATGTTAAATGGTGCTGAGGAGTGTGTCGTGTATGCACCTGGATGACATTGCCATCTTTAGCACCAGCTGGGAGGAACACCTATCCCACCTTGGAGAAGTACTGGGCAGGATACAGAGGGCCGGGCTCACTGTCAAAGCTAGGAAGTGCCAGGTGGCCATGGGAAAAGTGGCATACCTTCGGCATGTGGTAGGCCAGGGACAACTCTGTCCTAACCAAATAAAAATAGATGTACTCCAGGCATTGCCCAGACTAGAAATGCAGAAGCAGGTCAGGAGTTTCCTCGGGACAGCAGGCTACTATAGAAAATTTGTACCCAATTACAGTGACCTGGCTCCTCCCTATCTGACCTGATAAAAGGATGCCAAAGAAAATTACCTGGGGACCAGCCTGTGAAGAAGTCTTTACCAGACTGAAGGAGCCACTGTGCAGTGCTCCTGTTTTGACAAGTCCTGACTATAGCAGACCCTTTATAGTTCAAACTGACATCTCAGACGTGGGTATTGGGGCAGTACTGAGTCAGACATCCAGCCAAGGGAAAGATCACCCTGTAGCATATCTGAGTAAGAAGTTACTTACCAGGGAGCAGGCATATTCTACTGTGGAAAAAGTGTCTTACCATAGTGTGGGCCCTAAAGAAGTTAGAACCATACTTATATGGGCAGCATTTTGTGGTACAGACTGACTACAACCACCTGGTTTGGCTGACGCAGATGGGAAAAACAATGGTAGATTGCTAAGATGGAGTTTTGCTTTGCAAGGGTATGATATGACAATTCTACATAGGGCTGGAGCCAAAAATCAGAACTCAGATGGTTTGTCTCATGTCTATGAGGAGTGAACTGATTTGGGAAGCTCATCCCATGCAGGGGATAGAGCCCCCAAATGCAGTCTAGGTGGGGAGGAATTGTGACACTCAGACAGCTAGTTCTGATTAATCTATGATTTTTGCAATATAAAAATGTGTTATTGAGTGACTCTCATGAGACACGCTGAAACAGCCTGTGGAATGACCCCCCAGGTTTTAGATAGAAGGTGTCACCTGGAAGACCAGGAGATAATTACAGGCTAGAAGAGGCCTAAATTAGTATCTCCTGTTTATCTTGCTTAATTGTAGCTTGCCACCTGACAAGATAGAAAATATCCATTTTATGACATTTAGAGGAGGAAAACCAGGTTATGTCACACTGGTGCGAAGTCATAAATGTTCTTCTGATGTCTGTAAAAGCAGGATGTTGCTCATGGATGAAAGAAGGATTTAGAAATTAACCTTATTTAATTTACCTTCTGAGTGATAACATCCTGATTGTAGAATTTTTAATAAACAGAGAAGGAGCTGGGTGACATCATGGAGAAGGCAGGCTCAAGACAGTGTTTTAATTATGCTGTGAGTGACCTGTAAAGACACACATGTTTGGACTCTCTTGACAACAACATCTGCCTATCAGCACTATTAGAAGAGATCCATTAGATATAAAAGTCTAATTGTCTGGTGGTAGGAATGTTGCACTTTTTAACCTTGTTCTTTTAAATGATTGTATGTTTTTGTGATATATGGTTCTGTATTTCCATTTTACATTTTTTTATCTATTTTAAGTAAACCTCACTTTAGAGACTACTTGGTGTGCCTTTGAAATTCTTTTTCTTGACAAGTGAAGCATATATCGTCAGAGTTGACACCGCAAAAGCTTATTGGTTTTATCAAACTGGGAAAAGGTAAGTGTTTATTCTGAGTTCTTTAATAGAGTATTTTAAGGGTTCATTTTGTACGCCTGGTTAGGTGCCCGTAGGCAGGGGCGTAGGCAGGGGGGTGTTTAGGGTGTTCAAACACCCCTGAAATTACCTCAAAAATGTACTGAAAATTTATTGTACAGCGCTGTCCCTTTAAATTTGTGCTTCAGTGCCCGGCTACCCATTGCTGCTGTGCTGTCAGAATGCTAGCCATTATCAAACAAGCAAGGTATAGAGCTAACGTAAGGAGAGGGGGTCGGCTCTTTCATTGTGCGCGACTGCGCGAATCATGGTCCTCCTCCTCTGCTCAGCAGCCAATCAAGTTGCATAGCATGTATTTGGTGACTTGGCAAACCAACTCACACGCTATTTCCCTCAGAGAGAGAGAGAGAGAGAGAGAGAGAGAGAGAATGAGAAGAAGCGCCATGGAATACTGAGTCTGGACTGTTGTGCTGCAAGTGCCACTGCCGTCGCCGCCACCGCCTAGCAGTTTTCTGTGTGGAGTTGAGGGCAGGCGCCTCAAACTTGAAGTTGTTTTTCCCATCAGTCACTGTTGGCATGGGATGTGTAGTCGGTGGGTGGGGGAGTCGCGATCGCAAGTAGGAGCCATTGCCCTGGCCTGTTGCTGACAAGGCAGGAGAGAATGAGAGACTAGAGCATCCATCCAGAGTGAGCCATCCACCTGGCCTGCTGCACTCTGTTCCTGCCTGAAGTCTTCAGAGTCTGGACTGGAGTCTGGAGATGAATTAAAGTCAGGTAAGGAAATTAAGGAATTGCCTGACTGTCACTGTCAGGGGAGGGGTGCAACTACCAGTTTGGTAGTACCAGAGTCCAGAGGAGCTGTCAGAAAAGTTATTGTAACTTATGAGAACGAATGCTGATTAACAGCTCAGTGACTGTAATGGGATGGGGATAATTTTTTGGGGGGGTCCACAGGATACAATTGATCTACTGGAATTTTGGGAGTGAGTGTGGGAGCAATAGACCACCGAGGATTATAAGAAGAAAGCAAAATTAATTCCTCAGTGTGTGTGTGCTCAAAGGGGTTGGAGAGAGGTAAGGGAATCATTCAGTTGTAGCGCCACTTACAGAACCATGTGTTCTTGTTGTGGGATAGAGGCTTGAGGCACTGGATGACACACCTCGCGCTACACCAGCGACCTGGGTTCAGGAGTGAGCTCGGGCACTGGTGGGTCAGCAGGGGCAGATTAAGGACGGAGTGCCCCTGTGGTGCTCTACTCCCAGGGAGATTGGGATGGGACAGCATGGAGTTCCAGAGACCCCCGGTGGAGATGAGGGGATGTTGCTGCAAGTGGTGCAGCTCGAGAACAGCATGGCCGATGCAGGCAGGGTTGCCATGCAGCAGAGCATTGAGGCATGCCCACGCAAGGTGGGGGATCTATGAGTGGAGAACAGGGAAAACAACTGCTTTGTGGGACAGGCGACAACACTTGTCCCCCATGCCTTCTGACGGGTTTCTCCTCAGCTGGACTTCCAGTTCTTCCACCTGATCCCTACCTGCAGCCAGAGTCTGACTTACAAGTGTGCCCAGGAGGTGAAGGGTGACCCTTCCCAGGTAGGTGAAACTGGGGATTCTGGCTGTGGGGGGGGGGGAGGAGGACAAAGTCCAAGGGAGCCACAGGCTGGCAGGAAAATGGACAGGATGCCTGAGAGAAGGTCCCACAAGCCGCGACCGGAGGGAAATAAAGTCCAAAAAAAGAAACAAAAATGGCCTTTTTGTGACCCCACCTCATGAAAGCATGTGGGACCTCTGCTCATGAACAGTGTCCCTGTGATTTTGTTAATGTGTCCCGAATGTTAATTTCCCACAGTGATTACACCCTTCTGCACCACATAAAAATGTCAGCTGCACCATTCATAAGGAGGTGTGAAGTAAGTAATACTACCTTGCAGGGTGGGCTTTATTGGGAAATATCAGACCACCTAGGGTTGTAATGATGCCCAATGCCGGAAGTGGATGGCCTTATTGCCACAGGAGGGTCCATTATTTCCTAGTAAAGTCCAACCTGGAGGGTATCATTGTGCTTAGAAAATGGGCCAATGTATTATATGTTTAAAAAAGAATTATGGTGAAATGTTACAATCTCTGAAGTATTACATTTTGTAAAGAAAAAAAAAATTTTTCCTCTGCCTCCATTAAAATACTGTTTTTGTTTTGAGCTTGTGGACTTTTGTCCTAGTTGAGGTTCTGTAATTCTCACTTGTAGTTGGTTGTCAGTACTCCCCCCCACACACACACAGTCACATACAAAAGGGTTTTGTTTAGTGTTTTTTTAAATTTATTGATTTATTATTGAGCTAGAAAGGTTGGGAATCGCCTTGCACTACAGAGTAGCAGAGGTGGTCTTTAGGTGTACATGCAGGAAGGTTGAAAGGAGCCGAGCAAAAGATAAAGTAAGACTGGGGAAAAACACAGGCACATTTTGTGTTTTCCCCTAGTTTGCCTGTTTCATTAATACTTACAGTACTGAGAAGGACCAAGGAGAGTCACGTCGAAGAGCAGCTGTAATGGGCTGGCGGTCACATTGTGGAGTAACTGAGGGATGGAAGGTGCTTTTATTTACAATGGGTCTGGGAGTTCAACTAAGATGGGAGGTAAAGAGATGGTCTGCAAACGCAGGTGGATTTAAATACCTTTACTGTTTATCAACTGGGGTACTAAAAGAAATAATTATATTTAGCAGGAGAGTTGGTCCGAGGAGTGATGGTGGTGGGCAGGTGTCTGTACTATGGATGTGCTGAGGTTGGACAGAAGGTGTTTAAAACCAAACTTGTGCAAAACAGGAGCACACAATCATGTTAAGTCACAAGTGCTGCACCCCAGTGTAGGCTTTCTGAGGAACAAGTTTTCCTAGAGGCAGGGGTGGGGGTGTTATTACGCCGATAGGGGGATTGGGCACCCCTCAGCACACCACAGCAGGATAGGGGCACATATGTCGACAGTGGGATTGGGCACCCCAAAGTTAGATACATAAGGACTGTGAGGGTGGCCCATTGAAATGTTATAGCGACAAGGCACGCCTGCAATGAGGTGGAACTCATTGCAGGCTTACACATTTTAAGTTGGTTGCATGCTTTTGCACTGCTGTCATAGGCATTGTGCACTCCACCTGTGCCATGGAGCCCAGCCTGTAAAGCAGTGGTGCCACTGGCCACAGCACGACTGCGCCTCCAAACCTGCTACTCCACAGTTACGGGTAACATGTTTCTTGTGCATGCACAACAACATAAAAGAGTCCTAAGTATACCTTATAATTTTACATGTATTAGGAGAAAAATTAAAACCACCATGCAATGGGAAAGGTGCAGCTCACACAGACTTGGTGCTATAATGTGTACACTAAGACTTGTAACATAGAAATTAATAATATTCTAATTTGCTAAATCAAAATACAAGTTGGCAGAACTGAGGATATTTGTTTATATGGTGTTTTAATGTTGTCGCTCACATTATGAGGGAGAAACACAGGGACTTGGTAAAATAAAATAAAATTCAGACCTAAAATTGGAAACCTGGATCAGCCACAGCTTGTGCAGTCTGGTTGTACCAGCCAGTTCTTTTTGTTTTCCTTTCTTCTGACAGGTCTGGATTTCATCTAGGGTGAGGGCAAGTCGAAATCCTGACCGCCAAACTTGAATCGGACCAAAATGGTAGTCCAGCAGTCTACATTTTACCCATACCCCCATCCTAGATGATAGTCAGACCTTCTGCAGCAGATCCACTACCATTGTCACTCATTTTGAGTATCAGTATCCCACATTTCAATGACACAAGGTTGAAAGGCATGATATGTTTATTTGCAAATTTTAATGGACAAGAAAGGAGACAAACATAATGTGTCAATACCTACTAGGCTTTATAAAATTATTCTGGATTTTTATTGGTGACAGTGTTAATAACTAACAAGAAAAATACCACCTGTGGATTTTGTATAGATCTAGAGGAAAGCACTTGAGGCTCCTTTTGAGAAGCAACACAGCGCTTGTATAAAAGCTTTTCAAGATGTTGTTAGTTGTGCCACCACTGCAATATCTGGTGTACTACATGTCCTGTATGCCTGCTACCCTTGAAAGTGCGGGTATCGGGTGGCACAGCTACCAACATCCTGTCATATCTGGTTACCATAAGAAGTGACATGATAAAGGTCTAGTGCCCCAGCCAGTCACCCCGATCATGTCAGTTTTGGAGTGAGCCTTGTCGGTCCTCAATCTCCCACCACCACCACCACCTGATATGTGAGGGCAAGTTCAACTACAACTATAGACAGGATGGAGGCAGTCCAGAGGAGGGCAACTAAAATGGTGCAGGGTCTGTAAGAGAAGCCATATGAGGAGAGACTAAAGGAGCTTAATATGTATACCCTTGAGGAAAGAGGAGAGGGTGACATGATAGAAACTTTAAGTACCCCAGTGGAATCAACAAAGTCCAAGAGGGAACATCTTTCAGCAAAAGATATGTAGAGAACAAGGGAACACAATGTGAAGATAGAGGGGGGGATGACTCAGGGACAATGTGAGAAAGTATTTTTTCTCAGAGAGGGTGGTGGACCCATGGAACAGTCTTCCTGAGGAGGTTGTGGGGTCTAAGACTGTGGGAGGATTCAAGAATGCATGGGACAGACATAAGGCAGGTCTTGTAGGGGGGTGGGAAGAAATAGGCTGTTGGTTAACTGGGATCTGCAGTTTATGCAGTAGGTAGGGAAATGGTCAGACTAGGTGGGCCAGGTGGTCCCTATCTGCTGTCAAAGTGTACGTTTCTATGTTTTTATAACAGCTCTACTGTATGTGTAATAGCCGAGAGGTTAGAGGATTGAGGTGTGAACGAGCTTGATACATCCAGCAGACCAGACCTGAGTTTGATTCTCACAACCTCCACTTGCATACTGTGTTACTCTGAGCAAGTCACTTAACCACCCAGTACTCCCAGGTCACCCTGAAAACAGGCATTTGTGCCTAGTGGGCCTTACCCGTTACCAAAGACTAAAATAAAAAAAAAAATTTAGAAATCTTTTAAACATCACAATATATTACAAAACTGCATAAGCCTAACAGCTCACTCTCAGAACTCGAGTACATATAACTGCTCATTTTGACATATAAATATACAAAAGGGGCACGTGCCTGTACATTATTAACATGGCTGAGGACAACTAGGACACCATGGCAAAAACATGGGTGAGTAACGTATGCTGACCTGGTGCTGGTGGCATGACATTTCACCATAATCCATGTACATAGTGGTACAATGCCTTGTTACCAGGAGGCATTACTAACACAGCAGGTAGAACCACGGGTGGTTGATCACACTATTAGATAACCAGTTGTCCACAACCATTGGAGGTTTTGTAGACTGTTATGACAGCCATAGTCTCCCACAACCCTGATTCCATGTGAAAAAAATTCCCATGAAATTAGGAGTGGAGAACATGTAACAAAAGTGTGTGTTTTCTTCAAGAAAACCCCAAAACTCACCACAGAACATGTACATCCCCAGGCTTATGGGGACTGGTGGCCCCAGACCCTGGCATTTATTTGTCCCTTTCAGAACTGTCATATTTAAACACCCCAAACAAAATTTGGGCTACGCCATTGTCTGTAGGCAAAGATATCTGCCCCTCAAGAGCAGAATTATCTGAGCCTGTACATTGAATACGCTAGCAAGAGGTTTACAGTTTGAATCCTCCAGAACTTGAGACCAAAGTTGGATTTGAACCCACAAAACAGACAGGAGGGTTACCCTGTTCGGGTAACTGTTCACAAGACTGCGCTCAGAGGTTGGCACAGGAGAGGGCCTGACCTGCTTAGTGGGTTTGTGACAGTAGGGTACCTTCACCTCTCCCCACCCCATCTCAACCCACGACATCCTTTTACTAACCCTTGCCTACTTTTCTCTAAATTTGGTGACACCCTGTGCTTATACTGTCTTCTGTGCGTACTACACAAAGGCTATGCTTTACTAGACTAAACTTCTTGGTCAATCTGAAAATAGCCTATCATTGCTCCACGTGTATCTGCCTTGTATATAATTTGCATATAGTTGTAGTCTGCCTGCCTTTGCACATTTGCCTGTAATATATGCTTATTGTGCTCTTACTAATGTCTTCTATGATGCTGCCTTGCCATGTTAATTGTAACTACTTGCATACTGTCTGCCAATGTACTTATGTTGTTCATTCCAATTTGTTGAATTGTTACTTGTTTATGTGTATTTACTCCAGGTCCATCTTGTAAATGAGTCATGCTGCTCAATGGTGTTCTGCCTGGTTAAATAAAGATATTAATTAAATGATTGATTGATTGATTCCAATGCCTTAGTTCTATACTTGGTATTCTAGACAGACAGAAGGCCATTTGCCCATTGTGTCTGTCTCTCACATTAGCGGCCATATATGCCCATTTATAAGTAAATGATGATTTAGTTTAGTTTTGAAAGTATGGAATGTTCTCTCTCCTAAGCTGGTCTCCAGGCTTCCATACACATGGGCTGTACCTCCTGATGCAGATAGGAAGGCAGGAACTTGAACTCTGCAGCTGGGGATATCCTGCTTCCAGTTTACTTCCTGCCTTCAGACTGGCAGGTACTCTGCAAGCAGAGCTCTGTCACCATGTGGCAGAGCTGAAAACAGCAGACTGTAAGTCTAAAAATTTCATTATTCAATTGGATTTCTGAGGAAAAGTAGCCTTGATACAGTGATCCTGTGTGGGTTCCAGTGTCAGCCTGCCCTTGCAAGCTGCACAGACTGGCCCCATTTCACCGCAGTGTTTTTTCTGATGATTTTGGGCTCAGGTAAATTCTGAATTTCCTCATCAACTGGAGGAAAACTTCTAGTGCCATTTTTCGGTGATCGGGGGAATAAAAACAGCACCTGAGTTCTTTAAAAGGATCCATCTCCTCGCCAATGGTTGCTCTGTGTTTTTTCCATTGATGACTGTCATTCTGAACTCCTCAGCTACTCGTCGACAGTGGGTCTGCAATGTTATTACAGCCACTCATCAATGTTCAGTGTACTGTCGTCAATGAGTGCTGCAGTGTAAGGGGCGCGCTAGTCAGGACCAACAGAGCTTCCATGCAGACCCCCACCCAGCAACATAAGGGACAAGATAAACATAAGGGACGAGAAGGAATTTAAGAAATTCAATAGAATTAATGAATACAGCAAAGGCAAAAGGGTACAGCTCCGAATTTTGTCCTTAAAGGGCCAGCTTCAGCAATTCATCACAGCTTCAACAGCCTCCCAGCATAGCATCAGGAAACCTCCGAGGTTGCTGAGTAAAAGGAGAGGGGGCAATTTTGTGTCATGGCCTTAGACAAACCTTCCAGGGGCAGAAATGCCAGTGCTGCAAGTCCCCCGCTACTAATCACCTTCGCTGGTTTGCTTTGCCAAATGTGAGAAGACAGCGCTCAGAATGGAGAGGATGCGACAGAGGCCTCGCTTCCTCAGCTCAGAATGATAGCCAACAGACAGACAGGTCTGAGCGAGCAGCAGCCACCAGGTCTGAGAGGCAGTAACCACCAGGAGACCCAGCAGTCCACAGACCCTTCTCTGGCCCCAGACCTCATAGACAAGCTAAATAGGGCCTTTGCTCTGGACCCTGCATGCTTCGACTGACAGCCTCTGGGGTCACCAGATGTGAGACCTCACAAGAAGGCAAAAAGAAAGAGGACCCCATCCCCATCCTCATCTAAAGAGGGGCAGTTGTCCTTACATCACTACGATAAAAAGAAAAAATCCCAATACAGGAACAGATCCTAGGACGAGGAGGATCAGCAATCCTCACGCCATGGGAGAAAGAAAAGATCTCATTCTCAAGTAGATCTAGGGAACTCATAAGGGAAAGCATCGCAGGAGCATTCCCCAGACTCCTCAGACACCAGTGCATCTTCTCCCAGAGAGAGCTAGTGGGCTCATCATAGGACTCAGATGACTCCCTGTCCAGAAACATTGACCTGGAGGACCTAGACTTTTTCATAAAAAAGGTCATAGACGAGATTCACCTCAGATCTTCCCTGGTATCTCCCACACAGCTGAAATAGGCTTTTCACCTGGCATCTGTTGCCAAACCAGCCAAAGCTTTCCCTGTTCCTCCAGTCATAGAAGACTTGATAAAGGAGGAATGGCAAGGTCCAGAACGCACCTATCCAGTGCCCCGTCAGATCTCTATGCTCTTCAAGTTTGACAAGAAACAATCTGAAAAGTGGTTAGACTGCCCCAGAATTGACCCTCTGATTTCAAACCTAACCAGGAAGATGGTCATCCCAGTCAAAGGAGGGGCATCGCTCAGGGACCAGGTGGACATGAAAGTGGATGCCTCACTCAAGAAGGCCTTCCAAGCATCAACAACGTCTCTCAAGGTGACAACTGCCAGTCTTTTTCGCCAGAGTCTGTCTGTCCTGGGCCTCATATTTAGCATTTCAATTTGCTGAGGGCCCAGAGAAGAACATCTATTATTCATCTGCTGCAATTAATGGGTTTAACCTCGCCTTTGCAGCAGATGTGCAGAAGAGGCAGTCAGGTGCACCGCCGGACCATGTTTTATAAAACCTCGGATCACCACAACCTCTGGCTTTGGGCCTGGCAAGCAGACACCTCTTGAAGAGCTTGGTAAACACACCCTATGAAAGTACTCTCCTGTTTGGTTTAGCCTGAAGGAGGCGGTGAAGGAATCTGGGGAGTCGCTAAGGTGCACATGCCCCAGTCAAGAGGTAGTGGCAAATCATGGTCCTCTGACCCCAGACACAATTTTGTGACTGAGGTTACAACAAGGGTCAAAACTCTAATTTATCGGGAAAAAGAACATGGTCCTCCTTGCGTAATCAGTGTAACTTTGAGCAGGTGGGTCCAGTGGCAGTGGTGGCAGCAGAGACACCAGGAACAGCAACAAGAAGCCACAATGAAGCATATCCAGGCCCATCCTCGAATAGGAGGCAGACCTTCAAATTTTCTCAAGGAATGGGTCCAAACCACGTCGGACAGATGGGTCCTAGACATCACCAGAAAGGGTTACCTAATATAATTAGAAACCAAGCCCCCACTACCTCATGTGGTACCTTCCTCTATCTCAGGCAACCTGTCCAAAAGACAAGTGACGTTACAGGGCATTACAGACCTTCTTCAAGCAGGGGCTATTGAGCAAGTTCCCCCCACAGAGATCAATCGGGGTATATACTCCCCATTCTTCATCATGCCAAAATGCACAGGGGGATTCAGGCCAGTCCTAGACCTCAAATTCCTGAATCATTTTGTCCACAGCAGACCCTTCAAGATGGAAACCTTGTCATCAATCATCAGGGAGTTACAACAAGGGGATTTTCTGGCATCCATCTATCTGCAAGATACCTGTTTGCATATTCCCATTCAGAGCCTACACAGGCAATATCTCAGGTTCAAGGTGGGAGAGTAGCACTTCCATTCAAAACTCTGCCACTTGGGTTTCTTCAGCCCCACTGGCATTCTCCATGGTAACAGCAGCGGTCATAGCTCACCTTCAGAACTGAGGGATACAACTTCTCCTTACTTGAATGATATTTCATCAAGGCCCCGCAGCTCCCCACTCGCTGGTACAAGCAGTGGGGAGGTAGTCCGTGCCTGTTGGCATAAGGATTTGTCATCAACTGGAGAAAAGGTTCCCTAACTCCAAGTCAGACCTTGAACTACCTGGGGACAGACTTCATGACACAAGCCAACAAGGTCTTTCTCCCTGAAACGAAATTCAGGGACTTGCTGAGCTCATCAAGAAGTTTCACACAGCTCCTCAGCTTCCTACTCAATCCTTCATGCAGCTAATTGGGACTCTAGTATAGCTGGCAGATTCAGTCCTTGGGCTCTAGTCCAAATGTGGCCCATTCAAGCACATTTGCTCAGACTGTGGTTCCAGTCCAGACACAGTCAGCATCAACTGATCGCTATTTCTCAACAGATAAAAACGTCCCTCCAGTGGTGGCCTTGGAGGACAAATGTCATGAGGGGTCACAAGCTGGACCAACCACACCAAATCTGAATCACTACTGATGCAAGCCTCAGGGGCTGTGGGGCTCACCTTCATCAGCTGTCAGCTCAGGTGAAGTGGTCGCTGTTAGAAACAAGGTACAGCATAAACGAAGTTGAGATGAGAGCAGTACGTCTTGCCCTGATGCACTTTGAACAGCAAGTTCTCAGTCAGGACGTACTGATTCTAACAGACAGTCAGACAACGATAGCATACATCAACCATCAGGGCAGCACAAGAAGCTCAAAAATGCTACAGGAGTCCCTTCTTCTCTTTCAGTGGGCTGAGCATCACCTGGCAAGCATAATAGTGGTGTATATTCCAGGAGAGGAAAATGTCACAGCAGACTGGCTCAGTTGCAAGGATTTTCTACCAGGGGAATGGGAGCTGAAGAACAGTGTCTTCCACGTCCTAACAGAACAGTGGTGCAATTCTCAGATAGATCTTTTCACCTGCCGACAAAACTCCAAGGTAAAGCAATTCTGCTTCCTGGCCAAGGACAAACTAGTGGTGGCTCAGGACACCTTTTCCCTAGACTGGGGTCAGTTCGATATCCTGTATGCCTTTCCTCCAATATCTCTTCTCTCCAGAGTTATCCACAAAGTGGCTCTGGACAGGGCAGAACTGATTCTAGTATGTCCCCAATGGCCTTGTCATACATGGTTCCCACTTATTATTCATCTCTCAAGGTGACCACCTCTAACCTTACAGATCAGTCCAGACCTTCTCCATCAGGGTCTGGTTCTGCATCCCAGTCTGAACCACCTGTTCCTCTTGGCCTGGAGATCGAGTGGGAAACTTTCAAAGAGCTAGGCTACACAGCTCCTGTTATTGCTCTTCTTCCTCTAAAGTGTGTTATAGAATCAGGAGGAAGTCCTTGTTCTGGCTTCAATCCAAACGCATACAGAATCATCCAATATCGTTGCCTGTACTACTGCAGTTTCTTCAAGATGGGTTTGACAAAGGACTGCAACCGGCTACTTTAGAAGTTCAGGTTTCTGCGCTGGGGCGCTCTTGTTGGTGGATTAAGGGGAATCGTTGGGTTCACATCTCCATGTCAGGAGGTTTCTAAGGGCAGCAACTTTGAAACACCCTCTAATCAAGCCAGCGGTACCACCTTGGAGACTTAATCTGGTTCTCAGGTTTGACCAAGGCTCCTTTTGAGCCTCTCAAGGAGACATCCCTCATGCATCTCACAATGAAGGTTGCTTTTCTCATAGTTATTACTTCAGCCAGGAGAATCAGTGAGCTAGGAGCCTTGTCCACCAAAGATCCATATGCTGTTTTTCATCAGGACCCTGTGGTGCTCCAAACAGATCCAGTTTTTTTTGCCAAAAGTTATGTCTCCCTTCGATTGCAATCAAGAGTTGATTCTGCCTTCCTTCTACCCACACCCAAAAAATGGAAAAGAAAGGGAATTTCAATCGCTAGATCTAAGAAGAGCAGTGAAAGTGTATATTAAAAGAACAGATTTCATTCACAAAACTTCCAGTTTGTTCATTCTAACTACAGATCAAAATATGGAAAAAAGCTTCAAAAGACTCTATAGCCAGATGGATCCATTCTGTCATCGCCATGGCTTATGATCAGGCTGGAGTAACGGCCTGGCCCAGTGAGAGCCCATTCCACCAGAGCTATGGCCATTTCATGGGCAGACATAAGACAAAGCATCTCCAGCAGACCTATGCAGGGGAGGCCACATGGTCATCCCTCTGTATGAACTCATACTGCAAATAGTACGCACTCCATGAATGACAGCAGCTGTCATTCACGGAGCACATATTATTTACAGTACATGCTCATACAGGGTGCAGTTGGTGGCTGGCTGCGGTGGTGAGAGGTGGGCTGTGCCAGTCGCTAGCTGGCTATGGGTCAAGAGGGAGCAGGGTGGTCTGGCACTGCTGGGTGGGGGGCCACTACACCACCAGGGCTATGGTTAACAACAAATGTACATTTATTTGTACATATAGCAATACAGAAGGGAATACTAAATTTGGGGATCAGGGATCTGGACTTGGGGGCAATAGCCCAGTGGGGCTGAAGGGGGCTGCTGCAGACTATCATATGTGGGGATTGGGGCTTGGGGTGTATTAACATTGTGGGGTTTGGGGCTGGATGGGCAATAGCCCACAAGGGCTTCTTTATTGTGCTTATCGGGTGTCGTGGGAATTGGGGGCTTCTGTGATCATGGGGGGCTGTAAGGGTCACATTCACTTGGGCACATTGGCGCACCCTGGTGGATGGTAAAGTGCACTTACAGCAGCTCATAGCTGGTGTAACTTGTACTTTGATGGATGTCCTCTGGGGATGGTTTTGAGAATACCACATTTGAGGTTGCAGCAGTTGTCCCATTAGGAATAGGATGCTGCTGCTGCATAAACCACCTTGCAGCATGTCACATCGGGTTTTGGGCACAGCGATGGTGCAAGCCCCTTTAGGTAATACGCAGCCTGTGGTTTACCACAGGCTGCCTTTCAGAATAACAACTGACGTATCATTGGATATAAGGTGCTACTTGCGTCAGAAATGTTTGCCACATACACCTTGCATCCCTCTAAGGGCTTTGAGAATTGGGTCCCTTAACCCCAAAGAGTACAGATCTAACCGTTTAATTCTGGATTCATATGACTCACCCCTCATTCTATTAATAATTTTTGTCATCCTTCGTTGTACCTTCTCCAAGCTGCTGTTATCATGTTTCAAGTAGGGACTTCACAGGGGAGTATATTAGTCCAGATGGGGTCGAACAAAGGCCTTGTAGAGCAGTAGCACACAACTCCTACTTTCATATGTTTGTAATTGCCAACTGATACAGGCCTTATGGTCTTATCTGCTTGAGTGTGCAGCACATCAGTCCGTTAGACTGCAGCTGCCCCCCTCCCACAATTTCCTTCCTCCCCACTCCTTGTCCCCTCCCGGTTTTTACTCTTCCTTGAATCTGTACCACTCCCTCTTGAAGCTCCCCACTGTCTGCAATGATACAATTTCCTCTGGCAGTGCACTCCACCCTGCTGCCACCCTTTCAGTAAAATAGTGTCTCCTCATTCCCTCTTGAATCTGCCCTCTCCAACTTCAGAGAGTGCCCTCTGGTTTCCCTTCCACCCTTAAGATTGAACAAACACCTGGCGCCCACTCTATTGATCCCCTTCAGGTACTTGAAGGTCTCAGTCATATCTTCTCTCTCTCTCTCTTCTATACTCCAGGGTATACATATTGAGCTCTCTGTCTCTGCTCATAAGGTCTATCTTCTAACCCCAAGATCATCTTTGTTGGTCTGCGCTGCACCACCTCCAGCAGTTTGATGTCCCTTTTTAAGTAGTGGCACCAGAACTGCATGCAGTACTCCAAGTGCAGCCTCACCAGGGACCTGTACAGGGGTAACATGACCCCACTACTCCTAGATGTAATCCTCCTTGCTATGCACCCTAGCATCTCGTTTGCCTTTGCTGCTACCTTCCTGCACTGTGCCGAGTAGTTCTTTTCCCCGGTCACATGCACCACCAGATCTTTCTCCTCCTTGGATGTGGATAACTGGACACCCTCCAACCAGTAACTGTATCTTGGATTCCTGGCTCCCAAATGCATCACTTTGCACTTCTTGACGTTGAACCCAAGCTGCCAGGTGTACGACCATTCCTCCAGTTTTGCCAAATCATCCTGAAGTACTTTGGCCCCTGCCCAATCCACTTCAGCACAGATCTTGGTGTCATCTGCGAAGAGACTGATCCTATTCTTGATCCCTACTGCTATGTCTATGAAAATGCTAAACAGGACCAGTCCCACTATCAAGCCCTGTGGGACACCACTTGTCATTGCCCTGGGCTCTGATGCCTCACCCCCCACCACTACCTTCTGCTGTCTCTCCTGCAGCCAGTTTTCATCCCATTTGACTAGTTTCCTCCATACTCCCAGATCCTTCAACTTGCAGGTCAACCTACTATGTGGCACTGAATCAAAGGCCTTGCTGAAATCCAGGTAGAGTACATCTGCCACACAGCCCCTGTCTAGTGCCCTCATAACCCTGTTAAAAGTCAACCAATTTTGTCTGGCAGGATCTGCCAGAGACAAACCTGTGCTACCTGTCATCCTGTAGATCATTATCCTCAAGAAATTGCACCAGCCTTTCTTGGAGGATAGCCTCCATCAGTTTTCCTACAATTGCGGTAAGGCTCACAGGTCTGCAGTTCCCTGGCTCATCCTTGGGCACACTCTTATGAAGAGGTACCACATGGTCCTCCTTCTAATCCTTGGGCACACACCCTGTATTTAGAGAGGTGTTGAACAAGTCCACCAGTGGCCCTACCAGGACCTCCACCAGGTCCCTCAGCACCCTGGGATGAACTCCGTCTGGATACAAAAGATTCTTGAAACAAAGGCTCTCTTAATACACCCTAATAATTTTATTAGCTTTTTTAATCACTTCAGAGCAATGTAAATACCTGAATTAAATAGAAATCAATGCAAAGTGGCCCATAAGACTGGAGCATAGGCGTGAAGGGTTTTAAAACTGAGATCTTGATCAACCAAGATCCCCAAATCCCTTTCATTCTCCGCAGCCCTTAGTTGCATGCTGTTTAATGTATAACTATTTAAATTGTTTTTGACACCTAGATGCATAACCACACATTTATTTGTGTTAAATATCACACCATTTCTTGTCACCCAGATCTCTGGTACCCTTAGGTCCTCTTTCAAAGTATCCACCTGACTGTCATCACCCACCTCAGCTCCCAGATTGGAATCATCTGCAAATTTTATGATCCAATTTTTTATTCCATCATTCATATCCATAATAAATAGTGAAAAAAACACGGGCTCAAGTACAGATCCCTGTGGTACTCCACTGGTCACCCATTCTGCATCAGACAATAGACCCTTGATCCTCACCCTTTGGGTCCTTCCTGTCAACCACCCATTTACCCACCTTAATATTTTGTTGTTAATACAAGGTTATGCATTTTCTCTATTAGTGTAGCATGTGGAACTTTATCAAATGCTTTCAGATATCAAAAAAAAAACACTACATTTACTGATATGCTGTTATCCAGGGCTTTACTAACCTTTTCACAGAAAATGAAGGTGTTTGTTAAACAGGATCTCTGTTTCATAAACCCATGTTGTATCACATCTTGTAGTTTCTTACTGTTAATTTCTACCTCCAACATATCTTTTATTAAAGAGTCCGATACTTTATCCAAAATGAAAGTTAAAATAATTGTTCTATAATTGTCCACCTCTACTTTACTTCCCTTTTTAGGTAATAGGTCCACTGTTGCTGTCCTCCAATCCTCTGGAACCTCCCCCTTTTATATGCACAGATTGTATAATTTATATAATGGATCCACTAACCAGGTACTTATTTCTTTCAGCATCCTAGGATGTAAGTTAACTGGTCCTGCAGATTTGGAGGGGTCAATATTATTCAACTTCTTCATTATAGCTGTTCTAGAGATCATGATACTCTGGACCTTTTATTGACCTGATTGGGAGCAATAGTCTGCCCTTTGTTGTCACCCTTTTCCTGTTTCTTCTCATGAATAGGACAGAAGTAGTCATTAAAGACTTTAGCTTGACTAGCTTGATCAATGACTTCCTTAGTGCCCTCCCAGATGGGGACCACCATCCTGTCGACTGTTTTATTATCTACATATGCATAGAAAGGCTTCCTGTTATCTTTTGTGAGGGCCAGTCTGAACTCAAGTTTACTTTTTCTACACATATCATTTGTTTACTTTTCCTTAGTTGTTGCCTATACTTAGGTACTTTATATTTATTATTGTCCCTTTTCATAACCCTATATGCTTCCCTTTTTTTTGCTAAATTGTTTTTTGACCTTGTAAGTGTACCACATGGATATCTTTCCTCTTTTATTATAAAGTGACCTGATTGGTGTATATTTATCCTCCAATTCCAAGATTTTGTTCTTGATTTTTAACCATAGAGGTTCTGTGCCATGAATATCAGTTTCCTAGTCCCACTTTTTCAGTTCTCACATAATTCTTATGAAGTCAGCCCTATAGTAGTTCTTTGTCACTGTTTTACCTGTGAAAAGGTCCAGAGGAGGACTACAAAGATGACAGAGGGTCAGCAGGGTAAGGCATACGAGGAAAGGTTGAGGGTACTGAACATGTACCCCCGGATGACAGGAGAGAGAGAAAGGGGACATGATTGGGATGTTCAGGTACTTAAAAGGCATAAATAAGGAAGATAAGGAGAGTCTCATTAAGCTGAGTGGCAACCATAACATGAGGGGCACAGTCTTAAGCTGGAGGTTGGAAGGTTTAGGAGGGAGATCAGAAAGCACTTCTTCACAGGGAGTGTGGTGGACACTTGGAATGCACTGTTGGAAGAGGTGATCTCATTGAAGACAGTGAACAGCTTTAAGAGAGGCTGGGATAGGCACAGGGGAAGGTAAGGATCATGGGTAAGGAGGATGGGAAGTGTGGGGAGGGAGGGAGGGCAGGGACATTAGCTCAAGCTGTGGACCCTGCAATATGAACAGACTAGATAGACCAAATGGCCTTCTTCTGCTGGCTTCTTCATATGTTTGTATATTCATATTTTCTTAGGTTTAACATTAAATTTAAACAGTACAATCTTGTGTTCACCGTTTATAAGAGGTTCCTCAATCTCTATATTAGAAATTGCTTCTGTCCTTTCTGTAAAAACTAAGTCTAGAATATTTTTGTCCTTGGTTGCTTCATCCATAACTTGATATAGTTGGTTATTCATGATTGTGTCCAATAGCAGGTGTTCTTCTTTATTAGATGTCATACTATGGTCCCAGTCTACTCCCAGTGCATCGAAGTTTCCCAAAATTAGTGTCACTTTATTTTGTATCATATCACTTATGTTGTTCAATAGGTTGACCTGGTTAGGCATCTGGATATCAGGTTATCTGTAACAGTCTACCGACATTTCTTTTCTCTTCTTCAAAGGAGCTAGGTACAAGAATATCTTTTAAGATTGCACCTCTTTTAAATGTCACTTTTGGTCCTGTTCTGGATATTTTTCCAGGCATGGCTTTGTTGCCAAAATTGGCCAGTGTTTACTAGAGATGTCTGTGACCCTGTTGGCATCCCTGTGATATGTTGTGCTGAAGGTTATCCTATCACCTTCCTCTCTGAGTTATTTTTCCCAGCAATTGCTCTCATGGTTTCTGGTACACTATCTTTACTGCATTTACCAGTATCCCTGGTTCATAGCCCCAGTCAAGAAATCTGTGACACATTCCTGCTGTCTCTTTTCTGGCCACTTCTACCTCTGAACAATTTCATTTCACTCTTAAAAGCTGGCCATAAGGAATATTTTTCTTCAGATGGTATGGGTAGCAGCTTTGGCAGTGTAGGGGTGTGTTCCTGTCAGTCTTTTTTCTTGAACAAGGTTGTTTCCCATTTTCCATTTTTAATATAAATACTCAGATCAAGATATTCTATTCTTTCTTTGTTAGTGTTTTCTGTGAATTTTAAATTCCTGTCTCTGCTGTTAACATATTCATGGAAGGAACTTAATTCTGTATCACTCCCATCCCAACTGAAAAGAATGTCATGAATAAAGTGTGTCCATAGATTTAAACTGTTGTACCATTTACTCTTAGCTGGGTCCCAGATGTGGTTGTCCTCAAAGTTGCTCACAAATAAATTAGCTGGGGGGGGATCATTCCCATTGCAGTTCCATGTCTTTTGTTTGTAAAAAAACACCATTGAAAAGCAGGTACTTTGATTTTTATGTTATGACAGCTAGTTTGACAATGAAGTTGGATGGTGAGTATACAGAGTCTGGTCTCTCTTTTAAAGTTTTTTTTTAGCCAAGAGATGGCTGTCAAACAAGAATATTTAAGTTGGGCACAGGGGGAAGAGAATAGCTGCAGACTCAGCCATACTGTACTTTAATTGAGAATTAATGTGTGGTCACCTGATGATGCTCAGCCAATCCAATGCGACCCTTTCTCTTCCCAATGTTACAATGTTTTTTTTTTCAGTACATCAATGCCTTCTTCATGGGGTATGTTAAATAGATTTTCTATGTCAATAGTCATCAATATAACATTCTTCCCTGTTGTTACACCCTTAGGTCTATACAGAACAGTCCTTGTCTCTTCAATAAATTATCTTTACTTAGAAACAAATGGTCTCAAAGAGTAGTCCTCATATTTAGATAAAGATAGTGTTACTAAAAATATACTACCAACTAAAGGTCTATATGTATTAAAATTTCAAGACAAGCAATCATACTATAATAGACTGGTTAATAACAAATAGGCCAAGAAACATTTTAAAAACAAGGGTCCTGTTCAACTCAATAGCAGATTGTTGTCCAGTATTCTGTTTATGTAAAATGAAACAGCAAACCCTAACCCCTAGATTCATAAATAAAAGGTGTATAAATAGATTAGATGAAGAAGCTTATAAAAATGAATTGGAGCAAAAAGACTGGGGAAAGGTTATTTTTTATTTAGTTGTTTAACCAGTTGTTTAGTTGTTATGAATTCTGATGATTTGAACGTAAAGGTGGAACAGTTTAATTGTTACCTAAGGAAGTTATTTGATAAGCATACTCCAGTTATGAAGTGGAGGGTGAAAGGGAAGATCTCCCCCTGGCTAGATAAGAAGTTGAGGAATTAAATAAAACATCAGGAGGAAATAAGGAGATGGTATCTAAACAGTAGAAACGGGGAGACTTTACAATATAAAACTATAAGAAATAAAATAAAAAGGGAACTAAATGAGGTTAAGTCAAGCGACTATCAACAGTTGCAGTTAAAGAATATGAAAAATCCAAGGAAATTTTGGCAGTCTTTTAGACAGTTTTATAATCCCAAGGAAGACAGAAGCATTCAAGGTATAAAAGTGGATGATTAATTAATTCAGAATGGCAGGGCTATAGCTGATCATTTTAATACATTTTTTATTTCAAAAGCGATAAGTGCCAGCAATCTGGTGAAAGAGCAGTTAGAAGAAGGCCCAGTTAAACAGAATATGGTATCAAATGTAAAAGAGGTGCCTCCTTTTGTTTTTGAAAGAATAGATGAAAATGAGGTACTAAATTATCGCAGAGTTTGAAGGCGGGGAAAAGTGGGGGATTGGATGAGGTACCCACTCAATTACTAAGTATATCAGCAAATTTTATTAAGAGTCCAGTGACAATGCTGCTTAACCATTCATTGGAAAATGGAACTGTTCCACAAATCTGGAAGGAGATTGGTGTAATTCCAGTTTTTAAGGGAGGGGATAAATTAGTAATTTCAAATTACAGGCCAATATCGCTGCTGGCAACAGCTTGTAAGATCTTGGAGAAGTGTGTCCTCCATAAATGGCTTGCCCATTTTGAACGGTACAACCTACTCGGGATCAGCAACATGTTTCCATAGTGGTCAGTCCACTGCAATGGCACTGGCCGGGATTGCAGATTCTGTCCTCATGGCCTCCGAAAAAGGGAAGACCATGGGGGCAGTCTTCATGGATCTGGCTGGCGCCTTTGATACAGTGGACCATGGACTCCTGTTGGAAAAACTGGGGAACATGGGAGTTAAGGTGACCCAGTTAGAGTGGTTTAGGAGTTATCTGGTTTGTCGTAAACAAAGGGTTAAAATTAATGGATATTTGTCATATGTGGAAGATGTTCAAGCAGGGATCCTCAAGGATCAATGTTACACCCACTTTTATTTTCAATCTTTATGAATAATATGCCTTCTTTTTTCTATTAGAAGCAGCATTCTTTATGCTGATGATGTCTGGGAATCTGGACCAAGCAACAATGACTTACAAATATCCTGCAAAATAAGTACAGTATTTTGTCAAAGTGGATAAAGGAAAATCGAATGGTTATAAATGAAAGTAAAACAAATGTGATGTTATTCAGATCCCAACAAAAGTAGCTGAAACAGGGCCTACTACAAATCAAGGGTCAAAATGGCTATTTTTGCCATCAGTAGCTACATTCAAATATTTGGGTATACACCTGGACCCCTGCCTGAGCATGATACCCTACGTTGACAGATTGGGGAAGAAAATACAGTAAATCAAAAACTGGGATTTTTATATAGAAATGCAAGCTTCTTGACTGACCAGGCCCAAATTACTATAGCTAACAAGTTCTCATGCTCACCCTTGAGTATGGGAATGTTATTCTTTACCAATGTAATGGGATTTTTGAGTCTAAATACAAAACATTGTATAACAATATATGTAGATTTGCACTAAGGGCCCCACTAAGAACCCATTACTGTCACTTGTATACTAAACTGGGAGTGCTATCTCCGGATAGGCAGTTAAAGGGTCTTATAACTACCTTTGCATATCGAGTTGCTAGTACAACAGAACCACAGGTTTTATTTAATTCCCTGATACAGAAGAAAAGTGGGATGTATACCACGACTAGTGGCTTAGCACACTGCCAAATCCCTGCCTTTAAACTCCAACTGAGCAGGAATGCCTTTACATGGTATTCACCTACTTTGTTAAACAAGTATGGAAAATTGATATTCAATGCTAGTAGCATTTTACATTTTAAACAAATGTTGCACAAACTTCTGTATACTGAAAATTTGTGTAAATGCACTTAATTGTATTAACTGTTTTGTTTGTAGTGTTCCTTGTATGTGATGTTTTAGGTCAGGTATGGCTGAAAAAGGGCAGTGTCCAGACCACATCCTGGTAAAAAAATAAACAAGCATTTGTCAATGCTGAACGTTCACTTGCAGGTATTTGCAGTGGTGCTTGGCATGTATGGTGCTTTACCCTAATGCCCTGTGTGATTGCTGGTATTTGCACAATAAATTGTCAGCATGACCTTTTGTTACCCCCATTTGCGCTATATAGGCGGAAACACATTTTGGGCAGGATGTGAAAATGACAGCTGTACTGCTCATATGAAGTGGTAAAATGGCAATGTTGAAAATCTGGAGTGGAAATATTGAAAATTCGCAAACCTACGAACGTGCGTGGGAACTGTGCAATGCACGCTCATAAAACAGTCATTTTAAGGAATTTTTTCACCAAATTTTCAACATTGCCATATTAAAACCTCTGCTAATGAAAAGTGTCACTGTGATTTTCTTACTGTGTCCCATACACTGATTTCGCACACCGACTGCGCCATTGTGCACTACATGGGCAGAAAGATGTTTTGGGCAGGATGTGAAAAATGACAGCTGTACTGCTCATAAGGAGGTGTGGTAACATGGCAATGTTGAAAATCTGAGGAAATCATGAAAATTCAGAACCCCACGAAAGCGCGGGTGAGACTCGCACAACGCACTGTGAACAGTTATTTGTAGGAATTTTGTTCACCAAATTTTCAACATAGCCATTTTAAGATCTCTGCTCATGGACAGTGACACTGTGATTTTCTTAATGTGTCCCATACACTGAGTTCAGACACTCGACTGGCCATTATGCGCTACATGGGCGGAAACATGTTTTGGGCAAGATGTGAAAAATGACAGCTGCAGTGCTCTTATAAGGAGTGTGGTAAAATGGCAATGTTGACAATCTGGAGTGAAAATATTGAAAATTCACAAACTTACGAGCGTGCGTAGGAACTGCGCAATGCAGACTCGTAAAACAGTCATTTTTAGGAATTTTTTCACCAAATTTTCAGCACAGCCATTTTAAGACCTCTGCTCATGATCAGTGTCACTGTGATTTTCTTAATGTATTCCATACATTGAGTTCACACACCGACTGCGCCATTGTGCGCTACATGGGCAGAAACACATTTTGGGCAGGATGTGAAAAATGACAGCTGTACAACTCATAAGAAGGTGTGATAAAATGGCAATCTTGAAAATCTGGAGTGAAAATATTGAAAATTTGCGAACTTACGAGCCTGTGTAGGAACTGCGCAATGCATGCTCGTAAAACAGTCATTTTTTGGAATTTTTGCACCAAATTTTCAACATGGGGTTTTTGGGACCCCTTCTCATGAATGATTTCACTGTCATGGCATTATTCAAGGCTGAAGGGTGATTTCACGCAGTGACTGTGCAGTGCCTGCAAAATCACCATTCGGGCCCAAATAACACCATGACAGTGACATCATTCATGAGAAGGGGTCTCAAAAACCCTATGTTGAAATTTTGGTGCAAAAATTCCAAAAAATGACTGAGATATGCAATGAAGTTGAAACCCCCCTATCTAACCCATTATACAGCTTACCAGCATTTCCTCAGTTCGCGGTCACCTTTGAAGAGTGCAGACGTGTTCCCGTCCACCGAAGATCATCGCGCGGAGTCCGGAGGTAAGTATGGGGTGAGGGGGTGTGGGAGATTGGGCGCGAGTGGGTGGGTGCGGGTTGTGGGAGGGGGTGCGGAGGCGCTTCCATGGGACGTTTTTCTTTGTAAAAAAAAGGACTACGTGGACCGCTGCCACACTGGGGTGGGCTCCCAGTGTGGCAGAAAGATGGCTGGGGGCCAAGGAGCCGAGCGGGACTGGGCACCCCGTCGGCAAAAAAGCAGATGTTTGCCACGCTGGGAGTGGGCTCCCAAGCGTGGCAGCAGGAACAGGGGCCTGTGCAGCACGGCAGAGGATTAGGCACCCGTCGACAAACAATGTTTGTGGCAGCAAAGCTGTGGGGGTGACATGATGCGCATGGGGGACAGCGCGTGACGCGGGGGACGTCTGTGACGGTGGTGCTCAGTATGGCAGCGGTGCTTTCCTTTGAAGCAGAGGACTACCGCTGTCATACTGAGCTCCTGCACCCATTGGTGCAGGACCGCCACGCCTGCTCAAAGGAGCAGTGCATTGGATGGGAGAGGCACACCTCCAAGTGTGCTACTCTCCCAAAACGTTCCTTGCGCATGCGCGCAAGTGAACGTAAAAATGAAGTGGAATGAAGGTCTGCTAGGAGGCTGATGCAACAAGTTATTGTGTACTTTTGGTAGGAGACAAATTGTAGGTCTCACTGAGTTTCTGACTGTTAGAAGTTGACTTTCTGCCTTTGTAATCCATCTTTGTTCTGTAGCTTCATTAATTAAGCTGCCAATCTCATGTTTGTGGGTGTCTCTGAGGTGTCTTTGAAGTTTGCTACAATAGTATTCATTATTTAATTCTCTGTGCATTTCTGTTAAAAACATATTCACAGACCATAAGACTACCCCTCCCTTTGTCTGCTCTCTTAGTACTGTTTTTTTATTTCCTTTTGTATTTATTTTAGGGCTTCGTTTTGATTCCTACTTAAGTTTCCCTTAGGGTGTCTTGTTGGGTGTTGAAAAGCCTCATCTAGATCTTGGTTCACTAATCTGCTGAAAGTGGTGACAACTGGTCTGGGAGTGCTGTTGGGGATGAAGGTAGATTTATTCATATAAGGGTTTCTTCTCTTGTAAAGGAGCTATCTTCTGTCTCCCTCTCCCTCCCCGGTGGTTCTGGTAACATTAATATAACTTGGTAGTGTGGCTATCCCCTTTGTGAGTTTTGAGAAATGTACTTTTAAGTGCAACTGCCTATAGGTCTTGAAAGCATCCTCCTTAGTTTTAAATACATTGGGCTTAATTTTAAAATCCCTGAGAATGCTGCTAGCACTGGTGTGCAATCGTTTGGTGCAGGGGGCTTGCGACATTCTCCCAGCCAACAATCAGGATTTTAAATCTTGAGTGAAAAATGCAACAAGTTAGACAAGCCTTTCCTTGATCTAACTTGTACTGTTTGGGGGGCCCTTTTTACGGGGCTTGCAACAAATCTTTGGCGCAAGCTGTCATAAAGTATGGAAAGTGTCGCAACTGTGCCCAATGTACAACAACTGTGTGTTGTTGCGTCAAAGATGTTTGGAGCTGTTGTACCAAACAACAGGGCTGACACAGGGTTTGGCACAAGCCCTGCATCACCCTTTGAAAATCATGCCCACTAAGTCTTGTGGAAGGCACAAAAGTCAAGCCTTTCTCAAGTATAGAAACATAGAAACATAGAAACATAGATTTTGACAGCAGATAAGGACCGCTTGGCCCACCCAGTCTGCCCATTTCCCTACCTATTGGATAAGCTGCAGATCCTAGTTAACCAGCAGCCTACTTCTTCCTACCCCAACCCCCTAGAATTGCCTTATGACTGTCCCATGCATGCTTGAATTCCACCACTGTTTTTGACTCCACAACCTCCTCCGGAAGGCCATTCCATGCATCCACAACCCTCTCTGTGAAAAAATACTTCCTTAAATTACCTCTGAGCCACCCCCCTTCTATCTTCACATTGTGCCCCCTTGTTCTTGCACACCTCTTTTTTTGAAAGATGCTACCCTCTTGGACTTTGTTGATTCCCTTGAGATACTTGAAAGTTTCTATCATGTCCCCCCTCTCTCTCCTTTCCTTGAGGCTATACATATTCAGCTCCTTAAGTCTCTCTTCATATGTCTTCCGGTGCAGGCCCTGCACCATTTTAGTTGCCCTCCTCTGGACAGCCTCCATTCTGTCTATATCCTTGCAGAGATTGGGTCTCCAGAACTGCACGCAGTACTCCAGATGGGGTCTCACCAACTGTCTGTACAGAGGGATAATAACTTCCTGTTTTCTGCTGGTGATGCCTCTCCCTATGCATCCCAGTATCCCCCCAGCCCTCCTTGCTGCCCTCTCACATTGCTTTCCCACCTTTAGGTCATCTGATATGACTACCCCAGGTCCTTTCCATTTTTGTTGTTGTTAGTATCTCACCCCCCATTGTGTACTCTTCCCTGGGTTTTTGTTTCCCAGGTGCATTACCTTGCACTTCTTAGCATTGAATCTAAGCTGCCATACATTTGACCATTCCTCTAACCTTGCCAAGTCCCTTCTCATCCTTTCCACCCCACCTTGTGCATCAACTCTGTTGCAGATCTTTGTGTCATCTGCAAAGAGACATACTTTTCCTTCCAGTCCCTCTGCAATGTCGCTTATAAAGACATTGAAGAGGACCGGTCCTAATACTGAACCCTGTGGTACCCCACTAGTAACCCCCCTTTCTTCAGAGTGGACTCCATTTACTATTACTCTCTGTGTCCTTTTCTCCAGCCAATTCTTTACCCAGGCTGTCATCTTGGGACCCACTCCCAGGCTGGCTAACTTGTATATTAATCTTTTGTGTGGGACTGTGTCAAATGCCTTGCTGAAGTCTAGGTAGGCCATGTCCACAGCCCCTCCCTGATCTACTACTCTGGTCACCCAGTCAAAGAAATCTATCAGATTTGTCTGGCATGACCTTCCACTGTGAATCCATGCTGCCTTGGGTCCTGAGCCCCTCTGGCCTCTAGATACTCAACAATTCTTTCCTTCAGAGTGATTCCATCATTTTCCCTACCACTGAGGTTAAACTAACAGGTCTGCAGTTTTCTGCTTCTGCCTTGCTTCCACTTGTGTGAAGGGAATTACATCTGCCCTTCTCCAGTCCTCGGGTACCACCCCATCCTCCCATGATTTGTTAAAGAGGGTAGTCAGTGGTGTCACTAGTTCTACCCTTAGTTCTTTTAAATTCTGGGATGAATCCCATCAGGCCCCATTGCTTTGTCCACCTTCAGTTTTAAGAGTTCTTTCAGAACCCTTTCTTCTGTAAATGGGCTGGTATCAACTTCTGTATCCAGAGTGTTTCTACTGTTTGTTTTAGGTACCTCCCACTTCCTTTGTAAATACTGAGCAAAAATATTTGTTTAGTATCTCTGCCTTTTCACAGTCACCCTCTGCCCACCCTCCCTCCTCTTTATTAAGCCTCACTAGCCCTCCCTTGGTCTTCCTTCGCTCCCTGATGTACCTATAAAAGGTTTTATCCCCCTTCTTAACAGAGTTGGCTATCTTTTCCTCGGTTTGGGCCTTTGCTGTTCTGACTGCCTTGCCAGCTTCCTTTTACTTTAACTGATACAGTTCCCTGTCCTGCTCCTTTTGTGATTCCTTGTACTTCCTGAATGCTTTCTTTTTCTCTTGAACCTTCACTGCCACTTCCTTTGAGAACCATAGTGGTTTCTTACATCATTTCGTTTTGTTAATTTGCTTCACACAAAGGCTTGTTACCTCTGTGATGGCAGTTTTTATTATTCCCCATTGTTCTTCCACCCCTCCTTCCTGCCCATTTGCTAGTGCATTCCTTAGGCACTCATCCATTTTGGCAAAGTCAGCCCTCCTAAAGTCCAGTACTTTTGCCTTTGTATGGCTTGACTCTATTGCTGTGTTTATTGTGAACCATACTGTTCGATGGTCGCTAGTTCCCAGATGGCTACCCACTTCTACATCTGTGATCTCTCTTCATCTCCATTTGAGAGAACCAGGTATAAGATTGCTCCTCTCGAGTGGGCTCCAATACTAGTTGTCTAAGGCATGCCCTTGTAGTGCATCTAGAATAACCCCACTCTTGAAGTGGCTGCTGCAACTGCATTCCAGTTAACATCTGGCATATTCAGATCACCCATCAGCAATATCTCCCCTTTTTCTGCCATTCTAAGTATTCTTTCTATCATTTCCTTGTCCATTTCCTCTCCCTGAGAAGGGGGTCTGTATACAACCCCTGTGCGGATTGTGGTGCCATTGCCGGTCTCCAAATTTACCCACAGTGCTTCTTCTCCTCCCTGTTTTCCCTTTTGTTCTGTTGCCTTGATTCCTTCCCTTATGTAAAGAGCTACTCCTCCTCCTCTTTTACCCTCCCTGTGCCTCCTGTAGATAGTGTATCCTGGTATGTTTATGTCCCTGTCATGGTTTTGTGTGTACATGTTTCTGTGACTGCCACTATATCCAGATGTTCCTCCTCCATCAAGGCCACTAATTCAGGAAGCTTGTTACTCAGTCTACGGGCATTGGTACTTATTGGTCTCCATTTTTTGATGGCTTTACCTTCTTTTGCAGCATCCCCCACTGACCTGTCTACTTCGGTCTTTTTCTCATTTAGTACCCTGTTTTGTAGGGAGAGGCTGGGATTTTCCTGCTGTTTATCAGTGCCTCCCCCCTTGACTGTCTTTCAAGTACTTTCTTTTGATGTTCATTAAGTGGGGTATTATTCAAATATATGACCTCCATTTTTTCTTCCATGCTGCTCTCCTTGGTCGCTCCCCCAAGATCCTCGATCATTCCCTCATCCTACTCTTGTTATACCTCTGCCTGCCCTTCCCCTTCCCCCTCCTGGTCCTACTCCTCCTCTTCCTCTGTTCATGCTGGGGGCCTTCTTTGGGGTCCCTATGAAAATCCGGTCCTTCTATTACTAATCCAGTACCACCACTGGCATCAGTATTACTGTCTGTAGTTTCAAAATTATCAACTTGAAATCTTTACCTCTATCTTTGTTTATTCCCCTCATAGTCTCTTTTTCCATGCCAGTTGTAGGTCCAGACTTGTCTATAATCCCTGGCATCTCTTTCATGTTTTTTTTAGTTTATATTCTTTTAAATCTTCTTGAAATATCTTATTTTTTTCCTCTAGTGTTTCTAAGGTCTCATCTCTTACAGAGGCTTGTACATCTTCAAATACTTCTGATTCTGTTTCCTTTATTTCATCTGCTAGTTTATCATAGTTTTTCTAGCTTTCAAAAAGTCCAAAAGTGCTGAAGAAGTGCTCAAATAGGTGATGAATTTAAAACAGTGTTACAGAATCTCTTCTCTTACTTTGCTCAGCGTACTCTTCTTAGTCTTTTATTCATAGCATTATATATATATATATATATATATATATATAGAGAGAGAGAGAGAGAGAGATATCAGCAGATATTACTGTGTTATGTGTACACCAAATGGGGTACACGAGCAAATACCAGATTTGTAAAGAGATTCTGTATACAACATGCATTAGCAATGTTTTTAAACTCATCACCTTTTTGAGCACTACTTCAACATTTCTTGACTTAGCCTGCATTTCTCACCCCAGGAAATCTTACTGTATTCTGGCATATGCAGTATGGTCCCACCATACTACTGCCCTGGAACAGAAATACTTAATGGAACCTATGCAAAAGATAGAATACTAGGCTCAAACTCGGTTTTCAAACTACTGCCTCTGGTATACAACCTTTCAACCATCAGATTCTTCACGCCGCTTGCCTAGTCAGATGCCTCAGAGAATCTTGTGCATCTTTACTCAAGATATTTGTTTTCTTTCTCGGTTTCAGTACCACTATTTCTTTAGTTTTTCAAACCGCGGTCTCTGGTTAACAGGTAGCCTAGATCAGATAGTGAAATTGTGGTAAGTGTCTTAGTTCTCGCCTGGTCTTGCTTACTGGCAGGGAACCAAGCTATTTTTTCTCCACTTTATTTTATATCAGGTAAATTTTCTTTTTTTTTTTTTCTGGTGTTTGGAGTTTGACTAGGCAAACCCTCAGTTTGCTCCTTAGGTCGCTAAACTGAGCCCCCACCCCAAAAAAAAAAGTGTTTTTGTTTTGAAGTAGGGGTTGTTTTTTCTGGGATTATGTCACAGACTCCCAAGAAAAGAATTGGGCCAATGGGCTTTCCACACTGTACTGAGTGTGGAGAACCATTCACTAAAGCTGATCCCAATCTCATGTGTGTATTTTGTCTAGGGTTTGACCACCTCAAAGCTGAGTGCGAGATATGCAAACACATTCATCAGTCGACACTGGATAGACAACTTAATCGACTGAAGGAGAGGATGTCCAAGAAAACCGCTGACCGGTTATGGAGAAACCGTCCTCCTCTCAGGGCAAGAAAAGAACTGGATGAAACACCATCTGACAAGGGTGGTGATTCTCATCCTAAGAAAAGAACTGCTGAAAGTGCTGCTAAACTGGTAACCATGGCCAAGAAAAGAAAAAGAAGAAACATACGGTTCAGGAACCGCAACCCAAAACCCTACTGTTCTGACTACTGAGGAGATTGCTAATGCTATTCAGATCATACAATCTCTTCAAACCATGGCCAGTTCATTTCCATAGTCTGTGGTTCAAAGTCCCTCAGTTGTGCCCTCAGGTTCTCCCTCGGTTCTGAGTCCTCAGGGTTTGGATTTTGAGGACTATGGGGATAATGACGAGGATTATGATGAAGATGAGGATGAGGATTTAGAGGAGCCACTGGAACCTGATGTGTCCCCTGATCCACAGTGTCCTGACTCCCCGGATAAGGGTGCTGAGGACCTTTCCACCCTATTTGCCTTTATGCAACAGGTGACACAAACTCTGGACCTCCCCACCCAAGAATCAATGGAGGAGGAACCAGATGTCGACAAAAATGATAAATGTGGCATCAGCTAAAAAGCTATTCTTTCCCACCCATAAATCCTTGAAAAAGCATGTCCGAGAATTCTTCAGACCCCCATTTCAGTTTCTCCAGTTGATAAAAACTGGACAGGAAATATTGGTAGCCAAGTCTGAGGCAGAATTTCTTTTTGGGCAAACCCAGTCATGAAGGTGTAGTACAGGCTGCTGCCTGTGATAAGTCTGGTATACCCCTGCATCTCATCCACTGGATAAAGATTCCAAAAAAATTGACTCAATGACAAGAAGGCATATTTGGGGTCCTCTTCAGCCATTAGACAAGCCACTTACATTGCTTATGTAGCCAGGTTCCAGAAGAATCTGTGGAGTACAGTGGCAGCAATTTCCAAGTCCTGCCCTGCCCCCATGGCTTTCAACCTGGCACAGGCTGCTAGGAGGAGTGTTGAGGCATCTAAATGCCAGTTTAGGATGGCAGTAGATGCCAGTGATACTGCAGCCAAGCTCATGGCCACCTCTGTGTCCTTAAGGAGGTTTGCATGACTTAGGACCACCAATCTTTCCCAGGACACTCAAACAAAAGCCCATGATTTTCCCTGTGAGCCATCATCCCTCTTTGGAGAACAGACTGAAGCATATATGAAGAAGATAGATGAGTACAAGACTGCTTACTGGAGTGCTGCAGCAAAGGAAAAAGCTTCCACTCCTCAGAAACTACAGGGTAGAGGAAAGGCAAGGTCCACCTACAGGCCTTTTTTTCAGAGTCAAGCCCTTCCAGCTTACTAGCCTCAGAGAGGCTACTTTAAGGGCAGGAGCAGGAGAGGCAGTGATAGAGCCATCCCCAGCCCAGCATCCCAAGGAGACCCTGTGAGGGGTCTGTCAGGGTCATCTCCCCTCTTCCAGTAGGGGCAGGCTTGCCCACTTCCTCCAGGCCTTATCACTGCAGACAAATGGGTCTTGCAGGTGGTGGGTCAGGGTCTTAGCCTCAACTTCAAATCAAAGCCCAAGCTGAGGACAAGAATCTTCAGCCCTGCTTCTCCAATAGAAGCCCAGTTACTGGAGGAAGAGGTCAGAAGACTGTTGCAGGACAAGGCAGTAGAACCTGTCCACTCATTCCAAAGGGGGAAGGGTTTCTACTCAAGATACTTCCTCACAGTCAAAAAGACGGGAGTGGTGAACCATGTTGGATCTCAGACAACTAAACAAGTACCTAACAAGACCAAACTTCAAAATGGTAACTCTGGCAACCATTCTGCCCACACTCAGACAAGGGAATTGGCTAGCATCAATAGATCTAAAGGATAGTTATTTCCATGTCCCCATCAGACCATCACATTGAAAGTATCTGAGGTTTAGGCTGCCATCAGGTCATTTCAATTCAGAGCTATGACTTTCGGCCTCACTTCAGCATCAAGGGTGTTCACAAAATGCCTAGCTATGATGGTGGCACATTTGTGAAGGCAGGGGACTACAGTTTTTCTGTACTTGGATGACTGGCTAGTAGTGGGCCAATCCCCTCAACAGGTGCCAAACTCACTGGTCATGGTCTAGGATGTTCTGCAGTCCATGGGGTTTCTGCTAAATCCCAAGAAGTCAGTATTGACTCCTGTACAGCTCCTGGAGTTTATAGGGACAGAGGTGGACACTGTAAAAGGAAGTGCTTACCTCCCTCACAAAAGGGTGGAAACCTTGATTTAGCTGGCACCTTGATTCAGCTGGCCAACTCTTTCCAGCTGTCCATCCCAAGAGCAGCAAGGCACTTTCTGCAGCTACTGGGCCACATGGCAGCAACAGCTGCAACAGTTCTAGGTGCCAGGTTCCAGATGAGAGACATTCAGTTCCACCTCAGAGCCTACTGGTCACAAAAAAGGGATCCCCTTTGTCCAAGCTGGTGCCAGTCACAAAGCCACTGCTCCTAGCACTCCAGCAGTGGCAGGAACAAGGAAACCTAAGATGGGAAGTACCTCTCCTGCAACAGCCACCCTCAGTAGTGCTCATCACAGATGCTTCCATACTGGGCTGGGGGGCATACATGGGAGACCAGACAGCCCATAGGGCCTGGTCTCAAAAGGAAATCCTTCTCCACATAAATCTGTTGGAGCTCAGACCGGTGAGCTGGGGATCCTGTCATTTGTTCCCACATTTAAAGGCAAAGTGGTACATGTCAGTACAGACAACACCACAACAATGTACTACATAAACAAGGAAGAAGGCATTAGGTCCTCAGCTCTCTGCACAGAAGCCATGCTGGTATGAAGTTGGCATACTCTCTGAACATTTCCCTCACAGCAGTTTACCTCCCAGGGAAGGACAGTTCCCTGGCAGATGGTCTAAGCAGGATCAATCAGAACCACCATGAGTGGACTCTGAACAAGCAAGTTCTTCAGTCAGTGTTTAGAAGGTGGGGTACTCCAGAAGTGGATCTGTTTGCAGCTCCACACAACCATCAGTTGCCATGGTTCTGCTGCAGACCCCCAGTAATGGGCACAGTGCCAGTGGATGCACTGCTTCTGGATTGATCAGGGAAGTTTCTGCATGCTTTCTCTCCTTTCCTTCTGATTCTCAAGGTCCTGAACAAACTCAGGACACAACCAGCAACTATTATTCTCATCGTCCCAGACTGCGCCAGGCACCCATGGTACTCCCTCCTTCTAGCCCTATACGTTAGCAAGCCAATATCATTGCCCAAGAGGCACAACCTGCTGACATCCTCGCAGGGCAGTATTCTCTACCCCAACCTACAATCTCTCAGACTCAAGGCCTGGCTTTTGAGGACCTAGAGCATGCTGACTTGGGGCTCTCAGAAGGAGTTCAGCAAGTGCTTAGGGCCTCCAGAAAGCCTTCCACAAGGCAAATGTACTCCTCTAAATGGAAGAGATTCTCCATTTAGTGTCAGCAGCAAGGAGTAGTGAGTACCCAGCCTGATCTGTCAGTGGTGCTTGACTACCTGGTACATCTGCATTCCATTGACCTCAAGCCTTCTTCCCTTAAGGTGCACCTGGCAGGTGTCTCAGCCTACCTTTTAGCTGGTAAGAAGTCATTTCTGGCTTCCAACCAGGCATTCAAGAAGTTCTTCAAAGGCCTGTTACACTTGCATCCTCCACACAGGGAGCCTACTCCTGTTTGGGACCTTAACATTTCTATCGATCAGCTGATACAGCCCTCCTTTCAGCCCATGTTTTCTGAAGAACTGAAGCATGTGACATGGAAAACTGTGTTTCTAGTAGCTATCACTTCGGCCAGAAGGATCAGTGATCTTCAGCCTCTGTCTACTGAGCAAAACTACATTTCCTTCCACGGGGACAAGATAGTCCTGAGGACAAACAGGAAATTTCTCTCAAAAGTGGTATCTGATTTCCACCTAAATCAGTCTTATCACCGTACCAGTCTTTTTTATGGAACACTCTAGTTCAGGGGAATGCAGGTTGCATAGCCTGGCTGTCAAGAGGGCTATCAGCTGTTACCTGGAGCACACAAAGGGTCATAGGCACTGGAAACAGGGGAGGTACCCAAAGACTGGTGGACAGCAGATGTAGTCCCCTTATACAAAAGTGGGAACAAAGAGGAAGTGGGGAACTACAGACCAGTCAGCCTCACCTCGGTAGTGGAGAAGATCATGGAAGCACTACTGAAGGAGAGATTGGTGAACATCTGGTTGTCAATGGATTACAGGACCCAAGGCAGCATGGTTTCATCACCAGGGGAGGTCATTCAGACCAACCTCATTGAATTTTTGACTGGGTGACTAGGGAGGTGGATCAGGGGAGGGCAGTGGACATTGCCTATCTGGACTTCAGCAAGGCCCTTGACACTGTGCCACATAGAAGGCTATTACACAAACTGTGGAATACGGGTGCGGTCAGGACAATAGTGCAGTGGGTAAGTAACTGGCTGGGCAGCAGGACATAGAGGGTAGTGGTAAATGTCTGTAACTCCACAGAGGGAAGAATGACCAGTGGGGTACCACAGGGATCAGTGCTGGGACCAATCCTATTCAACATCTTCATCAGTGACATTGCGCAGGACCTAGAAGGTAGAATTTCCCTGTTCGCTGATGACACAAAGCTTTGTAACAGAGTGGACACACCAGAGGGTGTAGACAGAATGAGAAGGGACCTGCAGAAACTTGAAGAATGGTCAGGGGTTTGGCAGTTGAAATTCAATGCAAAGAAGTGCAAGATAATGCATATGGGGCACAAAAACCCTGGCACAATATATCAGTTGGTGTGAGGACATAGCATGCACCAAACAGGAACAGGATCTTGGGGTTACCATCTCTGATGACCTCAAGGTAGGGAAACAGTGCGACAAGGCAGCAGGTAAAGCAAATAGGATGCCGGGATGCATAGGCAGGGGCATCACCAGCAGGAAAATGGAGGACATAATTCCACTTTACATGACACTAATGAGGCCCCACCTGGAGTACAGTGTGCAGTTCTGGAGACCTTACCTATGTAAGGACATAGACAGGGTAGAGAAGGTTCAGAGGACAGCAACAAAGATGGTACATGGATTGCATCACAAGTCCTATGAGGACAGGTTGAAGGAATTGAATACGTACTCCCTGGAGGAGAGGAGAGAGCGAAGGGAATTGATAGTGACCTACAAGTATCTTACAGGGAGGAACAGGGTGCAGGAATACACTATTTTTAAGCAAAAAAAATGTTCCAGGACTAGAGATCATGGTATGAAGTTGGAGGGAAGACGATTCAGAGGAAATGTGAGGAATAATTTCTTCACAGAATGGGTGGTGGACAAGTGGAACACCCTGCCAGAGGAAGTGGTGGGGGCTGAAACAGTCACAGGATTTAAGAATGCATGGGATAGACATAAAGGAATTCTGGAGGTCAGGGATAAGGGGCAACAGACTTCTAGAAAAACATAAAGTGAACTTACAAGCTCAAATGGGCAGACTGGGTGGGCTGTAGGCCCTTATCTGCTGACACTGTTTATGTATCCATGTAGCTGTGATTGCTGTGCTGTATACCTAGGCTAGTTTTTTTCCTGTGGGACATCTGTGACTTGAGTCTTAGAGATGACAGTATGTGGCATTTTAGTGGGAGCTATGTTGTAAGGTGGGTATAACTGATTAATAATTTACTTTGTTAATTGGCAGAATAGGTTGCTTAGTTAGATAGTTTAGATAGTTTCTATGCACGCCTCATTAGAATCTGATCATTGAAAGGTTGTTTTCCGGAGACAGTGGTTTGAAAACCAAACTCAAGCCTAGCATTCTATCATTTGCATAGGTTCCATTAACAATTTCAGCTCCAGGGCAGTACTATGGTGGGACCATACTGCATATGTCAGAATACAGTAAGATTCCCTTGGAAGAAACAAGATTACTATGGTAAGTAATTTTTTCTTGTGGATGTTCTATATATTGAAAGCAACACCCTGTGTGCAACAATTTTGGTGCAGTTCATTTTGTGACTTACTGGTAAACTACATGAATTGTTGGGGGTCAGTAGTGCACAAGTATCAAAACAAAAATAGTGTGCTTTGTACAGTATATCAAGAGTATACCTATGAGCCTTCTTGTAATGAAAGCAACGCCCTATGTGTCAGGACTTTGATGCAGTTAATTTTGTGATCTATTGGTGAACTTCATTATTTGTCAGGGGTCAACAATGCACGGTATCAAAAAAGAACACTGTGCTTTCTGTATCAACAGTACATCTATGTGCCTTATAATTTTGCAATAGCCCTCTTTCTATATTCATTGCCGACTATATTAATAGTGATCATTATTCATTTACAAAAACAGAAGTAATATGGATTTTAAGTAAAAAATACGTATGCCATAAACAGAACAGTATAGGGCCAATATAATGAAGAACTTAAGAGTTGCAGTTAGATATGAGCCCCTTCCCCCCAATTTAATGGTGAGCTACGCTAACTGTAATTTTCAGCTATGCATGACTTGAATAGTTTCATCAGAGCCCCATACACTATTACAATGCCCTTACAAGTGCTATGATTAAATTGGTCATTGCAGTTGGACGATATTTATGTAATGAGCACTGGAGGGACAGTTTTCCAATAGGAGTTGCCTACACTACAAGTGCTCTCTGTTACTATAGCAACTAGAAGCAGTATAAAAACAAAACTCTGGCCAGAGCCGATAGGGCTGCAGGAGAGGAATCTGGGTTAAAATATTGAAAATCCTTTTTTTGTAAATATTTTTCCACCTAATTTTCAACACAGCCTTGTGATGAACCTGCCTCATAAGGAAGGGCAAAGAAAATGTTCAACTCCTGGCCTAAAGATGATGTCGTGCAGAGACTGCAAAATCAACTTTTGGGCTGCAAACACACATTTTGGGCAGGAGTTGAAAAATGACAGCTGTCACACTAATGAGTCATTGTACCAAAATGGCTATGTTGAAATGTTGTGGTAAAAATACTGAATATTACCAAAGTTATGAGCCCACATTTTCAGAATTCAACATAGCCTCATAACTTAAAGCAGCAGTGCAACAATCTGGTGAAAATTTTGATCTTTACATTTTTATGCTATTGTAGACTGCCACTTACCTCCTGACTTGTATGATACCTTCTTTCTACAATTTGAGTCTGCGTGAGTACTTTTCTTCATGACTGATAATGAAAGGAGCAACCCTTTTACTATGGCTTGGACAAGGTTTTCATCAGTATTGGCAGCTATTTTTGAACAACTATTGTTCTGTAAGTCAGAGAGCACTTTCTGCTGCATAATAGTTAATTTTAGTCACAACAGAAGTGATATATAAACAGATGGACAAAAGCAGATGAAAATACTGATGAAGACTTGGTCCGCACTGTATTTACCCTTAGGCTGCTGAAAAAATTAGAACGTATAGGAATTTTGGACTGATACATCAGTCTGTGGCACAGCAAGGGTAAAAAGGCATGTTCCTTTTATTATTTCAGACATAAAAAAGTAATAAAGCAGATTAAAACTGTGGAAAGAAGGGTGTCATGCAAGTCAGAAGGTAAGTGGCAATCTAAAATAGCATAGGTCAAAATTTTCACCAGATTGTTGCACTGCTGTTTTAATGGATGAACATACTAGAATCATAGAACACAAGACTATGCAGCGTATAATACTACCACTTGTTAAATTTATTCAAAGCCAGGGAATGCATTGCTAGTCTTTCTTTTGGAATTGAAAAAGTTTAACTTGGTCCACAGGGAGGAAATTTGGATACAGCTTTACTTAAGCCCCAAATATCATGACATCGGGGCAGAAAGGGGGTTAAGGTGCATTTAGATGGAAGTGAGGATAAGGTGAAGAAAATTTGTTTTGGTACTATACTCTATAAAGATCCTGCCAAAAGAATGCAACACATATGTCCTGAAGATGCACGCTATGTACGAAACCGGTCGAAGTGTGCCGACCTGTGGGGCAACTGCTTGCTTTGAATTTGAGCACTGGAGCACTTTTTGTAAAAGATTAAAGGATTTCTTACATAGTGACTATGTGGTGCCAAGATTTTGTTTGCGAACACACATGTCAAGCTGAGAAACATCAGTTTGGCATAGATGCTGAATTCTTTGGTGCGGTCTTATAGTGCAGCATGTTAAATTGTGTGTGTATTCATTTTTGAGTGGTGGATTGTGAAAAATGTGAGATGGTCATTAATTCTGACCTACCTTTTTTCTTCTTTGATGACAAGACTGCTGCTTTAAGAAAATGGGCCATGTGGACCATTATGATCCGTCATAATTTAAATAACCCCAACTTTCTACACCCTGTGGGTCACTATACCACATAAGAAAACCAAACTTCCCACTCTCCTGACTGTAAACCAAGACCCCTTTTTGTGTTGACAAATCCCCCCCGTCTGCCACTTGCTTAGTCACAGTGAATTTATGTAGCATTTAGTTCTGCATATTTATACAGTCTCATAAAATGCCAACTGACATCCTTTGTAAGCTTTCCTCTATCAGTTTCGACATATTTTCTCCAGTGTTGACATTTACTGTAGCAGTAAAGAGAATGTGTTCAGTAGTAAAAATAAGAAATTTGCTGGTGTGCTTTCTATTTAGATATAACTGTTAAAAGGAAGCTGCATTTTCAAAATACCTGAAAGGATCTAACAGATAATATCCACATTTATGTTTACTAGTAGTTGTTACCGTATTCTCCCTGTGGAAGAAAGAAAAATGGATTCGGAGTGGAGGGACAAGTAATATGGTGCTCAGCAATGAAAAAACTGAGAAAAGGCAAAAGGATAAGGAGCACCCACATATGCAGAAAGCACCAAGACTGCAAAAATATTATTCAGAGTCCTTTATTTAACTAAAGTGCATAGTGCACCCACACATAGCGAGCGTACAAGGGTGACAGCTAGGCTGCTCCGAAAGTTATTCTTCTCCTGGCCCCTGCCAGGCATCATCAGCAAGTAAGAAGGAGACTACTGAGGAACATAGGAACTCCCTGTCCCAAAACAGGAAGATCAGGAACTTTAAGGGCATGGAGACAGTAGGAAAGTAGGGAGAAAATAATAGTCATATAAAATAAAATTAAAAATAAACAGAGAGACGAAAGAGTAAGTATACAAAACAACAGTTAAGGGGCCACAAATAAGACATGATGGGACAGTGCAGTGCAGTGGCTGTGGAGCAGCAGTCTTCCAGGAGATGTTCTGGAGGATGTGGTGTTGTCCCATCTGCAGGCACCTCTCTGGGATGAGGGAGGAGGTTGCTCATCTCCAGGCTGAATTGGTCAGGATTTGGGGGACTTCATCTCCCACCCAGGGACCACCTGGGCCACCGCCACTGCCTCAGTGGTTGCCAAGAAAGAGGAACAGTTGGACCACAGTGGGCTCAGGGATGGTGAGGGTGATGGAACAGAGGCGCATCCCTCCAGTTGTACCTCTCTACATGTCACGTGCCATTCTGGCAGAGTGCGGTTCCCCTATGGAGGCACCCGCAGTGGAGATCAAGGAGGATGCTGGGAACCTCCACAAAGGAGACCCACCAGAGGGTGGCACAGGACCCCACAGGGGAAGGAAAAAACTCCTGGTGGGGGACTCCATTGTTAGGAGGGTAGAACTGGGGGGAAGGAGGTAAGGTGCCTACATGGTGCCATGGTTTGGAGGGACAGAAAGCAAATCCTCAGGATCACAGGAACAGCTGCACAGGGGAGGGAGCTGGATGTACTTACCCTGCCCCCCTTCCTTCACAGCTCCTCAAGTGTTCCACCAAGTGGTGGGGATAAAAAAGCCTTCAACCATACTCTGCAGGTGTGCCATCTGTCCAGTGCAACCCTTCAAATGTGGAAACCCTCAAGTCCTGGGGGCAGGAATGTTCATTTTTGTAAAATATGATACATGGTCTGTGATGCATCCTGAGATTGCTGCAGACCTAGATGGCCACAAATTATGATGATCTAAGGACTCTTTAAAAATTGAGTCCCTGTACACAAGCATCTTGTCATCTTGTCTCCAACCAAACAAGGGACTCCCATACAGGACAACTCTCAAGGTCAAACTTAACTTAACCCTCCAAGAGGCCTTTAGTAACTAGCCTCTAGCTGAGTGAAGAGAGAGAGAGAGAGAGAGAGAGAGAGAGAGAGGCTGGTTACACTAACTAGGTCCTTTTCTGCTCCCAGACCCTCTATCTTCTTCAGCAAACTTCTACGTGGCACTGAATCAAATGCTTGTTGAAGCTGAAGCTAGAATTGTTTCACAGCCACCTGTTGGCCTGTCAAGGGAATTGCAGGAACAACTACCAGAGCTGAAATCTCCTGTGCACTTAAATATATGCATTTCCCATAATATACAGCAGCCACATCCCAAGCAGCACACACAGCAGAAAAACAGAGATGATTCCACAGTTCACAAATGTGTCAGTCAGAATGAACACAAATGACATGTTGATCACATCTGTATATAATCAGTAATTAAATAACTGTTCAGCATTGCACCCACAATATATAGAAAGCAGTTAAATATATGCATTTCCTACAGTGCACAACAGCCAAATCATAAACAGCAAACACAGCAGAAAAACAGAGATGAGTCCACTCTATGTTGATAGCTCTGTTTTATGTTACTTACTAATATGGCATGTCATGCTACAATCTCTTAAAAAGCTTAACTCCCTGTTTCTGCACTTGTCATGTTACAAGCGCATTAACCCACTTCAGAGCATGGTTCTACTGTGGAATTAACTTTGTTACAAAACCTGAAACTCATATAGTTTTATAGCAATGTTTTTTGAATGGTGCTACCTCTTTTACTTGTGAAAACCATTGCACATGATCTTTCCAATTTGGAGAAACAGATCCTATAAGCTTGCTCATAGGGAATGCTAGACTGTGAGGTCCCAAGATGACATCATCTGCAGCGCTTCACTGAAAACAGACTTTTTTTGAACAGGTAGTGAAATCAGGATTACAAAATGGCTAACAACTTTAAAATGAAGTAATGTGGAAATCTAGGTTTTGATATGTGATTTACTGGTGGTTTGCTTATTCGGATTCTGCAATGTAACACGTTTGGCATCAGCGGCTCTTTAAAATATCCTGTTTATTCACCAGAGAAGTTAAGCATGCTACTTTTACTCACATTTGGTTTATAGGCCAACACTGCACCGAAGGCCTCTATCTCCTGCAATGCTGCAGAGATAGAGAATGTGGGCTCCTGGATATGCAATAATATGTTGTCAGCATATATCAAAAATTTTAATTCAAAATGAAACACCCTTAACCCCACAGTTATACTGGAGCCATCACACAAGGGGTTTAAAATAAAAAATTTAAAATAAGAGTGATAGAGGACACCCCTGCCTAGTATACCATTCAAGGGTAATCCTCTCAGAAAAAAAACAAACATTACCATATTCCTAAGCACCAGAATTGGCATACAGAACCTGTAGTCATTTAATTAAATACTCAGGGATCTGATACTTAATTAAAACAGCAAAAAGAAATGGCCATGAAACTTGATCAAAAGCATTTTTTGCATCAAGGGAGACCAAAGTCGCTGGCACCCCACTTTCCCCTGATATAGCCAGCAAATGATGGAGCGTTCTGTGATGATCACTTGAAAGTCTACCCAGCATAAAGCCAACCTGCTCTGCCCCCACTAGATCATCCCATACTACCCCCAACCTAGTGGCTAATATTTTAGTCAAAATATTTAAGTCCACGTTTATTAGAGAGATGGCCTATAACTACCAGTGTAGGTGTTATCTTTCTCTGGCTTATGAACAAGGGTTATCTGAACCACTTTAAGTGTCAAGTCCTCAATCCCCTCCAAATGCATGAAATTAAACTAACCGGTTAGTGGGGGGATAGCTCATTACTATAATGTTTATAGAGATTAGTAGGAAAGCCATCAGGACCAGGAGCCTTTTCCAAAGATAAAGTCTTGATGGCCTGAAGAACCTCTGCCTCCTCAATCTGACCTACCAAGAGTGCTTGCTGGCTCTCCATCAACTGAGGTAGCTGAACTTGACTCCAATATTCCACAATACACTGCTCTAACAACACATCCCTCAAATCATCCCTATAGTACTCTCACTAAAAGTGAGCAAATATGCCATCAATCTCCCTAGGATGCGTAATCAAGTGAGCAGTGTCACCCTCCCTAAGCCCCTGTACAACCTTGAGGGCATCTTGATGCTGAAGCCTCATAGCCAACAGTTTTCTGGCCTTCTCACCCTCTTCCATATATTTCACTCACAGCCAAAAAATGTCCAACTCTGCCCTCTCCCTAAGCAATTTGGCATATTGGCCCCTAAGAGAACTTGATGATGCAACACTTGAAGCAACATCCTATTGTGTTAGTGAGAAAAGGAAGTGCAAAAGAAGAAGGAAACCACTTTGGTTCTCAAACACAGTAGCAGAAAAGGTCAGAGCCAAAAGGCTGGCTTTCAGGAAATATAAGAGAACTCAGCAGGATGAAGACAGGGAGGCATACCAAACTTCCCTAAGGGAAGCAGGGAAGGCAGTAAGGCAGGCAAAGGCCCAAACTGAGGAAACACTAGCATGAACAGTAAAATAAGGTGACAAGACTTTCTATAGATACATTAGTGAAAGGAGAAAGTCCAGAGGGGGTATTACTAGATCAAAGGGGATAAGGGGCATGTGAGAAGGAGGACCATGTAAAGCATCTATCCTAAATATGTACTTCTGCTCAGTATTTACTGAAGAGAAGGTAGGGCAGGACCCACAGCTCTGCACCATAGACATGGGGGAGGTGTGCACTAGTCCTTCATAAAAGAAAAGGTCCTGCAAGATCTCGATAAGCTCAGGGTGGACAAGACAATGGGACCTGATGGCATACATCCCAGGGTACTAAAGGAGCTAAGGGTGGAACTAGCAGAGAGAGATTATCAGAACTGTTTAGTGAGTCTCTGAGCACAGGAGAGGTCCCAGAAGACTGGATAAGGGCTCATGTGATCCCGCTCCACAAGAGTGGTAGCAGGGAGGAGGCAGGGAACTACAGACCAGTCAGTCTTACCTCAGTAGTGGGCAAGATTAGAAAACACTTAAGGAAAGGTAGTCAACACCAGGAATCCATAGGAGCACAGGATCCAAGACAGCATGGGTTTACAACAGGAAGGTTCTGTCAAACTAATCTCATAGATTTTTGACTGGGTAAACAGAGAGGTGGACCAAGAGGGAGCAGTTGATGTTGCCTACCTTGACTTCAGCAAAACTTTTGATACTGTTCCACACAGAAGATTGATTAATAAGCTGGGTAGGCTTGGGGTGGGTCAGACGTTGGTCAACTGGGTGGCAAACTGGTTGATGGGCAGAAAACAGAGAGCGGTGGTAAATGGTATACAGTCAGAAGAGATGCAAGTCACAAGTGGGGTACTTCAGGGATCAGTTCTGGGGCCAGTCCTCTTCAATATCTTCATCAGTGACATTGTAGATGGACTGGATGGTAAGGTTTGTCTGTTTGCAGATGACACCAAGATCTGCAACAGAGTAGATGATCCAGATGGGGTGGGCAGAATGAGAAGAGATCTGGATAAACTAGCAAAATGGTCAGAAGAGTGGCAACTGGGGTTTAATGCAAAGAAGTGCAAGATCATGCACATAGGGAAGAGAAACCCTGAAGCCACCTATAGGCTGGGAGGGGAGTTGCTGGCAGTCAGAAGGAAAGAAAGAGGCTTGGGCGTCATCATCATCAATGACCTGAAATCATCCAAGCAGATCTCTAAAGCAGTAGGTAGGCTAAAGGGATGTTGGGGTGTATTAGTAGGGGTATCACAAGTCAGAAGAGGGAGGTAATAATCCCTCTTTACAAGACACTGGTTAGGCCCAATCATGCAGTACTGGATGCCACACCTTCACAAGGACATTAACCAAATTGAGGCAGTCCAGAGAAGGGCAGCCAAAATGGTGCAGGGACTGCATCAGGAAACATATGAGGACAGATTAACTGAACTCAATATGTATACCTAAGAGCAAAGGAGGGAGAGAGGTGATATGACCGAAACATTCAAACACCTTAATGACATCAACAAGGTGAAAGTCTAACATGTTTCAATATAAGAAAAATAGCAGGACAAGAGGACACAGCATGAGATTAGAGGGAGGGCGATTAAGGGGGTAATGTGAGGAAGTTCTTTTTCACAGAAAGGGTGGTGGATGCATGGAACAGCCTACCTCAGGATGTGGTGGATATGAATACAGTGCAGGACTTCAAACAGGCATGGGATAGACATAAGGGAGCAATACAGATGAGAATGAATAGATAGGCCATTGGCAGATCAAAGGCATGTGGCACATTCATGAGGTAGAAAAAGAAATGGGCAGATTGGATGGGCCTTGCGGTCCTTGTCTGCTATCAGCTTCAATGTTTCTATGTTTACTAACAACCATGTCTTGTCCTCAATCAGTGGGGAGAATGTCTTCTCCAAATCACGAATCTGTCTCAGTAACTCATCAGCTTGCTGTTCACACTCCTTTCTCTTGGTAGCCAACCTAGTACATTTCCCACTGAACACATATTTAGCAGCCCCCCCACATATGTAACCTTTCCACCAAACCAGATTGTCCGTTACAAAGTTCTGTACACAAGCCTGCAATCTGGCCTCCATTTCTGGATCTCTCAACAACTGAGAGTTGAAATGCCAAATTTTGTCAAAGTCTTATTGTTTCCACATATTAGGAAGAAGATGGACAGGGAAATGATCCAACACCACTCAGGGTCCAGTTTCACACCTGACACACTTTCCTGAGCAATAAATAAAAATGACATAGTCACTGCTTGTGAAGATCAGCCAGAAATAAAAAAAACAACACAGTTGACTGTCCTTCTCCCACAAGAAAATTCCCCAAAGATAAAGAAGAATCTGGACTACCTAACTGCCCCCAACCCAGTACAATAAAACCCCAAAAGATAACAAACATGAAGAACCCCCACTCCTACAGACTGTACTCCTACACTGCTGATCTGCATCAGTCCAAATCAGCATGGTCTGGTCCAGCTCCCATGCTGCCATAAGAAATCAAGTAAAATGCCAGAGTCCCAAAAAGTGATAAGCTACAGATGGCACACCTTAGCCAAAAGAGAACATACAACAAGACTCCCCCCCAAGAGCACCCGCCCCACTGCCCGATCAAGCTCTCCCTCCACAGTCCAAGTCAGAGCCCTAAAATGGAGACACCCTTCCCAATAGAGGCAAAAAATAAGCAAACTATAAATAAGAAGTCAAACAACAAATAATACCAAAATAGGAGAAAGACAATATGGAACATGCAGGGTACCCATGGGTACCCATGTCAAGCCCTTCTGCTGGCCCATTGAAACAGACTCCTAAATAGAAAATCTTGCTCTAGCAACTTGCAGCCCAAAGCAGCCAGCAAAGCCAAAGGAGCAACAAGACAGCAAGGTAGTAACAAAGTTGTAGCAGAAGGTACTGTAAGCACTGCTATAAAAGACCAAAACACTACCTGGTCACCTGCTTTGGGCTGCAGGTTGCTAGTTAATTGCTAGTTAATTACCTGAGCAGGAGACCAGGTGGTACTTTGGTCTTGTATAGCAGTGTTAGCCTTTTGCCACCACTTTGTCACTATCTTGCTGTCTTGTTGCTCCTTTGGCTGAGATAATTAACCCTTACAATCCCAACCCACAGTGAACTAAGCACAACACCAAAAGTCACCCTAAACAATGAAGCAGACCTCCTAAAGATCAAAAGCTTCACACACCTACTCCCAACCTACTCCCATGTTTGGCAAAAAAATGTCTGTCTCCCAAATCAGCAAACCCATCTGCCATGAAAAGATCTGCCACATCCACTAGAAGCATCAATCCAATCCTGCAAGAGGGCAGACCCACGAGGGTGAAAGGGAATCTTCATAAGTAAACAAACAAGAAACAGGCAGAAAGAACAAAAAGCCAATAAGGTCGACCCCCCACAATCCCCAAACCCATACTGAAACAATCAAATAATATAAAGGATCCAAAGAAGTTGTCATACCACCCAACAATATTTTACGGACTAGAAGAAGAAAACACTTTCCACCCCACCAAACCTTCAAAGAAAGAGGAAACAAGGAATGTGTACTAAGGAAAACAAAGCATGAAAAAGTCCACAATAGTCCAACAACATTAAGTACACAGAGCAGTCTTTACATCTCCTAAAACACATAATATCAGTAACTGAGTTTTAAGCATCAGGAAACAGCTCGGAGGTCCCGCATGCTTGATCCACTGATGAAAAGGAGCATTGACCATCCTGCAGAAATATCAACAATTTGGCCAGGTATTGGATTTTAAAATGAGTATGTTCTGCAGTCAGTTTGAGCCTGAGGTCCCTATAAGCAGCGTGCTTCTCTCAAACTTGCTGAGGGAGATCCTGAAACATAAATAGTCACTTTCCTTCCTATATTAACTCCTTGGACTATCTCACTTTCTGCAAAATATGAACTTTGTCCAAATAATTGAGGAGTCTAAGAATGATTGGTTGTGGCCTGTCCTCTGGCTTCGGCGGTGGGCGGAATGCTCTGTGCACTCACTCAATAACATACTTTGGATCATTCAGACAAGGCCCTGCTACTTCCTGTCCCAAATTTTAAACAAATGTAATAGTGTCAGTGCCTTCCGAACCCTGAGGTAGACCCATGAGGACAATATTGTTTCTCAGGCAACATCCCTTCTGATCCACCAGACAGTCCTCTAACTGAATTACCTTATGCCACAGATCTATCAGCTCCAGCTCTACATGGGAGCACCAGTCCTCTACAAAGCTAATCCCTGCCTCTGTATCCACGACCCTATGAGATAAGTCCTCAACAGCTGGGCAAATAATCTGTATGTCTCCTAACAAGTCCAGTAGGTTTTCTTTCAAGGGACTTGGCTCTTTCAGAAAGTGATCCAATGTCAAAGTAGTTCTTCCAGTAAAGTCTTCCTCGGGGCTCCTTCCTCGAATAGCTCATCGGCCATCTTGATGAGCTTAGGCCCTTTGGCTGTGATGGGTGGGGAGGATGGTGCATAATGTCTCCTTTCACCATCCACTTCCATTTCCAAAGTTATCACACAAATCAATCCCACAAAAACACAACACAAAACACTACCTTTGAAACAAAAAAAACAGGATATTGCTTCAGAGGGTTGGGGTTGCAGCAGAACGCTGCTGCTAGCTTGAACATATCATGTGACTCCCGCCTGCCAGCTTTATCAAGGTGACATAGACCTAAAATTACAAGTAAATTTGATATTATTTTAACTAATGTTATGTTGCACCTTGCATAGCATAAGCCTGTTACAATTCATTCTTGTTAAGTTTATAATTAGAATATGTTGATAATGCCATATTCAATTTATCATTTCAACTCACCAATTCAATAAATGCTCAAAGCATTAAATTCCTCGAGAACACTTTGAGATATTCCGTCTGGTTGGCACACACAGCAATGGGTTTTTTTTTGTTTTGTTTTTTTAATTTATTGTTTAACCAGGAGTGGCACACGAAGCTGAAAGCTTTTTTACAGGAGCAACCTGGGAGCACAGGAAGTTAAGTGACTTGCTCAGGGTCACACAGTGTGCAAGTGGAAGCTGGGGGATTCAAACTCAGGTCTGGTCTGCTGGATGTCACCAGATTTGCAGCTCAGAGCCTTAAACCACTGTGCCACACTGCCAATGCGTGTTTTAGAAGAACTCTCCGCCATTAGTGCTCATCTTGCAGCATTCTCCTAGCTTGTTCCTCCTAAAGCTGACAAATGTTGTGTCACCCTGATGGCATGACATCCTGCATCAGCTCATGCAACTGATGTCACTAGTTGGGCACTAATAGCACATAGTGGTGCTATGCAAAATATTCTAAGTATACACTTAACAAGTATGAATTGTAACAGGCTTATGTTATGCAAGGTGCTACATAACATTAGTTAGAATTACTCCCCTGTATAGACCACTGGTAAGATCCCATCTCAAGTACTGTGTACAGTTCTGGAAGCCCCACCTCCGAAAGGACTTAGAAAGGGTAGAGGAGGTTCAAAGGAGAGCAACCAAAATGATGTAGGGCCTGCATCAGATGCCCTATGAAGAAAGGCTTAAGGAATTAAATATGTACTCCCTAGAAGAAAGGAGGGAAAGGGGGGTATGATAGAGACATTTAAATATCTCACAGGTATAAACAAGGTACAGGAAAGGAACATTTCCCAGAGAAAGAGATGCTTGAGGACAAGGGGTCATACTATGAAGTGGCGGGGGGAGGCTGAGAGGATATGTGAGGAAGTACTTCTTCACGGAAAGGGTGGTGGATACTTGGGACAGCTTCCCAGTGGAGGTGATGGGGACTAAAATGATTGCAGGATTCAAGAAAGTATGGGATATACATAAAGGCATATGAACATACAAAGAAAGCCAGCAGATACAGACCTGATGGTATAGCTAGTCTGCTCGAGTGTGTAGCTATCAATCTGTTACACTACAGCTGCTCCCCTTTCTCCTACCCATGCATCCAATTTCATGCTCATACCAGCTGTTACCCTCCCCCAGTGCCTCATTGGTGACCTTCCCCTGGCTTTGTCCCATCCCTCTTAAACTGCTCACTGTCTTCAAGGATACCACCTCCTCAGGCAATGTGTTCCACCCTGTCACCAATCTCCATGAAATAATGCTTTCTCATTTCCCTTCTGAATCTACCACCCACCAGCTTTAGATTGTGCCCCTAGTGTCTCTCCCTCTCCTTAATTTTAAAATTCCCTCTGTACCATTATTATTTTGTATTTCATATAGTTTAAGGTTTCTATAATTTCCCCTCTAACCCTCCATTCCTCAAGGAGTGCATGTGAGCTCTCTCAGTCTTTCCTTGTGGGTTTGTCCTCCTTACTGAGGATCATGCTGGTTGCTCTACGCTGTACCCCCTCCAGCAATTTAACATATTTCTCTAAGTAGGGGCACCAGAATTGCATGCAGTTACTCCAGATGCAGCCCCTCCAATGACCTGTACAGTGGCATGATGACCTCCCTCTCCTGGATGTGATTCCTCTGGCAATACACCCCAGCATCTTATTAGACTTAACTGCCACTTTTCTGTACTGCACTGAATGGTTCATTTGCTATGGTATGATCACCCAAGATCTTTTTCTCCTCTGTAGGGATAACTGCCCCCCCAAGCTGGTAATGATTTCTTGGGTTTTTTGCCACAAATGCATGACTTTGCATTTCTTTGCATTGAACCCCAGCTGCCATGTTTCTGACCAGTACACAAGTCTAGCCAGATTATCCTGTAGCCCCTACCACCCCTCTGTGTCATCCATTACTGCACCTAACTTTGTGTCATCCATAAACAAGCTTATTATCTTAGAAGTAAGGAAAGGCGTGATGGTACAAACCAGAGACCAAGTAGGGTCTGTCGTGGCGCTCTAAGTAAGGAAAATAGGGCAGACTAAGTAGGGCAAGGGGTCCTTATCTGCTGACAACTTCTATGTTTCTATGTTAACAATATCAAACTTATTTGTAATTTTAGGACCACTTCCCTTGCTAAAGCTAGGAGGGACCAGCAAAAAGTTTTGGGCAGTAGCAAGGTAGCCAGAGCAACTGATAAATAAATTGATGATCTTACTGCAATAATGATGTGTTCACTTGTGATTTTTTATTTTTTTGCTTGAAGAATCCATGAGTACATTTAAAATCTCAGTGGACACTAATAATACCAGTTTTGACTGCTGGCAGTTCTCATTGTACGAGTTGAAATTAATGCCAAAAGTTCCAGGTGATTTACAAAGGAAAATAGAACCACAGGACGGAATACTGGATAGAGGAGTTAAGATTGGCACCATTTCATTTTTATGTATTTGAAAACTGGTAACCAGTAACAAGAGCTACGAAGAACATTGGGCCAACTCACCATAGGCAAAGCTCCAGGTAAAAACAGGTTCAAAAATGATCTATATCAAATAATGACTCTGTTATCATCCCACTCTTATTAGCAGCCTTAAAATAAGACCATGACAACAAAATCTTTCTTCCCACCATGAAAGTAGTGCTAATAATTTTGCTGCCTAAAAAATCTAAAGATCCCCTAGACTGCGTCAAGTTTCATCCAATCTCTCTTATATCCACTGATGCCAAACTCCTGTCCAAGGCCCTAGCCAACAAACTAGAACAGGTCTTACCCTGCTAATCCACCACACACAGGCTGGATTCCACAAAGGAAAGACAGGAGCAGACAATATCCTTATGGTGCTCAACCTGAAATGGCATGCAACACAGTCCAATAACCCCCATGGTGACTGTGGCTGTAGATTTTGTAAAGCATTTGACTTTGTGGGTGAGAATTTCTTCACACCATGCTGTACACCTATGGATTAGGCCCTTACTTTAGAAGGTGGATTTCCTCCTTTATAATACCCACAGCATCTGCTGTCAACAACACCACTTCATCCACTCCATTCACACTACACAGAGGTAAATGACAAGTTTGCCCTCTGTCCCCACTCCTATTTCTCTTGGCGCTAGAGCTCCTTACTAGAAAGTTTTTGGACTCCAAAGATATCCGAGATATTCAGGTAAACAACAGAAGCTAAGTGGTGAATACATATGCAGATGATTTGCTTCTCACATTGACCCAAGCCTCCTAATCAATACCTTTGATTATGCATGTCCCTGAGTCCTTTGTACACTCATCTGGACTACAGTGAACTGGAAAAAAAAACATTTTCCCCCCATTAATAAGGCATGCAACAACACCTGTACAGACCACACCAACATGGAATGGGTGCCAGAGGACTTCTCTTACTTGGGGATAAAAATCACAAAGAAATAGTAAGAAATTATACTAGAGAACTACATCCCCATTCCAAACACTCTAGAAACCAACATACAGAGATGACTTCAGATGCACCTGACACCGAAGGGACAGGTTGAAGCCATTAGAATGATTGTGCTTTTAAGGTTGACGTAGCTATTTCTAAATGTCTCCTTCTTGTGCCAGACGAACAACTCCAATGATTCAGTCATCTCCTAGCCTCCCTCCTTTGGGATGGCAAAAAACACAGGATTAATAAATTTAAATTTGGGGCACATTGGAATAAAGGAGGATTAGACCTCTTCTGTCTCCAAGGTTACCCTATGGGTTTATCGCATGGCTCAAGCCACAAAATGGTTTCACTCTGTACCGGAGACATTGCCACAATGGGTCCCAATAGAACAAGGCATGGTGAAAAAGGCATGGTTGGGGCTTCTCTTGGGTAACTGAAATAAAAAGATGGCTGGAGACAATCCCATTATCTGGGAATTTCAGCTAGCTTGGACTAAATGCCTACCACTCACACACTGCCCCAAGGAAACTATGTCACCCACAGACAATGTATAGTCATACTGTACGGCAAAAATCCAAACATACAGATTGGAGGGACACTGATTCAGTGGAAAAACTGGGAAAAGGTGTTCATCCAGACAATAGCTGATATATTGATACCTGATACAGAAACACTGCTTTTGTTCAAACAAATCCAAGCCAAATTCAGAATCCCAAAACTGACTTCTTGGATCTTGCAGCTGAAGCGGCATTCTCAAGATTAAAACGCACAATGTCTCAGGTACCACTATGGGCATGGCTCCAACAAACTCAAAAACCCAACTACTTCAATTGACTTGCAGGCAGGATATATGGCATTACCAGGGATTTCCAACCTGACACCCTGGACAAATGTAAAAAAGACTGGCAAAACCAACTACCATTAACCATCCCCCAACCCTCCTAGGAGGGATGCACTAGATGGGCACACTTAACCTGCAAAGATGGTAAGAGTGAATTAATCCAATTTAAAATACTCCACCGATGGTGTTGAACCCCAGAGTATTTATATAGTAGGGGCTAATGCCACACTTTAATTGTTGGCGTTGCAATGCTCCTGAGGTGGGACTTTTACACATACTTTGGCAGTGCCCCAATATCTCTCAGTTTTGAAGAGAAGTGTTGAATCTCTGCGCTAAAATCCTGAATATGAGGATTCCACACCACCCAGCTTTAGTGATTTTAAGGACATTTATTTTCTGCACAGAGAATGTCCCAAACTATGATTGGCTATTAGCCATAAAGGAGGCAGGGGGCAGTCCTCGTGAAATGTGCAGAGAATAAAGTGCAGAACAGCTCAGTGAGAATGTCTAGCAGGTGCATAATCAGAAGTGGCAACAGTACTTGGTGGGCAACTTAAAAGAAAAAAACACTGACAATAGTTGATTGACCCGAGGGGCAAGTAATTGCCTGACTTCATAAAGAAGGGAGAACTGTAGAGGAGTGGAAGGTAGACCGAGGCAGGAGCAGGGACCCAGCTAGCCGATACTAGGATGGTTAAGGCTCAGCCATTGAGATATCAGATGGAGAGGTAATAGAAGCAGATGGGGAGCAGTTGAAGTTCCAACTGATGCCTGAGGCAGCCAAGGGACTGGCACTAGCAAAGAAGGAAAGGCATTGGTTTCAGAGTGAGGGAAGTTTATAGAAGAAGGCATATTGTCCAGCAGAGAAGTGGAAAACCCTTGGAATGAAGAGAACAGTAAGAGGGAGGAGCTGGGGAGGACAGAGGAGAGGTAAGAGGAAGGGAACCATACCAGTATTTGGATGTGAGTAAGTACAGTGAGCCTGGCAATGAGAAGGCATAGTAAGGATGGATAGAGATGTACAGTAAACAATGGTGGTGCAAGGGGAGGGGGGTAGTTAGCAAAATGGCAGAAGGAGTTGCAGAGCGTGTCCAGTCTGGCTAGGGAACTATAGGGGTGGTGCCATAGACCACATCTGTAGCTGTACACAGAGAGCACCATTTTTAACAAGCTCCCTGTGGACATGCAGAGATAAGCAGTCTTTTGTTAGCATATAGAGCACCAAGCTTCAAACAGAGTTTTCATGGATGGCATCAATGTGGCTTGAGAAGTTAAGTTTATGGTCTAGCCACACTCCAAGATACTTGAAGGACTGAACAGTTTCAAGTGGCATGCCATCCATAGTGTGGGGGGGGGGCAGTGAGTCTGGCCAGTTTCTGATTCATACCAAAGGTCATGGAACCTGTCGTCTTAGTGTTGACTCTGAGTTGGTTGGATTAAAACCAGTGCAGAACATTGTTGAAGTCCACACTGGAGCAGGTCTTCTACATCTGTAATAGAGGGACCAGTGGTGAAGATAACTGTGTCATCTGCACACATGTGGATATGATAGTTGGCATAGACAGAGAAGAGGTCATTCAGGAAGATGGAGAAAAGAATGAGACCCAGGATGAGGTTCTGGGACCCCAACCTGGATAGGAAGGAGAGGTGACAGGCACTCAACCTGTGCTGATTGTCATTGGCCTGTTAGGTAGGAATGGAACCAAGCAATGGTGAGAGCTGAGAGACCAGCAGAACTCAACTTGTCCAGAAGGAGGTGGATGGGCGACCAAATTGAAGGCTTTGGTTAGATCAATAATTATAGTGGCTATAATGTGCCCTGATCCATTTCAGAGAAGATGGAATCAATGACATGCAGCAGGGAGGAGTCTGTGGAATCATGCTTCCAGAAACCAGACTGGGAATGTGAGAGGAAGTTGGAGGATTTAAGAAAACTGAGGAATCTAAGTAGGCCAGTTTCTGTTGCAGCTTAGAGAGAGATGGGAGGAGGAGATGAGGCAGAAGTTGCCAGAAGAGGAGAGGTCACCCCGTTTTTGAGAAGTGGAATAACTTTGACCAACTTCCAAGATAGAGAAATGGCACTAAAGGAGAAGGAAAGATTGAGCAGTTAAGTAAGGGAAGCTGCAATACCAGGAGTTGAGAGGTGGAGGAGCTAGGGATCCATCCTGTCAAGAAAGGTTGAGGAGAGGGATCAGGGAGTTATCATAAGTGATTCCCAAAAACAAACTAGTAAATGCAACAAAGTCTACAGCAAGGAAACCAAAATGTTTGAATGTATTGGGAGGGGGTTCAATAGCAGGAGAAAAGAAGTAACACTACCTCTCAGTAGATCACTGTTGAGACACTATCTGGAATACTGTACCCAGTGCTGGAGTCCCCACATAAGGAATGAGCGTAACAGGTTGGATACAGTGCAACATAGCATAACCAAAATAATTTGGGGACATCAGGGCAGATGCTGTGAGGGTCTGCTTATGGCACTAAACATGTACTCACTTGAGACCAGAAAGGGGGGCATGATAGAGATCTTCAAGTTCCTGAAAGGGATAACCAAGGTAAATTGGGAAAAACAATTCAGCAGGAATGGAGGGTCAAAACAAGGTGATATAGTGGAACCTGGTTGCTGGAAATTTGTGAGGGATGTGAGAAAGTTTTGCAGTACTTTATGGAGTGAGTAGTTTAGCTGTAGAACAGCTGAGGTGGTGAGTGCAACACCATTATTGGGTTCAAGTTCAGCTGGGACAGAGTAAAGGCCTTAATAGTTACTCAGGGGTAACAATAAGGGAGGGAATGAGAAGGGGGAAGGTGAGGATGAAAATCTTGTCTAGACAATAGGTGACAGGGTAGGGCAGGGTAAAACAGGGCAGAATTGATGAACCAATGGTCTTTTTCTGCTGACATTGTCTATGTTCCTCTCTGGATGCCAGTTACTGATCACTGTTTCATTTGACTATATAATGTATTTGGTACTTACCGCTCTTTATACTCAAGCTTACTGTTGCCAGTTTGTGCCCTGCTTTACATATGTTATGTACTTGCTGCTTACCTAATTAAATTTGCATTTACTTCTACCATTTCTTTACTGTTGTTTTTGTTTGCCCTTGTACATTTTCCCCCAGTCACCTCTAGAAACAAGCTGTTTCACAGGTCAGTAGGCATTTCTTAGTAACTCATTTAGTTAACTAACTATAAAAATCATAATTAGGTAATAATACAGTACTAGTCACTGCTTAGTAGTGGAAACAAAAATGTTAATGTTGTTTATGAAATTAATAATCCCTGTTCTAGTAGGATTTGTTTAACATTTATATTCAGGTATGTTGTTGACATCAGCTCATTATCTCAACAAAAATCTGACTAAAACAGGGCTTGATGCCTATACCACTTGATTGATTGATTGATTGATTGATTGAATTTTGTTGACCAGAAAGGCCCCTGAGATTAGATATCCCTTTTTCAAGGGTGACCAGGAATTAATTACATTAATGTACAAACAGACAAATTTAAACATAGAGTTGCAGCTGGAGATAACACTTGGTTACTCATATATACTGTAACACATAGGTACTTGTATATAGAACCAGTAATACATAGCTTTGGAACCAAACTCATGTGGAAGATATAAATACAGCTCAGGGGAGGCCAGGTAGGTTATGCCCATAGTCAAGTGAAGTGTACAGTTACAGGAGGAGAGTCAAGTGCTGAGTAGGGGCAAAAGATTACTTATCCGGGGGGGGGGTAGACTCAGCGAAGACAGTTTCATATATTACACTCTAGTAGGTAGGCCTTCATTTCTTTCTTGAATCACCCAAGGAACAGCAATTTTGAAGGGAGAGTGACGATTATTACATTGTGATGGGGCTAGTGTGACAAAGGATCTTTCCCCACATTGGACCTCACACATGGGACTTCTAGTAATGTGTGGTAGGAGGACTGGAGTCCCTCCTTAGGGCTTGATTGCAGAGTATCCCTCAGGTTGGGTGGAGCAGGGTCTTTTATTAATTTGAATGCTAGGTTGAGTAGGGAGTAATCTAGTCTGTCCTCCAGTGTGGGCAACTGAGTAACTTTAGTAATTACAATGGTGCTCCCTGTTGGGAAGCCCTGTTGCAAAACGAGCTACCCTATGATACAGGGATTTGAGTTTTTGCATTTCTGTTACCCTGGCAGCCCTGAGTATCAGGGCACCATATAGCAGTATGGGAAGTAGTGTGGTGTGGGATTTCCTCCAGTCAAAACCCAGAGTTACATATCGATTGTTTCATAGGTGTTGGAGGATACTGACTGCAAGAAATTAAATTAAACACTGTTCTTAGTAGCAGCAAATGATTCAGGTATGCAGTTCTTGTATTTTACACACAACTCAAAGCAAAAATATTCTCTGGGGTCAGACCTGGAAAATATTTATTTATTTGTTTGTTTGTGTGTTGGCCAGGTAAGCTACACTGATCTATGAGATCTTTTTCAGGAACAACCTGGGCCTAGGTAGGTAAAGAAATGTGAGGAGATAAGAGAGACGTGCCTATAAACAAGTTGGGAAATACTACATTTTTAAGAGTAACAGAAATTACAGAAAAAAAAACTAAAAAAAGCTACAATTTTAATAAAGTGGAAAAAAACACATAATTAGTTTTGTAAGAATGCAATGTTGGTACTAATATAGCATAGCAAGTACAAGCCATGCTAGTGTAGCACATATAAACTGTAAAAACAGTAGCAGTGTTATTCCAGAATCAAGAATGTATAAGCAGCATAATAAATAAATGAAAAACAATTTGATTTGGTGTTGCATAGTCCTGTTTGATTCAATTTGTTCTTTCTAAAGCTTCTTTTATATTTGCTAGGCAGCCCAATCATGATGCAGTAATTAACTAGTGGATACACTGCCTTTGGCAATAAAGGCATAGTCTCAGACAACTAAAGTACTTGGATTTCAGCCTCATATTTACCTGCTCGAGAATGAGTAATATAGTAATTTAGGGTGGGAAGCGACTCCAGGGCCATATAGCTTCCAGCAACTTAAACTGATAAGGATGAATAAGTATGCTGTGCAAACATGTGCTCATTACTAAGTATATTGTGTACTCATTTCAAGGGATTTTCTACCTGATCTACTACCCCCGGTACCCAGTGTTTCCTTTATAAACAGAAGTTTGTTCAGGTTTACGTGGAAGACCTGTACTGGCTTAATGTCCACTGAATACACTGTTAGGCTGTACCATAGGTTTCCCACTCCCTGGGAGAAAAAGGACCTCTTAACATTACCCCTGAATATACTACCTCTGAACTTCAGTGCCTGTCCCATATCTTGCTGGAGGACAAAAGATGAAATACAGTTCTGTCTTTGTGACCTTGACAGTACCCTTGTGTATGTGGAAAACTGAGATCAGGCCCCTTCTCGCAAGTTCAAAATTGTGTAGCACTCAGGACCAACCAGACAGTATAAAATCACTCAAAGGACTGTAGTACAACATACGTTCTGATGTTTTAATTTGATCAAGTCCTCAAAGTATACAATGATGCAAACATATACAACCCAAGCTATGGCTCAATGCCCTGGTGCATTAGCAATACCAGCCTTCTGTAAGGGGCGTGTCCTGTTTGTGTTTTAATACTAACCCTGCACCACTGGAGTCGTGGCATTCATCTTTGGAACAGCAGGACCCCTCTCAGCCTCCTTGTTTCCAGGGTGAATAAGTTAAATGCCACCAGCCTATCCTCATAGCTTTGTCTCCCAAACCCCAATCACCTATTCTTAATCCAATATCATCATCTTTTACAGGTGAACAGCCTCCATAAGATGTCTCACTCTCAAGTGTGGGGCTATGTCCCAAAGCACACTTTGTATGCAAAAAAATTTGGTTTACTTACTGTTTACTGCAGTATAGTAGATTGCATAAAACTAATTTTGTTTACTACTAGGCCGACATCTTTTGTTAGTACAAATCCCTCCCAGAATTCACTGCAGCTGACAGAGCAGTAGGCAGCAATGGGAGATTCAATAACCTGCAGTGCAAGTTAGAGTTTATTTAAGTTCTGTTTTTTTTTCCTGTTTTTTTTTTTTTTGGTCTGGTCCAGCTGATTTCCTGGCAAGTACAGTCAACAGAGGACTGTACTTAGCCACTGAAGGAAAGCTGAACTGCAAAACCACTTGTCAGATATTATAAAACTCTAACATGCACTGCAGGCTATTGAATTCCCACTGCTGCCTACCACTCTGATTTCAGCTGCAGGGATTCTGGATGTAGTAATGAAATATATCAGCTTAGCAGTCAGCAAAATTCGTCTGAAATAAACTACTATACTACACACAAACTGTAAGTAAACCAAAATGTTTTTGCTCACAAAGCACAGATTGGGACAATTCTCACACTGGAGTGTGGGTCTCTTTGTTGTGACTGCTCCCCTTTAATTGTCATTTCCTATTACAGATGCCTGTCTGAAGGAGGCTTTCTATGACCTGGCAAGATTTAGGTTTACAGTATATGTCACACACAAGTCAGAGGGTCACCATATGATGCACTTTGATGCACGCAAGAAAAATTAAACTGATAAATGTGTTGCAAATTCAAATGTGCTCATGTAAACTATGTTCAAATATAATTATCTAGTATTTGACACAGACTTACTTGTATAGTTTGGGGATCTTTGAAGACTACTGAGTAAAAATCGGCATGGGGTATTGTGAGAGTAGTTTTCTATCTTAGTCTCTGAACCATAAGAAATCTTGTCAAATGCTTTGTAATATGTTCTTCTAAACTACAATCTAAGACTGGGCACCTGTGTTATAAAATTGGAATGTTAATGGCCAGGAACTAGAACTGAAACACGTCAGAGGGTGAAAGAATGGCAGGAATTTCAAACTAGACTCAAAGATGCAAGGGTGTTGATTAGGAGTGCAAAGCAGAAACAGAGCTGTGGATTGTGGAGGGTGTAAAAGGTGGGGAAAATATTTTTTAAAACTTATTTTTATTGAGGAAGATATGTAGAAGCACATTTATAATACATAGACTCTTCAACATCTTGGTACTAGGCATGCATTAACAGCAGTTAAGTCAGCTACAGCAATTAGAAATGATTACAATTTCTGGTGACCATCAATATTAACTGGATTACTATTTTGTTAAAAATGCACATCAGCCAGATTTCAGGTTATTATGCTCCAAAGGCAATAATAACCAAAGATCAGGTTGATATGACACTCATAATAACCCGAAATCTGGTTTGTATGACATTCTCAAAGAAAGACTTTAAAACTGTTGCAATCTATTGTTTCACAAAAATATTTCAACTGCAGTATTTTCAGCTGTGTTTTATTCAAGTACAGTTCAATTTCTGCAAAACTAAAATTGCCCTGTAGCTAAAAATAAATTTTTCTTTTAAGCTGCTAGAAATACAGTCAGAACCTTCACACCAGCAATTACAAAAATGAAAGATCGGTAAGTTTGATGTTATGGATTTTTAAAAAGAAATGTGATCCAGCACAGCCAACCTCAGTATGAAAATAATGAAAACTTTATTCAGGGAGGAACCAGAACCAAGTCTATGCTAAATGAACTCTACTACTAAATTGGTTACAAATGGCTCATTCACCCACTATGGTTAAATACATTCTTTTTAATTCATTTGCTCCAATATACAGTACTTGTTACACATGCAAACATTTCAGAATAATCCTTCATCAGTGCAAAACTGCATCTAAAACCACAAAATAAAATTCTACTTTCCAGACTGGTTGTTTCTAATTTAAATTAAAAAAAAAACAATTGTTTTATACAGAAAGTTTTTAAACCAGTGAATACTCACCCATATTATTTAGGCTATTATCACCACTGGAAAATGTCCAAATTTATTCAATTCTGCGATAAAATATAAATCTATTATATGCATTTCTCATAATAACATTTCCTAATGAGGTAAAGAGTTTTTTAATCCTCCTGTGGCCACCTCTCTACACCCCCAGCTGTACTTCTCGCAGCCCGTCATCTAGATCCGCCACCGTCCGCCTCGCCGGACCGCTGGCACCCCCAGATAAACAAAGAATGCAAAAATACCAGAAAACTAAACTGAACAAGTAAACATAATCAGATGCAGGAACAGACTAAATAACTGTGCACAACAGGGAGCCTGTCAGTTGTCAGCAACACGAGGGGGTTAGCGCATAGAAGTGCTGGAGAGGTGGGGTGGGGGTTGAGCCCCAAGTGCAGGGTGTCTGAGAGAGAGAGAGAGAGAGAGAGAGAGAGAGATCTGTTTGGCAGAAGGGCAGATGGTAGGATAATAATAAGCCCTAACCATGTACTATATGGCACTTCTGTTTTGAATTTAAATTAATTGGCCTTTAAATTTGAATAACATTATGACATCATCATGAAATGAGTATAACAGGAGTGCTTCTCTCATTCTCCCAACCCTTGATGAAATTCATGAAAGAGAAGCACTGGGTAGTGGGCTTAGGTCTTTTCTGATTAGCATGCCATCAAATTGTATTAGCAAATGATAAACTAACCCCTAGAGCACACTGTAAGGAGTATCAGGGGCAATCACTGTGAGAAAGGCAGAGTCCCTGACATGGGTGACTGCTACAGGGAGGAACAGGCCAGCTCAGCTTTTCCACAAAGTGGTCAGGATGTTATATCTGGCCTGTCAACAGTCCGACGGAGTTCTGACATGTCAACAATGTGAGGAGTGGGCCATATCCTTCTTGATAAGGTATCTTCAATTTGTTCCTTGGTCTTCTCAAGTGGGTTCTCGGGGCCCAGCTCTGTGCAGTCTGGGACTAGCAGAGACCTTCAGTCAGTCTGTATGGAGATTCATCCAGTGCTGACTGGGGAGAGTCTGCTCATGATCATGAAACTTTGTCCCACCTTCTCTTCACTGTTTTCTGGACCCACCCAGCTGTTGGAGGACTGTCAGAAGTCTTGGGGCTAATGATTGCTGTGATTTTTAGGTGTTACCACAGGATGGGTTTTTTTCCAACAGCCCTGAAAAGGGCTGTGGTGAAGCACCTTCTCAAGAAACCAAGATGTCTTAGCTAATTACAGGGTCATCTTGAACCTTCCCTTGTTGAGGAAGGTGATTAAGAGGTGGTGGCAGTACAACTCGAGATACACTTGGAGGCTTTTCCATCTATGATCCATTCTAGTCTGGATTCAGGGGCATCATTGCATGGAGACTTCACTCATCAGTGTGCAGAGTAATCTTCCCCTAGCAAGAGATGGAGATTATTCATAGGCACAGTCTGTAGTTTCATTGCTTTGCTGATGATACAGCTGCACCTACCATTGCCACTGGGGAAGGAATGCAGTTAGTGTGCTAAGTGATTGCTGTATGAGTTATAAATGACTGTATGGCCTCCAGTTGGCAAAGGATGAATCCAAACAAGACTGAAGTCCATGCAGGTATCCTTAGTGTGGCCGGATTGAATGGGGCAGCCATCAGCTGGATTACATCCTGACTCAACCCAGCTCATAGCAAAAGATAGGGTGAAAAATCTAGACATTGTCATGGAGCAGGAACTGACACTAGAGCATTAGGTTTCGGTGGTGGTATACGGGGGGTTTTCCAGTTTAAGAATATCCCCCAGATTAAGGCCTAAGTTCTCAGGACCTAAGGACACTGATGCATGCCTTTGTGATGTCTATACTGGACTCCTGTAATGCTCTGTATCTTAGACTATCTGGAGGTTTGATGTGCTGCTTGCAGCTCCTGCACAACACCATGGCTCGATTGATTGCTGGAGTGTCTCACTCTGAGCACATCTCTTCTGTTTTGTGGACATGCACAGGCTGCCTGTGAGATGGCTCATCTCCTTTAAGATAGGTTTGTTTGCGTTGGTGGCGCTGAGGGTTGAGGTGCTGGATGCCACACCTCATGCTACACTGGCAACCTGGGTCATTAGAGGTCGTCAGGGGAGGGAGGGAGGAGGATTGAGCATCCAGAGGACTGCTCTCCCCTCTTGGGGTGGGTTCCAGGGTATGCCCGCTCCATAAGCAGCTCCTGGTGGAGACCAGGGCCCTACAGGTAGTGAGCTAGACGTTACGTAGGTGCACTGCCAGGCATTGTATGTCCATGCTCTAGGGGGAGGAAACTGCAAGAGGAAACAACCCTGGTGGCCTAGTGGAGGCGAACGGGGCTCCAGGGTCCCGCCCACATCCCAATACTGGACCTGATCTCCTGATCTCCTGTCTGCCTTCTAGATTCCTTGGCAGTTCTTATAATTCCAGAAAGGCTGCCAAGGGTGGGCGGGCCCGCCCAAGGGGGTGATCTGGAGGCCTGGACCTAGCCAAGGAGCCAGAGAGGAGACCAGCTAAGGAGGGCTTCAGGTAGGGAGTAGAGTAGGGAGTAGAGGCAACGAAGAGGGGGCTTCCCAGAGAGATGCCCTAAGCCCCAGAGAAAAAAATATAATTAAAAAAAAGATAGGTTTGCTAACATACAAAACCCTATACAATCTGGATCCAGGCTACCTAAAAGAGTTCCTGTATCCATATGCTCCATTCTTCAGAGGTGGGCCTCCTGAGGGTTGACAAAAGCAAAAAACTGGGCACAAGCAAAAAGAACAGCCTTACCAGGCATGAAAGTCATACGCTGACTTCAAATGTAGAATGCAGACTTCATTCATGCTTTCTCATAAAGTGCATATCCATAACAGAGCAATCAGAAACACTGATCTAGGAGTTAAACACTGTGAGAACCGAATGTCTCAGAGCACTCCCTCTCTCCTGTCTCTCCTGAGGGTTCCCAGATCATGCTTGAAGTTGTCTGGGGACCATGTATTTGGAGTGGCAGTGCCTACTTTTGGAATCCACTGTCCCAAAAGCTTAGAGAGGTCCCGCTGTTGAATCATTTAGATAAAGACTGAAACGTTGTTTATTTTAATAGCATACCCTTCTTGTACTTAAGTATTGTACCAGCGTAAAACATTTTAGAATTTACTGACTGATTGGTAATGCTGCTGTATTTTGTTAATTTTGGTTTTTTTGTAAGGTACCCAGAGCCTGCGGGATTGGGTGCCACAGAAATAAAAAATACTACTACTGCTACACTGCTGTACATTGACAAAACTCTTTGTTGCTGGATGTAACTACATATATTCAGTGATGGACTTTGTGTTAAAATAGAAACAATCCAGTAACTCAGTTTGTGTGACCTACTGCTGTTTTCTTGCATGCAGGCTGACCTTGGATTATAAAGAGGACAGAATTTATCAGAAAGGCTGGTGCACAGCCTACAACCCATGTCAAATTCTGCACAGAATACTTAGTTACCAAACCTTTTAGTAGGCTGTTTCTAGTATGGACACTACAAGTTCTACAGCGTCATACAAAAAACAGTGCCCTTTGGTTCAGCAACTATAACATACTTTTTATTGGCAGAGCGTGCGGGTTTGCTGTTCACACTGAAGATGACTGATGTGGGATTTATGTAAAATAATGGTTGAGGCATGATGTGGGATGTGGAGTGATTAAAAAAATATATATTATCTGATCTTTTGTGTGCTGGAACTTAATACAGTGATGTTGTGCTGGGATAACATCACTGTTCAAGGTGGGCACCAACCAATCAGATTGCAAGAAATTGTCTTGCCATTGTATAATCTTGTACTTTAACCTTTTGATTGGCCAGGTGTAACATGCTTAGAAGTGGTCTATGAATTGTTTATGAGTCAGATTTCTATATATACATGGGTCGGGGCCCAATAAAGTAAAAAAAATGTTAAACTTGACCTTCCACACATGAGTTAATTCTATATCCAAACTGCCTATGGAGTCCAAATTTTTATATGAATGGAAAGCAGCCTATATATTAACTATCAATCTTGTATTCTCCTACATATGAATAGATTTATACTGCATAATTATCTTCTTTTCCTCAGACTGATTCTTGAAATTGTTGTTGATCTAATTTTGCACAGTGATCTTTTAAAACATTTTTATTGCTTAGCAATATGATTGTCCTTCCTTGCAGGACAACGTGAAGATTAAAACAGAGCATTTCTAAATATATTCAAACAATTTTTAAAAACAATCTCTGCATGATTCATGCAACATTAAAATTATATAGATTAACGCTAAATATTTGCTCTTCAAAGAATGTTATGATACTTCTTGTCTATGGTTATATTGTGATTTGCACTTTTATCCTTAAGTAGCAAGTTTAAATATGGTAATGTAGAGGTGTGTAACAGACCTCCCTAAGTGTCAGTGGCTCAATAGATAGCATGCCCACCTCTGGAGCCAGAAGATCAGAAGTAAGTTTTAGCCCCACACAAGGTACTTGGTGTCATACCTATAACTGACACTGTAATGCAGCATAACAGGGGTGCTGCACCGTTGAGGTGCCATCCGTCAGATCAGATGTTAAACAGAGGTCCCTCCTACCCATATCTTGCCATTTTCCAGGTAGAAGTTAAAGATCCTGTGGTACTTATCAGTAAGAATAGGGATATTTTATTTAAAATGAAATAATGACACTACTCGAGCATGTATTATACAGCAAAAATCATATAAGAAAGAAATAAAAATAAATCACATAATAAGGTATGCAAATCATGTACATATTCCAATACAGACATCCAATAGGCAACACCTCCTTGCAATTGTACCCCCAGAAAGTGGACCTTGCCCCACTGCCCTATTGTCATGTGAGATAGGAACTAGCACTATCCATTACCTAATGGATGCCTTTGGTAACTTGTTACCCTCTTGCCCACCTTACCATGTAATCTTGTTCCCTGTGTGTAGCAGCCTCCTAGTACTGACCCAGCTAACTGCTACCCCTAGTGGCACCACACAGAATTTACCAGTACCTTACCGCAATAGAAGGCGGCAATTGGACAAGCGATTACTTCCCTTTGCCACCAGATTCTCAATCTTTATGCTGCTCTTACTTGCTTGGGAATGAACAGTGGGTGGGCAGAGGGGGACTGTGAAAAAGCAGGGATACTGAATGAATATTTCTGCTCAGTATTCACAAAAGAGGAGGGGGAAGTGCCTAATCCAATTAACAGAAGCACTCTTGATAGGGGAATTGATCACAGTCCTTTCACAGAAGAAAGGGTTCTGCAAGAACTCCTAAAACTGAAGGTGGACAAAGCAATGGGGCCTGATGAAATTCACCCCAGAATTCTAAAAGAATTAAGAGGGGAACTAGTAAAACCACTGGCTACTCTTTTTAATAAATCATGGGAGGATGGTATGGTACCCGAGGACTGGAGGAAGGCGGATGTGATTCCCCTTCACAAAAGTGGGACCAAGACACAGGCAGGAAACTACAGACCTGTCAGTCTGACCTCTGTGGTAGGGAAAGTGATAGAGTCACTTCTGAAGGAAAGAATAGTTGAGTACCTAGAGGCCAGTGGGGCACAGGACCCCAAGGCAGCATGGGTTCACAGCAGGAAGGTCATGTCAGATGAATCTAATAGATTTCTTTGACTGGGTGACCAAGTAGTAGACCAGGAGGGCTGTGGACATGGCCTACCTAGACTTTAGCAAGGCATTTGACACAGTCCCACACAAAGATTAATAGTCAAATTAACCAGCCTTGGAGTGGGTCCCAGGGTGGTAGCCTGGGTAAAACATTGGCTGGACAACAGGACACAGATGTTAATTGTAAATGGAGTCCACTCTGAAGAAAGAGGGGTTACTAGTGGGGCACCACAGGGTTCAGTATTGGGTCCAGTCCTTTTTAATGCCTTCATAAGTGACATTGCAGAGGGACTGGAAGGAAAAGTATGATTCTTTGCAGATGACACAAAGATCTGCAACAGGGTTGATACACAAGGAGGCATGGAAAGGATGAGAAGGACTTGGCAAGGTTGGATGAATGGTCAAAGTATGGCAGCTAGGATTCAATGCAAGGAAGTGCAAAATAATGCACCTGGGAACAAGAACCCAGGGAAGAATACACAATGGGGGTAGTAACAACAACAAAAAGGAAAGGGACCTGGGGTAATCATATCAGATGACCTTAAGGTTAGCAAGCAATGTGAGAAGGCAGTAGGGCGGGCTGGGGTATACTGGGATGCATAGGGAGAGGCATCAGCAGCAGAAAACAGGAAGTTGTTATCCCTCTGTACAGACAGTTGGTGAGACCCCATCTGGAGTACTGTGTCCAGTTCTGGAGACCCCATCTCTGCAAGGACATAGACAGGATAGAGGCAGCCCAGAGGAGGGCAACTAAAATGGTGCAGGGTCTGCAAGAGAAGCCGTAAGAGGAGAGACTAAAGGAGCTTAATATATTATACCCTTGAGGAAAGAAGGGAGAGGGGAACATGATAGAAACTTTAAGTACCTCAGTGGAATCAACAAAGTCCAAGAGGGTAGTATCTTTCAGGAAAAGAGCGTGCAAGAACAAGGTACACAATTTAAAGATGGGAGGCAGTTCAAGGGCAATGTGAGAAAGTATTAATTCAGAGAGGGTAGTGGATGCATGGAACAGCCTTCCTGAGGAGGCTGTGGGATCTAAAACTGTGGAAGAATTCAAGAATGCATGGGACAGACATAAGGTCATTCTTGTGAGGGGTATGAAGAAATAGGCTGTTTGTTAACTAGGATCTGCGGCCTATCCTCTAGGTAGGGAAATGGGCAGACTAGATGGGCCAAGCGGTCCTTATCTGCCGTCAAAGTCTATGTTTCTATGGTGGTTTACAAAACTGCAGCCATGAACATATGCAGTCTCCTGCCAAAAATCACTCAGTTCCAAGCCTAGATTAGGCTCCACTCCCTTGACATCATCTGTCTGACCAAGACCTGGCTCACCCCAAAGACAAAGGATAATGCAGTTGCACTACAGGGGTATAGCATATACAGACTAGACAGACTCGAGAAAGAGGGAGGCTGCCTCATTTATGTCAAGGAAGGCATACAGAGGTGTTGTGTAATATCTTGAGTATGTCCCGTGCCCTTGAGTTTCTTACAGTAGACCTCTGAATAGGGAAACAAAACAAATCCTTACCATCTCTGCAGCCTACCTACCACTTGGTAAGACAAAGCTGGGTCTGGGCCCATTACTTGATGTGATCTCGAAAGTAAGAGGAACTCAGACATAATAATCCAGGTGACTTCAATAGCAATTGGCTATCAGATTCTGATATCTATAAAGACCATGTTGTAGGTGTCTGTCTTACGCGAGTGGTTACTCAGTGTACTAGGCTCAAATACAGGACTGGCAAGGCACACTACTTGACTGGATATTAACCAACTGCCTACAAAGCTCAAACAAGTAGCAGTGCTCCCTGATTGCCTTAGCGACCATTCTTCAGTCATGTGTAAATGAGTGAACAAGAAGGAAAAGGTCCCACATGTCACCATTAGTAGCAGAGTCATAAAGAGGGGACAAATGCAAGCCTTCAAATCAGCCCTAGCTCAGGTGAATTAGTCCCACCTGGATGAACCCCAAAACATAGACCAGGCTCTAAAGCCCTTCACTGACGCATTCAATGAAATCTGTGATTCCTTTGCCCCGCTAAGGAAAAGAAAAATCAGGGGATCTTCCAATGGTTGGATCACAGGTGACCTCCTTAAGCAACTCAGGACCCGGGATAACCTTTGGGCCATTGCTGGGAACTCTGATCGACCACAGGATCTACAGAACTACAGAGAAGCAAGAAACAGGCGCACTTACCTTACTAGGTTGGCAAAGGCAAAGTACTACAAAGAACAACTAGATAGCACCTGGGGTAATGGCAAAAGGTTCTGGCAGAATATTAAGGATTTAATGGGTAAAGATGACAGGGTGCATCCAACTATGTTAAATCTAAATGGTACTCCCACCTCTGATCTCTGTTTAATTGCTGAAACCTTCAATTCTGCATTCACTGACCTCAGTGCTGTTCTCCCTCCCAGCTTCCTTGTGCCCAAAGACCCTGACAAGCTGAGTGCTAGTCCTGACTCTAAATCCCCAAATTTTTATTTCAGGGGTGTCACAATTGGAGAGACAAGAACCTATGTCAAAAAGGTCCTTGGAAAAACTAGACAAGGAAGTGACAATATTGATATGAAGCTTGTAGCAGCTACCCTCGAGGAGCTACTTGGTACCAATCATTAAATTATTTAACAAATCTCTCTCCTCTGCAAAATTCCCGGATGCTTGGAAGGTAGTACTAGTAACTCCTGTGTTGAAAAGTGGTGACCGCTCCAGCATGGCCAATTACTGGCCTATTTCTATTCTCCCCATCAAAAGCACTAGAGAGAATTGTGGCCAATCAAACCACTGAGTATCTTCAGAAACATAATCTGCAGTGCCCACAGCAGCAAAGTTTTTGAAAAAGCCGCAGTACCACCACTGCTCTGGTAGAATTCTCAGACTTTGTGCATAAGGCACTGGATGATGACAGACTTGTGGGGTCTATTTTTATAGATCTCACAAAGGCCTTCGACACGGAAAATCATTCTCTACTTCTCCTACAGCTACGCCTTTTGGGGTTCTTCTCTGGAATCACACTCTGGTTTAATGATTATCTCTCTCACCACAGCCAGAGTGTTAGGATCGGGTCAGTGGTCTCCTCCCCATTGGAAATCAAACAAGGTGTCCCTCAGGGATCAGTCTTGGGCCCACTCCTCTTTAGCCTGTTCTTAAATGGACTCACGGAGCCTGCCAGTCTAAAGACATTTTGTATGCTGACGATGCGGTCATCCTGAGTAGTAGCACTCATCTGGATCAGGTACAGAATGAGCTTCAATCACATTCAATGCACTGGAAGACTGGTTCTAAAATCATAAACTACTTCTTAATTACAAGAAAACAAAAATGATGCTGATCTCCAGCCCTTAGCACAAGAAATCTTCACCTAGCCTGACAGTTATCAACAAACAGGCCATATTTTGGAGCAGGTACTGCCTTCATACCTCGGGGTCCACATAGATGACACCCTTACCTATTCACATCACATAGATCAAGACGTCAAAGCAGTCTATCTTAAATTGGGTATTTTGTGCAGGCACAAACCATACTGTATCTCGTGACCTCTGCCCTTTGACTCACAGCCTCCAGCACTATACTATTAATCATCGATTATGGGTTGGTGGTCTATGGGTTTGCCACTGACACTGCTCTCAAATGGATCATGACTGCCCTCAACAAGGCTTGCAGGTTAGCACCGGATGCTGATAGCCAGGCTCACACCTGCACACTCTGTGAACTTACTAGTTGGCTGAATCTTAACAAAAGAATGAAGTACCAAACATGCCTTCTAGGCAAAAAAATCCTGTTGGGGAAAGTCCCCCCCCAAGCCACTGGTACAGGCTGCACACTCCACTTACCACACCAGGGGTATGACCCGCTGCTCCTTAGCCATCCCTTTCAGGAAAACATCCCTCAGTCAAACGTTCTTTTCTTATAGGGCTCCACTCTGGCTAAATGAGACCCCCACATAACTAATTCATCTAGCCTCCCAGCTTTTAAATTGGATTTGAAGCAGCATATTATGACTGCTGACATTTGCTCTTGCAGGTAGCCCCTGCTGACCTATCCCTCCAGGGCAAGGGACGGTATATGACTCTGTACCCCCCTCAGCAGCCCAAGCTTTCTTCGCATGCATTTTTCCCCTAGACCTTTGGGGCCTGCTGTTTCCTGTTACCATCCCCTCCCTCCTCACTACTCCTCCTCCTCTTCTTACCTTTCTCTTCTCCTGTCTCCACCCTTCATCTTCCTCCTTCTCAGCTAAATTACCATTCCATACACGCCTTTCACGTGAATTCTTGATGATTTCTCAATAGGCTGCTACTGCTACTGCAAAGCTATTCCTTATATACACTGGAGTCCTATTGTCTGCCAAAATGACTCCCACTGTAGATGACTCTTCCTAGACTTAGCAAATATACCTAGTTTCTCAATGCTTCTTACACCAGGATAATTGTTCTACAACCCAAGCAGTCTCATGTGACGTCTTTACAGTAACTTTGTACTTTGCAAATTGTATATCCTTGTTATTTATCAATGTACCAGATGTATTGTTCATGCTACTTGTTATTTTCTTTGTTCCTGTTTTAATTGAGTATGTCTGTAAACCCTGATGTGGAACCTTTGAAAAAGAGCATTGTGCTCAAAGGTTATCTCCGACGAACATGAGAAAACAAATAACCGCACCACATGAGCTAATACTCAAAAAGCAGCTTTATTTAGAATTTAAAAAGCAAATGCCCAGCATAGCACCACAGCATCAGTGCACAATACCTCTACCGGTTTCGCATCTCATGCGTCATCAGGAGGCTGTACAAGCTTAGTAAAAGGACCCTTAAATACATGAAAATAACACCAGATTTAAAGTGACAGTGCATAATATATCCAAATGTGAACACATCAAATGATATCACAATATAACTAAAAAATGAATCCACGTGTAATCAGTTCATCAGATCCTAAGACATTATATGCTATACAGGTAGAAAGGAATATCGGAACACATTTAGAAAACATTTATCTGTCCTACTTGGCCTTTGGGGTAAGAGTCAGGATAGCAGGTACTTCTCCAAGTTCTCAGTCAATTTAAACAGTTCTATAGCACCAGTATATTGTGTAAATATGCCCTACAAAAAGGAGGAAAAAATGTGGAAACCCTTTTTATATATACATTTTTTCTACATATGATATCAAGGGCAACAATCCACTATAATCAACTAACTTACTTTTTACACAGTAATACACAGTTATATCCAGAGCAGTTATTCACAAGGCATTATTTCCTCCTTTGTATACAAGGCATCAAATCAATGTGATCATTTAGACCTGGTAAATACATGTCCCCCAATGTAAAAATCCAAAAAGATTGTCTGTATAACAATTTTTAATCCAGATCCCCGACCCAACTTCACCGTTCTATTGCTGAGAACTTAAAATTATGCTGGCCTATCCTCTTGTTCTTCATAATGTGGAGCGCCAGTGCATTCCTTTCGTCCATCCTCCTGAAGGATCCCAGATGTTCCCCAATGCGAATTTTCAATGGTCGAGTGGTCTTACCCACATAAAAGGCTCCACATTCGCATGTGGCCAGATATACCACATTCTCACTATTGCAATTAATAAATGCTGTCATTTTAAATACTTTATTGTTATTATATGTAGAAAAACTGTCCGTTTTCATAATATTTGGGCAGAATTTACATTTTCCAGAGGTGAAATTGCCCATTGGAAGGTGTGGTATCAGAGTTTTTTTTATCCCCTGTTTCAAATTTCGGTACTTCCTGATAACTAAGTACCAGTAGCTCCCTGAGGTTGGGACCTCTATGATATACCATCCTTGGTTTTTCTGTTGTTATATGTACAAGGCTTGGTTCGTTTTCTAATATGTGCCAATCTGTATACAAAATATCTTGTATTTTGTGAGCCTGCCTACTGTATTTGGTCACAAAATTAGCCTTCGCTGCATCCTTCCTTGGTTTAGTGTACTGAAGCAGATTATCCCTCGGGGTATTTAGGGCCTCAAAATATGCTTTTTCAACTAGTCCAGTACTATACCCCTAAGCTTTAAATCTAGAATACATCTCTGATCCATTTATCACAAAAGCCACCTCCTCTGAGCAATTTCTACGGGTCTCAACATTTGGGCCTTGGAATATTGTCCACCATGTGGCATGGATGGCAACTTGATGCTAATAAAAGTGAGTTCCTGTCTGTTTCTTTTTGGAACAGATTAGTTCCTAACATACCATTTTGTTTCTTTGTTATCTTAAGATCCACAAAAGAAACTGATTTCAATTCACATTGTACTATAAATGTCAAATTTGGATTATTCTGCTTCAAATATTCCACAAACTTACTTAATTCTGCCTCAGGGCCACTCCACACCAAACAAATATCGTCAATAAAATGACACCAGATATCAATCCTACTGTAATAAGGATAATTCTGAGCGTCATAGACTGTTTTTGTCTCCCAAAGTCCCAAATAGAGATTGGCATAATTAGGAGCAAAAGTGGCTCCCATTGCCATTCCCTTGAGCTGCAGATACATGTCTTTCTCAAACTGAAAACAATTCTGGAGAATATGTGCTGTACAAGATAATAAAAATAGTTTTTTGTATTCATCCATATTATTATCTGACCTTAGCCAAAATTCCAAAGCTTGAATCCTGTGGAAAATGTAAATTCTGCCCAAATATTATGAAAATGGACAGTTTTACTACATGCAATAACAATAAAGTATTTAAAATGACAGCATTTTTTAATTGCAATAGTGAGAATGTGGTATATCTGGCCATGTGCGAATGTGGAGCCTTTTATGTGGGTAAGACCACTCGACCATTGAAAATTCGCATTGGAGAACATCTGGAATCCATCAGGAAGCTGGATGAAAAAATGCACTGGCGCTCCACATTATGAAGAACAAGGGGATAGGCCAGCATAACTTTAAGTTCTCAGCAATAAACGGTGAAGTTGAGCCCCTGAGGGGGGACCTGAATAAAACATTTTTATACAGAGAATCTTTTTGGATTTTTACATTGGGGGCCATGTATTTATCAGGTCTAAATGACCAAATTGATTTGATACCTTGTATACAAAGGAGGGAATAATGCCTTGTGAATAACTGCTCTGGATATAACTATGTATAACTGTGTAAAAAGTAAGTTAGTTGATTATAGTGGATTGTTGCCCTTGATATCATATGTAGAAAAAATGTATATATAAAAAGGGTTTTCACATTTTTTTTTCTCCTTTTTCTAGGGCATATTTACACAATATACTGGTGCTACAGAACTGTTTAAATTGACTGAGAATTTAAAGAAGTACCTGCTACTCTGACTGTTACCCCAAGGGCCACGTAGGACAGATAAATGTGTTCTAAATATGTTCTGATATTCCTTTCTACCTGTATAGTATATAATGTCTTAGGATCTGATGAACTGAATATGTGTGGATTCATTTTTATGTTGCTTGGACGCATGTGCAAGAAACATAGTGCCATCATTGGAGATTTCGGAGGTGAGTCACCTCCTCCTCCAATTCAGTCAGTGAGCTGGCAGGCACTGCCCTTCAGCTATCGCATTTTGGAGCTGCTCATGACACGCTCCAAAATGCAGTAACACAGTTGAAAGGGGAGCTACGCTTCAGTGAGCAGAGATAAAGAAGCATCCCCCCATGCAGGCGTGCACTCCCCGCATGTACTGTGTAGCTGACGGGGTGCCCAATTCCGCGTCGGCTGAGCTGCGTCTCTCCCCGTTTAGGTGCCACGCTGGGGCCCACCCCAGTGTGGCAATCAGTCCATAGGCTGACGGGGTGCCCAACTCCTCCAGCTGAATGCCTCCCAGCGTCCTTGTGCCATGCTGGGAGCCCACCCCAGCATGGCAAACGGTCCCACAACGTCTTTTTATTTTTAACCTGAAAAACGAAACGGTCCCACGGAGCATCTCCCACTCCACCTCCCACAACCCGCACCCACCCACCTGCGCACCCAGCCTCCCCACGCCCCTCACCCATGCTTACCTCCGACCGCGCGATGATCTTCGGTGGACCGGGAACACGTCTGCACTCTTCAAAGCCGACCGCGAACTGAGGAAATGCCGGTAAGCTGTATAATGGGCTAGATAGGGGGGTTTCAACTTTGTTGCATATCTCAGGCATTTTTGGGAATTTTTGCACCAAATTTTCAACATGGGGTTTTTGGGACCCCTTCTCATGAATGATGTCACTGTCATGGCGTTATTTAGGCCCGAAGGGTGATTTCGCGCAGTGACTGCGCAGTGACCGCAAAATCACCCTTCAGGCCTGAATACCACCATGACAGTGACATCATTCATGAGAAGGGGTCCCAAAAACCCAATGTTGAAAATTTGGTGCAAAAATTAAAAATGACTGTTTTACGAGCGTGCATTGCGCAGTTCCTACGCAGGCTCGTAAGTTCGCGAAATTTCAATATTTTCACTCCAGATTTTCAACATTGCCATTTTACCACACCTTCTTATGAGCAGTACAACTGTCATTTTTACATCTCACTCAAAATGTTTCCATGCATATGGCGCAGAATGGCACAGTTGGTGTCGAAATCAATGTAAGGACAAATTAAGAAAATCACAGTGACACTGTTCATGAGCAGAGGTCTTAAAATGGCTATGTTGAAAATTTGGTGAAAAAATTCCTAAAAATGACTGTTTTACAAGCGTGCATTGCGCAGTTCCGACGCAGGCTCGTAAGTTCGCAAATTTTCAATATTTTCACTCCAGATTTTCAACATTGCCATTTTACCACACCTCCTTATGAGCAGTACAGCTGTCATTTTTCACATCCTGCCCAAAATGTTTCCGCCCATGTAGCGCACAATGGCGCAGTCGGTGTGCAAACTCAATGTATGGGACACATTAACAAAATCACAGTGACACTGTTCATGAGCAGAGGTCTTAAAGTAAGCTATGTTGGTGGTGAAAATTCCCTAAAATGACTGTTTTCACGGCGTCGTTAGCAGTTCTTCGCATGCTCGTAAGTTCACAAATTTTCAATATTTGTACCTAATGACTTCCAACACCTAAACAGCACATAGAAGCAAGCAACATTCGGCATTGACAAATGCTTGTTTAGTTATATTGTGATATATTGTGATGTGTTCACATTTGGATATATTATGCACTTTCACTTTAAGTTTGGTACTATGTTCTTGTATTTAAAGGTCCTTTACTATGCTTGGACAGCTCTCTGATGGTGCACAAGGTGCGAAACCGTAGAGGTATTGTGCACTGATGCTGTGGTGCTATGCTGGGCATTTGCTTTTAAATTCTAAATAAAGCTGCTTTTTGAGTATTTGCTCATGTGATGAGGTTATTTGTTTCTTGTAATCAGCTGGTATATTTCCAGCATGCACTTTACCATCAGGCGTTTTTTGTTGTGTATTTCTATCTCCAAAGAATGAAATAATTAAATAAATAAAACTGACATCACAGATATTTGCATATCGACTACATTTTAATTCACATGTGCAATTCATACAAGCATTTACAACAGGTCAGTGTGCTAAGGATGACATTTCAGAGTCATATATCTTCTATACTGCTTTATGAACATTTCTCCAACAATCTGAGGAGTAATAACTTCCATTGCATAGTTAAGGCACAGCTTGCCTGTCATAAATAGTATTTACAACACATCATACAAAGTTGCAAAGTATTTTTATCATACTATAAATAGGCAGAAAGCCACCTCCTGGTAATTAGTACGAGCAAGAGGGGTCCATGCCACCATCTAGCTAGTGTGCACCAGTCCCAAAAGGAGACAGCCAACAGAGAAGAAAGTAAAAAATGGAGCTGTGTCTCCGGTACACCTGCACAGGCTTTCTTTGGGCACAGCCTCCTCACTACTTTCTTATGTTTATGGGAATCTTTAACTGCCATCTTCCCATGAATCCCAAGCCAGAAAACATCCCACATCTGCTACAGGATCCTGCTACAGCTCAATCCTTCCTGGGCAGAATTCTCTGTACCTATAGGACAACCTTTAAGTTTTTTAATTACCTGAAATGAGGTGTCTATCACATGGGTATTAAGGTTGCTCACATGCTACAAAATCCACTCCATTAGCAACTGTTGGATTACCAGAAAATCCAGTCATGAAATGGAGTATGTTTTGTTGCCAGTTAAAGCATTAAAATTGGATTCAGACTCAGAATACAATTCCTGATGCTGCATCAGACTCCCTTGTTAAACCTATATTGCTGAAAAACAACCCCCCCCCACCTTCCCTTACCTGCTGCTGAAGACTTATAGAAAACATGGGAGCCATAGAGCTGGCTTCTTGTTTAACTGCAGTGCTCCATCCAGAGGTCAGAGTTCTTCAGGACATGTACAACTGCAATGCAGCACTGTGCAGCCCCCTAACCACCACCCCTGAAAACAAAAACGCTGGGCACTACTGTGGGCAGCAGCCAGAAAAACACGCTGCATTCATTGCTCTTGTTAACCCCCCCCCACCAGCTGCTGCCTGCCAGTCCAGTCTCTTCCTTAGCCAGCACCACCACCACCATAAATAAATAACATGATGAACACACAAAGCAGCCACTCAGCCCAATCTGACTGGTGGCAGCATGGCCATCACTTTCCCAGCGTGCCCCTGGGAAAACTGAGGTAGCCAACTGGAAAACAGAACCTGAATGCAGCCACTAAGCTTGACGTTGTGTAAGGTATCTGGTGGAATGCTTATCCAGGGTTTTTGTTTAAGTTGGCCTCTCCATTTCCCAGGTCACACAGGGACGGTGAATGGCCTGGTCACTCCGGAGTCCAGATCAGGGGCCAGGGCCTTTCATGGGTGAAATGACAAGTCATTGTTTAAAATGTCTACCTTGTCTGTTTTTTTTTTTAATCTTTTGATTGATGAACAGGCAGTGCAGGCACCAAGGGAGACTATAGCCTGGGTTGCAAAACTCTGAAATATGATTACATCCCTACCAGTGCAGCCACTTGGTTACTAAAGGTTGGGAAGGAAGACAATGGTAGGGAAGGGGATGTCTTTTTAGTCACCTCAGACTATTCATATTAATTGTGTGATCTACCAGCTGGAGAAAAGTTACTAGAAGTTGGATGTGGAACTGGATTCTAAAACTGAAATCCTCATCCGTCAGTGTGTTTAGGATTTTAGATTTTAAGACGTGAATTCCGAAAATCTGAAATTCTAAAAATGGAACAGAATTAGAAGATTATGAATTTAACATCTGAAATCTGAGCAACCCTAATGGGTATACAGCTGTTTCCTTGAATAGCTGCTTACTGTCTCAGCTGTAAGTTCCTATTTCTTCAACCAATGCTTGATATTTGCATGCATCTATCTATCTATCTATCTATCTATCTATCTATCTATCTATCCATCCACTGCAAAAAAAAATAAAAAATTAATAAAACCAGTTACCCACCCTGCAGGCAGCAACGGAAAACCATTGCAGTTTGGCTCTCCTGTGCCTTCACAAATCAGTGTGGGTGTACCTAGGGGTTGTCAACCCTAATGCTCATCCCATTCCATTCCATCAGTAAATGAGCTGAGATTGTACAGTATATGAGAATAGGCTGAGCATTAACAACCCAAGATACACCCCACCCCTGATTTATGAAGACTCAGGAGAGGTGAAACCATAATCACTTTTCCTGTTGCAGCCTGGGTAGGGTGGGGTGGGGGTGTTAGGGGTTGGGAACCCTAACACCACATTTCCCTACTTTTGTCACTTTAACCCTAACTGGTGCATTAATAAAGTTTTTCCTTACTTTTTCAGATACTGTAGTTGTATCCTCATACATATCCATTGACTTTGGAAGTCCAGGGCCTGAGGGTCAGTGCTTCCATCCCTCCATACATGCATACATCCATGTTGGTATGGAAACGCAGCACCCTCTGGACCCTGTACTTACATTTTGCCAAAATCAATTTGTTTGCTTGGTTGTATAACTTGTTAAACTACCAATGTTATCCTATGGAAATGTTCATGTTTTAATATTTGTGGTTTTCTATATGCCCCTAAATTGTTGGGGGTATAATGTTTTATTCTTGTTGCATTCACTAAGACATTTGTTTTGATATATAGATTGCCAAAAGATTAATAAACAAGTTAGCCAGCCTGGGAGTGGGTCCCAGGGTGGTGGTCTGGGTAAAAAAATGGCTGAACAACAGGACACAGAGGATAATAGTAAACAGAGTCCACTCCAAATAAAGGACGGATAACTAGTGGGGTACCACAGGGTTCAGTACTGGGACCGGTCATTTTTAATGTCTTCATAAGTGACATTGAGCAGGGACAGGAAGGAAAAGTATGCCTCTTTGCAGACAACACAAAGATCTACAACAGGGTTGATACACAAGGGGGAGTGGAAAGGTTGAGAAGGGACTTGGCAAGGTTGGAGGAATGGTCAAAAGTATGGTAGCTTAAATTCAATGCAAAGAAGTGCAAAGTAATGCACCTGGGAAACATAAATCCAAGGGAAGAGTACACAATGTGGGGGGTACTAACAACAACAAAACTAGAAAGGGATCTCAGGGTAGTCATATTAGATGACCTAAAGGTAAGCAAGCAATGTGAGAAGGCAGTAAGGAGGGCTAGGGGATACTGGGATGTACAGGGAGAGTTATCTCCAGTAGAAAACAAAAGATGTTATCCCTTTGTACAGAAAGTTGGTGAGACCCCATCTGAAGTACTGCGTGCAGTTCTAGAAACCCCATCTCCACAAGGTCATTGGCAGGATGGAGGCAATCCAGAGGAGGGCAACTAAAATGGTGCAGGGTCTGCACCAGAAGCCATATGAAGAGAGACTAAAGGAGCTTAATATGTATACCCTAGAGGAAAGGAGGGAGAGGAGGGACCTGATGGAAACTTTCAAGTACCCCAAGGAAATTAACAAAGTCCCAGAGTGTAGCATCTTTCAGGAAAAGAGATGTGCAAGAACAAAGGGCACAATTTGAAGATAAAGGGGATGTCTCGGGCAACAAGAGGAAGTATTTTTTCATGGAAAGGGTGGTGAACATGGAATGGCCTTCCTGAGGAGGTTGTGGAGTCAAAACAGTCAGGAATTCAAGAATGCATGGGACAGACATAAGGCAATTCTGGTGGGAGTTAGGAAGAAATAGGCTGTTGGTTAATTAGGATCTGCAGCTTACCCAACATGGGTATGGAAACGGGCAGGCTGGGTGGGCAAAGCGATCCTTATCTGGTGTCAAAGTCTATGTTTCCATGTCCCTTAACTTCAGATATTGAGGGAGTTATGGCTTGTTGAAGTTGAAATGTGGGGAAAAAAATAAGTCTAATTTCTTTCATATGAAGAATCTTTTCATATGAACCAAAAAGTCATAAGAAAAGAAGATTCCTTCATATGAAAAAGAAATGGGAAAAACTAAATCCAAAATCTTTTTGTATGAGGGCATTCTGTTTTGAATGAATGAAAAACATATGAAAATAATCCCTCATACGAAAAAGAGTTGGAAAAATTCAAGTCCAAAATAATTTTTGTATGAGGGCATCCTTTTTGTATGAATAATAAAAAATATACGAAAAGAATCCTTCCTACAAAAAAAAATCTGACTTCGGTTTTTTTCTGATTTTCTTTTTGCATGAAGGGATCCTTTTTGTGTTTTTTTCCATGATGAAATAGGATGTCTTCAATTTTAGAATGCTGGCAGCAGCAGAGTGGCTGTGTCTGTGAGGAGCTCCCATAGTTAAGTGAACATTTTTTATATTTTTCTCTAATTTTCAAATATGTTTTGTGTACTGTTTGTGGATTGAGAAGGAGGATATTGTTGCCTACAGGAAGGTGTGGGATTTGTGTGTTTCATGTTGGTTGGGAATAGCATAGTCAGCATGTTTTTTCTGTGGTGAATCACATCTTGTGTGAGTTTCATATTGTTTATATATAGTAGTTAGGCAGTTTGTGCCTTTTGTGGGTTGTCCTTGTCACCAGGATTAGCTGGCTTGTTGCTGTGTGGTGACCTGTTGATTATGTGGTACAGTGACTTTGTCACTGTTGATGGGGTTTCTGGACTGATCATTTTTGTTTTAAAAAAGGCATTTATTGAAAATATTTTTGGCGATAGTGGAGATTATTGGACCATCACTTCTTGTGTAGCATAAAGCTTTGGTGAATACAGCGCATGTTTGTGTTTGCTGTTAATTTTGGTTTTATCTGTTTGTTTGACTTGAGGGGCTTCACCCCCACACCCTCTTGTTTTTAATGGGGGCGTGGGTGCTGAAGCCTCCACACTCAAATAAACTAATAAAAATAACTGAAAGGCCAATTTGAGAAAGTAGCGTAACTTGAGCTTTCCACACTAATAGTGTAGGTCCATCAGTGGTCTGATAATCTCCACTATTGCCATATTTTTTAGCTAAAATCAGGCTGTTACTAAGAGCCAGCATTCCAGGCACAGTGTTCTAGTTCTGACAGAACATCTGAAGTAGCAGCCCACTGAGTTCTAGAGTGTTGAGATTTGCTTTTACATTTGGCTGGTAAAAGCTATATAAAAAAGTGAAATAGAAATGTATAATTTTGTATTTTATATTTATGTATACTCTAACTGGAGGCTAGTAGAATCTGGGCCAGAGGATGTGGGAGAATATGTGCATGTATGGTAAGCAGGAGAGTGGAAGGGAGTGGTAAACTGCAATAGTTGTGGGACAGCAGTATTCCTGAGGATGATGTGGAATAAAGAGATCTGTCCAGTGTGTAACAGCCTGGAGCAGCTAAGGGGTGAAATAAGGCTGCTCAGATGGGAGCTGGGGAGGATGTTGTGGGAAGTCAGAGGAACAGGGAAGTGGAGGGAAAGGCTGATGGATGGTGCCTAGGGGAGCGAGGGCATCAGGCAGTGGAAGGGAGTAGGGAGAACCACCCCCTATACAGGAGTATCTCTTCCTCGGAGCACCAGGGAGCCAAGGGTGGAAGAATGGCAAGTGGTAAGGGGTAGGGGTTGGAATGTGAGGGCAGCATCAGGGGTGGAAACTTCTGAAAGGGTATGTTTATTGAATAGATTTGCACCACTATCTGGAAGGAGGAAGGGGGCAGTAGAAGGTGAGGTTAGAGGTCAGGTTGAGCCAGGGCTAAAAGTAGGAGTACAGGGAAGGGGAGAGGAAAGTAGTCAGGGTGGGCAGGGAAGAGGAGGCAGCCAATAAGAAATGGAGAATGGAGGAGAGAAGAGGAAAGGAAGAGGGGAGGAAATGTGAAGCAAACAAAATAGTAAGAAGGGAAAGGAAGAGTAGGAGACTAAAACAGCTAGGGATAAATAGTGGATGCAGAGATAAGTTCATCAGGTTGCGGAGGAGCAGTTAGGTGGGGAAACAGTGCTAGCGGTAAGAAAGGAACGATGGGGAGCTTGGGTGAAGAGGTTGGAAAGGTGGCAATCATAGGGTACTCCATAATTAGGGTATTAACTGAGGAAGGAAAAGGAACCCAAATGTAAGCAGAAGGGAGGTTTGTATGCCAGGGATGACAGTGAGAAAGGTTGGCCCAAGATTAAGGGAAATAGTATGGGAGATTGGAGGAAAACCTAATTTAGTTATACATGTGGGAACCAATGACCTAGTTTGAGGAGGTTGAGGTAGTGCAAAGCAGGTTGGGAGTTAGGGAAGATCTGCAGGAGGAAACAAGTTTGCTTGCCTTCAGAGGTGATACTAGTATAAAGGGCCAGCATGGCAGGAAAAGAAGAATAGAGGATTTTAATTACTGGCTGAGGAAATGGTACAGGGAGGAGAGGTTCACTTGCCACAGTAAAGAAGAATGGGGTGACATTTAGGCCTCACAACCCCAATGACACACCCCAGCGTCTGTCAATCTCAGGAGGATGGGGAGGTACACAAAGGAGGGGGGATAGAGGGAAACTCTGAAGTTCTCATTTCCTGACTTTTCATGTTTTAACCCTAAATGATGCATTAACAATGTTTTGCATAGAATTTCCTTACTTTTTGAGAGAGTATACCCAATTAACTTGCAAATTCTGCTGAACATAAACAGTACAAATACTGAATATTGTATGTATTGGTGGGAGTGTATATTATGGGAGCATAGGGCCTATTAAACCACAGGCATGACTCGATAGAACAGCCCCCTGAACAAAACCCATCCTAGTTTGAGTGCAGAAGTCACCCCTGGGTTGAGATATTTAATTTTTTCAACTGAAACATCTGACCATCTAGTCACGCCTCACGAACCAGGATCATGATCAAAGAATCTCACGATCAAAGAATTTGCAGGTTCACAATCAAAGAATTTGCAGGCTCACAGTCAAATGATTAAAATGTTAAAACTCAATTTTTCAGAGAAGTACAGTAAACCACAGGCATGACTCGATAAAACGAAGCCCCCTGAGCAAAACCCATCCTAGTTTGACTTCATAAGTCACCCCTGGGCTGAGATATTTGATTTTTAAATCTGACCATCTGGTCCCTCCCTCGCAATCAAAGAACACAGTCAAAAAATCTCATGATCAAAGAATTTGCAATCTTGTGATCAAAGATTGTCAGCGAGCCTCGATCAAAGAATTTAAAACTTTAAAACTCTATTTTTTGATATAATTACAAGAAACCACAGCTGTGGCTGTATAGAGGGAAGACCCCTGCACAAAGGCCATCATAGTTTTACTTTAGAAGTCACCCCTGAGCTGAGATATTTGTTTTTTGCTGACCGCAAAATGAAAACAAGATGGCGGCTGTCGCGATCAAAGAATTTCTCGTGATCAAAGATTCTTTGATAATAAGCCTGCAAATTCTTTGATCATGAGGAGTGACCAGATGGCCAAAACACCATTCTTCTTTCTCAAAATAACCATATAAATTTTCCCATAGACTTATAACAGGAGCTAAAACGTTTAATAACTTTTGAACGGATTAATATTGATTCACCAAACAAAAAATGGCATGTTCCTTGACCAAAGCTCTTTCTACATGCCAAGTTACAGACCGCCATGCAGCGCCACAGACAAAATCTTACCGCCATAGCAGCCACAGACAAAATCTGAAAACTCCCAATAAACTGGTGAAAAGTGCATTTTTTAGCATTTTGGTGCGCAAAAAACGTAAGTCTGACTGAAAGAAAATTTAGCAGATCAAGAGATCTACCATCCGCCACCACACATACAAAATTTCATGCAAATCCATTGAGCTAGTCCAAAGTTATCAACACGCAGAATTTCGAGTTTAACATAGAAGTGCATTCATAACCCTAAATACAGGGGCATGAATGCACTCCTATAATATATATAGATATATAGTAACAAACATATTGTACAATATTTCATATAATAGCACAATATTTTTCATTACAATAGTAAAAAGTGTCTGTCTTTATAAAAAGTTTTCACACGAGGCATATAGTTTATAATTCACAGCATTGATATGATATTTCACTTAGACAATTATTAGTTTTCCATTTGATTTTCATTTCGTTCCTTGTTATGCGTTTGATTGTTAATGTGTAATTTTAACTTATTTTTCTTGCACAATGCAGCTAATTTCTCTAGTACATCTCTATTTTGGGATTTCAGCAGTTGAGTAACTACATATATAGGCTCCATAGGAGAATTTCAGCTAGAACTTCTCCTAAGTATATATTTGGTTCGTCATTATATAATGGACACAACAATAACAAATGCATCGGATCATCCTCTCCAAGCTTACATTTACATTTATTATTCTCTGATTTATAAAAATTCCTGAGCCTTTCACTATCCTAATATTCAAACCGGAATCTGGTGATTGTTTTCCTTTTGATTGGATCTCTAATCATTAATAAGTATGATTCCAATCTGAAGTGTCCTTTATTTCTAGAGAGCCACTTACTAATTTTACAGGATGAACTTATAGTGGAAACCGTATTTTGCATTTACGTTAACTAGTGCTGATTGTGCATATGCTCTCCACCAGTGCTGGCTATAATTAGGCACAGTATGCGCTGCTTTGACAGGGTCATCATGCACATATGTGTCTAGACTTAGACAGAACACAAACTGCAATGGCGGCACTCAGAATGAGCCCAGGAGTAAACCATACCAAAAATGGATTGGTGGTGTGGTGAGGACTGGTGCACTCTAAATGAGCAGATGGCACAAACTGCATGGCATATGAGTTTGTGGTTGAAGATGTCAAATTTGGAAAAATATCACAAAAATGCCACTACAATTTTAGCCAATATACAGAAAATAAAAGATTATGTGATGAAAACAACAAGATGACCTGACAGCCATAGATTCACTTGCATAATGCACAAGTGCATGCACAGAATAAAGAGCTCCAGGCCTGTAGCTGAAACCTGCAAGCTGCACAGAACTCGATAATTAAAGCAGCCTGTAGGTTTCATCTAGGGTCTGTGAGATAGCACCAATATACAGGCAAGGGCAGCTGTATTCACTGTTTATCTATAGTAGCACAATCAGGCAGGCAGAAACAACACATTTAATACTAGTCTGGTTTGATATTTATATCATTGTACAACTGAATAGTTTTTGCCACTGTTCGCTGACTGCCTTTTCACTTAGAGGAAATTTGGGTCCATTGCAACATAAATAGACAGAAACATAGTTACAGTGACATCTAAATAACTGCTTAGAATGTCACAAAAATATACAGTATATTAGTAAAATCACCAACACTGATTATATTTATAAAGATGTTGTATTTTAACTCATTATACCCTGGGTGACCATTTTGTATCAGGAGAATCAATGGATGGTTCCGACTTCATACAAAGCTATTGGGTACAATGTTAAACAGACTGTGCTACTTCACTACAACTAATTTGCATGGACGTGCACTACTTTGCAATTATATATTAGAAGTACAACCTGTGTGTTTGCTCTGTTTGCTTTTACTAAATGCACACATATTCAATCCTGAATCACAGTGCCAGCAAACAATGCAGACAAACTTAGTTTGTGATCATCAGTTAGACTGTCTTGTGTCTGAGGTGATCCATCCTCAACACAGTCATTTCAGTGGTGTGTAACACAGCAGTTAGTAATGAAGCACCAAAAACTGAAATTGGCCTTGTTTAGATATAGTGTTATGGGGCATGAGCATGGGGTGTGATTAGGTGAGGTGCACTGAAACAAACTGTTATGTAGAACCAGGGGATAATGTAGAACAAAGTAGTGGTGACAAACATTATTATAGAGAGAGATGTCAATTGTGTGTTCTAATTCTTGGCTGAGGCCTATAAATAAAATAATTATTGTAATTCTTATGACAAGGGGAAGGTGTGCAAAACTACATGGTGTAGGTAAGTTGGTGGGGTTGGGGTGTGGAGCCACACAGATCAGCAATCATTGCACCTGATTTTAATTTGGCAACCCAAACCGCAATAGCAGCACTCAAAATGAGCCCATGGGTAAAGTTACCATTTTATGGTGTCTGATGCGCAGTGGTACCAACATGGATTGGTGGTGTGGTATGGGACCAGTGTACTAAAATGAGAAGGTGGCACAAACTGCATGGCACCTGAGCTTGCAGGTTGCAGATGTTAACTTTGGAAAATATTATGCAACTGCGAATGCTATTGTAGCAAGACACAGAAAATGCAACACTGTGAGATAGAAAATAGTCGCCTGACAGTCATAGATTGACTTGTCAACTGTACCAAACTGCAAGCACAGAATAAAGCGCTTCAGGTCCAAGGCCCAAACCTGCAAGCTGCACAGGGTTCAGTAATTACAGCAGCCTGCAGGTTTCATCTAGGGTCTGTGAGATGGCAGCAATACACAGGTACTGGCCACGAAAATTCACTGCTCACCTGTGGTAGCACAGTCACACAGCCAGAAAAAGAACTATTTCTGGTCTGATTTGATATTTATATTACTGTATAACTGAGCAGTTTTAACACTGTTTGCTGACTGCATTTTCACTTGAGGTTCTCAGTATAACAGATCAGAGAGTACTGTAATTGTCCTTGACTACAGTAACATTTCCTGCCAAGCTGATAGAACAACTAACAGAACAGTCATGTACTGACTTGCAGGCATGAAAAGTGAACAGCACGTATGGCCATTTGATAGTCACAGTTACAGTATGTGAAGGGCAAACATCATCTGTCTAATCACACACCCACAAAGCATGCTTCACAGCCTGAATGAGACCAGCACCCCTTGGGATCATGGCTTCCAACACATCATGTGAATTCTGTTAGCGCTGATGCCTATTTCACAACCTTACTTGTAAATTGCAGCTTTGGTTCAGAGCAAATATTAACTGGGGCATGCATCGCCATGCTCATAGCCAGAGCTAATTCTCAAAATCAGTGGGTAAAATAACGTTTTAGTGCCTGATGGTAACACAGCTGCAATACCGTGACATTACTTGATCTGATTCTTTTTGCTCAGTTGCCAGCTGATAACAAACAGTGCCAAAAATAGGACGGAGAATGGTTACATTTATAGGAAAAACTTAGCCCACCAGGCAAGCACACTCCACAATATAAAAGTTCTGAAAAATAAGTAATCATGGAACTAGCTTTTGAAGAGGGGAGCACTTCTATGTCACAAAGTGATGGGAGTCTGTATTGGAGCTAAATGCATGGAGACCACAAGTTTTAATAAAAGAGAAACCAACAAAGATCTGCACTTCACACTTTCTTTCAGACTGGGACAGCCCATACAAGACACCATCAGATTAAGCATTCCTGAGCCAGGGCTGGACATCAGCATGAACGTGCCTGTTAACCACAGCTGAAAAATGGATGAAAAAAACAACAAAACGACTAATAAAATATAAAAACACAAAGAAATATCTTATCTGTTGAATGAATCCTAATTAATGAAGTAAAGTATGACAGATCATGTCACCGGCTCTTTAAATGTCAGTTTTCTATTGTCAGTTACAACTTTGTTAATTGTGTTCACTATTTACATGGTATGCTCACAATCCAGCACTGCCTCAAAAATCTCTGAGGAGGTGATACGCTAGTTGTCCGTTGGCTGTACCTGAGGCATTGCACCATTAAACTGTGACTGTGTTGCTGATTCTCTAACAGCTAGAAATGTGCTTGTAAATGCATGCTGGTCAGCAAAGTATAATTAATTAATTACTTGCAGCACAAAATTGACCAAATTCCTCATTTGTCCACTGAAGTATTACAAGTCAATTTGTCTGCTCTAATTTGAATTAAACCCTTTGCTTACCAAAACAAAACTGGACCCCAGGGAGTAATTTTCTGTTAGCTGTGCTCCGTGAGTTGTGCACATTTTAGCTCGGGGCTTAAAGCTACAGAGTCCCTCCCACCACCTTCTCAGAATTGTCCACAGGGCTCGTATTTTAATTTTAAGCAGGGAACATGAGTTTTTTTTTTTTATTTAGTTTTTGTTGACCGGGTAAGTGCACTAGACAAATTCTGCCTATTTTCAGGCACGATCCGGGGGTAGGTACAGATGAATGCCAACTGACTTTGAACCAGATTAAGCTGTTGGTGGTATTTTAGTGAATGCGGGGAAATTTGGCCTCGGCACCAGGGAAATTCTCCTACTCTTTTCAAGAAGTACCATGGGATCTTCAACATCCACCTGAACTACCACCAGAACAGGCAGATGGGACCTCGGCTTAAAGTCTCATCTGAAAGACAGCACCTCAGGAGGGCAGCACCCTCCTCATGCTGTACTGCAGTGTCAGTATTGGGATATTAACCCAAGTGCCTGGTGTGGGGATGGAACCCACAGCCTTCTGATCTCCCAGCCTCAGAGGTGAGTGTGCTACCTGCTGAGCCACTGACACTGCTACCCTCGGGGCTTGTCTCTCAGTTAGCAGCCAAGCTCCCTCAAGCTAAAGTTTTTCCCCTCCCTTTTTCTCAACGACTCCACCACCTACCTGACACTTAAACTCTTTTTCTTTTCCTCCTGCAGCACTCCGGCTGAGTTCTTGTTACTGAGGTTTGAATCTGGACCCTGGACTTTTGTAAGGTGTAAGGTGTGCATGTCATGGCTCGCTAACAATCTTTGACTGCGAGGCTGCAAAATAATCAACCGCTACGGCGGCGAAGATTTGCGGGCTCACGGCCAAGATCGATTAGCGAGCCATGGCTGAAGATTGTAAAATGTAAAGGCTGTTTTTTGACAAAACTAATAAACCAGAGGCATGGCTAGATAGAGGAAGTCCCCTGATCTAAACCCATGCCTCAATTATTTCATAAGTCACCCGTGGGGTGAAATGTTTACTTTTTCCAACCCCAAACTGAAAACAAGATGGCAACTGTCGCCATCAAAATTTCTCACGATCAAGGATTCTTTGATCGTGAGTCTGCAAATGTTTGATCATGATGGCCAAAACCCCATTCTTATTTCAAAATAACAATATAAATGTGCCCATAGACTTATAATGGGAGCTAAAAAGTTTAATAACTTTTGAATGAATATTTTTTTCACCAAACAGAGTGGCACGTTCCTTGACCCATGCTCTTTCTACTTGCCAAGTTTCAGACCAGCAGACCACACTACAGCTGCACAGCACCACGGACAAAATCCAAAAAACTACCCACAGAACTGGCGAAAAGCGCATTTTTCAAAGTTTTGGTGCACCCACACCATAAGTCCAACCAAAATGCATCTTGGCAAGTCCAGAGATCTACCATGCTCCACCATGCATACCAATTTTCATGCAAATCCGTTTAACGGGTCCAAAGTTATTAATGTGCAAAATTTCATGTTTAATATAGAAGTGCCATCATAAGCCTAATATATGAAGCGACTGCCCTTATAATACACACACACATATATATATATATATATATATATATATATATATATAATAGTGGCACAGTAGCGCCACTATAGTTAGGGTTGAGAACCCGTTTAAGGTTAAATCTCAAATTTTGCACCTTAATAACTGAATTTGCCTGAAATTTGGAAAGCACAGTCTGGTACCTAGATCTCATGTCGACATACAGTTGCAGAGCTACAGCATGCCAAAAATGCATAAATTATGAATTTTGTGCATTTCTTTGCTCATGCCTGCAGCCCGCATGGTTTGTATGATCAGTCCAAAACTTTAGGGAACATGCAGCTGGGCTCCTGATGCCTTTTGAAGATTTCAGGAAAAATATTAAAAGGTTCAAAAGTCATTAAAAAACTGTTTCCCATTATAGTCTATGGGAAAAGTTAATCAACCAAAGCGACACTGTCGCAATGCAGTTTTTATTGTCTCAAATTACCCTTTTACTTTAGCAAATCAGACATTTTGTTTTCAGTTACAGCTCAGAAAAATGCTTACTGCTTAAATTGTGGACCCTCTAGGGACATAATTTTGTTGTGTTCACCTAGTCGAGTCCTGAGGATGTTAGCGTGTCTTTTTTGGGAGTAAACACACCCAGAAATATGTTTTTAAAATGTTGTAAAAAGTAGTGTCGAAAGCACTTTCGCAATTGCGACACTTTCGTGATTTTTTTTTGCAAAAGTGTCGTGATTTGCGACAATAATTTGCAAAAATATGGCCAAAACAATAGGAATTCTTTGCCACCCTGCTTCAAAACAACAGTTTGGTCTTTTGGGCTGAAATTTGCAGGGAAGAAGGCAAACATCCCACAGATGTGCCTTTTGGTGGTTTGGCGCCAAAATATTACTGGGTTGCAAAGTTATGGCACTCCGAAATTGACAATTTTTCCCATAGGATAACATTACGGCATCCGCTGCGCCTTTCAGGTCCCATATCTCGAAAACTGTTCAAGATACAGACTTTTCGTCACAGAAGTGCTTAGCCCCCTACTTGGGGGCTAAGCATCAAACTAGCCTTGAAAGTCATAAATAATATGAGATTTTAATTTTTTTTCTACATCGTACGGTTCCTGAGATATGCTCATTTAGTATTCCAAGTGCTCATTTTCTGGTCTGAGGGCCATTATTATGCCCACATTCTTTGTATTCACTGTGCTTCCGAATCTACCTTTTTGGGACACAAAATTATGCGTTTGCATTACTGTTACTCTTTGCATTTACATTTCTGCTTGCATTTCCATTTTCATTTGCATCCTCTTTGCATCACCGTTATGCGTTACCATTTGCATTTCTGTTTGCGCATGCATTTGCATTACCTTTTGTGTTACTGTTAACCTTTGCGTCACTGTTGGCGTTACCATTACCGTTGCATTTGCGGGTACCATCACCGTTTGCATTTCCGTTACCATTTTCGTTAGTGTTGCCGTTTGCATCACCGTGTGCATTACCGCTGGCGTTTGCACTTGTGTTTGCATTTTCATTTGTGTTACTGTTTACTTTTGCATTTCTGTTTGCATTATCATTACCATTTGTGTTACTATTTGCATTTGCATTTCCTTTACCGTTAGCATTTGTATTTGCACTTGCATTTCCATTATCATTTGCATTAGCGTTTCTGTTTGCATCACTGTTAGTGTTACCGTTTGTGTTTGCATTTGCATTTGTGTTTGCATTACCATTTGCATTAGCGTTTATCTTTGCGTCACTGTTACCGTTACAGCTTCGCTTTGCATTTCTATCAACATTAGCATTACGTTTAGTGTTACCGTTTGCGTTTACATTTGAACTTGCATTTCTGTTAACACTTCCGTTAGTGGTTCTGGTTGCATCACTGTTACCATTACCATTTGCATTTGCATTTGTGCTTATGTTTGCATTACCGTTTGTGTTTCTGTTTATGTTTGTGTCACCATTACCACTTCAGTTTTCATTTCCGTCAACGTTAATATTATGGTAATGAATATATGAACATATGAAATTTGCCAGCAGATAAAGGCCTAGAGATCTATCAAGTCTGCTCGAATGTGCAGTTAGCACCCCTTATTCTGCAGCTGCCCCTCCCTTCCACCCTTCCCCTCCATTGACCCTCCCTTGTCCTGTCCCATCCCTTTGAAGCAGTCCACTGTTCTACTGATAACACTTGTAGGTAACGATTCCACCCAGCTACCACCTCTCTGTAAAAAGTGTCTCCTCATCTCCTCCTGAACCTTCCTCCTCCAGTCTCATATCATGGCCCCTGGTATCCCTCCCTCCCTTACTTTGAACAGCCCCTCTGTACCTGCCTTGTTTATTCCTTTCATGTACTTAAAGGTTTCAATCATGTCCCCCCGTCCCTCCTCTCCTCCAGCGAGTACATGTTCAACTCCCTCAGCCTCCTCTCATATGATGAGTCCTCCAGCCCCTTGATCATCTTTGTCACCTGTGCTGCACCCCCTCCAGTAACTTAATGTTCCTCTTTAGATATGGGCACCAGTGCTGCATGCAGTACTCCAGGTGTGGTCTAACTAATGACCTATGCTGCAGCAGAATCACCTCCTTCCTCCTCAAGGATATACCCCTTGCAATGCAACCCAGCATTTTGTTGGCCTTTGCAACTGCCTTCCTACATTGTACCGAGTTGTTCATTGACCCTGTAATGAGCACCCCAGATCCTTCTTCTACTCCTCTATCTGGGCTAGCTGCACTCCCTCCAGCTAGTAACTCCTTCTTTGGTTCTCCACCCCAAATGCAGCACCTTGCACTTTCTGGCATTAAACTCCAGTTGCCAGGTGTCTGACTAGGTTTCAAGCTTTGCCAGATCATCCTGCAACCCCTGCCATCCTCTAGGTCGTCCACCACTGCTCCCATCTTGGTATCATCAGCAAACAGACTGAGCTTGCTCTTGATGTCCAATGATATGTCTGCAATGAATATGCAAACAACATTGGTCCCAACACCGAGCCCTGTGGAACACCACTCACTACCCTTGGGTGTGAGAGCTCCCCACCCACCACCACCCTCTGTTGCCTTCCCGAAGCCAGTTCCCTACCCATCTCATCAGCTTTGCACCTGCCCCTGTGCCTTCTAACTTACTTCCCAGCCTCCCATGTGGCACCAAGTCGAATGCCATACTGAAGTCCAGATACAGGACATCCACTGCATGGCCCCAGTCCAGTTGCCTAGTTACCCAGTTATAGAACTCCACTAAGTTGGTTTGGCAGGATCTGCCATGTATGAAGCCATGCTGTCTGCTGTCATGTAGTCCTTTGGCCTCTAGGAAGGCCACCAGCCTCTCCTTCAGAATAGTCTCCATTAGCGTACCCACAATGGATGTGAGGCTCTGTAGTTCACTGGTTCATCATTGGGGCCACTTTTGTGGAGGGGCACCACATGAGCCATCCTCCAGTCCTGAGGTACACACCCTGAGTGTAGTGAAGCATTAAATAGGTCTGCCAAAGTTCCCACAAGGACCTCTGCCAGCTCCTTCAGTACCCTGGGGTGGATGCCATCTGGGCCTGGTGCCTTGTCCACCCTCAGTGGCTTCAAACCCGCCCGAACTCTGCCCTCCCTGATTTCCCCATCTGTCACCTCCTCCCCTCGTTTCTGCCATTCCTCCCATCTTGGGTATCACCCCCTCTTCTCCTTAGTAAATACCGAGCAGAAGTAATCATTTAGCTCTTCTGCCTTATCACACCCTGCTTCCACCCAACCCCCCTCCTTCCTAATTCTTACTATGTGGTCCTTACAGCTCCTTTTCTCCCTGTTGTCACCTAAAGAGTCCTTCTCCCCTTCTTAATGCCTTTGTGCCAGCCTGAGTCTCCGAGATGCCTTGGCCCGCTTACTGCCCTTCCACCGCAGCAGCTCTTCCACCGTAAGTTCTCTTACAAACTCCCCATTTGACAGCACAAGGTCAAGAGTATTCCCTAACCTGGTTGGTTCACTGACCATTTGCAGCAGGAAGCTGTCCTGGAAGGCATCCAGCAGTACTTGCTCCCTTCTATTCCTGGTTGTTGGGGTACTCCAGTCCACTCCTGGCATGTCATGGCAGAGGGAGAGGTGGACATTGCAGCAATCACAGTTGTTGCAGCCTACCAACCTACCCATTGCTCTCGTTGCCCACCAGCAACCCACCACCCATCCAGATGAAGGATATCAAACACTCCCCCAAGTCTCCCCTCTCCCCTCTCTATCAGTGCAAACATTCTTCTCCTTTTCTTAATTTCCCTTACCCCCTTTGTCGTACATGTCTAGCTAGATTAAGCAACTGCTTTTTACATTCCTATCCATCTTGTCCACACCCAAAAAGAGACTTTAAGTAACTATTGCACAACCTTCATCAAACTCCTACTCCTCCTTTTCACAATGCAAATAGCAATGCAAAGAAGTAACAATGAAAGCTCATTGATTTGCAGTTACTTCCCTTCTACTGAGATAGCAGTCACCTCTTCACTTGCAGCTGTTCCATTCCTGTATGTCTGCTTCTGCTATGGCAGGTGCATGTCCTTTGCCCGTTTGGGGAAGTGATGTCAGAACCCCTGGTATAAAGGAAATCACAGTCCTGGGGCAGCTGGTGTGAGGGGCAGAGAGGGTGGGACCAGCCTGTGCCTTCCAGAAACAATCAGGTAGCTGAGGTCCCTGGTCAGACCATTAGCACCCTTCTCCCACTATGCACTAAACTTTGCAACTAGTGAAGCCAGCAAAAAGCAATCACAATTCTACTCACAGCACAAAAAAATAGGTTAAGCGTTGCCTTTTGCGTTTATGTTTTGTGCTTGCGTTTCCAGTCACCGTTTGCATTTCTGTTTGCATCTCCATTACCATTTGCATTTCCTTTTGAGCTTCGTTTGCATAACTATTTGCATTTGCATTTACATTTCGTCACTGTTAGAGTTACCGTTACTACTTCGCTTTGCATTTCTGTCAACGTTAGTGTTACAGTTAGCATTACCGTTCATGTTTATGTTTGTGCTTGCATTTCCATTACCATTTGCATTAGCATTTCCGTTTGCATCACTGTTACAGTTCCAGTTTGCATTTGCGTTTCTGCTTGCATTTGCGTTCTGTTTGCATTTGCACCTACGTTTGCGTCAATGTTAACGTTATCATTACCGCTTCGCTTCACTTTGCATTTCCAATTATGTTAGCATTACAGTTACCGTCAATGTTTGCGTTTGCGTTACCATTTGTGTTAATGTTTACGTTTACGTCACCATTACCGCTTCACTTTGCATTTCCATCAATGTTAGCTTTATGGTTTGCATTATTGTTTGCATTTACGTTTGCGGTTACGTTTCTGTTACAATTTGTGTTACTGTTTCCTTTTGTGTCACAATTACCTTTACCATTTCTGTCTTCGTTTGCACTTGCGTTTGCATTACCATTTGCATTTGCATTTACGTTTGCGTTTCCATCACCGTTTGCATTACGGTTTGTCTTTGTACTTGAGTTTCCGTTACCGTTTGCATTTCAATTTATGTTTGCATCACCATTACTGTTACTGTTAGTATTTGTGGTTATATTACCGTTACCATTTGCTTTCATGTTGCATTTGCGTCACCAATACCGTTACTGTTTGCATTTCTGTTTGCGCTACCGTAACAGTTAGCATTTGCATTTGCATTCACATTTGTGTTGGCATTACAGTTACCATTAGCGTTTGCTTTTCAGTCACCCTTACCGTTACTGTTAGCGTTAGCGTTACTGTTACAGTTATTATGCAGACATGGGCAGCACCACTACATACCATTTACTATGTATATTGCACATTTTCATTTCAGTCGGACATACAGTTTTTGCACAGCGAAGTGACAAAAATATAGTGTTTGCTACTTTTACGCAATGTGTTGCTCGTGGTGCTGTGCAACCATTGTGTGGTTGATTGGTCTGAAGCTTGGGTTGTAGACAGCCCCTTCTTCAAGGAACATGCCACTTTTTGTTTGGTGAAAACATATGGTTCTGTTCCAGAGTTATTACCATTTGAAGTTGCCCCCCCCACGGTCAAAGATTTTTCGGCCACCAGGTCGGCCAATTTAGCACCATTTTGGCCATGAAGTCCACCATTTCATGGCAGTCATGGACGATTCTTGCAACAAAAGAATAATTAAAGGTGCACAAATTTTTAAATTGAATATCTCTTAAATGGGTTGGTCTTTTTACTTGAAATTCAGAGGGTGTTGAGGGGATGTCCTACAGCTGTGAAGTATGCTGTTTAGGTGCTACAAAATTAATACATTGGGGAGATATTGACTGACATAGTTGATGTTTTTCCCAATGGATTAGGCGTGCTGCTATTGACTTGCAATTTATTGGGTAGGTAGCCCTAGTGCCCTGGACATGCCTTGCAGTGGTGCGGTGTGTAAATCTCAAAGAGGTGCGCAATTATGCCACTCCGATGAATAGAAATTTGGTTTGTTCTGCTTCAGTAACTTTTGAACCGTTCATCCAATTTACCTGGAATTTGGAATGTAGAAAGATTAATCATAGATCTTCGACTGTGACAATTTTCAGATCACTGGCCTTTATGGTTTCTGAATTGTGGTGCATGTTCATTATAGTTAATGGGAAACTGTTTATGTGCATTGTGAAAACTATGGTGAGCACATTTAGGGGTGCGCAGGAAGATTCCATTATAATGTATAGGACAGGTCAAAAGGTATGACACATTTATATTGTTACGCAGTGCTGGGCAATGTGATGGGAGCATGGAGCCCACCCACCAATACATATGATCACTACTTATATTGCGATACTATGGAGAAAAGTGCAAGTTGGTGGGAGTGCGGGGCCCCACCAACTTGTGCGACAATGTACTTACCTATGCTGTTTCAAAAAGTAAGGAAATTCTTTGCAAAAAACTGCGTTAATGCAACAGTTAGGGTTGTTCCACAGTAACAAAAGTGAGGAAATTCGGTGTTAGGGTTGAAAACCGTAACTCCACATTCCCTCCACCACCACCACACACACACATACATGCAAGTAGGGGAAGGACCAGGGCAACGCAACCAATCACACAAACCAGCAGGAGGTGTATACCTGTGTTACCATAGGAAGTGGAGAAATCCAACTTCAGGTATCATACATTATTTACAAAGTTGTTCTACGAGGTTAGTTCACCTAAGGTGAAACCAGCTGGCAATAGTAAAAGTGTATAGGGGAATTCATTGGAGGTTTATGGTCATTCCTGACCATGTTCTTAGTGTTATACTGGTTGGAGATGGTGTGAAAGCAGTTTGTTAATGCATGAGTGTTAGGCCCAAGAGTGCCTTTTTAGCTAGCAAACAGGTCTGGAGAGTTATTCAGTTAGGTAAAGGTAGCCAGTTAGTGAGTGCATTAAGGGTACAACTATGAGTGCAGCTATCTGTACCAAGTACAAAGTGGCTTACCTAATTATAGATCAGCTTTACTCGGTTTAGCACCATGTTACAGGCATCTGCATAGACAGGGAGACCATAATCTATAAGTGACAGAATGGAGCTGGCCACAACAAGGCCCTAGCATCCTCAGTGAGATTGTTCCTGTGCCAGTACAGGGAACCCAGTCTTCTGTTAACTATGGACACCAGATTGTCAACATGGGGTGCAAAAGATAAGGAATCTCAAAGGTATCTGAAGATCTTCACCTATCCAAGGTTATGTCCTTGACCATTTCTGATGACAAAGGGTGGAATTTTCCTCTTCTGTTGGTGGCTTAAAAACAGCATGGTCTTTTTTTTTGTAATTAAGGACCAGTTTGTTGTTGGAGAATCAGCTTTCAAGTGACCTAAAATAACTCTGAAGAATGGCAGTAAGGTTGTCAAGGCCAGGGTTTTCGGAATAGATAACTGCATCATCAGCATAGAGGAGTTTGTTGACTGTCTGACAAGCACTGGGCAGTTGATTTATAAAGAGGCCAAATAGGAGTGGGCCCAAGATGGTGCCCTGAGGGGCAACAATAGATATGCCCCTAATGTTGAATAAAGATTTGTCATTCTTCACCTACTGGGAGCAATTGGTGAGATAACTGTGAAACCAGTCAACTGTGTTCTGTGACAAACCTAAGCCAAGTATTTTGCAAAATAGGAGCTTATGATTGACCAGGTCAAAGGTTTTAGTAAGGTCAATATGTAGAGTTCCAACTAGGTCACTATTGTCAAGGGACCCATTAACAAAGCTGGTATATTCCAACAATGCTGTGTTGGTGCTGTGGAGCTTCCAGAACCCAAATTGCTGTACACACTGGACTGGACAGGTATGTGACAAGTTGATCATTGACTATTCTCTTGAAGGCCTTGGACAGTGGGGAGAGAATAGAAATGGGTCTGTGATTGACAAGTCTAGTGCGATCTTTGCTTTTGAAAACTCACATAAGCAATGCAGATTTCCACTTCTTTGGGAACTGCGAGTAGCACAGAGAAAAGTTAAATATTCTAGAGATGGGATTGGGAACGTTCCTCTATTGCCGGGGCAAGATGTTTAATATCAGCTGAGTCACACCTAGTTTTGTCAAGTACCCTACTGATGTACAGTATTTCAAAGTGTCTTCGGCAGAAACAGACTTACAGTAGAACTTAGGATACCTTGGTTCAGAGGCCACTATCTAGGAGGTTTCTAGACATGGTTCCCTGCAGGGGGTCTGGCAGGCTCAGTGGGAATGATGGAACTAAGGTCACTAAAAGCTGTGTTGAAGAAATTGGCAATTTGTGGAGCAATGACCTCTTGACCTTCCACCATAAGCATTTGAATAGTGGTTTCAATGCCTTGTCAAGGATCTGAGACACTGGCTCAGAATCTTTGTCATTGCTCCAGTTCGGGTCTGCTGGTCCTTACAGAAGTCAGATTTGGCCTTTCTAATCATACTGGTGCACTTATTGTGGGCTTCCTTGTAACTTTGTTGGTGGACAGTGGACCCTGTTTCCTAGCTGGCATCCATAGATTGTCCCTCTCCGTCATGCAGGCAAGGAATTCAGAGGTGATCCATTTGGACAGTGTTCCTCTTGCCTTGCATTTTTTAAAGGGTGAAAATTTATCACAGGCAAGTGTAGGCGCATAGAAAAAGAATTCTAGGGTGGAGTCAATATCAAGAATGACACCTGAGAAGCTCCAATCAATTTGAGACAAGTGAGAGATTTGAATTTGGGCATCTTCATTTTGTTTAGGACTCGGCTGACTGTGATCAGGGAAGGGGCGGTGGCCTTGTCTATTTAAGTACCCATAGCCAGTGCAGTGGGGAGTGGCTACTTAGGGTGTCTGGACAAACTTAGACAACTTTAACCCTGTCAGTGTGTGTAACTAATACACAGCCGAGTAGTGTCATAGTGCCTGTTTTATAATTGGTCCTGGTGTGTTCAGTAACCATTTGTGTGAGAAATAGGCTAGACATCTTATCACTTATGACCAATGCTGAACCTAGCATTCCAACTGATGCAAAGTCACCAGTAAAAAAGTATTCCCAGTTTTGACTGAGTTGCAAGAAGTTCAGAGTAAATGACTCAATGCCCAGATTCTGTTTACCCAGTGCAATATATACAGACAGGATAACAAGAGATTTGTACCCTCACCATATCAAAAGTTTTATTGCTAGGCATTTATAGTCCCTGGGTAGGTCTTTAATCACAATTTTAGTAGCTTGCAAGTCTAATCTGAGGTAAAAAGGCAGCCCCCACCTCGCTTGTCTATTCTATCCTCCCTGAAGGTACTGAAGCCTGGCATTGGGGTGGTGGCATAAGGTATGTGTGGACTGAGCCAAGTTTCAGTTAGACAAATAATGTCAGGCTGCACTAACTCAACCCATGCTTCAAACTGGGCAAATTTAGTAGGAGACTGCTACTATTTAGGAGACTATGTTTAGTAGTCTTTTGTCAGGGTACCAAACCCAAAGCTACCAGCAAGACCAGGGTTGGGGTGGACATTTTTGGACAGTAGGAGTAATATTACTATAAGACCCCTGTTGGCTCTGAGGTAGTGCATCAGTCTCTGGGTTGTACTCCTATGAAGGAGGAGCAGGCATATGGTCCTGGAGACATGGCAGATCAAGCTTAGCCCTGCTTGCTCTCACGTGCCACCAGGGTTAAGTGTTCAATTTGGGGGCATATAGCTGAGGGCTCAGGCACCACAGGGTAATTCACTGAGATCTGAGGCCATAGTTCTAATCTGACTAGTTGCATTGAAGTGAAAGCAGAGCTTCTCAGGAGAATACCAATGCTATCACGTTGGTCACTGCTTTGTGACCAATAGAGGGACCATATGATCAAAGTCCCTTGACAGCATCTAATTCAAAAATAGTTTTAATCTGAGTGTCTTGTACACACCCTATATCATTTTGTAAAGATTCTTAGACAGCCATAGTTGATCTCCATTTCCTGTGGTATTTAATGCTGTTGACATTTGTGTCATAGGAGAAATAGTAGGACCCAAGCACATGATGAGGTATTAAGTAGGAAGGGGGTTCCTTTCTGGCTCTGAGACCTAGTACGTCTCTGCTTTTCTTAACCACTAATTTTTCTGAAGGGGAATCCTCACAGTCAGAGGATGCATCATGGACAGAGGAGAAGATGGAGGACACCTCTGACTCACCTTCCTCTTCCTCCATGCCATCCACTGGCACCCACAAGCCAGAGTGGAGTACCTATTCTTGGTCCAGGTTTCAGGAGTAGGGGAAGGTGTAGACTTCAATTTTCTGTTTTCCTCTTTTTTCTAGTGGTCTTAACCTCCATGTCCTTTTCCAAAGGAGGAGGAGGGGAGCATTGCCAGACCAACTGGACAGAAGTTCTTACCAGGCTCCTTAAACTTTGAGAGGGTTGACACCTGATCTTGGCCATTGTCATGAGTTACCCCCATATCCTCTTGAACAACAGGCTGGGCAGTAGGTGGCTCTGGGTCAACAACTGTAGAATCAGAGATGTTGGACTGAATGACCAGTAGTTCAGGAAGGGGGAGTGAGATTTTTTTTTTTGCCACAGGAGGCTCTGAAGCAGGGCAGTGCCTGTGGCTTCTAGAGTATCTTTTGCTTTTGCCTTTCAGCTTCCTTCTTGCTAAAGCTCTAGCTGATTCCTGAACCTGGCCTTTGACTATGAGTTCTCCCTGGTTAAGGCCATTCTTCCTGTTAAGGCCATCTGATCTGACATGTGAGGCCCAGGGCACTACCTATAAGAGTACCCCTGTTCCTTGCACAGATTGGATTTCAAGAGATTTGGACATATGTAGGTCAAATGTCCTTATTCCAGGCTTATATTGCACCTGCTGGTGTCACAGATGAAGCTCAAGTGTAACCAGGAGTTGCATTTTGACAAGAGCGGAGCTGGCCTGCAAAAGCACATTCCCTGTTCCTGCTCAAAACAATTCCTGGGAAATGACAAATACCTGTGTTTGGGCAGGGGTGTGGCCAGCCACCGGCAAGATGGCAGTATAACTTCAGAGCAGCTCTCAGACCAGAAGAGAACTGCCACTGATTTGATAAGTTCTGCTTCCACCCAGCATCATGGTGATCCATACTTAGTACCATGTGTTGTCAGGCAAGCAGCAGTGTTTTTATTTTATTTCTATGTGCTGCAGTTTGCATTTTATTTATTTTTATTTATTTAGTTTTGTTTGGTAACCAGATAGGCCCACTGGGCCCAAATGGTCCCTTTTTCAAAGGAGACCCAGAATTAATTACATAGAAACCTATTGGATACAGGACATTTCAATAATGCAAGGCAATTTTAGAAACAGTCATGGTAAATCCAGAGGTCTAACACTTTAGAGGGACAATCCTAAACCATGATTCTCCCTACTGCCTGTAGACAGTTACCAGCCATTGAAAGTGAAAGTGGCTTATCACAAGGCAAAAAATCAGACATCTTGACTGTTGCCTTCCCCTGTCCTCTCCTCAACAATGGCTGTAACTCTGCCAGCCCAGTTAGATGTTTCTGGAATAAATACTATGCTCCAACGTATCCTCCAACATACTGCATACATCAAGGCCACTGCTGTACAAACAAAGAACTCTCTTCACTGGGGCAGTGGGTGGGGGTGCAGAAGACTTCATTAAGCACCTGAAGGGATGGGAGGAGTTTATGGGTGCCGGTCTCCATGAGCAAGATCGTGCTATTAAATATCTACTTGCAAAGGTTGATGCCCTTGAGAATTGGGTGTGGAGGAATAATGTCTGAATTATGGGACTGTTACAAGGAGCAAAAGCTACTGACCTAATTCCATTCCTACAACAGATGATCCCTGCTGTATTGAATGCCTCTAACTGTCCCCCTTTGGAAATAGAAAGGGCCCACCACTCGCAAGCTCCTTGCCCTAAGCCAGGCAACAGATGCAGGCCAATCTTGCTTATGTTCCTTCATTACACAGTTAAGGAAAATATCCTATGGCTGGTTCAGAAAAGAGACCCTCTGCACTAGGAAGGCCACCAGCAGTCCTTCTTCCAGGATATTTCCACAGAACTCTTGCACCGCCACAGGGCCTATGTGGCGGTGAAGTGTAAACTCACACCTGGGTTCCAAGACTGCCTTTCGCTATCCTGCTCAACTCTGAATTCACATTAAAGGGGCCATGTACGCGTTTGAAACCCCTGAGGCTGCTGAAGATTTCACCCAGTGACAGTGACCCAACCACCGCGTCCTCTCATCACCATTTAAGGAGTGATCAGGCCGTCCCATAGACACAGCTATATACACTACAGCACCACCGGAGGGGTCAGGAGAGAGCTGCAGTCAAGCCTCTATGGATGAGGGTCAAATGATCTAGCAAAGAAAGGGAAGATGACATACTGTAGAATTAAAAGGCTGAAGTATGCCTTAATGCACTGAGACATGCTGACCTCCAGAGAAAAAGAAGCAGCAACCTCAACCTCACCCAGAAGTTCAGCAGTGTACCCTCATCTCCTGATTAGGAATAAATTTGAACCACTAGAGTCACCAGAACCCTCAGCTATACCAGAGTCTGTCCTTTCTACTATTCCTGCTCCACAGGCACCTCCAGACCTCGCTTTTCACACATCGATACCTCCAGTATCTTCAGACAACAGATCCTGGGCCAAGAAAGCCTCTAACCCACCTGCAGACTCACACAGTATCCATCTCTTCCATCTACCCCGGTAGTGCCAAAAGAACAATGATCCCTGCTGAAGTCCACAGGCTGAAGTAGAATGCAGTAACTACTGTCCTGATTTTCTGCCTTGATTCATACTGCCTCCTCTCAACCTACAGAGTGGTCCTGCCACCTCAGCTATAATCCTATGGCTTGGCTCTATTATTGAACCCAGAACTCTATCATTCTTCTATGGATTGGGTGTGGACGGGGGGGTCAGACAGGTCAAGGTCCCCTTAGGTGAAATTACTGCCTGTGTCTCACAGACTAACTGTTCTCTCCACTGCTACCACACAGTACTTGAATATGGATTGGCAACCAGGTCCCTCTGCTTGACTTTGCTGACTGTACTCCAGTTGTACTCATTCTGACTCTCTATAAGTGCAACATGCCTTTTTCTGAGCTCCTCTAGTACTGTGCACTGCTCAATGCTCTTACAACTGTACCACAGACTTTGGACAAAATATAGTGGCGCACAACATCAGTAGTGAAAGCACATGGAATTAAACAGACTTGTATGCACTATACTTGGTGGAGCTTTCATATCCTTTGGTGTTGGCTGTTTCAGCTGAGAGTGGCATCTGGATGCTAACAATGCTGTTTTTGTTTGCAGGTTCTAACTGATTACCCTTTGTAATGTGTTCATATTAGGTGGCCTGTTCTGTCCCCCTTCCACATTCTGGCTCATGGCTGAGGCACATCTAAAAAGGTAGGCTGCTCCACTCCCCCCCCCCACTCCTTTTGCATCTATTAACTGGGACTGTATTTAGGGGTGGTGGGATGGACCTCACTCTGCATCATGTGGAGAATGGCTACTTTCCCATGTTTGTGGCCAAGATGGGACTCTGTAACTTTCCTCCAAACTAATGGGCTGTCTGCATTTCCTCTCCTTTCCATGAGGAACTCCTATCTCAGTCCTGGGCTGGGTGGACCTGCTATCATGGTTTATTCACCCTCTATACTTATTATCCCTCACCTTCATTTACCTATATGATTTCTTAGGCATGGCCCCTTGCTCATACCTGGCGTGCTGCTTGTTATGACTACTTCACATTGCATGCTGCTGCAATGTTGGCAATAGTGGCTGTCATAGAGGCATAGATCAGGAAGCATAGGCAGACCAGGAGAAGTTATACAATTTGCAAGAAGCTTTTTATTATTATCAATAACAATAAAACAGAAAAAATAAAATTGTACAGGATAGCGCTTCAGAAAGGCAGTGCATACAAAACAAATTCTCCAGGTGATACTCTCCCTGGAAAAACATTGTCCTGATTATGTAAGATGTTTTTACCTGGCAGTTCAAACTCTGCATCCTGTTGCTGTAAGTAACATCTCCTGTTTTTCATAAAATGCATCAAAATGTTTGTCATTTTCTTTCCTGAGGCCAGCCTGAAAAGCATATCTAGTCTTACCGGTGCAACAGAATAATATATTTTGCCCCAGAACTGGTTTCCTGTTGACAATTCTGTAAACAAGCTTGAGGAGATCAAAATGCATCTCAAGGTCAACTCCATGTGTTCCAGATTGTTATCTTTTCTAATAATAGCGTTCTATAATTATTTCAACAATATAATTATATACATTTGCAAATCAAGGGATTCCAGTTTCACATAAAGATTCACATATATTTTTTTAACCACAGAGAAGCTGGGGAGAAAGAATAAGCAGAAACAACAAGTGAAGGATGACATATCAGGGGAAATTGTGGGACCATTGGAGTGGCCAATTCCTAGGTGTTACAAGAAATATTTGATTTCATAACCAGGCAGGCAAGAGACACACAACTGGCAGAATAGGAGAGGACAAAATAGTTTGTTGCTTTTAACTCCTTTGCATAGCAAATAAGACAGAGTCTTACACAACCCTGTCATAGTGGCTTTTGATTTTGATTGGCGATTTGCAGCCTGGCATGGCTGCTAAGATTGGCCTGGGCAGGTATTGTGGGATGGCAGAGTGACATTGATGAATTACTGGCACAAATGGTGGGTATTGTGCCTGCACACCTGCTATGGGACTGCTACTACCTACCTCCCTCCTGGAGACATTGGGCTGGGGTCAGTTGAGGGAACAAGTAGATGAACAAATCGAACTAAGTGCTTTCTGGTGTACCCTGGATGCCATCCTTGTGCTGGATCTGCCAACCTCATACCAAATCTACAAGCTGAATAAGAGGTTTACAAACAGGATCAGTTCTCTTTCTAAGGCAGAATGGATTGTCTCAGATCTCACTGTCTGTACTCCTGTGTGCAGGGACTGTTGTCTGCTCCTTTTGGAACCCCAGCAAAGCTTCAACAGATTAGTGTCACCAATTGCAGAGCCAGGTCCCTACTTTTTCCCCTTCGCAGATAATTATCACTTCCTTAAGTCCACATTCTCCCTCTCACCACCTCCCTGTACTTCCCTGTTCGGCACCAATGGGGGGTGGTGTGGGACACAACCTCAACAGTTTGGCACAATAGTTTGTTCACACTGATGTTGTGTTATACCATAATGTTAAGGCATTTTCTCTAGCTTGGATCTTGCTGTTATAGAAAATAGCCAATGTTCTACTATTTTATACTCATTGCTGCTTCTCTTGTTATTACACCTCCTACTGGGGTCCGAGCCTTGGACGGTCTAGGATGCCCATAAGTTTACTGGAACCCCTCTGTGGATTTCTAGAGTTCATTTCCTGCCTAGGTCTAAGCTAGATGTTGTACAGCTATGTATGTGCCATTGAGTATTTCAAATTATTTTATCAGGAAGTTACTATATCTAATGATAGCTTGCAGAATATATGTTGGGATGTTCAGGTGAACTAAAGGGTTCCAGGCCTCCTTTCCTCTGCATTGTCTTAGGGAACCATTCTTTGGTCCAGCCCTTTCACAATACCTTGCTACCCTCCCTTGCAAGATGGCCCTATTAACTTACATCTCCTGGAATGCATGTGGGATGAACTCTCCTGTAATGAGAAAGCAGACTCTGTCCACTTAAAAGCATGAAAGTTCAGGTTGCACTTCTGTGGGAGATCAAGCTGTGCTCAGGGGAAGCGTCAAGATCCATAGAGAGTGGGTGGAGCCAGAAGTGCATAGCTGTGGCCCCACATCCAAAGCTGGGGTCTCAGTTCTCATACAAAGACATTCCACTGGTTACTCAAGCACTTCACACAAAATGACATAGGACGATGAGTGATAGCCAAATTCTACACACCAGAGGGGCTGCTAGTCATAGCTTAGCATCTACAGACCTAACCACAATAGTCCTGACATATTTACTTCCCTCCATAAATCACTCTTGCAGCTCATGGTGCCTGGTATCCCCCTTGTTCCTGTGAGGTGACTTTAACTTAACCCTGGATGCCTATTTAGACAGTAACTCAGGGAATGGTGAGCCCCACCCCAGGGTGCAGGTAAAGTCTGAGACTTATTGGCTACCCTCTCCCTGACCAACATTTGGTGCCTGCAGCATCCCACTGATCCTACTGCTCTAGATTATTCCTACTTCTCCTCTACTCATTCCACTTCAGGTAGAACTGACATTTGCCTCACCTCAGCATCAGCCTCCCCAATGGTACAGGCATCCTGAATAGCCCCCACTTATCTCTCATATCATTCCCCCATACAGCTGCTGGTGGACTAGGTCCCTCAGGCTCCTAAATGTGCATCACAGAGAGTGGCTACCCTTCTCCTGCAGAAATGGACTTCCTCCCATGGCTAAAGTGGGAGGTCTCCTCCTTCTTTAAGATTAATGATTTATTTATTTATTTACTTATTTATTTGAATTTTGGTAACTGGGTAGGACCACTGAGACAAAAACAGTCCCAGTTTCAGGGTCGACCTGGGTTTGCAACAAGCAAACAGAGACAATACATAAACATATATAGAAGCAGGGAAGATAAAAATAATTGAATATACAATGTAGGTTCATAATTGCAAATATACAAGTCAAAAAGATAAAACAATTTGGATGGTATATACATTTCAGCAGTAGAAGATATACAAGTCAAAAAGGATAAAACAATTCAGAAGGTATATACATTTCAGCAGTAGTAATCATGGGTAACAGGTACGAGTACCAGCTATGACTACAGTCCACAGAGACAAGAGCAGCAGGATGAAGAGTGAGGGGAGTGGGGGAGGGGGACAAAGAAAGGAAGCACATTGAGGTAGGTGATGGAGGAGAGCTAAGGCCAAGGTAGGAAGGAAGAAAAAAGTGCATTAATGGAAGCATGCTCAAATAGTAGAGGCAGAAAGGGAGGCAGTCAGATGGGTTTGGAACATGGAAAGAGTGCAACAGGACAGTACAGGGGGGGGTAGGGAATTCCAGTTGGATACAGCTGCAAAGGAGAAGAAATGCTGGGCAGTAGCCAAATGACATGAGGGCTTTTCGAGGAGGGGGAGGGAGGCTGATCTGAGAGTTCTAGGGGCTCGTCTAAGGCATATGGTCTCACGAAGACAAGGAGGTGTGAACTTATGGACCAGCTTATGCACTAAACTTAAACTAATAAACTTAAGTTTTGATTCATAAGGTAGCCAACACAGTGAGGCGAGAACATCACAATGGTGGTGATGGCCATCAACCCCCAGAGCGAATCTACCCACCCTATGGTAGGCCTGGGAGAGGAGAGACATGGAAGAGACGTTAGTAGAGAGCAGCAAGGGAGCACCATAAGTGAGGAGTAGAAGAAGGAATGAGATTGCAATCCTGAGGTAGTTGGCAGAAGTGAGGAAAGGATGAATGTGAAACTGGAGACCAAGTTTTTTGTTAAGGGTTTTAATGACATTGGAGACATGTGCTCTGAGAGACAGCGAGGTGTCAAGGATAATACCCAGATATCTAAAGGAATGGACAGACTCAAGGGTATCACCATTTAGGGAGGAAATGCACAGAGGGAAGGGGGCTGAGGGGGGCAGGTGGGTGAATAGCATGCTTTTGGTCTTTTTAGTGTTAAGGACTAATTGGTTATGCAGAAGCCAACCTTCAAGGGCAGCAAAGTCGTATACAAGTTCACTATTGATTTGCTTAATATCGGAGGATAAGGGAAAAATTATTGCATCATCTGCATAGAGGTGAACAGGGGAACCTCTACAAAAGTTAGGTAGAGCATTGATAAAAAGAGGGAATAACATTGGTCCCAGTATGGAGCCCTGTGGGACCCCGTGGGTTATGGGTCGGAGGTCAGAGACAGAACCTGCTCACTTGACCCATTGAAGCCTGCCAGATAGCTAGCTAATGATCCATGCCAGGGAACTAGTATCAAGACCAACTGTATGAAGTTGTTGGAGCAGGAGACCATGGTTAACCAGGTCGAATGCTTTGGTAAGATTGACAAAAATGGCACCAGTGGCAAAACCTTGGTCCATTGCCTGGAATATATCAGCAGTAACTTTTAATAAGGCAGTAAGGGTACTATGGTTTCTTCTGAAGCCATGTTGATAGGGGATAGCAGATTGTATTAGCTCAAGGTAGTTCCAGAGGTGATTATACAAAATCTGCTCTTGGATTTTAGACAGGGGGCAGAGAATAGAAATAGACCAAATGTTTTCAACATTATTAGGTCCTCCCTTGTGCAACTACCACAACCTTCCAATTATCAGGGACCATGCAGAAAATGAAGGATCAGTTGAATAGGTCTCATACGGGTCATGCAAGGGCTGCATAATGATAATGGTATGACTACTAAGGACACACTGTGGGATGCCTTTAAGGCAAAGTTGAGGGGCCACACAATGGGGTTCGCAATGGCCCACAGGCACAAGCAAGAACAGGAGCAGAAATACGTAAAAGTCATACTGGCTATGAAAGAAGCTGAACTTAAGAACTGCCCGCCCCATGCACACCCTTACCTACTCCTGGAAGTGGGGTCTATATGCGACTTAATGTTCTCACCACATGGTAGGCTGAACTTGTGGTTCTACACTTAAAGCACTGATATTGGGATAGGGGTTAGAAGGCAGGCAAGCTTTTTGTCTTACAGGCTGTGCAAACAACAATTGGATAGACATATCCATGCGCTGTGGGACAAAAGTGGCACCCTTCATACTCAGCCAGAGATGGTGAATAAGATCATGCACTCATTCTATGAGGAGTTTACTCCTCCCAAGGTCCACTGTAACAGGATAAGCTGGATCAGTTTTTGGAATGCTTGCCCATCCCCACCCTGTTTGAAGTCCAAAGCAAAATGTTAGCAGCTCCCCTCACTACAGTGGAAATTGAAGTTGCCATCTCTGCCCTCTCCCCCCCACAAAGCCCCAAGCAGAGACAGCATCCCTGTATCAGCTGACTCTCTCTTTGGTCTCTTTGATACTGCAGACTGTTTCCCAGGAACCCATTCTAGTGTCGCCTTCCACCCGTCAGTGCATGAGGCGGTCATCACTGTCCTCCCTAAGGACAACAAAGATACTATAGCACCTGGTAGCTATAGGTCCATCTCACTTATTAATGTGGATGCTAATATCTTAGCCAAGGCACTAGCTACCAGACTAGAATGCATCCTCAGATAGCCTGGGGGTGTCTAGCAGTGTACTCAATAAATCCTGGTGCCTTCTCCGAGAGTTTGCACAACAAATCAATAACAGTCACAGATAAGAACACTCAATCATGTACCAATCAACAGTGTAACAATTTTTTATTACAGCATCTTGCAACACTCACAACAAGAATAAGCAAACTGAAGACCAGGAGCATCCTCCGTACTCTTATTCATCTGTCTCAGGTGGGCCTCATAAAAGAGCGTCTCAGTTCAGACCACCATAGGGCTCTCTTCTCCTTGATGCACTTGGCTTCTTCTGCCCTACTCCTACTGCAGCAGTGGCTATAGATTTAGAAAAAGCTTTTGATTCAATGTAGTGGGGGCACCTGCTTTCCATTCTAATCCATGTGGACTTTGGCCCTCAGTTTGGGGGATGAATCAGAATACTGTATGCACAACCCTCTGCCCGAGAACTTACTCAAAGGCTGAAGTCCTAGATTTCAGAAGGGCAGACTTCAACAGGATGAGGGAGCTGGTCTGGGACATGTTAATCGGAGTGGACAGCATCAGGGATGTGGAGGAAAGATGGGAAGCAGTCAAGAAGGCCATTCTCGAAGCGACAAAGTCTTTCATGAGAACAGTAATTAAAAGAAAAAGGTACAAGAGACCAATATGATTCTGTGGAAAGATCAGGGAAGTAGTGAGAGGCAAAAAGAAGGCCTTCACCAGGTACAAGGGAAAAACAAGGGAACAAAGAATGGAGAGAGTATCTCATAAGAACAAGGAAAAACAAAAGTGTAGTAAGAGAAGCAAAGGCCGATACAGAGCTGCTAATTGTGGAGGGGATCAAGGGTGGGGAAAGGGGGAAAAAAGAAAGAAGGTCGAGGAGGAATTGTTAGACTAACAGAGGAAATTAGGGGAATTGAAGAGGATGGGCAGAAAGCAGCTGTTCTTAATAACTACTTTTGCTCTGTATTCACAAGGGAGGACATGGGCCTCTGTCAGGTAGTGGCATTAAAGCAGCTGTAAGAGGAATCCCAGAGATGAGGCAGCAAGTATTTACCAGTGAAAGGGTTTGGAAAGGGCTAGCAGCACTAAAGATACATAAGGCCCTGGGACCAGATGGATGCATCTGCAGGTGCTCAAGATATTGGCAGCAGACCTAACTGAACCCTGGTGGAGCTATTCAATAGCTCATTTCAGACAGGAGTAGTTCCAAAAGACTGGAATGCAGCAGACATAGTCCCATTCCACAAGGGGTGGGTGCAAGGAGCAACCAGGTAACTACAGACCTAGGTTGTCAGTCTAACCTCTATTGTGGGTAAACTGATGCAGACACTTGTCAAAGAGAACCTTACAAACTACCTGGACAGCACTGGACTCCACAATAGTGAATAGTATGGGTTCATGGCAGGAAGGTCTTGTCAGACCAACCTGATTGTATTCTTTGACTGGGTAATGAGGGTAGTGGATTAGGGCCATGCTGTAGATGTACTCTACTCCAATTTCAGCAAGGCTTTTGACTTGGTGCCTCCCAGAATGTTGCTGAAGAAGCTAGAGGATCTGTTACAGCAAAAGGCACAGATGTGTGAGACAGCAGAGGATTGTGGTTAATGGAGTCAAATCACAAGGGAGGGAGGTTGCCAGTGGGATGCCACAGGGATCAGTCCTTTGTCCAAACCTTTTCAATATGTTCATTAGCAGCATCGGAGGTGGAATCAAAGGCAAGATATGTCTCTTTGCAGATGACACTAAGCTCTGTGTCAGGGTAGACAGTGAGGAGGGGGTTAGGGAGATGCAGAGAGACTTGAAAAGTTAGAGAGGTGGTCAAAGGTTTGGCAGTTGAAATTCAATGCCAAAAAGTGCAAGGCGATGCACACTGGGAACAATAACTCAAGCACACAGTACTGGATGGGGGTAAAGCTGTGCATGACCTATGAGAAAAGAAACATAGGGGTCATCATCGGTGACCCCCTAAAACAATCAAACCAGTGTAGTAAGGCCCACGGTAAGGAAAATATGATGCTGGGGTTTATAGGAAGGTGTACTGAGAGCAGAGGGAAAGAGGTATTACTACTGCTCTGTAGATCACTGCTAAGGCCCCACCGGTAGTACTGTGCCCGGTTCTGGAGTCCTCACCTAAGGAAAGATAAGGATAAGCTGGAGGCAGCACATCGTAGAGTGACCAGACTGATTCAGAGCCAGTAGGGTAGATCTTAGGAGGATCGGCTCGAGGCACTGAACATGTACTCGCTGGAGGCCAGCCGAGAGAGGGGAGATATGATAGAGACCTTTAAGTTCCTGAAAGGAATGAACAGGCAAACAAGGTCACATAAGTAGTGGATTATGACCATGGGGATACAAGTGGAAACTGAAGGTGGGGAAGATTCAAGGGGAAGGTGGGAAAGTTTTATTTTAAAGAAAGGGTAGAGGAGCCATGGAACAATCTGCCAGCTGATATGTTGGATGCCAGAACTGTCAATGGTTTCAGACACTGCTGGGACAGAGTGAAGGGCTTAGTGGTTGCTCATGGTGATAGCAGTATGGCAGGAAGCATGAGGGTGGATAGTGCGGGTAGAGCCCTGTATGAACAATAGGTCCCAGGTTTGTTGGAATTTATGGGCAGACTGCATGGGCCAGTGGTATTTATTTTTCTGCCATCATTGTCTATGCTTCTATGCTACTAACTTGGCATTCTACCAGCTGTTCCCGCTGCATAGGGGCATAGGCCAGGGCTGTCCCCTCTCCCTGATGCTGCTTGTAAGGAGCTACTGTCCATTACAATTTGGCATCACCCAGACTGGTCAAACAGATTGCCACACACTTTTATAAGCTGAAGACTCCAGAATGCTGTTAATGGGATCACTACTCTCCTCAGAGTTTTTCAAGAATTTGGGGGTGTATCAGGATTGAAAACCAACTGTACCAAAACAGAGGTGCTCCCTTTGAATGCCCGCAGCACTTCTGCCATGGCCACTTCCTGGGGGCTGCAATGGTCTCCTAAGGGAATCAGATACTTAGGGATATGAGTCAGGCCAGACACTGGAGAGGTAGAGTCAGATACTCTCAACCCCCTGCTGCAAAAGTTGAAGGGGGAATGTGACTGCTGGAAATCGCTGCACCATTCCTTGGCTGGGAAAACTGCAGTGGTCAGAATGATACTGGCTCCCAGGCTCATCCACTGCTTCTCACACTTGGTGATCCATATACCTTCTCAGTAATTCTCCAAGATGGAGGCCCTTGTGGGTAACTTCCTCTAGGAGGGGAATCCCACCACCGCTACAGTAGGGCAAATCTCAGAGCAAGTTGGAGAAGGGGAGGCTGGGGCCTGCCATGGTTTCACGCTTACTACATGGCTTTAAAGCGTGCCCAGACTCTGCAATGGCTTTCTCCCACCAATCCCACTAGCCACCTTTGTGGGTGGCCATCAAATGCCATTTACCTGTAACCCAAATGTATTTGTCTGACCACAGTGTGACGTGGCGCCTCTGTTGAATGCCTATTGTTTTGCAAACCTACGCTATGTAACCAAAAACACAATGTATGTCTTTATGTGACGAAGTACCTTTGGAAACGAGCCTCTGGCTCAAAGGTTGTAAACTGATTTTACAAATAAATAAATAAATAAATTTTGACCAGTCTAGGACTCCTGCTGCCCAACTGTTCTTTCCTTTTCCCTGCCATATGCAAGATTTGCCCTGTGGTGCCACCCCCAGTTGAGGCATGGAAAAAAGCTGGATACCTGGGTGTCAACCCCTCTGTTCTTATTAGCCAAGACACCCCTGTGGTTGAATCCCTTACTTAAGACTGGGAGACAACCGGTACATTGGGAGATATGGGAAAGTCGTGGCACAACATGCATCTCTGATTTATGGCTCCCAGCTACTACACACATAAACTCCTCTGAGAACCTTCAGAACTGTTTTGATCTGCCCAAGGGAGACTTCTGGAGATATCTCCAAATTTGCAATGCTATTCAGATTACTTCAAAACTTCCCATGGCCGCATCCCAGTATTCCCTTCCCCCCCTGAGATTCTCCTTTCTTGGCTCAAGGCCCCCAGGAGTTAGGTATGTTTGCTCCACAAACCCATCATCTACATGACCCCTGATCCTTCTGAACAGGCCCAGACAAAATGGTCTCAAGCATTAGGGGAAGAGATCCCAGATTCATTCTAGTCTCGACTCTGGTCCCTTATCCATAAGGCATGCCCAGACTCAAGAAGTGTACTCATTCAGAACAAACTCTTGCACATGTGGAAGTTTACACTGGCTAATCTCAAATCTTTTGGGCTCATGAGCCATGTCTGCTGGCACTGCCACTCTCCTAGGGCTGATTTGCTACATATCATCTTGAGCTGCCCTAAGCTCAGCAGCTTCTGGACTCAGTTACACAAATGCTGTTGTAGTATCCTAGACAAGGCACTTTACCTGTCAGCACAGTTAATCATCCTGGGCATACTCCCCTCCACATTGGCCCTTAAGAAGCAACATTTGCATTGGTTCATAAAGGTGAGCATTGAGGCTAAGAGACTGATACTCAGGCACTAGAGGCTGGAGGATCTGCCCACTGTTTCTCTATGGCTAACAGCTGTATTATCCCTATTTACCCAAGATAGGATGTCCCATTTCTCTAATAAATCTCCACCCTATCAGGTCCTCTGGAAGACCTTCTTAGCCACTAGATACTTTTCGATGGACCCTACCTGAGATGTATGTGGTGTGCCTTCCTTCAAGACTGGTCTGGACAAGCAGGCCCCCTCTCTATTACATCCCCCTTTCCTTTGCCCCTCTTGCTGTTGTCTTGCTCTTTTCTGTGTACATCCAGCCCCTGCAGATGATGTCCGGCACAGATTATACAGATCTAGCCTATGTGTGTCGCTGTTAGCACTGTACTATCAGCATTGAAGTATCCGGTACAGTTACCTTCTAACTGTTTGTGTATCTATGCTGTTAAGTCTGTTATACTCTGATTCATTGACTGTATTTCTGTACACCTGTATAACTGCCCTATGTTTTAAAAATGTCAAATAAAAAGAATTAACTGCAAAATAATAAATACCCATGTTTGTTTAGTTTAGTGTATTCATTTAATAGAGTGCTCCATTTCATTGTGATTCTAGGCACTGAACAGAATGCCAAGTTCTATAAAGATTAAAACGTTCAATCAAATACAAAATTAAAATTAAACATTCAATGGATGAAAAGGCTTTATTAAATAAAAAGGTTTTTAGATCCCTTTTGAAGGCACTGATCAATGGGGCCTCTCGGAGCAAATGAGGCAGTGAATACCACATAGTCAGTGCCACAAAAGAAAAAGCCCGGGTGCCTGATGACTTTAAGTGGACCCTGGGAATCACCAAGAGGCCATCACTGGCTGATCAGAGGGGACAAGATGGGCAGTAGGGCTGTAGTAGATCTTGCAGGTAACTGGGCCTCAGTCCATGTAGGGCCTTATATGTCAGCAACCCAACCTTGATGGTGATCTGCCACCTAACAGGGTGCCAGTGCAGAGAGCACAGCACAGACGTAATGTGACATGACCTTGAAAGGCCAGTCAACAGCCTGGCTGTCGCATTCTGCACTAGCTGTTGGCAGCGAAGATCAGCCCCCTATAGTCCTAGGTAAAGAGCATTGCAGTAATCAAGCTATAACATCACAAAGGCATGGACTAGTGATGGCAAATCAGCTGAGGGAATCAGGTGTCTAATCCTGGTGATGTTTCTAAAATGGTAGAAAGCAATCTGGACCATGGCCGACACCTGAAATTCAAGTATTAGGCCGCTATCCAGCACAATGCCAAGATTCCTCACCTTAACAGAGGTTAGCAGCTGGGAATCTCCGAGCCTAAGCCCGGTGACTCGACCAGCCTACACACCAGCACTTGAGTGATCATAGTTCACCACCAGTGCTTCCATCTTTTTTTTTAAACTTTATGTTTATTGTTTTATCAATAAAACATACTGTTAATTCCTGAAGCAGTACATATAGGATTATTAAATGAACAAACCGTTGAGGGCGCCACCCCTCTTAATACCTACAAATATATGGACTCGTACTACCCCTTTAAGATACATCATGAGGGGATCACAATTATTTATAACAATAAAGTATAACGATATTGCTGTGTTCACAAGCCAATGAGCAGCATGGGATATAAAAAGATTATATTAGTAAATTAACCAGCCTCTATTTCCTAAGAGGAAGACAAATATTCCCATGCACTTCACAGCTTAATTAACCTACATAGGTTTCATTCCTTAATTTAACTTCAGCTCAAATAGTTAGAAATCTCTAAGGCCACAGTTAAGAAAGACATACAGAGCCTTAACAGAAATAACCTTTTTTTTTTTATAAAATATATTTAGAACTAGACCAGATTACTACAGAATTTCCATTTCTGTATAGTCCAGCAAAAGTAGGTTGTCATGTATCCCAGGAAAATACTATAGTCATGACACTTTCAGGACTCCCTCACTAAGTTGTGACTCATAAGGTAACCCTTACCAGGTGAAATAAAATAAACAGTCCATAGATCCCCAAAACTGGTAGCGAATTATTTTGTACAAGACTGAGTCTCAGAAGAAGGGATAGAGTTAAGTAACTCAAACAAGGGGACTCGAAACTGAACCTTATTCTCACTTCCCTTCATTCAGGTATTTAAGAAATCGTCATCTTCTGATTCTGATTCATGGGATGCTTCTCGTCGTCGGGATACTGGTGCGAATCATTGGGACCACTTCTGTGCTTCCTTAGGATCGCGGAAAAGAAATGCCTGGCCCTGATGTAGAATTTACAGTCCTGCAGGGAATACCAGGCCATGCACTATATCTGCTTCTCTTAGGATTGCTTGCACTCTATCGAAGCTTTTTCTTTTTTGATGGGTTGCGTAGCTTAAATCAGGGAAAAGATGAATTAGTTGTCCCTCATAAAGTAGTGTGCGCTTCCTACAGGCCAATGCCAATATGAGATCACTTGTTCCCACACCATCCAGGACCACAATAATTGCTCTGGGAGCTTCAGGGTTGTCCTGCCTTCCTCTATAGGCCACCCGATACAACTTTTGTATTTGAATATCTTACTCAGATTGGGGCTGTTCCAATTGTTGCCCCAACCATTCTTTAATAAACAACGAAAGATGGTCTCCCTTCACTTCTTTCTGACATGCCTATTACAGGGTATCTGGAGATTCAATGACCTAGCCTGGTTCTCCAGGGACTCAACATGTGACCGGAGGTGAGTATTCTCTTTCACCAGGGAACTCGTGGCTCTCATGGCTGCCACTACTTGTTGCTTCATCTCCTTGGAGGTAGTTTGTAATAGGATCATGTCTGATTCCAGGGAGGTAACTCTAGTACCAAGATTGTCAAACTTTTCAGACAAGGTAGCCACCGATGTTATAAGTCTATTTCATTTGGGTCCGATACTTTGTAATGCTTCTGCTCCAGGATCCTCCATCAGAGATTCCGTGCGGCCTTGCACTGATCTCGTTGCAGGGGGCCCAGATACATTTTTACTCTTTACAGGATCTTGTAACACCTTATCCTTTTTTGGATTCTGCATTCTGGTTCAGCTGACTTTCCGACGTCTGTTAAGCTCTCAAGATCTACCAAATACGTTGAAGAAACAACTTTTATTTTTATACAGTTGCCATTTAGAAACTCAAGGTTAACTTCAGAGCTGCCATCTTGCTAGGGCTCCACAGCACCCCCCCCCCCCCACCAGTACTTTCATCTTGTCCGGATTTAACTTCAACCAGTTGGCACTCATCCAGTTTTGGATTTCAGCAAGGCACTAATTGAAAACCGAAACCGCGTTTGCTTCTCTAGTTTAACCTTAAATTTCCACCCCTCCATCCAAACCTGTTTGGAATCAATTACGGGAATGGGGAGATCCAAAACTTCACAGTGCTGGTGTAACCACTATAAAATATCAGAAACTTCAACCCCTTTGTTCCTGAAGAGGATGCTTATAGTTTTAATGGCAGGTCTGGACAGAGGGATGGCCATAACAGATGACTGCAGCTCAGAGTTCTGTAGCTTATCATACTTGATCCAAAATCTTTCAAGAGATTTTACTGTCTTGAAGTTATCATCAAACACAGTCTTACCAGAAACATTGTGACAAGGTTGGGTAAGACCCTATCCCATTTGTTATGCAGAGTGAGTTCAAAGCTGGGATCTACTCTGTCCTCTGCTATTCTGTCACTTGTCTTTCTCTTGCCTGTCTGATTGCACAATCAAATTTTCCTTATGATACCTAGGAATTAGCCACTCCGATGGTCCTACACTTTTCCCCTCTTTTCTCACTTCCTTCACTTGCTGTTTCTACTTTTTATTTCTCCTCTTGCTTCTCTGTGGTTAAAAAATATATGTGAATCTTTATGTGAAACTGATATCTCATGGTTTGCAAATGTATATAATTTTACTGTTGAAATTAATGCAGAAAGCTATTTGTGTTTCTTTTAAAAATGACAATCTGTAAAACAAGGGGCTAACCTTTAGCTGCATTTTGACCTCTACAAGCTTGCTTGCAGAATTATTAACAGAAACTAGCTCTGGGTCAGAATGTCTTAATTGGTAGCACCTGTGAAGAAGACTAATGTACTCTTCAGTCTGGTCACAGGAAGGTCAATGAGAAACGTCTTGTTGCATTTTGTGAAAAAACAGGAGATGAAACTTACAAGAACAGGATGCAGAGGTTAAACTGCTAAGGAAAGACATCTCATATTAAGACAGCAATGTTTTGTTTGGGGTAGGACAGAGACTGAGATTTTAGAGAGAGACACAGAGGAAGGATTTTGTCTGTACTGCCTTTGTGAAGAGCTATCCTGTACATCTTTATTTTTTATTTTATTATTGATAATAATAAAACACTACTAATAAATTTTATAACTTCTCCTGGTTTGCCTGTACTTCTTGACCTATGCTTCTATAACAGTTGGTGTCAGAGGTGAGATTTACGTCATGCATACTCTAAGCCAGGAGTTTTCTGTGTGGGTACCAAACCTGGTACCAGGGAAGCATAGTAGAAAGGTATGGATCCTACAACAGCAAGCCCAGGAAGGATCACCAGAAGAATTGCAGCCAAATTAAAAGTAAAAATAAAAGTCCAAACTGAGACTGTACAGCCAGCACCAGTGATGGAAGAAGAATAACAGGCAGGGACAGAACCTGAAAGCATGTTTGCTTTCTTCAAATGGTGGGCTATACAACAAAGAGAGACTGAGAAACAGAGAGAAAAAGAGATACAGCATCTAGAAACAAGAAAGAATAGATGCAGCAGAGAAAAGAAGAAGCAGAGATGCAGCGACAGAAGCAGTGATAGCGGGATGCCTTGAGGCCATTAAAGCTAGAGGATCTGGTGCAGGTCCAGTGGATCAACAAAACACAAACAACTTAATGTAGGTGACATTGAACTTGCAGGACTGAGTCTCTCAGATGATGTCAGGGCATGCCTGGCAGCTTTTGGAGGAGTCGCTGGAGCCTGCTGGTGGCTAGGATAGTCATGGGCAATCAGGATGGTACATTGTCTGACAGGAGAACATATGAACATATGAAAACACCAGCAGATACAGGCCTCATGATCTATTGAGTCTGCTCGATTGTGCAGCTAGCCCCTCACCTTGCAGCTGCCCAACCCACCCCTCCCTCTTCATAATTGCCCCCATCTCACCCTGCCCAATTCCTCTTAAAACAGTCTACCAAGCTACAGGCTACTACCTCTTCAGGCAGAGTATTCCACTTGTCCACCACCCTCTGTGAAATACTGTCTCCTGACTTCCCTCCTGAATATTCCCCTCTCCAGTCTCAGCTGGTGCCCCCTTGTGACCCCCCCTTCTGATCTGTAAAATCCCTTCTGTGCTAGTCTTGTTTATCCCCTTTAGGTATTTGGAGGTTTGGATCATGCCCCCCATCCCTCCTTTTCACCAGGGAATACATGTTCAGCTCACTCAGCCTCTCCTCATAGGAGTATCCCTCTAATCCCTGGATCATCTTTGTCACTCTATGCTGTATACCCTCCAACAATCTGATATCCTTCTTCACAAATGGGCACCAGAACTGTGTGCAGTATTCCAGGTGCGGCCTGACCAGTGACCTGTAGAGGGGCAGGATCACCTCCTTATTTCCAGAGAAGATATCCCTTTCTATGCACCTCAGCATTGTGTTGGCTTTTGCTGCCACCTTCCTGCACTGAGCCAAGTTGTTCATACTCCCTGTTATGAGCACCCCTAGATCTTTCCTCTCCTCTGTGCATTCCAGCGGTATCCCCATAGCTGATAGCTCCTCCCCTGGTTCTTAGCCCTGAAATGCAATACCTTGAACTTTTTGGCATTAAACCCCAACTGCCATGTCTCCAACCACTCCTGTAGTTGGTCAGGCCCTCCTGCTATCTTTGTGTCATCTGCCAAGAGATTGATCTTACTCTGGACCCTGTGGGAGATATCAGCAATGAAAATCCCAAATAACACCAGTCCCAACACTGATCCCTGCAGCACCCCACTAGTCACATCCCTCAGTGATGAGAGTTCCTCCACTACCACCACCACCACCCTTTGCTTCCTACCCTTCAGCCAATTGGTGATCAAATTTACCATCTTTGTTCCCACCCTACATATTCCAGCTTCCCTCCCAGCCTCCCATGTGGCATGGAATCAAAGGCCTTACTGAAATCCAAATACAGGACATCCACCACATGGACTTTGTCCAATTCCCTTGTCACCCAGTCATAGTACTTAATCAGGTTTGTATGGTAGGATCTTCCAGAGACAAACCCATGCTGCTGACCATCCTGAAGACCATTGTTCTCCAAAAAGGTCACCAGCCTCTCTTTTAGGATCATCTCCATCAGTTTTCCCACAATTGATGGGAGACTTACTGGTCAGTAGTTGCCTGTTTCATCCTTGGTTCACTTTTGTGAATGGGTACCACAGGAGCCATCCTCCAGTCCAGTGGTATGCATCCTGTGTCCAAGAAGGTATTGAGCAGGTCATCCAAAAGTCCTGCCAGGATCTCAGCTAGTTCCTTAAGTACCCTAGGGTGAATGACATCCAGACCCAGTGCCTTATTCCTCCTCAGTGCCCTTAATCCTTTCAGTACCCTATCCTCTGTTATCCCTGTACCAGTCACATCCTCCCCCTTCGCCCACACCTCCTCTCCAGGTAGTACCTGCCCCCATCTCCTTTGTGAACATGGAGCAGAAGTAATCATTTAGTGCCTCTGCCTGGTCCTTCCCCTTCTCCACCCAGCCCCATCTGCTTTTATCCTCGCTATCTGATCTTTGTTTTCTGTCTTTCATTGATGTATCTGAAGAAGTCCTCTTCTCTGTTCTTAATGCCCTGTGCCAGTTTTAGCTCCCTGGAAGCCTTGGCTGTTCTGACCAGCCTGGTAAACTTCCTGGACTTCTTGATATACAGCTCCTGTTGTCTTCACCTCCTGATTTCTTGAGTCTCCAAAATGCCTTTTCTTGGCCTGACCCCCTCCATGACCTCCTGCATCAGCCAGATGTTTTCTTGCCCTCTCATTCTTACTCCTTGTTTTTGTACATGTCCCAGTAGCTTCCACCAACCCTTTCTTGATAATATCCCATTTGTGGCTGGCATCCATGCATTGCCAAATACCCACCAGATGCCTGCCCACAATATCCCCATCCTTTTAAAGTCCACCTCCTTAAATTCAATCACACTGGTACTCATACCTCCTGATTCCCTGCCCATATTGAGCGTGGAAACATACTGTGTGGTGGTCACTCCCAGCCAGAGGGTCTTCCACCTCCAGAAGCCTGGCTTGCCTACAGCAGTGTGGAAGCTGCACAGTCAGAGAGCTGTGACATTGTGAAAGAGAAATCCTTAAGAGATGTGACATCTTAGAGGAGACCTACAGGCAGAGATTTTGATTCCTGAAGTGCCACTCCGTCAACAATCCTTGAGGGCTTTCACCTGACTCAGATAACTCCTCATTAAATGGCTCCAACCAGAGGGTAAAACAGTCCCACTGATCATCAAAATATTTGCAATGGAGCATTTCAATATCCATCCCACAGACGTGCAGCTTTTGGTAAATAAACACTAAACAGAAAGTGGGGAAAAGGCTGTCTCTTTGGTTGATGACTATCAGATGGCCAGACAGATACCGCACCTTGCGACACGCCAGCAACCCAGGTTTGGGAATGGACTCGGGTCATTTGGGGGTCAGCCGGGGGAGGAAAGGATTAAGTGTCTGGAAGACTGCCCTCCTTCCTCAGGGAGGGGGGGTCACACTGTGCACTGTTGACTGATACCCAGCGGTGGCTGGGTGTCAGTCCAGATGCAAGCACAAGGGGTTGGTCCACACCTAGGGTTACTGGCTCATTGGCCCAGTGCATAAGCATAAGGGTGCAGGAGAAAATGGAGGAAAAAATGGGACCTGGCAGGACCCGAGATGGCCCCAATTGATCCTGTGCAGCTGTCCCCCCTTTTGAGTCTGGATTGCTGTGTTCCATGGGGGCTTGACAGCTCTCCTTGCCCTGGCGCTGCCATGGGGGGATTTTGGGGGGAATGGGCAGGAGTGATCAGTGGAGCCGGAGGATGTAGCTGTCTGAGAGAGGGGGGGTTGTAGCCCCTATTGGGTCCATGGAGGTACAGAAAAAGGTCCAATAAATAAAAAAAAAGACAGATAATGCATCAGTGAAGTTGCAGCCAGGGAATGGTGGGACCCTATTTTTTCTGATTTGGCTTCACATCAGATGAAAACTTTGATGGGGCTGGCAAGTCTGCACCCAGAGACTTTGTTTACTGTAACTGTGATGAGCCTGGCCATGTTGCAGGAAACTGCCATGAAAGTGAGGAGGATGGCACCAGAGCAGGTTTGGCCATGGCACATTGGGGCAAGTATTTAACAGATGTCAAGATGAGGATAAGACTGTGAAAGGACTTACAGATTTGGCAAGCCAACAGACCCTGGTGCATGTTGAAGTCCTGACAAATGACTGGGCAAAAGGACCAGGTGCTGGGGTCATTTGCATCCATGGGGACACTAAATACTATCCAACTGCATAAGTGACTCTAAGCATTACTGGGGTGTCACACCAAATTAAAGTGGGGGTAATACCTAAGTTACCTGTACCTATGATTACTGGAAATGATTTTCCAGGATTTGTGAAGTTAATCACAGAGGGAATAAATCCTGCTGTGTCAGTAGCTGTGATAACAAGAGCACAGGTAAAGAAAATCTCAGATGTTGGGGACTCTTCTCCTTTTGGTGCCTTTGATTTGGACTTGTTTGAGCCCAGCTCCAAGATCCAGAAGTCCAGGAAAGAAAGAAGATGCCTGAAAAAAAAGTGGCAACAAAAGTCTGATGGATATAAGCGGTTGATAAATGAAAATGCTGAAACTAAACTGTTTGTGATTTTGTTTCTGAGCAAACTAACAATGTTGCTGTCCAAGGTTATTTTAAGCAGCGGGGTGAAACAAAAACAGCATGAATCACTGTTTAAAAATGTAATGGGTTACTGTACAGAGTTTGGGTTAATCCCCAGATGCAGGAAGAGATAGAGCAATTAGTCATACCAAAGAAGCATAGAACTGAGTAGTTATAGATAGCACAGGACAGTCCTATGACTGGTCACTCAGGGAGGGATTGCACCCTTGCCACATGGCTGTACAGATTTTGCTGGCCTGGGATTCATGAGGATGTTGCTACCTGTGGCAGTTCTTGTGCTAAATGTCAGAAAGTAGCTTCAATGACTGGAGGAGGCAGGATGCCCCTCATGTCCCTACCCTCAAGAGATGTGCCTTTTGAAAGAATTGCAATGGATGTGGTTGGCCCCTTAGACAAAACTAAAAAGGGTAATTGATTCATTTGGTAGTATGTAGCTATGCTACTCGATACTCAGAGGCAATTCCAGTGCATACTGTCATAGACCCAAAAGTGGCAAGAGGTGCCATGTACTGTAGGTTGGTGTTCTCTATCTCACCAGGGGTTGCTGGCAGATTCCACTGACTGAAGAGTCCAGAGACAGAACTGCTTTTCTCCTCCAGTTGGATTCTATCAGTTCACCACCATGCCATTTAGTTTGCACAGTGCACCCACTATATTCCAGCAGTACACTGATGTAATTCTAGCCTCTCACACTGGTTATTGTGCTGCTTACCTGGATGATATTGTGGTGTACAGTCCAGACTAAAGAAAAGCTACTTGGAACACCTACAAGCAGTTATCCAGTCTATCAAAAATGCATGTCTGACCACTAATCCTACCAAGTGCGAATTAGGCATGCAGGAAACCAGATATTTGGGTTATATTTCAGGAAATGGAGAAGAAAATCCAGCGATATCAAGACAGCTGACAGTACTGTCCAGAAAACAAACATGGCAGATCATTTTAGGTCTGGCTGGTTACTACCAGAGATATGTTCCCAACTTTGCCGATTTAGCTACTCCCCTCACTGAACTCATGAAAAAACGGTACCCAGTTAAAGTGAAATGGTCCTCAGAGCATTATGAAGCTTTTCAGGCCATCAAGGCTGCATTATGTTCAGCCCCTGTTTTAAGAAGTCCAGACTTTGGGAAACAATTTCTGTTACAGAAAGATGCATTAAAGGTTGGCCTATGTGCACCTCTGAGTCAGACTATAGATGGAAAGGAACATCACATTCATTCTGTATATCAGTAGGAAACTGCACAACATAGAGAAAAAGTACTCCATTATTGTAAAAGAATGCCTTGCTGTGAAATGGGCGATGGAGTCCCTTAAGTTTTATTTGCTAGGAGCTGACTTATAACAGATCATAATCCTCTTTGTCGGCATTCTCAAATAAAGGATAAAAATTCCAGAATAACAAGGTGGTACCTGGCACTACAGCCATTTTTAAATACAAAATGATGCACACATCTGGAAAAGAGAAGGTCATTGCTGATTTTCTGTCAAGATATGGTTCAGGAATTGAGAATTCAGAAATTTGAAAACAACGTGTGTGCCTAACTGAAATGTTTGCTTTAATAGATGTCATAGAAAAAGAGATGTTGTATATGCACAGAACTGTAAATGTTATAAGGTAATGTTAAAAGAAAAATAAGAGAAGGCTTTGGAAACCTGTTTTAAAAAACAGGTTCCCTCTTAAAAGGGCGGTATGTAACAGAGTTGGGTAAGACTCCATCCCATTTGTTATGCAGAGAGAATTCAAAGCAAGGATCTAGTCTGTCCTCTCCTATTCTGTCACTGGTCTATCTTTTGCCTGTCTGATTGCATAATCAAATTTTCCTTGTGGCACCTAGGAATTGGCCACTCCAACGGTCCAAAAGTTTCCCACAATTTTCTCCCTTCCTTTACCTGCTGTTTCTATTTTTAATTTCTTCCCTTGCTTCTCTGTGGTTAAAACATACTGTATATGTAAATCTTTATGTGGAACTGAAATCTCTTGGTTTGCAAATGTATGTAATTATACTATTGAAATTAATGAAGAAAAATTTTTGGTTTCTATTAAAAATCGCAATCTGTAATACAAGGGGTTAACCTTGAGATGCATTTTGACCTCAGCAAGCTTGTTTGCAGAATTATTAACAGAAAACTAGCTCTAGAACAGGATGTGTTACTTGATTGCACCTGTGAAGAAGACTAATGTACTCTTCAGGCTGGTCAAAGTAAGGTTAATGAAAAAAATATTGTTGCATTTTGTGAAAAACAGAACATGAAACTTACAAGAACAGGATGCAGAGGTTAAACTACCAGGCAAATACGTCTCATATAAAGAGAGCAATATTTTGTTAAGGGTGAGAGAGAGATTGAGATTTTAGACAGAGACTCAGAGGAATGAAAATTGCCCAAGTTGTTACCTTGTAGGCTTCATCTTGTATGTCCAGTTAACTTACATTGCTGTTTTTACAAGACAAATTACCCTGTTGAACTTTAATGTCAAGCCTTTCAGATTCCATTTTCATTGTCCGATAGCTCCATTGTCTGTACCAGACCAGGCTCTACCTGGGCTAGCACTGTTCATGTTTTTCCATTAAAATGTGCCATAGACCAGGCTGTACTTGAGCTAGTACTGTTCATGTTCTTTAAATGTAATGTGATCCTTTATTGGCATGGAACCTTTGGAAAAAAGCACTTGTGCTCAAAGGTGTTATCCGAAAATCTAATAAATAAGGATTTTAGCTTGCACTGCTTTTGTGAAGAGCTATCCTGTACATCTTTATTTTTTTATTTTATTGTTATTGATAATAATAAAATGCTACTTGCAAATGTTAGAACTTCTCCTGATTTGCCTGTGCTTCCTAACATATGCCACTATGACACACATGTGTGACAGCATACAGCGCATAGGAAAAAAAAACACAGAATTCTTAAGAAAGTTATACTAAGGTCCATACTAAGTTGAAAGGAGCAGAGAAGGTGGTGTGCCCATGTGCGCTCCTACCACATTATCCATAATAGGTCAAGATGTTTCCTTCTGTGATATACTTGTCTAGTCTTTTTTAAAACTGTTTCTTGTCTTTACTAATGATTATTTCAACAGGTAGTTTGTTCCATGGGTTAATCACTCTCTGTGTCAAAAATGATTTTCTTTTATTTGTTGTGAATCTCTTTGGTTTCAGTTGTAAGGGATGTCCCCTAGTGACTAAATTATCGTTTTTAAATTCAAACTGTAATTCTTTCAACAGATAGTTGTCTTGCAAGATGTCATAACATAAAAGAAGATCCCCTTGTATTCTTCTAGTGCCCAATGACATTAGGTTTAGCTTTTGCAATTGTTGATTATATGATAAAGTCATTATGTTATGTATCATTTAGTTATTTGTCTTTGTGTTTTCTAACCTTTCAAGTGTACCCTTAGTTGCAACTCCCATGCTTGGCAACCATAATCGAGTAGTGGTCTAACATAGGATCTATATAGGGCATTATCACTCTTTCATCTCTACTTCTAAAATATATTTTTATTTACTGTCCATAGTATTTTTTAGCCTTGTCTATCTGTGAGTTACAGTGTGTGTCATAAAATAATTTATCAGTTATTGTTATTCCTTATGGATAACATATTCCCTGTATAGAGACCAATTGCAAATCCCACTGTACTTTAAACAAATGACATTTCACCATTTTGCAGGTTCACTTGGGAGGAAAATAAATCAGCCATGGTAAATTGCCTCTTAGACTGTTCATGGTGTATAGTATAAGTACTGGAATGTTCAGGAGAGAAAAGTTCAGTTGCAGAATGTGGGTCATCGTCCTTCTACTGTTGGGTCAGCTTCCTCAGGTGCTTGTGGAAAGAAGCTTAGGGACACAGAGGAAAAGTCAATATTACTAGACAAAAGCAAAACAGCAACATTACTGGGGCCATTAGAGTCTGGCAAGCTGTTATCTCTATCAGAGCTGTGCACACAAACATCATCCCCCACCCCAGACTTCTCCAGCACACATGCTGTAGTATGAGGAGGTGCAGTAGGAGATGAGGGAACAGAATCAGCTTCTTGTGTAGATCCAGGGTTACACACAGACATAACCAGATGAGGGTTTCTTACAATTTTTTCCAAAGGTCCTTCTTTTTTCTGCACTGAGTCAGGATTATGAGAATTTGATGTGGAAGCAGGGAACCAGGAAATGCCATTAAGAGCATTAACCCATCCGAACACAAGTAAGGCTGTCTGCATGGACCAGGACTCAGAAGGGGAACAGGCTTTGGTGCAGACTACTCTGAGTACCGTCATCTTAGGCTGAGCTAGCATCTCATTTGTATCATTCCAGATGAAGACAGTGTCCCTTTGGATGCCGTCGACTCCTCTCCATCAGGCTGCCAAAAGCTAAATGAGTTTTGCAGCATTTGCAAAGAGTTCCCAGCCTTTCTAACTTTCTTCTGCCTCAAAGGCTGTTTTTTTCATTTCCTGCAGTATTGTCCCAGCTTGCAAGCTTGGAGTGATTGGGTGAAGAAGGGAATCTGATGTAGACAGAGTTGTCTTCACAGATTCAGCAGGGTTATTTTTGGCAGCAGGTCCTGTACAAACAGGGGTGTCCCTTGGAGTCTCTTCCAGCAGCTTCTCTCTGACAACATCAGGTGGCAGCAACCCTTTTAATGTAGAGCTGTAAAGCAGAGACTTTGAAAATAGCTGAGCTGATAAGTTACTACTTAAAACAGGCCGGGGCTCCTTGTTACAGGTCTGAATTTTGTTCAATGTTAGTCTCTGTTGACAAGCCTGAAATTTTGCTTCTTCTTCCACCACTAAGGCAAGCAAGTGCCATGTTCTATCTTCCAGGGTATTTTTAAGCTTCTCCTCTTCCTCTTCTATACTGTTTCTTTGTACTGATACCCCATGACCAGAAATGACAGGGCAAGCCGGCTCCATGTCTGAAACTTCCATATCTGATACAATATCTGTTGTAGCCAGTGTCACACTAGCAGAGACCTTTGGAGAAGAAAGTGTAGGAGGGGGCTCATCCCTATATACCCACAGCAACAAAACTGTCAGTGTGCCTCATCAGCTGTTTTGGCAGTTTGACAAAATGATCATGTTCTCCTGCTGGAGAGTACAGGAGTCTCCTGGTGTCATGGCCAACTTTCCCATAAAAAAGGTCCATAACTCCCCAACCCAGATGCACCTGAAACAAGCTGCCATATCTTAATGTGCCATTACCGGTACAAAATCACAAATAAATCAATCAATCAATAAATAAGTATATTATAAACATACTTACCAGTTCAACTCTGCCGAAAGCACCAACTCCAAGTGTAACCACTTCTCCCCTTTGTAGCCCGTGCTTATAGCAAACTGGTACAAGCTCTTCTACACTCTTCGGGGCATAGACTTCAATCCCATTTTGTTGAAAAACTCCTCTGTACAAAAAGAAAGGCACAGATACTCTGTAACAATGTTGGCAAGCAGGAAGTACCCTAGCACTGCTCATCTTTGTGGGTGCAGGCAGCAAACACTCACAAGCACAAATGAAAGAAGCTTTGCACACCAAAGATACTTGCTATAAAAAATGTATTTATTAAAGTGGTTTTGGTAGAGTGGAACTGGGACCTCATAGTTCCTGGGTATAAACTGTATAGAAATGGTAGATGCATGGGGAGTGGCCCTGTACATGAAAGAATAGATAATTTGTACCAGAGAGGAAGTGGCAGAGGGTAAGACCAAAGCATTGTGGGTACAGGTACAATCCACTAGGGGGAGGAAACTAAGGATGGCGGTGGTCTATGGGCCACCTTCTGAGGAAGAGGAGTTAGACAGGTTACTAGGGTCTCAGATCACAGAAATGGACAGAAAGGGGGAAGTAGTAATAATGGGGGATTTCAATCTACCTGGTGTGGACTGGAAAATTCCAGCTACCTCCTACACTAGGGAGTAAGTTCTGCTGGAGGTATTTCAGGGAGGTTTCTTGACCCAGGGTCCATAGAACCCACTAGGGAGAGGGCTGCACTGGATCTGGTCCTGTCCAACTGTGAGCACGTTCAGGAAGTGAAAGTGGAAGCACGCACCTGTAGGTAGTGACTGTCACAAATGTGCTCCACAGGTCAGGCCCTTGGCTCCCACAGTGCCAACCTCAAAGTGCAATATTGTGAACAGGAGACAAACAGGGTAGCACTCCTGTCTGTTTTGGGTCTGAATCACCTACTAGCCTTGAGTCTTGAGGGTCAAATATGAACCTTATGCTAGCACACCCTGTTAACCAGCTCAAATATGTACCCTCTTCAGGAATGCAGTACAATCCTTCACCCAGTGGCACCTAGCCAGGTTCCCAAAATGTTCCTTTACAACTCAATATGAGACTTGGGTATATTCTTACCTTTAGCAATATTAGTAACACATTCAAGCCCTTAACAGCTGTCAGAATTAAACACTGATTCAGCATTCACATGCAAAAGAAAACTGAGAAGACACATGCAGTATTTCAAGGAAAATATTGGTTACTAAAAATTATAAATTAGGTAAAATATCAAACACAGAACAAATGCATTAATAACTTACAGTCAATGAAATAATTGGAATTTACAGAACACAGACACCTACCAAAATACTTAAAAGTTCTTGCTTAGCTAGATGTTACCCAAATGCCTTGTCTTGAGTCCAGAGTTAAAAAACAATGTTTTCCTCAGATGTCTGACCATTTCAAAATCCATCTCTCCACCCCTTGGTGAGGTCACAGTTACATCCTTCTATAATTTAACTTCTTAGCATAAATATCCACAAGGATGTATGTTATTACTGTGAAAATCAGCAACTAGCAATTTCCCACAATATGTGTCTCTTTGATCAACTATTTCTCTTTGATCTGTCTGCTGGTTTCCTGCTTTGCAAGAATGATCTTAGGTTTATGACTGATAATAAGGTTCTGTGACCAAATGGTCTCTTCCTGTAGGAATCATAACATTTTATGAGGTCCTATCTCCTGGCAGATGGCCAGAGCCCTCTGTTAAACAGAACAGGAAACCTTTGATTCAGTTTTCCCTTAGCCAGCTTTTCTAACAGTCAGCTGCTTCAACACTATCACCTCTGAGGTCAAAGGTCAATTATCACTGCTAGGCTGTTTTCTTGACTAAGCAGACCTTCACATACCATATATTTATATTACAAATATTATACAATAATAATATTAGAGGGTTTATCACATTACACTCCTCCCTCCTTAGACTGAATTTGGAGGATCTATTCCTGCACGGGATGAGTTCCCCAAATTCAGTTCATATCTCAAACCAACAGGATAAACCATCAGCATTCTTGCTTGTTCACTGCCCTGGCCTCATATATGACAGTCATGTCATACCCTTACAAGGCAAGGCTCCATCTTAATAGCCTACCATTCATTTTACCCATTTGTGCCAGCCAAACCAGGGGGTTGTGTAAGTTTGTACCTCAAAATGCTACCCATATAGGTATGGCTCTAACTTCTTTAGTGCCCACACCATGGCAAGACACTCTTTTTCCAGAGTAGAGTAAGCCTGCTTCCTGGGAAGTAACTTTTTACTGAGGTACACTATGGGGTGATCTTTCCCTTGGTTGGATATCTGACTCAGCACTGCCCCAATACCCACATCTGAGGTGTCAGTCTGGACTACAAAGGGTCTGTTGTAGTCTGGACTTGTCAGTACAGGAGCACTGCACAGAGCCTCCTTCAGTCTGGTAAAGGCTTGTTCACAGGCTGATTGCCAGGTAATTTTCTTAGGCATCCTTTTCTTTAACAGGCCAAATACCGGAGCAGCCAGGGCACTGTAACTTAGTACAAATTTCCTATAGTACCCTGCTGTCCCCAGAAAACTCCTGACCTGCTTCTGTGTTTTTGGTCTGGGCCATGCCTTGATTGCCTCTATTTTCACTTGGTTAGGACGGAGCTGTCTCTAGCCTACAACGTGCCCAAGGTATGCCACCTCAGCCATGGCCACCTGGCACTTCTCAGCTTTTGCAGTGAGTCCAGCCCTCTGTATCCTGCCCAGCACTTCCCTACAGTGGGTCAGGTGTTCTTCCTAGCTGGCACTAAAGATGGCAATGTCATCCAGGCACACCTCAGCGTACTCCTCAGCACCATTTACCCATTATACCCATTAGCGCCATATGGCATCAGAACCATCCATTGCTTAACCTGACCTAAAATGGTGGCATCAGATAGAATTAATTAACACCTGGTTCACCAACCTCTGGAAAGTGGTTTGGGTGTTCTTCATTCCGAAAGGCATTACTTCAAATTCGAATAACCCTATCAGAGTGATGAAGGCCAACCTCTCCCTAGCTCTGGCAGTTAACTCTAACTGCCAATACCCCTTTGTCAGGTCAATAGTTGTAAGGTATGTTGCCCCTCCCAATTTGTCTAGGAGTTCATCCATCCATGGCATTGGGTAGGCAACAGATTTTGTGACTGCACTGAGTCCACGATAGTCCACACAAAAATAAGTAGAGCCATCTGTCTTGGGAATAAGGACTACGAGGCGAGGCCCAGGGGCTGTGGGATTTCTGGATGACCCCAAATCCAGCATTTCTTCCACCTCCCTCCTAATGTTCTTTTGGACAGCCTCTGATACCAGATATGCTGTCTGCCATATGGGTGCCTGTGTCTCTGTCTGCACATCGTGCATTGCTAAGGGAGTTAGTCCAGGCTTGGTGCTAAATAGTGGGGCAAAGTCTGCTAAAACCTCCCTTATGTCCTGGATCTGGTCCAGGGTCAACTGGGGTGACATTTTAATTGCCTCCGCAGAGGACTCCCACTTGCTTTCTTCCAGCAAGTCCAGAAGGGGGTCTCCTTCATCTGTTTCCTCCCCCAGGACTACACACTGCAAACACCATGTCAACCCTATTAGCATATGACTTCATCGTGTTGACATGGTACATTCTTTGTGTATGGCTCCTGTCAGGTAACTGTATAATATAGTTTATGTCATTTACCTGTCTGACTGCTTTGTACAGTCCTGCCCATTTGGCCTGCAGCTTATCTTTTTGGACTGGGATTAGGACTATGACTTCCTGACCCACACTGTATGAGCAAGCTCTGGCTCTGCAGTCATACCACACCTTTTGTTTTTCTTGGGCAGCTGCCAGGTTGCTCTCAGCTGTCCCCATAAGCTCCTTCAGACTTTCCCTAAACCTAAGGACATAATCAACTATGGAAGTTCCCTGGGTGGTGTGCTTGCCTTCCCAGTCCTCTTGGATCAAGTCTAGGGGCCCACGTACCCAGTGTCCATATATGAGCTTGAAGGGGGAAAACTCTGCCAACTCTTGGGGCACCTCCCTGTATGCAAACAACAGGTGGGGAAGGTATTTCTGCCAGTCCCTCCCATGCTGTTCAGCAAATGCTTGGATCATTGACTTAAGGGTACCATTAATTCTTACCACCAGCCCATTAGCTTGTGGATGATAAGGTATCGTGCATCTCTGCACCACCCCACACTTCTCCCACAAACATTTAATCAGGTCCGACATGAAGGAACCCCCTCAATTGGTGACAGCCTTCTGTGGAAACCCAATACAGGATAAAATACAAAGTAAGGCATCTGCCACTTTGTCTGTCCTCAGTGAGAATAGGCCAACTGCCTCTGGGTAACGGGTGGCATAATCCACCATCATTAGGATGAACTTCTTCCCAGAGGAATTGGGTGTATTTAAAGGCCCCACAATATCCATTCCCACCCTCTGGAATGGCTCCTCCACTATAGGTAAAGGAATTAGGCTGGCTCGGGTTTTCTTACCTGCCTTCTCTATTTCTTGGCACCGGTGACAAGACCTGCAATACTCCTTCACCTGCTGGGTGAAGTTGGGCCAATAGTAATTCTGGGACAATGGCTGTGAGTGTGCCCAATTCCCAGATGCCCAGACATGGGAATATCATGTGCAATCTTGAGCAGCTGATCACGGTACCCCTGGGGAACAACAAACTGCCTGCCCATCACCCCTTCCTCTGTCTTAACATCCTGCATATACATCAGTCCATTGTCCTAATAAACTTTATGTTTCCTGTCACCTAGCTGTGCTCTGTCAGAGTCTGCCCAAGCCCTCTGCCTCTCCAAACTAGGGTCATTTTTCTGAGCAGCTACAAAATCTTTACACATTCCCAAAACATGGGACAGGTACCCTTCAGTTTCTATACTAGGGTCCCTAGCTCTAGTTTTAGAGCATTTAGGATCATTGCCATCCATAACCCTCTGACTATGGGTCACACCTTCCTCCTCAGAGTAACCCCCCATAGCTGTTCTGTTAACTGCTACCTGGGAATTTCTACCCCTTTTCATTATCCTTCATATCAGAAGATGCAGGATGGGGAACAAGCTTCCCAGTGTTTTCAACAGGGGCTTCTTTGGGGTCCAGGGAACTACAAGGTTTAAATGCTTCTTTGGCAAGCATTTAAACTAGCCAAAGGGGGAGGCACTGAAAAGGAGAAGGGAAATCCTAGCCCCCCCAAAAAATCAGGGTAGTTAGTGAGGTAAACACCAAAATAGAGCAGTAGATAGGGAGAAGGGTAGGGGTAAATGGAGAAAAAGACAAAGGCAGTAAGGACAGGCATGGCACAAAAAGAAATAAAGCCATATAAAAATGGAGGGTAATGAGTACCAATGTCCATAGTCTAAGCAAAAAGTTCCCCAAAATGGTTGCCTTGATGGAAGAGGGATGCCTGGATATTGTGGCAGACACAGGAACATAGTACACAGAGAACCATGACTGGGATGTCAACATACCAGGGTACACAATCTATAGGAGGGACAGGGAGAAAAGAAAAGGAGGAGGAGCAGCTCTCTATGTAAGGGATGGGATCAAAGCAACAGAACTAAAGAGTAAACAGGGAGGAGAGAAGGCACTGTTGGTCACCCTGGAGACTGGAAATGGCACCACAATCCACACAGGGGTTGTATACAGACCCCCCATCTCAGGGAGGAAATGGACAAGAAAATGATAGAAGATATCCTTAGAATGGCAGAGAAAGGAGAGATATTGCTGATGGGGGACCTGCATATGCCAGATGTTAATTGGAGCACCTTTGCTGCAGCCACATCCAAGAGCAGGGCCATTCCCAATGCCCTACAGGAGGCATGCCTCAGACAGCTAGTTTTGGAACCAACTCAGGAGGAAGCAATCTTAGACCTGGTACTCTCAAATGGGGATGGAGAGAGGATCTCTGATCTTGAAGTGGGTAGCCATCTGGGAACAAGAAACCACCAAACAGTGTGGTTCACGATCAACTTAGCTGTAGAGTCAAGCCATACAAAAGTGAAGGTACCGAACTTCAGGAGGGCTGATTTTGTCAAAATGGGAGATTGCCTCAGAAAAGCACTAGCAAACAGGCAAGAAGGTTGGGGGTAGCACCAATGGGGAAACAACAAAACCGCCATCACAGAGGCAACAAGCTTTTGTGTGAAGCAAATGAATCAAAGAGAAAAAAAACCACTATGGTTCTCAAAAGAAGTTGCGGGGTAGGTTAGGGAGAAAAAGATAGCATTCAGGAAGTATAAGGAAACACAGAAGAAGCAGGACAGACAACTGTACCAGTTAAAGCAGAAGAAAGTGGGGAAGGCATCAGAATAGCAAAGGCCCAAACCAAGGAAAAGATAGCCAACTCAGTTAAGAAGGGGGATACAACCTTTTATAGGTACATTAGGGAACAAAGAAAGACTAAGGCAGATATACTAAGGCTGAATAAAGAGGAAGGTGGTTGGGCAGAGAGCGACAGTGAAAAAGCAGGGATACTGAACAAATATTTCTGCTCAGTATTCACAATAGAAGAGCAGGGGGAGATCCCTAATTCAGTCAATAAAAGCAATCTGGATGGGGGGGGGGTTGATATTAGTCCTTTCACAGAAGAAAGGGTTCTGAAAGAACTCTTGAAACTGAAGGTGGATAAAGCAATGGGGCCTTATGGGATTCACCCCAGAATTCTGAAAGAACTAGTAAACATAGAAACATAGAATCTGACGGCAGATAAGGACCGCTTGTTCCACCTAGTCTGCCCACTTCCCTGCCTAACAGATAAGCTGCAGATCCTAGTTGACCATTCAGGACCTCCGTTAAGCTGATGTCAGTGAGTTGAGGGATGGGTAAGTAATTAAAATACTTATATTGAATGGGAAAAAGGCTAAATTTACAAGGGACACAGACTAAGGAAAAAATTGGACAATTGCCAACAAACAGACCAAGCAATACACTAGAATTTTTAAATAAACTGTGCATGTGCCCTAATTAACAATTAACTGTATATTAAATTAAGAAACATGTTTTATAGTCCCTTTTTATGTGTCTGTAAGGCAGTGGTATAGCTAGAAAAATAGAATTTGGCAGCTAACCCCTTCAGTGTCTATTTACTGCTCCCTCCCCCATAGTGGACATGGGCATACGTGTTACCCTGACCCATTGTACATGCCATATTATACTTCAGGAACTATATAGTTTTATGCATTTAACACTATTTGTAATTCAAACAGAGCACAACATTCTGTAGGGGTGGATATCAGACAGCAGGGGTAGTCATGCCAGCCCATTGACTCAGCGGTAGGATTCCCGCTTGTGACTCCAGCAACCTGGGTTCAGAAATGGACCCGGGATGCTGGAGGGCTGGCCGAGGAGAAGGATAGAGCATCCTAAGGACTGCTCTCCTTCTCCAGGGGAAGGGTGGGGAGTGTGATCAGTGCTCAATGAACCGCTGGCAGAGGCCGGAGTTTGTGCAAGCTATCGGCACCAAGAACAACCAGGGGGTGGGGCAGACGCAGGACATCATTGCTTGTCCCCACTCTCCAAGAAAACCAGGAAAAAGAGCAGCTGCTGGCCACCCAAAATGAAGCCCACCACAGCTTCAATTAGCCTCCAGGCCGGCCCTCTGACCTATCCCAATGTCTGTGGCACTGGGGAGTCTAGTGCTGCAACCCCACCCTGGGGGTAAGCCAGGGGGTATCGGAGGGTCGTGGCCATTGTGGAGTTGAAAGTCGTGGTCCATGACTGGGCTGAAGTACTGGGCAGCTGGTGACAGGGGAGGAAAAAATAGAAAATTAAAAAAAAAAAGACAGCAGGGTAGTCAAAAGCAGGGAGCAGGGCCCAAAATGCTGCCCACTGTCCAATCAATTTGAAAGCCATGGCCTACTTGAAGTATGCCTTCCTACATCCATGGTAAGAGGCTGCCCTATATAAATATTTATAAAATGGGTAGGAACAAATGAGTAACGATCAGGTTCCCTGATTGGATAAAACACACCACATGACTGTGCATTATCCCACAGTGAACACACTCCCCTCACTACAACCACACACATGCACTACCTTCTATCCCTAAGAACCTTCTCACTAGGAGTGAGATCACTCCACACTTGGCACACACAGGCTCCCACAACCAAGTAAATCATTCTATGTAGCTGTTCCACACTGCTGATAGTTATCTGGTTAATCCTGCCATGATTTTGATAGGCAAAAAGCGATAAAAAATACTTAGCTGGTCGATTCTGCCATTTTTACACTGTTTGTGGTGTAATGACTTTGACTTTTGCCTTCCAGTGTAGCGTGACCAAGCAGTGTTCATTGTTGTAAGAAAATGCTGCCAAAGGATTACAATGATAAATATTTTGTTTAAAAGCATGTAAAGTGTGAGGTTTTAAGCTGAGTTTAGTTATTTTATGCAAAAAAAAAAGCTCCTGGGTGTGTAGCGAGGACAGCATGTAAGTCAATAGCTTCAGAAGAGAAGACACAAGTGAATACTTGTGTGTATTATTCTAAAGCCACTGACTCACTCACTCTCCTCGCTGCACACCTGGTGGCTTTTCTTTTCAAAAGTAACTAAACTTACCTCAAAAACCACACACCATACATGCTTTTGAACAAAATATCCATCATTGTAAATCTTTGGCAGCATTTGCTTACCACAATGAACACTGCTCAGTCATGCTATACTGGAAGATGAAAGTCAAAGTCATTATACCACAAACAGTATAAAAATAGCAGGCTCAACCAGATACATTTTTTTAATCACTTTTTACCCATCAGCATCATGGTAGGATCAACCAGATACCTAAATAAAATTGTAATATCTGCCAGACAAGGACTACTTTTTGCCTCTCCCCCCAAAAAAATAATTTCTAGCCATTTTATAAGATTGGTAATTCATTACAGAGTGTGCAGTTGTGCTCTGATATACGCATGCCTTGGGTGGCTGAATGTACTCAGTCTCTGGCCTTGTGCATCACAACATACACCTAGGTGTGTATATATCAGAGCACAGCTGTACACCTTGTAGTGGATTATCTGTTGAATATGGTGTGTGTGTGTGTGTGTGTGTATATATGTATATATTTATATATGTGTGTGTGTGTGTGTGTGTGTGTGTGTGTATATATATATATATATATATATATATATATTTATGCAATAGGCATGGCCATAAATACTATGTGATAAATCTGAGCTACTATGAGATAAATTCAAAATTTTACAATAGTTAATGTCTTCCCCTTTTTCCCATAGGGAAACGGTGGCATAATTTGCCCTTATACAAGAGTGTGTATAACGGCAAGCCACGCAATGCCGTGCAATGCCGGGCAATCGCGCAATGCCACGCAAACAGTGCAAATCACCATTAATTATAAAAAATAAAATATGGGGTGTTGTGTGTAAACTGAAGTTTACACACACCCTTGTGGTAAGATGCTTGCACAAACCCCTCGAGCTTCGCTCTCGGGGTTTATGTAGCATCTTACCCCTCGGGTGTGTATAAACTTCTCATTACACATACCACCCATGCATTATTCTCTATTTTATTCACATAGTAGATGCATCATCACAGATTTATATACATAGTAGATATGTTACAATCACTCCAGAACTCATTTACAATGTTCAGCCTCAGTACCAGTACTAACTATATTCAAATGCAACTAACTTTAAAATGAAAAAAGATAGCATAGTGAAGTGAGCATGAAAGTTGTGCAGCACAAAATTATCTACAAAATGAGTGGTATCTCAATCCTAGATACCTTATAGATGTTTTATAATTAGCAAAAAAAAAGCAGAAAATGCAATTGTTTGTTCACTTTTTTGACAAACATATGCAAAAAAAGATAATCAAAAGCAAATGTCCCTGCACTGACAGAAAGCATCTCTATTGCTTAAATGAAATATATAATGGTGAGCTGTCAGATTATCTACACTCGTGCTGTTTGATCTCGGACATCTCACTCGTGGCTTATGCCACTCGTGAGGTTACCTGAGGTCAAACAGCACTTGTGTAGATAAATCATTTATCTGACAGCTCACCATTGTATATTCCATATATATATATATATATATATATATATATATAGTAAGTGTGGTATACAAGGAATAAATCTATTGGGCTAACCTGATCATTAAGGCATGAGCCAAAGGGCAAGTGGCTTTATGTTCTGGTTAGTCCCCTCAAAGTTTTGTTTCTTATATTGCCACAGTAGTTCCAGTATATTAGGGTTGCATTGGGTTTCATTTGAAAAGTCCATTTACAGAACCTTATATCATCGCTGTCTTAGACTGTAGGACTGCAAAATTCAGTATGCACCTTCTCAGTCCTAGGGTCTTTTTACCCTCCTAATTGTTTGAAAATCAGTTTTGTACTTTTATAGATACAAAGGGTTGAAATTACATATGTTTGCCCGATTTGGCACCTTCGTTTTTGTGCTCTGATAGTTAAAAAATGGCTAACAGTTAAACTGTGAAAATTACAAGTTTTGGAGGTGTCTATTGGAAAAAGGCCATTTTGAAAGGTTTGTTAAAAAAATAATAACCATTTAAATAATTGCACTTTAGTGGTTGTAAATCCACATTAAAAATCTTTTATTTATTTAAACATTGGTAACCAGAGAGACACATAGAGCCAAGGCTTGTTTTCAGGTGTGACCCGGAAGAAAAATCACAGTGTAAAATAGCTATGACTACACATACACTTTTAGCTGTGTTAAAGTGCTACACAAAGAAAAACTTTAAGTGAATATAACTTTTTAAAAATGTTACAGTAGATGGTACGAGTTATGTGTTTATGAGGGAGGGGTAGTATATGGTACACAATGTAGTTCGTTGTTTAAGTAAACTAATAATAAACAAAAATAATGTCAGAGTAATGCTTTACCATTTTTTTACAAAATCTACTCAAAAATACAAATATTTTTAAGATTTGAAGTACAATTTTTTTTCTATTTTGTGTGCACTTTGACAAGTATTCAGAATGTTACAAAATCTACTCAAAATATACATAGTTTTACAGCTGCAGTGGATGGAGCCTGCAGCCATCTTGCTGAAGCTGAGAGAATGGGATACCAAAGAGCACAGGTTTTGGAGCTGCATTACACTTATGCAACTCCCAAAGCACTCCACTCATTCCATATAATTCAATGGCAATACTCCCCGCCACGGGCACACTACTTTTCCTGCCATTTCTGGTTTTGCTCTGAGGTCACGACGGAACACTGCACCATCTGCCATGTCCAAGATGGCCACCGAACTGTATTGGGCATGTGAAGCTACTCATGCATGTGCAATACAGGTCAGCAGCCATTTTGGACACAGTGGAATGTGTCATGTTCCACTGTGACCTCTGCGAGCTTGGCTTTAGCCCTATTGGCTCTGGCCAGAGTTTGTTATGATTTGCGTAAGATTGTTTTTCTACTTTGTTTGCAGCTGGAAAAGTGTTACTAATTTTACAAAATCTACTCAAACTATGAACTTGTTTAAGACTTGCAGTAGGATAGTTTTCCTACTTTTGTGTGCTTTTTGAAAAGTGTTCATAGTTTTACAAAATCTACTCTAAATATAAACATTTTTAAGATTTACAGCAGAATGGTTTCCCTACTTTGTGTGCACTTTGAAAAGTGTTTGTAATTTTACAAAATCTACTCAAAATATGAATATTTTTAAGATTTGCAGCAGGATGGTTTTCCTACTCTGCGTGCACAATGAAAAGTTTTCATAATTAAAAAAAATACACAAAATACAAATATTTTTAAGATTTGCAGTAGTATGATTTTCCTACTTTGTATAAACTTTGAAAAGTGTAATTTTACAAAATTTACTTAAATATGAATATTTTTAAGATTTGCAGTAGGATGGTTTTCCTACTCTGCGTGCACATTGAAAAGTTTTGATAATTAAAAAAACTACACAAAATACAAATATTTTTAAGATTTGCAGTAGGATGGTTTTCCTACTTTGCGCACACCTTGAAAAGTGTTTGCAAGGGATGCTACAGTGGAAGAGAGATGGTGAATGAATGTAGGCTTCTGATAATGCATATCAGTCAGTCACCGCACTGCTATTATTTTATTAAAAAGAGGAGGAAAAGAGAAAATTGTTTAACCAAGAAAAATACACTAAGCCAGAGCTTGTCTCCAGGTGTGACCTGGGAGCACAAGGAAGTTAAGTGACTTGCTTAGAGTCACACAGTATGCAAGTAGGGGTAATGGGATTCAAATCTAGGTCTCCGGGTTTGCATCTCAATGCCCTTAAGCACTAGACTCCAAGGAGGGAGGTGAGGGCTAGTGGGTGTGTTGGGTTGGGGGATTTGCTCTTATCTGGGGACAGGGGGCTTGATTATATTGTGCAAGAGTGGGGCATATAGGAATTTTGGCTGGGGGTGGCAGAATCCACAGATGTAGCCTGTGTCAATCACAACACTTCTACTATTTCTTTCACTTGAGGAAAAGGGGAGGAGGGACGTGGGACTAGTTGATGTGCTGAGTGAGTGTTTTTACTTTGATTCAGGGATGGGGTGGGAGGCTTGTTGTATATTGTGGAAGTATGGGCAAAGTAGAATTTGGCAAGGGTAATAGACATCAATTTTTTTTATTGCAAAGAGGGGGAGACTTTGAATTTTACAATGTTGGATGTTAGATTCTCCAGTATCCTAAATCCAAGGTGTTTTTATGTTTGTTTGCACGCATGTGCAAGAAGCATAGTGCCATCATCCAAGTTTTTGTAGGTTTTGCACCCTGTCTTCCAATTCAGTCAGTGTGTTTGCAGGTGCAGCCACAGTTCACCAATGAATGCTGCAGCTGTCTATGACAGCAGTTGAAAATGTAGTGGTGTACAGTTGAAAGGGAGAGACTGCTTCAGTAAGCAGCGATAAGACAGCGTTGATTAGCATATTGCTGGCAATCCTGCTTGTATACATCTCTGCTTTCTCTTCCTGGAACATAAATTCAGTTTGAAGTGAACTTTTCCTAGGACTACCTTTCCAGGAGCATGCAAATGACTAAAAAAACATCCTTGGAATGTTTCCAAAAAAGATCTAATTGCCATCCTTGGAATGTTGAGTCAGAGTTCAGGATAGGTGCGGCATTGACAAAAGCAGGAAAACAGAACCCCAAAGAGACTGAAAACGTAGACGCAGTTGTCGTCTGTTGGCACACCTGATCCGTATTGTAATAATATTCCCCAACCCTCTGAGTGTCTCTGAATAGCACTCCCCCCCACCCGCCGCAAACAGTATGGCTATCGGGGGTGCCCAATCCCCCGTCGGCTCAGCATTCCCCCCAGAGTTCTAGGTGCTATGCTGGGAGCCCACCCCAGTGTGGCATAAGTGAGAATGGTGACGGGGTGCCCAATCCATCGGCTCAATTAACCCCCAAAAGAAACAGACTTCCCGTTGCCATGCTGGAGCCCCACCCAGCGTAGCATGTCTGTATGCCAATGGGGTGCCAATCTCCGGCAGCTCCACTGACCTCCCAAAAAATCTTCCAACTGCCACACTGGGAGCCCACCCCAGAGTGGCACAACTCCCGCATCATCTTCCTAAAAAGAAAACAATCACCTGAAAAGAAAAAACGGTCCCTCGTTGATTGTCTTGCCCCCCAACCCGTGCCCACCTTCTGCGCATCCACCTCCCCACACCCCCACCTCACCCCATACTTACCTCTGGAGGCTGACAAGACGATCTTCGGTGGACTGGGAACATGTCTTCACTCTTCAAAGCCGACCACGAACTGAAGAAACACTGGTAAATTGTATTATGGAATAAATAATTTTTTTTCAACTTTGATGCATATCTCAGGCATTTTTTGGAATTTTGGCACCAAATTTTCAACATGGGGTTTTTGGGACCCCTCCTCATGAATTCTGGCACTGTCGCAGCATTAATCGGCTCTGAAAGGTGATTTTGCAATGATTTTGCAGTCACTGCATGGAACCACCTTTTGGGACCAATTTACAAAATGACCTTAGAAAATCCCTGAAAAGGGAATGGTGCATCATTTTTTTGATGCAAACATCTCTTCGACATAGTGCATCTATTTTTGTGATGCAAACCTGATGCAAGCCACTTTAGTGCAGGCAGTTCTGCTTTTTACTCAAACATTGTTAGAAAACTGGAATTGGCACAAGTTTTGATGCAGCCTGCTCCTTGCATCATTCTTTTTGGGTGTAAGTACCTTGCATCATTCTCTGACCTTTGAAAATTGAACCCCAGGAATTACAATACTTTGGGGTGCATACCTGCAAAGGTTTACATCCATTATAACCTGTGCCTTCTTTAGCACACGGCATTGGAGACCTTTCACAAAGCAGCAGAACTGTTATAAATTTGAAACACTTACACACATTGCATAGTTGTGAATTGCTTTCTTTGAGACACATACTGCACTTAGAAATAGTCAAAGCAAGTTATATGTTTGGGACATGCACGCTATTATGTTGTCTTGTGCATGCACAAGCAACATCTTGTGGTAGTATAAGAAATGCAGAGTTGTGTCAGTGTTGACGAATGCAGGGCCCGCTTTAGTAGGTGCGTCCCTCATTCCCCAATTAGCCAGCATGCTAGCGCTAACACAAGTATTATGCTAAGTGCCACCAACTTGAGAGAAATGTGCTGCTGCAATCAGAGACAAGCTTGTCATGTAGCAGCACAGATGACATGCCTCCTGTACATGCCTTTCCCAGTGAAACATTTCAATAAACATGGCAGCGGCAGGAGAGCAAACAGTTGCTTGCGTTGTGACATCTCCGCCTCACCATCCCACCGGTCCCTGCCTGAAAGGTGAGAGGAGGAGCTTTCCTCACCTGCCTCCTCCATGTCTCACTGTCTCGGGCTCGAAAGTTTCTTCCACCCATGTGGAGTAGGCCACAGCCTAAGCTCCATATGGGCTGGGAGTATTCAGTGCCTGAAGGCACTTTTACTCTAAGCATGATCGATCATGCAGGTTGATGCCCCTCCCCCTGCCTGCTGACATCGGGGTGCTTAATCCCCATGTCAGCCTGTAGCCCCACTCCATCCTTTAATGTGGCACACTGGGAGCCCACCCCAGTGTACCAAAACCTGCTGTGGTGTTTCTGATACCGAGATGCCCACGCCTGATGTTGGATGCGCCCCCACACACACACGTATCCTCTGACCTCAGGATGCCCAATCCCTAGGTCAGCATTGATCCCCCCTTGATGCTCCTCCAGTACTCTGACACACTGGAAGCCCACCCCAGTGTGCCAAAATCCGTAGTTTCTCTGTAAAAAAGAAAACAGACCCACCCACGGTGTCTTTTTTTTGAAACCTGAAAAAATAGAAAACGGTCCTTCAACATTGCCGCCGGCCCACCTCCCCCAACCCGCATGCTCCCTCTACACACCCCACCTCCCCGAACTCTCTCCTCATCCATACTTACCTCTGGTGGTCAGGAGCAGCGATCTTCAGTGGACCAGGAACATGTCTGCACTCTTCAAAAGCTGAGCGCAAACTGAAGAAATGACGGTAATTCCTATAATGGCACTGAATCGGGGGGGTTCAATTTAGGCTGATATCTCTGCCATGTTTGGGAGTTTTGGTCCCAAATTTTCAACATGGGGTTCTTGGGACCCCACCTCATGAACACAGTCACTGTCATTTAGTTATTCTGTCCGAAAGGTCATTTCATAGTCACTGCACAGAAGAACTTTTTGGGACAGATTAATGAAACAACAGTGCCACTGTTAATGAGGTGGGCTCCCAAAAAGCCTATGTTGCAACTTTGGTGAAACAATTGAAAGAAATTACTGTGTTATGAGCATGCATTGCGCAGTTTCCACTCACGCTTGTAACTTCAACAATTTTTAACATTTTCACCCCAGATTTTCAATGTTGCCATTTTTTCACACCTCCATATGAACAGTGCAGCTGTCATTTTTCACATCCTGCTCAGAATGTGTTTTCATACATCTGGCACACAATGGTGCGATCACTGTGGGAAATCAATGTTTAGGACAGATTAACAAAATCATAGTGCCACTGTTCATGAGTAGAGGTCCCAAAATGCCTATTTTGAAAATTTGTTTAAAAAATTCCCCAAAAAATAATTACATTATGGGCGTGCATTGTGCAGTTTCTACGCATGCTCGTGAATTCACCAATTTTTCATGTTTTCACTCCGGATTTTCAACATTGCCATTTTTTTACACCTCCTCATGAACAGTACAGCTGTAATTTTTCACATCCCGCCTGAAATGTGTTTCACACCTGCAGTGCCAAATGGTGCAGTCGCTGTGCAAAATCACCATTCGGCTAATGAACTGATATTGCTACTGTTCATGAGGTAGGGTTACAAAAAGCCTATGTTAAAAATTTGGAGTAAAAATACCAACAAATGCCTGGGGTGTTAGGGTTTCTAACCATAACGCCCAACCCTGTAGAGACTGACAGGCATCAGGGGTGTGACTTGGGAATGTAGTCTGTAATGCTCACTTCATTCCACCCCAACCCCCACCCTGCAGCCAGTGAGAGGCATCAAGGTGTGCCTTGGACTCTTCAGCCCCAAAGTTCACCCCATTCTCCTATACTGCACCCATCTCAGCATATTTCCTTCTGGAATGGGGGTAACCAAAATGGTGCAGGGACTGCATCAGAAAGCATATGAGGAGAGATTAACAGAGCTCAATATGTATATCCTACAGCAAAGGAGGGAGAAAGGTGATACGATTGAAACATTCAAACATTTTAAGGGCATTAACAAGGTGAGTCTAACATGTTTCAATATAAGAAAAATAGCAGGACAAGAGGACACATCATGAGATTAGAGGGAGGCCAATTAAGGGGTAATGTAAGGAAGTTCTTTTTCACAGAAAGGGTGGTGGATGCATGGAATGGCCTACCTCAGGAAGCGGTGGATATGAATACAGTTCAGGGCTTCAAACAGGCATGGGATAGGCATAAGGGAGCAATACAGATGAGTTTGAATAGATAGACCATAGACAGAGCAAAGGCCTATGGCACATTCATAAGGTAGAAAAAATGGGCAGACTGGATGGGCCTTTTGGTCCTTATCTGCCGTCAACTTCTATGTTTCTATGTTTCTATGTAACAAAGTTTTTTGCAGAAAATGTTCTTCCTTTTGAGATAGTGGAATTCTTTCCTTTTTCGGGAGCAGTGTGAACAGATGCAGACATGCAGGGCCCTTTGGGCCTTGTGCTGTCTGCCTACAGAAGTGCAGCAATGAATGTCAAGAATTCATGCGGCTGTCTGGTGGGCTACAGAAGTGCAGGGCCCTCTGGTCCATGCCCTTCCATCTGGCTGGAGATTCAAACACACAGGGAAAAGAGTCTATCTGTTAGCCAATGAATAGAGCCCTCTGCCACCCACAGGTGAAGAGGTCCAAGGCCCTATGCCAAGAGAAGAGCTGTCTTCACTATATGGTACCCAGGCCCATGCAGGAAACCCTACAACTTTCATTCCCTGGCTTGGAGGGTATTGCATAACAGCATCATCTCAGCACCGTCAGTCCATGTAGCTGGGTCACTGAGTTTGCCCCTGAACTCAGCTGACCAGCAAGGGACTAGAAAGCATACCCACTGGGGTAAAGACTGGCACTATACACACAGTTTCTTAATTATTGTAACTTTTTTCCTTGACCCCAAATTTTCCAGATAGTCATTTTATGACTCCCCTTATAAACATGACATGTGCCATTTATATTATATTGTCCAAAATGTCATTTTGTACCACAAGTGCAAAAACATGTCTTGCACAGGGTTTATGAGGTGTTGTGAAAATATGGCTAAGTTGAAGGTTTGGAGTTAAAGTTTTGAAAATTAACAAAGCTATGAGTGAATGTTGAAATGCTGCAGTGTTCACTCATAATCTGGGCATTGTATCATATTTGTACACCAAATTTTCAGCATAGACTTGTTATTACCCCACCTCATGAACCCGATAGGTGAACATTTTCAGATCCCCATTTAAACCTTATTCCATGTCACAGGTACAAAAACACATTTTGGCTAGGATTTGAAAAATGACAGCTGTCACATTTATGAGGTGGTGTGAAAGTTATGAGTGAGCGTAGGAACATTTCATTGTATGCCCATAATTTTGTCATTTTTACATATTTTGACCCCAAATTTTTCAAAATAGCCTTCTTATGACCTCATCTCATGAACAAGGGTGATAAAATGTTTCAAATCCTGCCAAAAAGGTGATTACACAACATGACCATGAAACTGCCTTTCAGGACAGAATTGTATAATTCCACTGCTATTGGTCAAGAGGTTGGGTCCCAAAAAGGCCATGTTGAAAATTTAGTGTAACAATATTCAAAACTGACAAAGTTATGAAAAAAAGTTCAAACCCCATTGAAATATATTAGACCATCCTTACATGATTTTCTCATACTGCAGTCACCGGTTCCAGCAGCAAAATGTGTCTTCGATCGGAGAGTTAATCTATGCTGTGAGACATGGTTAGGTGACTGAGGGTGTGTTGGGGGGGTGATGGGGTGTGGAGTTGTGGGTGCTGAGTGGGAGGTCAGAGTGAGGTGTGTGATGTGTGTGTGGGGGGAGTCAGATCAGATAGGGACCATTAAGATGGTTTTCTTTATTTCAGGTGATATTCTGACGCTGCAGATTGGGCACTCCAGTGTTGGGCTACTTTTTGGTGATGCTGGGGGGGGTACCTGTGTTGCCATGTACATAGTGGGAATGGGGCGGGGTGACCTGGAGGGGAGGGTGGTCAAGAGAAATAGTACCAGAGGTGGGCACCTGGTCCACCTATATATTCTTTGTAAAAAAATTAAAAGTTTGTCAATGCACCAGTTAGGAAAACTTAATGTCACAAAAGTAGGAAAAACGTGGCATTAGTGTTTCCAACCTAACTACCCACCCCCAAGTAGCAAAAGGAAAAAACATTAGGATTTTGGAGTCTCTGGAGTCTTGCTGAATCAGTAGTGGGGTCTTCTTTGGGGTTGTTAACCCAAATGCTTTCCCCAGCCCTCCCCTAGCCCTTAGCCTCTTGTCCGAAACACAAGGTACAGCTCCAAGCCAGTGCCTCATACTGATACACTCTTCAGAGGTAGAGAACTATGTTTTGCCACATGTTGCCAACACAATTTATTGTAGCTTTCTTCATGCAGGGCTTGAAAGAACATAATGTATGACGTTGTTTGCTCAGGGAATGGGGTGGACGTTAAGGTTGACAGCACTCAAGGAAGACCCCCACCACTGATTCACCAAGACTCCAGAGACCCAAAACCCTAATGTTTTTTTCTTTTGCTGTTTGAGGGATGGGGAGGTAGGGTTGGAAACTCTAACACTACATTTTCCTACTTTTGTGATGTTATTACCCTAACTGGTGCATTAACAATGTTTTTTTTTTTTTAATTTCTTTTCTTTTTGAGATAGTGGAATTATATCCTCATTCACACAGGTCCCTTTGGGGCCTGCGTAAACAGATGCAGATGCCCTGCACCAAGGGAAGACTCCCTCTGCCTACAAAAGTGCAGTGAGAGATGTAAAGATTTCATGGGGCTGTTTGGTGGACTGCAGGGTTCCATGTGATAACAGTGACCATGGAATAGTGATCACCATTTGGGCAAGTGTACATCGCCGAAAATGAATTTCAGTGATGTATACTCACGGCAAACAGCAGGAGAGTGCCCAAGATGTATGTTTCTTTATTTTATGTGGGGGGGCTGTGCTCCTCCATGGGGGCTTCACCCCTGCACCCCCCTACTAAAGGATTCTCAGCTCCAGGGGAGTGCATTTCAGGGTTAGTGCAAAACAAAAAAAAACCCTGACCTGGTGAAAAAAAACATGAGTGTTCCCAGAATTGAACCTGCCACCCTCCCAACCCCAGCCTGCCACCAACCCACCATGCCACATGGCCAGCTCAGCAGCCCACCACCACACTACACCCCACAAACCCTCCCTTCTCTTCTGCCTGTCTCATGGTGTAATCCCTCCCCACTCCCCCAGGTGAATGTATATATGGCAACATCCCATTACTATATTCACCCACCCCTCAATCCAGTCACCCCCACCAGGTAGCACTGTGCACAGGCATCGTGATTGAGCCACCCTTTTTGAAAGTGCTTAATCACGGTCACCTTGTACATGGGATACTGACTTCAGAAGTGCAGGGCTCTGTGGTCCCTGTGCTTCCATGTGACCACAGATGCAGATGCACTGGGCAAAGACTGCATCTGTCAACAAGTGCACAGGGCCTTCTGCCACCACCCACAGGTGGAGATGTGCAGAACCCATTGCCAAGACGGAAACTGTCTTCACTATATGGTGCTCAGGCCCATGTGGACACCCTGCTCCTTTCATTCTCTGTCTGGGGGGTATTGCATAACAGCAACATCCCCCACCCAGCAGGGTCACTGAACTCACCCCCCTACTCAGGTCACTGGCATGGCATCACAAAGTATACATGCTGGGGTCAAGACTGGTACTGCAAACAAAGTTTGTTGAAAATTATATACAGTATATTTTTTTTTTATTTTGACCCCAGATTTTCAGGGTACTTATTTTAGGATTCATCTTACAAACATGACATATATGCCATTTATAGTATATTAGCCAAAATGTAATTTCACACCAGAAGTGGAAAAACACGTCTTGTCCAGGATTTACAAAAATGACATGTGTCCTGTTTATAAGGTGGCGTGGAAAACTGGCTATGTTGAAAGTTTGGATGTCAAAATATTGAAAATTAGTCCAGTTATAAGCAAACGTTAAAATACTGCAATGTTCACTCATAGTCTGGGGATTTTACCATATTTGTACACAACATTTTCAACATAACCTTATTACATCACCTCTTGAACCTGGTAAGTGAAAATGTTCAAATCCCTGCCAAAACATCATCTCATGCCACCAAGATGTCGTTCCATGCCACAGGTGCAAAAATACATTTTGGCCAGGATTTGAAAAATGACAGCTGTCACGTTCAAGAGATGGTGTGGAAAAAAATGGCTACGTTCACAATTTGGGGTCAAAATATTTAAAATTACCAAAGTTACAAGCAAGCGTAGAAAAATGTCAATGTACATGCATAACATTGCTATTTTTACATATTTTGACCAAAAATGTTTGACATAACTTTCTTATGACCCCACCTCATGAACAAGAGCAGTGTAAATGTTCAAATCCTGCCAGAAAAGGTGATTTTTGCTAAGTGACCATAAAATCACCATTTGGGTCTGATTTGCATAATTCCACCACCATTAGTCATGAGGTGAGGTCCCAAAAGGCCATGTCAAAACTTTGGGGTCAAAATATGCAAAACTGAAAAAGTTATGCATCAAAGTTCAAATCCATTGAAATACATTAAACTGCACATGCATTAACTTCTCATATTGCAGTCAGCGGTTCCAGCAGCAAGACAAGTTTTTGACTGGAGAGTGGATCTTCACCATGGGACACAGTGAGGTGAGTGAGGGTGTGTGTTGGGGAGTGCATGCTGAGTGGGAGGTTGGGATTGGGGGATCAGATCGGTGAGGGATTGTTTTGTTTTTTTGCAGGAAAGAAAACAAGGGATGATGTTGTTTTCAGCTGACAGTCTGACACTGGGGAATGAGCACCCCAGTGTCAGGCTACTGTTTGTTAAATAGGGGTGGGCGACTTGGAGGGGACAAGGGTCCACTGAAGCGGTACTAAGTGTGGGCACCCTGTCCGTGTATATATTAAAAACAAATATTTCAGCATTGGGAAGGATGGGTCACCTGGAGAAGAGGGGGGAGAAAGAAGCAGTACCAGTTTGTTTAGTAGACTGATACAGTAGATACTGTAGATAGATAGATAGATAGAGAATGATAGATCAAAGAGAGGCAGACAGAACAGGGGACTGGCAGCACACTGCTGTCCTTGCAGTCTACAGCAAGACTCCAGTTGTGGCTGCAAAATTCAAGAAAGTCCCACTGTTCTCATACTCGCTAAGTTGTGCACCCTGCATTTTGGGGTGTCCAGATAAGGTATTTCTGGCCATCATTTGTAAAAACAAATATCAGAATCTAGCTAAACAGGTCCCGTTTAGCTAGGTTCAGGTGTTTGATTTTTTTAAAATTACACCATTTTATGTATTTTCCATGTTTTTTACTTCGAGGGGAAAGAAAAAAAGATGGAGGCTCTCACGGCACAAGAAAATGTTTTGTGCTATGAGAAGCAAGTGGTGAGAAATCAAAAACAGTCTTGCAACACAGAAATGGTGGTGTAGTATCAGAATGTTATCCCAAAAACCCTATTGAGCATGCTCAGAACAGAAAAAAAAGAACACTTTAAATCCTTGTCACTCTGGATCCATTTAATATTTTTCATGAAATCTTCCAAAGGCACCTTGGCACAGTACGCTTATACCCTGAAAGTTCTGGAAGAAAATTCCATTCTGTGTAGGCTGTAGGGGAGAGCAAACCCAAATCCCATGTTAAGAATAGGAAAGAAATTAGATGTCTAGGGGGAAATAACATAACCAGATCACAGAATCCTTGCAAGCTGGCTGCCATCACAAAACTACAATTTGACCTTTATTTAGCTTGTCTTATTCTCAGAGTATAGGATGCTCTTGTAAGCTACATAACCCTTGTAATCTTAAAAATTGCCCACTACTAATGTGTTTACTGTTATTTTGCTATTGCTTTTACTGCACTTGTGCTATGTTATCTGTAGTATTGCTGGGTTTTTTGCTGTTATTGTATTTTGTACTATGTTACCTGCATACTCCCTCAATGTTTCCCTCCCCCAGGATGCACCAGGAGAGGAGTAACTTGTTGCTCAGTGTGTCTTCATGGTGAAACATTTCAATAAATAAATAAATAAATAAAACTATCCACAGATTTAGACCTTGCCCCCAGACGACGCATACAAAATTTCAGCCAATTTTGTTAAACGCTGCCAAAGCTATTAAGGTACAAAGTTAGGGATTTAACATTGAACAACCTACTCAACCCTAACTATAGGGGACTACTTAGCCCCATAATAAGAATATATATAAACATTAGGAAGGGGGGTGAGTGATCTAGAGGGAAGGGGGAGAAAGAAGCGGTACTGGGGGGGGCATTCTGGTCCGCTTAAGAAAAATAATAGATAGACAGACAGAGACAGAAGAGGGGATTGCTGGCACACTGCTTGAACTGAAGCCGGCAACATGACTCTGGCTGTGGCTTTAGTATTCAAGAAAGTCCCGCTGTTCTCATGTAGAGAACACAGGTGATAAGCTTCTCTCTTTAAGCTGGGCACTCTGGGTTTTGGGGTGCGCAGAAAAGTATTTCTGGGCATTTAAAAAACAAACACTGGAATCTAGCTAAACAGGTTTTGTTCAGCTAGTTTTAGGGGTCTGTTTTAAATTACATAATTTGTACGTATATTTTTCATGTTTTTTAGTTTGAAAGGAAACAAGATGGCAGCTGTCACAACACAAAAAATGTTTTTTGTGTGGTGAGAAGGAAGTGGTGAGAAAACAAAAAGGACATCTACTCCTATGTTCACCTAAAAGGCTCTATATGGACTGGGCCCTGGCTTCCTGTCTTTACCTTCTCAGTCCTGCCATTCTGGCTCACTCCCTCCGTTTCTCCACTCAGGGCCTCCTAGTAGTACCGAGGACTGGGCTGCAAACCATGGGTGATCGCTCATTCAGGATGGCCGGCCCGGGCCTCTGGAACTCACTCCCAAGATCCTTGAGGGAGGCTCCTGTAGTGGAGGCATTCAGGAGGGGCCTAAAGACCCACCTTTTTAAATTAGCCGACCCAGCTGATGTATTCTAACTGCACTGGAAATTTTTAATAATTTTATAGAATGTTTTATGATGCAAACTATGACCCGCTGATTGTTGATTGTTTTCTGTATGGCTCCCAGAACCCTTGGGATTGGGCACATGAAAAATACATTTTACTTACTTACTAACTATAGAATTTTTTGTGTTGTATCAGAACATTATCCAAAAAACCCTATTGATCATATACAAGGGAGCAAAAAAAAACCCTTTAAATCCTTATACCTCTGGAACTGTTTACTGTAAATATTTTTTTACAAACCCTTCCAAATGCACTACCTTGGCACAGCATACTTCTGCCCTGAAAATTTCAGAGAAAAATTCCATTCTGTGTAGGCCGTACATGAGAGCAAAACCAAAAACTCATGTATAATACAGAACAAAAATTAGATATCTACAGAAAAATGACATATGTCGATCTCAGAAACCACAACATCTGCTGTCATTAAACTTTCCACATATTCAGACATTGTCTACTGAACAAGGCATGCAAAATTTCAGATAATTTTATCAAATACTGCCAAAGCCATTAAGTTGCAAAGTTAGACGTTTAACATAGAACATGTCATTCAACCCAAACTATACTGGTGCTACCGCACCAGTGTAATATATATATATATATATATATATATATATATATATAAGGGATGGGATGAATAGTACTTTTTACTATTCAACTGAATACCAAATAGTTGACACTATTTGGCAAATAACACATATGAACAGTATAAGATGTTACATCAGCAGAAGTCAATGCAGTTAGTCAGCCAGTGCCAGCATTTGCAGTTCAGAACAAGTTAGTGCAGACTCAGTTTTTTTGTGTACAGTTGCAAGCCAGGCAGTTACTAGCCAGGAAGAAGTCAGTGCAGGGCAGTCTATTTGGGCACAGTTCTGGCAGCACTTAAAAGCACTTAGCAGGCAGGTAGTAAAGAACACTATTAGGCACTCTGGCATTGTCATTGTTTTTTTTTTTTACTTTAATGCCTGTATCAGTGTTACCATAGAAACATAGAAATTGTTGGCAGATAAGGGCCTTCAGCCCACCAAGCCTGCCCTATTACCACCACAAATTGCAATCTATCATGCACTCTGGCATTAGGCTGCCCCCCCCCACCCAACTACCAGCAATTCTCTATGCCTATCCCAAGCACGTTTAAAATCTGTAATCATTTCTGCCCCCACTACCTCCGCTGGCAGGCTGTTCCACTTGTCCATCACTCTCTCTGTGAAAAAGCACTTCCTCACATTCCCTATGAGCCTCCCTCCCTACAGTTTCATCTTGAGTTCCCTCGTCCTTGAGCATTTTTTCTTTGGAATATAGTATTCTCCTGCACTTTATTCTTCCCTGTGCGGTACTTAAATGTCCCAATCATATCCCCCCCTCCAGGGAGTACATATTTAATTCCATCAGCTTATCCTCGTAGGGCTTGCGATGTAGTCCCTGCATCATTTTGGTTGCCCTCCTCTGAACCACCTCCACCCTATCTATGTCCTTATATAGATGAGGCCTCCAGAACTGGACACAGTATTCGAGGTGTGGCCTCACTAATGTCCTATATAGTGGAATTATTACCTCCGTTTTTCTGCTGGTGATTCCCCTGCCTATGCATCCCAGCTTCCTGTTTGCCTTTCCTGCCATCTTGCCACACTGCCTACTACCTTGAGGTCATGGGAGATAATCACCGCCAGGTCTCCAGGTCTATTTCTTGCTTGGAACATGCTGTTTCTCTCCCCCCAGTTGATATGTAGCACCTGGGTTTTTGTGCCCTATGTGCATTATCTTGCACTTTTTTTGCCTTGAAACCTAGCTGCCAATACCTTGACCAGTCCTCCAGCTTCCTTAGATCTCCCCTCATTCTATCCACTCCTCCTGGTGTGTCCACCTGTTGCAGAGCATAGTGTCATCAGCAAACAGGCAAACTTTCCCTTCCGGACCCATGCAATATCACTGGTAAAGACATTGAAGAGGACTGGACCCAGCACTGATCTCTGTGGTACTCCACTGGTCACTTTACCCTCTGCAGAGTGAATGCCATTTACCAGCACCCTCTGTGTCCTATTATCCAGCCAATTCTCTACCCACTTCATTACCTTCTTTGCCACCCCGTGCTCCCCAACTTGTTTAACAGCCTTCTATGTGGCACAGTGTCAAAGGCCTTGCTGAAATCCAGGTAGGCCACATCCATTACCCCTCCCCAATCCACCTCCCTGATTACCCAGTTGAAGAACTCAATGAGGTTATTCTGGCACGACCTCCCTCCCATAAAGCCATGCTGCCTTGGGTCCTCTAGACTGTTGACAACCAGGTGTTCCACTATTCTTATTTTTAGTAGTGTTTCCATGATCTTTTCCACTACTGAGGTCAGGCTGACCAGTCTGCAGTTCCCCATTTTCTCCCTGTTTCCACTTTTGTATAGAGGGACCACATCAAGGCACGGCAAGGTAACTTTTATTTTTCAGACACCCAATCCCAGAGGCTCTGGGCACCATACAATAAAAACATCAAACTTTAAACATTATAAATAATCAATATTCTAATTAAAACTTATATAACATCATTAAAAAAGGGTCCAAATTGTCAGCAAAATTCAATAATAGCAGTTAAATAGCCCCTACATTAACTCCAAAACAGTGTCTGGGAATGCCCAGCTAAACAAGAAAGCCTTGAGGTGGGCCTTGAATGCCTTGACTGAAGGGGCCTCTCTTACTGATGGAGGAAGTGAGTTCCACAGGATGGGGCCTGCGACACTAAAAGCTCTGTCGCGAGCAGTTCTTAACCTCGTCCTGAGAATTGCCAGGAGGCCCCTAGAGGAGAATCAGAGGGAGTGGACTGGGGCAGCATGTGTTAGAAGATCCGACAGGTAGCCAGGGCCCACTCCATGTAGTGCCTTAAAGGTAAGCAAGACCACCTTAAAGAGAACCCTCCATCGAACAGGTAGCGAGTGCAGATCATGCAGCACCGGGGTGACGTAACAGTATTTAGACCGTCCGGTCAACAAGCTGGCAGCTGCATTCTGCGCCAGCTGCAGTTGATGGAAGGTACCTCCAGAGACCCCAAGGTAGAGTGCATTACAGTAGTCGAGCCTGGAAGTCATGAATGCTTGTACTAAGGTGGGGAGGTCCATAGGCGGAACCAGGTGCTTGATCCTCGTGATATACCTCAGATGAAAGAAGCTGGACCGGACAACGGATGACACCTGAGATTCAAATGTCAATCCACTGTTGAGGATAACACCAAGGTCACGCACCCTAAGGGAGGCCTTCAATGGCACAAATCCCAGAAACAATCCAGTCTCTGCACCAGAGGCCATCCTATCACACTTCCTGTTTGACTCCACCACCAGTACCTCTATCTTATTAGGGTTCAGTTGCAACCAGCTGGAGGCCATCCAGTCATTGATCTCTACTATGCAGTTGTTAAGTATATCTACTGCATTAGATGTCCCAGGGACATAGAATAGATACAGCTGGGTATCATTGGCATAGCAATAAAACTCTAGACTGTACTTCCTAATGATTCCCCCCAGAGGTAGAATGTACACAGCAAACAACATCGGTGACAAGACCGAACCCTGAGGTACTCCACAAGATAGAAGGCTCAGGGATGAGAAGAAATTTCCCATCACAACCCTTTTCCTCCTATTTGTGAGATAGGTCTCAAACCAGCAGATGACTGTGCCGGTGAGTCCACAAAATTCCCTCAGGCGGTTGAGTAACACAATGGTCTACCATGTCAAAAGCTGAAGAGAGATCAAGGAGAATGAGAATTGTCCCTTCCCCTTGATCCCTCACCCTGAGGAGATCATTGTGCACCTGAACTAATGGGATTTCCGTACAATGCCCGGCATGAAACCCAGACTGGAGTGGCTCATAGATATCAAAGGCCTCGAGGTGTTCTCCGAGCTGCTGCTCCACAATCTTCTCTACAACGTTACCCAAAAATGGCAGGTTGGAGACAGGACAGTAATTCACTTTAACGTCAAGGTCTAAAGATGGCTTCTTCAGAAAAGGTCTCACCAGTGCCTCCTTCAAAGTATCTGGGAATACCCCCTCTGACAAAGAGCACCGGACGATCAAGGCAAACACTGGACCAATAGTGTCAACATATCCCATTAAGAAACGCGTTGCACTAGGTCCAGTTCACAATATGTGTGCTTCAGCCTCAAGACCACCCCCAATGACCTTAGCCACCTCCACTGTTTTAAACTCCCCCCAACCAGGTGGAGGGCACCTCAGACAATCTGGACGTCCACTGTCGGCCACACTGTGGCTCACTGGCAGGATCCCCTGCCTGATGATGGTCACTCTGTCTAAGAAGAACTGAGCAAACTCGTTGCATAAAGCATCTGAAAATGCTTTCTTCCGCTGTAGACAAGCTGGATGTAATAGCCTGTCCACAATCCGAAAAAGCATCACTGGTCAGTTCGTCCCAGCAGCAATTTCCCTGGATGGGAACACTGCCTTCTTATGGTTGCTTGCCCCCTGGTACACTAAATAATGTGCATGCAGGGCCAGCCTGTCCATCTCCAGACCAGTCCTCCACCAGCAGCGGTCTAACCTCCAGCCCTTGATCTTCATAGCCTTGAACTCCCCATCAAACCAAGGGGACCTCAAGTGAGAAGATCTGGGTCATACACAGATCAGTGCAAGGGAGTTGAGTGCTTGAGACAATGCCCCATTATAGGCAGCAACTGCTTCACCCTCACCCGCTATGCATGCACTGCCCACACTAGATAGGTCAACTACCACCAAAAAACCCTCCAGGGTCAAACCCCTCAAAGGGTGGTAGTTTACTATCTCTGCAGGGGAGGGATCATGGGGGGCGGGGCCCTGAGCAAGAACTCCACCATGCAATGATCAGACCAAATGACCCAATGAGTCCTGAGATTATCCATCTCAATCCCCAGTGAGAAGACCAAGTCCAACATGTGGCCACCCTGGTGTGTCACATAGAAATACAGAATTTGACGGCAGATAAGGACCGCTTGGCCCACCCAGTCTGCCCATTTTTCTACCTAACAGATAAGCTGCAGATCCTAGTTAACCAACAGCTTACTTCCTCCTACCCCCCACTAGGACTGCCTTATGCCTGTCCCATGCATTCTTGAATTCCTCCACTGTTCTTGACTCCACGACCTCCTTGGGGAGGCTGTTCCATGCATCCACAACCCTCTCTGTGAAAAAATACCTCCTCACATTACCTCTGAGCCGTCCCCCCATCTTCAAATTGTGCCCCCATGTTCAGACAACATGAAGTCTTGCTATATTATGACAATTGCAGTTTGTCCCACCATTAGAACTGCTCCGGAGGTGAAAGAGTTAACTTCCATGCCAGGCATGGAACTTAGAGCTCGAGCTCGGTTAGAAAAGCTCTGTCTGGAATATTTCAAACTGAAACTGTCAGATTCTTTACTCCGCCTCACTGAACAGTCGCTCCGGAGATTCCTCCTACTGCTCGGTTCATTTCTCGGTTTAAAGAGTTTTTTCTCGGTTAAATCCAACCACGATTATTATTATTTTAACCGCAAACCGATCAGTTCAAGCTCTGTCTGTGGTATTGTAAGTAATAGACAGGTTTATTTCTGTGTGGAACTTGTAAATGTTTATTGGTTCGATTTGAACCGATCAGGTTGTTTTAAAACTTTATTCTGAAGCATTTAAAAGCTTTTTAGAGTGCAGTTCCCAGTTCTTATCGGTTCTAAAAAAGACGGATTTCATTACGGTTTTTTCCACGATCCGTGACACGGTTGGGAACCGATAAGGGTGTCTTGCCTGGCACTGCCGGAAAAAGGGCAAGTTTTTGGTTAGGCTGGCATTATGTCTGAGAAACCCAAAAGAAAAACCAGGCCCACTGGGTTTCAACACTGTAGTGTCTGTGGGGAAGCCTTTGCCAAGGCTGACCCACACACCACATGTGTTTATTGTCTGGGGTTTGACCACCTCAATGCAGACTGCCAGATTTGCAAGAACTCCCTGCAGCTACCTAGATAAGAGAGTTGGTAGGCTCAGGGAACGAGAGGCCAAAAAGTCCGCTGACCCGGATGGCCAGCCCGGTTCGGTGCCAACCGAACCGGAGGGAGTGCCCTCTGACCAGGGCCAGACTTCCTCGGGCAAACGTAAAGCTGACTCAGAGGAGCCAGTTCCAGCAAAGAGAACTAGAAAATCAGCAGGTGTGGAGTCAAAAATTCCTTCTCCAACTGCTGCAGAGATAGCCAGAGCAATCCAAATTGTCCAGTCACTTTCCCCGGTTCCGTCCGAACCGCCACTATCTGGCAAAAGGTCGGTTCAGCCGGTTCCACCGGTTCAAGAATATGATATAGAGGAGTTTTATGAACCAGAGGAGGGGGAGGATGATTATGAACAGTGTGAATGTGACTTTGAAAGTCTGGATGTGCCCATTGAACGGACATCTCCCAGACAGACCTTTAGGAGAGTCTCCCCTAGGCTTTCTGAGTCCCTTCTCATTTCTGTTTTATAAAAGTTGTTGAAACCCTCCAGCTTCCTTTGGAGGAAGCTGTGGATGAGCAAGAGAGCCTGACTTTGTAGAGATGATGGATATCCCAGAGTCCAGGAGATTGTCTATTCCTTTACATAAATCCTTTAGGAAACAAACAATAAAAATTTTAAAAGCTCCTAATTCTGTGCCTCCTGTGGATAAAAAGATGGACAGGAGGTACACTTTGTCAAGTCCTGATATAGAATTTCTTTCACAGCAATGTAGCCATGTTGGGAGTAGTTCAGGCTGCAGCCTGTGATAAGGCTAATATTCCTGGCTTCCATCCTCCTGACAAGGACTCCAGGAAGATTGATGCCATGGCTAAAAAACAATACATGGCAGCGTCCTTGGGACTCAGACAAGCAAATTATATGGCTTATGTTGCAAGATACCAGAAATCTAGATGGGATACTGTCACAACTTTAGCCAAACAGGCCCCGGCCAGCTTGCCAAGGAGCTGGAGCAGGTGGCTGCTGATGGTATTGAGGCACCTAAGGTGCAATTCCATGCTGCAGTGGATTCTAATGATGTATCCTCTAGAGTCATGGCTACATCTGTGGCTTTTCGTAGATTGGCTTGGCTCAGGTGTACTAGTTTGTCACAGGATACCCAGGCTAAGGCTATGGATTTTCCTGTGGTGGGAAATTCTCTGTTTGGGGAGCAGACAGAGAATTATATGAAGAAAATGGATGACTATAGAACCACTTATAGGAGTGCACAAGCCAAGGAACGGCAAGCCACTCCTCAGAGGCAGCCCCCCAGGGGTAGAGGCAGGCCTTTTCACAGGCCTTTTAACCAAACCCAGGCCTCCTCTTCAGCTTATGTTCAGAGGGGTTCTTTAGAGGAGAGGCAGACGGGTACAAGCAGGCCTGCTCCACCCCTCAGCCTAAAGCACCTGCCAAACAGGCACCCTGATGGGATGCCCAGGGCCGGTTCTCCATTACCTGTAGGGGGCAGGCTGGCTTACTTCGTCCAGGACTGGGAGTCTTTAACATCAAACAAGTGGGTCCTGGAAGTAGTAAGCCAGGGTCTGGTTCTCAGCTTCAAAAAATTTCCAAAGATGAGAATCAGATCTTTTCCACCTGCAAACCCTCTAAATACTCTTGCTTTGGAAACAGAAGTCTCAGCCCTCCTGGCTCTCAGAGCTGTAGAAAGGGTTTCTCCCCTACACCAGGGCAAGGGTCTGTACTCCAGGTACTTCCTTACCCCAAAAAAGACAGGAGAGTGGCGGCCCACCCTGGACCTAAGATATCTGCACAAGCACCTTTTAAAACCAAAATTCAAAATGGTGACTCTGGGAATGATTTTACCTGCCCTAAGGCCAGGGGACTGGCTAGCTTCCCTGGACCTCAAGGATGCCTACTTCCATGTTCTTATCAGATGCTCCCACCGAAAGTACCTCAAATTCGAACTGCCCTCAGGCCATTATCAGTTCAGAGCAATGCCCTTCGGCCTTACCTCTGCCCCAAGGGTATTCACAAAATGCCTGGCAGTAGCAGTTGCTCATTTAAGAAGGCAAAGATTGCCATCTTTCCCTACCTAGACGACTGGCTCATTGTGGGTCAGTCTCCAGACCAGGTCAAATCACACCTGCAAGCTACCCAGCAGCTGCTTACCTCTCTGGGCTTTCTTCTCAATCTTCCAAAGTCAGTTCTGGAACCTGTCCAGGTACTCACCTTTATAGGTGCAGAACTGGACACAAAGCAGGCCAGAGCATTCCTTCCCTAGAAAGGGTAAGGACCCTGGTGGCCCTGGCCTCCTCCTTCACTCTGCAGGTCTCTCGACCAGCAAGGCATTCCTACAGCTCCTAGGACACATGGCTGCTTCCACAGCTGTAGTGCAAGGAGCAAGATTTCAGATGAGGACATTCAGTTCCATTTGAGAGCCTTTTGGTCTCAAAGAAGAGATTCCCTATCCAAGTTGATCCCAGTGACTCGAACCCTGATCCAGGCCCTTCAGTGGTTTCAGGATCAGAGCAATCTGAGACAAGGGTGCCTTCATCCCTCTATCTCACTCCTTGACCCTTACTACAGATGTCCCTTTGGGATGGGAGCTCACATGGGCGACCTCTTCACCCAGGGATTGTGGTCCCTCAGGAATCTCTGCTCCACATCAATCTGTTGGAACTCAGAGTTGTTTTTCTAGCACTTCAGGTTTTTCTGCATCTGTTCAGAACAAAGTGGTACAGGTCAGAACAGACAACACCACTACAATGTGGTACATCAACAAACAAGGGGGCACTCGGTCTTCGGCCTTGTGCACCGAGGCGATGAAGTTGTGGTCTCTGGCTTATTCCCTGAACACTTCCGTCATAGCAGTTCACCTCCCAGGCAAGGACAATGTCCTGGAAGATGCTCTCAGCAGGATTTCCCAGGGCCATCATGAATGGTCACTGGATCCCCGAGTACTGGGGATAGTTTTTGCCAGATGGGGCACCCCTCAGATAGATCTTTTTGCAGTCCCAGACAATCATCAACTTCCACTTTTTTGTTGCAGGCCCCCAGTGTTGGGCTCAGTCCCCCTGGATGCCTTTCTCCTCAATTGGGAAGGGAAGTTTCTCTATGCTTTCCCCCCTCTTCCCTCTCCTGTTTAAGGTGCTAGTCAAAATCAGATCTCAGCCCTGCAAGATGATCCTGATTGCTCCAGACTGGGCCAGGCAGCCCTGGTACCCACTCCTTCTGTCCTTAGCAGTCCATCTTCCCTGTGTCTCCCCAGGAACCACAATCTGTTAACCTGTGCCCAGGGAGAGTCTGGTATCCAATCTCAAATCCCTCAACCTCAAGGCCTGGCTCTTGAGGAGTTAGAGTTGCTGACCTACACCTTTCTCAAGGTGTTCTCAGAAATCTTGAAGCTTCTAGGAAGCCTTCCACTAGGGCTACCTATAACTCCAAATGGAAAAGGTTTTCCATATAGTGTTCTGGAAACATATTTCCCAGAATCTGCTGATTTGCCCACTGTTTTGGACTATATGGTCCATCTTAATTCTTTGGGACTGAGACCAGCTACCCTGAAAGTGCATTTGGCAGCTGTCTCTGCTTTTATTTCAGCAGGAAGCCCTCTTCTCTTTCTGCTCACCCTGTATTTTCCAAGTTTTTCAGGGATTGCTTCATACCAATCCACCATTCAGGGACCCTGCCCCTGCCTGAGATCTTAATGTTTGCATTGCTCAGCTGATGCAACCCCCTTTGAACCTCTGTCTTCGGCAGAGCTTAAGTATGACTTGAAAACTGTGTTTCTAGTAGCCATCACTGCCAGGCGCATAAGTGAGTTACAAGCTTTGTCAGTGGAGACTGACTTTATTTCTTTCACAGGGATAAGGTAGTCCTCAGGACTAACAGGAAGTTTTTGCCTAAGGTGGTTTCAGATTTCCACCTTAATCAATATATTTCTCTTCCAGTGTACTTCACTGACCATTCCTTCTCTGGTGAGAGGAGGTTGCACAACTTAGATGTTAAGGGGCCCTAAGTTACTACATAGAGCGTACCAAGGGTCACAGGTTTGACTCCCTCCAACTATTTCTCACTTATGGTGAGGTTGGGAAAGGGAAACCTGCCACTAAGAGATCCATTGCCAGGTGGATTGTCTCTTGTATCCAGTTTTGCTATCAAAAACTGGGTAAGGTTCCCCCTTCAGGCCTGAGGGCTCACTCTACCAGAGGTACAGCTGCGTCTCTAGCTGCTGCCAGAGACATCCTATCTTAGAGATATGTCAAGCAGCTACTTGGAAAACAGTACACACTTTCACAAGCATTACTCCCTGGATATCCAGGCCAGGAGGGATCCTCGGTTTGGCACAGCCGTGCTTCAGAGCCTATTCCCTAAGTAGGTTCTGTCCCCCCTCCATGGAGGTACTGCTGTGTAGTCTGCAATTGTCATAATATAGCAAGACTTCATGTTGTTTGAAGAAAAAATTACTCACCTTAGTAATGTTGTTTCTTCTAATGGAGTTTTGCTATATTATGACCACCCCCCCAGCCTGCCCCTCTCAGAACTTCTACTTTGGGTATGGGGTGGGCAGTCCAGTGTTGGCACTTATTGATGCCCATTTTATGTTTTCCACCCCTTCTTTTTTGGGGTGTTTGGGTGTTGTGTTTTATTTTATCTCATCTTATCTTATTTTCTGATCCCCTGACTTGAGTCTTGGTGTTGGGACCAGGAAAATGTGTTAATATTTAAGTAGCCAGTTGGCTAGTGTGAGGTTACAGCTTCCACACAGAACCTTAGTGAGTTTTGCTCGTAAAGATCTGACAGTTTCAGTTTGAAATATTCAGACAGAGCTTTTCTAACGAACTCGCTCTAAGTTCCATGCCTGGCATGGAAGTTAACTCTTTCACCTCCGGAGCAGTTCTAATGGTGGGACAAACTGCAATTGTCATAATATAGCAAGACTCCATTAGAAGAAACAACATTACTTAGGTGAGTAGTTTTTTCTTCTTGCACATCTCTTTTTCTGAAAGATGCTACCCTCTTGGACTTTGTTGATTCCCTTGAGGTACTTGAAAGTTTCTATCATGTCCCCTCTCTCCCTTCTTTCCTTAAGGGTATACATATTAAGCTCCTTTAGTCTTTCTTTGTATGTCTTCTGGTGCAGACCCTGCACAATTTTGGTTGCCCTCCTCTGGACAGCCTCCACTCTGTCTATGTCTTTGCAGAGATGGGGTCTCCAGAACTGCACACAGTACTCCAGATGGGGTCTCACCAACTGTCTGTACAGAGGGATAACAACTTCCTGTTTTCTACTATTGATGCCTCTTCCTATACATGCCAGTATCCCCCCAGCCTTCCTTACTGCCTTTTCACATTGCTTGACCACCTTTAGGTCATCTGATATAATTACCCCCAGGTCCCTTTCCATTTTTACTGTTGGCAGTATCTCATCCCCCATTGTGTACCCTTACCCTGGGTTTTGTTTCCCATGTGCATTATCTTGCACTTCTTTGCATTGAATCTGAGCTGCCATACATTTGACCATTCCTCCAACCTTGCCAAGTCCCTTCTCATCCTTTCCTCCATCTTGTGTATCAACCCTGTTGCAGATCTTTGTGTCATCTGCAAAGAGTCATACTTTTCCTTCCAGTTCCTCTGCAATGTCACTTATAAAGACATTAAAAGGACCGGTCCCAGTACTGATACTCAGGTAGCCGCTAGTAACCCTCCTTTCTTCACTGTGTACTCCATTTACTACTACCCTTTGCGTCCTGTTGTCTAGCCAATTTTTATCCAGGCTACCACCTTGGGACCCACCAAGGCTGGCTAACTTGTATTAATCTTTGTGTGGGACTGTATCAAATGCCCTGCTAAAATCTAGGTAGGCCATGTCCACAGCCCCTCCCTGGTCTACTACTTTGGTCACCCAGTCAAGAAATCTATTAGATTTGTCTGACTGACCTTCCCATCATGAATCCATGCTGCCTTGGGTCCCGTGCCCCACTGGCCTCTAGGTACTCAACAATTCTTTCCTTCAGAAGTGATTCCATCATTTTCCCTACCACTGAGGTCAAACTAACTGGTCTGTAGTTTCCTGCCTCTGTCCTGCTCCCACTTTTGTGAAGAGGAATCACATATGCCCTCCTCCAGTCCTTGGGTACCACCCCATCCTCCCACGATTTGTTAAAGACAGTAATCAGCGGTGTCACTAGTTCTACCCTTAGTTCTTTTAGAATTCTTGGGTGAAACCCATTAGGCCCCATTGCTTTGTCCACCTTCAATTTTATTAGTTCTTTCAGAACCCTTTCTTCTGTAAATGGACTGATATCGACCCCTGTCTTCAGAATGTTTCTCTTGTTTTGTTTAGGCACCTCCGCCTCTTCTTCCTTTGTGAATACTGAGCAGAAATATTTGTTCAGTATCCCTGCTTTTTCACTGCCACCCTCTACCCACATTCCCTCCCTTTTATTAAGCCTCAGTATCCCTCATTTGGTCTTTCTTCGCTCTCTAATGTACCTATAAAAGGTCTTATCCCCCTTCTTAACAGAATTGGCTATCCTTTCCTCGGTTTGGGCCTTTGCTATTCTGACTGCCCTCCCAGCCTCTTTCTGCTTTAACTGATAAAGTTCTCTGTCCTGCTTCTTCTGTGTTTCCTTATATTTCCTGAATGCTATCCTTTTCTCCTTAACCTTTCCTGCCTCCTCTTTTGAGAACCATAAGGTTTTTTTCCTTCGTTGTGTTTTATTGATTTGCTTTACACAAAGGCTTGTTGCCTCTGTGATGGCTGTTTTGATTACTCCCCATTGTTCCTCCACCCCTCCTTCTTGCCTCTTTGCTAGTGCTTTTCTGAGGCATTCTCTCATTTTCCCAAAGTCAGCCCTCCTAAAGTCCAATACTCTTGCTTTTGTATGGCTTGATTGTATGGCTGTGTTTACCGTGAACCACACTGTTTGGTGGTCGCTTGTTCCCAGATGGCTACCCACTTCTAAATCTGAGATTCTTTCTCCATCCCCATTTGAGAGTACCAGGTGTAAGATTGCTCCCTCCCGAGTGGGTTCCAATACTAGCTGTCTGAGGCATGCCCCCTGTAGGGCATCAAGAATGACCCTGCTCTAGGATGTGCCTGCAGCAAAGATGCTCCAGTTAACATCTGGCATATTCAGGCCCCCATCAACAATATCTCCCCTTTTTTTGCCATTCTAAGAAAGCCTTTTATCATTTCCTTGTCCATTCCTTCCCCCTGAGATGGGGGTCTGTATACAACCCCATGCGGATTGTGGTGCCATTTCCTGTCTCCAGGGTGACCCAGAGTGCCTCATCTGCTCCCTGTTTACTCTTTAGTTCTGTTGCTTTGATCCCTTCCTTTACATAGAGAGCTACTCCTCCTCCTCTTTTACCCTCCCTGTACCTCCTGTAGATTATGTATCCTGGTATGTTGACATCCCAGTCATGGTTCTCTGTGTACCATGTTTCTGTGACTGCCACAATATCCAGGCAGCCCTCTTCCATCAAGGCCACTAGTTCAGGGAGCTTGTTACACAGACTACGGGCATCGGTACTCATCACCCTCCACTTTTTGATAGCCTTACCCCTTTTAGCCCCATTCCTGTCCTTACTGCCTTTGCCTTTTTTTACATTTACCTCTGTTCTGCTCCCTAATAACTTCTCTACCTTGGTGTTTACCTCACTAATCACCATGTTTTGTGGGGGGAGGCTGAGATGTCCCTGCTCCTTTTCAGTGCCTCCCCCCTTGGCTAGTTTAAATGCTTGCCAATGAAGCATTTAAACCTCTCACCTAGTATCCTGGTTCCCCCTCTGGACAGATGCAGACCATCGCACCAGTATAGGCCTGTATCCCTCCAGGTGGATCCCCAGTCCCCAATGAAGCCAAACCCCAGGCTCCACACTGGTTTTTCAACCACTCATTGAATTCCCTGGTGAGGAGTGCCCTAGCATCTCCCTTGCCATAGACAGGCAGCACCTCCAAGAAGGTTACTGTATGTGCTACTTGTCTAAGCCCCCCCAACTCTACAAACTCCTCTTGCACTGCTCTGATCCCATTCCTAGCCAGGTCATTTGTCCCAAGGTGGACAATGACATCCAGCTCCCTCCCTTGTGCAGCTCCTCCCACGATCCTGAGGATTTGCTTCCTGTCCCTCCAAGCCATGGTGCCAGGAAGGCACCTTACCTCCCTCTCCCCTTCCTCTCCAATTTCTACCCCCTAATGATTGAGTCCCCCACCAGGAGTTATTTCCTTCCCCTGTGGGGTCCTATGCCACCCTCCTTTGGGTCTCCTTTGTGAAGGTTCCCAGCATCCTCCTTGGTCTCCACTGCAGGTGCTTCCTTAGAGGAACCACTATCCACCAGAAGAGCGAATGAATTGTGGAGAGGTACAGCTGGAGGGATGCAACTCTGTTCCACTACCCTCTCCTTCCCTGAGCCCACCCTGGTCCAGCCTCTCCTCTTTCTTGACAACCTCTGAGGTAGTGTCATTGGCCCTGGTGGTCCCTGGGTGGTGGAGGGTTTCACGATCCTAGCCAGGTCAGCCTGGGGCAGGGCAACCTCCTCTCTCAGACCAGAGAGGTGCCTGCAAATAGGGCAGCATCACAGCCTCCAGAATGTCTCCTGGAACACTGCCGTCCCACAGCCATTGCACTGCACCACTCCTATCATGTCTTATTTTGTGTCCCCTCTACTGTTTCTCTGTATGCTTACTCTCTCCTCTCCTTACAACTCTCACCCTTCCTGTTCTGGGACAGCAACTTCCTGTCTTCTTCAGTAGCCTCCTTCTTCCTTGCTCAATGTCAGACCACCAGCAGCTGGGGAGAGTGAGCTACTTTTTTCATTTAGGGTTGACAAAACCAATGTTTCTCTATGATCCTTCCCTTCCTACTGCCAAACAGGAAGTTCCTGTTGACAGTCAAATCCAGTGGCTATAAAAGTAGAACTGGTTTAGGGTGGGATGGAGGGCAATTAGTAAGAAAAAAGGCTAGCAACAGGAAGTTGTAATTTGAGTCACCTGCTTTTATAGTGTCTAAGCCACACCCCCAATTAAGCTCTCTCTCCTCTTACTGGTTTAGCAAAGTCAGCTGATACAGTACCCTTCCCAGCACAGAACACACACTGACTTTCTTCCTTTTCTTTTTTTAACCCTAAATGAGACCCCTTCTACTTCTAATAAAGTATCTGTCTTCTTAATCTCAACACACACACACTGACTCCTGCTGTGATACAAGTTTTAAATTAATAAGAAAATGCAGCTTCTTTTAGTTAGCGGCTTTCTGCTCTACAGGCAAGGCTAGCAACAGGAAGTTGTAATTTGAGACACTTGCTTTTATAGTGTCTAAGCCACACCCCCAATTAGGCTCTCTCTCCTCCTACTGGTTTAGCAAAGTCAGCTTATACAGTACCCTTCCCAGCACAGAACACACACTGACTTTCTTTCTTTTCTTTTTTTAACCCTAAATGAGACCCCTTCTACTTGTAATAAAGTATCTGTCTACTTAATCTCAGCAGACACTGACTCCTGATGAGATACAAGTTTTAAACTCATAAGAAAAATGTAGCTTCTTTTAGTTAGCTGCCTTCTACTCTACAAGCAAGGCTAGCAACAGTCACGGTTGAAAACCTCTTGCGACAGGCCCAGAGATGCCATCATCTGGAGGAAGTGATAACCCAACCTAGATGATTCGTCTTCAGCCCAAACATTGAAGTCCCCCAGGACCAAACACCAGAGGGCCTCCAATGTTTCACTAGCAATGAAATCAGCTACTTCCCCGGGGGGGGTAAATCAGGAGAATCCTGCAACCTGCACCCGGACATTCATGGATAGCCACACATTCAAATGAACTCAGTGTTCTCACTGGGTGCACGGAAAAGCCAAGCTCAGCTCTAAAACAGATGGCCACACCCCCTCCCCTGCATTCCACTCTGGGGCAGTGTGAAACGGAGTACCCGGGGGGGACAGCAGCCTCTAACATTGGACCAGCATTGTCCCCAATCCAGATCGACCGACGAAACCAGATCTGAAATAATTGCTTTCTTATTTCTGATTCATGTGGCATTGCACAGCACCGCCCTCAGGGGATTAGTGGACAGTGCAGCCCCTCTGGCTGCCTGCCCACTCGGTCTCATGGAACCCCTGAGGATGGGAACCAACCACATCTGGTCTCTCTCTCTAGGTCCCGTCAAAACCCAGGGTGCCTTCTGCACCTCACTACCTCTATCCTACCCCCATCCAATGTGCATGGGGCACCCTGCCAGCTCCCACACACAGTCACTCACACTAATACACTCAGACCCTAAATCATACATGCCATATACACGCCACTAACTTCCCTCCCACCCAAACACCCTTATCAGTTTTAAAATAACACCAATATGGGGAAATTACAAGTAAACAGTGTGCTACAGACTCAGATAATTAGGACACAAATATGAAATGTCCCAACAAAAGGAGGCAAACTGCCCAGTCCAGGGTTAAGCAACAGTAACTCATGACAGCTATAGAGCAAGAAGGAACCACAGTCCTCTCACCACCACAGTTCCCAGATCCAAGTCAATAGCAGATCTAATCACAAGCAAGTTCTGTCATAAAGGAGCCCCCCACAGAATCTCTTGAAGACTGCTGTCCTCTCACCAGAGCAGACTTCAAATCTCACACTGTTGGAAAAATCACCCACCCCACGAGCAGGAAAAGTCTAAGAAAAAACGTTCTCCAGTAGTCTTCTACTCCCCAGCTGTGCTCTTCACCTTGCTCAGTTCAACCAGAAGCATACAGCAATGATCCACCATTGACCAGAAGAATCCCCGGCACACTTATGCACCCCCAGTCAAGATGATGCACACAGGGGGGCACCTCACTCAGGCCCAGGATCCGCAACCCCAGTTCAACGCGAGCAGCAGGAGACATGTGGGGTTCTCCTGGGAGACAGTGGAGCTCCCACCTCCTGCCTCACCAGTTACACCAGCCGCTCGACCACTGCCCAGCGCTGCGGATCCCCTCAGCCCTGAGGCAGCCACCAACATGATAACAGTTTCAATGATGCAAGGGGAATTCACTAGAGATCAGCACACCAGTCTCGGTAGTCCACAGACTAAAGATCCAGCACACCAGTCCCAGTAATCCACAGACTCGATAGTCCAGTCTTCCAGCAGTGACTGACAACACCCAATCCTCTTCCCCCACCGGTGAGTGGTCGGAGCTCCAATAAACTCCTCCCATGCAATAAAGTGGCCAAATATACATAAGCTGTAGCACACTCTTTTACAAGCACTTTATCCCTTACTAGAAATAAAAACCTAAAACACCTAGTCTACCTCACTATAAGCACCCTGCCTACACTAATTGCCCCACTCTAAACCTAACCTAAAATCCTTCGTGAGGCGAAAAACAGTCTGACCTCTTCCCCAAATTCAGCTGATTGTCCAGCTAAAATCCCAAAGTTCACAGAGAAAACTCCAAAACAGTGTTTTCTTCACTTTTGTTCAGCTCAGCATTAGTGCATTAGCACCCAAGCATACAGCATCCCAGCTCTCCTCCAGTCCTTGGGTACCTCTTCTGTTTCCAATGACAGGTTAAACAGGTTAGTCAGAGGTTCTCCCAACTCTTCTCTTAGCTATTTCAGTATCCTGGGGTGCACTCCATCTGGTCCCATAGCCTTATCAACTCTTATTGCCTCCAGCTCCCTAAGGATCCTTTCCTTTGGAAAGGGACCTGTGTCCGTTTCTGTGCCCTCCCTGCCCTTATCACTTGTCACTGGCCCATTCCATGCCCCCTCTTTTGAAAAAACTGAACAGAAGTATTTGTTCAGTATATCCGATTTCTGGTAGTCATTCCCGGCACTACCCCTATCCTCCCCTTTCAGTCTCTCAGTCCCTCCCCTTGCCTTCCTTTTTTTGTTGATCAAGTCAAGTCAATCTTTATTTATAAAAAAGCGCCTTTCCAAAACCAAGGCACTTGTACAACAACAAATAATTAAAACACACCAATTAAAATAATAAATTAAAACCAATCAAAAATAGTGGCATTTAAAAATAAGGGTAGGCTATGCTAAATAAATATGTTTTCAATGCAGTTTTAAAACTTTGGACAGTCAGGCAATCTTGAACCCAATGAAGTAGAGAATTCCACAGGATTGGGGCCATAAAACTGAATGACCTGGCCCCCTGATGTCTGCAAAGGGACCCTGGGAATCTCTAGCAATCCCTCATTGGTGGATCGGAGAGAGTGGGGGGGAAAGTAGGGGTGAAGACTATCTTGTAGGTAGCCAGGTCCCTGATCATGTAGGGCCTTATAGGTCAGCAAACTGACCTTAAAGATGATTTGCCACTGAACTGGCAACCAGTGCAGTCTGTGGAGGACAGGCGTTATATGACTGGTCCTGGAGGTACCAGTCAAAAGCCTGGCCGGCGCATTCTGCACCAGCTGCAGGTGGCTGATATCAACCCCTGGTAGCCCTAGGTAAAAGGCACTGCAGTAGTCAAGGTGGGAGGTAATGAAGATGTGGACCAGGATAGGAAGATCGTCGGGAGGAACCAGGTGCTTCACTGGAGCAATATTCCTCAGATGGTAAAAAGAGGCTTTGATGACTGCCAACACCTGTGATTTAAGGGTCAAGCAGACATCAAATACAACACCCAGGTTCTGCACCCAGTCTGAGGTAGTTAGCTGAACACCCCCAAGCCAAAGACTTGGAGGTGATCCTGCCAACATACCCGCCTCCAGACGACCTGGGTCCACAATCAACACCTCAGTTTTTTCCAGGTTCAGCCATCGCCAGCTCACAGTCATCCAGTCCTGGATCTCGGTGAGACAGTTGTTAAAGACCGAGACAGCATCACCCTGGCCAGGCACAAGGGACATGTACAGCTGAGTATCATCTGCATAGCAGTGAAAACTCAAGCCGTACCTCCTAATAATTGCTCCCAGTGGCAGGATATACACCGCAAACAACATGGGTGCCAAGATGCAGCCCTGGGGCACCCCACAGGATGGGGGAGTGGTGCCGAGAAAGAAGTCCCAGACACCGCACTCTGAGTCCTACCCTCGAGGAAAGTTCAAAACCATCTGAGGACCATACCAGACAGTCCACAGATGAGCCACAGGTGCTCCAACAGCACACCATGGTCCACGGTGTCAAATGCCACAGAAAGATCTAAAAGGACCAAGATGGAACAGGTCTTTCGATCTATTGCTATTAGGAGGTCACTTAGTACCCGAACAAGGGCTGTCTCGGTACTATGTCTCTTCCTAAATCCGGACTGGAGAGAATCATAGACCTTGTGGTTACTCAAATAATCATCCAACTGTGATGCAACCACCTTCTTAATAACCTTACCTACAAAAGATAGGTTAGAGACAAGCCTGTAGTTAACCAGACAGTCCGGGTCCAAGGAGGACTTTTTAAGAAGGGGCCAAACCACGGCTTCCTTCAGTGGATCAGGAAAGATCACCCTCTCTGAAGACAACCAGACTATTTTGACAAGGACAGGGCCAATTTTATCCATACTGCCAACTAAGAGGCGTGTGGGGCCCGGGTCCAAACTACAGCTGGTGAGTCGCAGCAACTGGACTACTATCACAATGTCACTGATTGTGGGCAGGCCAAAGTCAGACCACATAAACTGGGTGTCCGATGTCTCCTGCTGACCACAATTCCCATTAGACAGAGTCAGGAGGAGATCAGACCTGACTGTGGCAACCTTATCCATGAAGAACCGAGCAAACACCTCACATCGTTCTTGTGAAAAAACACTTCCAGGCTGAAGACAGATTGGATTTCGCAATCTGTACACGGTCCAGAAGAGCTGGGCTGGTTGATTCTACATGGCAGTAATTTCCCTTGACTGGAACTCTGCCTTCTTACGGGTAATTGCTGATTGATAGACCCCATAGTGGTCCATCAAATTAAGTTTGTCACACTCCAGGTCCGACTTCCACCAACACCTCTCTAGCCTTCATCCCACTCTCCTCAACTCCCTTCAGGTCTCATCAACCAAGGAGACCTGGGGTGAAGAGTGAGGGGACGAACACGAACAGGAGCAATGGAATCCAGGGCTCCTACCACCGCCTTATTATAGGCAAGTACCAGGTCCCCGGGACCCATGCATTTACTC